>JAQPZY010001634.1:0-2400000 GCA_029931535.1 Margaritifera margaritifera | reverse complement strand
CGAGTTCACTGATAATTTTCATGCTTGAGTGACTTGAATTTTCAGCAATACATTTGTTCCATCCTCAATATGTTGGACCAGATAGAATGCATCAAGTGGCTTAGCATTTCGATTATATGGCTCTGTTTGAGTGAGTATTCTAACTGTCATCGAATACTATCATTTCAGACATGCAGTGAACAATCAAAACTCATCCCAATAGCATACCGTATATACTCGCATATAAGCAGAGTCCAAATGCAAACAACATAGACCCTGATCTGCTGTTGCATAATGCGTCGGCAGATCAGGGTCTATGTTGTTCTACTGAGTAGTCCTTACAAACTGCATAGACCAAGATCTGCCAGCGCATTATGCGACAGCAGATCGGGATATATGCAGTTTAAAGTTGGTATGGGATTATGCACGAGTACATACGGTAGTTTATAGTGGATAAATGAACCAACATGAAACATGGACTGTGCTTAATGACAGGAGCAATACAGTGTCAGATTTAGACTAAAAGCTTAAAATTACATTGTTTTGTGTAATTTAACACGTTTCAAAGTTTCTTTATGGATTTTTTAGTCATTTTGTATGTGTAAAATATGCAGGTTCACTGTTTTTCTAGAGCTCTATCTTGGACCATATTTCACCAACACTTGTGAAAACTCGTATATGGATGCATGTTAGGAACATAAGAGTAATATCAACACTAGGTCAGTGTAACCCATATGATTACACTTGAATGTCTTTTATTTGTAGCTATCTGTTACATCATCATTATCTTTTACCTACTTGCATGAAAATTGCAGTGTGGATACATATCAAGGTTAGTAATCCTACCAAATCAGAATGAGGTCATGGTTACCTAATGTTTAATGCTTGAGTGACTTGTGTTTTCACCTCTCTATTTGTTTTACCTTCAGTATCTTGGAACCTGTTTTATGTACACATGAAACTTAGTAAATGGAGGCATTTCAGGGAGGGTACTCAACCATGTCAAAATTAAGTTACAACGATCTAATTGTCACACTTTAGTGACTTCTGTATTTTCAGCTATTTGTTCATTACACCTGCAATATCTTTGACATTGTTTCACCTGCCTTCAAGAAAATTTGTATATAGATCCAGCTCACAGAGGGTAACTCAAGAATACCAAAAGTAGGTCTCCATGTTCTAATGTTCACTCTTGATTGATTTTGGTATTTTCCTCTATACCAGTCTGTACATTGTTGGTTACTTCAAATGTGTATCTGTTAGTGGGAGATTCATGTTTACAAGTAAACACCTTTTTGTGATTTAACATGGCCAGCATGAGTGTGTTGCATCCTTTTTTCAGACTTGCTGTTTTCAGTTCCAGTCCCATAAAGTTTTATTTTCTCTCTTTTGTCAGATCGAATGTTCCAGTATAATTGATAATGCACAGAGGATCGTAGATGCCAATAATTTCACTGATGGTAAGCTTTTGTCATGGATTCCAGACATGAGAATTTCCTGTAGATTCATGGATTTCTTATTTATTTATTTTTTCAGTCAGAGAGGTTGTTTTTGAGATCTCTGTAAACTCATTGAGAAATTTGGAGGAGGTGGGTCTGTTCATGTAAGCTTAATAGGTGTAGTTTGATCCAACCATTATCTGCAGAAATACCTTGTTAGATGCATCATTTTTCATTGACTGTGCTCAGAACATGGCAAAACAAATGCCAATTTTCTCCTATGTAAGGCATAGCTTATATCAGAGATATATATATATATATATATATATATATATATATATATATATATATATAATTGGTCATTGAAGCCGTTACATGGAAGTATTTGTACTTTTGACCAATTATAATTCGAGTTTCTTAAGGCATCTTGTTTTCTGCCATGTGCTTCAGTTTGTACTGAATGGTGTAAGTTATAACTGACAGTGATGAGTGTTGGGTAAAAGAGTCATATAAAGAGGTAAAAAACAAATTGATATCCAAATGAAAAATAGAACATCAATTTGGCAACTTTATCAACAGAGTTGATATCTCAGGGAAGGCTTTGATGCAAAACAAAATAAATCTGAATGGAACTTGCCACAAAAAAGAAACATAATCTGAGTGGAGTTGCATTTTGTATCTGACACACTTGTGTAGATAATGCATCCATGAACAGTCAATGTATATACCTGTTTAAATGACATAATTGTTGACAAAAAATTGTGTGTGAGGTTTGATATTGGTGTCTAGAAATCGTGTTTAACAAATGTAGGTGTAAACTTCAGAAACTATAGTAACTAAATTATTCACACCTAAATTTAAGCAGTTTTTCTTTTACTTAATGAAATGATGAGTTTCATATACCAAAACTGGTTGCAAGGTAAAATTTTTTACTTTTAAAGAACCTGAAAATAATTTCCAGCCTGTTTTTGCAAGTCAAACTGCAGTCTCATAATTGTTTTTGTTATTGTAGGAAAATTTTCAAATAAGCCAAGAGAGACTAAAACATTTTGACCAGATTTTTTCTCTCATGACATTCTTTATGCCAGGTATTCTTTCGTTTTGTTTCTTTGTTTGTATAGGAAAGTAACTTTTGTGAAAGAACAAAAAAATTGTGAATTAAACTGCAGAAAATATTGACGACAGCTTTCTGCTCAGTTGATGATATTGCATTGTGAATATGTCATTGACAAATTGAGCAAGACTAGAGCAACATTTATGATTTTGTATCATATTTCTGCATTCATTCTGCGTGCATTTGTATGGGACATGTCTGAAGTAATCCAGTAACCCAATATCCTGGACAGTTGAATTTCTGTTTTCTCATAAACTTTCTAAGCTTGTCATGGACAAAAAAATTTTTGCAAAAATTTTAAATTCAGAAAATAGCTTCATTTTTTTTTTTTTTTGTTTCATGAAAGAAGCATGGTGAAACAGTGGTGTCACTTTTCCAGTGACCAAGGCAACTTTGTTATCATCAACTTTAAGATTCAGTGTTAAAATTTTATTAAAGTTTTTGCAGGTCAGAATGGGGTTTTTTAATTTACTATCTCTTCTCATTTTGTGCAGCTTGCACATGTACATAACCTTCTGATTCATAGGATAGTATCACCATGATCCTTGGGATGTGACACGGGAGTGTCAGAGGCTGTAAATTATTAATTGATAAAGAAAAAGAAAATGATACAATCGTGAGGCTAGAAAACACTGCATAATATCCAAATCAGCCAAATTATGGTAGATTTGTTGCTAAATACAAAATATATTATAAACAATGCTGCTTAATGAGACTCTACCTGTGAATTTATTGTAAATCCAGAGGATGACAGTATTTTTTGTTTTGAAGATTTTGGGGTTCAGCGGAGCTTTTTCTTTTGCAAACTGAGTTCTATGTTGAGCCTTTAAAATGGATATTAGTGACATTAGAGCAACGATTAGTGTCCCCCATTATCAAATAGCACATTATTATCATCATTCTGACACATTTTAGAAATTTCTTGTAGTATATTGTTAAAAATCTATGTCTGCATCACAAGGAACATTATTTGACATCACTATGGCTTAAATGTCAGTTACGAATTTACTGCTGCAGACTTTGACAATTGACTAAACAGAGTGCATCACATTGTTGTTTCAGTGATCTCACTTGTGCGGGGCAAGGTGGAGGAAGTCACACTTCCCGATGGAATTGACAAGGTTGACATCATTATCAGTGAGTGGATGGGCTACTGCCTCTTCTACGAGTCCATGCTGAACACAGTCATCTTTGCTCGTGACAAGTGGCTTGTATGTACATTATAATTACTTTCTTTTTATACATCTGCCATAAGGCAGAGCATATTATGTTGTGATGTTGTACATCTGTTCATCTATCTGTTAACAATTTCATTTCCATACAATAACTCAAGTTGTCCACAATCTACAGTTTGTGGATGGCTTGCATCTGGGGTATGAAAAAAGCAAAAAGCTCAGAGGTCGAGGTAACTGGTACTGAAAAAAGAAAAATGGTTTCTGCACAATAACTTGTTTTCTCCACTATCTACAGATGCCAAAAAAACTTTGTGGCTGGCTTGCACTTGGAGTAAGGAAGAACCTTTTCAACTCTGGGATCCAAAGGTCACTGTGACTGAAAAAGACAAATGGTTTCCTCAGAATACTTCAAGTTCTCAACCATCTACAGTTACCACACTTTCTGGATGGCTTCCACCTAGGGTCTAAAAACCCTATTGGTTTCAGGGTCAGAAGTTCAAAAATCTAGGTCACTGAATGAAAAAAATCAAAATAAAATGGTTTCTGCACAATAATCCAAGTTCTCCACCATCTGAAGTTACCAAACTTTGTGGATGGCTTGCACATGGGGTAAGGAAGAACCCTAATGATATCGGGGTAAGAGGTTCAAAGGCCAAGGTCACTGACTGAAAAGAAAAAAATGGTTTTTGATAAATAATTCTCCGCCATTTACAATTACCAAATTTGTGGATGGCTTGCACTCAATGTAAAGAAGAACTCAATTGATTTCAGGCTCAAAAGATCAAAGGTCAAGGTCCCTGACTGAAAGAAGAAAAAATTTATTATTCTACATTACATACCTAGACCAAACGTTTTGGATGGTGTACACTTGGTGTAAGGTAGAAGCCTACATATTTTGGGGATAGAAACTCAAAGGTCAAGGTAACTGTGACTGAAAGCAGAAAAGTGGTTTCTGCACACAATTTTGGCTATCTGCATAGAGGACTATTAAACACGGGGCGAGCATGTAATGTGCCGGTCACTGTACTCTTGTTAAGTTTTATTTTGTGTTTGTGATCCATATTCAATCACCATATTTTATTTTTATCTCTACTTACATTACTTCGGAAAGTTTTCAACTGACATCTCATTTGTTGGACACATTTGGCAGACAGTTTTGCTTGACCCATATATTAGCAATGAATTTAATTGAGGGATGACTTTAAAGAACTTACATCCCTTGTAATACATTTCTCAGCACACTTAGAACAAGTTTTCATTAAGAAAAATATTTATTTCGGATGGATTTATTCACACACATCTACTTCTTACTGCAAATATCAGTATTGGACTATTTCCTAAAACTTGTACCATAATTGATGTAAACGACATTGCGGATGACTTCAAAACATGGACATCAGTGGTTCCGAAACACTTCGTTGCGACCCAATGAGGGTACTTTTTTTTTCATCTCTCCAATGGTAACTGGAGTGGGGATAAGTTATTCCTACCCTTTTGTTGTTCCAGTTGATTGGTGTATTTTTATATGCTATTTCAGTCTTCAGTAATGCCTCCAGGTGTTAGCATATGTGGGCATAAGAGGGCAGCATGGGACACTAACTCCACCGGTCTTGCTGGGCCTACATGGCCAGGAAGTAGGGTCCCACCTCTTCCTCTTCTCTGGAGGGGATGTGGCACTTCTCAATGAAGGGAAGCCACCTGAGAGAGGTGTCCAGAGTTACGAAGTTGCCCAATTCCACAGTGGGGGGATCTCTGAGGGAGGGAAACTGGACACTTCCCAGCATGGGGAAGGTGCCAAACCCAAATAACAAGCAACTCATTTCCGCCACAAGGAAAGCGCAATCGACTCGCACTAGTAGACCTTGAATTAAAGCAAGATCTCATTTGTTGGAGTCGACTTCCCTGAACAGTGACTCTCCAGTAAGGTTTACATCATCTGACAGGGCACTGGGAAATGTGTCTAAGAACAGTAATAGAAGATCTGTCACCAGTCACTGGACTTTAGACACCGAACACTGGTCACTGGATGGGACGTGTCATTCACTGAGTTTCTGTCAATGGGTATGGTGTATGGTGACAGTCTTCTGTGTTTGGACTTGGGTCACTGATCACGGAGCACCAGTTGCCAAAGATGGGTACAGAGCACCAACCGACATGTGTCAGAAAATGGTCTTCAGATTGGGTACTGAGTTTTGACCACTGGTCTAGCAGAAGGGAATAGCTTTAATAACCTCCCCTTTCTCAGTACCCATTCAGTCCTTATGGGAAACAGACTTTTAGTTTTGAGGACCATTCTGGGGAATGGATTAGGTCGATACCCCTCCCTTTTTGATGTTCCCGTTGAACCCGTATTGAGTTTGGGGACTCTTACCACCTGGTGGTGAGTCCACCTCATGTCCTTTTCCAACCATGCACCATAGATGACTTGGCCATGGCTCCATGAAACGGCAGACAAGGCATGCCCTAGATCTTCCCCACCTGCTCTGGCCTCAATATCGAGGGAAGGGGAGGGGGACCCCTCCAGCATTGACAAGAACTCGCGTATCTTTCTCCAGTAGAGGGGATCAGCAGGCTAGTCCCATCTCCTCCTGTGAGCAGGGATAGGATGATGAACCCCCAACAAGGAAGTCGCATTCTCCCAGAGATGATACAGTCCTTGAGAGGGAAGACAGGATGACGCCCTGTAGATTTTTGTGAACGCAGAAAAGTTCCTGGAAGAACCTGTCACTCTAGGTCCTTTTTATCTGTTGCGTTCGCCTTCTTCATGGTCAGGTGATGGAGTAGGAAAAGGTGTTTACTTTTCAGAAGGCGGAAAATAAGGTTTACCACCTACCTCCCCTAGATCTGTGTCCCAAACCTTCAGGATCATTGGAGACTTGGATCCTTTCCAGTTTGGAGAGGCTCTCTGGGACACAGCACAAGTTGGACCTGCTGTTGCTCCCTCACTTAGAGATGTTGAGGAGCTGTCTCGGAAATCGTCTAAAGGCCGAGAGGAGGCCAGACCGAAGAAGGGGCAGTCTGTCCCTTTTTCTACAATTTGGCCTATGGTTTCAGCCAATAGCTACAGGGTCCATTCGCATGCTTGGCCCCTTGAACCCTCTACCTTGGATTCAGGTGCCTCCCAGATATAGATTTTGGTGGGGACCTGGGACCATCTCCCCGTCAATGCTCTTGAGGTTTTGGAAATTAAGGTGCTGACACTATTTATTATAGCCTCAGATGCCAATCTTTTTTCGGCTACCTTCTTAAGTCTTTTGAAAGATGAATCTTTGTCTCCAGCTTCCTTGCAGAAACTATTAGAGGCCATAGCCAGGAGATCAAGCCATACACTCTTGATGTCCATGACACTTTCTGCAGAGCTCCTTCATCTCTGTGGTGATGTGGCCTTGGAGACCTCAAAGGTTTTGCTCAATCACAGCAAAAGCCATTTGCGGGCAGTCACTCTTAATCCAGAGATGCTGTTTGGAGGATTAATCCTTACTGTGGCCTCTCAGGATTTGAGGTATCAGCAACACTGGTCCTTGGCCGCAGTCCAGGGCCTGGCTAAATGGGTGACAAAATGCCCCCATTCTGAAAGGTACACTACCCCCACTCCCAAGTGTTTTAAACGGGGAACAAATGAAATTAGTACTAGTTTTAAAGCCCCTTTCCACCTGTCATTTTCACGAGGAGGTTTACTAGAGGGGCCTTGGCCCTTCCGCTTCCCTAAGGAGGGAGGCAATTGCCCCTAGGGAGTTGCACCCTCTCCTGATAAGTCTCTCAGATTAAACCTTGTTGTAGAGGCTTGGTTGGACCTCTCAGACATTGTATGGGTCCTTTCTACAATAAGGGAGGGTTACTGTCTTCGCTTCCAAGACCCTCCACAACTTTCAAGGAGCCCCATTTTGTTCCACCAGTCCCAACTGGTATCTCTATATCTCTAAGGGAAGAGGTGTACACCCTTCTAAAGAAGGGGGCAGTAGAGAGGGTCAAGAACATAAGAAGTCTGGGATTTTATTCCCAGATTTTCTTCGTTTCAAAGAGAGAAGAAAAATTTAGACTCATTGATCTTTCCCTTTTGAACAGATTCCTTCTGGAAGAGCGGTTCAAAATGAAGACAACCACCTCAGTCAGGAATGACATCAGGCTGAAGGACTGGGTGGTCTTCATAGATCTCCAGGATGCTTATCTTCACATCCCCATTTCACAGTCCACATGAAATTTCATGTTTTTGGCCTCTTCCAGGCTAACTTGCGCTCCCAGAGCCTCCACAAAGGTGGTGGGTGTAATAGTGGTTCACTTTGATTGGCCTGAGGGATCCGTTGGGAGACTCTCCAATCAGAATTCAGATCTTATCCCTTATAAGAATTTTGTTTACATGGAGATGAATTTTCTCACTTGTCAAGGAAAAGTTTTTCCTCCCGACAATCTCACAAATACTTGTGCTCTTGGCAAGACTGGATAAGAAGAAATCATTATCTGCACATTTCTACCTCTCTTTCTCCTGGGGACTCTGAATGCAGCATTGGACTTTATTCCCCAAGTAAGACTTCATATGCAGCCCCTTCAGTTCTAGTGAACTGGAGACCTCGCAAGGACTCCCTGTCCTCCCAGAACCCCTTAGGATCCAAGTTTAATCACCATCCGAGTTAAAAATCAGGACAGGTTTCTGACCGGAGTTCCAATTCACTCTTCTCCTTCATGCAACCTCACTCCTTCCTTCACACTGATAACTCAAGATTTGGGCTGGGTAACTTCATCCATTATACAGTTTTGGAATAGATCGCTCTCAGAGTCTGCCACATTTCAGGCAAGAGGAATGTTCTGGTGGACAGCTTGTCCAGGCAGGGGCAAACACTCCTCATGGAATGGTCTCTGCACCAGTTTGTAGTAGAGACACTTTTTCATCTGTGGGGAAAGCCAGTGTAGATTTGTGTCTATCCAGTACCATACCAGAGGGCATGGGCAGTGGATGTTTTCAGTCTAAGGTGGGATTGATTGTACGCCTATGCCTTCCTGCCTTTGAGAATACTCCTTCAGGTTCTTCACAGAGTCAAGACTTCTAAGTCCCAGCTCATCCTGTTAGCTCCCTTGTGGTCTCGGCAATCGTAAATCAGCAGTCTCCTCTGTTGGTCAATGATCCCAGGGAATTGGCGCAGTTGCAGCATGGAGAGTAAATGCACCGTACTCCTCAAATCCTCCCTCTTCACACCTGGCTTGTATCAAACAATCTATTCACCAAGACCACTTTTCAAGCAAGGTTGCCAAATGCATTGCTCATGTTAAGAGGCAATCAACCTCTAAGGTTTATGATGCCAAGTGGAGAATTTTCTGTAATCGGTGCAGTAGTAAATGTGTTGATCCTGTCTGACCCCCTTTAAATGCAGTTGCTGATTTTCTTCTTTTTCTCTTCAAAGAAAAAGAGTGCTCAGTATCCATGATTAAAGGCTATATAGAAGCCCTCTTTACTACTCTTTAAGTTCTCAATGGGCTCCACTGTAAGGTCAGACCCACATCTTTCAGAACTGATCAGATACTTTGAACTCCATAGACCAGTCTCACACTTGTTAATGTCAAGGTTGAACCTCTCATGTATTGATCGGTCACTATCTAGACTTCTCATGTATTGATTGGTCACTATCTAGACCTCTTATGTATTGATTGGTCACTATCTAGACCTCTGATGTATTGATTGGTCACTATCTAGACCTCTCATGTATTGATTGGTCACTATCTAGATCTCATGTATTGATTGGTCACTATCTAGACCTCATGAATTGATTGGTCACTATCTAGACCTCATGTATTGATTGGTCACTATCTAGACCTCTCATGAATTGATTGGTCACTATCTAGACCTCATGTATTGATTGGTCACTATCTAGACCTCTGATGTATTGATTGGTCACTATCTAGACCTCATGTATTCATTGGTCACTATCTAGACCTCTCATGTATTCATTGGTCACTATCTAGACCTTCTTATGATATTTGGAATGAAGCTTCCTTTGAGAACCTTAACCTTAAGACAGTCTTCCTCTCTCTAGCGTCAACGAGGAGGAGGAAGAGTGAAATTTGTGCTTTGTCAGCAAAAAAGTGTTGTTTGTGTTTCAGTGGTAACTATTAATGCTGCAACATTTATACATGTAAATGGCTTAGTTTAGTTTACTGCCTGTAAACGTTTACAAACTTGGTAAACGTGTAAATGAACATGCACATGACTGTCAGTGACACAGACACCACCTGTACCAATTAAATGATATATTTCCACATTGCTGCTTAAGATGACTGTTTAGTAGATATTTCTGTTCATTCTTTTCTTAAAGTATGTTTTCACATCAAATGTGGCATCGCTAGGAAAATGACAAAGTTTACAAGAATTGGTTGTAGCACACAATACACATCAGGCTAATTTACTGATAATGCTGATAAAATTTTATTTAAACAGCATTTTTTACCTTTGAAAAACATGTTTGTTAACAGAACTTTTGATTAGTAACATTTTCTTTTCTTTTTAAAACAAACACTGTTAAATGTTTGTAGGCTACCTTATGGTTTCTTAGTCATTGTAGATCATATCAAAGCATCTGTGCATGCACATGTCCATACATTACCTCAATATGCACTTATTTCTCAATTTTTTCATCATGTATATGTATGTAGTAGTTGTATATGTATGTAACAGTAGGAAACAATATCGTGATGATCCTACAGATGTTTTCACTAAATTGTCATATATTCAACAAAGACATATCTTGCACACTGAATCCTGTCACGATAAGAGGAAAACAACATACAGCAAATGAAACAGTCACAAATTGAGTGAGGTATTGCATGCACATTATAATAGCAGTTAGCTGTTCACTAAGCCTAATGGGTAAGTTTGGGGAAAGGTTGAGTTTCTAATGGTTTCATTTAAACGGCATCGTTTCAGTTATTGTAAACCATGTACATGTTTAGAAATTTCATAAATATTGCAGCCTTCGTAACTATGATTTGGTCTTTCTTCATTGCCAACTCGGCTTGCCAAGAGTTGACTATCTTTGGTAGCTCTTGTTCCAGTTGAAGCCCCAAGTATCACTTGTATCTGTACTGTGGATGATCATGGTAATCTCCTTTGCCCAGTTAAAGCTTTACAGTTCTATCTAAACCTCTTTATGAACCTTTGAGTTCCTTGAAGAGGCTTACCCTTAAAACAGTCTTTCTCCTCTCCCTAGCATCAGCAAGGAGGAGTGAAATTCATGCTTTGCCAATTGAAAAGGGTTGTTTATGTTTCAAAGATAACTATGATTTGGTCTCTCTTTGCCAACCACGGTTTCTGGCCAAGGATCAGCTACTTTTGGTAGCTCCTGTTCCTATTAAATCAGTCATATCTGTGCTGAGGATGATCAAGAAAGACTCCTTGCTCAGTTAGTGCTTTGCTGTTCTATCTAAATCAAAAGAGGGAAGAAAGGGTCATAACTGTCTTTTTGCCCCTTTAAAAGGTACTTCTGATATTTCTACAGCCACCATCTCTAACTGGCTTGTTTGGACTATTAAAAGAGCTTATCCATCTGTCACTGTGAGAGAGATCTCTTTCAAGAAAATTAAAGCCATAAGGTCAGGGCGATTGCTGAATCTTGGGCTTTTTTGATCATTCCTCTTTGGATGATATAATGAAAGCTGCCTTCTGGCATTCTCACTTCACTTTCTTGTCATTTTACCATCGTTTAATGGCACACCAGAGTGGGTGTATTTATGCCTTGGATCCAGTTGTATCAGCCCAACAAGTTGTCGAGCTTTCCTCCATCTGGCAGTAGAACATACTACTGACAACAAAGGTAAGTTCACTTGACAGTTTATCTTAATCCATCAGCCTATCATCGGCCTGGGAAATTCAGCAATGCAGTAATAGTAGGTCATATATTACTGCTATTAAATTGTAGTTTTTGAGGGGGTAGAACTAATTTTAATTATGTAATACTTACCTGCTATTGTTGCACAATTTCCTCTTCCCTCCCTGCTCTGTGATGTCCTTCAGTCTCGGTCCAGGTCAAAGAAGGATGATATTCAGATTGTCAGAATTGGACTGAGGTATCAGACTGGGATCGTGTTGTTTTTTATTCTAGACCTCCAATTACTAATTGGAGGAGGAATAATGTCCTTGGACTGGAGACTAATGCCAGGAAAAGATGTAACAATGCAATAAGAGCAGGCAAGTATTACATAATTAAAATGAATTCCCCACCCCTGCCCCACTCTAAAGAACTACACATGTCAAATTTAGTTATTCACAAAATTTATATCTGTATGTACTCCATTCAATTTAAATCCTAAAGAAGGATCATATACACTTCAAATTTAGTCACCTTCACATTTAACATGAAACAACATTTACATTCGCACCAACGGATGACCAATAAGTGCAAGTACATGTTATCCTTTTTCAGGTGGCATCGTGTCTCTCATCACTACTCGTACAAAGCTGTAATTGTTAACTTTGTATTAAAGGATTAGACGCTTCTGTATGAAGATCACTGGTCTGTTAAGAAACTTACAAGAGCAGCACCTGGCATGCACAGGCTTATATTAACAACCCTATAGGATTGGAATGATCGATTAATGAGGATTTAGATGTACTAAAAGGACATAGTGTTAAATATACTATCTGTTGAAAATAGCTATCAGCTTTTTTTTACACACTCTCTTCAAGAGAAATTCTTGAGAAAAAGAATATAAAAATGTTTGGCAATAAATTTGTGTAGTCTAAGAAACATTTTTGGTCAACATTGGAGCTGTTCCAGTAAAACATACTTGCAACCCAGGTAAGGCACTTTTAATGTGGAGTAGTCGTCTAGATGCAGTTTAGAAATTTGTATAATTTTCATATGAACTCTTTGAGTAATCAGGGTACCCTGGCATATATTTTTTTAAAACTGCCTTCCATGGGTATCTTGCAAGTTTGAATGGAACGGGTCTTGCTTGTCTTTGTGCCTTTTTTGTTTATGATTGCATATACTTTGAATTTCTCAAACATGTCAATATTCCAGTTATAGACTTAATTTGTATGAAAATTGAGTATTTTTCAGTAATAAAACAAATGTCTCGTTACAAAAATTCATTTACAAAAAATAATTATGATTTTTATCAATTAACTATAAAATAATTACACTGTGCAAAAAAATTACATAAATTATGGCACATTAATTTATTTCGTTATTTATTTATCATTTATCTTTTCACAGAAACCTGGTGGCATAATTTTTCCTGACCGAGCAACATTGTATATATGTGCCATAGAGGATAGGCAATACAAGGATGAGAAAATTAATTGTAAGTATATCTTACATAAATGAGTGCACATGTACAATTAAATTGGTCTATTCAAGCCTTTAACATCGACCTTTAGGGCAGGTGTCCTGGATATAGGTATCGAAAAATGATTTTATAAATGGGGAATAATACATTTCTTTGATACCAGTTATTTTTGTTAGATGGCATTATTTGTTGAGATGTGTTTCTTTGTATACATGTATAAAAACATCTATGGGATTAGAGTTTGCTGATGTAGACCTTCAGACATTAAATATCACTTGGCTCAAATCCTACTTTATGAATGCCAAGTTTCCATTGCATCTATGTGCTTGTGCATGGTTACTCTTATTGGTTTGTCTTGGCAAGCTGTTACCTCTTTTTATTCAAACACACAGGAATAGGGTAGAGGTGGAAGTCAGAGCTGTGAACCAAAATATAATTCATGGCAAGTAGGGGTGAAATGATTCATCAATATCTTGATGTCAGTAATTTTCCCATATTGATACAAGAAGTGAAGAATTGATACAAAATTACCCTATAGAAGTTACTTTAATCTTCAGCAGTGTGTCCCACAGTGAAATGTGCTACATTCAAATTCTGATTGGTGATTCTTGTTTGTTCCTGTCCAGGTTAAGTACCACCAATCAGAACCGCATGTAGCTTATTCACTGCATGATACACCAGCAGTGGAGGTATTCAAACTTGATCCAAGTAGATACAAAGCAACAGAGAACAGAGAAATTTTGCATAAAAGTGGCTATTAAAGGATCAGTAAAGTACTTGAATCATACATGGGGAACAAGTTTGGAATGTCTCCTTCTACATTGATATATGTTGTCAGTGCCTGAATGTACAAACAGGATTAAAAAATTAGCATGGAATCACCAAGAGGGCAGATTTTGAACGACATGAGTTTGTCGCCTTGTGTTAATATGCAAAAGGGGAGTGGGTGTTGTCATTAGTGTTCCTTTTTCGCTGGCAGAAACGAGTGCTTGTGGTTGCAGCCATTGTTTTGCATCTGCAGGAAGTACAGTGTGAGGGATTCAGTTATTATTCATCTCCACTCCCGCGCTCAGATAAGATTTTCCTTGCACGAGGAAATTGCACTTTTTCTTCTGTTTTGAACATAACACCGTAATCCCTTCCAAATTTTAGTGAAGACACAAAATTAGTAATAAGATGTTTTTAAAGTATTCGTGCAATGCAAAACAAAGGGTGTGGTGACCAAGATAAGTCCTGTATCCAATCAAATGGAGCATCCTGAAATCCCGAAAAGGTTGAATTAGAATCACCGATAACTAGCAAGTAGTCTGTTCGGAAGTGTATTTGTTGTCTTGTCAAGGATGAGAGTGGCATATGAACAGATGATAAGTCTAGGTCTGTCTCATCTGCATGCTGGAAATACAGTCAATATGTTGATGCATATGAAATGTCACCACCCTACCATTGACAATCCTTCTAAAGATGAAAGACCTTCAGGTTAATATGTGTATTGATAATGTATTGTATTGTATGTTGTGTATCACAATACATATTGATACACAGCACAAATGTATCGTTTCACCACTGATGATAAGTTATAGTAATTGGTGAACTAACCCTCTTAGGTATTAACAGTGCAAAATATGCATTTCAAGAATTGTGTTGTTGTAATGAAGCGACATACTTTTTCTCTAAAGCTTTTTTTATTGGTCATCATGACAGAACTGCAGTCAGGATTTCCAGAATCACTTGAGACTGCATCAGGATTCCCAGAATCACTTGAGACTGCGGTGACCCCATATAAGTCACATCTCATGTTGACGTACCTTTTATCAGTGGTCTGTTTCAACCAATTAGCTTGCTGGACACTTGAAGACTTTTATGAATGAAATGCTAAACTAATCAATTTCATATTTCACTCGAGACAGTGTATCAGATAGATAGGTAAAGTTCAGATACCCTCAAACCTCAGTAACCAATTATATGTGCTTGTATTGCAGGGTGGGACAGTGTGTATGGGTTTGACATGAGTGTGATAAGAAAGGTGGCTATCTCTGAACCACTGGTAGATGTAGTGGATCCCAAGCAGGTTGTAACCAATTCATGTTTGATCAAGGTAGGTTCACTATTAAAGCTATGTTTACAGTAGAGCTTCTATTCCCCCATTTATCCGTTTATTGCAAAACACATATGTAAAACAGTATCCTGTTGGTTGAAAGTTGATCATATGGTATTAACTTTTCTATGGCTCGTACTCCGTTAGTCTAATTTTATGTTATGGCCCATTATGTGTCATGCATCGTCCGTCCATCATAAAATATATGTTACAGATGGGGTAGTAATAAGTGGTACACATTGAGCATAGGCACACAGATTTCCTACAAGTTTTTGTCCAGTGTCTCCCAAATCTTGACCCTGTGCGCCTTCCTATGTGTGCTTTTTTGTCAGGAAAAAAAAAAAGAAAAATATGACTACAACTTTTCTTTAGTGGATGTCCATCCACATCTATGTTGGCACTAACAATGGCCAAAGTCACTAAAGGTGACAAAAACTGAAAAATGGCAATGAATATCTGCTTTGAAACAATGTATCTGGCAATGAAAACATTCAAGGTTTGTGGTAGTTGGCTGAGTTGCTAAAGTCTTTGACCACCACTAGTGTAACATAATTACAAGCCTAAAGTCGCACAAGGAAAATTTAATTTATTCTTCAGCTGAATTAATGATAAAAGAGACTAATTTATGCAAATGCATAATGATTTATTAATATGAATAGAAAAGTAATTAAGAAAATATGGGTATTTATTATAAATGCTGGTAGATAAGGAGTGAATGGAAAAAATCCGTGGTGCAGCTCATTTCAGGTTAACCAGATATTCAGACATGTTAATGATTTCATATGTTACTTGATCACATGATAAAATGTTGGTTGCAATAATGTAAGTGTCGAAGGAAAAGATGACAAAGTTGAGGTTGCAAAACTGTCAAAGCAATTAAGATCATCTCATTTTTTATAACTTGTAGTGCATTATGTACTAAAATTTTCCTTTGTCCCTTTAAAATATTGTGTGTCCCCCCAAATTTGGAGGGTGAGGGACACTATCCCCTGCCCTTGGGTTCCTGTGTACATTTCTGTAGTAATACAGTTCAGTTTTTTCAGAAGAAAAAAGCTTTTTATTTGGAAAGTTTAACCTTAGATACTGCCTTTAAATTTGAAATTTGCTTTTTACAAAAGTTCTGCAGTCAACAAAAAAAATGTTCAGCTTTAAATGATACCAAAAATGACTTAATTGCATAAAAAAGGTAGGAAATGCTTAAAATAGAGCAGTTACTATCTAGTTAACATAAAGGAGATTTTGGTTGTTTCAAAGGTTGCATTATGCTAATGTTTACACTGTAAATACTGCCCTTAAATAAATGTGAAATGAGCTTTTTCAAATGTTGTGCAGCCAATAGACAAATTATTTAGCTTTTAAATGACAACAATATGATGAATTTAAAGAACATGAAGGAATACATCAAATTGAAAAATTGTTACGAGTTTGACAGTTACGTCAGTAAAGCAGCGCAAGTCATTTGAAAGATGGAATATTATACTTATGTCTAGACCCTAGATATTGCCCTTTACTTTAATTTAAACTTTTCAGAACATTAGGCAAACTACAGACAATTTATTTAGCTTTTAAATGATACCAAATATAACTTGATTCAATAGAACACCAAGAATACAATTGGTATGTATTTTACAGTTGGTATGTATATGACAGTTGCAGTTCAAGATGTTTCAGAGATGTCAGTTTTTGCTCATATTTAGACCTGTGATTCTGCCCTTGAATTTCAAATCAGATTTTTCAAATGTTTTGCAGTCTGTAGAAAATCTATTCCCCTTTTAGATGATACCAAATATGACTTTAATTTATGAAGAAATGCATGAAAAAGAGCAAATGAAAGTCATTTGGCAAATGCTGCAGAAAAAGTCCTCAAGCTACATCAAAACTTGTGCTTTTTTTTTTCATTATTTTTTTTTCTTTATTTTTAGGCCTTGTGCAATTTATAGGAAATTTAATTTACTTTCATATAATTACAGAAATAATCAGTCTGCATGAAAAGATGCATACACTAGAGACATTGGAGATATTACACCCCAGTTTTACTGCTGTCACACCCACCCCTAAGACTTGTTAGTCACATAATCCAATTGTTTACTCACAAAATTTCAAAGAAACCATACAAAATATAATACCATTTCTATTTCTGTGATAAATATTAATGATGAATCCCAGAGAGTTAACAGAATAAATTAAAATCAAACTGCATTTCATATGATATAAACAGTATGGTTGCATTCATTGTGCTCTTATAATCACACACTGCCACATGATGTCAGTGAGAACCTTGGTCTGTGGACCACATGCCAGTCTCTGTGCTATTTATGTCTACAGTTCTGCTTTTCAGACATTGACTAAACTTAATGGATGGGTTGTTTATATTTGAGTTGGGAAGAAGCCTATTGATTTTGGGGTCAAAGGTAAAGGTCACTGACTGAAAAATAAAAATTGTTTCTACACAAAACTTTCAGTTCTCTACCATGGACCAAAGTTTGTGGATGGCTTATACTGGAAAACCTGATTTGAGCATGACCTCTGCACTGTGTGTAATCTATCATGTATGACAAATTGTCACACAATTAATCAATTTTACTATATAATGCACTGGTGTGAATGACCACCTGTTAAACGTGACCAGCAGTCATGCTTTTTTTGCCAAAATATGCATTTCAACACTGCTATGAATGACTGTATCACAAAACCAGGTAAACACCACTGACTTTTATTTAATCTTTTGTAACCATGATTGCTGAGTAGAGTCTGCAGGTGGAGTGCAGATTGTTCTGTACAGAGTTGCACAAGCAAAATGGAAAAGGTGGAGTCTGATAACTGGTTTTGTTAAATTTAAAAGGTAGAGTTGCATCCTACATACCACAGCCTAGAATTTAACAGAAACTTTCTTGTAGCCAAAAGGACCAGTTAATTCAGAAAATTTACTACTTCTACTGAATCTTATCTTCACTGGTCCTTCCCATGAAACAAGGTCAGTCATGTTTAGATTAACAACACTTTTATTTCTTAAATATCACAATCATTCATAATTCAGAAGTACAAATCTTGCTTTAGAAAACCACCAAGGTTACTTGAAAATATTCACTACAAGTTCACAAGAAAAACAATGACTGATTCTCCAGAAATTAATTGTAAAAAAAAAACAACATTTCTTGGAGCCTCATCATCCAAAAAAAACATAACTTAATAAGACAAAAAGACATGGATGTAATTCACACTGGTCATTAAGTATTGTAACTCCACAGACTGACGATTTAAGGCAATACCTGTTGTGCTACAGTGAAACAGGGTGAAAAGATCTCTCATTATATCAATATAGGCATTGTGTGGCTTTTTGCAACAGATTTGAACAAAATATGTGTCTCCATGATGCTAAATCCTTTAAAGAAGGAATGGTTAATCATAATAGGGATTTTGATGACCATGGCACTAAAGTGGTAGTTTGACAAGTTCATAAGTCTGGTTTACAGTCTTTTGTCCGAGTTTCCTCTGACCTTTCCTACCCCATTTTAGATATTCTGACATTTATGTTGTTGTGTAACATCAGAGTTTTTTGACTGTCGAAAAGTTGGTAATCGCCAAAACCACATGGTGTTGCATAGGGTAGCCGCTTACTACCGGGCCTGGCAAACTTAAATGGCCTTACATCAAGCCCTACCCGCATCAGATTGATAGGAAGATGATTTATCTCCTCAGAAATTGCAAGTATTCAATTTTATGTGGATAGGGCTCAATGTAAGGTTGTTAAAGTTTTCTAGGCCCAGTACTATGCAGCTACCCTATGCCTACACCATGTAGATTTGGCGAATTCCAACTTTTCAATAGGCAATGCACTCAAACCTTACACCACAACATAAATGTCAAAATATCTAAAATGGGGTAGGAAAGGTCAGAGGAATTTCAGACAAACAGTCCTTGACATACAACTTTACCTTGTAAATCTAACAAAACCAGTAAAGATTTATACAGCCTCGTTTTGAAATATGGTGTAAAATCCTCATTTGTTCTAACCCTCTAGGGAAGCAAATGAATCTCGGGAGATTGTGGACATTGTCCAATCTTTCAGGTTTTCAAAAATTACGTATGATAGCGCAAATAAACGCTGACTGGTGACAACCAAAACTTTACTAGCCATTGGACTATTAAAATTATGAAAACTACCGACTACTGCTAATTTTGAGCCCTTTACCATAAACCAGACTTGGTATATGTAACTCCCATATGGTGCCATAGAGATCTAAATCCCTTTTATGATTAACCATTCTGTCTTTAAAGGATTAGTAATCTTGGACACGCATGGTCATGTCAGATGTTTGTATTGTTTACCTGTGAACACCCACACAATTCCCATAATGTTATAATGAAAAATCTTCACACCCTGCTTTCACTGTAGCTTGATGGGTGGTGCAGTAAATTATTTGTCTGTGTAGTTACAATACGTAATGATCGGGTGAATGAGGCCTTTGTTGTTTAATTCTGTATTTACTGTAAAGATTTGTATTTATTGTTGCTTTATCAATTTACTGTCATCAAAACTTGCTCAAAACACCAAACATGCCACGGTCAGAGATCTCATCATTTATTCAAATTAATACATCTGTTGCACGATTTCATTTATTGAGTTATGTTTTGGCTGTTGGCTGTAAATCAATTTATTGAGTAAGTATTATCATAAATAACTACAATTAATGGACAGGGTAAGTGTTACCTTAGAGTTGACTTTACAGGTTATATGCCAATAGAATACATATGAACTTAAAAAAGAAACAAGCTTTTTGAAAATTTACACTGCTTTCCTGTATATTTTACATGTTATTCATTTGGAACTAAAGTATAATATTAAAAGTTTGTACCCTTGTATGCTAAGGTTTCATGTCTGGCCTGCTTAAGCAGTGTCATTATTATGTAATTCACAGATCTGTTTTGTAGCTTTTTGACAAACTCATTGTGTACAAGGCATCGGGGCATATCATTATCAGTTGTAACAAAGGTTCTGACAGAACTTTCCCTACCGACGCATGTTACTTGCTGTATCTGATTTAATCATTCCTAGGTTTATCTTCATCTGTATCCTTGATTGCTCTGTAGAAAATTAACTTGTCATTGGAAACAGGAAATGGAAATTTGAAGTCCTGCTACATGTATGTGGTGTTTTTTCTTCCTCAGGAGGTTGACATTTACACAGTGACAGAGAAAGATCTGGAGTTCACAGCCCCCTTCCATCTTCAATGTAGAAGAAATGACTATGTGCATGCCCTTGTCACATTTTTCAACATAGAGTTCACAAAATGCCACAAGAGGACTGGGTTCTCAACAGGTACAGTTATGTAGATACAAATAGGTTTCATGAAATACAAATGGACATTGAATGGATGAACTCCCTTGTCTGTGAATGGCGACACATGGGTATCACTTTTCATTTGGCATCAGTGTTGTCAACAGCAGTGTTAAGGTGTTGTTTTCAACTGCAACTTCAATATCACGTTACCTTGATGTGCCATTCCTGACAGTGCTTATAATTTTCCCATAAGGCTTACTGAAACGACCCTTAAATTACAAACTTACAAAACGATAGCAAAAACTACTAAAATATTATTGTTGCAGTCAAATCCAGAGATTGGTTCAGTGTTGCACTTTGAGAGAGCCCAGGGACATTCTCGGACCGCAAACTGTCAAGTGTCCCCCTAGATGTAACAAAACCCCATATCTTGATCATTGCAGGGGAACAGAGGTAGATAAAATGTATCCCTGACAGCTCAGCTAAGGTCCAACATTGTTGGTTTGTGCAGGTTTGGTCCAGATCTGTGTTTAGACTTGGATAGTGGAGTTGGTCAGGGAACCAGACTAACATTAACTTGTCAATGTTCATGTAAACTGCCTGTATGATCAAGCTTTTTCTTCATCTGGAAATGTCATCCAGCAAATGAAAACATGTTTGTGGTAAAGGGAATAAGAAGCCTCTTAAAAAATCAGAACAGTCAGCGCAGAAGTATAAAAAACATATTCATATATTTGACAGTGCTTGGGAAGAAGCAGGAAAGGTAACGATAAAATATATTGGGCGTAATGTCATGTCGATTTGAGTAGCATTTACAACCGGTGGGATGATTTCTGCCACCACGTGAATGGAAAGAAAACCCATGAAGATAATGTCGAAAAGAGAGATCTGGCAAGGAGTAATTGACCTCCATTGGTTTTGGAAGTGCAGTTTGTGAAACTGAACAGGATATCATTAAGGCTGAAGTGTACTCCACAAACGTTTTAGTTTGAGATAATGTTGCTATTGCTGCCTCAGACCGCACTTCTGACTTTTCAAAAACATGTTTTCAAGGTCAACAAAAGTAAAACATGATATATCATTAACACCTTCCTGAAAATTGGTCTAATTTGTGGAGAAATATTAACAGACTTAATAAGAAGGTCTTTTTAGGGTTGGCAGGTCTAATATACTACAAGTTTCTGTCCCCCTGTGTAAGATAATCAGGACTCCATTCACAGGTTGAGACTATACTTTCTGCAGAGCTGTTTTGTCCTCTCCTAGTAGATAACAAGGCATCACTATTTCTGACAGCAACTGTGTCCTAATCATTGTTGTCTAAAAAAGTTGACATTTTGTGGAATTTTGTATGTCAGTCTTTAGTCTGGTCTATTATGTTGTGATGTGGTCCATCTTTCTGTCGGTACATATGTCTGTCTGTTAATATTTGTTTGTCTGGCCCATAACTTTGTAACAGTTAGAGGATTTCCATGAAACATTGCCCAAGCTTATATTATGACTAGCCAGTGTGTAGTGTACCACAGCCAGATCCCTTGCCTAAAGGCCAAGGTCATGGCGAGGAAAAATGTAATTCTTGAACCTGTATCCTTGCCTCGAGTACAAATTTTGGACCACTGAAAATGTTTTAATAAATCTTTAGCCAGTTATACAAATATCATGTATAGATGGTGTGTCACGTACGATAACCATGCCTCCTGGCAAGGGAAAGTTTAATTCTGTGACTTGTATCCTTGTCTGGAGTATAACTTTCAACCACTGAAGATAATTTAATGAAATTTGAGCCAGGGATAATCTAAATCTATAAATTCTTCAATATTTTGGAAGCAAGTTTGATATGTTTGGTGAAATAGAGTTTGATAGTTTCTAGTATTGCAATATTAAAGTACCTAAAACAAATTTACATTTATATGTTATCACACATATTGTGCATTATTTTATGGCATTTCATAGATTCATGCCATTACTTTTAATAAATAAATGCATTTCCCCAAGCTGTTGTTCTCCTGAAACACTTGCAGATTTAATTACCAAGAATAAAGAAACCTATGGCCATCAGAAAAAAACAACCTGTGAATTATAATTTCAATTTGTGTGAAAGCCTTGTGACCACAGATTAAAGCTTCATCAGTAAACTTAACTTTTAAAGATCTTGGTTGACTTCAATTATGGGCAAGAGACTATGCATATTAATTTGCCTTTGTCTTTGGCAAGAAATTGTATTCAACTATAGTAAAATAGGTAAACTTGACATGATATAAAGTTTGGGAGATAGTTTAATAGGTTGTGTTCTTACAACACTGCAAAAGCCAGGTTAGTAAAATGGTCAACTGTTAAGTTATGTAAGCCAGGTGAGTGATTTCAGACCCACTTGGGTCTCTTGAATTCATCTTTATCTTTGGTGAAATGAGCCCGTTTTTACAACAGTCTGTTTATATTTTGTAGCACCAGAATCTCCCTACACCCACTGGAAGCAGACGGTGTTTTATTTTGATCTGCTGGATTTGACTGTAAAGAGGGGTGAAGAGATAATGGGTAACTTGTGCATGAAACCCAACAAAAAGAACAATGTAAGTGTGAATTTATTTGAACTAATTCCATTTTTGTAAGGATCATGTTTTTTTTTTCCTCCCAACATTACACATAGGTGTACATGTTGACAAAAATGATGGCTGTTGGTAGTTTTCTTGATGGTAAATAGCTTAATTAGCTTGTTCATTTAAAAACAAAAACAATTGTTCTAGCCAAATTCAATATTCAAATTACAGGCAAGTGATTTCTGCAAGTAGCTAGCACAACCTGTTATCACAAATATATATGAGAAAATGCCAGCTTGACCTTGCAATCAGTTTGTTGTCCGTCTGGGTGTCTGTCCACATTCTAGGTTAAGCTGAATGTTAAAGTTTTTTAAATTAAGCTCAATGTTTATGATTTTTTTCTCTTTCTAGCTAAATAAACAGTGGGCTCAACAAAAAAAGAATTTTTTTTTTTTTTTCCTTCTTTTGGCTGCATTTTCATATGTCCATCTATCCATCACACTTTGTTTCCACTATATTACTTTGAAGCTATTTGAAATTCAGGGATGAAAATTGGTATACTTGTACATCATTGGAGGTACTATCTTTAAGGTGAACGCCAAGGTTCAGTAATTGAAGTTTTCTGTCACACTTTCCTTTTCACTGTAACATTGGCAGTTCAATCTTCAAGGTCGAGGTCATGGCTCAGTATTTTAAGTTTTTATCACATTTTCTTTTCCACGTTCAAACTTTAGAGCTTTTGGAGATAAAGGGATGAAACTTGGTATACATAATACATCATCATTAGAAGGTTTTTCACATACCACAATTGGGGTCCACAATATTTTAAGTTTTCCATCACACTTTCCATTCTGCGCTTTAATGTTAGAACTATTTTAGATTAAGAGGTAAAACTAGATATAAGTTTCTTCTTGCCTACCACATTAGGATCATATCTTCAAGGTCAAGCTCACAATTAGGGGCTCAAAATTAGCAGTAGTCTGCTTGCCCAAATCTAGTAAATTTCCTGTCCAACTAGTAGTTTTCATATTTTCAGTAGTCCAATGACTAGTTAAGTTTCATTTGTTGCCATTCAACTAATGAAGAAGGACTAGTGAAGATACAGCAGGACTAGTTAATTTCTCAAGCTTCTAGTCCTTCAGGCTACTAAGAAATTTATGTTAAATTCTAGGCCTGCAACTTAATATTTAACATTTTTCATCACACTTTCCATTCTGGTCAGTAACATCAGAGCTGTTGAAGATTAAGGGATGAAACTTGGTATAACTATATAACATTATTAGAATGCATGTTGTGCACTCTGTGTGTTGCATTAGTGGTCCCCGTCTTCAAGGTCAAGGTCACTGGTCAGTATTTTCAGTTTTCCATTACACTTCTGCTCCACAACTTTAGAGCCCATTCTGCTTGAGGCAATAAACTTTGTAAACTTGAACATTATCAGTAGAACGTGTCTCATGTACCACATTGGGAGTTGTATATTCAAGGTCATGGTCATGGGTCATTATTTTCCATCACACTATCCTTTTTCTAATTTAAGTCTTTTGAGGCTAAAAGTTAAAGCTTGGTATACTATTACATCATCACTAGCAGGAATGTTGCCTACTACATTGGGGGTCATATCGCCTGGGTCATGGGTCAATATTTTAAGTTTTCTTTCATGCTTTCCTTTCTATTCTTTAACATTAGAGTCATTTGAGATTAACGGATGAAACTTTCTACATTATCATGTAGAACATTTGTGGTCCTATCTTCAAGGTCAAGGCTACAGACCAATAATTTTGGTTTCAGTTGTATTTTCCCTTCGACACTATAACTTTTGAACTGTTTAAGATAAATGAATGAAATTTGGTACAGTTCGATGTTGCTTTCCACATGCTACATTTTGGGTCCTATTTTCAAGGTCAAGGTCACATGTATATTTCATAGTTGCTTTTATTTCAGTTTTATATTTTAAAAGCTGTTTGAGGTTCAATTAAGAACCATGGGTTAAGGGTCAAGGTCACTGATAAAATTTTTTCCTCATTTCTGTACTTTTACTCTATTGTTTTTTGAGATAGAGAAACATTAAACTTTGTTACTTTCAATGTCTGCCTAGTAACTCTACATCTCTGTCACAAAGGTCACAGCCAGATTTTATCATTGTTTACTTTTGATGACCTCATCACTGTAGGCAGTAGACAAAAGTTCACTGAATTTGCTCGTTTTCTCTATGCTAACCTCAGTTACTGAAATGTTTCAATTTTAATATGTACACTTGGGCACTGTTGTAAGAAAATGGAAGATTATGAAAGAAATTTTAAATGAATCGCACTGTATTGTATTTGTACTGTGACAGATACATTTGCAGTGGGTTTTTGTGGATAAATCAGGTGAGATACTGCTCTTTTTTACATGCTCTGACTCTGTGCCATAACTTGGCATAGTGTGATGGGCATTTTATCAAATTTCATCAATGGCATAGTGTGATGGGAATTTTATCAAATTTCAACAATGGCATAGTGTGATGGGGATTTTATCAAATTTCATCAATGGCATAGTGTGATGGGAATTTTATCAAATTTCATCAATGGCATAGTGTGATGGGCATTTTATCAAATTTCATCAATGGCATCAGTCAATGTAACAGAGGTGTTAGAAAGAACCAGTGGTTTATGGCCCAGTAGCTCATTCCTAAAGCTCACAGAAGTCGGAGAACTTTAGTCTTGGGTTAGACCATGAATTCCGTTTAATTACAACAACATTCCAAATATAAAATTGCTTTAATTCCTTGTAAATTATTTAATCTAGTGATGAAAACGTAAAAAAAATGTAAACATAATTGCCATACTTTTGAGTGATGAACTGACATTTATATTGCTTTATTTTATTTGCAGAGAGATTTGGATTTTGTGATTGACCTAGACTTCAAAGGAGAGTTGTCAGAGATGAGTGAGACGATGCGTTATAAAATGCGATAGTAATGACCATATATACACTATAGCTTCAAATGGAAGAAATCTTAGTCCTATCTGCTTGAGCAAAAGTCAAGACAACTTTTAATGGTGCCAAACACTAAAATCAGCTGTCAGACCCAGTCTCCATGCAGAAATAGTTTTTGACTTGAACCATTTGCTATACTAAGCATCTTTATTTGTTTCATTTAACTCATACAAAATGCATTCAACAACACGGCGTACCTCAGTGCTACAGAGGAGTTTGGATGAGGAGGCAGTCAGTTAATGCTGCTGCTGGACCAAAGAATCCAGGTGTCCTGACCTGGAAACGGAGAAAATTACACCTAAACTTGACAGAATGGTCATCAAATCTGTGATGCTCATCCATACACTGTTTATGCCCGTGATTCATATTCCTTTCTTTTCATGAAACTTTAAAAAATTGCTGTACACATCACGTTCATACCAGATGTTAGAGAAGACAACTATTATGTGATAATGAATCTTTACAGATAAACTTTTTTGTCACACATAGAATAATGACATGTTAATAATCACATTTTGTTTCTTTTTTTTTTTTTTTTTTTCATTTTTTTTTTTTTTCATTGTAATCATACTTTACCTGATGGAATTCTGATTTTGATCAAATGAAAACTAGCAATTGCATCAATTTACACTATTGTTGCCTATTTATATGTTGTTATCACAAACTGTGACTGTATTTGATATGACCAAGTGTCACAACACAAGATTCAAGTGTTTGAATCGAACACCTAGAACACAACACTCTGGTCGCATAACTAGGTCAAGAACAATTTGCATTTCTTTGCGAACAGCCAAGAATATATTGTAAGCAAAATGGTGGGATATGAGTTTACAGTGGAAAGATTTATGAATAAAGTAGTCGTTTTAACATTTTATTTGCACTTATTCATATACAAATATGGTTTCATTATACATGGCACAATTGATGACACTTTAAGCAGACTGAATAATTGACCAGATTGTATAACCTCTGTGTTGTGTTCAAGTTTTAATTGGATTATGTAATTTGTATTTACAGCTTGTACATGTGCGGGATTTGACCCAACCTGCAAGTTTCTTGAATTAATTGAAATGCAGATGATAATTTAAAAGTGGGAGTCGTGTTACCCCAGTGTATAATTCACCAGGGTGCATATATTATGTTAGCATTAAGGAACCATGGTAACTAAGTGCTATTCCTGGAAAAGATACCAAGGGTAGAAGAAATGCCAATTTTCATTATCAAACTAATTATAATTCATATGAAAACCATTGTGTGAAACGGCTTTTCACACCCAAAGAACAAAATAATTGCATTCCTCACCCTCCTGGGACTTTTTCCTGGACTAGGCCTAAGTATCGGCAGCAGTTTTGAGACTATGAAATCACTCCTATGTTTAGGAAACATATATTACAAATATGAATCCCATCAGGAATTCCCCATCTGCAAATAAATAATATCAGTTGTATTTTTACTTAAAAAGAACAATAAAATTCTTCCATTACAATTGACTTTATATAAATTTATGCCCATCTGTGAAGACTGCTGATCAATGTGCCAGAGCAAAATTAGTCCATTAAGTTTTCTAAGTTTTTGTAACTCCTCCATTTTGGTAGAGTGTTGTATTCAATGACCCTGTCTGACTGACTGTCCATCTGTTAACTTCCACTATTCCACATGATAATTTCAGTTCTTCAGCATGTATTTTCGCCAGACTTTGTGGATAGCTTGCAATTGGGGTAAGGAAGAATCCTGTCAGTTTTGGGATCAAAAGCTCAAAATATCGGGCACTGTAACTGAAAGAAGAAAAATGGTTTCTGTTCAATAACTTGAGTTCTCCAGTATCTGCAGTTACCAAACTATGTGGAAAGCTTGCACTTGAGTTAAGAAAGAACCCTATCAATTTCTGGGGTCCAAAGTTGAAGGTCATTGTGACTGAAAGATGAAAAATAGTTTCCACACAATAACTTGAATTCTTCACCATCTGCAGTTACCAAACTTTGTGCATAGCTTGGACTCTGAGTAAGGTAGAAGCCAAATGAATTCAGGGTCAAAAGTCAAGGTCACTGTGACTGAAAGAAGACAAATGGTTTCCACACAATAACATTAGTTCTATATCACATGCCTGGACCAATCTTGGGGCATAGCCTGCACTTCGGGTAATTAATGAACATGTTTTGTGGGTCAAACGTTAAAGATCACTGTAACAGAATAAATACAAATATGCATGCACAATAACATTAGTTTTACATCACATACCTGGACTAAGCATTGAGGATAGCTTACTCATATTGTAAGGAATAAGCCAATTTAATTTTGTGGTCAGAAGGTCAAGGTCATTGTGACTGAAATATGAAAAATGTTTTCTGCACAGTAACGAGTTCTACAAAACAGATATGGACTAACTTGAATGGCTTGGAGTTGTAGTGAGGAAAACAAACTTGATTTTGGGGTACAAAGGTCAAAGTTACAGTGAATAAAAGAAGAAAAATGTTTTTAGCATAATAACTTAAGTTCTTGACCATATACATTGACCAGGGTTTGTGGAGGGCTTGCACTTAAGGTATGGAAGAGGTTTGCATAATAAAGCAACCTTTAGATTCTGGGGTCCAGAGGTCACGCTCATGGTAAGTCTAAATAAGAAAATAATAGTGGTAAATAATCTCCAGAGTCAAGCATGCACTACTAGTTCCTACATAGAATATTAAACATTGGGCAGATGTATAATGTGACGTTCATGGTACTCCTTTTAGAGGCTTGATTATAGTTGTGAATGTTGTTTGAAACTTGTATCCTTTTTCTACTTAACTCATCATCCCCAACTACAGCTGTAACTCGTCGTACTTTACATACCTAGTCTCACTTGTTCCATGATGAAGTGCAGCAGTTAACCTTGTATGTTGTTTTAGGTGCCATATCTGTATGATCTTGTTAGGGCTATTCCAGAAAATTATGGTGTGCAAGTGTTGGACAGCAGTACAGTTACATTATTATAACTGCTGGGTTTTTTTTAACTTCTAAAATATGCATGATGGGGTCTAAAAAGATGGTGGTGATTTTTGGCATATGATTCAATTGATATTGAACAGAAACTGGCATAAAAAAGCAACATGATGAACAAAAACTTGTATGTTCGACCTAGTCTGAGTTTCCTCTGACCCTTCCCACCCCATTTTACATATTTGGACATTTATGTTAGAGTGTGGGGTCAGAACACATTGCCATTCGAAAAGTTGGAATTCGCTGGCACCCTGTGGTGCATAGGGTAGCCATTTACTAGTGGGCCTAGCAAACTTAAACGACCTTACATTGAGTCATACCTGCATCAAATCGATAGGAGGATTTATTCTCAAATACTGCGAGTGTAGCATTCGTTATGTGTTTAATCCGACGACAGATGAGATGAAACTACAGCATTGATGAAATTTGACCTGTTACTCGCCGTTTGCATTGCTTGTCGTGTGACTATCCAAATGTCTCAACCTGTCCATGACATCAGAGGTTCAGTAGTCACATGATACCAATGAAAAACCTCTTTCCAATGTTGTTGTACACAAAAATTCAAAAATATTAAATGAAAGTCGGCTAATGTTTGTAAAGAACAAAACGAAAGGACACATAATTATCAACAGCTTTATTTCAAGAACAACGGCCAGAAACTTGTCAATATCACAGCAGCCTGGAGAAAGCCAGATTCAGCAGGCAGAGAGCACATGTCGACATGGTAGTCACATGATGCAAAAGAATTATCATTGACACGTGCTCTCTGCTTGATGAGTCTGGATTTCTCTAGGTTGCTGCGACATCGACATGTGTCTGGGAGTTGTTCTCTGTATAAATTGTTGAGAATTGCGTTTCCTTTTGGGTTTTTTACAGATATTATGTGAATTTTATTTAATATTTTAGAATTTTTTGCACAACATCAGAAAGGAAGTTTTTGTTGGTATCACGTGACTATTGGACCTCTAATGTCGTGGACATGTAGGTTGCGAGATTTGGGTAGTCGTGTGACTAGCAATGCAAATGGCGAGTACCGGGTCAAATTTTATCAATGCTTTTGTTTCATCTCGTCGGTCAGCGGATTAAACACATAACGAATGCTATACTCACAATTTCTGAGAAAATAAATCCTCATATCAATTTGATGCAGGTATGGCTCGATATAAGTTCATTTAAGTTTGCAAGGCCTGCTAGTAAGCAGCTACCCTATGCCTTCTGACCCCACACCTGAACATAAATGTCCAAATATGTAAAATGGGGTGGGAAGGGTCAGAGGAAACTCGGACTGTGGAGGCTTAAACAGATTTGTTGTCTCGGGAGAGTAAATAAACACTGTATACTGCACCCTATATACTGAAAATTTCATGAAAACAAACTTGTCTTAGGGACTGCCTTTTATTTTAATATGCATTCATGTTGGGTTAAATTTCCGCAAATCAATTTCATGTATGGTGGTGCCTGAAGAACTGTATATTTCATCCAAGGTTGGGGGTAATATTATATTTTATGCCTGGTGGGTGAAAAAAATAAAGTGTCGTCCGACCCCACCCCACCCCCATTATTTCTGGAATAGCCCTTAGTATATACCTTTATCCTGCGCTACGAGTTAATACATCACACACCACTGATTGATCATCCATTGTATACTAATTATGCAGGTGGTTGAACCAATCAGATTGTACCTTACATTTACAGGGGTAACTTTGGACAGCAAAGGAACTCATTTTACTTTGAAAGCACCAAACATTTGGTTGTTTGAAAATAAAAATGATGAAAATGAGAATCGGCAACCAGGAGGTGAAATTGCCTGACTTAGTCATATGGAGAGTTTTCAGAATTTTCATCAGATGAAGTTGACAGTGACATCATTGAAATAACCATTGAAAAAGACAGTGGGAGTGATGGGAATGAGAGATAAAGAAAAATATGAAGCAAGAGAGTATCAGTGGATTATTAATGACAAGAGGCTGTTAAAGGACCAACAAAGAATTCAGACCCAAATACATATGAATTTTTTTTTTTTTTTTTTCTCTAACATTTTTATTATTTTTGTTGAAGTTTGTATTTTATTCTGTGGTAATTTGCAGTGAATTTGATGGAATAATATATGGATTATTGGATTATGGAATTATATATGGATTATGTACAAGAGGACCAATATTGTTAACTCCAAAAGTAAATCACTTATTTTTACCTTTCTGCATGTTGCATGAAATTTATACCATTATGTAGATAATTTTAATGGGAACAAGTGTGCCAGATTTCAGCTAAATTATAGGAATACAAAGCAAAAAATTACCAAATTCTTTCAAGTAACCTCCTCTAATAGTCGGATATTGTCAGTGAGTCTCAGGGATACAGGCACTGATAAAGCTCTCACTGCTCTAGTTGATCCCTCTACCTGTATGCTGTAAAGGACTACATAGCTGTTTGACTGGTGGGAGGGGGAATATTGAGTTAAACAGCTTCTATGCACTTCTAATGTTTCAAAAAAGTCCGTGGTGTTCATTACATAGATCTATTGGAGAAGTTTTTGTAATTTTTGAAGACCCTGACTCCTTCTCATATTCTATCCTTTTTATGCTCTCCAAGCATGTTGAAGGGACATCTAGAGTTACCCTTGTCTTTCCATCCATCAGGTTGAGTTGACATTGTAGTTGGGCATTTGTTTGTCATGAACAGAGTTGAAGGCGTTTAAAGACCCTTTTTGCAATATCAGGTAAGAGTTGTCCCCCTTGCTATATAAAATTAGACTAAAGCCATTGTCGGACAGCAGTGCAGCACAAAGAACACAGTGAAACATCTTGGGTTGCTCACATATATTTGAATATATTAAACTTGAAATGATCATCCACTGGGTCTGATTTTTATTTTTATTTTTCCTTTTTTAGCTTACCTGGTCATGAGACCAAGAAAGCTAATGGTATGGTCTGTTTTTTTCAAAATTGCTATTTAAAACTTCTAAAAAACAACAACATTTGATATAATTCGACCAGGTTTGAAAGAAAGTATTCTGGCATGAAGTACTTTTAAATTTGTTAAAATATGATGCAGATCTGCCATTAAATATGACCATCATTACTCGACATAAAAAACCATGAAAGAAACTGCTTGACAGAATTTTACCTTATTTTAAAGAAAGCATCATGGTACGAATGTATTTCAAAATTTGTTCAAATAATGCTGATCCAACATCAAATATGGTTGCCATTACAAAAGAGAAAAACCTTTAAACATCTTTTCCAACACAGCTCGACAGAATGTGACCATATTTGACCGAAAGCATCCGGGGATGAAGCTTTCAAATTTGTTTAAGTGATGCTGATCCACAGTAAAGTATGGCTGCTGTTACTAGAAATATAAAAACCTTTTAACAACTTCTCAAAAACTGCTCAACAGAATTTGATCAAATTTGAAAGAAAACATCTTTGTTCAAATGATGCTGATCTGCCATCAAATATGCTGTCATTACTAAAAATAGAAAAACCTTTGAAACTACTTCTCAACAACTGCTCAAAGTGATTTCACCAAATTTGAAAGAAAGCATCTTGGTATGGTGGTCTTTCACATTTGTTCAATTGATGCCAATCTGCCTACAAATATGTCTACCACTACTAAGAATAGAAAAACCTTCAGGCCTCAGATACACACCTGGTATCACTGCCCGATTTACTCGGATACACATGAGGTATCATTTGTTACCACCACTGATATAAGTTGGATATTCATTGATAAACACGCATATCATTCACCCAAACTCAAGACAAAGAAAGATTGAATTTTTTCTAAGTATGAGTAAAGTTGCAACAAAATCTAGCAAACAGTTTATCAATTAAAAGTCGATAAGCACACTTGTAATGCGACCATAATTCGAAATGACCACGTCCATACTTGCACACGTATTTACATCTAGCTTAATTTAAAAAATTACAATAAAATTGACAAATTTATGCTGATTGAGGTCTTACAGCAGAATAAAGCGTGTTTCCAAGAGACGTGCATGTTAAATGGGTAAATGACTCGGTAAGTCATTTTACAGGGTTAGAAAACACTGCTGCCATCTAGGTCTTGGAAAGATGTCTGATCAATTTAATTTTAAATTTCAAACTTAACCATCAAATACCAAGAATAAAAATATTGTGGAGGTTGGCAGATTATGTATAAATTATATGTGATGATTGATACATGGAAAATGATCTTTCAGTTGATATGTACTATAAAACTTCGTGAAATTAACCGAAACAAAGGTGGAGATTCGGGTATTCCCTTGGTTATTTGTATGAAGAAACACGTGTCAGGTGCTCACTTTCAACAAGAAAAAATGAGGAGACCTTTGGCCCAAAGTTGTAAAAAAACAAAATCTTGGGACACTCATCAGTACTGATCACTAACAAAAACATGCATTTGTTGAGCCCAAGTTTTTATATCTTGATCTTTCAGCCTATCATGATTGTAATCAGGTCACGTGGTGTCACCTCAGTAGTTTCAGTAGACAAAATATTGTTCCATTTCTGACTGCTTTTCCAATGGACCAGTGAGTTGTACGAGTTACTCGTCCATGTCCTCATTATACTCATCACAATACATTTCTCCTCTACACTGCGTACGCGTTTAGTAAAGAAACATGGGTACCTGATGCAAGCTTGATACTAAAATGAGTAAAAACCATGAAAATATTATGTTCCAATACATTGCTCCTTGGATAAACATATAAGTTACAAGGTTTGTAACTCGAAAAATTGCAGCTGCACATATAGCCCTTGATTTCTTAGTGGTTTTTGTGTTTACATTGAAACATTTAAGTAATCTAGGTGTCATAATTTTCCTTTTCAATGAGCTAGCACACATCTTTGTGATATGGGAGAAGTTGAGGACAGAGAAATTAGAGAATGTCAAAATTTTATGATTTTCGTCTGGTAAGACTTTGTTACGCTTGCCCTATATCACCAGTATTTTCAAGACTGTGCAGCTTTATTAATACATTATAACCCCAAAGTAAAGACCCCAGCATGTATTTATATAAGTATGTAATTACTTTTCACAAGAAAAATGACAGTAACTTGCATTTGAAAGAAGAATTCCAATAGTCTTATTTCCACCAACTTTCATACTTAATGATCCATTTTGGTCAAGCCTCCATTCTAGAGAGCTACACAATTCTTTTGGCCAATCAGAAGATTGCTGATTGGCAAAAGAATTGGAACATTTCTAGGTCTTTACCCCATCTAGATTTCGACCAATCAGCTGTTGTCTCGACATTCGCTAGTTGATAAGTAGATTACAACATGATGCATTGTATGAAAGTTGGTGGGAATCGGCTGAGACCTTTAAATTACTCATTTTGAATGCAAGTTGGCAACATTTTTGTTGTGAAAACTAAGTATCTGCTGGCATCTTCCCTTTGTCATGGAAATGTATCAATAAAGCTTCAGTCTTGAAAATGCCGGTGATCTGGGGCAACTGTAACATTGCCTGACCAGATTAAAACATTCGGACATTCTCTGTCTCTTAACGTCTCGGAGTTCTGACTCATAAGGATGTGTTATAAGCTCGTTAAAAGGGAAACTTTCTCCATATCAAAATTACGCCTAAATTACTTAAAAGTAACTGTAAACACAAACACCATTAAGAAATCAAGGACCAAGCGTGAAACTGCAATGTTTTCAATATTTTACCCATTTTAGTATGAAGCCTGTACCTGTGTAAAAAAAAAATGAAGTCGTTTCCTTTGTAACATGTTCTCGCCTGACAGCAAGTGGGCAAATTAGACATAGGTTGTTTATAACTGACGCACGCCAAATGTTAGGCGATGTTGAACTTCAGCGATTGTTAAATGCAGGTCATGCATTTTGATTTATTCTCAGGGTGTGAATCTGCATCTACTCGGCCCAGGGACGAGGACGTAGTAAAGTTTTACTCGGCCCTGCCAATTTGTATTCAGTCAGGATGAGTGGTTTTCCTGAGCCCTGCCAAGGTAGTTGTTAGTTTTATACAATGCCTATTACGTTGGGGCTTCGTGCAATTATTCTTCTGTAATGACATATCTTTCTCCAAAGTTTCAAGTAAATTTCAACTACATGAGCAACTGTTGTGTACTTGCAACAGTCCTGGAGTTCAGTCGTTCTCAAATGATTAACTCAATTCATTATGTCACTCATCAAAGCATTGTTTAGCTCTACTGGTCATAGACCAGAAGAGCTTATGGGATGGTCTGTTATCAGTTGTTTGTCTGTTAGCACAAGTTTGTTATCACTACTCTTCCTAAACTACTATGAGAATTGCCATGAAACTTATTACACACATTCATCCCATGGTCTAGTTGGTCCTAAATAAAAATGTTGCCGCTCAGACATCCAACTTGCCTGCCACAGTGGCCATCTAGAAAATTTTGTTATCACTACTATTCCTAAATGGATGGTTGTATCAACCTTGGGTTTTCGCTAAACGATTTCTTATGATAACTAGTTGATCCTAAATGAAATTGGTGCAAATCTGATGTCCAAAATGGCTGCCACAGTGGCCATCTTGAAAATCTTATCACAACTTCTAAACAAAAAGTAATATTGCCACGGGGTTTTCACCAGAATACTTCTTATGATGTCTCCTTCGTCGTAAATGAAAATGGTGCCTATCTAATGTCCAATATGGCCACCACAATGGCCATCTTGAAAATCATATTATAGCTACTCCTCTTGAATGAAAAGTAATATTGCAATGGGGATTTCACCAGAAGAGGTCTTATGGTGTCTAGTTGGTCCTAAATGAACATAGTACTGATCTAATGTACAATATGGTCACCACAGTAACCATCTTGAAAATATTGCTATCACTGTTCCTCCTGAATGGATGGTTGAATCGACATGGAGTTTCTACTAAACATCTTCTTATGATGTCTAGTTAGTCCTAAATGAAAATGGTGCCAATCCAACTTCTAATATGGCTGCCACAACGGCCATCTTGAAACTCTTGTTATCACTACTTCTTCAAGATGGCTAGTCATCGATATTTTGCTTTCACCAAAAGACTTCTTATGATGTCGAGATGGTACTAAATGGAAATGGTTCCAGTCAGATTTCCAACATGGCCACCATTTTGAAAATCTTGTTATTGTTACTCCAAAGAAATGGAAAGTCGTATCAACATGGGGTCTCCAACAAAAGAAATTCTTTTCAGACAGTAGAGCATCAGTCCCTTCAAGGGACTCTTGTATGAAATGTCCAGACTACATGCCATATTGTCTCGAACATTTGGAATGCATAAGGCAGATGAGGTAATGTTTCAATAACTTGATAAATTTGCAATCTGAACTTGCTGAGACTTTGGAGAGGGTGTATCCACGTTACTAAAAATATTAACATAGCGAGTACCTGCTATAATTGTGCTGGCTATACATAAGTAATGTTGATTATGCTTTGCCTCTGCATTATGTATTCACTGTAAAGAATGTCGTGACTGAGATATCCTGAGTAACAAATGTATAGCAGTAATACAAAATCTGCTACAATCACTTTGCTTTCCTTTCTCGTGACTCCTTGTCCCCAGTCAAAGCCAATTATTCCATCGGCCACTTAGTATTGGAGGGCCAGAATTGAAAACAGCATGATCCAAGTTTAACTCGTTAGTCATAGCCAACATATGGAATACGATCCTCTTTTTAGCTCTTCAGGTCATAGACCAGAAGAGCTTATGTGATGTTCTGTTGTCCATCCGTCCGTTAGCACAAGTTTGTTATCGGTACTCCTCCTAAGCTACTTGGAGGATTACCATGAAATTTTACACACATTCATCCCATGGTCTGCTTGTTCCTAAATGAAAATGGTCCTGCTCGGGCATCCAATATGGCCCCCACATCGGCCATCTTTAAAATCTTATCGCTACTTCTCCGGAATGGATGGTTATATCAACATAGGATTTTCACTAAAAGACTTCTTATGATGTCTAGTTGGTCCTAAATGAAAATGGTGCCGATCTGTATTCCAATATGGCCACCATGGCAGCCATCTTGAAAATCTTGTTATCGCTACTCCTACATGGATGGTCATATCAACATGGAGTTTTCACTAAAAGACTTCCTATGATATCTAGTTGGTCCTAAATAAAAATGGTGCCGATCTATTTCCAATATGGCCGCCATGTTAGTCATATTGACGTGAGGTTTTCACCAAAAAAACTTGTTATGATATCCAGTTGGTCTTAAATCAAAATGGTGTCGATCTAACATTCCATATGGCAACCACACAGCGGCCATCTTGAAAATCTTATCACTACTACTCCTGAATGGATGGTCGTATCAACATGAGGTTTTCACTAAAAGACTTCCTATAATGTATAGTTGGTTCTGAATGAAAATTATGCTGATCTTGACTTCCAATATGACCGCCACAGCGGCCATCTTGAAAATTTTCTTATTACTTCTCCAGAACGTGAAGTCATACTGACATGGGGTTTTCACCAAAAGACTTCTTATGATGTCTAGTTGGTCTTAAATGAAAATGGTGCTGATCTGATGGCCAGCATGGCCACCATAGCAGCTATCTTGAAGATCTTGTTGTCACTAATACTCCTGAATGGAAGGTCATATCAACTGGGGTTTTCACTGAAAGACTTCTTATAGTGTTTTGTTGATCCATCTTGAAAATCTTGTTTTCGCAACTCCTCGTAAATGGAAACTTATTTTGACATGGAGTTTTCATAAGATAAGTTCCTATGATGTCTAGTTGGTCCTAAATGAAAATAACTTGGCCTCGATATGGTCACCATTTTTGCTATCTTGAAAGTATTGTTATCTCTACTCCTCCCAAATGGATGACTATATCAATATGGGGTTTTTACCAATAGACTTCTTATGTAACATAGTTGGCCCTAAATGAAAATGGTACTGGTCGTACATCCAACATGGCTGCCATGGTCGCTCTCTTGAAACTCTAGTTGTCACTACTCCTCCTGAATGGATGATCATTATGACATGGGATTTTTACCAAAAGACTTCTAATGATGTCAACTTTGTCTTAAATGAAACTGGTGCCAATCTGACATCCAACATGTGCATCACAGCAGCTAATTTGAAAATTTTGTTATTGCTGAATAATATTAAAGATGTTTTCAACACTCAGCAGTTAAAAGGAAGAAATGGTCTTATCTTGAATTCCTGGAAATTCTTTTCGCCCAGTAGAGCATCAGTCCCTCGAGGGACTCTTGTTATCTTTAGACCTGTGCATTGAAAACGTGCACTATAGCTCTCATCATAATTTGCCTTTGGTTTCGTCTTTAAACGTCTTTAAGACCTATCACATACCATTTTTGTCAATTGAGTGTCCCCATTACTTGCTTTATTTGAGTGTTTTCTGTGTTCCTTTTGTTCAATTTGAAGAGTTTTTGCGCATTGCTTAACAAGCAGTGCTTCAGTAAATTGTTTTCCCCTTCATAGTTCTGGTGGTAGAGTAAGTATTGTCGACCATCTGTCGGTTCAGGATTTTTTGTCTTGTGTGAATTTTTATTTATTTATAGAACTTGTTATATCGCAGGGTGCGGGCACAAGAAGGCTCAATGGGACATGCAACCCAACTGCCTGTCATGCATTAGTTGTGCAGGCACAGATGGATATCCAATGTGTTGTCTTTGGACAGATCAAGCGTTGGACGTCACATACAGAGGTAGGAAGAAGGACCATTCTTCCTCCACGTGATCACTGGACGAACCGCTCCATTCACAGGAAGAACTTACCATGACCTCAGTGGTTCGGAGATCGCCTAAAGGCCAAGGATCCCTGACGCTAGTTATCATGCTGTCAGTGCCGGTGAGGATCAATCCTTGTACCCTCCCAAGGGATGGAAAATGCATGAGAGCAAATCGCACATCCCAGTTAGGGACAAGCAGTGCCCCCTCAAGGTTGATGTCCTGGTGACAGAGATAAGCGAATCGCGCCTTCTTGGGAGGGAAGAGCATTGATTTTGATTGGATAAAACTGGTGTGGGTTCGTACTTCAGATCTTCATCTGCAGACTGGTCTTTGACCGGTCACCGGGGCTTTCCGGCACCGGTCAGCGGGGTTTGATTATAGGTCCAGGGGATACGGAATCGGGTTATATTCGTCAGACTAGGCAGGGGGATCGGATCGACATCCCGTTCCCTATGTTCCCGTTTAATCCCTACGGGATGTGGGGACCCCCCTTTCCGGGAGGTAAGTCTTCCTTACCCCACTCCCAATGTTGTCAGGGATGCCCATGCCTTGGTTTCAAGGTAGTTTGGACCTGCTCTGTTGCCTCTGGCCTTGTCCAACATAAAGAAGACAGACCTCCACTCATCTCCTAGTTGGACTAGAAGGGATCAGCGATCCGATTTGCCTAGGAGGACAGCTAGTAGAGTTAGTCCCATCATCCCTCATGAGCGGCTTTGGGATGAAGGAAACCCCATTTTGATGTCTCCTTCTCTGGAGGGAGATACTGGAAAGGACAGTCCTGTCTTGCCTCGGGAGCGGGCTTAGGACAACGACGCCCTTTCCATCATGGTGTACTCAAATGAGTTATCAGAGGAACCAGTAACCATTGAGATTCCCTGCTCCTTCCAACCTGTCAGGTCAGGTGAGGTGTTGGAGGAGGAGGAAAGTTTGATGGTCCTACCCCAAGACGTGTCCTAAGCCTTCTGGTGCTGAGAAAAAAAAAATCTCGTCTGGAGATGCTTTCTGGTTCAACCTCCTGTCCAGATTCAGCTGCTCAAGACTGCGATGGTGCGAGAGCATACACAAGTTTTCACGGATTCAGGAGTTTACCAGGTAGCAGAAGAGGTGGTGTGTCCAATCTTCAATGCTCCGGCCGCTGGTATCTGCCTCCGCCTATCGAGTACATTCTCCTGTTTATGACCACTCACCCCCCCCCCCCCGAACTCTAGCGTGTCATAAGTGAGGATATCGGCCGAGGCCTGTGCTCGCTTCCTAGTTAAAACCTTGGAGGCCTTGTAGCTTAAGGTCTGCACTCTAATGATAATCGCCTCATATGCCGATCTCTTTTCGATGGCCTCCTTCGGTCTCTTGAAGGAGGAATCAATGTCACCAGTGGTGCTTCAGCACTTGCTGCATGCTGTAGCGAAGAGATATTGCGTCATGCGCTCTCCATCTCAGTGGCGCTCTTGGCAGAGATTCGTCACCTCCACAGGGATACCGCCTTGAAGACGTCTAAGATCTTGCTGGACGACAGCAAGAACCTTTTAAAATCTGCACCCCTTGAGGCAGAGACACTCTTTGAAAGCCTCAACCCTCCATAGCGTCACAGAATTTGAGGGACCAGCAATACTGATCATTGGCAGCGGCTATGGGCCCACTGAAACAGCCCAGAAGCGTGCCTACCCTGACATACCAGTTTCGTTTCTGGGAACATCTTCCCATGTCATGGACCCCCATATTCTTTCACGCTCAATTAGGGGAAGAGGTACACATCCTTCTGCGGAAGGGCATTGTCGAGAGGGTGGAAAACGACCATGTTCTGGGTTTCTATTCCCAGGCGGAAAGTTTCGGTTCATAATCTACCTTTCCACATTAAACAGATTTCTTTGGGAAGAACACTTCAAGATGGAGACTACTACCTAGGTCAGGAACGCCATAAGGCCATGTGACTGGGTGGTCTCCGTCTATCTTCAGGACGCATACCTTCACAACCCCATCTTCCAACAACAAAGAAAATACCTCCGGTTTTGTCTGGGCTAGGAATTATTTTAATTTAGAGTTCTTCCATTCGGCTTCGCCTACCGGGGTGATGGGGGTAGTAGCAGCCCACTTTAGGTTTTTAAGGAACATATCTTCCTGTATTTCGATGACTGGTTGATGCAGTGCCTCCTCAGAAATTCTCTTCTGAAGGACCTGTCATTCCGTTGGTCGACGGTGACTCGTCTCGGTCTTATCCCCAACTAAGAGAAGCCGGATCTCATCCTTTTTCAGGATTTGGTATATGTGGGACCAGCCTTGGGAGGGTTTGTGTTCCTTCAGTCAGTATCGACCAAATCCTGTCCGTCATAACGGGTCTTCTGGCCAAGACGTCGTCGGCTCGCCATTAGCTCTCTCTCTCTCTCTCTCTCTCCTGGGAACTCTGAACTTGGCTGCAGACTTAATTCCTCTAGGGAGACCTTACTTGCGCCCACTCCAGTTTCTGCTTTTAGAAAACTTCCACTTCCACCCGCATTGGTGGCTAAATCGGGACAGGTTTCTAAATTAACAGGGGTGTGTTAACATCATAAGGCGTCGTTGTGTTCTAGTCGCCTCGGACAAGACGTCAGTAATAGCATATGTTAGGTGTTAGGGAGGTACACCTGCTCCTTCTCTTTGCGTGAAAGGCTGGAACCTCTTCCAATGGGCAGTCTCAGAGGAGTTAACTCTCCAAGTCCGCCATATTCCGGGCAAGAGGAATATCCTTGCGGACAGTCTTTTCGGACATTTAGTCCTCATGGAATGGTCTCTGTACCAGTCGGTAGCAGAGTCACTTTTCTAACTGTGGGAGAGACTCTTGGTGGACTTGTTTGCTACAAGACTGAAGAACAAGCTCCCCTTTTATGTCTCTTCAGTGCCAGATCAGATGACCTGGACGGCGAACGCTTTCAGTCTAAAGTGGGATTCTCTGTACGCGTATGCCTTTTCATATATCAAAATTATTCCGCAGGTGCTCCACCAAGTCAGAATCTCCAGTCCTCGGCTCATCCTGTTAGTCCCAACGGTCCTGTTTCATGGATCTACTGGACCTGTTGGTAGATGAGCCTAGGAGATTACCACAGAAGATGGACCTGCTTTCACAGCACAGGGGGTCTCTCCACAACATCCAGCAGAGTCTCCACCTTCACGCTTGGCTTATCTCAAGTGAGCAGGGTTGCCAACTGCATCGTCCAGGCTAGGAGGTAATCTGATTCCAGGGTTTACGATGCAAAATAGAGAATCTTCTGTAATGTTTGCAGTGGGAAACGCATTGATCCTAGCTGTCCCCCTTTAAATTTAATTGCAGACTTTGTTCTCTTCCTTTTCGAGGAAAAAGAATGTTCTGTGTCCACTAGCAAGGGCTTTAGGGCAGCCCTTTCAAGCACTCTCAAGATCTCTTGAGGTTCCGCCATTGGGTCAGACTCTCATCTTTCTGATCGCATAGGGCATTGCGAGCTTCAGAGACCGGTAACTCACTCACTAATGCCTAGATTTCATGTGTTCTTTGGGCATTGTCAAACCTCCCTTATGAACCTTTGAGTGAAGCTTCCCTAAAAAACCATATCCTTACGACTCTTTTCCTGCTGTCTTTAGTGTCAGCGAGGAGATGAGGTGAGCTTCATGCCATGTCAGTGGAAAAGGGTTGTTTTACACTTCAACGGTAATTATGATTCAGTTTCTCTTCTTTGCCAGCCTGGGTTTCTGGCTAAGAATCACTTACCGTCAGTAGCTCTACTTCCTATTAAGATCCCCAGTCTCAGTCGTATCTGTGCAGGGGATTATCAAGATTGGCTTCTTTGCCCAGTTAGGACTTTAAGGTTTTATTTGGCTTCCTCTAAAGGGAGAAGGAAGGGTCAGAATCGTCTCTTTCTACCTGTCACAGGTTCATCTGATATTTGGCGACAACCATTTCCAGGTGGATTGTCCTCACTATCATGTGACTTTATCAGTCCTTCAAAGAGAGGGACCTTTCTTCCGTGAGAATTAAAACCTATAAAGTTTGTGCTATTGCTACATCTTGGGCCAATATGAATCACTCCTCTTTGCATGATGTTATGAGCTGCCTTCTGGCGGTCTCACACTGCCGACTCCTCCTTTAACCTTAAATTTTTGGCTCATGAGAGTGAAGGCAATTTTTCACTATAGTGATGGCACAGCAAGTGACCCAACCTTCTACCAGCCTACAGTAGTGAACACTCGTACCGTAAGGGTAAGTGCAATTGTTTTCTACACCGTATTTGTCCCTCCTAACTCGTAAATTCAGCAATGAGATAATGTATTGCTGCTTTTAAAATGTTCTCTTTTTTTGGGGGGGGGTGGGGGGTGGGGGGGGGTGGGGGTGGAGGGGGTAAACTAAACTTAATGAGGTAATTCTTACCTGCTACTATTACAAAGATTCCTTCCTTCCACCACGCTCCGATGTCCTCTTCTCTAGGTTCAAGTCAAAAGAGGATGGGATCATGTTCAATTCTGACCCTCCAACACTAATTGGCAGAAGGAATAGTTAGCTTGGACATGAGGCTAGGAGTCCTAGAAAAGGAAAGCAATGCAATGGTAGCAGGTAGGTATTACATAATTAAATTTAAAATTATCCCCCCTCCTCAAAAAAAATATAAAAAAATTAAAAATACATTTTCATATTTTCAAAAACAATTTTACGGAATGTAAGTAATGTCATATCACAAAGAGGCATATATATGTGCTGAGAGACGGAATTACCAACATTATTTGTATGGAACATCGACAATTGACTATATCATTGGATTACTCCACTCTGAATCTACTAATTTATTTTTGGTATAGAAACCACATTTAAACTCCACCTGAAGTTGTCAACAACTCTTTAGATATCAACCACTGAATTCAATTTGGTAGACCATTGCAGACAAAAACAAAACTTGAATTATTATTTTTTTCGTTTTCTTAAATTTTAATTTTTTATAATATTTAGAAAATAAATTTAAAATGTCAAAAATATATTATATAATTTCTGATATCGGGAAATCAGCTTTGTATACCATTAAATGAGCTGATTTATTATTACATCTACTAGAAAAAATATTTCCTAATATGATGTGCCATATACTATATAAAATGAGCAAGTCTTGTCATCCTCATCCTCTGTTAATAAGGCTAATTTGAGCTATTACCCTTGCCATGCCATGTTTGAGGATCAGACCTATTTTCCCATCAGATTTCAAGTATAGTTTCTGTAAAAAATTTGTCCATCATAAGACTGTTCAATATAGCATATATGGCTGAGGTTTTTTCCCCCTAGAAATTCAATTTCATGTGATTTTTTTAAAAACTTTTTTCTGCCACCAATTTCACACATTTTGCTGCATGGTAAAAAAAATTGCAAATTGCACTGCAACGACTAGGTAGCACAATTAGACTCGAGAAGAAAAAAAAATCATCAGAAGAAGGTACATATATAGATAGACAGATATACTTTGGGGGGGGGGGGGGGGTTACGGCACAGCAACACATGAAGCTTACATCGTGTAAAGTGCTTTTCCCAATGACACATCACCTCAGCAAATCCGGGCTAATCCGGCACACTAACTACAGAGCGACTGCTAAGTCATATAAATACATGTAATAACAGTGATGGACAAACACTAACCAAGCCAACCTGTAGACTTGTGTTGCAATATAATCTGTGCAGGAAGATCAACAGGATGTATAATGACATTGAAAGCAATGACAAGTTAACTGCTTGATTGAAAAATAAGACTGTGCTACTGAAACGTTCCTACTAATTGATGATTAAATTACCCAGAATGTTAATGTAATATGAAAATAGTATTGCAGTGGTAAAATTAATAAACAAGGAATGGGCATTAGTGTTTAAGAAATTAAGAAATGCATGGGTAAGATGCTACCTTCTTGAAGATTTCTAGTGAAGTCAATGCGATGAGCATTGCATTACCTCCGCCATGTACAGACTTTCCCAAATGGCAAGCATGTGGAGCTTTCCTCTATTTCTCACATCTATGACTTGGTAATAGTGACACTTTATCAGTCTGATCAAATAATTCCATTTTATGAAAATTAGTAGTTTTTCCCTTTCAACATCATTCAAAACATCATCTTTTCTGCTGGTTATTGTGAAAAGATTTGAAACAAAATAGATCCTTGCAAAGAGTACGTGTATTTATATTGGTAATATACCATTCATCCCTGGGAGCCATAACTTCCTGTATTTTCAAAATTATTTTTGTGTTTCCTCCAATGCTTCAAGGTAAATCATTTCTTCTCCTTCATAGTGGAACAAAACGTGTATGCAGTCTATAAATGGTAAAATAACTGCTTTTGTAACAATTTTGCATTTATTCTGCATATTTTTAGATTGCCTTGAAAATCAAGACATTTACAAAACACATTACAGTTGATTTTTGCATTTTCTATTTTTCTGCATGTAACGGTCAAAGTTCATTGGTAATTTTTCCTCTTTTATCATCCACCAGAAAGATTAAAATCAATAATTTTATATAACATCTGCACAAGAAATATTACTTGTAGCACTCTTTTAAGAAAACCTGTTTGCTATGCAGTTCATTAATTCAGGTACACACTGACGTTTTGTTTTTATATGTATATTTTCGCAACTGGGCACCATGGTAACCATTGCTGATAATCTCCCTTGATACTTGGTTTACTGTTGTACATTCATTAGGTCTATATTGTGATCTTGTTGTACAAGGTCTAACCAACAATGTACTTTCCTTTTCTTGTGATCTGTACAATTTGTACTTGTATTCATACACTGATTATATTGGCGACTTTTTAGACTAAGAATGTATTCCATCAGCTCTGCGGCTTTTATCTGTAATTAGATATTCAATTTTTGTTTCTTTGTATGCTATTTCCTCCCCTTATTTCATATAAAGTTTGTTTTTGCATGGTTCAGTTCATCTAGATCAATAAAGTTATCAATTATAATGAAAAGAACCTTAAACTCGTTACCCATTCTGTTACCATGATTACAAGGAATATATGAATCCATTTTTTTGAAAATGTAATTTTTACATTGTGTCATGTATTCAATATTATTTTTAAGTTTTATCTAAATCGGACAATATTTATCCATTCTACATGCTTGCAACTGAGGGAAACTCATTTAAAATATCAAGAATTTTTGAGGAAAAAGGTCTTTTTCAACCAATGTCTTGAGGTAATTTGGATTTGGAGTTTAAATTTCTTGAGAGGGAAAGGGTTAAATAACTTCTCAATAACTGCTCAGCAGAATCTGACCGAAATTAAAAAAAGAATCATGGTATGAAGGTCTTTCAAATTTGTTAAAATAATAGTAGTATATGGGGGGTAACTGGGTTAATGGGGGCACTCTGGGTTACTACGGGAATTTAACATGGCGGGGGCACTCTGGGTTACTACGGGAATTTAACATGGCGGGGGCACTCTGGGTTACTACGGGAAATTAACATGGCGGGGCCTATTGAGGTACCAACGGGAATTTTAACATGGTAGGCAAGAATGGAAAATTAATCTTTTCTTGAAAAATGGGTGGCCCTGAAAAGGGCCGTTGGAGGAGGATTACTTTTTCCTCCAACATTGAGTAAAGAAGCCTAGGAAGGTGGTGTGAGATTTTTTCTTCTTCTGGAGTGGGGCTGGTGGATTGGGTAGCCAGTCGGGATGTTCCATACGTCTGAACTTATCCTGGATTTTCATCCAGTTTAAATTCAGGCGTTGAAATTCCTTTTCTTTCCTGGCCTGTTCCTTCTGACTTCTTTTGAGAGCCCACAAGATCTTAATGTGGGCTACTTCTTGCTCCAAAACTTTTCTTAATAATAATTTTGTTGTGTGAAGATTTATCTCTTCACGCCTGACGCTACTGGCGGGTGGATACATCCAACAATCTTCCTGAACTTTGTTTAGGAAGTATTCCACCCCATCCAGTAAGTCGAGGGCTGACTTGATAAAACCCACACAACAAGGAGCCGAAGAAGTCTTTTGGATTTCCTCCACCGAGACATCCTTCACCAACCTCCTCGCTGAAGTGAGAGCCGCTAGTTGGCTGGTGACGTATGGCTTGGTGGCAGGATATCTCCACCAACACTCCAACCTTTCCACTAAAGACTCCACACCCACCATGATATCCCAGGCTTCCTGCAATAGCTCTACAGTATTCATTCTTCAGTTGAAGTGTGACTGGTGCGACTGCGGAAGGCACCGCTTTATATGCTCGAAGCGAGGACGTGAAGGAAAACATCCCTTTTTTTCCAAAACATAATTTTTTTTATCAAGCATACAAACAAAACACACACCACACCATCCTTTTTAATTTTTTTCTTTTTTTATCATGCACACTCTATACAAACACATACCAGGGAATGGGAATTTTTTTGAAGTGGGGCAAAGACAAACACACAAACTCAAACACACCAACATACAAACACCTATGGCAATTATGAAAATTAATCTTTTCTTGAGTAATGGGTGGCCCTGAAAAGGGCCGTTTTTTTTTTTTTTAGTACATCTAGAGGTGCGGGCACCTCCCTGGTTTTGCCCGACAAGCGGGACAGCTTCCCCTCCATGTGGCTACACTCATGCAGCGCTTGTTGTTGTTGTGAAGGATAAACGGAGAATGGTCCGCTTCAGGATCCCAATTTTCTTTTTCCTCCTCCTCCATTATTGGGTGGGGTCTAATGGGGATATTCTTCTCCCTCTCCTCCTTCTCCTTCTTCTCCAGGTCATGGAGGAGGTGCCAGGCCACCTCTAAATGAACTCGGACCTGTCTCACGATTTCAGTCTTGTTCATCTTGATAGATAAAATGGGTAGCTCGACTAGGGAAGGTGTTGTTTTAATATACTAGAAGCGCGGACGTGAAGGAAAACATCCCTTTCCAAACACAAAAAAACATTACTCACACTACCCCGCGTCTGACGTCATCCCTATGACGTCATTATAGGCTTCGCGGATTTTACACTCCATGACCCCTTACCCCAAAAACACAGGCCCAGTGCGCGGACCTAAAAGAAACTACTTTTGATAAAAAAAAACACACCACCCTTTTTTATTTTTTATTTTTTATCAAACACACACCACACTATCCTTTTTATTTTATTTTTATCAAACACACCACACTATCCTTTTTTATTTTATTTTTATCAAACACACCACACTATCCTTTTTTATATTTTTTTATCAAACACACACCACACTCTCTATACAAACATTATTTTTTGGGAAAGGGAATTTTTTGAAGGGGTAAAGACAAACTCAAACACACAAACATACAAACACATATATATGGCAATGATATGAAAATTAATCTTTTCTTGATTAATGGGTGGCCCTGAAAAGGACCGTTGGGGTTAAGAAGTTATGTTGTTTAACTTCTAGTTGCGGTAGCAGCGGCAGCTGCAGCAGGGCGGCCACGTTTAGCCACGGGTCTCACGGCTTTAAGACAAGCTCTCTTTCTGGTAAAAGAGAAGGCAAACTCATCGCAGTCTATCTTACAGCTGACTTCTCCGTCGGGTAGTTTCATGGACTGCAAGAGTTGTTGTTGTTGTTGTTGTTGTTGTCTTTGCTGTTGGTGCTGTTGCTGCTGCTGCTGCAGTCTTTGTCTCTCCTCCCATTCCGTTCTGTCCCTAATGATTTCTTCCCTCATGACTTCTTCCACCAGATCATGAGCCATTTGTAGGAAGATCATTGTCTTTTTCTCAGGGTTGGTCTCCATCAAATGATGCTTCACCCTCTGCATGTTCACCATAGCGTCGTTCAGTTTGCTTATCTTAGCTGCTGCCATCTTCTTGAAGTGTTGATGAGATCTCCAAAAGTCAAAAACAACAGCAACAACAACAACAACAATCAACGAAACAATCTCTAGAACAAGCAAAACGAGAACAACAACTACAAGAACAAAAAGAATTTCTAGAAAAAGAAAGACGAGAACAACAACAACAATATACTCGCAGAAGGCATGAACGTCTTTAGGTTTGCGATGAGGTAGTTCATCTTTAGCACACACCACAGGATTCCAAGAAGAAGTGTAGGAACTGCGAGTCAACAGGTAATGAAGTTCCCTGGTATCCATTTTCACACTTGACTTTATGCTTGAATATATCTGTCAAGTAATTCCATGAATACTCATGGCGGATAGTTTCTGTACTCTGTTCAATGAGAGCTACGATGCGATGGATCTCCAGAGGAGTGAGTGGAGGTGAAAAAGAATCCTGCAAGTCTTTATACCATTGTCTCAACACCTTTTCTTCCGAGATCTGAGACCAGGCCTCTTCCAAATATTCGTCCAATTTTTCTTCGCCTGTCATCATCAAACATTTGTCGTGTTGTTTTTGGCTGGGATGATCGATTTGACATCCATGACAATGTTCTCGGGTCAGGCTATTAATTCTTTCAGTCAATTCCTTAGCATAACAGGAGACTAAATGTTTTTCTTGTTCAGGCCATCTACAGGCCATAAATCCAACAAACTTTGGAACACTATTGTTTTCTTCTTCTTCTTTTGGAGGTTCTGAATGAATGACTTCGTCATCATCATCCGTGGTAGTCTGTGACTTCTGAACTTCACAAAATCCCTCATCTATCTCCATAGGTTCTTCTTCTACGTGTTGCATCTTTTTTTTCTTTTCTTCTAATAGTCTAGAATCACTTCTCTCAAACTGTTGATCTCTAGAGTATTATCAAATTCTGCATACAAGACGACGTTCACTGTCTCGGGTAGAGGATTTGCAAACTGAAGTTCCACACGAAGTGGGCCTGATTTTATAGGGTGGAAATGTCCTTCGTCGCTGCCTTGGTCAGGAGTGAAATCAAAACCCCACAAGGCATACCCTCCTGCATAATCCTGGTACGAAATACCGTGGCTGGTGTTGGTGCCTAACTGTCCTGTGGCTTCAAACAGGCTCAAGTAAGATCGCAAGTAATTTTTCTGGGTAAAGTCAGGTTCAAAAGGTCTGGTACACAATGCCTTGCCATCTCGACTGACTTCTATCTTTTTTACGTCAAAGTGCTTGAGGTTGAACGGATTTTCTTTGGGGGAACCATTGAAGGCTGAATTTTTGACGATGCCAATCAGCAAACGTTTGGGCAGCTGTCCTTGGAAGACGTGATCTTCGACTTTGGATTGGGCTCCAGTGCCAATGGTAAAGGTTTTCACTTCCACGCGTCGCACAGGATACTTGGCAGTGGTTCTGCTCAAGGTTTGACTGATGTCGTTGGCTACTTTAGGTAAGACTTCTACACGTCGCACGTAAAGTCTGGCTTCTTGGATGAAGGTTTTCCACAGGTGGGCGTCACCAGCGACCATCAAATGGAAAGTGGTACTACTGCGATTCAGTCTCAGGCGTACATCTACTCCGTTCAACAAATACTTGTCTTGCAATCACATGTCCAAATGCAAACGATCCATCAGTTCTAAACTTTGCCCTCTGATTTTCTCTCGACGGGCATTAAATCCCACATTGTACGGGACTTCTGGAGTTATATTTTCAGTTAGATCGTCACCAGCCTTCGTAACCTTTGCCGGTACAGTCGCAAATGTGTCATTGAAGATATCAACAATCTTTGTATTAGGGGGGGGGCCCTCCTTTCTCGTTCCCGCGGTGTCAGGTTTCCAGGCCACCGAAGCATCCAGATGAGTGTTCTTGGCTTCTTTTCCGTACGTCAAGAGATTTTCCAAGTAATCACTGTAAGGGTAAGTATCCACACTGCTGCTGACCAGTTTGTTATTCAAGTACAAATCCACTCTGCTGAACAAGGAATGCATGAAATTATTGACGGGTGCCACTAGGTCATCGGCATCTGGAGGGGCACCATCCTTCGTTTCGGCCACTTTGAGTTTCAAGTACAAGTAGCTGTTATTCAGATCGATGTAATCTTCGGTTTGTCCTTTGATTTCAAATTCGATAGGAGCTGAATCCGTCAAAGACGATACAGGATGAAATTCCACCCATTGGGATTCTTGCATCGTCATCATGGTGGGAGGCATGGTAAACATATCCAGTTCTGACTTGGTACATTCGCAAGAATCTCGATGCATCATTTTTCAAAGATTTTAGTAATCAAACACGTCTAATTCTCTGACTGTTCTTCTTTTCTTATTCTTTTTTTGAACCACCGTGTGTTTTTTTTATGAACTCTTAACGGATTTCGACGTCGTCTCTTTCTGCCTTGTCCTTGCTGTGAAGTGGAGGAAGAAGTAATGTCAGGGCCTGAAGCGTGAAGCGAATTTATAGGATTCTCTCGGAGACCTAAAAGATCTTTGCCAGTGTTCATCAGCACATTTTTGCCTGCTCTCATAAAGGCTTCTTTAGGATTTTGTTTGTCAATGAGGACGTTTTGCAAAAATTCTTTTCCTTGCGTCAAAGCGGCATCTTTTAAGGCATGGAATCCTCGAGTCACCATCGGTTTCAAAATAGGGGCTACCGTCCGAAAAGCCGACCTTAACATATCTCCTAAACCATGTCCTCGTTGTCGAGCCACTCCTCGATACACTGGATACATTTTTTTGTTTGGGCCAGTTACAATTCGTTAGAGAACTTTTTTCGAAAATGTAGTTTCAACGTGACTTTTCCTTTGTCAATGAATGGCACATCTTGTCCCAAATCTCCTTTTGTACTAATGTTGACACTAACAATATACGATTTACTGACTGGAAGATAATTAGGATGTACAAATTCACGGTGAACGTGAAATGTGTTTCCACCTTCTTCGTACGCACCAGCAGCAGTATCCAATTTGAAAGGAATGACTCTCAGTAAGGGAGCGGCTGTGTGGCCCACCACGTTGTACTCCACCACATCGGAGTACACAAACATTAAATTCAGTCCAACATTCAATTCAATAGGGGTGCGAAAAGCCTCTCCGAAATCTGTGTTGATGTGGATTGTTCGATCACCATGATAGATTTTATTTCCACCCAAAATTTCAAACAAGCCAGAAGAAAAAGTGAGGGTAATGAATTATCTTTCGTGAATCTGAAAGTTTTCTTTGTCAACTTTGTCGTCGAATGGCTTCCCCCCATACCCTTTCAAAAATTCCAAGACGAAACGGCGTGCCACAGGATGGTATTTGATCTCTACCCATTTTTGTTTTTTTTTCCAAGGCTTTGCCAAAGTGGGCTTCGAAGACGGCCGCAATCGTCTCCACCAAATGTTGAGCACTAAAATAATACCCTTCAGGAATTCTCGTGCAATAGGTCGAGTAGGGAGGATTGCCTTTTTATGTACCTATTTTTTTCCCAATTTCAGGATCATTGGCGTCCAACTCTTTTTGCACTTTTTCGTTATAGATTGCTACGTCAAAAACGGTTTGATTTCCAGACACATTCTTGATTTGCGTAGGATGAATGATTTCTACCAAAGCCACTTCCCAATGAGCGTCGTGATCCAATTGGATGGCCTGAGATAATTTGGCCGTGAAACAACATAATTTGTTGTTGGGAAACACATCCATGGAACTGTCACTGGGTAAAGTTAAATAAAATTGGTCATTCATAGTAGGTCCAAAGTGGTTTTGGCGTCCGAGGAGTCACTCGAGTTCAAAGGATGTTCAAAGGGTTTTAAAAGAGGACTGCTATTATGGTGACTGGAAGAAGGCGGTGGACTGGCGTTGGTCGTACTACCGTTGTTGTGGTGACTGTTGTCCGTCGTCGTCCTAAATTTCAAAGAGGGACTGGGTAGAAGATAACCGATGCAACTGCTGAGTAAAATGGTCCACAATTGTTTGTCTCCTTGTTGTAAACTCAAATTGGCAATAGCTGCTCCGATGACACAATACACCACAAAAATTTGGCAGAAAAAGACCATTTGATTTTTAGGCACACGTTCTCCGCACCACACCCAGAGCGGTTGTTTTTGTAATTCTTGAAGAGAAGAACTCTGCGAAGGAGTCGAGGTCGTGGTTGTGTTGAATGGCATGTTAGGTTACTGCTTCTTCTTCTTTTTATAGTCAACGACTTGGGAAGCAGCAATCCAAGAATCAAAACTAGGAGGATATCCTTTCCAACGTACTTTGACTTCTTCTACTCGACGTTTGCCTACTTTGCGTGTTCTTTGTTCGAGAATGATTTCGATGTCGTACAAGTCGTCTTCTTTTTTGGTCACTCGTTGTAACTCAGGCAAGTAAAATGTTCCTTTGAGCACTTCACCGTGCATGTCTTCCAATTTATAGACGGGAGGATTACGTCCACGCACGGGTGTAGTGACACGAAACAATTCGGTGGTCCAGTTGGGTAAATAACCTTTGTCAAAAGTGCGTTTGGTTTTTCCGATGCGAACCCAATCTCCCGTCTTCAACTCCAGCAAGGGTTTCTTCTGAGGCGGTCTCCTCTGGGGTGTACCAAACACTTAATCAAACACGGTCACTTTGTTTTCAGCGCTGACCTCTTCGGGGGCACATCCGATGCTTCGATGGTACGATTGATTGTACGCTTTGACCAAACGGGGTAACACGTCGATGTACTTGAGAGTGTGTTGATGTGTAAAATATTTCCACATGCGTTCTTTCAAAGTTCTTTGAAATCGTTCCACGATACTGGCTTTGGTTTCAGGATTTTCGGTGGTAAAAAAATGAATCTGCCTTTGTTTCAATTCTTTTTGAAAAGCTTGGTTTAGAAATTCGGTGCCTTTGTCAGTTTGCCATCGTAAAGGGTGACGACCACTTTGTTTCAAGATCAATTTTAAGGCACGTACCAATTCGGTACTGCTTTTAGATGTCAAACGCACGACCCAAGCAAATTTGGAAAACACGTCGATGACACAAAACAAATATTTGTGACCACGATTGTAGGTTGCCAAATGAGAGACGTCAGCGAAATCGGCTTGCCATTGATGATCGATGCCTTCCACTTGGGTTGAACTTCTAGAAAATTTTCGTCGAATGGGTTTGTGTAACGTGTACGTCGATTATTCTTGTAACCATCGTCGTACTTCGGGCAAACGTACACTTTTCAATTTACTTTTGGCAGCTCGATATAATTTTTGAACTCCGTAGTAACCAGCAGCATGGCCAGGATTGTAATAAATGGTAGCTAAAAGTTTCTCCATGACTCCTCAAGAATAAGTCAACCAAGTACCAATGCTCTTTTCTTCGTGGGGTATCTTTTTGGATTGCAATGCTTTACGTGTCCGACGAGCCACTGGTGTAAAGGAGGATGTTTGAACAGGGGTCATCAGTTCTGTTTTGACTTCTGATTTCACTTCTTCCTTTTTCTCTTTTAATGGCAATGGGGTAGACATCATCTTTTTTTATCCAACCCGGTGTGGCTAACTTTCGTATTTTTTTAAGGGGTGGAGTTTGTAACTCTCCTTCTTCTTCTTCTTCTTCTTCTTCTTTTACGGTCATCCCCGTGGCGGTGTCTGTTTTAGTGGTGGTGGTGGTGACTTTAGGTTCGCTTTTCATCAGGGTTTTGAAATCTCTCAGAGTGGGTGGAGCTGTTTCGTCGACAGCTTTTTGGTGAAAGAGTTGCAGACGTTGTAAAAGTTGACCGTACCGTTGCGATTTTTCTGTTTCTGACAAATCGCTTCGTTCCATCAGCGTTTGTAATTCTTGTTGTAACTATGACATCTCGTTGAGATTAGGATTGGGTGGTAAATGAGGTATCCGTTGTTCGTTCCAACGATGGAATTCCATCCATCGTTTGTATGGTACTAAAGTCAGTTTTCGTCCTTCCATTTCATCCAAAGGTACAAAAATGTGTAGTCTTTCCAGAGAAGGGTGTCCTTTTTATCTTCTTTTTTTTTTATCGCATGACACCTCCTAAAAGTGGTCCAGCAATCGTTCCTAACAAAGGAGCCGCTATTTTTAACAACGGTCCTAACAGCATAGGTAGAAATACTCCTCGTTACACCAACATTTTTTTCTTTTGTTGGAGAGGTATTTTCTTTTTCACCATTTGGCGAAGAACGTTCCGATGTTTGCCTAATTTCTGTTTCTGTATCTTGGACAAAGGTACCGTTCCTTTCAAAACGTTCAAACAACATTCACACATGGTGTCGATGATTTCTTTAGGGGTTGTTTGAATGAGTTGTTTTCGCATGGGAGGATTGGATTTGGTCAGGACGGACAAGACGTCCCAATGTTTCGCCAGACGAGGTGGAAGTCGTCCTTTTTTACTTTTCTTCTTTTTTTGGTGGTGGTGGTTGTGGTGTGCACGTTTGGGGGTCATCTTAGAGGTTAGGAGTAAGTCTTAAGTCTTTGGCAGGTCACCCTTCTATTTTATACTGGAACACGTCTCCACTGATTGTCCGCACGGCGTACCATCTTCATGACAGGCCTCACTCGACGTTGAGGTGTTTCCAATGGACTAAATCGTCTCAATTCTTCTTTGGATAAATCCACTAAACTTTGTAACACGCCGGTTCTTTCTTGGACTTTGGTTTTAGGAGACGGTACTTTGTTCGCGGCCGCTGCCATGGCCAAATCAGCCGAAGTGGAGGGTCCCGAAGTGGTGACTTTCGAAATGGGTTTCCATTTTTGCATCAAATTAGGAAACACTTGTCTTAAGTCTGGTTTGGCAGGCATCATCGTGAAGGGTGGTGAAGAAGACAAAGATGATGTGGACGCAAAAGGAGAAGGAGACCTCGTCACTGCTGGTTGTCGTGGTGGTGTCTTGCGGGTGTACGTTTGCGTCCTGGCAGCAGTACCTCTCGCGGCTCCTTGCAGTGGTGGGTGTTTTTTTCTTCTTGGCAGAACTTTTCTTTTTCTTGGGTTTTTTTTTTCTTTTTAGGGCTTTTCTTTTTTGTGGCTTTCTTTTAAGGGCTTTTCTTCTTTTTTGGTGTTTTGGGTTTTTTGGCTTGGGCATTAGGATCCCATTTCAAAAGGGAACGAATCATGACCCCTCCTAAAGAACCGCTCCCTCCAGGGGTTAAAATGATTTGTTTTTTAGTCCATGGATCGATTCTAGGATCGGCTAGTTGTGTCAACGCCCCTTTATGTTTTTGAAAAAAACGTTGAGTTTAATGAGGGATGCGAATGATGCCTTGCAGCAATTGACGTGCCGTCAAAGTAAACCATCGTAACACTTCTTTAAGACTAGCTTCTAACAAATGAGCACGGACTTGTGCATTTTTTTCACGACTGATGCCATACAAGGCACGAATCAATTTAGCAGGAGGATGAGATTGAAAGGAAGTCATCTCGAAGACTGTGAGACAGAAATGACGTAGTAGATGTTTTTATAGTTTTTTTTTTTTCAGAGAGTGGCCGAAGGGGACGTGTAAATGACAGGACCTCCTTCTTGACACCAAGGGTGAAACAATTGGGCACGAAATATCAAATAGTCGGGAGTGGTCGGTTTTAAGTCGATGAGTAAATACGCATGAGGTGTTTGAGTGGCATCGTCGTACGCATAATTCAACCAAGGAGTGCCTAACTGTTTGGCTAACACTTGCACTTGAGATTTGTCTCTGGGGCTTTTAAACAACACCACGTAATGAGCGTTGAGACTGATGGTACGATGGGCTTTACTTTGTTGAAATAAATTTGAGTAATGTAAATGATCCTGGCATTTCGATGGTGTCCTTTTCGTGTAAACCAACGTTTAATTTCTTCTTCGTCTTCTCCTAACATGTCGTCAAAGATGACTAGATGTGTTTGACTCACGTCAGACACGATCCCATCGTCTTCGCGAGGGATGCCTTCTATAAACGAAATGGCTTCTCCTTGACTTTCTTTCAATAACGTGTAAGACGGCTGCCACTCTTTGTAACACCACACGATACGTTGAGGTGGACGATCGAACAAATGAGATTTGTGTTCGATCAAACGTTTGACAAATTCGGTTTTACCTGAACCACTGGGTCCAGCAATCAACATGTTAAAGGGATGGCGCAGATACAAAGCGTCCCATCTTGGACGATCTAACTTTTCGTCAATCACTTTGACCACAGAGGAAGTAGAAGAGGCAGAGGCAGAAGAAGATGTAGCCATGACTGAGGTAGGAAGATTTTTGAGAAGAAGACAAAAGACCCAAGACATTTTATACGTTTCATACACGTTTATTTTTTTTTTTGTTAAAACAAACAAACAACAAAAACATTTTTTTTTACAAGTCATGAAGGACAAAAATGCAAACGGCAAAAATGGTGAGGTACAAGATTAAGGCTACCACTAAAAGAATTAAAGTTCTGTACAAACAAGTTAATGTACAACAAGAACAAAACACTGTCCTAGGAATGGAAGGCCCAGGCACTGGAGGTAGTTTTCTTCTGGTCGTCTTTGTTTTGGAAAAATGAAATGTCTCTGACGGTAAGGAGGGGGTGTGTTTCTCAGGGGGTTGTATTTGGACGATGACAACGGTGTGGGCTTTCTCTGCTGTGTCAGGTTCTTCTTCTTTCAGGATGGTTTCTAAGGTCATTTTTTTTTTGACTTAGGTTCCCATTTCACTTTTGGAAACTTAGTGACGTGCCAGATCTTTGGCAAACTGAGCCACTTCTTGTAGCCAAACATCGAAACCAATTTTTCTTCAGTCACGTACATCTTTACAATCGGTAAGTTGTTGGTGTAACTCACTAGCAATACACACTTCTTGAAACGTGTCAAAGGTAGATAAAGTTTGACTAATGTCTTCTTCACACGGAGGTACCCCACTTGTCTTCATCACCACTCTCAACACTTTGAGTACAATTTGTCTTTCGTGTACCGATAAAGCATGAATGGTCATGTTTTTGTTTTTTTTTGATGGTTCATCAAAATAGTCCAAAACAACCACGGGTCCTCCAAAATAATCCAAGACAAACACTGATCCTCAAAAATACTTATAAACGAATGTGCTGGAAAACGAAATCGAAAGAAAGGTAGTCACTAACACACACACTGCATAGCGTCCAAAATTCAATGGAAACAGTTCTTGTATCAAGTCTTTATAATCCTCTAAGGTCTGAACACGATCGTTGACTTCCTTCCACGGAATACGTTTCACAAGTGAAGACCACAGTCCTGACATGGTGAGATTTTATAGGGTGAGATTCCTAAGGTGGGTATCTTTTGTGGTGGGTTTTTATATCCAGGTTCTTTTGTGATAGACTATTCCCGGCATTCTACAATGAAAGGTTTTCTCCAGAATCTTTCTTCTGACAGTTTGGAAGTAAGCATACCTTAAAAATCGAGAAATGACTTTGAGTTTGCGTTTCACTTGGATCTTGACAAACTCTCGGTAAATGCGTTCTCGCACCTCCAAAGGCAAATCACGAATGTACTCTGGTAAAGTTTCCGACTTGGAAAGAAGTAACTCTCTTTTGTGTTCTTCACGATAGCGGTGATAGTTTCTCTCCAGAATCAGGCTTCTGATACGGTGGAAGTAGCAATAGTTTAAAAATCGAGGAATGACTTTGAGTTTGCGTTTCACTTGGATCTGGACAAACTCTTTGTAAATGCGTACTCGCAGCTTGGAAGGCAAGTCACGAATGCGATCTTCTAAACTAGTCTTCTTGGTGACAAAATACTGACACTTTAGCCAAATGGAATCGGTGGGTAAAGGAAATCTAAGATGATCAGTGAGAAGAGCCGTATTACACAACCTCACTTGAAGTAAAGACGTTTCGTCTTGAGGTGACACTTCTAGTAAAAGTTTTTGGTATTCTTGTCTGTTGGTCACATTTTTTTCCTTCACTTCGTTCCATCGAATTCTATGGATCACTGATACATTGTAGGTGGTGCCCTCCAAACTCTTAAGGTGGTCTTCTAGTCCTTCATGAATGTCTGACCATTTGAATATCTTGGTACTAATCAGTATTTTTATAACATTCAGATACCAATGGTTAAAACATGTATGTCGTAAAGGATGTAACTGTTCTTTACGTTTCACTTGTATCTGAATCCATTCTCTGTAAATGTGTTCTCGCAGCTCCAAAGGTAAACCACGAATGTACCATTGTAAAGTATCCTCCGACATGTTACTTCTTCTTGGCATCTGGCTCATCGTACCCGTACTCTTCTAAGGCCACTAAAGGTAAGAACTGACAGTGCGGAGACCATCTGGCATGTTCAATGTAAGCTGAGTCGGTAGGCTCCCATTGGTGAAGTCTCACACCGCAACTGAAACACTGAACTTTATCTCCTTCTCCCAAGTAGATAAATCCAGATCTGGCTAAAGCTTTGTCAGTAGTTGATTGTAGTAGATATTTAGGCCACTTGTCTTGGAACGTCTGGAGTCGACTTTCATACTTGGAATAGCCAGGCAAAGCCACAGGTATCGTCAATTCTTTATGACATTCACAGGTACGTTTAGCATTCTTCCCAATAAAGAAGAAAGGTCGTCCTGCATCTCTAGAGGGACGGTGAGGCACACGCACAGCATCGACGATGTCCAAGCGTACGGCATCCGTCTGATCGTGTGAATCGCTGCTGTCAACGCTTACGGAATCCGTCTCGTCGCATGGCACTGCATCGCACTCCAAGTCGTGATGGCACTTGGAGTTCACACTAGATTTCTCCCTTGGTGGGTGGGTGGCATGAGTATTCTTATTCATCTTTGGTGGGAGGATGACAAAATTACTCATCTTTTTTTTCTTCTTGCTCGGTCAACTTTGAAAGTCAGAATGAATGGTTAGGTTTGGAAGGAGTTCCTTTTTTTATACCTGTCGACTGTACCATCCGCAAAGTACTGTAATGTAATCGGTGGAAACGCCAAAGAAAGGTAAGCACAGTTTTGAGACCATCTGATATGTTCCAGGATAGCTGAACTTTTAGGGTTCATGTAAATGGTTGCACCACAACTGAAACATTGCACTTTGTTTCCCTGTCCAAAGTAGACAAATCCTGCTCTGGCTAAAGAGTTGGAAGTAGGTAATCCATGCCATTTAGGCCATTTTTTAAACGTGTTCAATCGACTGGCACAATCACAATAGTCAGGCAAGGCCACGGGAAATTTGTATTCTTTCAACTTGAGGTCTGTAGTGGGTTCATCACACGGTGTTGAAGTCATCGTCAATCTTGGTGTTGGTTTTTCTGTTCAAGGGGGGTGCCCTTTTTATACTGCAGATCGGCGTGTCCGTAAGGCAAAGTGGTGTGGTCTGGAAGTCTCACTCGCTTCTGGTACACGATTTGGTACACTTTTTGTAAAGGACGAGTGACAATTTGGTGATTAGGTAACCGTACGATCTTGTGAGGTTCTAACGTGTGCCCTCGAAAGTCTTCCACTTGTCCAGACAGCAAAGCATTTTTCAAAACCTCAAAGTTAACCACTTGGCCGGTTCGATAGTTGAGGGTCAATCCTTTGACTTTGCATTGGGTGTGAAATTGTCCTTGCGGGTCTCGGTATCGGTAACCGTAATTTTTAGGGCCACCGCTGGCAAAACTCAGGATTGTGTCTTGAGGGTGCTCGTCTGTCCAGGCTCCTAAACGATCTCCTTGGATGGTAGGGTGTGGGCAACCGGGTCGATGGATGCACATGCAACTGTCTGTGTCAAAGTACAGGACACGATCTCCCAAGACTTCTAAAGCTTCGTCGTAAAACTTCAAACGAGCATGGGCTGTCACGTAGGCGGCAATGACCACGTTGCTAAACTTGTCAGGTTTTACAAACTTGGGTTCTTCTTCGAAATTGACTATGATCAAATCATCACTGACGATTTCGACGTGTTTGACTAGTACACTTTTGTCGTCCACCAGTTGAAAGTAGCGATAAGGATCGGTCACGTATTCCGTCTTGGTTAAGATGGGTCGTTGGGCCATTTTTCCCCACAAACAATTGAGCATGACTTTGGCAAACGATCTTTGAATCGGACTTGGTCTTCGGGAGTCTTGCACCACGAAAGATAGCCGCTGGCTTCTTGTTTCAGTTTTAAAAATTGGTTGACGTACCCCGAGAAAATGCTTGGATGATTCGTGGCGTAGTCCTTTTGGTATTGTGATGTGTTTGGAAAGTGCCAGATTTCGTACACTTTCAACAAACGGTATCCACGATCCAGAGCTCGAAACAATTCGGCGCTGACCCACGTTCCTGTCAAAGACCGTTCTTCCTCCGTGTGGTGACAGGGGTGATCTTGGTTGCATGTTTCGGCACACGTACGACATAAAGGAAACATCAGTTTTCCTTGGCAATGGTGAGGCAAGATGGGATGGTACAAGTTTGTCGGAGGTAAGACTTTACATTTGATCAATCCTTCGTATTGACGAATGTGTTCCACGTCGATGTGTTCTGTCAAGATTTCAGGGTGAAATGTTGGAAAACGAGCATATTTACACACCCAAGGATACAAAGAACACACGTTGATGTATTTGATTTCTTCTCCTTTGGATTCGTCTACGTCGTACAGCAAGCGAGTGGCATTGGTTCGTCCTCCAAATAAACTGTGGCGCGGATCCAGAGGTTCGATGGTGGCCACGTTGTAACTTTCGGTGATGCTCTTAAATTCAGGATCGGTTTTCAAACGTTGATCGTAGTCGTGCTCCCACATTTCAACCACTTGGTATCCTTGACTTTCTAACTTGAGTCGTCGTTGGTAAGTGCGTTCGTACAACTGTTCCATGGTAGAGTCTGAATAAGGACTTTTCATGTCTCGATCAGGATAACAGGTAGGACATCCGTGAAACAAGCAACCCTGAAATTCGTACACCGTGTGCAGGTTTTCTAAATCCCAACCATCCACGGAATAAGATCCAATCTTCTTTTCTCCTCCTCCGTTTCTGGCATGTTGTATCCATTTGTCTTCTTTTTGGCACAAGTAATGGAACCAACGCAAAGCTTTGGCCGAGTATTGACGACTGGAAAAGAGAGACGTGTTGGAGTCGATGATGGCTAGTTCGTTCTCGGGCATGAAATTTTGGGTATACACTAAGGAACAGGCTTTAGGTAGGGTGCACGCATCTTTCAAAGGATCGATGTCTCCGTGATCTAGAAATAACTCTCGAAACTTTCCACAGCAACAGGCGTAAAATGTCCACATCAGATCGACAGTACTTCAGCATCTCCTCTTGGAAGTCAAACAGTTCTGACTGGTGAGCGCGGTACCAGGCGTGAAAGGCTTCTCGCTGTTCGGAGCGCATTCCGTCGGGGTCAGGCAAATGAGGTAGGACGGCATGTTGATTAGCTTCCGTGTTGAAGAAGTGAGGAAAATAGCCTTTGGCCATTTCTGTCATGCCAAATGTTTTTGGCATTCGACTCAAAGGCATGGCTAAATAACTCATGGAATCTTTGAATTTGACTTGGCCCACTTTCATGTAGATGAGTTTTTTTCCGTTCATGGTGACTTCAGGGCGTTCGGTACCTTGTCGCAAATAATAATTTAACAAAAACTGTCCATCGTATCCCGAGAAATTGTGAGCTATGACGGTCGCATACCGATGACAGTCTCCGTAAAGTTGAATGTCCTCTTCGCTCCAAGTGTCGTCGGTAGGGTCTAAAATCCATTCAGCAAACTCGGACAAAGTGTTGGCCCCGCGAAAGATTTTTTCACTTCCCCCTGGAATCCGACTACAATGAGGACAGTGAAAATGGATCGTTTCTTGAATGCACTTCTCACAAGCCCGATGAGCCACGCAAAAATTGGGAATGTGAATGCCTGTTTCTTGCATGCATTCAAAATAAAAAAAGATGAAATCCACTTGGTTCTTGTTCTTCTTTAATTCTTTCTTCTCTGTCTTGTCGTACTTTTGAATAAAACATCGATGATCAAAGTTCACCATCTGCTGACAAATGTTACATCTTTTTTTTCCAGTACAAGTGTGGCTCTTGGGGTCATTGGTGCGAATCAGGTTTCCACACGTGGAGCACACTTTCAATAAGTCGCAAGCACATTTTTGTTGGTGTCCTTGTGTCTTGCGATGTTGTTCGTAACAAGAGGGACTGACAAAAGTGCGTCGACACGACTCACAATGGACGTGGTGTTGTTCAGGAAGGCATGGTTTGTCCGCTAAACAGCCCCGACATCTCTGACCGCAATGAAGGTGTCGCTCCCGACTGTTAAATCCTTGGTCGCATTTCTCGCAGTAGTAAGAGTATCCCAAAAATCCGGTGATAGTGGTGATGGCCTCGAAATGTTCTTGGTGGTAATACACATGAATGTATTTTCCTTCGGCGAAATTTGGGCCTCGAAACACCATATCTCCGCGCACTTCTTGAGGGTGAACTTTCAAAGTGTAGTGAGGAGCCAAGACGTCTTGAAGTTGTTGCATTTGAGAAATGCCACACACGGTCTCTTTAGGGATGCCTGCTTGTTGCAACAGGAGTTCTGCTTCTTTTCGTTGTTTGTTATATTTGTTAGATCGTCGAATGTTATTCCAGGCTCTTTTCCATTCTTTGGTCTCCTTCTTGTTGGCATACGTTCGCCCCACTACGATGGCTCGAGCCAAACACATCTGGTCTTGGGTATTGTCAATTTGGACGACACTGAATTTGGTAGTGCGAAGATCGTCCACCAGTAACGCTTTCCCACTTCGTCCGCTCCCTCGAGGAGGAGCAACGTGAGTCATGTAAAGTGTCGCCTTTCCATCCATGATGGTAAACTTGTCGTTAGATTGTTGAACGTGTTCAATTTTGGACATGACTTTGTCTGGTGTTAATTCTGCCGGGGTGCTGAACTCGATCCAAACAGGTGACTTCAAATTGTCGTGATGGATGGCCAGTCTCAATCGATCGTCTTCTTTGGCTCCACATTGTCGTTTCAAGTTCTGTAACACAGATCCCCACAAATCGCTAATGAACCCCGCCGCTTTCTCGGGAGGCACTTCGGACTTGAAGTCTTTGAAGTGAACCGTGTGAGTGTAGGCTGTGGTTTTAAATTTTCGAGAGGTTATTTTTTGCGTCTCTCGAATCCGATAGTAATTTTCAGGAGCCACGGTAGTAGGTCTTTTTTGGTCAGGGGTTCTGGTGGTGTTTTTTGTTTTGGGTGGGTTAGAAGTTTGGGTTTAAGGCTCACTCATCTCTTCTTCAAAGTCGCTAGCATGGACTTGAGCTAGCAGTTCAGCCAGCGGTGTTTCAGGCGGCACGGAATGTCTTTGTCGCCGTGGCCTCTTAGTTTCTTCTTCTTCTTCTGGTTTCTCATAGATTGGGCGTGATCTTTTCATCTTGAAGTCTGATTTGAAAACTGATTCAGTTTCACACAGGAGACTATATATAGAGAGACCTTCTTACCTTCAGAATCAGTCTTTGTGATTACACTTTCAAACTGTAAAGATGTCTCAATGCCCAAAGAAAAGACATTTTGCTTCCTATTATTGGGATTATCTAAGCCGAGGAACAACAATGAGAGATAAAAGTCAAGATACTTGTTATATCTGCCAAGAGAAAGGACATTGGGATCCAGAATGTCCACAACGTCAACAAAGAAAAGAAAAGAGAGATAAAAGTCAAGATACTTGTTATATCTGCCAAGAGAAAGGACATTGGGCTCCAGAATGTCCACAACATCAAAACCAAAACAAAAATAAAGGAAAAGATACCTGTTATCATTGTAAAGGAAAAGGACATTGGTCTTCGGAGTGTCCTCAGAAAGAACAAGAAAAAGAAAATCTACCAGAGAGGGAGGAAGCCGAAGGATCTTCAAACCTAGAAGAAGAAGAAGAACATATCGTCAAGAAAAGCAAGAAAAGCAAGAAAGTTAGATGGATGGAAGACAGTGAAGAAGAAAAAGAACCCTTGATTCCTGTGAAGAAATTCAAGAAGAACAAGAGAGACAGACAGTGAACAATGAACTTTTTTTGGAGTGTGGTGTGATGTTCATGGTGAATTATTTTGTAAAAAAAAAAAAGAGATTACACCAGAATGGAAAAAAAGTAAGTGTTTTTTGTGTTATTTTGTTATTTAGAGTATGGATGCACGCACGCACGCACTCACTCTTACACAAAAAAAAAACAAGGAATGGGGATTTTTTAAGTTTTACTTGATTTGGCAATTTGATTTCTTTTCTATAGATCTGGCTGGCCCTGAAAAGGACCGTTGGGGTGTTTGTTTTGTTTGTTAAACAAACTTATGGGTTCGACATGATCAACTTCAATTGTCGCAATCCTTTTCCACCACCCAGTCCAATTCCTCCTGCTGCTGCTGCTTTGGTGGTAGTAGTAGTAGTGACTGGTGGTGGTGGTGGTGGTGGTAGCATCTCACTAGTAGTGGTGATGGGTTTGGAATGTTTGGCCCGTGATGGTCTTTTTCTCTTCGGCTGAGTTAAAGAATACTTATACAGGTTTGTCAAACATTTTAACTCGGATAAAATCGCTTGGAGAAGACTCACCGTTTTATCTTCCTGACTTTCTTCATGCGGTGCTTCACTCTTCTCCTCTTCTGTCTTATTTCTTCTTCTCGTTTTCTTCTCTCCTCTTCTTGTTGAAGAAACACTTCTTCCGCTTCTCTCTGTCGCTGTAAAAAAATTTCCAGTTGTTCTTGTTGCCTCTTTTTGAAATCGTCCATGACAGGCAGCAAAGAGGCTGATATAGCAGCAGCAGTCGTAGTCGTTTCAGGCTCAAATTCTTGAGACAGAAAATCTAAATTAAACTCTTCCGGCTGGAAGTTTAACAAAGCAGAATTCGTCGTTGCAGGCTCACCCCAATACATAGTGGTCTTGCTAGTCTCCATTTAGGCTGTCCAAAAAGTAAAATCCCTACGAACGCTGTGATGCCTTTATAACCCTAATGACGTCACACCCCTACTCTCTTCCCATTGGAAGAAAAACCGACCCGCTTGTAACGCGCGCTTGGATTGGTAGTTCATTTCGATGCATTTCAATCCGCTCGTAGGGTATATATACCACCGCTTGTCTCATAGAGCTTCACCGGTTTTCTCCTAGACCACTCCCAAAGAAGAAACAAAACAAAATGTGGACTGATGTAGAGTCATCGACTAAGGTATCGGAGATGTTTTTTAACACAAACTATCCCATGTATGTCAGAACTTCATGGGTCATCACCAAGATGACAGAGACTGCTATCTGGAAAAGACGGATGTATGTGGCAAGACAAGGCTGTTTAAAGAGGGTACTCCACTACGGACCGGAAATCCGTTGAAGTCTTAGAAAAAAGAAGACCCCCAGGAGATACCTTCTCGATTAAACCCTAAAAAGAAAACCAACGGCCCTTTTCAGGGCCACCCATTTTTCAAGAAAAGATTAATTTTCAATGATTGCCATTTTTTTCCCGTTGGTACCCAGAGTGCCCCACGCTATGTTAAATTCTCGTTGGTATCCCGATAGGCCCCGCCATGTTAAATTCCCGTAGTAACCCAGAGTGCCCCCGCCATGTTAAATTCCCGTAGTAACCCAGAGTGCCCCCGCCATATTAAATTCCCGTAGTAACCCAGAGTGCCCCCATTAACCCAGTTACCCCCCATATACTACTAATACTATCCGCCATAGTAATTAAAATTAAAAAAAGCAAAACCTTTAAATGACATCTCCAAAACAGCTCAATAGAAGTTTGCCATATTTGAAAGATAGCATCCTGGTATGAAGCTTTCAAATTTGGTCAAATGATGCTGATCCACCATCAAGTATGCCCGCTGTTACTAGATATAACAAGGGATGGGACTGACGCTCTATTGGCTGAAAAGAATTTGCTGGAATTCAAGACAAGACCATTTCTTCCTTTTAACTGCGGAGTGTTGAAACCATCTTTGATACTCGTCAGCGATAACAAGATTTTCAAATTAGCTGCTGTTGTGGACATATTGGATGTCAATTCGGCACCATTTTCATTTCGGACCAACAAGGCAACTGTAATATGATGAAGCTGGGTTGGGTTTGTATTTAGCGAAGACACCGAAAGCAATTGCGTTAATGAGATGTTTATTTATAATGCAATTTAACGATGAATGAATCTGAAACCATTGTAACAGAATGATACAAGGAAATGATATAGTTCCTAACATGCAACTAATCAACAACAAGTAACTTCAACGAGAAAATCAAATAAGAATCAACGACTGGAACTTCTAAACAAATATGAATACTGTCCTATCACCAATCAACGAATGGGAGTATATGATTTACACTCGAATACAAATAATGTATTATTCAGCACCCAGGGTGACCAAAACATGCGATTTATACACAACTACGAATAATGTATCATAATGCACAAGTAGGACGCATGTATTATGAATTAAACAATATATCACTCATTTAGCGATATTTAAATTATGAATTTATCACTCATTTAGCGATATTGAAATATACCAATTAAAACATGGAACACACACACGCACACACACATATATATATATATATATATATATATATTTATATATATATATATATATATATATATATATATATATATATATATATATATATATATATATATATATATATATACACATACATATATATACAAGTACATATATATACATACATATATATATACTGCATTGGATGAATCGTACTCAGTATTTCGAAATAACTAGAGCCGAAAAATAAACCACCCTCGGGTAACGCGGTACGCGGCAACGAAACCCGATTACATTTTCGTTCACCCATATACATTGATATAAAGTACACACAATTCCGTGACAGCAACACAAGAAGTCTTCTGGTGGAAACCCCATGTTAATATGACTTTCCATTTTGGAGGAGCAACGATAACAAGATTTTCATGGTTGCCATAGTCGATATCAGATCAGCACCATTTCCATTTTATACCAACTAGGCATCATAAGAAGTCTTTTGGTGAAAGCACAATGTCAAGATGACCAGCCATCTAGGAGACGTAGTGATAACAAGATTTTCAAGATAACCATTGTGGCAGTCATATTAGAGGTCGGATCGGAACCAGTTTCATTTGCGACCAACTAGACATCATAAAAAATCTTTCAGTGAAAACCCCATGCTGATATGACCATTCATTCTGGAGAAATAGGGACAAGATTGTCAGATGGCCACTGTGGCATGCATCTTGAATGTCTAGCTGGCTTCATTAGGATCAACTAGACATCATGTGAAGTTGTTTAGTAAAAATCCCATGTTGATACGACCATCCATTCTGGAGGAGTACTCAGTAGTGATAACAATATTTTTAAGATGACCGCTCTTGTGGGCATTTTGGACATCAGATCGTCACCATTTTCATTTTGGACCAACTGTGCATCATAAGAAGCCTTCTGGCGAAAACCCCATGGCAATATTACATTTCGTTCAAGAAAAGTAGTGATAACAAGATTTTAAAGATGGTTGCTATGGCGCCCATATTCTACATCAGCTCATCCCCATTTTCATTTATGACCAACTAGACACCATAAGAAGTAGGGGTGAAACGATACATCTCTGCCGAGTATCGATACAATTCACAATACACAGCCTACGATACGATACATTATTGATACACATATCAACTAGATAGTCTTTTCATCTTTAGAAGGTCTGTAAGTGATAGGGTGGTGCCGTTTAATATGTGTCGACATATTGGTTATATTTTCAGTATGCAAATTAGACAGACATAGACTTATCATCTGTTCATATGCCATTCTCATCATTGACTAGATAAAAGACAAAAAAAACCCCCAAAAAACAAACAAACAAAAAAACAGACTACCCGTAAGTTGTCAGTGACTTTAATTTAACTTTTAAGGCCATTTCAGGCTGCTCCATTTGATCAGATGCAGGACTCATCTTGGTCACTACGCTATTTGTTTTGCATTTCATGAATGCTTTAAACACATCTTATTACCAATTTCATGTCTTCACTTAAAGTTGGAAGGCATTACGTTGTTATATTCAAAACAGAAGAAATAGTGCAAATTCCTCGTGCAAGGAAAATCTTATGTAGAACAAGTCCGAATGTTGAGCGGAGATAACTAACAACCAGATCATTCACATTGTACTTCCTGCAGATGCAAAACAACCCCCGAGGCTACAGCACTCGTTTCTGTCAGTGAAAAAGGATATTATAAACAACACCCACCCTCATTCTACAAATTAACAAGGTGGCTATAACTCGTAACTCGTGCGGTTTGGAATCTGCTTTCTTGCCGATTCTGTGCTAATTTGTTCTTTTTTCAACCCAGTTCAATCGCTGATTACATATATCAGTGTAAAAGGAGACATTCCAAACTTGTTCCCCATGTACAATTTAAGTACTTTACATATCATTTAAAAGCCACTTTTGCGCGAAATTACTTTGTTGCTTTGTATCTGTTTGGATTGAGTACGGATGCCAACACATCCGGTGTCTCACGCAGGGAACAAGCTACTGTTAGTTCTGATTGGTGGTTATTGTTTTACCCTGGACTTGAACAAAAAATTACCACCAATCAGAACTGTAACATATTTCACTGCGTGATACACCAGATGTGTAGCCTTCAAATTCGATCCAAGTAGACAAAAATCGAAGCAACAGATAAACTTTGCGTAAAAGTGGTTATTAAATTATCAGTAAAGTAGTTAGATCATATATGGAGAACAAATCTGTAATGTCTTCTTTACGTTGATATATGTTACAAGTGGCTGAACAACATGCTGACGGGATAAAATAATTAACATTGAATTGGCGGGGGAGGGGGAATTTTTAGTTAGTCACCTTGTGTTAATTTGAAGAGGGAGAGTAGGTGTTGTCAATAGTTTTTATTATTTACTGACAGGAACGAGTGCATATGCCTGCTACGGCTGTCTCAGATGTATTCTCAATTTAAAGAATAAAAAGACAAACGACTAATAATTATTCACGGCTGATGACGATTAAAGTAACTTGTATATGGTAAGTATCGTTTTGTATCGATTCTTCACATAGGTATCGATATGGAAAAAATATCGATTAATCGTTTCACCCCTAATAAGAAGTCTTTTAGTGAAAACCCCATGTTGATATGACCATCCATTCAGGAGGAGTAGCAATAACAAGACTTCCAAGGCGGCCATATTGGATGGGCGAGCGGCACCAGTTTCATTTAGGACCAACTAGACCATGGGATAAACGTGTGCAAGGTTTCATGGTAATCCCCCAAGTAGTTTAGATGGAGTAGCAATCACAAACTTGTGCTAATGGACGGACGAACAACAGACCATCCCATAAGCTTTTTTGGTCTATCATCAGTATAGCTAAACAAGAGTCTCTCGAAGGGACTCACGCACTAACGGGCGAAAAGAATTTTGAGTAATTCAAGAGAAGACCATTTATTCCTTTTAACCATAGAGTGTTGAAACCATCTCTGATAAACTTCAGCTAAAACAAAATTTTGAAATCAGCTTCTGTGGTGTACATATTGGATGTCAGTTTGGCACCAGTTTAATTTAGGACAAAGTAGACATCATTAGAAGTCTTTTGGTGAAAATCCAATGTCAATATGTCTTTCTGTTCAGGTAGAGTTGTGATAAAAATTTTAAGATGGCTGCAATTGGAAATCAGATCAGTACCATTTTCCTTTAGGTCCAACCAGACTTCATCAAAAGACTTCTAGTGAAAACCTCATGTTGATATGGCCATCTATTCAGGAGGAGTAGAGATAAGATTTTCAGGATGGCTGCCGTGGAGGCCATACTAGATCTCAGATCGGCACCATTTTTCATTTAGGACCTACTAGACACAATAAGAAGTCTTGTAGTGCAAACCCCATGTTGACAGGACCATCCATTCAGTAGGAGTAGCAATAACAAGATTTTCAAGATGGCTGCCGTGGTGGCCATATCTGATGTCAGATCAGCATGATTTTTATTTAGGACCAACTAGACATCATCAGAAGTCTCCTAGTGAAAACCCCCATGTTGATATGACCATCCATGTAGGAGGTGTAGCAATGATAAGATTTTCAAGATAGCTGCCGTGGCGGCCATATTTGATGTCTGAGCAACACCATTTTCACTTAGGACCAATTAGACCATGGGATTATTGTGTGTGTAAAATTTCATGGCAATCCTACAAGTAGTTTAGGAGGAGTAGTGATAACAAATTTGCGCTCAGACCAACGGACAACAGAAAAAAGACCAACCCATAAGCTCTTCTGGTGTATGACCAGTAGAGCTAAAATATAAAAAATGCAGTCATTACTAAAAATAGAAAATTCTTTAAACTTCTTTTCAACAAGTGTACAACAGAATTAAACCAAGGTTGAAAGATAGCATCGTGGTATGTAGGTCTTTCAAATATGTTCATATGTTGCTAATCCACCATTACTAAATATAGAAAAACCTTTAAACAACTTCATCTCCACTACAACTCGTGAGAAACTGGCCAAATTCGACATAAAGCATCCTGGCCTGAAGGTCTTTACAATTTGGTCCACCATCAAATATTGCCAAAAACAGAAAAACCTTAAAACAAATGCTTCTAAAAAACCACCTAACAGAATTTGACCAAATTTGACGGAAAGCATCCTGGTATGAATAGCTTTCAAATTGTTAAAATGATACCGATCCACCATCAAATATGGCCACCATTACATAAAAAAGAAAAACATTTAAATGACTTCTCCGAAAGAGCTTCACAGAATTTTATCATATTTGACAAAAAAACATCCCGGTATGAAGCTCTTTCAAATTTGTGTGTGTGTAAAATTTCATGGCAATCCTCCAAGTAGTTTAGGAGGAGTAGTGATAATGATCCACCATAAAGTATGGGCACTGTTGCTGGAAAAAGAAAAAACTTGAAACGACTTTTCAAAACCTGCTCAACATAATTTGACCAAATTTGAAAGAAAATATCTTGACATGAAGGTTTTTCACACTGTTCAAAATGATGCTTATATGCCATCAAATATGGCTGCTTTACGAAAAACAGAACCGCCTGCCCAGGATCAGGGCAAGCAGACATCTGCTTTGGCGTCCAGATTTGGTGATAATGATTAGTAGCCCAAGTGAAAACAAAGTCGGTCCAGCACGGAGCTATTTAAGAGATTGAAGCATACAAGAAGGAAAAGAGCATTGGCTTGGAAGAGGATCTGCTGATATGGTGGAAGGAACATTGTCACGAGTTCCCAATTATTTGCATTTCTGGCATATCAGTGCCTTCATAGAGCGTGTTCAGTACAGCTCAAGATATTGTTGGTTTCAAAACTTATTACTTAAAAAACCTTAGATACCAAGTTACTTTTTGTAAAACATTTAAGATAAGTGATCTTAGTGATAGACTTTATCAAGTGAAATCTTGACAATTTGGAAACCCAGAGAAGAGAGTAGTGGCAAGCCAACAAGTTTTTTAATTGTTACGATTTCTACAAATAAACTCCAATGGACTAAGACTTTAGATTACATTTTCTGCCAATCAGCTAACAGGGTTTTGTAAGCAAACAGCTGTTAAGGCTGTCTTTCGATGATCAGAGACCATGGTACACATTCTTTGGAATTAAATGTAGCTCTTAACTTATAAAAGTAGATAGCTGATTGGTTGAAAGTGTACGTTAATGTCACCTTTTTATTTTATAAATACATGACATCTAATTCAAGATATAGTGATTCTAGTCATGTTTTCATGTTACAATTGCATTCATTTCAATGTTCAGGGTGATACTTGTTGTCTTCAGAACTCCATTTCATAATTTATATGTAATTCATTATTAGATTGGTTTTAGTTATGTTATGTGATCAGTTACTACTACTGTTTTATTACCATTTCATCTTGTTTATGATCACCAATTAAAGATTTGTAAGGAAATTAGTCATCTTTTGATGTTAAAAGTTGAAAGAAATGGATCTTAGTTATCTTTTATGTAACATTTAATTCAAGATGGTGATTCTTGTCATTTTCATGTAACAAATACATTTAGTCATTTGGTTTTGATTTTGATTTCATCTTGTGATAATCACAAAGCAAAAGGTTTGAAATATTTATCTTTTTTATTTTCTCTTTAGGTTTATTTCTCTTTTATTTTGTGAAGTTTTGTTCATTAAAATATCAACAGTGAAGACTTCTTTTATGATTTATTGATATAATTAACATGAACAGCTGCATGTTTGACATAATAACCATATAAACAAAACTTAGAAGTGAAAAGAAATTTACCAACTTAATTTACCACTAAAGGCTCAAAATAAGTAAAAATGAATATTTCCAATATCTATTGATACATACTGCAATTAGGCTGCAACTTTTACCAAAATTTCTAATGCATACACAATTTATAATAACCAAAACAACAGATCAATCGAAATGATTATAAACTCAACCTCCCTCTCCCATTCTGCAGGTTAGGCTTACTGAACTGCTTACAGCTATTATAATGTGCATACCATACCTCACTCATCTTGCAACTGTTTCATTTGCTGTACATCTTTTACCTCTTATTATGAGAGGATTCAGTTTGTAAGACATGTCTTTGTTGAATGTATATGACAATTTAAGTAAAACATTTCACAGGATCATCATGATATTGTAATATTACTGCTATATATATGTACATGATGAAAATTGATAATGCAACTGGACATGTGCATGGAATGCTTTTGTAGGACCAACAGTGAATATACAGCACTACCATTATCTCTCCCCATCTTCTCTGGCCTCGCTATCAAAAAGGGGAGGGGGGCAACACTCACCTCCTGCATCAAGAGGATCGTCAGTTCCTTTGTCCAAGGAGAGAAGAATGATAGGTTAGTCCTGGACCTTTCTCTTTTTGTTTCTTCATCTTCTCTTTGGGGGTCCCCATCTACATTCCACCCAAATCGATGAGGAAGAAGTTTAATGTCTCCTTCCCTCAGATCAGTGTCTGAAACCCTATGGATCTTAAGACACTAGGATCCTCTCCGGTTTGGAAAGGCTCTCTGGAAGCAATCTAAAATGGACCTTCTGTTGCTTCCAAACTCAGCAATGGTTAGGGAGTTAATACAGAAGTTATGAGGCCAAGAGGTAGCCAGACAGCATAAGGGGTGGTCTGTCCTATCTTCCACACTTAGGCCTTGGGTTTCCACCTCTGGTATAGTGTTTCCCACAGGCCATTTTAGGATGGCATTGCGCCAGTTTTATTTTCATGCCACACCATTTTTTTTCTTCATGCCATGCAATTTTTTTTACATCCTACCATGCCTTTTTCTAACAATTTGCCTTTTATCAGTTGGAAAATGACCTTTTTAGTCTTGCTAACACAGTCACTTGTGTGTGTGATATAATTTCTATGATTGTAAGTGACATATGTATATGTTTACTTGAGCTGCTCGCAACAGTGTGTCCACTCACTGAACAGTATTTGACATGCCAGTTAGTAGATAGGATTAAAGGGATGATTATTTTAAAAAAACGGTTGCTTATGTGGTTGATATAATTTTGTACATGATCGTAAGCGGCAATACATCTATGCTCAAAGCTGATGCAATTCATTGTATCGACTGATTAACATCACGTGATGATGGATAAAGGAGATCTTTGTTTATCTAAACTGCTCGTGGCAGTGTGTCCATTCACTGAACAGCATTTGATATGCCAGTGAATAGATATGATTACATGGGTCATCTTTTCCAACTTAAATTGTCTTTGCGTCCTATAGCGTACTCTTGTCAAACTTCTTTTTTCTAAATGACTGATTATTGCCCATTCATCGGAGAAGCTATAACTAATTGCAGTGATTAAATAAATGTAAGTTACAACCTCTGAATATTATATAACTGTAAAAACCTTAAATAGACTCTCACACCGATTACCAACTTTATGACAAACTTACCACATAATAAAGTATTAAACAATTTCAAATTTATTTTTATTATTATTGCATTATTGAAGTGTAAATGTCTAGCACAAATGCACGTCAGTGACTTTAAAATATGTATGAAGTAGTTTATGCTGATCTGTATTTTATATACATTTGCAACAATTAGGTATCATTAGGCAGTGTTTATATTTTACACCATGTATAGGCTGTCATCTGTCAAACTGCATGAACACAAGCTGTTTGATGAACATTTTCTATTCTTATAACATCAACGTATAAATCATAATCAAATGTATGACTTTAATTCTTTCAGTTAAAGCTCTGTATGCTATTTATAAATGCATTCAAGATGATAAAAACAAGAACACATCTATTGTGCTGAAATTGTTCTCCTAAAAGTATGTATTCATCTAACCAATGAGAAACAACAATAATAATAACAATAACAAGAGTCCCTCGAAGAGACCAACTCTCTACTGGACAAAAAGAATTTCCATGAATTCAATATAAGACCATTTCTTCCTTTTCACTGTGGAGTGTTGAAACCATGTAGGATATTCTTTAGTGATAAAAATATTTTCAAATTAGCTGCTATGGTGCTCATACTGGCTCTCAGCTTTGCACCATTTTGATTTAGGACAAAGTAGACATCATTAGAAGCATTTTGATGAAAATCAAATGTCATAATGATCATCCATTCAGGGGGAGTAGTGACAACAAGATTTTCAAGAGAGTGGTCATGGCAGTCATATTGGATGTATAACTGGCACCATTTTCATTTAGGATTTGGTGCAAACCCCATGTCATAATGATCGTCCATTCAGGGGGAGTAGTGACAACAAGATTTTGAAGACAGTGGTCATGGCAGCCATACTGGATGTACAACTGGCACCATTTTCATTTAGGACCAACTAGGTATCATAAGAAGTCTATTGGTGTCTGCCACGGTGGCCATATTGGATATTGGCACCATTTTCATTTAGAACCAACTAGATCTCGTCAGAAGTCTTATAGTGAAAACCCAATGTTGATATGACCATCCATTCTGGAGTAGCGATAACAAAAGTTTCAGTATGACTGCAGTGGTGGCCATAATGGATGTCTGATCAGCACCATTTTCATTTAGGACCAACTAGACATCATAAGAAGTCTTTTGGTGAAAAACCCATGTTGATATGACCATCCATTCAGGATGACTAGTGATAAGATTTTGAACATGGCTGCTGTGGGGGCCATTTTGGATGTCTGTGCACCACCATTTTCATTTAGGACCAACTAGACCATGGGATAAATGTGTATGTAAAGTTTCATGGCAATCCTCCTAGTAGTTTAGGAGGAGTAGCGATAACAAACTTGTACAGGCAGACAACAGACCATCTCATCAACTCTTCTGGTCTATGACCAGTCAAGCTAATAATAAACCGTTATCAGTATTTATTATTATTAACTGAATGCAACATTGCAATAAAACAGGCTACCCTTCAAAATGCAAACTGAAGGAGTCCTGTGTACTGAAGGTGCCCTCTGGATAGGATGATTACCATGCCTTTTACAGATTCTGTGGGAAACACTACAGTTACATAGTCCATTTGCCTACTTGGCCACCAAGGTCCCCCACCTTGGACTTGGGTGCTTCACTGGTGGGGTTATTGGCAGGGATTTGGGTTCATCTTTTCATCACGTCTTTCGAGGCTTTGGAACACAAGGCTCATACTCTAGTTACTATAGCCTCCCATGCAAATCTTTTTTGAGATGCCTCTTTCCAGAGATTGTTGGAGGCCATCGAGATGCTGACTCTCCGTGTCCATGGCACTCTCTCATTCAGAACCTACTAGATATCATAATTATTCTGCTGAAAACTCCATGTCGATACGACTTTCAATTTAGGAGTAGCAATAACAACAATTTCAATACTGCTGCCATGGTGGCGATATTGGATGTCAGATCGGTGCCATTTCTATTCAGTACTAACTAGAAGTCTTCTAGTGAAAAACCAATGTTGATATGACTTTCCATCTAGGAGGCATAGCAATAAGATTTTCAAGATGGCCACTGTAGCATCCATATTGGATATCAGATTGACATACTTTTTATTTCACATCAACTAGACACCATAAAAAACTCTTCTGGTGAAAACCCCATGCTGAAATGACTTTCCATTCAGGAGCAGCAATAACAAGATTTTCAAGATGCTGAGGTGGCCATGTTGGATGTCAGATTGGCACCATTTTCATTTAGGACCAACAAGACATCAAAGGACAGAATCAACATCTCTTGTCCATATTGTGAATCAGAGAAGATGGCAATGACTGGGGCATGTATGCCAAATGTCACTGGATGCACCACTCACGACATCCTTCCGCTGGACCCAGAATGAGACTCAAGAGAGTTCAGCCCAAAGAGACATGGAGGAGGACAATAGAAAACGAGATAAAGGAATGTGGACTGATATGGAACATCATCACACACAGGGCTGCAGACCGTCAGCAGTATGCTCTCTCATTGAAACCTTATGTGCCACCTGAGGCACAATGATGGATCAGCCTGAGACATCACAAGTCTCTTAATGAAACCCCCTAGTTGATATGAACATCCATTCAGGATTAGTAGCAACAAGATTTTCAAGATGGCTGCAGTGGCAGCCATTTTGGGTGTCCATGCAGAACCATTTCATTTAGGATCAACTAGACATCATAAGAAGTCTTCTGTTGAAAACCCCACATCAATATGACTTTCTGTTGCTCCGGAGAAGCTATAACAAGATTGTCAAAATGACTGCCACATCAAGCATCAGATCGGCACCATTTTCATTTAGGAACAACTAGCCACCACAAGTCTTTTAGTGAAACCTCCATGTTGATATGAGCATCCTCCCTTCAGGAGTAGTGATAACAAAATTTTCAAGATGGCTGCTATGATGGCCATACTGTGTCTGATCAGCACCATTTTCATTTAGGACCAACTAGACCATAGCAGGAATGTGTGTGTAAAGTTTTATGGCAATCCTCCAAGTAGTTTAGGAGCAGCGACAACAAACTTGTGCTAACGGACAGACATTGGACAACAGGCGATCACATAAGCTCTTCTGGTCTACAACCAGTATAGTTACAAATTGCATTTAAAGTGGGTTTTTTTTAAAAAGTATGTTTGCTAATTTACTTAACTTTAACTTGCACTTGCCTTTTTATATCTGAAAATTTTCAAATAAAAAATGTATGGTATTGTTGAGAAGATCACGATTTTTAAAATGTATATAACTTTAAAAAATTATTTGAAACACTTGTCCTGTACAGCCAGATTGACCAACGTCACTGCATTCTCTCATGCTGATACACCACAGAATGACAAACTTTCTAGTTCTACAGAACTGCCAGTCTGATTGGGTTCCAGTATAAATCGTTTAGCACAATTTGCACACCAGTGAAAACTATCTATGCCATGGCAGCCATATCTTAAGGTGGATCAGCATCATTGGAACAAAACTGAACGACCATGATGCTACAATGCTGTCAAAATTGGTCAAATTCTATTGTGCATTGTTTCAGGGGTTTCAAGGTTTTTCTATATTTAGTAATGGTGGCCATATTGGATGACAAATCAGCAGTTTGAACAAATTTGTGACCTTCACGCCAGGATGCTGTACGACAAATTTGGTCAAACATTGTCTAGCAGGTTTTGAAAAGTAGTCATTAAAATATTTGTCTATTTTTTGTGAAGGTAACCCCCTAGTCTTGTTGGTCCTATTTACAGATGGTCAACATCATTTAAAAATTTTTTGAACGACCTTGATGCCAGAATGCTGTTGAATTTGATCAAATTCTGTTAAGCAGTTTTTGAGAACAATTTGTTTCAAAATATTTCTATTTTTTAATATTGGTGGCCATATTTAAGATTGAATCAACATCATTTAAAAAAAACTGAAAGCCATCAAAGCCAGGATGCTGTCAAATGGATCAAATTCTGCTCAGCAGTTTTTGAGAAGTCATGTTGAAGTTTTTAGTAATGGCAGCCATATTTGTTCATATATTGACATAAAACTGAAAACCATCTATGCCAGAGTGCTGTCAAATTCTATTTTGTGGTTTTTGAGATGAAGTCACTTGAAGGCTTATCTAATTGCAGCCATATCTGATGGCAATTTGGCATCACTGGAACAAAATTGAAAGACCTACATGCCAGGATGCTTTCTATCAAATTTCTGTAGAGTGCTTTTTGAGACCTTTTTTCAAGTTGTATACATTTTTAGTAATGGTGCCCATGTTTGATGACAACTCAGCACTATTTGAACTAATTTTAAAGCCCTTCATGCCAGGATGCTTTCTCTCAAACCTCTTTAGCAGTTTTTAAAACGAAGTAATTTAATTTTTCAATTTCTAGTAAAGGTGGCCATATTTAAAGGCAGATCAGTATAATTTAAACAAATCTGAAAGACCTTCATGCCAGGATGCATTTTGTTAAATTTGGTCAAATTTTGTTCAGTGATTTTTGAGAAGTTGTTTAAAGGTTTTTCTGTTTTAAGTAACAGAGCCCATATTGGATGATGCAGCAGCATCCATTTAACAATCTTAAAGGCCTTGATGCTCGAGTGCTCTCTGTAAAATATTCTAATTGGTCAAGCATTTTTTGAGAACCTGTATATAACAAGTGTGAATGGACAAAAGACGAAGAAACACAAGTTCAAACTCTGAAGAGCAGTTTTTGAGAAGTCGGCTCAAGCTTTTTTAAAGTTTAGTAACAGCAGCCATATCTGATGGTGAATCGACATTATTTATAAAAAAAATTTAAAGCCATTTATGCCAGAACGCTTTGTCCAATTTTGGTCCAATTCTGTTGGGCACTTTTGAGAAGTTGTTTCAAGGTTTTCCAAGTTTAGTAAGAGGAGTCATATTTGATGGCTGAATGGCACCATTTGTTCTCAAAATCTCTATGCCAGGATGCTTGTCATCAAGTTTGGTCAAATTTTGTAAAGTGGTTAAGACAAAATCATTTAAAGGTTTTTCTCTTGAATAGTGGCCAAATTTGACAGCAGACTGGCATCATTTGTACAAACTTGAAAGATGTTGTCAAATTTTTGGTCAAGCATTGTTAGAAAAGGCTTTAAATTTTTTTTATCTTTTTTTATATATAATAAGGATGGCCATATTGGATGGCTGATTTTTATCTTATGAGCTTGCAAGCCCTCTCTACCAGAATGCTTTTTGTCAAAGTTGGTCACATTTTTAGAAGAAATAATTGAAAGGTTTTCTATTTTAAGTAATAGTGGCCTTATCTGATGTTAGATGGGCATCATTTGTATAAAGTTTAAAGTCCTCTATACCAGAATGCTTTGTGTTGAATTCTTTTGAGCAGTTCTTGATAAGTCAGCTAGTAATAGCAGCTATATTTCATGGTGGAATACCATCATATGTACAAACTAGAAAGCCCTCTATGCCAGGATGCTTTGTCAAATTTGGTCAAATTCTGTTCAGCAGTTTTTGAGAAGTAGTTTAAAGGTTTTTCTATTTTTTGTTAACATCAGCTATACTGAATGATGAATCAGCATCCCATGTACAAATCTGAAAGGGCTTGATGCAAGAATGCTCCCTGTAAAATCACGTTTAAATTGGTATAGTGGTTGAGAAGTTGAACATAACTGAACTGATGACACAGCCAGGTGGGATAAAAACAGTCTTGAGAGTGATAAGAAACTCAGCCAACCTAATGCAAGATTACCTCATTAATATGCAGGGATCTTGCTTATTACAGAACATGTCCAAGACCTTGCAGAGATATGCCAATATTCCAAATCTGATCCAAAGCAAATCAGAAATACAGTCTCTAGATAGAGTGGTAAAAGTGTTGCTAATCAGATGCATGATCACCGTATTAATATGTGTGGATCTTCCTCTTTAAGAAAATGGTCTGTGCTCTTGACAATATAGGCCTACTTTCAAATCTTGATAAAAACTGTATCAGAAATATGGTCTTCAGAGTGGTAAAAAATTCAGCCTATCGGATGCAAAAATGTGTGTATGTCACTTATTATCAAACTCCTTCGAGATATAATTGGTACAAGCCTATATTCCAAATCTAATTAGAAATGTCGCCTCCAAAGTGGTAACAAGCTAAGCCAATCAATTGCAAGATAACCTCATTAATATGCCTGGAGCTTGCTCATTACTGAACATGTCCAAGATCTTGATAAGAAAAGCTCATTTCAAGTGTTATCAAGATTGGACGATAAATATGATCTCTAGAGTGGTAACAAGCAACTGTTGACAGATGAGCGACAAGCCATAGCTTAAGCTCACCTGACCTTAGAGCCAGGTGAGCTAATAAAACCAAAATCTTACAATTGATAAAAGTTTCCTTTATTTTCACAGCATTTATGACAAAAACACTATGGAGTTCAGCAGAAAAATGAAGGTAATTGAAAAAGAAAGTTCAAGAGTATGGTGAAAAATATTCATATGATGTTAACTAAACCCTCAGTACTTCCTATTTACAAGTGACTCACCTCATATGAATCTTGTTTAATACAGCTCAGCGGAAGAGAGCCAGAATGGTTTAGACGTCTTCATAACATAGCACCCACAAAAGAAAGGCTTCTATTCTCTGTTGCCTTCTCAGACCACCACTTGCAAATATCACTCACAGTAATCAGACCCTAAGGGTGTCAACCTTATGTCAATGTGCTTAGCAGAAATAACAATTGATGCTTTTCTTGCACTTACCTTAAATAGACCTATACAATAGGATAATTTTTAAGGATTAATTTGAGCTTGATACCGATCCATTAATAATAACAAATTTGTATTGCAAACTAGAAAAATTGCAAAATAAAGAAAAGAAAAAACATGTACCGTCAATAAAGCTTTCTGACTTTATTTTAGTAGACCTTCGAGTCTATTCAACTTTTATCTGGCTAACCTGCGAGTTACTCTCATAGGTAAACGTTCGGCTGCTGCCTTCTATTATTATGACGAGTACTGTTAACGGCACATTATATGCTGCCTAGTGTTTAAGAGTCCCCTATATCGGCACTAGTAGGGTATGGTTGGCTCTGGAAATTGTTGACCAATGGGTCTCAATGATCTTGACCGTTGGTCATGGTATACAGTTTTAAACTAAACCTGTACAGCAACCAAATTTCTCGTTTGACTTGCCATGACCAAGACCATTGACCTTTATATCCCAAAATATAGGTTTCTTTCTTAGCCCAAGTACAAGCCATCCATAAAATTTGGTCTAGGAACTAACTCTACATTCAAAGTTATTGTGCGTAACCTATTTTTGGGGGGTGGGGGTGGACACAATGACCTTCATCTGTGACATTTGTACCCCAAGATAAATAGGCTTCTTTCTTAACTGATGTACAGATACTACACAAACTTTGGCCAAGGTCTAGAACGAAAGTTATTATGTGAAAACCATTATTTTCTTTCAGTAAGTGACCTTATCCTTTGACCCCAAAATCAAAAGGTTTCTTTCTTAACCAAAGTTTAAGCCATCCACAAACTTTGGTAAGGTTACATGGTTGAGAACTTAAATATTTGTGCAGAAAGAAGCTTTCACTTGTCAGCCACAGTGACCCTGACATTTGATCTTTCAACCCCAAAATCAATAGCAGGGTTCAGAAACAAATGTCCAAGCACTTGCCCCTGGAATGAGCAAGTTGCAAGAGTTACTCATGACTGTCTTCAATACACTACACTTCTACATTTCACTTCCTACACTGGAGAACCACAGGTCCCTGATGCACACTCGATACAAAAACGGGTCAAAATCATACAAATAATGTTATAATACACGGCACCTTAAATGAATATATAGTAAGAGACAAGGTTTGTAACTTAAAAAATTGCAGTTGCCTTTTATTTCTCAATGGTATTCACCATTACAAGGAAATATTTCAGTAATCTACACGTCATTTTAATGTGGATTTTTTAAAATTTACAATAAGCTATTATCACACATCTTAATGAGTAAGACACTGGCGAAGTTGAGAGACAGAGAATGTCAAATTTTTTGATTTTTGTCTTGTCAGACAGCGTTTACACTTGCCCCAGATCACCGGTCTTTTCCACACTTCAGCTTTATTAATGCATTTCATGCCTAAGCAAAGATGCCTGCAGATATTTCTACAAGTATGTAATTACTTTTCACAAGAAAATGTCAGTAACTTGCATATGAAAGAAGAATTCAAACCATCCCAATTTCCACCAACTTCCATTCTAGAAAGCTACTCATGGGTGCCATACAAGAGAAGATTGCCGATTGGCCAAAAGAATTCAAATGTTTCTAGGTTATGCCCCATTCAAACTCTGATCAATCAGCTGTTGTCTCAACATTATGTACTTTACAACAATTACAATGGCATGCATTGTGTGAAAGCTGTTGAGAATCGGTTTAGACACTTAAAATGCTTATTTCGAATGCTTATTTCGAATGCAAGTTAGTGGCATTGTTCTTGTGAAAATTAAATACATACTTCTAGAAATATCTGCTGGCATCTTCTCTTTGGCGTGACAATGTATCAATAAAGCTTCAGTCTTAAAAACATTTATGAGCTAGGGAAAAGTTAACACAGTCTGACCAGTAGAAATAACACAACATTTTGACATTCTGTCTCTTAACTTCTCCGAGGTCTGACTCAAGATGTGATAGCTCGCTGAAAGGGAAAATTTCTCCACATTAAAATGACGCCTGAATTACTGAAAAGTATCACTAGATGCAAATACCATTCAGAAACCGAAAGTTAGGTATGAAACTGCAACATAATATTATAATGAATTTTACCCATTCTGGTATCAAGTGTGCATCCAGTACCTGTATAAAAAAATGAATTCAGCTTCCTTTGTGACATATTCTAGACTGACAACAAGTAGGACAAATTTGCCAAAAGGAATCTATTATTGATGCACACTAGAAGTTAGGCAGAAAATACACTCAGGTTTATTCTCAAGGTTTGAATCTACATCTACTCGGCTCAGGGACAAGCAAATACTAACGTTTTGCTCAGCCCAGCCAATTTTTACCAGGTCGGAACGAAAAGACAAGTGGATTTTCCTTAGCCCTGTAATAGGCTCCTTCCTTACTCCAGGTGTAAGTGATCCACAAAGTTTAGTTAAGGTCTGTGATGTGTGGGAACCATTTTATTCTTTTAGCCATCCACAAGCTTGGTCGATGGTCATCTTCCTTGGCCATAGCACAAGCCATCCACAGAGCCTGGTCTATGTGTGTGGTGTTGAACTAATGTTATTTTGCAGAAACCAATTTTCTTCTTTCAGTCACAGAGACCATAACCTTGTACCTTCTCCCCCCAAAATCAATAAGGTTCTTTCTTCTCCCAAGTGCAAGCTATCTACAATGGTTTGTAAAAGGTAGATGGTGTAAAATTAAAGTTATTGTCAAAACGAAAAAGGCAAAAGATGGACATACAGACATCACAATATAATACACACTGACATTTTGACAGGCATATATTAAAAAAATCACAATAAAAGGCTTACTACTGAATTGTACAGTTTTATATGAACACAAGACATTTAATTGAATTTTTCCAGCCAAAATTAAACTTTTATTAACTGGTAACTTACGGTTCTATTAATGGTATACTTGATAGTACAGCAACAGTTTTCTATGCAGCAAAGGCAGACACTATGGGAAAGGAGTTAAAAGACCAGCAAATTCTGTTCCTCTCACAAATACATACATACAGCTTCACAATTATATTAGTTTCTCCAGATTGTTTGAGTGCATAAACATACTTGTTTTCTGCACACATTTGTCATACAACTTGTTTTCTGCACACATTTGTAAAACATGTCTAAAAATGTCGCTTCAAATATAAATCCTATACAATGAATATTTCTACTGTTTTGGTTTCAGATCAAGATCAAATTGTTTCTACTCGTGTGGTATTTTATCAGATTCTTAATGTTTTCTAATAGTATTTATGAACAAGTACAAGGAATGCCAAATATCTTCCTCTCTATCATTTTGTTCCTCAATATCGGTCACAGCTGCTGCATCTTCTGTTTACATGCACATCATATATGTTTAACCAGGCTGTCCTAGAATTACAAGGAGAAATCAGTCCATTCATTGGCAGTTGCTATTCATTTACAGTTACAACTCATTCTTGTGAAGCACTTCGAGAATGTGAACGCGAGGCCGATTTACTTTTATTACTTTTCTTTTCTCCGTTGACTCCTGGTGATTTGCTTTTTGATCGACTTGGAGACCTGGATTTGGAACGACTGCGACTCTTTGAGTGACTGTTTGAGTGACTCCTAGACCTCTTAGACTTGCTGCGACTGTGGCTCCTAGAGCGCCGGTTGTCTTCTTGGCTCCTGCTCCTTGACCTAGACCTGGTTCTCCTGGTGCTTCGGCGTCTCTCAGGAGATTGAGACCGGGATTTGGACCTGCACAGGACAACAGAAAAAAAATCTCTGAGGGTAACAAAACCTTATTATTAAATTGTAATAAAATATATATGACCATGTGCATGTTTAAACTGTATTCCAATTTTTCTGGTACCAAAGAATAACCAAGATCTTGGAAGTTGTTCATTTTCTGTTGAAAGATTTTGAATATGTTCAACTTCTAATTCATCATGAAGATCTTGATCTTGGAAGCTGTATTAGGCAGGTATGAAATGAGTTCAATGCCTGTCTTGCCTTTAAATGGTGTTACAATGATGTAGCTTTCTGCGCACATAAATGAAAACACATTCGAATATTACTCTTTGAGCTACAAATGCTGTACTTCAACTGAATATATAGGTGGCCCATTCAAAAACGAATTCAGTTTAACTGTATCTGTTACACTTTTCTTGCAAATGGATGCTGGTTCATCCCAGAGACACCTGCATGATAAGCAAAACTTTGACCCAACCTTCGCTTGCTTTCTTAGTTGCATCATTTGTAATACGTCAGATTGAGCACATCTATGAACACCAGTGCAGGATTGACATTTTTCTTTCCTTAAAGGAAACCACCCTGAAACAGTCCTCTCAAAAACTTATTCTGTGCCTATAACTTTAAAATTCGTTCTTGAGCTTACTAATTAGACTGACAGGACTGTCCGGTACCATTGTATATTCTCTACTAAAAATGGGGACCAGAACTCCCAAAAAATTGACCAGAAAATGGTAACAATCAAACCTGACCTAGGTCTTCTTATGTACAGCCTCTTACAAAACTTGATTTCAATGCATTCAATGCATCAAGTCCTTCAGCAGATATTGTGCAAAAATGAAACTGAAGGGCAAAGTGCTAAGGGCTATTCCAGAAATTATGGCGTGGGAGGATCTGACGGCAGTACAATTAAAGTATTATACCTGATGGTTTTTTTTTTTTATTATAATTTACAAAATATGCATGATGGGGTCAAAAATGATTTAAAATTTATGCCTGGTGGTGATTTTCGGCATATGATGCAATTGATATCAAACAGAAACCAGCATTAAAGAGTAACACAATGAAAAGGAAAAAAAACATCCGCATTAGACGTAGTCTGATTTTCTTCTGACATTTCCCACCCCATTTTAGATATTTGGACATTTATGTTGGGGTGTGGGGTCAGAATGCATTGCCTATCAAAAAGTTGGAATTCGCTGACACTGCATAGTGTCGGCATAGGGTAGCCGCTTACTAGTGGACCTAGCAAATTTAAATGACCTTACATCGAACCACCCCTGCATCAAATCGATAGGATTTATTTTCTCAGAAATTGCAAGAAGGGAAGGGACAATGGAGGCTCAAACAAATTTGTCGTGTCAGGAGAGTAAACAAACACTATATACTGCACACTAGATCCTGAAAATTTCACAAAAAACAATCCATCTTAGGGACTGCCATTTATCTTAATATGTATTTATTAGGGGTGAAACAATACACCTCTGCCACTTATCGATATGATTCTCGATACACAGCTGATTACATATATCAACGTAAAAGGAGACATTCCAAACTGCTTTGTATCTATTTGGATCAAGTTTGGATGCCAATATTTCCGGTATGTAACACAGTGAACATGCTACAGTTAGTTATGATTGGTGGTTATTGTTTTATCCTGGACTTTAACAAACAATAACCACTAATCAGAATTGCATGTAACATATTTCACTGCATGACACACCGGAAGTGTAGCCTTCAATTTGATCCAAGTAGACAAGATGCAATGCAACAGATAAATTTCGCGTAAAAGTGGTTATTAAATGATCAGTAAAGTACTTAAATCATACACTGGGAACAAATCTGCAATGTCTTCTTTCCGTTGACATATGTTATCAGTGGATGAAGATTCAGATGGGATAAACTAATTAGAATGGAATTGGGGTGGGGGAAGGGGGCAGATTTCGAACCACGTGAATTACTCACCTTGTGTTAATTTGTAGAAGGTGAGTGGGTGTTGTCAATAGTTTTTTATTTTTAACTGACAGAAATGAGTGCATGTACTTGCCACGGCTGTCTCATGAATTCTCAATTTAAAGAATGAAAAGGCAAATGACTTATAATTATTCACGACTGCTGAAGATTAAAGTAATTGTATAGAGTAAGTATCGTTTTGTATCGCTTCCCCTTTTGTATCGATATGGGTACTGATATAGAAAAAGTATGGATACTTCGATATATCGATTAATCGTTTCACCCCTAGTATTTATTTTCAGTTGAATTTCAGCAAATAAATTTCAATCATGGTGGTGCTTGAAGAAATATATTTCATCATGGTGTTTGGTGATATTAATTATATTTTATGCCTGGTGGGTGAAAATAAAAAGTGCCTTCTGAGCCCCCCCCCCCCCCCATTATTTCTGGAATAGCCCAAAGTCAAATGGGATCCATAACTCGAAAATTTTGCCTCAAAATGGTGAAATATTAACTTGACTTTGGTCTTCTTGATGTAAAGGATCATATTAAATTTTACTTCAATGCATTAGGGCCTTCAAAAGTTGAAATGAAATTGAAGTTCTACGTCAAACATAGTCTTTCCAACAACCCTTTGTTAAAAAAAGGGAAAATAGGGATTTTTAGACCGAGATATTTTATAAAGAAAAAATATATGAAATTTATGTAAATTACTGAAGAAAAAAAACGTTTACTTGACTTGCATTCATAAATTTGAGCAAAAGTAAGCTCTTACTTGCATACTAGATGTCTCTCTAGTCCAGGTTGCCTATATCTCTTATTACACACCTAGCTTCATAGGACAGAGACCATATCTGAATTCACTTTGCTACGACAGTTCATGCATTGTGTAATCAATTTTCAACATAAAATTTACAAAAAGCAGCGATAGTAGGGTCATTCTGGAAAAAGTAGGTAAACATAGGGAGTCAGAAAAAGGAGGAAAAACTAGAGCCGCTGGATCGAGTGCAAACAGGACCATAACTATGCAGAATTTAGCCAAAAATGGTGAAAACTGAACTTGCCCTAAGCCTTCTTAATGTTAAACCTATAACCAAATTTGATATAAATGCACAAAGTCCTTCAAAAGTTTTTGAGCAAGAATGAAATTTGTGATGGACATAATGAGACGGATGGACATGTGTAACATTGTATGTTCCTTCCACCAATATGACAGGCATAAAAGACATAAAGACAATCAACTGATGCAATGTTAAAAACTGCAGCTGGCTGGACAACTGATTCACTATAGATATGTCTGTATCTTAATATGTTTTTATAACAACTTTATTTCAATTTCCCTATGTACATGTTCGGCATCTGAAATTCATTTTCCCTACTAGTTTTCATTACAAAACTGTACTAAAACCTAAATTACTAGTTCTTTGAAAGAAACACAAAGGGAATGTGAGGAAAACAGGACATAAATGGATAAGCTCACCTTCTTCCTCTGCCACGCTTTGGAGACGGGGATCTGTAACGACCAGATCGACCAGGTCTTCTATAACCATAGAAACGGTCATCTGGACAATCTCTAGCCCAATGTCCAGATCTGTGACAACGGTAACACTCGTCATAGCCCTGAAAAAGTAGCAAAGACACAGTCAAAACAAGCAAGAGGAATGAATAGTAAATGAAAAAAAAATAAACAAACCTTTTACCTTAATACTGATCCTGCACATTTAACTCCTTAAAAAAAAAAAAGGAGTATTGTGAATGGCACATTATAAAATACATCCAGTTTTTAATACGCATTATGTACATGATTGACTCTGGAGATAGGTATGCAGTCTGTAACCAAAACTGTTGTGCAGCAACTATTATTTTCTCTTATTAGACTTACCATGACCTCTAACCTTCTGACCCCTGAATCTCTAAGTTTCTTTATTAACTGAAGTGAAAGCCATCCAGAAAGTTTGGTCAAGGAACTAACTCTAGAAAACACGTGTCCCTCCAAGGGACAGACACTCTACTCACCAACAAGTATTTCCAAAAATCCAACTGCTGAATGTTGAAACCATCTCTCATATTCTTCAGCAATAAAAAGATTTGCAAGATGGCTGGCATGACAAGTTTTTTGTGAAAACCCTATGTTGATATGACCATCCATTCATCAGGTGGGGCGATGACAAAATTTTCAAGATGGCGACAGCAGCAGCTAAATTGGATGTAATAGCATAATTTTATTTAGGACCAATTAGATACCATAAGAAGTCTTGTGGTGAAACCCCATGTCCATTCAAAAGTAGTAGTGAAAAGATTTACAATATGGCCACCATATTTGTGGTCAGATGGTACCATTTTCATCAAGGAGCAACTAGACATCATGTAAAGTCTTCTGGTGAATACCCCATGTCGATACAACTTTCCATTTTGGAAAAATAGTGAGATATTTTTAAAGATGGTTGCCACAATGACCATATTGGTTGTCAGATTGACATCACATTCACAACTTTAAGATCAAACCTATGGATCATACCTTGAATGTATTCCCAATAGCTCCCATCAGCTGCTGTTTGGACCACCATGGTTATTTACAAAACAAGGATCGATGGTGAAGTTGTGAATGCCCTGAACTAATCAAACTGGAGAAAAAGCCAAGGTGGTCAGAATAGGTTGGTTTCTTTTTTGTGAAGAAATTTCTGGTGAACAAAATGTGTGATTTTTCTGTGAATTAATGCGCCAAATTACATGAGACATATTTTTGTCTGGCTGAAATTTGCTAAAGTGGTCCAAATGATTGGCACCATTGTCATTTAGGACAAACTAGACATCACAAGAAGTCTTTTGGTGAAAACCTAATGTCGATATTAACATCCATCCAGGAGGAGTAGCTGTAACAAGATTTCAAGATGGCTATCATAGCCATATTGGATGTAATATCAGCACCATTTCACTTAGGACTAATTAGACATCACAAGAAATCTTTTGGTGAAAAACCCTAAGTTAATATGACCATCCATTCAGGAGAAGTAACGACAAGATTTTCAAGCTGGCTGCCATGGTGGCCATACAAGATTTCACATAGGCACCATTATCGATTAGGACCAACTAGACTTCATAAGAAGTCTTTCAGTTAAAACCCTATGTCGAAATTACCATCCATTCAGGAGTAGCAATAACGCAATTTTCAAGACAGCTGATGTAGTGACCATATTGGAGATTTGATTGGCGCCATTTGTTTTTAGGTCAAACTAGACCTTGGGAAGAACATGTATAAACTTTCATGTCAACGCTCCTAGTTGTTTACAAGTAGTAATAACGAACTTTTGCTAATGGTGGACAGACCAGTAGAGCTAAAAAAATTATTATGTAAAACCCATTTCTCTTCCAGCCATAATGAACTTTACCTTTGGACCTCAAAATCAACAGGCCTCTTCCATACATCAAGTACCCGCCAAACTTTGGTCCTCAAAATCAACAGGCCTCTTCCATACATCAAGTACCCGCCAAACTTTGGTCCTCAAAATCAACAGGCCTCTTCCATACATCAAGTACCCGCCAAACTTTGGTCCTCAAAATCAACAGGCCTCTTCCATACATCAAGTACCCGCCAAACTTTGGTCCTCAAAATCAACAGGCCTCTTCCATACATCAAGTACCCGCCAAACTTTGGACCTCAAAATCAACAGGCCTCTTCCATACATCAAGTACCCGCCAAACTTTGGTCAAGATCATGGTCTCACAACAAGTTATTATGAGAAAAACATTATTTTTCTTCCAATCAGATTGACCTTTGTCCTTTTGATCTCAAAATCAACAGGATTCATTCTTATACAGTGTGCAAGTTGTCCACAAACTTTGGTCATGATAAACAGTCAAGAACTGATATTGTTGTGCAGAAACAATTTTTCTTCTTCTTTCAATGACCGTGACCTTTGACTTTTTTCCCCACAAATCTGATACTGCATGGTTCATACAGCTGACCCAGAAATGCGTTTCAAGGACTCTTAAAAGTTTTCAAGGATTATTTTGTCTTATAAAAATTTAACTTTCTCCATGTTACTCTGTTTATCACCGCATGAACAGGAACAAAAATTAAAGTGCCACTACAGCAAAAGTTACTCCATCTGACAACTACCTGTGTCATCCATAATTTGATCAACCCAATTTAAGCCCATTTTATTTATTTACTTGCTAGTTTTGCAAACTATGTGAATAAAAAAAAATTGTGAACTTAAAAAGTGATATATTGTATTCAGTTTTAGTGCTTTGTATTTCCTTTGATAAATTCAAGGAGTTTTGGGAAAAATTTAATCAGTTTTGTAACAAATTCAAGGGTCTTTCAAGTATGAACAATAGATAAACTTCTTCCCTACCCCAAGTGCAAGCCATCCACAAAGTTATGTGGTATGTAATGCAGAACTAATGTTGTTGTGTGGAAACCAATTTTCTTCTTTCAGTCACTGCATCCCTAACCTTTGACCTTTTTGACACCAAAACTGTTAGGACTCTACCTTACCCGAAGTGCAAGTTTGGACAAGGTATGTGGTCTATAAATAAAGTTACTACGCAAAAACATTTTTCTTCTTTCACTGTCCTTGACCACTGGCCTTTTGACATCAAAATCAACAGCTTTTTTCTTACTCTGCCATAATAAAATGAAACAGTTGGAAAATAGGAAGAAGCAAGCGAGAGATGTCAAAATTTACAGTTGCTTAAAACAGACTGTTTTTTTTATACTAATACTTTACTAATCCTTTAAGCTATACAATATAAAAGAAACTACTAACTGACGTTTAAACTGTTTTCAATATTTTCGTAGTGTTTTTACCAAAGACATTTGAAACGTGTTACTATATAAAACAGATGAGAGATATCAAGTTTCAAGTCCTCTCTACCAACTTTTACAGAATGAAAAAAAAAAAAAAAAACTTTATCCAGACCAGCAATCTGCCTATAAACCTCCACAGAGTAACAGTTTGCTCATGACAGGGCTATAAATGCATGTAATATTTTCTGGTGGTCTTCATGGTCTTCAAACCTCGGCACACATACTTGCATGGGGCCATATAGAGAACATTCATGATGGTACAGGATGATCTCTCCCTTGAAAGGGGAAACTCCACATCCCAAATGAGTTGAAAGGGAACATGGAGAAGGAGAGGACATCCGCCCAATCTCCTTTCCCTGTAGCCTGTAGCGTGCATAAATGCAGACTCTGTCCCGTTAGTTGGGTAATTAGGTCATGTGGAGACGGCGGGGGGGGGGGGGGTCGACCTGATCCCTGACCCTATACATAGATTCAGCACGTGTTCTTGATGACCAGTATTGTGACCTAAATAAACTAGAATGATGCATTAACCTCTTGTGGTTGCATGAAGTGCTAATCGCCTCACCTCGGATACCTGGAGAATGTTGATCCTCACCCAAGGGGCTGCAACTACTCCAAAATGGGTCGCATTTCAACCCAGACGGGGGGTAAGACTGTGCTTGTATTTTGGATGTAGCTTCCCCTCTCTCCTATAGTCTGGGGGATGGGGGGTTGCACTTGATCCCAGCAAGCTTACAGCCCTCAATGATAGATGCTGCCCTCTTCTTAGGAGACACACATTCTTATTCGGGATGCTGCTGCTACTCCCCCTTTTATTCTGGAAAGTGCAATCAATCCTGAGAAGTTGCTGTTGTCTAGTTCAGTGGGGTAACAGTAGTTCTCTCCTGGAATATGTTGTCTCTCCCCCTTTTAATCAGGGAGACACAGTCAATTCTAGTTATGGTATTTAAACTTTGAGAATCTTAAGGATTCATAGGGAGAGGAAAAAGTACATTACTTTTTGCTACTTTTTTTATGTACAATTTTATTGTCGTAACATCACAACAATTGGACATCCGACCATTCATGTACACTTTGTACACGAAATACACGTGGTGTGAATGTCCCATGGGGCTTTTCTTATGCCCATACTTACCCACACTTGTGATATCTGAAAAGAAATTTCTGAAACGAGATATTTTGGATGACCAAAATGACTGATGATGCAACAGCCTTGTTGTTATCCTTACTACTTTTTTTTCTTAAATTAAAAAACATCGGAGTTTATTCATATTTCAATAAACTAATTATAAACAAAGGAACATTCTGTCTGAATTATATTAATTCTAAAAGCATTAATTAAAAAATGGAAGAAAGTGTAATTTCTACAAAGCATTGTTAGGAGATTAATTGCTGTTAAAAACGCTCATTGCATTATTAACAATAATGAGAATAATAGACAAACCCCCATACAACATGCAAACACTAAATGGGTAATTTTGATGACCCATTAGTAATTATACATATTCCTACAAGTAATTCCCAAACCCATTAGTAGTGAGGGCAGGTGGCTCACTGTGTGAAATGAACTAAATAAATTATCAATGGACTATCAAACGATACTTTAGATATTACGGACTCAGGGTTAACTTTTAGATAAAATGAAATATGAACATCAAGTCCTGATATAGCATAACCATTACTGCAGGTATTTTTTCTTCAAGTGAGTATTTTTTCCACGTCCGATTTAAGATGTCCGAAAAAAGAATGATGATGCGCTATTGCGCATTGGCCGCTTATGGCAAGTCAGACTGTGTTGATGCACATACTCTAAGAATTTATAGAACAAAAGGATGGTGCATCTAGCACAGACGAAGTTTAAATATGCCATTTTTTGGTTCTGGATTTATTTCTTCAGTGCAAGTATTATCCTTCCATAATGTACTAGTTTTTTAAAATTTATTTATAGCATATTTGAAGGATTTTACATGTGTTACGTTTATCTTTTATTTTATTTACATTTTTCAGAATTTTAACATCTTTACGTATTATAATTTATCTAGTTGTACTTTGTGTTTACATTTATTTCGATGATTTTATCTTCCTAATTTTATGTGCATTTTACTTTTTTTTAAACTGTACCTTTAGTTGACACCATATGGCCGCTACTGTGGTGAGGTTTTGTAGAACACTCCTACAGACATACATGATTTATACAAATTGATTTTTCTTTCAGAAAAGTATGCTACAAATATTCAGCCAGTGACAGTATTTTATTCCACTCTACTCACTGAACAAGAGTAAATGGCACATTATATGCATGTTCGGTTTAAAAGTCCTCTATGCTGACGACTTAAATTTTTGTGCAAAACCACACTCTTTCTTCAGTGACCTTGCCCACTGACCGTTTGGCCCCAAAATTGAAAAGCTTCTTCCTAACCCCATGTGTAAGCCATCCAAAAAGTTTGGACCAGGTATGTGATGTAGAAGTTACTGTGCAGAAACCATTTGTCTTCTTGACCTTTTGACCCCAAAATCAACAAGGTTCTTCCTGCAAGCCATCCACCATGTTTGGTAGCTGTTGATGGAGAATTTGAGTTTCAGTTCAGAAACAAAACTGGTAACAGACAAACAGCTTGGATAACATCTTAATATGCTCCTTGTGGTGGGCATATACAAAAACAAGAACGTTTTTCTTTGTAAATGAAAGTGGGTGGATGGGTGGGTCTGGCAATCAGAGGCTACAACTCTGGTAAACAACAACATAGAAGGCTGACAATCAAATCACCAATCTCTCATCAATATCAAGCAGCATAACAACTTTGGTTAAAATCCAACAACAATTAAGAAAGTCTCAGTGTGAAAACGAAAGTCAGTATGTCTGATAATCTGGGGCTACAACACCATTAAATGATGACACACAACGCTGACAATATTACTCATCCAAGGTCTCGTGAAAATCAAGCAACGTATCAAATTTGGATAAAATCTAATAATAATGAAGGAAGTTACTGTGAAGGAACGAGAACGGTTAGGTATTAAAACCAGAGGCTACAACTCTGCCAAACCATGATGTAAAAACCCCGATAATCAAAAGTGAAAACCCAGTGTCAATATGACCATCTGTTCAAGAGAAGTAGCAATAGCAAGATTTTCAAGATGTCTACCATGATAGTCTGATCAGTACCATTTTCATTTGGGACCTACTGCATATCATTACAAGCCCGTTAACAATTTCAACATGGCAATATGACGTGTTCAAAAGTAGAAATGACACGATTTTCAAAATGTCAACCATGATGGCCACACTGGAGGTCTATTTGGCAGCATTTTCATTTAGAAGCAACTGAACGACATAGCAAGTCTTTTAGTGAAAAACCTATAATGATAACCATTCATTCAAGAGAAGTAGCAATAACAAGATTATCAACATGGTGGATGTGTTAGACATCAGATCAACATCAGTTCTGCTTAGGATCAACTACATTTGAGAGAAGTCTTCAGGTCAAAACCTTGTGTCAACATGAAAATCCATTCAGGAAAAGCAAGGATAACAAGATTTTAAAGATGACCACCATGGTGGATATATTATATGTCAGGAGGATGCCATTTTCACTTAGGGCCAACAAGAGCTCAATATGAATGTGTGTCAAGTTTCAAGATCCCCCCACCCCCACCCCAATGGTTTTGGAGAATTAGCAATAACCATCAATCATCCAGAGTGAACATGCCATGACAAAAGATGTCCTGGTCTTTAACTGGTTGAGCTAAGAAAAGAAGAAAAATTTATATTACTTCGGCTTTTTCACAAAAAAGCAAGACTTGCAAACAATTACAGAACAAATGGTATATCAGTATTTTTTAATCCACCGTTTTATTGGTACTATAGAAGATAAATCTTGCTGACATTTTAATACCCGAGCTTGATCAAAATCAGGACTTATTTGTCATTTAAGGCTAAACTTCAATTGGTCAAATGAAACTCACCCTGGTGCTTCTACTTGGTGGCAATGAACGTCTTGGACTCCCTTTTGCCCACTCAACAATTATAGCAGATCCACAAATGTCTCGTCCATTTTCATACTTTATAGCATCCTACAATACAAAATGTCAAAAATTAACCTCAAAAAATAAAAATAAAATGCAATCAAAATATATAAGCAGCTCCAATTTTCATTAGGAACATTTAATATTAAATTTTTTTTTTACATCAATGTGAAGCAAAATGATTCAACTGCTTAATTGTACTTTCAACTGCATTTCTTGCAAAAACCACCAACTTCTCATTTAATTCCATTTAAGCATACATAAATGTATTCCATTTAAGAATATGCACATTTCGAATATTTTATGTCCATAACAAGAAAACTACCTATGGTGTTAAGGCTGGATTGCAAACCATGAAATCTGGGCACAGTGACCTAGTTTTTGTTGATGGAATAGTATTGCACATGAAATATGTAGTTACCCTAGAAGAAATAGAGTCTGATAAAACAAATAAATGCAAACCCTAACCTCAGTGGTAATGCAAGATGGATGTACAGAGGGAGTTCCAAACAGACTCGATGCACAAGCTGGAACTGCTTTGCAATCTGAGCAAAGATAAATGCATGCCACAAAATCTTCAACCTGGATGCACATACTTTTGGAACTCAAGGTAAATGCACATTTTACCACTAAAATTAGTTCAGACAGACACATAATTCTACCAATATGCTGAAACTTTCAGTCAAGTTCCTCTAAAATATTTGAACAACCGCTAAAACACAATGCTTGCTTCAATATGGTGAATAAGAGATTTCAAATGCCATTTCTTTTCACAAGGGCACTCAATGAATACTTCTACAGTTGGGTTGTCCGTTTTAGTGAGTGAAGATTAAGACCAAGGGTTGCACTTGGGAAGTTTTGTTAATACCATGATGCAAGTCTACAACTGAAAATGACAACATTTTGGCCATTTAAAGATCGGGAGCAAATCTCCCCACAGAATTGAGACCTGGTCCTGAATGGTACATGTATGCATGCTTTATTTTCAATACAAGGATGTAGCACATGTTCAGGAACAGCTTAAATGCTCTATTGTAACCTTGTAACATTACTCCTAATAGAAGTTGAATCAATACAATTTAATAAGCCTCGAGTTGATACAAGCCTTGGAAAATAACACTGATATTACAGGAGCAAAAAAAAGATTTCCTAATCTTTGAATCTAGAAAGGAAACTTTCTTGAACCGATAGATTTTTGATTCATGCTCCTGATGTATATATACATATATGCTGACATATTGAGTTCTTAGCTACACTTTAAACTGTCTGAACAGGAAGGTGGAGTGGCAGCTTGGCATTAAAAGATATTCTCCTTGCTTCATTTTATTCCTTCAAGTTCAGATTTTCACTAAAGAAAAAAATCCAGTGAATTTGTGTTCCACCACCACCACCACCACCACCACCACAGGGGTCATCATTCCATAATCTCAAATGGCAATAAAGTTACAATGGAAGGGACAGATGGACAACTTAAAATATTGAGCCATAACCCTGGCTTTGAAGATAGCATCCCAAATGTGATACACAAAACACCATTTTGTGATGTTGTACAAGTATACCCAGTTTCATCCATTAATCTCAAGTGGGTTCATGTATATGGAACTGAAGGGAAAGTGTGCTGAAAACTTGAAATATTGAACCATGACCTTCACCTTGATGATAGAATACCCAATGTGGTATGTGACACATCTGCTTAATCTCTAATGACTTTCAACTTGCATAGTGAAATCGAAGGTGTCAAGAAGATATGAAAATATTGAGCCATGACCTTCACCCTGAAGACAAGACCCCTAATATGATATATGATGCACCTTCTACTAATGATGTACAAGTACCCAGTTTGTTCCCTTCATTTCAAACAGCTTTAAAGTTTCAGAGCATAAGTGAAAGTGTGATGGAAAACGGAAAAAAATGAGCCATGACCTTCTGGTGATGATGTACGAGTACACAAATTTTCATCCCTTAATCTCAAATGACTTTAAAGTTGTGGGGCAGATGGGAAAGCGTGAAGACAATGTAAATATGTAAAGTTTCATTAATATCAAATGGTTTTAAAGTTGTAGAACAGAAACAAAAGTGAGACAGATAGGCAGAAATGTGGATGCTATGATACAAAGGAAAGGTTGTAGGTTTTCTAAGTATACTCGTGCATAAAAAGAGAATTCCCGAACAATACAGTACTGCAATGAATGAACTAAAACACAAACTAGATTTTTCTTTGTAAAACAGACCAATGCAGTCCAGAAAGTTACATTATTTTTTGACAAACCCAATCAATTGTTATAATGGCATGAAAACCTAATCTAGTCATCTACATATGCATACAAACATGGCTACCAAATTTAATTCGTCTACCTTGTGTGGTTTTTGCATAATGGTGCTAACAAGTTTTTTTTTTTTAAAACTACATGTACAAAAGGTTAAAAACTGTGTAAACAAGAGTGACATGAACAGCACATCGTATGCTCAGCCCGTATTCAAGGCTGCAATGTTTACCAAAATGTTTGAATGTGTATACAGTTTACAATGACCAAAACGATGACCAAAACGATGTCATTTAATTGAAACAATTACAAATTCAACTTTTCACCACATTTACCTACTATTTACTGATCATCCGAAAGCTATTATAATGTGCATGCCATACCTTGCCCAACTTGCAACTGTTTCATTTGCTGTACATCATTTACCTCTCAATTTGACAGGATCAGTTTGTAAGTCATGTCTTTGTTGAATATAGAAGTTTCAGTAAAAGATCCCTAGCATTGTAATGATAATGTAACTGAATGTTACATATATCTACATGATAAAAATATCATGGACATGCAGATGGGGTACTTTTGAAGGATCTACCAGGACTAAGAAATTGTGAAGTGGCATACAAACTTGGAATGGTGTTTCTTTAAAAGAAAATGTTACTAATTAAAGATTCCATTAACAAACAGGTTGTTTACAGGTACTGTAGTTTCAAGAATTTTTTTTACCGGCATAATCAGTAAATCAACCCGATTTGTAATGTCATGTAACGTATGCTATAATCAATTCTTGTCAACTCGTGCTTTTTTCCTAGCAATGCCACATCTGATGTGAAAATCATAGATACATACTTTAAGAAAAGAACATCAAATTCCTACTCAACAATCCTCTTAAGCAATGATGTGGAAGTATAATCTAATTGAAATTGTAGTTCCTTTGTAAATGACAGACACATGCATGTTTGTTTACTGATTTTGCAAACATTTCAAGCAGTAAACTAAACAAAGCTGTTTATACGTGCAAAAGTTGCATCCTTAGTCCTCTATGTTGATAACTGAATTTGTGTGCAGAAACCATTTTTCTTCTTTCAGTGACCTTCACTGTTGACATTTTGACCCAAAATCAACAGGTTTCATCCATACCCAAGTGCAAGCCATCCCCCAAGTTGACTCCAGGTCTGTTATGTAGAAATTGTGTTATTGTGTAGAAACAATTTTTCTTCTTATAGTAAGTGACTTAGATTTTGTACCTTTTGACTCCCAAATCAATAGGGTTATTCCTTATCCCAAGTGCAAGCTATCTAGAGTTTGGTAACTATAGATGACGGAGAAACTAAGTTATCGAGTGGACACCATTTTCTTCATCCAGCCAGTGATTTTGACTTTTGAGCCCAAACTCGTTCTTCCTTATCCCAAGTGCAACCCACCCACAAAAAGTTTGGTAACTGTAGATGCTAGAGAACTCAAATTATTGTGTGGAAATGAAGTTGGCAACGGACAGATGGACAACATAATACGCTCCGCCTTATGGTGGATGTATAAAATGTAAAAAACTTGTATGATGACCTGAAAATCTAATTAGGTCATCTACAAATGAAGGCAAGTATGCCTACAAAATTTCATTTGTCTGCCTCAAGTGTTTTTTGTATAATAGTGCTAACAAGGTTTTTGTCAAATAAAAAAAACTTGAAGTGAAACAAATTTTGAAAAACTGCTGCAAACGGTTTGAGAATCTAATAGTCATCTACATACGGAACAAAATATGCTAGTCAAATTTCACCGTCTACAGTGTGCATTTTTTTTATTCAATCATGCTAACAAGCTTCTCGGAACAGTTTGACAGACAGAGGTATGGACATGACTAAGATGTCCCCACTACAAGCATAATAAAACAGAGATGCACATCCACCAATGTTATCACTGAAGAAGCCTGGGTTCAAGTTGCATGGGCAATTCAGAGCAGAAAGAGCAAAATACTGATGAAAAATGGGACTTGACCTAGGTCTTTTTGTTTTGCATCCATGAGATCCTTCTGAACTGAGCTGAAAGAAGTTCATGAAGCAATGGACAGACAGATGTACAGACAAATGGACACTGGTAACATTATATGTCCCCTAAAAACTGGTTGGGGAACATAAAACTTCATGTAGAAATTCACTTACAAAATGAAAAAAAGTAAAATAGAGAAAAAGACACCCAAAGTTGGGCCCGAGATCACTCACCTGTTCACACTGAACAGCCAAAAACACGAAGTTAGCCAAGAAATCTGGGTCAGTAGGAAGCTTTTGTATCAATTTCTTCCAATGCTGTTGACTGCATACATGATGAAAACAGCATTTTCAAGCTTTCCCTTTTTTGGCATCTTTATTTTTGCTGGCACATCAACATTATTTGTCCAATATTGCAAGGCCTCAAAGCCAGGATGTTTTTTGTTGGTCAATTTCTTTCTTTCTTTTCTTATTTAGACAAGTTGTTTATGTATTTTTGCTAGTTTTAGTAATATGGTTATGTTTGATAGTGAACTGGCATTATTTGTATAAATCTGAAACGCCTTGAAGCCAAAATTATTTCTGTCATGCGTATTCAAATTGTGTACAGTGGTTTTTGAGAAGTTCTCAAAGGTTTCTCTCATTTTAGTAACAGCAGCCATATTTTATGGTGGATCAGCATCATTTGTATAACCTTAAAAACCTTCATGTTAGGATGCTTTCTATCCAACTGGGTTAAACTGATTCGAGTAGTAGTTAAAAGGATTTCCAATTTTTAATAATGGTGGCCATATTTAATGCACGATGTCAAAAAGGCATGAACATTTCACAGGGCACTAAGTTCTCATATGTGCTTTAATTTCCCCACAAGATTTAACTTTTTGATCATCTGTATATGCAGTGCTGCAGTGGCTCGGTGGTTAGCATGCCAGATTCTAGACTTGAAAAATGTGGGTTCGAATCCTATCCTCTGATCAGCTACTGTGGTGTCTCTGGTTGGCACAAGTCTAACAAAACAATTTTGGGTCCCCACATCCCTAGAATTGGAATCTTTTTAAAACCACGAAAAACAAATATTTTGGGGAATTTTTAACACATTATGCTTATAGTTTCTACTATATCCCTCACAAGGGTGTAAAAAGAAATTCTGGTCCTCTCTCATGCGAAACTTAATTCAGGGGCCCCAATACAACAAAGTTGTTTGATGGGAATTTTGGACCCCCCCCCACTAATTTCTGGGAGGTTGCTTGGATGGTTGCTAATCGATTGATCCCTTAAAACTTGTGCGAGTTTAGTTGCAATTTATTTTCAAATGTCATTCTGTAGTAGATCAAACACAAACATTTTTTTTTTTACAACCAGTCCTTAATATGAAACAAACTGATCTGTTTATTCAGCTAACATAAATTTAGGCAACATAATAATAATTTGGTTGGTTACATACAGGTGCTATTGGAATAAAAGTGCCCTATGATCAGACAGCACCTTTAGTTTCCCATCTGGTTCAAGTTTTGTTTTTTTAAAGGATAGGAATCTTTTGCATATTTACCAAACAGACACAATTCAACAAACTAAATTATTGAACATTAATAAAAAAATATATATTTCCTTTTTCAATAAAAAAAATAATTAAATAGAATGTCATACAAAACATGATTTGTTCATTATAAGTAGTGTAGTTGAAAGAGTTATTCAGCATTTCATGCTACACCACACGACTCCAAGTGTACCTTTGCAGACGGATCTCAGGTCATGTGTTGTACAGAAGCAATTTAAAGCACAAACTTTGTGTATGTTATTTCCAATATGTACTATCAGCTACCCAAACAGCTAGTCAAAAATTGTTCTAAATAAGGATGGAATACATATCCATTGCTATGAAAATGAAGGAGCTGTCTTGCCAGCTCTTCCACAATGGGTGATTCAGATGTCATTTCGCCTAATCAGGCCCAAAAAGAGAAGTTCACTTTGCCTTGCATTGATGTCACATTACCCCAACCCTTTTTGTTTCGATACAATCAATTCATAATCAAAGTAAACAGAGTTTTGTGACAATTTTTCATTCAAGGAGAAAGATGGAAAGTTAGAAAAAAAAGTCTTGTGCAACATTGCCAATGATGATGCTAATTTGATGATGCTCAATACTAGGGGTGAAATGATACACCTGTGCCGCATATCGAAACGATTCACGATACACAGTCTAAGATATGATACATTATCGAGTCTCAGTTTAAAGAATAGGAAGGAAAACGACTAATAATTATTCATGACAGCTGAAGATTAAAGTAACTTATATAGGGTAGATATCGTTTTGTATCGATTCTTTACCTCTTGTATCGATGTGTATATGGCAAATACTTTATAGATGAATATTTTCACCCCTAATCAATACCAGATGTTACATTGCCATCTATTGAATTCCTGCCAAAAAATGTGCCAATGATACTTGAAATAATGAGAGAAATATGTTGCCCGAACGGAGGCGAATTACGACTTGCTGGACATATCCAGGTCCAATACAAATAAAATTGATCATTTTATTCACGATTTCATCCTATAGATTTATGAAAAGGGGCTTCTGGTATGGAATCTTGATTAGATTTCAACATGCCATTTTATCTTAATCAAGAACTGTGGTGCAGCAAATTATGTATGAAGTAGCATTTTACGGCACCTCACTATGTAGTGACAATTAAAAGGTTAAGTCCGATAAGTGTACAAATGAATTGCACACAAATATAGGAAGATAAAACCTTCCAAACAAATGTAAAATTAAGTACAACAATATATAATACAAAATATAAAGATGTTAATATTATGTAAATGTATATGCATAACAGATAAAGGTAACACATAAAATCCTAAAAACATGATTTGCAATTTTAATTTTTTTTTCTCACCAAGTTTAATAGTATTTCATCAGTATTTCAATCATCTAACATAAAAATAAAAATAGAAATTTTAAGTGACTATAACTATCTACACCCACTTCTCCCTATTCTGACTGGAGAGAGGTTATTTTGCCCAAATATTGTAGTCCAGTTTGGAGTCAGACTTACTACACTTAAATGCACTTAAAAGCAAGGCCAAAATTTTGTACAAGTAAGAAGACTTCCAGTAAGAAGAAAGGTAAATTACGGTTCTAATCTAGCAACATGTTATGGATACGACTATGGAGGGAAAAGTTCTGGCAAGCAAGACTTAGGAAGTTTCAATTGGGATATTACAAAAATACAAATTTTGGGGCCACCAATAGAAAAAAAAATTATTACAGCAGAGTCATCCCTGCCCTAGGCAAGGCACTTTGCTCCTACTTCATTGGCACTAAAGAACCTTCGTGTGTTGATGTGCCATAAAACACCAAAACCAAAGCAACCAGCTCTATTTGCCAATAAAGTTTGTGCTAGGATAGTAAAGAAACATGCAGCCTGGGCGACTTTGTGGTCAAGCGTAGTGAAAAATTTCAAAATGCGAATCCTTCATGCTTTTTGAACAATATTATGTGAATTTGCTCCAACTGAATTCTCAACATTTGCTGTTAAAATTAATGATATAAACGGTCCACAATTACTGACCGCGTTGCATTTCTTGACAAAGGCTCGGTTTGCTGTTATGGGGGCAATGTTTTTCTACAACAAGCCAATCAACCACTAGTGTAGAAGCATATTGATTGCATTCACTTCAAGAAAACAGCAGTTTAATCAACAATTGCATAGCTCACCTAAACTAATCTCCATAGCCACTGTAAACAATTATAACGCAGAAAATACTTTCAGACTAAAGTGGTTTAGACAAAAATTGCTGGACCCTGTTCAAAATATTTTTTTTTTTAAAATAAAAATTTTATCATTACTTTCATCTTTTTAAAATTTAAAATCAAAACTTTTAATTCTTACCATATAGCCAATATTGTGCCAACATAACATTAAACCATATCCATACACACATACATACTGTGACAGGATTAATAGACAAAGCAATAAAAAAAAAACTGAACACCCTTTTTTTATGACATCAATGAGAGGCACTATCTTGAGTTAGTAAAAACAAGAGACAAAGGTTGTTTTTGTATATTATTTTTCAAAATAGCTGTTCTTAAAATGTGCTTCCGAAGGTAACATTATTGTCGACCCCTAGAAGCCAGATTTTACTGGTTGAAATCAGTGACAGCCAGTAGTACAAGCATAGTTCATGCATCAATAATTATTAGATCGACCATTACAGGTGTGACCCCATATGAAAAGCATTCAGTCCACTCTTCGAATTCCTATATTCACATATACAATACACAGTTAACCTGCTTAAGGTAACCAATAACAATATATATTAATCTGTAAGGCTTACCATCATATAAACATATCTATTTCTACTTCCAATTGCACTAGTCAGAGCTAAAACAAAAATACTTTACCCATGTTAATAAAGATTAACATGTAATCACTGTGACATTCTTTGGTTTTAATGGTGCAGTGCTAACAAAAAAGAACCTAATTATCAAGTTTCATCATTTGAACATAAACAGCACCCAATGATGATTCTATCATGAACAGCGGTTTAGAAATAAACTTAAATCAAAACTTAATGCACAACAGCAAAATGTGAAATTTGGATCAGTGATTTACTTATGTCATGAGGGTACAATAGTCACTAAGTTGCATCCACTCACCAAGTTTCAGGATTCTTGATGTAACAGTATGTATACATGGTGCAGAAAACCTATCTGATCATGAGCTAAAAAAACAAAACATAACCTAAGCCAGCAAAAGATGAAATACAGGCCACAGTGACCTTATTTTTGCTGTAAAGATGTGGTATCTAAGAAATGCATACAATCAACTAGTCTGAACAGAACTTGAAAACATTCTTAAAACACAAAATTTAACCAAAGTCAGTGAAGTGTGAGATGTGGGTTCAGTTACAGTGTCCTACTTTTGAAATGATACCATAGTACTTGTGAAGATGCATACCATTACCAAATTTCATAATTGCGTGTGTAACAGTCAGTATACAGGGTGCAAAAACCTGTGCTAAATGCAAATACATGAACAAATAATGTACATGTCTGTACAAAGCTAGCTCCCTTGGGCATCTCCCCAAAGAGTAGGGAAGAAAGAAAGGCGAGATAGAGTAAGGCTCTACATGCTTTTATATGTGCAGATGCTGACCCACAGGCCAGGGGTAGTACAATAACTCTCGTCTACTTCATAGAGGTGAGCTAAAAATGAATGGTACTCCACATTCAAAGTGCCTTCCATGGGTCCCAAGTGTATTTTACTGGAACAGTCCTTAATGTATTCTGTAAAGTTTCACTTGTAATATTTTATTGTAGTTCAACATTACCTAGAAAAGTTTGAAAACTTAATGTACAGTACCTAAAATTATAACGTCTTTTACATGTTAATACATGCAAAACCAACTGAAAGGCCTTTATGCCAGGATGCTGTCTGACATGATTGGCTGAAAATTCTTCAAAAAGTTTTTGAGCGGTTGAAAATAGCAATTGTCAAGGGGCACACAACAGAGTGACAATGTTCACAAAGCCATACCACAAGCTAACGTGGCCTCACGGCCAGGTGAGCTAAAAATATTTTATTATTGACATACTCCCATTATCTTGTGTCAGAGGCTTAATAATGTCGCTGATGACGATGGTGCAGGTGCCTGGGTCCAACCTGGTCATGTGGCATTGGTCACATGGCTAAAGATGGACATGATAAAGCTCGAACTGAGTGACCATCGACCAGTCGCTCAGGCTAATCGGGTCATCTGGGTTACACTTGGAAATCTTACAACACTATGGATGGATCATTGGTACAGAAGGGGTCTAGAAAATGGTCCAACTGAGCACGGAAACAACACGGTTTGGAGAAATAAATGGCTCGGAGGCCCAGCTAAGGTGGTCTGGCCATGGAAATTTGGACAGGAAGCCTGGCCGGCCGGCATGACTTTTGTGGAAAGGCATTGTCAAATGGCTTTGGCTAGGCATGGAATGGTTGGAGGACTTTTCTAAACTCATTGGTACCTGGATTGTGGGAGGTCTGCTGAGTTATATGTAAATTTAGGAAAATATCATTAATATGCATATATAGCACATCTAATAAGGATACACCATACAGATATATATATGTAGAATATCTTTAACAACATATAAAATAATCATCTGTAATTAAGCTTATTCTATTTCACCTCTGGTATAAAAATTTTCACTTAGACAAAATTTAAATATTTTTGATCTATTAGAATTTTTCCATACTCTTCGACATTCTTAAGCCAGTTGCTATCTTATCTGTACCTAAAGTAACCAGTCCTGCATGATTTTATTTGCATATGACAACTGCCACTTGACAACTATAAATGACGAGTTTAAAAACTAACCCTCATGAGAGGTTGGACTGACCAATATTTACATGTTATTCACTGTTTTCGTAAATGTGAAAACTTTTTAAAACAAACAAAATCTTCTCTACCTCAGCATCTCTTCGGTCTTCAAAATCGACAAAGGCATATGCTGGAAAAAAGGATAAAACTTTATCAGAGTAAGCTCTATTTGTAAGAATTAATACCGAAAAATAAATTGGTTGATTTATCAATTGTATGTATATTCAAATTTTCAGCTTGCAAAAGCTACATTCCACATTTATATCTTTTCCACACAGAATATTTAGAGTATGATCAAAATGTCACAATTTCAAGAATATTTTCAATACCCTTCATATGATTGCTTACCACTGCAAGTGCAACTGTCTCTAGAGTTAAATATGACCAAGGATGATATGTCCCTCGGTTGCCTACTGACAATTTCATAAAAGGATCTAATGACTTATAATTCCCAGAAAATTCTTAAGTCTATATTTTCTCTTCATCAGTCCTGCACATTATTATCCGCAAGTTGACAATTGGCTATCTAGAAAGTATGACCTTGACAGAAATTAATATGCAAAATGTAAGTTATTAAATGGCTTCTACTCACCCATCTCTGCACCTGTAAAAGAAATTAATGAAAACTTTCAACAAAATGTAGTTTCATTGGAAGTAAACTAATTTTAATTATGTAATACTTACTTGATATTATTATGTTGCTTGACCTTTTCCTGGCACTACTCCCCAGTCAAAGCAAAAAATCCCCTCCTCCAACGAGTTACTGGAGGTGAAGAAAAAAAAAAAAAAAAAAAAAAAAAAACACGACCCTAGTCTGATTAATTATCTATTTCCAATCATTCGGAATATTGCCCTTATTTTACTACTGCAATTGAGATTTAACGGACATCAAAGCAGAGATGGATGGAAATTAAATAACAGCAAGTAAGTATTACATAATCAAAATTAGGTTCCATCCTCCATTTTTATACTAGAAATACATTTCCTATTTTAATGTTGACGACTTAGCTAGTGGGAGTCTGATGACCCCAAAATTAGATGTCAAAGTGAACTTGCCATTTGCTGTCAGTAGGGTGCTCATTTCATTTGGCTGAAATGTGATGGTAATTGAGAAATGCTAAGTCGGTTGAAGTAGGGATCAGTTTCTTTAATAAAACAAAGAAAAGCACGCTTTTGCTGGTGAAAGTGATTAGATAACCTCGTTTCGTTACATTGCTTTAGCTGTATTATAAATACTGTAATGCCTTTTTTCTTACTGAATTATATCCAAACACAATCTAGTGGTCGAGTTTTCAAACATTGTTATGCAGCATTTCAGTTTGTTGAAGAGCGATTATGGGAGAAGAATGCAGAAGTCAGTTAACATGCAGTTACTTTTCTTTAATGAAACAAATGGGGATAATCACATTCGGTATTTTTGGTCATCTTCCTTCTCTCCCTAGCATCGACGAGGAGTGAAATTCATGCCTTGTCAGTTGAAAAGGGTTGTTTACAGTTCAATGGCAACTTTGACTTGGTCTCTTTTTGGCCAACCTGGGTTTCTGACAAAGAATCGGCAACCTTCAGTGACTCCTGTTAATACTGAAATCCCTAGTCTCAGCCATATCTGTGCTGGGGATGAGCAAGATAGACTCCTTTGCTCAGTTAGAGCTTTATATTTCTATCTAAATCAAAAGAGGAATGATACGGTCAGACCCATATTTTTCTCCCTCTCGAAGGTGCTTCTGATATTTTAGGCAGCCACCATCACGCAGTGGATTGTTCAGATTATTAAAAGAGCTTATCGCTCTTTCTCTGAGACATCTTTCTTTTATGAAAATCAAAGCCCATGAGGTCAGGGTTATTGCTGCAGTTTAGGCCGTAATCATTCTTCTTCGGATGATGTCATGAAAGACGCATTCTGGCTGTCTCACTCCACTTAGTTTTATCTTTGATCAGTGCAGCATCAGAGTGAAGGCATTTACGAATTAGGTCCAATTGTGTTAGCCCAACAAGTTGTTAACCAATCCTCCAGTATGAAATAGAGCACCCTTAGACAGCAAAAGATAAAAAGTGCTAAAAAATAATCTGATAGTCTAACATCCGAGGTCACTCTAATTTCTGAGCAGGCCCCTCCTGTATTCTACGTGAAGTGCCCTTCGGGCTTGTCGATAACATTTTTTTATTTACATGAGAAACTCTGATCGCGCTGACAAAATGTGGAATTTTACTTTCAAGTTGTTGAAAGACCAGTATATTATTAATATTTATCCCCATGGCTATTGCTGCATCTATTGCTGCATGCGGTATCCCCATACTCATATGAAGATCGTCTACTTACCATTTTTTTGTGAAGGCTATAAACTTTGTGTACAAGCAAAGCATGTGACCTATGAATGGGGAACAGATTTGCCTGGGTTATCTATAATTAATACTCATGTGGCTTTTACATGTGATGCTAGCAATGGAAGGAAAAAAATTTCATTTTTATGGCAGTATAATGCACATCATCATTTTATAGTTTAAATCTACCACTTTTGAAAATTAACAGATTTGGAATTTGAGTCAGTGCTTGTGGAATTAGAATCGGTGCTTGTTATTTTTTTGAAAGTCACCAGCCCTGGTCCTGTGTCTGAAGAAAATTTTATTTGAGTTTACGTTGACATCTTATATAGCGGGCTCAGTTATCAATGTTAAAACTGCAGGAAATGTATTATGTATTAGTAGTATTAAAATGGGGGGGGGGGGGGGCTAATTTTAATATGTAATACTGACATGCTGCAAATATATAATTTCCATCCATTGATGTCCTTTCAATCTAAAAGTCAAAGAAGGTCGATATTCCAAATGAATGGGGAAAACCAGCGATGCTGCCAGGATTTCATCTAAAGGGTCGATCTCCACCCTCAGGGCTGAGCAAATTTTTTTTTTAACCACTAGTCCAGGACAAGTGGTTTCAGAAAATTCACTAGTCCCACCTTACTTTTCACTGGTCCCTAAATGGTAATCACTTGCAGAGATTTGATGAGATGTATGTACTTAATCCATAGAAAAAACAAACGAAATACTATACAACATAATTATTTCTTAAAAGAATTTAATTTTTCAAAAACATTGGTTGTTATACATTTGGCTTCTTCAGGTTCATGTATATATGTTTTAGCTGATGGATTTGAAAAAATGTGCATGTATATGTCTGCCAACTGCACCAACACTAAGCCAGCAGTTGATAGCTGTGTCTGGGTTGAAGTCCTCAAGCTCTGGTCCATTTGCGGAAATGTTCATTAGCATTTGTAAACTCTTTTGGTTTAAGGAATTCCTTAAAGAAGTCTTGATTAAGTTCATTGAACTAAATCCTCGTTCACACTCAGCAGTGGATTAGCTTATAACAAACATGATTTTTAATAGTTTGCATAATTGACTGAGACTAGGTGGAGTATTCACTAAGAGTGTTCCAAGAATTTCAACAGGTGGATCCGGTGACTGCTTGTATGCCCTCATCTTTGCTTTGAACTCCAGATACTGCTCATGAATGGCATGATGGTCTTCTTGTTTGAAAATCACTTCAAGATGATTAAGAAGAACCTGCATATTTCATCAGAGCTGCCCTCTCATGAGGAAAGTGCCTGTAGTCAAATGCTCTAAAGCATCTCAAAGGTTCTTCCATATCAGAAAATGGTTTTCCATAACGGGCTAGGGTGTAGGCTGTGTTAAAGAGAGCTCTCATTTCAGTCTCATTTAGTTTTGAAAGGGACTTTCCAAATGGAGTGTCGGCAACTCTGACTTCACTGATTTTCTGCACATGCTGGCTAGTGTCATGCATATATTGTGCTACACAGGCCTTGTGGGGTCCAGACATGTCATGAGACTTGATTGGTTCAATCCTGAAATTGTCACTTCCACTGAAAAATACACTGGGTGAATTTCCAACCTGTGCCAGTTTTGGATATTGTTTGCATTAACTGCAAAACATCTTTCCTTCCGAGTCAATACATTTGAGCCAGGGATAACAATCAACCCAATGCGGCTGAAAATTTCTCTATCTCTTAGTAGTGTCATATTTGACATTTTTTGCCATCACAGATTGTTGCTTATGTCTCTTTGGAGAAATAGCTACCGCCCACTCAAAATCAGTCTTACGTTTTATCCCTCCACTTTCAAACAAATTTTCTTTCTCCGAATCGCCGTTATTACCTTCCTTGCGAAAATAATTTAGCAAACTCATTTTATCCACAGAGTAACTATCAGCGTGCTTGACAACTACTTTTAAAGTGATCATAACATACATTTTCTCTTTTCAATACGAACAGAGACAGCTCATTAATTAGCGTAATTGTTTTGCTTCAAACGCAATATCGCACGTGGAAGTTAATCATCTGTATAATCAATTAAAAATTAAAGAATCATTACTGTCATTTAATCAGTTCATAAAAGAACGCAACACTGATGTCTGTAAAGTACCTTTCATTAATTTAATTACACTGACTCGCTGGACTAAAATCATAGTGAGCCGCTCGTGATAATCTGGCTTGAGTAAACTCAATGCAACAAAGCCACTTAAAACACTACTAATTGATCATACTGGCTTTCTTTTGTTTGACGTTTTGATTAGCCGATAATTTGGTCGCTTAGCCCAATATGCAGTCAAGCGGTAACAGGATGTAAATGAATACTAGAAGAGGGGTAGAATCAAGTATTCAGTACGCCTGGAGGGCATGATTAGCCAAATAAAGGTAGATATTGTGATTAAAGCACGAAAATAAGGACTAGCCCGACTTTTTAAAAAGCACTTGTCCCGGACTAGCGACATGGAGAATTTTACTCGCCCGACTTCAAAAATGACTAGTCCGGGACATCAGGCTATGGGATTTGCTCAGCCCTGCACCCTGGTCACCAAAAAAAGTGGGAAAGGACAAGAAAAAGAAAAAAAAAGGGGGGGGGGGGGAGAGAGAGAGATATTGTTTAAAAATCAGTCGCTCTTTCTTCATCCTCCACTCTGCTAGGGCTCAATTGAAATCGAAATCATCAAAAGATTTCCCCTCTAGTTGTAGAAGCATTAATCTGTCAATTGTTTCTGAGCTTAATCCGTTCCTCATCTATAGAATATTGTTCTATGCTGAGAACCCCCTTTCACATTCTGCTGTCTGTAGGGGCATATGCATTGCTAGCTTGACCAGCTTATTCTTTATGGTTGTTGCGTTCAATTTTCCACAGCTCATATGTTCAATCTCCTGGATATCTCTGCTCCAAAACAAGATTTTTTACTAACATGAACTCCACCAAGTTTCACTTTCTTGAATAAGCTATTTGCAGACTACTATGCCAAATATATGTAACCTTACTTTTAAATTTCTTTTTATTCTTTTTTCTTCAATTTATCTTAACCCTCAGTGTTGAATTGTTTTAAGAAAAGAAATGAAAATTACACTCTTCTTTTATATCAACTATTTTAATTAGGCTTGGTATGCAACACTTCTACATTTAATTTTGAAATACCATTGGCCAACATGCAGTCTCTTTTTATCCATCAAGCATGTATATCGGAATCTATTCAACATCCCTGTCAGGCTCAAAATCACTCAGCGGTATTCCCGTAGTCCAGCTCCAATAATCAGATATATAAATCATTGTCATCAAAGCTATCTCAACAGCCAATATTTGCCAAATGAAATCATCATCTGAAGATTAACCATATTAGGAGTCAGACATTTTCAGTTATCCAAGTAGCTCGTAATTTAAACAAGCATTTGTAAAGCTACCTTGGTGAATGCACGGTTAAAACTATGACAGAATGCTTGTTCCAGGGCAGAATGCAACAATCAAATTTAGCTTAACCAATCATGTCAAGCCAAAGTACAGAGATGGTGTAAATGGCTGCCTACCTGAAATGACATAGCATGTGACAAGTGTACTGAGACCTCTACAGGTGGCACAAGCTATGTTGTGGCAAACACTTTCCGGAGTACCAGTCAAACAACAAATTAATACTGAGCCAAGTACATTTTTATAGGCATGAAATTCACTGCTTTCCAAGTGCAAGAATTAGTACAAATTTTGTGCAATTTGCACACTCGTGTGCCCTGGCAGCATCTCTCAAACACAGTTTGTGCTGGAAGCAAGACGTCGCCCCCACCCACACACACATCATAATTATCAGGATGAACATCTTGAATTTGTAGGACCGTTTGAATATTAGTCCGAGTTTCCTCTGACCCTTCACACCCCATTTTTGATATTTGGACATTTATGTTGGGGTGTGGGGTCAGAGCCCACTGCCTATCGAAAAGTTGGAATTCGCCGCCACCGCGCGGTAGCGGCATAGGGTAGCTGCTTACTACCGGGCCTAGCGAAATTACACGACCTTACATCGAGCCATACCTGCATGAAATCGATAGGAATATGATTTATTTTCTCAGAAATTGCGAGTATGACATTCGTTTTGTCTTTAATCCGCTGACAGATGAGACGAAACTGCAGCGTTGATGAAATTTGACCTGGTACACGCCATTAGCATTGCTAGTCATGTGACTACCCTAATCTCGCAACCTACATGTCCAGGACATCAGAGGTCAAATAGTCACGTGATATCAACAATAAACCCCTTTCCAATGTTGTTGTACAAAAAATTCGAAAAGATTAAATGAAAGTCACGTAATGTTTGTAAAAAAACGAAAGGACACACAATCCTCAACATATTTATTCCGAGAACTACCAGAAACCTGTCGCTGTCACAGTAACCTGGAGAAAGCCAGATTCATCAAGCACAGAGCGCATTGTCAACGTGGTAGTCACGTGATACAAACGGCTAAAACACGGTATTGGTGCTGAGAGTAGTCTCACTCACTTAAAAAATTGAAATGTTTGATAGAACATTTCAATGAAGCTCATTATATACCCTAGGGTGTCCCCTAGTCAGATCAAGTTAGATTTAGCTTGAACATGCATGCGATTTTGTTTAACCATTATTTCAATTCATTGGTATAACAACAGTTACAGACACTACACTTGGTGTATAACATGCAAGAAAAACAGCATGAAAACTTTAAAACTTTATTTTTTTTCACAGTAACATCAGTAACAGGATATCAACATTTAAAGTAAAGAACATAACTGGAAGTGGTAAACAACTTAATAACAAAATCAAAACATCTATGACAAAGGTATCACTAAGAAAAAAAACCTATCCATGAAACTTTTGCATAACAAACATAAAAGACATAGAATAATCTTATTTAGGCATTTATCTAACACCAAGAAGAATATTTAAACAAACAAAATCATTAATACTGGCCAAAAGTATTGCAAACTTCCATAAGAGTCAGAAGTACATTGTCCATAAAATTGGTTACAGACACTACAAAACTATAGCATTTCAATACAGCTGCAGAACCATACATATCTCCATAAAATTCACTTCAAAAATAATTCAACATGAACACATTGACTAGAATTATTCATTAAATGAATGTTGATTAGTTAATAAAATGATAAAACCACATTGTAACAGGTATATGTCCAATACTTGTGTTAAAATTATGAACTGGTAAATAGCACTTGAAAGTTTAATACTAAATAGTGTTTGTAAGAGTAAAATATTGAAGTATAATGAATGTTCAATAAATCATAGTCACTAAAGTATTGTTCAACCCAAGGTGCTGACTCAAACACAGACCCATATGTGATTGATCTTAAGGTTACAGACACTACACATTAAACCTTGACTTTATATTGTCATTTCAAATAGAAGTGCTTATGATTTTTTTCCAGATTTGACTTGAGCTTAGACAATTCAGCTGCATTAAACTTGAAATGACCCCTTTCATTGACTATTTGTGGAGCTTTTACCCTGTACAAGATAGCATCTAGAGCCTCTTGTGAATAATCATCTTTTTCAGGCCAAACATACATGTTGCCAGACTTTCTCATGTATTTAAGTCTAACTTCGTTATGAAGAATGTCTATTACTTCTGCTAAGTATACATCTAGAGGTCCCTTCTTTGGCTTAAGTCCTACAGCAACAAATTCTCCAGGGTGGTATTTCTCTATTGGTTTCTCTGTGTTGGTTGGTGCTTTTTTGTCAACTTTGATCTTCTTTGTCACAATGTTTTGTCTTTCTGTTGACTTCCGTTTCTTATTAGGCTTTTCGCTTGTTGCTGAGTTATGATCTTTCTGGTTACTTCCTTGTTTTCTTTTCTTGTCATTATTTTCTATTGTTGATGGATTCTTGTCTTTAAGTTGTTTTCCTTTCTGACTTAAATTATCTTTATTGAGTACTAACTTTCTCATTTCCCAGGCATTAACATTTTCGCTGAAGTTGCATCTCCCGTCAACCTTCATGCATTGCTCACAATAACAGCTCAGATTTCTTATGCTCAGTTCATAATCATTGCTTCCTGACTTTACAGCATGTAATTTTCTTGTACCTTGCAGTGTTTGCACATCAGTTTCTTCTCTATTTCTCTCAACATCTTTAACAAGGATGAACTCCCTTCTCGAAACTGTTTTAGCTTCATTATCTGTATTTTCCATTTTCAGTTTCTCTGTACAGAAATGATATACATCTTCTGCACAACCTATCACCTTTCTATTGCTGATTACAGCTCTGTAGCAAGCATTCTTGACTGTCGCACCGAGACCATCGCAAACACTCTTTCCATGTGATGTTTCGAAATAATTTCGTGTTACAGATGGCTTTTTCCTCAGACTTATGTCAGCAAAGGCTTTCTTCCCCTTATACTGGGCAGCACAGCCATCTGTCCACTCATGGATCTCCTCTACTTTCACACCTTTCTTCTTCAGAATTTCTATAGCTTTGTTCTCAAAAGTGATAGCTAAGTCTGCATCATGTTTGGTTTCTTCACTGATGCCAATAATGGCATGCTTTATCTTGAATTCTTTTTCTCCCTGTTTTTCTGTATAGTAACACATGATTGGATGTATTGTAACTTGGTTCCTGTCGAAGAATCCAGATTGTACTTCACTTTGAAAAACACACCCATAGTTCTCACTAAAGTCCATGACCATAGCAATAGAACCCTCACCAATTCTATCAACACAAATTCCCATCTGTTGCTGTTGCCATTTGGCCCTGAAAACGTGCTCTGGATACTCTTGCATGTCAGTTTCTAAGCATGTAATTAATGTTTTTATGTCTGTTTCTTTAGGCACACAGGAGACGCAACGCTTTACTTTATCATCTTTTGCTATTTCTATACTTTCCCATTGATGCCATGATATCTGCCTGTCACTATACTTTTCAACAAATGGTTTAAGGTAACTCTGCAAACATTTCACACCGCATTGTTTGCATTCTCTTCTTAAACATTTAATAGCTGGATTGGTGTCGTATTTACAAAAAGTAGCATCACTTAAGCTTTTCTTATCTACTGAAATTTCATCCAAATCTCCATTTTCTTTTACTGCTTTTTTTACATTTGTTAGTGCCTCACTTTTTAGGGCCACGTTACAGCACTTTTGGCATAAGCATGATCTTCTGCTTGTTTCAGACACCTTTTTAACATTCACTGGTTTCAATTTAGAAAATGAAGTTAATCCTATTTTGTGACTATGGTTCCTTAACTTGTAGTCTTTGTAGGCTTCTTCTAATGTCATAGTCATCACATGTTTTTGAAGTATTTCTTTTTGACCACCTTTTCTTACTTTCACAGTTTCACGTTTATTAGGCACTTCCCTACTGATTTCTGGACTTAGAAAAAAATCTTTCACAGATTTCTTTAATGGAGAGTTAAGTGCATCCCTTCTTCTTTTTCTTTGTTTCGTCTCCCACCATGTAGAACTAGGTTTTTGCCCTTTCACTGATACTTTGAAATACTTTTTTAGTCTGTGTCTTTTATATTTCTTCAGTAATGCGTCACAAATGATGTTGTATGCATGTTTCTTTGCACCCCCTTTCCTTGTTTTCACTTCTGAAATGCTCTCTGACACAGATTGTATAACAGTATCTGTCAATTCAAGTTTTTTTCTGCAATCCGGTGTCATTATCATTATATTCCTATTTAGAAACTTTGATGTTGATGGAGATTCAATTAATTTACTTATGATGACTGCTTTTCTCTTTGGGGTATTTGGTAATACTTCCTTTACCTTTTTTAATTGTCTGTACAGAGTTGCTTTAGGTAACACTTTATTCATTGGTGAATCTCTGGCTGACCCAGTATTTCCTATTTCACAATCAGTCTGAATACACTCTTGCTGTATACTTTCATTCAGTTTGATACGCATTCTCCATGCTTGGGTTCTTTTCACAGCTTCTTTCTTCTTTCTACTTAATTCAGCAGTTTTCGGACTTCTTAAATCAACACTCTTATTAACCGATATTGCCAGGGCTGCTTTTTCTTTCTTTTTCTGGCGATACCTTTTCATTTCTTCACGTTTTTTCCTTCTTAATTCTTGTTGAAGATTTGAATCGGAAAGTGATTGCTGTTTTTTTAGTAGTCTTGCATCTTTTCTTCTTTCTCTATCAACCCTTTTTAGCTCCTCATGTTTCGCCTTATTTTCCCTCTGTTTTTTTCTCCAGGCTTGTACCTTTAGCCTCGTCTTCTCCCTTCTAGCTTTAATCTTCTGTTCATCTTCTTCTGGCTTATCTTTGCTTCCTAAAAGCAAACAACTTCATTCTCATTTTTGTTCCTCTATGTATACGGATGAAATTTAGACTTTACAAAACATACTTGTAATGAGTACGCAATATGCTTTCATACATAAGCAAACTGGAATAACCTGTAGATTCTTAAAGAAAAGTATCTGATTGAAAAAGAAATAGCATAAAACCTGATGATTATTCAATGTTCTAGCATTTACAATGATTGCACACTTTCCTTAATAATGTAAACAACAGTCGGGTCAATTCACATGTCTAGTAGTGTCTGTAACCATTTGACAATATCAGCAATGTATCCAATACTAAGTCTGAGCTCATTGAATTCTCATAATATTTCTGTTTGAATTTACTAGTCTAATGATATGGAATGCAAAAATACTCAGTTTCAATTGCATATTGTAAGAAATCACTGAAAATGTTGCCTGTTATCAGAAATCTAGATGAAAGAAACTATAAATATACCAAAATATTACAAATTGCAGACAGACAATATGTCAAAATTTAGCCTTACACATCAATACTGTAATAGGAAACATAATTTGGCTTCATTTTTTAAAAAAAAAACAGGGATAAAGTCATAGACAGTATAAAAAGGGGATATTGGTTACAGACACTACAATTTAAGAGTGTGGTTTACCATTCAATACAAACTTACCAGAGTTGTTCCCAGAGGTTTGCTTTTGTCGTCTTCCCATGTCTTAGGGATGTACCATGGTAAAGAACAGAAAAAGTAATTAGGCAGCTTCTTCTAGGATAAGAAATTCAGGTTACATTGTCTTGTAGTAAATTACTCAAACAGACAGTGCTGCAAGAATGATGCAATATTCAATCAAGAGAGTTATTGCATCACTTTTTTGCTCTTGGCTGCAGAGGTAAATAGATGATGCAACATTACATCACATAAGATGGAACTTTCTATTGAGAAAAACAATGTTTTAATGACAAGTAGAACAATACTTTTATCTTTCATTTTTATACCTGTTTGTGTAGTGTCTGTAACTTTTTTTATTGAGTTGCTGTTTTTTAATGGTACAATACAGCACCACCAATTTTGGCCAACTTAGACATCACATGGATACACATGAGCCTTTGTAGGATTTATACTTTTCCATAATGAAACAACAAAATTATTGCCATATAAACTTGTAAAGGTTACAGACACTACAAAATTTAGAACTGGAAAGTTTGACAAAGAACAAGCTCTCAATCGAATATCTTGGCTAGCCATGTGATTTAAATGGTTTTACTACTTATTATAATATAAAGTCGAGTTCTAGATGTCAATAAAAGTTATAATGAATGTTATTTTGTACAAAATGTTGGCATATAACAACAGATTAGTGTTCGAATTTCAGTGTTGAAACAAAACTTCTACTGACGGTATTTTGCTTATAAAATCCATAATATTTTACCGATTTCTTTAATTCAAGAAGCAATATTTGCAGGATAGAATTCCGCATAAAACCAGACCAATAAATGCATAATTTCAGTATGATATTTAGAGAATTCTCTATTTTATATTCAAGCTTTTTTCGAGTGAGACTACATAACGCTCAAAAATGGCCATTTTTAGAGCTTGTTTCCATGCATATCTCAACAATGGGTTACACTAACCTCTTGAAATTTTCAGGAAAGTAAGAGAGGTATATGCCAGGCTTACCAATCTTTAAAATTGGTTCATATCTTGTTTAATTTTTCTATTTCATGCATATAACATGAAAATTCCTTTATCAGCACCAATACCGTGTTTTAGCCGAAACAAAAACATTATTGGCATGTGCTCTGTTCTTGATGAATCTGGCTTTCTCCAGGTTACTGTGTAATAATGTGGCCCTAATAAATCCCAAAAAGGATAGATTACTCGTTGAAAATGCATTTTCAAAATATCTTGAGCATAGCTACTTTACTATAAAATAACCTATGCCCGCATGTTAAGAAACATGGATTTGGTTTTTTTTTGTTTTTTTTTTACATTTTCTAATTGAATTATTGCTGCATACTTAAAATAAATAGAAGATAAATTAAAATATATGATATTCAGTAATAAAAACAAAAATATATAACGAATCTGATGCAATTAATTCAAGTATTCTATGGATTATCATTTTCGCACGCTTTGGTTCCGCCATTTTGAGCCGCTCCAACACGTTGCATAAACTATGTCAACGTTACAAAGAAACTAACCATATTTGATTTCACATCTTGTCATTCTCCCATAAGGTTCGAATACATCTTCAAGGTCTCGCACTCGAGTACTTTTACCAAGCCGGCCTACAAACAGGCTACCGTCTCCACCCGATCGTCTCGACATTTTCAGCTACCCACAGCTCCCGGATGTTCTCAAGTCCCCGTATGTTCAACTGGCGCATCCCCGTCTCTTGGGCGCATTCACTTCAGGTCTCCCTTCACCGTGATTTTTGTGAATTTTCACTTTTTTTTTTTTTGTGAATTTTCATCGGAGTAAAACAGATTGCAGAAAAATGAGAAACAAATAAAAAATAACCAATGATTTTTACGCAAAGCTTTTAATAAGGTATTCTGGTTAATTAGTCTCGAGAAACCACCTTTCGTGGACTTAACGTGAATTTTATCGCATTCGTTATAATATTATGATAATCTATTAAAATAAACCATAAAAAGTGTTCAACTATATCTACTTCATTTAATCAGCGTAAAAACAATTTTGGCATTATTGTACATTAGCTCATAATTACCGTTTTTCCGAGCGTGTGTATATTTACTTATTTCCGGAAGAGACATCCATGGTTCATGACACTCACTAAAAAGTCACGTGGGATATGACCGGACCGTGCAAGTTAGACCAAGGTATAGATATTATTAGTTTATAGCGTCACCATGTTTTTGAAATTAAACAAAATTACTTTTAAAAATGAATAATTTTTTCCGTTAATTCTATATGCAGCTTGTGCACTTACATTACTGCTTGATTGTTCTTTACCATATAGATACATGACTCAATAGACTGAGAGAGAGAGACAGACAGACATACAGAGAGACAGAGGGAGAGATAAAAATTAAAAATAGCCATTGGTGAATGAATACACATTTTATTATAATAAATTCAATGTCTTTTGATGTAGAATATATGTTTATTATGAAATAACACTGAAACGAAGAAGTCCGTAGTGAATATACATTTCGAGTGTACATTTTTCTTTTGTTGTATAAGAACCCAACATGATTAAAACCAAATATTTACATTTACTATCTAGTTGTATTACTTCCCATAGTTGGATTTCCTGTTCAAAATATGTAAACAAACATCATGTGATCGGCGGCGCTATCTTTAGCATATAATAGAAAATTCAAGGCCAAAATGTCTGACACAAAAAGGCATTAGTGAAAACATAGATTGTCATTATGATTTTTTACAATTACATGAAATTACCTTTTTGAATCTCATTTTGTTTGATTTTACTATATAATTAAATTCTGTCGCTCTTTAAGAACGCTGGTGACAGCTGATGACGTCATTATCTCGAAATAAGCGCGTTAGATCGCGAGAAACATGGCGCACGATTGAAGGAGTACCACGACAACTGGCCGTTGCACGATACATAGTCCAGTAAACCGAGGCAGCCGTTCATTGGAAGTCCCAGTTACGCATTTGATCACCTGTGCTAATCTAACTGTCAAAGGTAGTCACCAAACAAACCAATCGATTTTCAAGCTTAACTCAAAGTAAATGAAAAACAAATTTCAGATTTAGTTTCTGAGTGAATTTATAAACACAAGGCTCAAGCTTATTAGGCTCATTCTCTCTACCTTATTTTTTGGATGGGGGGTGGGGGGTGGGGGCAAAATACGAGACTATCCAGTTAGACCTCAGGTCAATTAAACGGGCCAGAGGCATATTTTGTCTCGCAGAAATAGCCGAGGTGTTCCGAATGTCTTTAATACACAGCGATTCCCCAAATGAAGATAAGAATGTATACGTATGGAGACTCAGCTCTTAAACGAGGGATAAAAACCAGACTGTACGGCGGCTTAGATGCAACAGAAGCGCGTCATTGTGACGTTAAGGTATAGGTTCCGCTCTACAGTTATTATATACTTCTGCGAGAGGGACCGTTATACGATGAAGTTGTTTTCGCATCGGCAGCATGCACAATGGAGAGAATGTTGGGATACCTGTATGCAGGGGCGGGCGATACGGGCGACAGCCCGGGGCGCCAAGTCCGGGAGGCACCGTTTCGTGGACGGCCCTGCCTGTATGCTACTTTCATGTACTATGACTGAAATTTCTTTACATGTGGTAATTATGGAAACTATGCATTATTTAAAGCAGACAGCTGATGAAAAGACTGCTCCTATGCGCTGAAAAATGAGCCTGAACTAGTCCAAAGTACACTAACTTTAGCAGTTCTTAAAATAGGGAAAATGAATTTTGTCAGATCAGACAATAACAGCTTCTGAAAGTGCAATTGTTCACCGACAGGGGAAACCACTCAAGCCCCTTAAACGTAGATTTCTCTGTACATCAGTGGCGAAAGGCGCTCAAAAAGAAGAAAACCAGCTCACCTGGCGAACACTCACTGGGTTATGAAATCTATTAAAACAATTTAAAAAATAAAACAAACTCCCATATAATATTGAGCTGGCAATTTTATACCTGCTGAATCTGATCTGGCAATCGGGTTAAGTACCCAGTCGCTGGAAACAGGCGATTGTCATAGCGATCCCGAAACCCGGTCAGGACCCGGCAAATATAAATTCGTACAGATCCATCTCCCTTATTAACAACATCTGTAAGATAATGGAAGCAATGATAACCAATAGGTTGAAGCACCACTTGGAGAGTGAGAATTTTATATCGCAAAACCAAAGCAGATTCCGGAACAAGCGATCCACTTTGGACCAACTAATTTGCTTGGACTCAAACATAAGATTGTGTGATCGCAATCTAATCGCAGTTCTCCTTGATCTTGAAAAAGCATACGACCTAATGTAGATCAAGGGTTTAAGTGCAAAGCTGAACAACTATGGAATAACATGCCGCATGTACAAGTGGATATCAAACTTCTTAACAGGCCGAAACATCCAAACCAGAGTGGGCAACCAGTACTCTGATACATGCGAGCTTGAAAATGGAACCCCCCAGGGCAGCGTATCAAGCCCTACTTTCTTTAACATCATGGTTAATAATTTTAAAAAAATCAGTCGATCTAACCCACCTGGATCTTGCCCAGTTTGCCGATGACAGTGGAATCTGGAAAGTGGGCGACCCAGCCAGTGAAACTGTAGTCTGTCATCTGCAGGCAGGACTTGACGGGATTGGGCAATGGGCCGACTGGTGGGTCTTCAAGCTAGCCCCCGGCAAGACAGTAAGGGTATTGTTTTCACCAAAAACTAAATGTAGTAGGAAACCTCCAACAAAAAAATACCTCAATGGAATAGAGATTAAGTTTGAAAAGTGGCTAAATTCTTAGGGATATTATTCGATGAGCACCTTACATGGGGCAAACACATAGCTGAACTAGTGAGAAGATGCGGACAAGATCTAAACCTCTTGAGGAACTTTAAGGGCACCGATTGAGGGGCGGATAAGGCCAGACTTGGAAGTTATATATGACATTAATTCAGTCCAAAATTGACTATGGATGCCAGGCGTATGCCTCAGCACATCCTAATTTATTAAAAAAAATTTAGACATAATACAGTACAAGGCTCTAGATATTTGCACCGGTGTTCTTGCTAGCACCTCTGGGGAGGATAAGAATTCTAGCCGGAGAACACCCCCACCCCTAAATCTGAGACGGGAAGAGTTATTCTGGAGGTATGCGACTCGGATTGCTATCCATGATAAGTCGAAATAAGCCCTTTAGACACCAACTGCGAAAGAATTTACCAGGGGGCAAGAAAATCCATGATCTAAAACGGGAACTGAACATCCCAGATATTCAGTAGCAGGTGACAAAGTACCTCGACACCACCAATGGACCTGTAAATTGTCAAAATGGGGAAAAACAAGAACAATTCATAGAGTTAAAGGCCAAAATGTCTCATCGAAATAGAATGTAGGTACGAGAGATTTACAAAAAATTATACTGAAGGCACAATTAACCCCATACCCAGGACGAACTGCAGCTGCAGTGGTTATTCCGGAGGAGGGCATAACACTGCTGGGGGCGAGGCTACCTGATAGCTGCTCAATTTATACGGTCGAGTTTTGGGCCATCAACCAAATAATTAAGTGGATACAAGTAAACCTCACACCCAAAGCAGTTATAGTTAGCGACTCCCTCAGTGTGCTGCGATCCCTGGAATCAAGTAACTCGGCCATTAAAGAAAATCTGTTGCGAGAAGTCTACTTGAGACTGAAAATCCTGGAGCAAAATAATTATACCATAGAATTTATGTGGGTGCCTCAAACATTAATATTCCTGGAAATGAAAGCGCAGACAAGAAGCTAAGAATAAGCTTAATGAAGAAGAAATACAGCACTTGGACTACAGCATTCAGGACATGTATAGTATGATTAGTGATACAATTGACTAAAAATAGCAGGGGGATTGGGACAACTCTCAAAAAGGGCGCAGGCTGTACGACCTGCAGAAGCAAGTTAACAGAAACGCTCTTTCGCCTAACCTGGCAAATCCCCATGACTCCAAAGTCATCAATAGAATCAGAACTGGACAAAACATTACTAGCCAGCAGCTTTGGAAGATTTTTACCAGGTATAAAAGAGTTAGGAATAAATTGACCACACTGTTCCACCCAAGAAACAAACAACCACATATTCAATGAATGCTCTAAATACAGCATAGAAAGAACCAACTTCCAGGGAAGACAGAGAATACTAAAAGCTCCATGCAAATACCCGGAGTTTCTAAAAACACCAAGCAGCAACATCAATTCCGTGTACTCTAATATCATAGGGTACATCTCATATATCGGGAAAAGAGGAAAAATTTCATCCCTGTCAAGGACCAAACCACCCAAACGAATGGCATTTAAGCTATATTTAACCTAAAACAAACAAGCAATACACAAAGGTAGAGTAAAGCTGGGGGCTGGGGGAGACACATTTATGTCTATCCCCATAAGGGGTAGGCGGCGTCTACCGGAACTGTCGATTCACCACCCCTCCACCGGCATCAGATACTTTAAAATAGGGTATAGAAGTGACATGAAATAATAATAACAATCTCATTAACTAAAATAATCTATCTACAAAATGACAAAGAGGGTTTCCATAATATTTAAGAATAAATAAATATGATGTATACAATAACTAACAAGTGAAATATATAAGCATCACTTAGCAACAAAAAGCAGTCTACTCATCCTAAAGAACAGGTATAAGCTCCTGTTCCTATATATGCACACATACCCCCCCCCCCCCACACACACACTTTCTTTTCTCAACTCACTTTCTGGTGATGGGACGCTTTACTAACAATGCAATTAGCATAACTAGTAAGAACCTAATCAGGCGACCTGCAACTTTGCACCCCTATACAATTAAGAAATATAGGGTGGTTCTAAGCCCAAACCATCAGGGCCGGCCGCACAAGGTGGCAATATTGATTATGGAAACTCATAACTGCCCCACACCCTATTGAACATGTGAGGTGGTAATAAGCCCAGACCATCAGGACCAGCTGCACAAGGCGGAAAAAACATTGGAAGGAGCAACCACTCCCCAACCTATAGATACGCCCCACACGTAATCCCATATGAGGTGTTCCTACTCCCAGACCATCAGGGCCCACGGCACAATGTAGTAATCGGTTTACTGCAATAGCTGTATAGATATACAATTATACCAATAAATTACACTTCTTAAAAAACACTGTCTCTCTAATAACTATCCTTAACATTACTAATCAGCCATCAGTACAGTGATATTTCAAAACCTTGGTGAAATTCAAGCCAGAAGACGACAAATTTTCTAACTTTTCGGCACACCAATCAAAATTCATATACTATTGAACCAAAGGAGCCCCCAGCGACGACGGTGCATCCCTTGCCGAGCTCCTTGTCTCACTTGCCTCACCAGACATACTACAATAAGGGTTGACAAATAAATAGTACACCTTGTGTACAATTTTTAATAAGTCGTACATGGCCGAAAGGCCGAAAACGAATATAATGTAAGTTCAGTCAGTCAGTCTTCGAGAATTCTCAGTTAACAGAGCAAACTTCAATGCAGCCAGCAGCGACATCAACATAGCAGGGGGCAAGGCAGAGAAGGGAGTATGAGAAGAAGAAGGAAGATAGAAGAAAACAAGAGGCCCAAGAGGTAATCCAAAAACTGGAGGCCTAAAGGAGAACACTCCACCCACCACGCGAAGCAGCAGCGACGCAGCCTGTGTTACAGAAACAATACAGCCGGCGACGAGAGCTATGGCAAAGAAAACACAACAGAAGCAGCTGCCATCGGCCACTCCCACGCCTTAAATACTAGTTACGATCTACCTAACCGACCAGGCTTTCGAAATGGGACTGGGTGAGTTCCTAGAAGACAGGGAAGCAGCGATACACCACATTGAAGATTTCCGGACGGTCTCAGCATGTTCCAAGAAATTGAAATGTGACGGAAGTCTAAACAAGACACAGACATCCAGCTACACTAAGGCAGCTGAAAACATCTGAGGCCTTAGGGAGAAGTATAGTGGGTGCCCAATCCCACTAGCTGCGCTAACGTTAAAGGAATGAATTGAAGCATGGATGATCAAGTCCCAGCCCGTCGCAGTCTGGCCGCCGATGAGAGACCTGGTGGTTGCAGACCTTATCGATCCAGGCATCTCCAAGGGCCGCATTAGACGACAGTTCGATTCGCCAGACTACCTGAGACCTTACCTGATTCCAGCAACAGAGGTTATCCCTCTAAGGGCTAAAAGAATTGCCTCTATTATTGACTAATTGGTTGTTAGGGTCAACCCGATTTAGCTAAGTAGGCAGAATTTGATTTTGATTTTGCACGTTCGTGGCGTTTCAGCTTACTCCTGTTCCGCTTCGCGTCTCCCTTGCCGAGTCCATGCAGTGTTCCTCTCTAGACATATAATTAATCAGCGTGCGGTGCGCGCAGTAATGCGTAAGATGGGTTTGAAGCTCGGCAACTCATCTGACTAGTAAATTACACACCCTCCCATATCGCTCCGCTAATGAACCCTCAAAGTGGGGAAATCATGCAGCGAGAGAGCGGTGTGTATTAATTAAGTAGGGCTCGGAGCGCCCATTAACCACTCGTATATGGCCGAATGGCCGAACACGAGTATGATTCAAATTCAGTCAGTCTTCGCGTCTCTAGCTATGCCTTTTCCTCTTTTGCCTCCTCCGGAAACCGATAATTAAATAGTGCTCACATTAAGGCGTTGAATGGGTTCCCAAGTAATTAAGTAGTACACCGTATGTACATTAACCCACGGTAAATGTCCGAATGGCCGCAAACGTTGTAAATTCATGATAAGTAAGAAGTCTTCCCATTCATCGTTGAACCTGTAGACAAGAACAATGGCAGAGCATTGCAAAGTCTTCAAACTGATGGAGGCCATCTGCTTTATGCAACGAGTACAGCACCTCCTGGGTCGGGTGGAAGAATTAGAGGTCTACCCCCACAAGCGACACCTGATGAAAGAATTCACCTCTCTGAGAATTGCTAAAGAATTTGTCAGAGAGGGGATGGATGAGGAAGTCCTCAAGATAAAGGCGGCGTGCGCGGAGGAGAGAAGGGTGAAGGAGGAGGAGAAGAGATAACGGGGCTTCCAGCACCTGAGCAAGAACTGGATGAAGATCTAGGATACATTCCGCCGGATGTGTCATCCAGAATGGATGAACGAGGAGAAAGAAGACTGGGAGAAGGAGGCCAGCGAGCCTAGTTTTAGGCTCGCGGTCTCAACCAAGACAAGTTGGAAGTATAATGATAAGAACTGGGGGCAAAGATGTGCGGCCTGCGGCGCCCGACCTGGAGGTACAAACACTAAGGAGAGTAGTGGCAAAAAAGAAAACATCAACGGCCCTTTTCAGGGCCACCCAAATCTCTAGAAAAGAAAGATACTAACCACATTTGCCAATTCTTTGTGTTTTATGTTTTGTGTATGTGTTTATGTATGTCTATGTTGTTGACAACTAAAACTTAAAACCCCTTACTCCTTCTCTCTTCTGTTTGATAGCATGTGTGTAAGGGTATAGTACTGGGTCTATAAACACTTTCTACCCTTGTGTGATAGTATAGTACTCTTGTATGTTTGTGTTCTAGAGTGTGTGTCTGTTTCATCCCCCCCCCTTTTTTTTACATCCTACTTCCTCTTGTGTGATAGCATGTTTGTATGTATGTAAGTATAGCGTGTGTGTATAAACACTCATACCCTTTTCGTTGTTGGATTGTGGTCAAAATGAGAGTGCGGGATTGTAGAGGTGTGTTTGGATAGTAATAAAAAATAAACGGGTGATGGATTTGGGGGGGGGGTTGGATGGTAATCAAAAAAAGGGTGCTGGATTGTAGGGGGTGGGGTGTATAGTATATGTGATGTGTTGGATTGTAGATCATAATTTCGTCTTAGACTTAAATGTAACATTTACAATTATTTAAAAATGATATTTCTGCTTATTTCCCAGGTACTTTGAGAAGTTCAAAACTGCATTTAAGGAAAAAAAATCCCGATTTTATATGACACAACGGCATTGTTCTGTATACAGATCAAATGAAATAAAGTAAGACTGTTTATCTTGCATTGCCAATTTAATGGTGAAATATTTTCAAAGCAGCTCATTCACAATCGTTCAAAATTGAAATAGTTTACCTAATTTTATTGAGAAATAATATTAATACTGACAAAAATCGTGTCCATGCAGTAAAACATTGTTGTCTATATTTATTGGTCTGAGTATGTTAGCTTTTGTTAGATTTATGTGGAATATATCTTTATCCTGAGAGTGCTAAATAACACACACTAAAAAGTGAAACTCGGTTCCTGTCAAATTTATGGTTTAATTCAGTATAATATCATACGTCTATATTCTGCTAATCTTGTTGACTTCGTATTAATTATAATAAAGAACATAATAACAGAACGAAAATGGTGGTGTTGTTGAAAGATGAAATATATTAGTAGTATAGGGTGGGAACTGGGGCAATACGGGACCTAACATTAGCCCGTAGGTTAACATTGGTGACTCTTTGGGGCAATACGGGAAATCCTGTGTTAAATTAGTCCATAGGTTTAGTTGGGGGCAGAAATGTTTATAGGGCAGAAGTGTTGTTGGGGTAGAAATGTTTATGGTGCAGACACCCCAGACTATACTATCCAACACGCCGTGTGTAGTGACCAATACACCGCCATTTACTATCCAACACCCCACACTATACCATCAACACGCCGTGTGTAGTGACCAATACCCCGTCATCTACTATCCAACACCCCACTCTATACCATCAACAGGTCGTGTGTAATGACCAATACCCGTCATCTACTACCCAACACCCCACACATACTATCCAACACGTTGTGTAGTAGTGACCAATATCCCGTCATCTACTATCCAACACCTACACTATTCTATCCAACACGCCGTGTGTAATGACCAATACCCCATCATCTACTATCCAACACCCAACACTATACCATCAATACACCGTGTGTAATGATGAACACCCCATCATCTACTATCCAACGCCCCACTCTATACCATCAACAGGCCGTGTGTAGTGACCAATACCCCGTCATCTACTATCCAACACCCACATTATACCATCAACACGCCGTGTGCAATGACCAATATCCCGTCATATAATATCCAACACCCTACATATACTATCCAACACGTCGTGTGTAGTGACCAATATCCCGTCATCTACTATCCAGAACCCTTCATATACTATCCAGCATGCCGTGTGTAGTGACCTCCTGCCTAATGGCTATATCTATATAGCCTAGATTTATATATAAAGCATTACCTATACCTCAGATCATGTTGGAGGAGTCAGTAAATTTGCATATATTGTACCTATGTTATAAATAGCTTTAATCAAGGGAACTAACTCATAATAACACTAAAATGGATGTGTCACGAACTTTAGCGTAGACTAGAAAAAATCCGGAACATTAGATTATAATGACCTAGACTAAAAGTAGTACTAAACTTCCGAACTGTCGTTGACTTTAATGGAAACTGAAAATAATGCGGATTTTTTTTTAAAAAATTGGTCAAGACCAAAAGTAACACTAAAATTCCCAAATTGTACCGGACATTAGCTGAGACTGAAAATAATCCGGTAAAAATGTAAACAAAAAAAAAAACCAAAAAAATTGGCTAAGACTAAAAGTAGTACTAAAATTCCGAAACTCATAGACAGAACTAAGGGAGTAGTGAAAACAAAACGGTGAGTCTACTACAAAACATTTTGGTGGAGTTAACATTTTTGAAACAAATGTATCAGACTTCTTTAACATAACCAATCGCGGGATAAGCTTTATAAACCCATTTCATCATCCACTTTCACTACTGAGATTCCATCCCCACCACCACCACCATTGACTACTACTAACACCACTACCAAACCAGCAGCAGCAGGAGGAGTAGGACTTGGCAGTGGAAAGGGATTGAGGCAGTTAAAGCTAATCATGTCCAGTCCATGAGTTTGTTTAAAAACAAACACGCCAACGATCCTTTTCAGGGCCACCCACATTTCTTAGAAAAGAAATCAAATTGCCAGCGGAGACTGAAAATAATCCAGAAATTTTTTGGTAAAAAATTGGCCAAGACTAAAAGTAGTACTAAAATTCCAAAATTGTAATGGACCTTAATGAAAAAAACAAAAAAATTTGGCTAAGACTAAAAGTAGTACTAAAATTCCGAAACTGTACCGGACATTAGCGGAGACTGAAAACAATCCTGAAAAAATGTATAAATTTTTTTTTTTTGGCTAAGATGTAAAGTAGTACTAAAATACCGAAACTCATAGACAGAACGAATGGAGTAGTGAAAACAAAACGGTGAGTCTACTACAAAACATTTTGGTGGAGTTAACGTATCTGAAACAAATGTATCAGACTTCTATAACATAACCCAAGAGAAAGAGACCATCACGTGCTAAGCTTTCTAAACCCATTTCATCATCCACTCACACTACTCTTGAGATGCCACAACCTTTGACTATTACTACCAAAGCAGCATCAACAACAATAACAACAACAAACAACAACAACAACAGGAGTAAGACGCGGACGCAATGGAAAACATGACTCAGATCGATAGAGAGAAATGTTAAAGAGCATATACATCTCATTTTTTCAATTAATAAACAACACAACACCATTTTTTTCAAAAGTCAACAATTTTTTTCATAAACAAGAAGAAGCTTCCCTTACACAAATTAATACAAACACACATTATTAAACATGAACGTATTAATAGGGTTGACAACGTTGTGAAGTCAAACTCGACTTCCACTGTTCTAAGTCATTTTGCCCTCGATGCACACTGCGTTTCTGAGCTAAAGAAAAAAGATAACCCTAATGTTCACAAAACCATCTTTCTACTTTAGCATCGTTTCTAGCGTACTCCCTATCGTGGCAAGTCACTCAATGTTCTAAGGGAAATCCAAGACTGCGTTGATGAAGAAAATACACACGATATTGTCCACACACCATAGAATCTGATCTTTGTAATCTCACATTATTCAATCGAGTGGAGACAGCATTTCTTCTCATAAAGTCAATGATGTCGTCTTCCAACGTAGGTAATCCATAGGAATAAAAATATTCCACACTGATCGTTGGGAAAGTACACTGCCACTTAGTTGGTTCCTGGTCGATGACTGTCGTCGGTATTGATGACATAGGCTTGAATGTCTTTAGGTTTGCGATGTGGAAGATCATCTTTAGCACACACGACATGATTCCAAGATTCTTTCGACGGGGATTAAATCATACATTGTGAGGATCGTCATCTGCAGTCAACTCTGTGTCGTTGAACTTTTCCGAGGTGTCAGGTTTCCATACCACGGAAGCATCCAGATGGGTGTTGTTGGCTTCTTTTCCATACGTCAAGAGATTTTCCAAGTAAGTACGGTAAGGGTAAGTATCCATGCGTTTGCTGACCAGTTTGTTATTCAAGTACAAATCCACTTCGCTGAACAACGAATGCATGAAATTATTGACTGGAGCTACTCTGGCATCGGCCCCAGGATTGCTCTTCTCCGTTTTGAGCACTTTGAGTTTCAGATACAAGAGTCTGCTATTCAGATCGGTGTAATCTTCGGTTTGTCCTTTGATTTCAAATTCGATAGGGGCTGAAGTCGTCAAAGAAGATACAGAATGAAATTCTACCCATTGGGATTCTTGCATTGTCATCATGGTAGGTGGCATGGCAAACATCCAGTTCTGACTTGGTACATTCGTAAGAATCTAGGTGCATCATTTTCAACAGTTAGTAATCAAACACGTCTAATTCTCTGACAGTTCTTCTTTTCTTATTCTTTTTCTGAACACCATGTTTATGAGCTCTGAAGGGGTTTCTACGTCTCTTTCTGACTTGTCCTTGCTGTGGCGTTGAGGAAGCAGTAATGCCAGGACCAAAAGTGTGAAGCTATTTTATAGGAGTCTCTCGGCGACCCAAAAGATCTTTTACAGTTTGCAGCAACACATTTGTTCCTGCTCTCATAAAGGCTTCTTTAGGATTTTGTTTGTCGATGAGGACGTTTTGAAGAAATTATTTTCCTTGCGTCAAAGCGGCATCTTTTAGGGCATGCAATCCTCGAGTCATCAAGATGGGGGCTACCGTACGAAAAGCGGATTTTAACATATCTCCTAAACCATGTTTTCGTTGTCGAGCAACTCCTCGGTACACAGGATACATTTTTGTGTTACAATTCACTGGAGAACCGTTTTCGAAAACGTAGTTTCACCGTGACTTTTTCTTTAGAGAATAGCATATTTTTTTCCCCGATCTCCTTTTATGCTAATGTTGACACTGTCAAAATACGATTTACTGACTGGAAGATAATGAGGATGTACAAATTCACGGTGAACGTGATACGTGTTTCCACCTTCCGTGTACGCAGTGATGGCAGAATCCACTTTGAAAGGAATGACTCTCAGTAACGGAGCGGCTGTGTTTCCTACCACGTTGTACTCCACCACATCGGAGTACACAAACATTAAATTCAGTCCTTCGTTCAATTCGACAGGGTAGCGAAAATACTCGTAAAATTGATCGTTGTTGTTGATGTCTTTGGTAGGAGCTAGGGCAGGAACTTGGTTTTGTCCAAGGCTTTGCCAAACTGGTCTTTAAAAATAGCCGCAATGGTTTCCACCAAATGTCGAGCACTAAAATAATACCCTGCAGGAATTCTCATAGTATAGCTAGTCAGTGGAGGATTGGTGTGTAATGATTTTTTGGATTCGTAAATGCCAGGATAATTTTTGTCCAAGTGTTCTTGCACTTGTTGGTTCAAGATATCGACGACAAAAGTGGTTTGATCTCCAGACACATTCCAAACTTGTGTAGGATGAATGATTTCTACCAAAGCCACTTCTCAATGAACTTCGTGATCCAATTGTATGGCTTGAGGTAATTTGGCCGTGAAACAACATAAGGTGTTGTTGGGAAATACATCCACAGAACTGTCACTGGGTAAAGTTAAATAAAATTGGCTATTCATAGTAGTTCGAGGATTTTGGTGTCTGAGGAGCCACTCGTGGTCAAAGGAGAATGATGTTCAAAATGATGTTCAAAACGTTCCAAAAGAGGGCTGATGTTGTTGTTGTTGTTGTTGTTGTTGTTGATGTTGTTGTTGTTGTTGCTGTGACTGGAAGAAAGATGACTGGCCTTGGCCGCACCGTTGTGGTGGTTGTTGTTGTTGTTACTGTCTGTGCTATATTTCAAGGTAGGACTGGGCAGAAGATAACCGATGCAACTGCTGAGTAAAAGGGTGCACAATTGTTTGTCACCTTGTTGCAAACTCAAATTGGCAATCGCTGCTCCGATGACACAATTCACCACAAAGAATTTACAGAAAAAGACGATTTGATTTTTAGGCACACGTTCTCCGCACCACACTCACAAAGGTTGTTTTTGTAATTCTTGAAGAGAGGAACTCTGTGAAGAAGAGTTAGCTGCTGTGTTGAACGGCATGTTGGTTACTTCTTCTTTTAATAGTCGACGACTTGGGAAACAGCAATCCAAGAATCAAAACTAGGAGGATATCCTATCCAACGCACTTTGACTTCTTCCACTCGACGTTTACCCACTTTTTCGTTCGAGAATGCTTTCGATATCGTACAAGTCGTTTTCTTTTTTGGTCACTCGTTGTAGCTCAGGCAAGTAAAAAGTTCCTTTTAACACTTCTCCGTGCATGTCTTCCAATTTTATAGACGGGAGGATCACGTCCACGCACTTGCCCAGTGACACGAAACAATTCGGTAGTCCAGTTAGGTAAATAACCTTTGTCAAAAGTGCGTTTGGCTTTTCCAATGCGAACCCAATCTCCCGTCTTGAGCACAGGGCTTTCTTGGGTCCAATTTTAGGTGTACCAAACAATCGCTCAAACACTGTCACTTTGTTTTCAGGGGTGACATCTTCGGAGGCACATCCATTGCTACGATGGTACGATTCATTGTAAGCTTTAACAAGACGTGGTAACACGTTGTTGTACTTGAGAGTGTGTTGATGCGTGAAATATTTCCACATGCGTTCTTTCAAAGTTCTTTGAAAACGTTCCACGACACTGGCTTTGACGAGCCACAGGAGTCGGTTGTGAAGTGGTAACTTTTTTCTTGATGTCTTTTTAACTTCTGTCTTCCCTTCTTTCTTTTTATCTTCTGCTGAAGAAGGGGTGGCCATCATCTTTTTAACCCAAGCTTTTATTTCTTCTCGTTGAGGTGTAGGAGAGGGTGTTAACAAGGAAGGTGAATCTTGCTAGGTATGGTGGGAGCAGACCGAGTTTCAAATACTTCTCGTGTGTCGTCTTATTCTGTCATCCCCGTGGCGGTGTCTGTCTTGGTGGTTTTAGATTCGCTTTTCATCATGGCCTTGAAATCTCTCAGAGTGGGTTTAGCTGTTTCGTCTAAAGCTTTCTGGTGAAAGAGATGAAGACGCTGCAATAGTTGGCCGTACCGTTGCGATTTTTCTGCTTCTGTCAAATCACTTCGATCCATGGACGATTGTAATTCTTGTTGTAACTGTGACATCTCGTTGAGATTGGGATTGGGAGGTAAATGAGGTATCCGTTGTTCGTACAAACGATGGAGTTCCATCCATCGTTTGTAAGGAACCAAAGTCAGTTTTCGTCCTTCCATATGATCCAAAGGTACAAGTGTGTTGTCTTTCCAGAGAAGGGTGTCCTTTTATCTTCTTTTTCTTCCACGTCTTTATCTCATGATTCCTCCTAAAAGAGGTCCCGCAATCGTTCCTAACAATGGAGCCGCGATTTTTAACAACGGTCCTATTAGCATGGATAGAAATCCTCCTCGTTGCACGAGCATTTTGTTCTTTTGACTGAGAGGTATTTTCTTTTTGACCATTTGGCGAAGAACGTTCCGATGTTTTCCTAATTGTTGTTTCTGTATCTTGGACAAAGGTACCGTTCCTTTCAACACATTCAAACAACATTCACACAAGGTATTGATGATTTCTTTGGGGGCTGTTTGAATGAGTTGTTTTCGCATGGGAGGTTTGGATTTAGTCAGGACGGACAACACATCCCAATGTTTGGCGAGACTAGGTGGAAGTCCTTTTTTTGATTTTGCCTTTCTTGGGAGGACTAAGGTGGTGTGCACTTTTTTTTTTTGGGGGGGGGCATCTTTGGTGTCAGGAGCAAAATAGAACTGAGGTCATTCTGATGCCACACTTCTTTTTTATACTGGAACTCGTCTCCACTGATGGTCACCACGACGTATCAACTTTATGACAGGCATCACTCGACGATGAGGTGTTTTCAATGGACTAAATCGCGTAAGTTCTTGTTTGGATAAATCTAGTAAACTTTGTGACATGCCTGTTCTGTCTTGGACTTTGGTTTTAGGTGAGGCCACTTTTTTAGCGGCAGCCGCAGTGGCCAGAGCAGCCGAAGTTGAAGCCCCCGGAGAAGTGACTTTCGAAATTGGTTTCCATTTTTGCATCACATTAGGATGCCTCTCGTGGCTTTCGGGAGTACGTGCGCGTCCTAGCAGCAGTACTTCTCTTTTTGGCAGCAGGAGATATTGTTGTTGTTGGTTTTTTCTTAGAAGGGCTTTTCTTTTTCTTGTGTGTGGCGGTGTGTTGTTGCGGGCGACTTTGAGGGGATTTGGCTTTTTTCTTCTTCTTTGTTTTCGCTTGGACATTAGGATCCCATTTCAAAAGAGAACGAATCATGATACCTCCTAAAGAACCACTACCACCTGGTGTCAAAATGATTTGTTTTTAGTGTATGGATCGATTCTGGGATCTGCTAGTTGTGACAACGCACTTTTATGTTTTCAAAAAAACGTTGGGTTTGATGAGGGATGTGAATGATGCCTTGAAGTAATTGACGTGCTGTCTAAGTAAACTATCGTAAAACTTCTTTGAGACTAGCTTCTAACAAATAGGCACGGACTTGCGCATTTGTTTCGCGACTGATGCCATACAGGACACGAATCAATTTGGCAGGAGGTTGAGATTGAAAGGAAGTCATCTTGTAGACTGTGGGAAAGAAATGACGTGGTTGATGTTTTTATAGTTTTTTTCTTTCAGAGAGTTGCCAAAGGGGACGTGTAAATGACGGGACCTCCTTCTTGACACCAATGGTGAAACAATTGGGTACGAAATCTCCAATAATCGGGAGTGGTGGGTTTTAAATCGATGAGTAGATACGCATGAGGTGTTTGAGTGGCATCGTCGTATGCATAATTCAGCCAAGGAGTGCCTAACTGTTTTCCTAACACTTGCACTTGAGATTTGTCTCTGGGGCTTTTAAACAACACCACGTAATGGGCATTGAGACTGATGGTACGATGGGCTTTACTTTGTTGAAATAAATTTTGAGTAATGTAAATGATACTGGCTTTACGATGATGTCCTTTTCGTGTAAACCAAAGTTTAATTTCTTCTTCGTCTTCTCCTAACATGTCATCGAAGATGACCAGATGTGTTTGACTCAAGTCAGACACGATCCCATCGTCTTCGCGAGGAATGCCTTCGACAAACGAAATGGCTTCTCCTTGATTGTCTTGAAGTAAAGTGTAAGACGATTGCCACTCTTTGTAACACCACACGATACGTTGAGGAGGACGATCAAACAAATGAGATTTGTGTTCGATCAAACGTTTGACAAATTCGGTTTTGCCTGAACCACTGGGTCCAGCAATCAACATGTTAAAAGGATGGCGCAGATACAAAGCTTCCCAACTTTGACGATCTAACTTTTCGTCAATCACTTTGACAACAGAAGAGGAGACAGAGGAGGAGGATGCAACCATGACTGAGGTATGGAGAATTTTGAGAGGAACATGAAAGGCACAAGACATTTTATAGATTTCATACACTTTTAATGTTTTGTTTTTTTCTTAAAGTGTCACCACAACAAAACATATTTACATGTCATGAATTAAAACACAAAAACACATAAGGCAAAAATGAGACCTCAGATCAATGCGGCACACACTAAAAGAATCAAAGATGCATATAAACAAGTCAATGTACAACAATAGTCTCGATAGATGTGTGTCCTACGAAATTGACGTACACGCACTGGTATTCATATCTCTGTTGTGAAATCGAATGTCTCTAATTTTTCTGGCGGAAAGGTTCCTTGTTCCTCAGGTGTTTCCATTTGTACGACGGTGTTGTCTTCCTCTGTGTCAGGTTCTTCCTTGACTGTTTCTAATGTCATTTTTAACTTTGGTTCTAATTGTTCTATTCGTCATGGATGATTAGTGACACGCAAGGTCTTTGGCATAGTGTGGCACTTCTTGTAGCCAAGCATCGAAACCAGAACTTTTCCAGTCACGTACATCTTTGCAATCGTTAAGTTGTTGGTGTAAGCAACTAGCGATACACACTTCTTGGAAAGTATGAAGTGTAGATAAAGTTTGACAAATGTCTTCTTCACACGGAGGTACACAACTGGTGTTCATCATGATTCTCAACACTTTTGAGCACAATTTGTCTTTCGTGCACCGATAAAGTGTGAATGGTCATGTCTTTGTTGCATGTACCGTTCATAAATAGTCCACAACGAATACTGTTCATCAAAAATAATCCACAACGAATTTCCAGGGAATCAAAATCCAAGAAAAGTAGTCACTAACACACACACAACATAGCGTCCAATAATCAATGGAAACAGTTCGTTTATCAGTTGTCTGTAATCCTCTAAGGTCTGAACACTATCATTGACCTTCTTCCACGGAATTCGTTCCACAAGTGAAGACAACGGTCGTGGCATGGTCAGCTATTATATCCAGGTTCACAAGGTTTGTATCTTCGGTGATAGTCTACTCCAAGGCATCTGTGATAGTTTCTCCCAAGAATCAGTCTTCTTATAATATGGAAGTAGCAATAGTTTAAAAATCGAGATATGACTTTGAGTTTGCGTTTCACTTGTATCTTGACAAACTCTCTGCAAATGCGTTCTCGCAGCTCCAAAGGCAGATTCTGAATGTGCTCTTCTAAACTAGTCATTTTCAGGCACGTCTTTCTTTTGGATGAAATAGTCATACAATTGCCAAATGGAATCGGGTGGTAACGGATATCCAAAACATTCAGTGATTACTTTTCTACACCACCGACGGCGTGAAGGCGTTTCGTCTTGAGGTGACACTTCTTTTAAAAGTTTTTTGTATTCCTCTAAGTTTGTCACTTTTTCCTGAACTTCGTTGCATCGAATTCTGTGTATCACTGTTACATTGTAGGTGGTGCCATCCAAACTCTTAAAGGTGTCATCTAGTCCTTCATGAATGTCTGACCATTTGAATATTTTGACACTAATCAGTATTTTTATAGCATTCAGATACCAATGGTTACAACGTCTATGTCGTAAAGGATGCAATTGTTCTTTGCGTTTCACTTGAATCTGGACCAACTCTTGGTAAATGCGTTCTTGCAGCTCCGGAGGCAAACAACGAATGTGCTCTTCTAAAGTATCCGACATATTACTTCTTGGGACCGACCAAAGGCAGGTAGTAACAGCGCGGAGACCATCTGGCATGTTCCAAGTAAGCTGAGTCTTTATACTCCCATTCGTGAAGTGTCACACCGCAACTGAAACACTGAATTTTATCTCCTTCTCCCAGGTAGATAAATCCGGGTCTGGCTAATGCTTTGGGAGTAGGTCCTTGGAGATATTTAGGCCACTTATCTTTGAACGTCTGGAATCGACTTTCAAAGTCGCAATAGCCAGGCAAAGCCACAGGCAGCGTCAGTTCTTTGTCAAAGAGAGGATGGCATCCAGAGGTAGGTACACGCTTAGCATCACATTGACCAGTAAAGCAGAAAGGGCGTCGTGCTGCATCGCTTTCGCTAGTGGGGCGGTAAGGCACACGAACGGCATCGCTTTCGATGGTCCCAGAGGAGCGCCAAGCTGCATCGCTAATGTGAAAACGTACGGCATCCGTCTCATCGCAAGGCACTGCATCGCACTCGATGTCGTGATCGAACTTGGAGTTCACAGTAGGTCCCTCGCTCGGCGGCTGTGTCGAGTTCGTCAGTATCGGTGTCTGTGTACTGGCCTCCACATTGAACTTGAAGTTCACAGTGAGGTCCTCACTCGGTGGCTGTGTGAAATTAGTATTCATCTTCTTCTTGCTCGGTCAACGTTTGTAGTCACAACGAATTGTTAGTCTTGGAAGTTGTCCCTTTTTTATACTGAAGATCGGCGTGTCCGTACGGTAAAGTGTTGTTGTCTGGAAGTCGCACTCGTTTCTGGTAGACAATTTGGTAGACTTTTTCTAAAGGGCGACTGACAATTTGGTGGTTTGGCAAACGCGCGATTTTGTGGGGTTCTAAAGTTTTCACTCGAAAGTCTTCAGCTTGTCCAGACTGTAAAGCATTTTTCAAGACATCAAAGTTCACCACTTGCCTGGCTCGATAATTCAGTGTCAGTCTTTTGACTTTGCATTTGGTATGAAGTTGGCCTTGTTTGTCTCGGTATCGGTACCCGTAATTTTTAGGGCCACCGCTGGCAAAACTGAGGATCGTCTCTTGGGGGTGCTCGTCCGTCCATGTCCCCAAATGATCTCCTTCGATTGTGGGGTGTTGGCTACCAGGGCGATGGATGTACATACAACTGTCGGTGTGAAAGTACAGGACTCAATATCGGAAGTGAAACGTGGGTTATGTGAAGTGTGGCTTTTCCATCGGTGATGGTAAACTTATCATTGTATCGTTGAACGTGTTCAATTTTGTCCATGACTTTAGACGGTGTTAATTCTGCCAGGGTACTAAACTCGATCCAGACGGGAGACTTCAAACTATCGTGATGGATGGAAAGTCTCAACCGATCGTCCTTTTTGGCTCCGCATTTCCGTTTCATTGTTTCTAACAAAGAATCCCACAAATCGGTAATGAAACCTGCGGCTTTCTCAGGGGGCACTTCAGACTTAAAGTCTTTAAAGTTGACCGTATAAGTGTAAGCCGTGGTTCAAAATTTTCCTGATGTCACTTTTTACATCTCTCGAATGCGATAGTAATTTTCGGGAGCTAAGGAACGACTTTCTTTTTTAGGGTTTCTAGACTCTCTTAGTCTTGTGGAGATGGAAGGTGTGGTTTCAGATTCACTCATGTCCTCTTCGAAATCGCTGGCATGGACTTGGCCTAACACTTCAGCTAGCGGTGTATGAGGCGGCACGGAAAGTCGTTGTCTCAGCCTCTTAGTTTCATCTTGATGTCCAACTTTGATCTGATTGAGTTTTACACAGGCTCTCTCCCTATATATAGAGAGAGCTTCTTACCCTCAGAGTAACTATTCGTTATTCAACTTTCAAACTGAGAAGATGGAAGAGCAGTCAGAAAAGCTTACCCTTCTGGTCAGAGATTTAGCACAACAGACGGCTGTTGCCATCAGAAATTTAGAGAGAGTCCTTGGAAAGTATACCACTTTTTCCAATAAGACTAAGAACTACTCCTCATCTCGAAATAAAATTAAAGATCTGCCAAGAGAAAGGACATTGGGCTCCAGAATGTCCACAACGTCAAAGTAAAAGAAAAGAAAATAGAGACAAAGGGAAAGATACATGTTATCATTGTCAAGAAAAAGGACATTGGTCTTCATAGTGTCATAAGAAAAAAGAGAACAAGCAAGAGAGGGAGGAGGAAGAGGGCGCTTCAGCAACAGAAGAAGAAGAAGAAGAAGAAGAAGAAGAAGAAGAAGAAGAAGAACCCATCCCCGTCGTCAAGAAATGTAAGAAGTCAAGACGACTGGAAGACAGTGAAGAAGAAGAACCCATTATGCCTGTGAAGAAATTCAAGAAAAGAGACAGACAGTGAAAGAATACAAATGGACTTGAGTAATGTGTTATGAAATGTTCATTGTGATTTTTTTAAAAAAGAGAACATACCAAAAAGGATAAATTAAGTGTCTCTTGGTCTCGATTTTGTTTTATAGTATGGATGCACACACACACTCATAAACAATCCAATGATGGGATTTAAGTTTTACTTGTTTTGGCAATTTGATTTCTTTTCTAAGAAATGTGGGTGGCCCTGAAAAGGATCGTTGGGGTGTTTGTTTTTAAACAAACTCATGGACTGGACATATTAGCTTTAACTGCCTCAATTGCTTTCCCCTGCCAAGTCCTACTCCTCCTGCTGCTGCTGGTTTGGTAGTGGTGTTAGTAGTAGTCAATGGTGGTGGTGGTGGTGGAATCTCAGTAGTGAGAGTGGATGATGAAATGGGTTTATAAAGCTTATCCCGTGATGGGTTATGTTAAAGAAGTCTGATTTTTTTAATACATTTTTTCCGGATTATTTTCAGTCTCCTCTAATGTGCGGTACAATTTCGGAATTTTAGTACTACTTTTAGTCTTGGCCAATTTTTAAAATTTATCGAGATAATTTTCAGTCTCCGTTAATGTCCGGTACAATTTGGGAATTTTAGTGCAACTGTTGGTCTTGACCAATTTTTTTAGCAAATTTTTAACAAATTTCCGAATTATTTTGAATCTCCATTAAAGTCCGTGACAGTTCGGAAGTTTAGTACTGCTTTTAGTCTAGGTCATTATAATCTAATGTTCCGCATTTTTTTCTAGTCTACTCTAAAGTTCGTGACAGTTCCCTAAGTTTAGTACAACTTTTAGTCACATCCATTTTAGTGTTATTATGAGTTGGTTCCCTTGATTAAAGCTATTTATAACATAGGTACAATATATGCAAATTTACTGACTCCTCCAACATGATCTGAGGTATAGGTAATGCTTTATATATAAATCTAGGCTATATAGATATAGCCATTACGTCGAAGGTCACTACACACGGCATGTTGGATAGTATATGTGGGGTTTTGGATAGTAGATGACGGGATATTGGTCACTACACGCGGCGTGTTGATGGTATAGAGTGGGGTGTTGGATAGTAGATGACGGGGTGTTGGTCATTACACATGGCGTGTTGATGGTATAGAGTGGGGTGTTGGATAGTAGATGACAGGGTGTTGGTCATTACACACGTCGTGTTGATGGTATAGAGTGGGTTGTTGGATAGTAGATGACGGGGTGTTGGTCATTACACATGGCATGTTGATGGTATAGTGTGAGGTGTTGGATAGTAGATGATGGGGTATTTATCATTACACACAGCGTGTTGGATAGTATAGAGTGGGGTGTTGGATAGTAGATGACGGGATATTGGTCACTACACATGACGTGTTGGATAGTATATGTGGGGTGTGGGATAGTATATGTGGGGTGTTGGTCATTACACACAGCGTGTTGATGGTATATTGTGCAGTGTTGGATAGTAGATGATGGGGCATTGGTCACTACACATGGCGTGTTGATGGTATAGTGTGGGGTTTTGGATAGTAGATTACGGGGTATTGGTCACTACACATGGCGTGTTGGATACTATAGTCTGGGGTTTCTGCCCCATAAAGATTTCTATCCCAACAACACTTCTGCCCTATAAACACTTCTACACTTCTGCCCCCAACTACCCCATCCATGTTAAACCTATTGACCAATTTAACACCGGATTTCCCGTAAAGCCCCAAAGAGTCCCCCAATGTTAACCTATGGGCTAATGTTAAGTGCTGTATTGCCCCCAGCTCCCACCCTATACTACTTATATTTTACTAATCTTTGTTTGAAGAACTGTATGGTTTTTTCCCCCTGAATTCATGATGTATCATTTAATTTTATGCAACTTACTAACACTGAATTGATTGCCGCTTGAATTAAAAATCATATTATCACTGTATGTTGAATACTTTGTTTGATCAGTGCGCCATTAAATTAATTTAATTGTAAACAATAATTGTAAAATCATCAATTTTCAAAACCTATTTTTTTCAATGCCACTATAATGAAAGAACTTTTGTTCTCATTTTCCAATTTTCTGAATTTACCATTCTAGAACACAAAAATATAATGCTGACTAATAATAACTTTGTGATCTTTGGTTACATGGAAGTGTTATTATATTATACATGTGAGTAGTTGAGGGGGGGTACTGAGACCAAAAGGGGGCACTTGAGACCTTTACGGGAGTTTAACATGGTGGGGGTACTTGAGACCTTTACTGTTGGACTGTCTTTCTAAAACTGCTTAGTAAAGGTTTACCGTAACAAGGGAATGGTGTATCAATGAATGCTGGCTGATTCGGACCAAATTACGGGCTGATTGGGACCATATGAACAATCATAAGAAAAACAAAGGAACACACATACCAGATTTTTTTTATAGTAGCTGTTACTGTTTTTGCAAACATAGTAGTAGAACGTAAAAGGTTGATTTTCAGCTCTTAAATTTACAGCTATCATCTTTAGATTTTTTTAAAAAAACCAAAATAACTTTTCAATGTTTACAATAAAGAAATATAAAGCTATTCTTCGAATTAATTTCTCATGCAAATTGTGTTTTCTTGGCATTATATTTACCAAATAAATATTGTGTAAAGAGTTACTGACGAGTAACTCAATACGAAAATGGACTTTACTGTTATAGTTACATTTTTATCTCGGGAGTAAAATCTCGAACAAGTAAACCAACATATTTTATTTTCATTCTAAAATTTTAAAATTTAGCAAATATCAATTAACGTAAATATTTCACTTATTTTGATTTCTGAATATATATTGTATTATATTAACACATGAGTAGTTGAGGGGGGGGGGGGTACTGAGACCAAAAGGGGGCACTTGAGACCTTTACGGGAGTTTAACATGGTGGGGGTACTTGAGACCTTTACGGGAGTTTAACATGGTGGGGGCACTTGAGGCCTTTACGGGAGTTTAACATGGTGGGGGCACTTGAGGCCTTTACGGGAGTTTAACATTACGGGGGTGTGGGAGGGAGGGAAATAGAATTAATCTTTCTTGAAAAAGGGTGGTCCTGTTGTATGCCTCCCAAATATTTAAGATAGGTTATGTTTTGCTGCACGCGCCTTGCGGCTACAAACAATGTTACAACATTTCCCAAAACCGAAGACGGGAGAACAGTAAAAACACGTCTTGTTTTATCGACAGTCTGAAATGGACTGAATGAAAATACATTGTTACAGTTTTACTGAACGCATGTTTTGGGCTCAAGAATGAGAGTGTAGAATAGGACGGGTTATAGAGTGCAGAATTAGATGGGTCATACTCGAGGTATTCTTACACCGTAAAGCTATGTGCTTGTTTTGTTTTGTTTGTTTGTTTGTTTTTTTTTGTTTTTTTGGTTTCCTTCTGAAAACGGTAGATCTAGAATTTTTTCGTGACACATTGCAGTGCCAAAATAGGAACAAAGCTAAGATACCTGACATGCACAAGAACAACTAAACTCAAGATTTTATATAATCCAACGATTGACCTATGAAAGAAAAATCGTTGTACAATTTTTAAGGGGTGCAAGTTTTTGAAAAAATTACAACACTAACGTCACATTTTACATAATCATTGTGACTACTGCCAACATTTGTGGAGAGGCATCTTAAAAACGGGAACAGATACCATGATCATTTCAATCGAAATCATTGTATAAGAAACTTAGTGTTTGTGAAACAGAGAGAATTGACATTACGACGGAGAGAGAGAGAGAGAGAGAGAGAGAGAATATTTTATTCCTACTTTTAAAAATATCACGACACTTACCTTTTTTTATGGTATATTTTCCTTAAGAAATTTCAAAATCACACATTCCATTTTTAAAAAATCACATCGATAGGAAAAAAATCCTCTTTTTTCGGTAAAATATCACAAGATTGAATTGGAGACATAGTCTACTAAAATCCTTCTTTTGAAAACGTAGATGTAAAATTCTCACAAAATAATACATCCAAACGTTCTGTGATGTATTTTGACTTAAGGCTGATACACTTTCCATTGATCACAAATTATACGATGGGGTTGTGCACAGAACATTAGATTATAATGGTCTAGACTAAAAGTAACACTAAACTTCCGAAATTGTTAGCGGAGACTGAAAATAATCCTGAAAAAAAAAAATGGAAAAAATTGGCTGACTAAAAAATAGTACTAAAATTTCGTAACTCATTAAAAAATATTTTGTTATTTTATATTTTTTTATATACAAACCCAAATAAACCCAAAACCCAAACCCAAACCTAACACACTATCCCAAATGCCTTGTGTGCTGCCTAAAAACCCCAAAAACCTTCTATCAGACGAAAGGGTATGACAAAGGGATGAAATCACGCCAACATACTATCCAACATATAAACCATCCATTTTTTTTACTTTTTTAAAATTTTTTTTATATATCAAACACAAAACTTACACACACTACACAACCCTTTTTTTATTTTTTAAATTTTTTATTTTTTATCCAACACATACACCACACGATCCATTGCGCTGACCTAAAAATAGGGTTCAGATCGACAGTGAGATAATAGATAGAGGGGGGTGACTTCAGATCGATAGAAAGAGAGAGATAGAACATAATCATTATTATTTCAAATTCAATAAAAAACCACACAACACCATATTTTTTTTTCAACAATAACCATTTTTTAATTAACAATAACTATTCTAACATAAAAATACTAACCATTCAACCATAAATTTTCAAACAGGAACATATTTACAAGGTTGACAACGTTGGGAAGGTAAAGTAAATGTTAAACTTTCTACATCTACATCATCATTTTGATGTACACTACGATTGTGAGCTAAAGACAAGAGATAACCATAACGTTGACAAAACCATTGTTGTACTTTAGCATCATTTCGAACATAGTCACTATCAAAATAAGTCAGTAAATGTTCTAAGGAATATCCAAGACTGCGTTGATGAAGATAATGAACACAATATTGTCCACACACCATAGAATCGGATCCTTGTAGTCTCACATTATTGAATCGAGTCGAGACGGCATTTCTTCTCATAAACTCGATGATGTCTTTTTCCAAAGGAGGTAATCCATAAGAATCAAAATATTCCACACAGTGATTGTTGGGAAAGTACACGGCAATCCAATGGGTTCCTGGTAGATGACTGTCGTCAGTATTGATGACATAAGCATGAACGTTTTTTGGTTTACGATGAGGTAGTTCATCTTTAGCACATACCACAGGATTCCAAGAAGAAGTATAGGAACTGCGATTCAATAAGTAATGAAGTTCCCTGGTATCCATTTTTTTGTCTTCAACAATGGAAATAACTCACTATCAATTCACACCTGACTTTATGCTTGAATTGTTCTGTCTTGTAATTCCAAGAATATTCACGTCGGATAGGTTCTGCACTCTGATGAATGAGTCCTTCGATCCGTTTGATCTCCAGAGAAGTCAATGGAGGAAAAGAAGAAGTCTGTAAGACTTTATACCACTGTGTCAACACGTGTTCATCTGAGAGTTGTGTCCAGGCCGTTTCCAAATATTCATCCAATTGTTCTTCACCTGTCAACATCATACATTTGTCGTGTTGTATCTGACTGGGATGATCGTTTTGACATCCATAACATTGTTCTTTAATCAAACTGTTAATGATTGGACTCAATTCCTGAGCATAACAGGTCACTAACTGTTTTTCGTGTTCTGGCCATCGACAAACCATAAATCCAGTAAACACAGGAACGGAATGGTTTTCTTCTTCTTCTTCTTTTTTTTCTTCTATTTGAGGTACTAAATAAATGACTTCGTCATTATCATTATCCTTTGTGGTAGTTGGTGACTGGTGAATCACTTCACAAAATCCCTCATCTATCTCGATAGGTTCTTCTACGTTCTGCATCTTTTGTTTCTTCTAATAGTCTACAATGACTTCCCTCAAACTGTTGATCTCTAGAGTGTTATCAAATTCTGCATACAAGATGACGTTCACTGTCTGGGTTAGAGCTTGACCAAACTGAAGTTCCACACGAAGGGGGCCTGATTTTATAGGGTGGAAATGTCCTTCATCGCTGCCTTGGTCCGGAGTGAAATCAAATCCCCACAAGGCATACCCTCCTGCATAATCCTCGTACGTAATGCCGTGGCTACTGTCTCGGCCTAACTGTCCTGTGGCTTCATACAGGGTCAAGTAAGATCGTAAGTAATTTCTCTCGCCACCAAAGTCAGGTTCAAAAGGTCTGGTACACAAGGTCTTGCCATCTCGACTGACATCTATCTTGGTGACGTTAAAGTGTTCAAACTGGAACGGATTCTGACTGATGGCTCCGTTGAAGGCTGCATTAGAAACCATACCAACGATCAAACGTTTAGGGAGCTGTCCTTGGAAGATGTGATCTTCGACTATGGATCGGAGTCCAGCGGCTGCAGTAAAGGTTTTCACTTCCACGCGTCTAAGAGGATACTTAGCAGTGGTTCTGCTCAAGGTTTGACTGATGTCGTTAGCTACTTTGGGTAAGACTTCTACACGTCGCACATAAAGTTTGGCTTGTTGAATGATGGTTTTCCACTCGTTAGCAAAAGCTATCAAATGGAAAGCGGCACTACTGCGATTCAGTCTCAGACGTACATCTACTCCGTTCAACAAATACTTGTCTTGCAACCACATGTCCAAATGCAAACGATCCATCAGTTCTAAACTGTTCCCTCTGATTTTCTTTCGGCGTTCGTTAAATCCCACATTATGGGGATCTGCTGGATTTATTTTATGAGCAGCATCATCAGTCTGGTCAATCCTCGCCCCTATTGACGGGGATATGTCGTTGAAGGCACCCGCGGTGTCAGGTTTCCAGACCACCGAAGCATCCAGATGAGTGTTCTTGGCATCTTTTCCGTACGACAAGAGATTTTCCAAATAAGCACGGTAAGGGTAAGTATCCAAACTGCTGCTGATCAGTTTGTTATTCAAGTACAAATCTACTCCACTGAACAAAGAATGAAAGAAATTATTGACGGGAGCTACTAGGGAAGCTTCCACAGGAAGGCTGTTGTCACTTTTTTGTACTAGCAGTTTCAGGTACAAGTAACTGTTATTCAGATCGATGTAATCTTCGGTTTGTCCTTTGATATCAAATTCGATAGGAGCTGAATCCGTCAAAGACGATACAGGATGAAATTCCACCCATTGGGATTCTTGCATTGTCATCATGGTGGGACGCATAGAAAACAGTTCTAGTTCGGACTTGGTACATTCGCAAGAATCTCGGTGCATCATTTTCACAGTTTAGTAATCAAATACGTCTAATTCTCTACCAGTTCTTCTTCTTTTCTTATTTTTTCTGGAAGTACTACTGTCGTGTGTTCTTTTATGAACTTTGAAAGGATTTTGAGGTTGTCGTCTCTTTCTACCTTGTCCTTGCTGCTGTGAAGTAATGCCAGAGTCTGAAGCGTGAAGCGTATTTATAGGATTTTCTCGGAGACCTAAAAGATCTTTACCAGTCGTCATCAACACATTTTTGCCTGCTCTCAAAAAGGCTTCTTTAGGATTTTGTTTGTCGATGAGGACGTTTTGCAAAAATTCTTTTCCTTGTGTCAAAGCAGCATCTTTTAAGGCATGAAATCCTCGAGTCACCATCGGTTTCAAAATAGGAGCTACCGTCCGAAAAGCTGATTTTAACATATCTCCTAAACCATGTCCTCGTTGTCGAGCCACTCCTTGGTACACTGGATACATTTTTTTTGAGGAATGTTAGAGAACTTGTTTTTTTTCGAAAATGTAGTTTCACCGTGACTTTTCCTTGGTCAATGAATGGAACACTTTGTCCTAAATCTCCTTTTATACTAATCTGGACACTGTCAAAATACGATTTACTGACTGGAAGATAATGAGGATGAACAAATTCACGGTGAACGTGAAAGGTGTTGCCACCAACACTAGCATTACTAGTGGTAGTACTACTTCCACCCTCTTCGTCCACAGTAACACTAGAACCACCACCACCACTATTATCCAATTTGAAAGGAATGACTCTCAGTAACGGAGCAGAGGTGTGTCCCACCACGTTGTACTCCACCACATCGGAGTAGACAAACATTAAATTCAGTCCACCATTCAATTCAATAGGATGTTTAAATTTATGTCCAAATTCTACGTTGGTTCCAAACTCTAAATCACTTTCAGCGGTAAAATCTTTATTTCCACCCAAAATACCAAACAATCCAGAGCAAAATTCAATGGTCAAATATTTTCTCTCTTCCAAAGGTAAACCTTTATCTTTCTCAGTAAGGAGTTGCCCTCTCTCTTTGAAAAATTGGACAATTAAACGTCGTGCCAAAGCATGGTAAGCAATTCTTACAAATTTATTGGCTGCTGATATGGCATATTGAAATTGGCGTGCAAACTGGGTTCTAATGGTGTCCAACAAATGTTCAGGACTAAAATAATATCCTGTAGGAATTCTCAGGGTAATCTGAGAATAGACAATAGGACTAGTAGATTTAGGATCTGGTACTAACTTTTTGAATGATCCTTTCATGTCTGGATCTTCAGGGTCTTCTTTCCAGATTTCAGGATCATTATTTACCAAGTGATCATGTATTTTTTTGTTCAAGATTTGTACAACCATAGTGTTTTGAGTTTTGTTGATGTTTATGATTTGCGTAGGATGAATGATTTCTACCAAACTAACTTCCCAATGAGCATCGTGATCCAATTGAAGGGCTTGAGGTAATTTGGCCGTGAAACAACATAAGCTGTTGTTGGGAAACACATCCATGGAACTGTCACTAGGTAACGTTAAATAAAATTGGTCATTCATAGTTCCAAAGTGGTGGTTCTGGTGTCCGAGGTGTCACTCAAGTGAACAGAAGAAGGATGTTCAAAAGGTTCCAAAAGAGGACTGGTAGTATTTTGGTGGTGGTGGTAACTGGACGAAGAAGAAGAAGATGGACTGGCGTTGTTGTGGTGACTGTTGTCGGTCGTGGTCGTAAATTTCAAAGAGGGACTGGGTAAAAGATAACCGATGCAACTGCTCAGTAAAATGGTCCACAATTGCTTGTCTCCTTGTTGTAAACTCAAATTGGCAATCGCTGCTCCGATGACACAATACACTACAAAGATTTGGCAGAAAAAGACGATTTGATTTTTAGGCACACGTTCTCCGCACCACACCCAAAGGGGTTGTTTTTGTAATTCTTGAAGAGAAGAAGAACTCTGTGAAGGAGTCGTTGAAGTCGTCTGGGTGGCTACTGTGTTGAATGGCATGTTGTAAGTTTACTTCTTTTTCTTTTTATAGTCGACGACTTGAGAAGCTGCAATCCAAGAATCAAAACTAGGGGGATATCCTTTCCAACGTACTTTGACTTCTTCTACTCGTCGTTTACCTACTTTGCGTGTTCTTTGTTCGAGAATGCTTTCGATGTCGTACAAGGTATCTTCTTTTTTAGTCACTCGTTGTAACTCAGGCAAGTAAAATGTTCCTTTGAGTACTTCACCGTGCATGTCTTCCAATTTATAGACGGGAGGATCACGTCCACGGACGGGGGTAGTGACACGAAACAATTCGGTAGTCCAGTTAGGTAAATAACCTTTGTCAAAAGTACGTTTGGTTTTTCCGATGCGAACCCAATCTCCCGTCTTTAACAACTTCAACAAAGGTGTTTTCTTTTTCTTCATTTTTTTGGTCTGCTGGGGTGAACCGAATAATTTATCAAACACAGACACTTCGTTTTCAGGGCTGACCTGTTCGGGGGTACATCCAATACTACGATGGTACGATTGATTGTACGCTTTGACCAAACGAGGTAACACGTCGATGTACTTGAGAGTATGTTGATGTGTAAAATATTTCCACATGCGTTCTTTCAAAGTTCTTTGAAAACGTTCCACGATACTGGCTTTGGTTTCAGGATTTTCGGTCGTAAAGAATGAATGTGTCTTTGTTTCAATTCTTTTTGAAAAGCTTGGTTTAGAAATTCGGTACCTTTGTCCGTTTGCCATCGTAAAGGTTGACGTCCACTTTGTTTCAAGACCAATTTTAAGGCTCGTACCAATTCGGTACTGCTTTTAGAAGTCAAAGGCACGACCCAAGCAAATTTGGAAAACACATCAATGACACAAAACAAATATTTGTAACCACGATTGTAAGTAGCTAAATGAGAGACATCCGCTAAATCGGCTTGCCATTGATGATCGATCCCTTCCACTTGAGTAGTACTTCTAGAAAATTTACGTCGAATGGGTTTGTGTAACGTGTACGTTGATTGTTCTTGTAACCATCGTCGTACTTCAAGCAAACGTACACTTTTCAATTGACTTTTAGCAGCTCGATATAATTTTTGAACTCCTCCGTAACCAGCAGCATGACCAGGATTGTAATAAATGGTAGCTAACAGTTTCTCCATGATGATTTTCCTCAAGAATAAGTTAACCAAGTTCCAATACTCTTTTCTTCGTGAGGTATCTTTTTGGATTGTTGTTGTTTACGTGTCCGACGTGCTACTGGGGTAAATGAAGAGGGAGTTCGATCATCAGGGGTCATCGGTTCTGTTTTGACTTCTTTCTTTACTTCTTTCTTTTTCTTTTCTGAGGGTAAAGGGGTAGACCTTTTCTTTTTTATCCAATCTGGGGTGGCTAACTTTTTTATTTTTTTAAGAGGTGGAGTTAGTAAAAACTCTTCTTCTTCTTCTTCTTCTTCTTCTTCTTTTTCTTTTTTGATGGTCACATTAGGTTCGCTTTTCATCAGAGCCTTAAAATCTCTCAGAGTGGGTGAAGCTGTTTCGTCGACTGCTTTTTGGCGAAAGAGTTGTAGACGTTGTAAAAGTTGACCGTACCGTTGGGTTTTTTCTGTTTCAGACAAATTGTTTTGTTCCATCAGGGATTGTAATTCTTGTTGTAACTGAGACATTTCGTTAAGATTAGGATTGAGTGGTAAATGAGGTATCCGTTGTTCGTTCCAACGATGAAATTCCATCCATCGTTTGTAAGGTACTAAAGTCAGTTTTCGTCCTTCCATTTCATTCAAAGGTACCAAAAAGGTGTGGTCTTTTCAGAGAAGGGTGGTCCTTTTTATCTTCTTTTTTTTATCGCATGACCCCTCCTAAAAGTGGTCCAGCAATCGTTCCTAACAAAGGAGCGGCTATTTTTAACAATGGTCCTAACAGCATAGGTAGAAATCCTCCTCGTTGTACCAACATTTTTTTCTTTTGTTGAAGAGGTATTTTCTTTTTCACCATTTGACGAAGAACATTCCGATGTTTCCCTAATTTTTGTTTCTGTATCTTGGACAAAGGTACCGTTCCTTTCAACACGTTCAAACAACATTCACACACGGTATCAATGATTTCTTTAGGAGCTGTTTGAATGAGTTGTTTTCGCATGGGAGAATTGGATTTGCTCAAGACAGACAAGACATCCCAATGTTTAGCCAGACGAGGGGGAAGTCGTCCTTTTTTGGTGGTTTTCTTCTTTTCTTGGTGGTGGTGGTGTACACGTTTGGGAGCCATCTTTTTAAGTCGGTAGAAAACAAGTCTGAAGTCTTTTGGCCTTTCACCCTTCTATTTTATACTGGAACACGTCTCCACTGATTGTCTGCACGACGTACCAACTTCACGACAGGTCTCACTCGACGTTGAGGTGTTTTCAAGGGACTAAATCGTCTCAATTCTTGTTTGGATAAATCCACTAAACTTTGTAAGATGCCAGTTCTTTCTTGGACTTTGGTTTTAGGGGATGGTACTTTGTGGGTGGCTGCTGCCATGGCTAAATCAGCTGAAGTCGACGGCCCCGACGGGGTAACTTTAGAAATAGGTTTCCATTTTTGCATCAAATTAGGAAACACGGATCTTAAGTCTGGTTTGACAGGCATCATGGTAAAAGGGGGTGAAGAAGACAAAGAGGAAGAAGTGGATGCCAAAGGAGACCTTGTCACTGCTGGTGGTGATGGTAAGGATGGTGGTGTCTTGCGGGTGTACGTTTGCGTCCTGGCAGCAGTACCTCTTTTACGTCGGGTGTTAGTGGTGGCAGTAGGTGTGGTTTTCTTCTTTTGGGTACGACTTTTCTTTTTCTTGGGGCTGGTTTTCTTCTTCTTTGGACTTTTCTTCTTCTTTTTAGGAGTTGTTTTGGTTTTGGTATCATTAGGATCCCATTTCAAAAGGGAACGAATCATAACCCCTCCTAAAGAACCACTTCCACCAGGAGTTAAAATGATTTGTTTTTTAGTCCGTGAATCGATTCTAGGATCAGCCAGTTGTGACAATACTCCTTTATGTTTTTGAAAAAAACGTTGAGTTTGATGAGGGATGTGAATGATGCCTTGTAGTAATTGACGTGCCGTCAAAGTAAACCATCGTAACACTTCTTTCAGACTCGATTCTAACAAATGAGCACGGACTTGTGCATTTTTTTCACGACTGATGCCATACAAGGCACGAATCAATTTAACCGAAGGATGAGATTGAAAGGAAGTCATCTTCTCTCCAAAAAGAGTGTGAGACAGAAATGACGTCGTAGGTTGTTTTTATAGTTTTTTTTTAAAAATGAGCTGAAGGGGCCGTGTAAATGACAGGACCACCTTCTTCACTCCAAGAGTGAAAGATACTGGCACGAAATCTCAAATAGTCAGGAGTGGTCGGTTTTAAGTCAATGAGTAAATACTCGTGAGGGGTTTGAGTGGCATCGTCGTACGCATAATTGAGCCAAGGAGCTCCTAACTGTTTGGCTAACACTTGTACTTGAGATTTGTCTCTGGGACTTTTAAACAAGACCACGTAATGAGCATTCAAACTAATGGTTCGATGGGCTTTACTCTGTTGAAATAAATTTTGTGTTATGTACACAATACTAGCATTACGATGGTGACCTTTTCGTGTAAACCAAAGTTTAATTTCTTCTTCGTCTTCTCCTAACATGTCATCAAAAATAACTAAATGAGTTTGACTCACGTCAGACACGATTCCATCGTCTTCGTGAGGGATGACTTCTACAAACGAAATGGTTTCTCCTTGACTTTCTTTCAATAACGTGTAAGACGGTTGCCACTCTTTGTAACACCACACGATACGTTGAGGTGGACGATCAAACAAATCAGTTTTGTGTTCGATCAATCGTTTGACAAATTCGGTTTTGCCTGAACCACTGGGTCCAGCAATCAACATGTTAAATGGATGGCGCAGATACAAAGCATTCCAACTTTGACGATCTAACTTTTCGTCAATCACTTTCACCACAGAAGAGGTAGTAGACGAGGTAGAAGAAGATGTAGCCATGATTGAGGTAAGAAGATTTTTGAGAAGAAGACAAAAAACCCAAGGCATTTTATACGATTTTCATACACGTTTATTTTGTAGAGAAAAAAAAGTAACCAACCAACCAACAAATAACATATTTTTTTACAAGTCATTCATTTTTTACAGTACGAGTGAGAAAATAGCCAAGTAAAATCATCAGGTACACAATGAAGGCTCCTACGGAAACCATCAAACTGTCATATAAACACGTCAATGTACAACAATAGTTTCGTGTCCTAGTCATGAAAGACACTGTGTTTTGGGGTGACATTCTTCTGGTCGTCTTTTGTTTTTTTGAATCCTCTGACGGTAGCGGTGGTGGTGGTAAAGAAGGGTGGTGTTCCTCCTCAAGAGGTATTGGAACCACACAGTGGTGGTGTCAGGTACTTCTTCTTCTTTTTCTTCTTTTAGGGTTTCCCATCGAGGTTCCCCTTTTTTCACTTTTAGAACCTTATGGATAAGTGGCCAAATCTTTGCTGAACTGGGCCACTTCTTGTAACCAATATTGGAAACCAAGGTTTCTCCAGGGTCGTACATCTTTCCAATGGAAAAGGTGTTGGTGTAACTCACTAGCAAAACACACTTCTTGAAATGTTTTATACACAGATAAAGTGTGACGAATGTCTTCTTCACATGGAAGTGCGTCACTAATTTTCATTACCACTCTCAACGCTTTACGTACAATGTGTCTTTCGTGGACTGATAAAATTAAGTTTTTATAGTCTTCATCTTCTTCTACTAAGTCCGAAGAAGAACACAGGGTCATATTGTTTTTTGGAACTCAACAACAATTGAGTCCAAAACAACCACGGATCGTTCAAAAGAATCCAAGGCAAACACTTGTCCTCAAAAATAGTCCACAACGAATGTCCTGGAAAACGAATTCCAAGATAAGAAGTCACTAAGACACATACCACATAACGTCCAAAATTTAATGGACACAGTTCTTGTATCACTTTTTTATAATCCTCTAAGGTCTTAATTTTATCTATGCTTTCCTTCCACGGAATCCGTTTCACGAGTGGCGTGTAGACTTCAGGCATACCCACTCTTTTATAGCCAGGCTGTGTCTAATAATAGACACTTAGTGGTGACGGGCTAGATCTTTGGCAAACTCTTGGTAAATCTTTTCGCGCACTTCCAAAGGCAAGCCACGAATGTACTCTGGTAAAGTTTCCGTATTCTTCTAAAGAAGAAGTATTCTCCTCCGACATGGAATTTTTTTTAAAAACTACTTCTTCTTCTGTTTGGCATCTGGTTCATCGTACCCGAACTGTTCTAAGGCGACTAAAGGTAAGAACTGACAGTGCGGAGACCATCTGGCATGTTCAATGTAAGCTGAGTCGGTAGGCTCCCAATGGCAAAGTTTCACACCACAACTAAAACATTGAACTATATCTCCTTCTCCCGTGTATTTAAATCCAGATCTAGCTAAACCTTCCGGTTTAGGTCCTTCTAGAAATTTTGGCCACTTGTCTTGGAATGACTCCAGTCGACTTTCATACTTGGAATAACCAAGTAAAGTCACAGGTATTCTGATATGCAAATAGGGACCCACATTCACCTTGTTGTCATTAACGTCAATACCAAACCGTACAGAATCCGTTTCATCGCATGGTACTGCATCACACTCCAAGTCGTGGTGACTCATCTTTTTTTTCTTCTTGCTTCTTGGTTAACGTTGAAAGTGAGAATGAAGGGTTAGGTTTGGAAGGGGTTCCTTTTTTATACCCTTCCAAATCGGCGTGTCCGTAAGGTAAAGTGGTGTGATCTGGAAGTCTCACTCTTTTTTGGTACACGATACGATACACTTTTTGAACAGGTCGAGTCACTATTTTATGATTTGGTAGGCGTACAATCTTGTGAGGTTCTAACGTGTGCACTCGAAAGTCTTCCACTTGTCCAGACAGCAAAGCATTTTTCAAAACCTCAAAGTTAACCACTTGGCTGGTTAGGGATGCCTGCTTGTTGCAACAGGAGTTCTGCTTTATTTCGTTGTTTGGTTCTGTCCGACTGTCGAATGTTATTCCAGGCTCTTTTCCATTCTTTGCTCTCGTTCTTGTTGGCATATGTTCGTCCCACCACAATAGCCCGAGCAAAGCACATCTGGTCTTGAGTATTGTCGATTTGGACGACACTGCGTTTGGTACTTCGAATATCGTCCACCAGTAACGGTTTCCTACTTCGTCCACTTCCTCAAGGAGGGGAAACGTGAGTCAAGTAAAGTGTGGCCTTTCCATCGGTGATGGTAAACTTGTCGTTGGATTGTTGCACATGTTCTATTTTGGACATGACTTTATCTGGTGTTAATTCTTCCGGACTGCTAAATTCAATCCAAACAGGACTCTTCAATTGGTCATGATGGATGGCTAGTCTCAACCGATCCTCTTCTTTAGCACCACATTGCCGTTTCAAGTTGATTAAGACAGATTCCCACAAATCGCTAATGAACTGCGCCGCTTTCTCGGGAGGTACTTCGGACTTGAAGTCTTTGAAGTGAACCGTATGTGTATAGGCCGTGGTCCTAAATTTTCGAGAAGTGATTTTTTGTGTCTCTCGAATCCGATAGTAATTTTCAGGAGCCACGGTAGTAGGACTTTCTTGGTAAGGGGTTCTGGTGTTGGTAGTAGTAGTGGTTTTGGTTTTGGGTGACAGTGGTGGTTTGGAAGTTTGGGTTTCAGGTTGTTGTTCACTCATTTCATCTTCAAAGTCACTGGCATGGACTTGAGCCAGTACTTCCTCTAAGGGTGTTTCAGGCGGCACGGAATACCTTTGTCGTCGTGGCCTCATGGTTTGTTCTTGTTCTTCTTCTGTTTTATCATGGTTTGGGTGTGATCTTTTCATCTTGAACTTTACTTTGAAACTGATTCAGTTTTCACCCAGGCACCTTTATATAGAGAGAGGAGAGTATATAAAGAGAGACCTTCGTACCTTCAGAATTTCAGAATCAGTCTTTGGAATTGTACTTTCAAACTGTGAAGATGGAAAAGTACTGCGTTCGAGATAAAAGTCAAGATACTTGCTATATCTGCCAAGAGAAAGGTCATTGGGCTACACAATGTCCACAACGGCAACACCAAAACAGAGATAAAAGACAAGATACTTGTTATATCTGCAAAGAGAAAGGTCATTGGGCTACACAATGTCCACAACGGCAACACCAAAACAGAGATAAAAGACAAGATACTTGTTATATCTGCAAAGAGAAAGGTCATTGGGCTACACAATGTCCACAACGGCAACACCAAAACAGAGATAAAAGTGAAGATACTTGTTATATCTGTCAAGAGAAAGGACATTGGGCTCCAGAATGTCCACAACGTCAACAGCAAAAGAGAGACAGAAGAAAAGATATCTGTTATCATTGTAAAGGACCAGGACATTGGTCTTATGAATGTCCTCATAAAGAAGAAGAAGAAGAAACTCTAGCAGAGGAGAGGGAGGAAACCGATTCAAAATCAACAAACCTAAAAGAAGAAGAAGAACATATCATCAAGAAAAGTAAGAAGAGAGTAAGAAGAATGGAAGACAGTGAGAATGAAGAAGAAGAAGAAGAAAAGGAAAACAGGATTCCTATGAAGAAGAAATTAAAGAAACACAAGAGAAAGAGTGAGAATGAAAAAGAAAAGGAAACTATGACTCCAGTGTTTAGATTCAAGCCACACAAGCATTACAGAAAGTGAACTTTGGTTTTTTTTATCAAAAGTAGTTTCTTTTAGGTCATGTGGTTTTTTAGATTCAGGGTCATGAAGTGTAAACACCGCGAAGCCAAGAATGACGTAGAAAGAATGACGTTGGAGAGTATATAAAGAGAGACCTTCGTACCTTCAGAATCAGTCTTTGAGATTGTACTTTCAAACTGTGAAGATGGAAAAGTACTGCGATCGAGATAAAAGTCAAGATACTTGCTATATCTACCAAGAGAAAGGACATTGGCCTTCAGAATGTCCACCACGTTCACAAAAAAGAGATTTTGGAATTCAATTGAATAAGTACGTTCATAAAGTGCATGATAAATATGCTGCAGACATACTTGGAAATGTCTATCATTTGAAGTCTGGAAGGAAAGTCAAAGGAAGATTGAGATCAACTGGAATGATAGATATTCAGGTTGCTGGTAAGGAAGGAAAAAAGAGGAAAATTACAAATCGAGGAAGATTTGTCTTTGAAGCAGTAAATGGACTGGATCTACCAAGACAGAGTAGAGTGGTACATCTCAATGATGTACTTGATGATGATAGAATAGAAAATCTTAAAGTGATGACTGCTAGTGAACAAACATGTCTACACAAGCATGTGAAGAATGATAAAGAAAAAAGGAGAGTTAATTTTGGAAGTGCTAGAAGTGTGTTGTGCCAGTTTGTTGGTGAGACTGAGGAAAGAAGATTTGGAAGTATGACAAAGGCTACTCAATATTTTGATTGTCATACAGAAAGTATCTACCGTTGCTGTAAGGGGATTTATAAGTCAGTCTTTTCGAAGAAGTTCCAGAAAAGATTTCAATCTAGATGGGAAGAGCCAGAGAAGAAGAGTCAAGTCACTAAAGGATTTGTGAGACCTGTGAAATTAACTGACTTGAATTCAGGATTATATAGTAGAATGGATTCCATTCGTGATGTGGCAAGGTGTTTTGGATTAAATCCTTGTGAAGTTTACAGGATTTGTCAAAAACGGAAGTGGATTCAAGATGATAATGGACATTTTATTAAGTTGGAGTTTATCAATGAGAGTCCAGAAGAAAGTTATGAGAGAATTGTAGACAAGAATCTTACTGAAGTGCCAGAACAAGAAGACGATGAAATGGTAATAATATAAAAATGAATTGAACTGTATTGGAATTATATGAAATTGTTTTTATTACAAGGAGTAACATAATGTATATAAATTAAATAAAATATAATTATTATTATTGTTATTGTTGAAAAAAAATATGGTGTTGTGTGGTTTTTTATTGAATTTGAAATAATAATGATTATGTTCTATCTCTCTCTTTCTATCGATCTGAAGTCACCCCCCTCTATCTATTATCTCACTGTCGATCTGAACCCTATTTTTAGGTCAGCGCAATGGATCGTGTGGTGTATGTGTTGGATAAAAAATAAAAAATTTAAAAAATAAAAAAAGGGTTGTGTAGTGTGTGTAAGTTTTGTGTTTGATATATAAAAAAAATTTTAAAAAAGTAAAAAAAATGGATGGTTTATATGTTGGATAGTATGTTGGCGTGATTTCATCCCTTTGTCATACCCTTTCGTCTGATAGCAGGTTTTTGGGGTTTTTAGGCAGCACACAAGGCATTTGGGATAGTGTGTTAGGTTTGGGTTTGGGTTTTGGGTTTATTTGGGTTTGTATATAAAAAAATATAAAATAACAAAATATTTTTTAATGAGTTACGAAATTTTAGTACTATTTTTTAGTCAGCCAATTTTTTCCATTTTTTTTTTTTCAGGATTATTTTCAGTCTCCGCTAACAATTTCGGAAGTTTAGTGTTACTTTTAGTCTAGACCATTATAATCTAATGTTCTGTGCACAACCCCATCGTATAATTTGTGATCAATGGAAAGTGTATCAGCCTTAAGTCAAAATACATCACAGAACGTTTGGATGTATTATTTTGTGAGAATTTTACATCTACGTTTTCAAAAGAAGGATTTTAGTAGACTATGTCTCCAATTCAATCTTGTGATATTTTACTGAAAAAAGAGGATTTTTTTCCTATCGATGTGATTTTTTAAAAATGGAATGTGTGATTTTGAAATTTCTTAAGGAAAATATACCATAAAAAAAGGTAAGTGTCGTGATATTTTTAAAAGTAGGAATAAAATATTCTCTCTCTCTCTCTCTCTCTCCGTCGTAATGTCAATTCTCTCTGTTTCACAAACACTAAGTTTCTTATACAATGATTTCGATTGAAATGATCATGGTATCTGTTCCCGTTTTTAAGATGCCTCTCCACAAATGTTGGCAGTAGTCACAATGATTATGTAAAATGTGACGTTAGTGTTGTAATTTTTTCAAAAACTTGCACCCCTTAAAAATTGTACAACGATTTTTCTTTCATAGGTCAATCGTTGGATTATATAAAATCTTGAGTTTAGTTGTTCTTGTGCATGTCAGGTATCTTAGCTTTGTTCCGATTTTGGCACTGCAATGTGTCACGAAAAAATTCTAGATCTACCGTTTTCAGAAGGAAACCAAAAAAACAAAAAAAAAACAAACAAACAAACAAAACAAAACAAGCACATAGCTTTACGGTGTAAGAATGCCTCGAGTATGACCCATCTAATTCTGCACTCTATAACCCGTCCTATTCTACACTCTCATTCTTGAGCCCAAAACATGCGTTCAGTAAAACTGTAACAATGTATTTTCATTCAGTCCATTTCAGACTGTCGATAAAACAAGACGTGTTTTTACTGTTCTCCCGTCTTCGGTTTTGGGAAATGTTGTAACATTGTTTGTAGCCGCAAGGCGCGTGCAGCAAAACATAACCTATCTTAAATATTTGGGAGGCATACAACAGGACCACCCTTTTTCAAGAAAGATTAATTCTATTTCCCTCCCTCCCACACCCCCGTAATGTTAAACTCCCGTAAAGGCCTCAAGTGCCCCCACCATGTTAAACTCCCGTAAAGGCCTCAAGTGCCCCCACCATGTTAAACTCCCGTAAAGGTCTCAAGTACCCCCACCATGTTAAACTCCCGTAAAGGTCTCAAGTGCCCCCTTTTGGTCTCAGTACCCCCCCCCCTCAACTACTCATGTGTTAATATAATACAATATATATTCAGAAATCAAAATAAGTGAAATATTTACGTTAATTGATATTTGCTAAATTTTAAAATTTTAGAATGAAAATAAAATATGTTGGTTTACTTGTTCGAGATTTTACTCCCGAGATAAAAATGTAACTATAACAGTAAAGTCCATTTTCGTATTGAGTTACTCGTCAGTAACTCTTTACACAATATTTATTTGGTAAATATAATGCCAAGAAAACACAATTTGCATGAGAAATTAATTCGAAGAATAGCTTTATATTTCTTTACTGTAAACATTGAAAAGTTATTTTGGTTTTTTTAAAAAAATCTAAAGATGATAGCTGTAAATTTAAGAGCTGAAAATCAACCTTTTACGTTCTACTACTATGTTTGCAAAAACAGTAACAGCTACTATAAAAAAAATCTGGTATGTGTGTTCCTTTGTTTTTCTTATGATTGTTCATATGGTCCCAATCAGCCCGTAATTTGGTCCGAATCAGCCAGCATTCATTGATACACCATTCCCTTGTTATGGTAAACCTTTACTAAGCAGTTTTAGAAAGACAGTCCAACAAGGAAGTACTCTTTTACGTCAGGAAATTAAAAGAGTCCCAAATTACCCGTATGTAAAAAACCAAATCTCTGGTGTCCTCAAACAATGATGATTCCTGTTCATAAAGTAGAATTAAAAATATGTACATGTCTGAACATAAATTTTATATGATATCCAATTAATGATTATTAGGAAACTTGGAAAATATATATTCATCTTAAGTACGAATAGTATGGAGTAGTTATCATGACTACTTATTAAATGCACATGCGCAGTACGAGTGTACACGTCTGTCCCGTTGTCAAAGAAGTTTTAATGAAGGAGCAAGTCATTCCAGTTATTATCTAAAGGAGGCAATGGGTAACTGAATATAATAATTGGTTTATGATAAAGTAATTTTCATCCACTGTAAAAATATAGTTCAGTGTGCAGGAAAGATGACAAAGAGGAGGTTAAGAAAGCAAAGTTCATCTGATTTCTGTTAGCGGAAGATTCGTACCCAAATCACCCGATATTGCATTTAAAATGTGCAAAATGGTTTTAAGTTTACGAATAGTTTTCATTTATGCTTAAGACTTTATATCAAAAGTACTATCTTGTCCGTCCATGAAAAAAATTAATTAGTAAGAAGTGACGCTTGCATGTGACGAATTTCAGTAACCAATTTTCGATGTTGCCATCTATTAGGCCAGCACGTTACTCGTTTCTCCTATTCTCGCGGGTTCCCTATTCTCGCGGTATGGACTTTTTCCGTTCTAAATAGATGCTTGCACCATCAGCCGGTCGTTTATAACAGCAGTTTTGTTAAACAGAAGTGTTTGATCTTAACCAATAACATTCTTTCAACAATGTTTCCTTTTTTTGGAAATAAATAAGAAAATGATGAATCAATAAAAAATGTATCAAAGACCTACTTTCCCTTTATCCCCAATTCAAATACAAGTCTCCTACATCTCGTACCGTAAGCCGAATCACGTCCCACTTGGCTGAATAAGGTCATCGACTTGATGATGGTTTACAATGATGCAAGTATAGCCACATGATTGACCCTGTTTACTTATCACTCATTGCCATAATCATGGTAGAGAATAAGGGTCATTGTATTGAAACCTTGACGTCGTCCCGAAATGTTGCAATCATGTATGACTGTATCTATTGATATAATTGATGATATGCCAAAATATATAAATGAAATTATGCCAGTTATCCATATTAATTACTATATTACAAGAAAGCCTGTGATAAATACGTAATAGTCAATTAATTCTTATATTTAATAAAGAGGGAACTAAAAGAGTGGAAGTGGGATGTTTCCAGAAAACATCACAGCTGTCTTTAGAAAATGCAGGATCTATTCCTTTGACAGCATGTCTATAAAAGATGTGCCAGTAACAGTGAACCATATACCGAAATGTAGAGGACAAAATTTTGCCAAGAATATTTGTTGTTGTTGTTGTTAATAAAAAATGTTTTTAAAAAAGCAACCCACAAAATCATCAATTGAACAACAGGTGCCTTTTGACAAACACAATAGCAATGTGTATGAGATCAGAGGTCTGAAAGAGTCCAAACTCGCCGATTCCGAGGAGCTTATTGATTGCAAGCAGCTAATGATTGTAAATTAGGGAAAATGTGGTGGACTCACTATGCTTAATTTCGAGTATCAAGGAGAAAACATGTTTTCAGGTGTTGGCACTATCTCTTCAGAGAATAACTGAATATATAATTGTATAGACTTGTCACAATTGTAAATATTTAATATTTAAAAACCGTTAATTTGAAGTTATCTGCTATGCACAATGATGTGTCGTGTTAATACTGACAGTGTGTTTATTTCATACCCAGTTTAAGCCCCTGTACAGTGATTACATCATTTGCCGCAAGAATACGAGAATCTTATTTGATATTGCGGTAGACACAGTATGTTCTGTTGGAGGTTGTTTATTGCATAATTGGTATAATTTACAATATTTCCTGAATACAGGATTGCAGATAAATGATAAATAAACAAGTTAGGCAACTTTCATTAGCAGGTAAATTATTGTCTTTTGTTATTTATTTCTTGTTTAGTACCATGAGAATATGGTATGCCAGTCTACTATTACCGCCTTACTAGTAAAACATACCCAAAAAAGTTTCAGTATACATACTTGGTAATTTATATCCTACTGCATCAGTAATCAGCATGTGAGGCATTGGTCACAGTGAATTAGTTTCCATTCCGATCAACGTGTCTGCCAAAGTGTTGAGTATTCCGAGATGACCTCTGATGGGAGGTGCTGTAAAGAGAACATCCTGTCACAGTGGCAATTGAGAAATACAGTGACCGTCAATAAGATGGTATCAAACTAAAAGAGAAAATAATAAAAGAAATTGGGAAATGTTATGTTAAAGCAATATATTTAATAAAAATTTTAGAAATTTAATTCATAAATTTAATGAAGATCTTTGTATTCCTGAGTTGTAGTAGATCCATTCAATAATTACGATTTCTGATATTCTTATGTTCTATTACATGGCATATTTGAAGCTAACCCCAATCCCTGTAAACTTAAATTGTATGCCCCAGGTCTAGGAAGCACCTTTTATTAATCTGAAGGGATTACAGGTTCATTAACTTGCCTTTATACTACTGATCTAAGAACCCACACTGAAATGAACTAACGAGTTTGACAATACATCCTTACTGACTCCCCCCAAAATTTGATAAAAATTTTTTATTGAAGAGCTTAAGTCATGTCACCAATTATGCTTGTATTCTTTAAATTGTGAAGCATATGATTGGTTGACATTGTGTTTGGCTTGATTTTATGAATGAAAAGTACAAAAAAGGGATTTGATCTGGATATGGTGTGAAGGGGATTTGATAACTTCCTTAAATGTGTACATGTAAGGGAAATCTAAATTTTTTGTATATGAATAACATTTTTTTCAACTGTTAAACTAGACAGCTATGTGAATTTGTTGAGTATATGTTTACATACAGGTCATTCAGATGTAATGCATGATGACAGCGGTTCTCGGAAAAGCTCAATTGCTGCGGTAATATGATGTCGTAGTATATAGGGTAAACTGGTAAAATTCTGACTAGTGGGTTTATTCCAACCAACAACATTGTGTAATACAGACGATAGTTATTGCATAATATGTACATGCAAAGTGGCTTGGCTCTGTGTACATGAATATGTAAATGAGGTATGGCTCAATTCCAGCACACATGGTACTGTCAGTGCAAATTACATCACCCCATCATCACTTGCTTCTCTCTATGTGTATCTGTATAATACTGGAAAGACCTCAAAATCAAGTTTTGCATCTGGGGGTGGGTTTATGCATTTATTAATTGTACAGTCTGGTTTTAAGTTTCTATAATGTGCTAGCTTGGAAACACTCAACAATATAGAGTAAATGGGCCATATTCCGACTACTCTGGGATTCTAACTTCTTCATATGTTAACATGTGTATCTGACTGGAGGTCAAAGGTTAGTGGGAGAGATCTTCAGCAATGAAATCAGACTATGAATGTCATGTGAGAAATATAAATAATGAGAAAAATAGTTAATTTCATCTACTCAAATGAACCTGGCCAATTCCATCCATAACAAGTAGGTAATTCCAGCCACTACGACAACACATTAATCAATGACTTCTGACATATTTATATTTTCTGTTAAGTTTAGTAATCAATTTGTGAGTCATTAAGATGCAATTTATCAAAGGGTTAAACCATTTTTTAATACACAAACCAAATAGTTGATATATAAAAGAGAGATGAGGGAGGGACAAAGGGGATAGAGAAAAATTAAAATATTGAAATATCAGCTCATTGATTCTTGAGAAAACATGAACTGATGTTTTCGGCAGTTTTATTTTCTATATAAAACTAATTGTTAATTTTTAGTGATGATTGTTCTGCTCTGTTCATTTGTGTTCCTGGGTGGTCAGAATTTGTCCAGTGGTTAATATTCCTGAGGATAAATTGAAATCTTGAAATATAATTGGCTTTTTGTGTCTTTTTCAGTATTTTTTTTACATTTTTTTTTAGAAAATAAGACTTTACTATTATGAACACTCACCATATAAGGCATGGGTTTGTGCCAAATACCAGAGATGGATGCTAACTGTGAGATAATCTAGGTTGAGGTAAAGCTCAAGGGATCCAAATATATGAACATAGGATCATATTACTGACCACCGCGATCTGGACTACAAGAGATTGAAGAACTTTGAAAGTCACTGTCAAAACTCCCAGAAAACTCCATGGATAGGCATTCATCCTAGCAGGAGATTTCAAATTACCTGATTTTGACTGGGACAAATATTGTATCAGACCAGGATCCTCAGAAACCAAAGAACATCAGATAGTACTTGGTATCACAAATGGACATTTGCTAACTCAAATACATAAAAACCCAACAAGGCTTAACAACACACTAGATTCTACTTCACAAATAACCCGTCACTTGTTAAACATTGTCAGACGATCACAAGAATATCAGACCATGACATGATAATTGTAGATGCAGATATACACCAAATTTGATGATATTATTATCATTGCTAATTTTGTTTAGTGGAGTTCTACTTGATTACTGTACAGTATGTGAGGTGGCATTACAAGCACCATTACATAGATATTTTAAAATATGTGGGGAAAAAGAGGGGTTGGGAATGAAAATGACAGAGCCTGTTTGTATAAAAACAGCAGTAGTACATTTTCAAAGTAAGGAAACATTTTAACATCTGAACATAAATACATTATTCACCAACTATACTTTCTGGCGACAACTCCCCCAGTCAGTATCCTTTTGTATTATACATGAAAATTTAGTGACTTGTTAAATACAAGGGATATTAGGTTTCAACGGAATGATATAATTTTCATGTATCATAAAGAAATTAGGTTTGTATGGTATGAAAAAGAAACAATGGGCAACATTTCAAATCAGATACCTTACATTGTCTTGGTGACATTTTTGTTATGGCAGCCATTTTCTGTCAGCTTAATCTTTTGGATGGTCTTGGTGTCACTCAAGATCTTTACAGTGCTGTTGGGAAAATCCTCTTCCTAATTGTAAACAATGATGGATATCTGACAATCATCATATTTTTTTTTATCTCAGAATTATCTAAGAGACAACAAATATATGTTACAATGTAATTTTTACTTAGGTTTCTACCAGTGCATGAATGAAAAGGTGATTTTTACTACCAATAAATCATTACTACCATAAGTACTATAGTCTACAAGAAAAACTGATGACAGATCACATCCATGTTTCAGCTACATGGGGTGTTCTGGTTGCACTGCATGCACTATGATGAGTCCTGATTATGGATATTATCTCTTATTACAGTCATTATATTGGAAAATTAATTTTTATACAATTTATTTCTAAACTGAAATTGGACTTCGATAAAAAGGGGGGAAAAAAACAGTATTAGCTCATTATGCATGTACTGTATAGTAAGCGTAACAATGCTTAATCAAGAACAGTGTTTGAACACCAGATGAATCATTGCTGATTCTTTGAGTACATAATGATGTAAATAAACCCACATGCATAAATAAATTTGTCAATGCGCTTCCTACTACACAGCAGTGTTTTCTCCAGGCTGATCTCTTCCTACTACACAGCAGTGTTTTCTCCAGGCTGATCTCCTCCTGCTACACAGCAGTGTTTTCTCCAGGCTGGTCTCTTCCTACTAAACAGCAGTGTTTTCTCCAGGCCGATCTCTTCCTACTAAACAGCAGTGTTTTCTATAGACTATGCTCATATTACTAAACAGCAGCATTTTCTCCAGGAAACACCTATGTGCTTGTAGCACAGTAAAATTCAAAAGATTGAATGTAGTCATTAGCCACACATTGGTATCATCGGCAAATCTGTGCTGTGTGTGCTATCTATTAGGCAAGTTCTCAAAGTCATCATGGTGCTTCATTATAACACTCTGACCATGTAGCAAGGTTGTCATTTATCAAGATTACCTAGTGTTTTGAGAGACCTCAGAGTGAGTGAATGGTAGGGAATTAAAGAATAATGAATACTCAAGTCATTGAAGATAATAACTTGTGGACCGATATAAATGCAATTGCTGTGTATTTAGTGTCAGTACGGAATGAATGAAGTGAAATTTATGACGATGACAATGGGGACATTGCCTCATTTTAGTACTCTGGTGCCTCATTTGAAACAAAGAGGTGTACTTAGCACTAGTTAACTTTTTCGTGTGCATAGTTAACTTTTTTGTGTGCATGTGATGATACCATGATGTAAGCACTGATCCATACCTGGGTGCTATTTTGGTTGTTATAATGTTGGTACCACATTGTATTTATTTATGTATTTAAAGTTTAAAGGCAGAAAAGTTTAAATTACTGGTGACTGGCAACAGTTTTAATGCTAAAAGAACAAAAAGTGTTTTATAATTTTACTGACAAAACCTTGAGTGCACCAATGAAATATGTCATTTTTATTCTGGAGTTCTTGAAAGACACTGGTAAATTATTAATATTTAGCACCCTGCAGAGAGTCCATTTGTAGGTCTCTCACTATTTCATTGATTGTCTGCTTATTTGTATTAAAAGCTATAAACTTTGTGTACAAAATGAAGCACGTGACCTATAAATGGAGAACAATGCAACTTATTGAAGTAAAAAAAGACACAGCTTTCGAACTTAATTTCTGTCTTCAGCTTTGATTGACCAATGTGTATATTTCTGGTAGCATTCAGAAAACAAAAGAACCCCAATTCCCTCAAATACTCTTCCCTACAGATTATGATAAAATACACGGACAGTACATTGACCTGGAGGCAAAGTTGAACATGTACAAAACAGAGATCCCAAGAACAGAGATGTGTGCCACAGTTCCATACCTGAATAAATTAGTAACATTAATTGTAAAATTGTTGTAAATCATATTAGTTACGAACCCTTCTACAGCAGAATGTAAATGAGGCGGTTCAGCAGGGTTTAAAATTAGCAGTAGTCCATTGTCCCATGACTAGTAAATTTCATAATTTTCATAATTTCAGTAATTTCAGTAGTCCAATAGCTAGCTAAGTTTCAGTTGTTGCCAATCAGCTAGTGAAGAAGGACTAGCGAAGATTTAGCAGGACTAGTCAATTTCTCAAGCTACTAGTCCTACCGGTTACTGAAAAATTATGTTAAATTCTAGGCCTGTTTAGTCTCATGAACAGTATCAGAAGTATAAATTGTTTAAAGCAGGACACACTTAAGATACTTGTAAACATCAACTGAGCTGATCCATTCAGTAAGGAGGACATTGACAGAACAATTGGACACTGATTGACATCAGGACCTGCAGGAAAACACTGCTTTAAGTCATACGGAATCAGAATTTGAGTGAATCAAGTCAAGATATAAATGTTGTTTGGAAATAATGTCAAACATCAACTGTTTTGGTACTGGGAGCTGGTTTATGTCAGGACCTATAGAAAACATTGCATTTAATGAAATCGGTTCAAAAGTTTAGTAGACTAAAGTCGCACACAATTTTTTTTTCTGAAGTACACTATTTTGAAGGGGCCCCTGGTGGCTGAGTTTTCTAAGGTACTCGCCTTACAGATCACTCACACATCTCACCTTTGTCTGCGTGCAGTGGCATACTAACGGTAAATGGCGCCTGGAGCAACAATGATTGCCCAAAGGGCCAGAATACGAGGCCCAAATTTTTTCAGCTGTTTTGGCGCTTGGGGCAACCGCCTCGTCCAACCCCCACCCCCATTAGTCCACTACAGTCTGCGTGTGTTCGAATTTCAGCTTCGGCTAATGTGGGTATGTGAGAAAGCTTGCCAGTAGCTTCCTGTGGGTCGGTGGTTATTCCTGGGGTCTTCACTGGTTTTTCCTTCAAGTATACTGGCCACCATGTATAGCCTGTCATGTGCTGAAAAATGTAGTTAAACCCACAAAACACACTCAGTTTTGCAGGGCAAATAAACACAGAAAATGAGTCAATTTAAATCATTTTTTACATTTCTTTTTTATTTAAAGTATAGTCATTTCAATAATATTTTTAAAAAAAAGACATCCTTTTGAGGCAGGTGAAATTATAGTCAGGGTAAGTGATTTTTAAAAAGCCTCCAAAATTATACATATTTGAAATAGAAAAAAGAAAATGTATAAAAATTAAATATCTGCTGATTTCTCCGGGAATTGATAACAATCCCATCTGTTGAGTAATGGTAGTGGTACCTTAATAACTGGTTAAGTCTGGAACTCTGACATTACAAATATGCCGATTGGCAATTTAAAAAATTAGTTTTTAGGTGTCCCATATAGGACATGAACAAATTACTATGATTTTGTGTTCCAACTCTTACAAATCATCGAAAATAATTCAGGCTGAGCAAACTTGTTTAGTTTCCCAAGACTTACATTCATTACAGCACACCTGCCCAGGAGGAGGTGATGCAACGAATAAGAAAACATTTGATTATAAGAACAAAATTTCATATTCGAGTGAAAAAAAGCACTGACCCTATTAGATCAGTGTTTGAGCAGTTCATTCATATGAAAAAATCAATAGCATTGATAATTTGTACTTGCAACACTTTTGATTGTTCTCAAACCGCATTCACCATCATCTTGAACAAAGTAGCTGCCATTGAATTGGGTTTGCCGGATAAAATTTTTCTATTTTCTAAGAAAATTAGAATTAACTTGGTAAGTGGTAAATATGTATTTTGAGGTTGGTTGATAATATAGTAAACTCTAAAAAGGAAAATTAAGAGAACACAAAATCAGATAATTGTTGTTTGGGAGATATTTTCATCTCCACTTTCAGTAACTTTGAAACAGCATTTTGTTAAAATTCTGAATTATTCTGGCTTTTTTTTTTTCATCATCTATTATTTGTAAATTATTAATTGAGCAGTGAGAGAAAAAAATTGGTACATGTGGTATTTAGCAGTAAAATTTGTGCCGAAGCACTGGTACTGAACATGTTATTATCCCCTACTCGATGCCTATGCTAAAATGATAACTACATCACAACCTGAAGTAGTATGATGATGAAATTTATGTAATGGGTTATCCTTTTAAGTAAGTACATTATTAATACACACCCAGACATCCCAACCCTTGTGGCTTTACCATAAGGCTCACTGAAATGACCCTTAAACTACGGACTTAGAGAACAGTAGCAAATAGTTCGAAAATGCGATCATTGCAGTCAAATCCAGATATTGGCTTGTCCCTGTTTGGTCTGGATACTGGTTTTGATATTAAGTAAGGAACCAGACTAACTTTACAGGGGTACCTCAGATGCTTTACTCTACCCATGCTTTTCATGCAAAACACTTGCATGATTAAGCAATTGCTTTTACGTTATAACATCATCTGGAAATATCCACCAAATGACAACACACTAAAAGTGAAGGAGTCAATCATTCTCATAAAAAGTCAAAATAATTAGCACAGACATATAAATGGAATATTCGGATACTTGGCTGTGCTTAGGAACAAAAAGCAGGGAAGGCAACAATTACATTTATTGGACATCATGTTGTGTCAATCTGAGTATTGTTCATGGCGGAAGAGACGGTGGCCGCCTTCATGTGAATTTAAAAACGGAAAGATTACATTTAGTTGAGAGATCTAGCAAGAGGTACCGTATATACTCACGTATAAGCCAATACTAACTGCAAACTGCATAGACCCAGATCTGCCGTCACATAATGTGCCGGCAGATCTGGATTTATGCAGTTTGTAAGGACTAATCAGTAGAACAAACAACATAGACCCTGATCTGCCGGCGAATTACGCGACAGCAGATCAGGGTCTATGTTGTTTGCATTTGGACCCAGATTATACACGAGTAATTGACTGTCATGGGGTTTTGAAAGGTCATTAGCGATAACATGTACTTTATGAACTTTTTAGGTGAACATAATGTTGTATTGACTGCATCAGATGACATTTCTAAAATGCATGTTTTTCAAGTTGGCAATAGCAGTACATAATATTTTGTTACATTTTACTGAAAATTAGTCTAACTTGCAGAAAAATATTGACTGGCTTACTGAGATCTTTGTAAGGTTCGCAGATCTTCATGTCAGAAGATTTCCCTTGTGGCTATTTTTAGATAACTTTGAAAAGTAACAAAGAACTCTGAGCTCTCAGTAGTTAGAGTTCCTGCTTCTACCTCCAGCTTCTGGTGTTGGACTCCCCGTTTTCAGAATTGGTTCTGCAATTGCTGGACCCTCAGTTTTTGGAGAAATTTGGTCCTGGACTTGCATTTTCAAAATTCTACGATGGGCTATGAGGACTGTTACACCCACTCTACAACTATAAACAAATTAGTACAGCAGCTTTTATGGGTTCATAATAGGACATTTTAAATTTTTTTTATTGAGTATGAAATAATATAAAATATGAATAGCCTAGGAGAAGTGAGCACAGCTCGAGTCGCATGTACTGATGTGTGTATCATAAATTGTATCGGCATTTGACACATTCAACCCATGTGATGACTTTACTTGGTATGGAGTAGTACCTTTCTTTCAGGAAATGTGACATCACCACAGTTTTTCGTAAATCCATATGTAAGGTTTTAGCAAAATGAGAAGAGATTACACTTTTGAATCCTATCACATAATGTAGGTTCTCTGTGTCATTTACATAGATCCGGCAGAAAAAGAAGAACTTTGAAGACCCAATTGTTCAAAGTAAACAAATTGCTGGTACACCTCTTCCATGAGAACTCGCGCCCAGATCACTTGCAAACCCACTTTTAATGTGGGGTCAGGCATGAATCCCATTTGTTTTCTTCTAGAAAATACCAAAAGAATTGGCCTTTGAAAATCACGATCAAAACTAGCAAAATGAGACTTTGATATCTCGCTCGTTTTATCTACGAAAACAGTGGTTAGTGCCCAGAGATCGGATTCAGCATCATGAAATTTACAACTTTTAATAAGAAGTCATATTTTGTTAAGTTTTCTATACACAAAAAATTCCCAGTACACTCTGAATAACAATACTCGACAATAGTTCGATCCATGAAAATGTCATTAATGCCATCTGTAAGAAATAAATGCCAATTAAATAAGTTTAGTCAAGTGAAATTCTTGTTGTAGTTGTATCTTTTAATTTGGTTTCAGTGTAATCGTGATAAATGCTGTATGCCCACTTGTATTCAAATGTGAAAAGTGTCTCAGCTATTTCCATGAGCATTTCTGAGAACCTAATTAAGTGCCGACTGTGTTTTGATCTCTGATTTGCGGAAGTTGTTGTATTGTTGTATTGTTATAATCAATTAAAATTGGATCTGCTTTGTATTATCACGTTAATTACATCTTTTGTATCAAATCAAATAAAGGGAATAGAATAATAATTAAAGAAAGTTAAAAGGCATGTAAATCCTACCCACGTAAGAGCTAGCAGTCATGATAGTGTGTCAGGTCAACTCATTCAATTGACCAGTTAAACACTCTTATAAGTATTATTTAGGTAGTATAATTAAAGTATCTAACATTAATCAGTGGTTTATCCAACTAATTTGCAAATGTGATCAACAGTAGCAAGAGAAGCAAGCGAAAAGTGTGGATACAGTTCATTATGAAAAAGTAAGTTCCAAAGTTTTTAGTGAACTTAAAGTTCCCAAATTGGCACTCCGAGGTTTGCTCAAGACCGAGCAGCAATTTTACTATTACTTGCAATGAACTCACAGCATCAGTATTTTACTAATAAAACAATATTGGGGAAAAAATGCTTAAACTTGTGGAAATGTACTTCTCACAGAAATGGTTGAACTATTTATAGCAAAGACATTTTATGTTGGGGATTTAAATAAATTTCATGGTTTGCAACCTAGAATCCATAACAATTATTTTTTTAATGAATAAAAGTAAATTCACATTACTGTGTGATACTAGTTGTTAATTTTGTCTTTACAGGTGGCATTTTGAGTTACTTCTCTGGTCTTTTTGGAAGCAAGGAGAGAAGAATACTTATTCTTGGGTTAGATGGGGCAGGCAAGACTACGATTTTATATAAGCTTCAAGTAGGGGAGGTTGTCACTACCATTCCAAGTAAGTAAATTAGGGAACCAGTATGCATGTAGACTTATTTGCTTTTTCATGGATACAGTGTTGCACAAGTGCGAGCTTGCAGGTTTCCCGCAATATTTTGTCCAGTGTCCCCCGAATCTTGACTCTGTGCATCCCCTGGGTGTACTTTTTCATCAGAAACAAAAAATCGAAAATATGCTCTCAACTTTTCATTTGTGGATGTCCACCCATGTCTCTGTTGGCGCTAGCAATGGCCAAGTCGCAAAAAATAGAAAAACGTTTAAATGATTTCTTCTCAGAAACCACTTGACAGAATTCGACAGAAAGCATTCTATCATAGATGGCTTTCAGTTTTATAAATATGCTGATCTGCCATCAGATGTCGCCACCATTACTAAAAATAGACAGACCTAAAATAATGACTTCATCTCAAAACCGCTTACAGAACTTGATCCGATTTTTCAGATAGAATCCAGACATGAAGGTCTTTCAAATTTGTTCAGATGATGCCGATCTACCATCATATATGGCTGACAGTACTAAAAATATAAATCCTTTAAGTGACTTCTTAAAAACTGCCCAACAGAACTTGACCAAATTTTACATGAAGCATTGTGGCATAAAGGTCTTTAAATTTTATTCAAATGACGCCAATCCACCATCAGATATAGCCGCCATATTAAAAAAAGCAAGAAATAAAAGTGATTTCAATTCATAAACCACTCAAAAGAACCTGACCAACTTTGACAGGAAGCATCCTGGCATGAAAGGCTTTCAAGTTTGATCAAATGATGCTTGTCCACCATCAAATATGGATGCTGTTACTAAAAGTAGAACGACCTTTAAATGACTTGTCAAAAATTGCTCAACATTTGACTAAAAATCGAAGGAAAACATCCTGGCATGAGGACCTTTTAAATTTATACAAATGATGCTGATCTGTCATCAGATATGGCCACAATTAATAGATATAGAAAAACCTTTAAACTTCCCGTCCAAAACCATTGAATAGAATAATGACTGAACTTAATAAGACATCATCCTGTACATGAAAATTTGCTTATGAATGCAAGGGAAGTAGCCTATCATGAGTACTATTGAGAATAACATGTTTAGGGTTATACAGATTTCTCTCCTCCCCCCCCCCCCCCCCCCCCCGCAGAATTTTTTTTAAAAAGATTTTTTAAAAATGTTGGATACAGAATGCATAAATTTCAGTAAAACAAGTAATAACAGTTAACTAAATAATGACCATAGGGATTAAATTTAACAATCTGAAAAAAATATAAAGAGAATATCGCAATAAACACTCAAAGCAGATAAAATAAATTATGGATCAGTTTGGAAAAATATGAAGTATGTGCAGACTTGTGAGTGAATTTGTTGTATTGTGATCTATGGCTTTACTCTCATTGCCATATAAAACCTTACCAAAGCAACTAAACACCTTAAAACTGTATTGCCATATTAAAATCCTTAAAATAGTTGTAGTTCTTATGTTACATGTAAATGCATTATATTTGGGCATTTCATATATTCACTGCCATTACTCAGAAATTATTTTGTAGTTTTAGCTTTTAATAATAAAAACATAATAACCCAGTATACTTTTCTCCTGAAATTCTTCCAAATCTAATTACAAAGAACAAAGTCATCCACAGACTTATGCAAAAAAGTCCTGATCTGGGCTGGTCAGTTGTGGGATTTGAACAAACACTTTTGGTCACAAGTCCAACATCTTAACCACTGAGCCACTATAGCCGCCCTGAGTAGGATCTCAGTGGTTTACAAGTAATGACCCTAGGAGTATAAGGACAGAACCAGGAAACGATGGTGGCCACATAAATTAACTCACATTGTAGTGCCATATATATATATATATATATATATATATATATATATATATATATATATATATATATATATATATATATATATATCTATACACATACACACTCATATACATGTGTGTATATATATATATATATATAAAAGGATGGAGCAAGAAACAGTTTTTAAGTTATGGACAGGGGGTAGGGAGAGACCCAGGGGCCAATGTTGGCTGTATAAATGACAGCCTTTTCATGCCAAGGTAGTATATGTAATATTTTCTGCATGTTTTTAGACAGCAAAAAATAATGACTTTTTCTGTCAGAAAAAACACAAATATTTCATTCAGTGAATGAAAACACAGATGAATGAAAAATTCAAGCTCTGGCATCCAAAATCACACATACAGTATAAGCTGTCTCTTAAGTCATACAGCAGAGTAATAACACCACACTTTACATGTACATTCATAAATGAAAACCATCATTACTTGCCATGTTTTGTCAATTTAGAGGGTGGGACCACTCTCCTCCTGCCCTTGGGATCCTGTATGCAACACTGCTTCTTATAATGTCAAGTTGGTCCAAAATGAAAATGGTGCTGATCTGACATCCAGTATGACTACTATGGTGGCCATCTTGAAAATCTTGTTATTTCTACACCTCCTGAACATAAAATCATATTGACATAGAATTTTCAGCAGAAGACTTCTTTGGATGTCTGTTTGGTCCTATATGAAAATGGTTCCACTTGGACATCCAATATGGCCACCACAGTGGCCATCTTGAAAATATTGTTATTGCTACTCCTCCTGAATGGATGGTCATATCAACATGGGGTTTTCACCTAAAGACTTCTTATATCTACTTGGTCTTAAATGAAAATGGTGCCGATCTGACATCCAATATGGCCTCTACAGCAGCCATCTTAAAAATCTTTTTATTGCTACTCCTCCTGAACAGAAAGTCATATCAGTATGGGGTTTCACCAGAAGACTTCTTAAGGTGTCTAGATTGTCTTAAATAAAAATGGTACTGATCTGATGTCCAATATGTCCACCACAATGAACATATTGAAAATCTTGTCACTAATTCACCTGAATTGATGGTCATATCAAAATGGTTTTCACCAAAAGTCTTCTTATGGTGTCTAGTTTGTCCTAAACAAAAATGGTGCTGATATTACATTTAATATGGCTTCCACAATGGCTAATTTGAAATTTTTTCTCTCAAGAATATCATAGATGGTTTTAGCAGTTTAAAGAAGAAATGGTCTTATCTTGAATTCATGGAAATTATTTTTGGACAATAGAGCATCAGTTCTCTAGAGGGACTCTTGTTTCCACAGAAATTTGGGCCATAACAGAGGTCATTGGTGGTGGAGTGGAGGGTAGTGGGGCTGTTGGTGGTGGAGTGGATGGTAGTGGGGCTGTATGTGCCATTTCTAGAGGCCTCCTACCAGCAATCTATCGTGTTATGGCCCAAATAACAGACAAAACTCCCACCCTCACTCCACCAACAAATGCTCCTGTTGTGGCACAAATCCCTGTGATTTTGTCCCTTCCAATTACTGCAAGTTAACCACGATTGCATGACCTAATTTTATTCCCTCGAGAAAAGACCTAGTCAGGATTACTCAACAATACAATATTCTTTAATAGTTAGATATGCACTATCTTATATAATTATTTAAATAATTTTCATTTGTATGATATAACTTGCTGTAAATTTAAAGCTGACCACGATAAGTGACCAATGTACAAAGGTAGCCATTACTGAAGATTCATGCTTTCTACTCTATGCCCAGTAAATGCTTAAATAAAATGGAAAAAAAAGCAAGTGTCTTATTGAGTGTAATGTCTGACACTGTTACCTATCAATGAAATGAAAATTTGGACTGATTACAACGTTCAGAAAATCCAGAATATGTTTCTTTTTTATGGTCAGAAAAATTTCTTAGGTTGGCATGCAAATATAGGGTTTGTTGGGAAACCTGAAACAAATGTTTTTCTTTTAGACCGAAATAGAGTTTTACAGTTACTAGTATTGCCATATTAAAGTGCCTTAAACACTTGTCCTTTATGTCACCACATGTGTTGTGCATTATTTTAAGTCATTTCATATATTGAGTGATATTCCAAACAAATTATTTTAACTGTATATTTTGTATTTTTAGCTTTTAATAAAAATTTTAAAAAAGAACCCATTATGCTTTCCTCCTGAAACCCTTCTGAATTTAAGTACAAAGAGCGAAAAAACCCATGACCTTAAAAAATTCCTGATTTGGTAGCCAATTTCAGGCTGATCAGATGGTGGGAATTGAACTACAACCTTCTGGTCACAAGTCCAGTGTCTTTTATCACTGAGCTTCCGCATCTCCCTTGGGTGGGGATCCCAATGATTTCCAAGTTATGACAACAGGGGCTTAGCCCCAGGTGGGTAAGGACAGACCCAAGAATCCATGCTGACTGCACAAATTAACTCCCCTTGTAATGCTATGTGAGTGTCTACACTTTAAGGTTGGGGCTATGAACAGTTTCTTAGTTCTGAATCAGGGCCTAGTCTCCAGGGGATGGGGAGAAATCCAAGAGACAGGGCCAGTTGTGTAAATTACTTGCCCGTTTTTTGCAGAGAAAGTGGTCGTATATATATGGTTTGGGATAGAAGATAAATGACATCAGCATCAATAGGCAATGTGGCAACTATGTGCTCCAAGTTTTTCTTTCCCATCTTCAGTTTGGATACATGTATTTTAATTTGCATTCACAAGTTGACTTATGTCAACTACTCAGGTGAATGGTATCAGGCTCACTTGGGCCCCAGGTGGGTAAGGACAGAAGGGTTTGTTTGCATTTATATACTCTCATCATAAGGATCAAGGAACATCTTTTGAGACTGAACACTAGAATGGTCAAAGTTCATGGTCACATAGGGAACTATATTAAAAGACATACAGTTTTTACATCACTGCATCTCTTTTTTCTGTGGATGACTCATCATCAGACATGGCATGAAAATTTATGTTGGGACATGCAAAAGAGGTGCGCGATATTACTAGTTTACCACTGTATTATTTTCGGTGGTATGTACCATGGTACTTTTTCACTGTATCGGTACTTCGGTAGTTTCCATCAGTAAGGAATGTAATGAAATTTCTGAGTACTGTATATGCCGGCATATAAGTCGAATTCGCTAATTTTTTTAATTTTCCATTCTTCATCCATATTTTAAGATTTAAAAAAATGAAAAAGAACATAATTTTTTTCACTATTTACTAATGCATGATAATATGTTAAGTACATGTATTTATTTGTAAGACCTAGATTCATCCTAAGATTTTTAGGAGAGCAGTTGTTTTCTGTTTGAATTTTACATAATTTCTCTAGTCTACTAAATATTTTTCTCGTTTGTTGAGTCAGTGTGTTTTATGTTTACTGGCCCTCTCTGATAAACGTCTTGCCCAGGGTGTTGGGATCTCAATCAAAGCTCTCCTGCCTATTGTATTAGTAGTGTAGCTAGTAAATTTTAGGCTCCAGTGTCAATGTTAGCACAATGCCTTTTACAGGGTGTCAGCTATAGTGTAAGTTTAATCATCCCACTTTAGTTACAGTTTTTAGATGACAATTTATACAACAATTAACATTTACATAGCAAATTCATTCACTATAAGGTACTGACCATTTAATTTTATGGGGTGGGGGCTGTGATTTTCTTTTAAACCAAGATATTTTATTTTCATTTTATCTTAAGATTTTTTTTTTGGAAAAAATATTTAAAATAATATAATGGATATAATATGGTGTTATTTTGTTTTATATCAGAGTAAAATGTTTTTTCTAGCTATTTGAGAGCCGGAAATGGATAAAAAAGAAAAAAAATCACAGGCCCCTGCCACAGAAAGTTAAATTGTTGGTCCCAAATATAATTGCAGTATACCATTGTATGTATCACGGTATGTTAAAAAATAAAGCAATACAAATTTTTTCCTGTTACCCATCTCTAACATGCAGTATCTCTACTGAGATTTGAAAGTCACAAAATTCAGAGTCAGTGTGGCCATTTGGTTAACAGTTTTGGAAATGTCATTTTATCCTGTTTTCATGGATAGGTCAAGACTTTGCACACAGTTTATTAGGCTATATGGAATATCCTTGGGATACTGGATCATAAAATCAAATCAAGGTGACAGGTTGAGTTGTTCACGAGTTTTGGCTACATTGTTGCCATATCTTCCATTTCCATGGATGGATTGTCATCAGATATTTATTCCATCTGCAGTAAATTTGGAAAAGGGAGAACATTTCAGTCACAATGGACTGGACCATGATCCATATGCCTTCAAACATACTTTCGGCTAAAACACGGTATTGGTGCTGAGAGTAGTCTCACTCACTTAAAAAATTGAAATGTTTGATAGAACATTTCAATGAAGCTCATTATATACCCTAGGGTGTCCCCTAGTCAGATCAAGTTAGATTTAGCTTGAACATGCATGCGATTTTGTTTAACCATTATTTCAATTCATTGGTATAACAACAGTTACAGACACTACACTTGGTGTATAACATGCAAGAAAAACAGCATGAAAACTTTAAAACTTTATTTTTTTTCACAGTAACATCAGTAACAGGATATCAACATTTAAAGTAAACAACATAACTGGAAGTGGTAAACAACTTAATAACAAAATCAAAACATCTATGACAAAGGTATCACTAAGAAAAAAAACCTAACCATGAAACTTTTGCATAACAAACATAAAAGACATAGAATAATCTTATTTAGGCATTTATCTAACACCAAGAAGAATATTTAAACAAACAAAATCATTAATACTGGCCAAAAGTATTGCAAACTTCCATAAGAGTCAGAAGTACATTGTCCATAAAATTGGTTACAGACACTACAAAACTATAGCATTTCAATACAGCTGCAGAACCATACATATCTCCATAAAATTCACTTCAAAAATAATTCAACATGAACACATTGACTAGAATTATTCATTAAATGAATGTTGATTAGTTAATAAAATGATAAAACCACATTGTAACAGGTATATGTCCAATACTTGTGTTAAAATTATGAACTGGTAAATAGCACTTGAAAGTTTAATACTAAATAGTGTTTGTAAGAGTAAAATATTGAAGTATAATGAATGTTCAATAAATCATAGTCACTAAAGTATTGTTCAACCCAAGGTGCTGACTCAAACACAGACCCATATGTGATTGATCTTAAGGTTACAGACACTACACATTAAACCTTAACTTTATATTGTCATTTCAAATAGAAGTGCTTATGATTTTTTTCCAGATTTGACTTGAGCTTAGACAATTCAGCTGCATTAAACTTGAAATGACCCCTTTCATTGACTATTTGTGGAGCTTTTACCCTGTACAAGATAGCATCTAGAGCCTCTTGTGAATAATCATCTTTTTCAGGCCAAACATACATGTTGCCAGACTTTCTCATGTATTTAAGTCTAACTTCGTTATGAAGAATGTCTATTACTTCTGCTAAGTATACATCTAGAGGTCCCTTCTTTGGCTTAAGTCCTACAGCAACAAATTCTCCAGGGTGGTATTTCTCTATTGGTTTCTCTGTGTTGGTTGGTGCTTTTTTGTCAACTTTGATCTTCTTTGTCACAATGTTTTGTCTTTCTGTTGACTTCCGTTTCTTATTAGGCTTTTCGCTTGTTGCTGAGTTATGATCTTTCTGGTTACTTCCTTGTTTTCTTTTCTTGTCATTATTTTCTATTGTTGATGGATTCTTGTCTTTAAGTTGTTTTCCTTTCTGACTTAAATTATCTTTATTGAGTACTAACTTTCTCATTTCCCAGGCATTAACATTTTCGCTGAAGTTGCATCTCCCGTCAACCTTCATGCATTGCTCACAATAACAGCTCAGATTTCTTATGCTCAGTTCATAATCATTGCTTCCTGACTTTACAGCATGTAATTTTCTTGTACCTTGCAGTGTTTGCACATCAGTTTCTTCTCTATTTCTCTCAACATCTTTAACAAGGATGAACTCCCTTCTCGAAACTGTTTTAGCTTCATTATCTGTATTTTCCATTTTCAGTTTCTCTGTACAGAAATGATATACATCTTCTGCACAACCTATCACCTTTCTATTGCTGATTACAGCTCTGTAGCAAGCATTCTTGACTGTCGCACCGAGACCATCGCAAACACTCTTTCCATGTGATGTTTCGAAATAATTTCGTGTTACAGATGGCTTTTTCCTCAGACTTATGTCAGCAAAGGCTTTCTTCCCCTTATACTGGGCAGCACAGCCATCTGTCCACTCATGGATCTCCTCTACTTTCACACCTTTCTTCTTCAGAATTTCTATAGCTTTGTTCTCAAAAGTGATAGCTAAGTCTGCATCATGTTTGGTTTCTTCACTGATGCCAATAATGGCATGCTTTATCTTGAATTCTTTTTCTCCCTGTTTTTCTGTATAGTAACACATGATTGGATGTATTGTAACTTGGTTCCTGTCGAAGAATCCAGATTGTACTTCACTTTGAAAAACACACCCATAGTTCTCACTAAAGTCCATGACCATAGCAATAGAACCCTCACCAATTCTATCAACACAAATTCCCATCTGTTGCTGTTGCCATTTGGCCCTGAAAACGTGCTCTGGATACTCTTGCATGTCAGTTTCTAAGCATGTAATTAATGTTTTTATGTCTGTTTCTTTAGGCACACAGGAGACGCAACGCTTTACTTTATCATCTTTTGCTATTTCTATACTTTCCCATTGATGCCATGATATCTGCCTGTCACTATACTTTTCAACAAATGGTTTAAGGTAACTCTGCAAACATTTCACACCGCATTGTTTGCATTCTCTTCTTAAACATTTAATAGCTGGATTGGTGTCGTATTTACAAAAAGTAGCATCACTTAAGCTTTTCTTATCTACTGAAATTTCATCCAAATCTCCATTTTCTTTCACTGCTTTTTTTACATTTGTTAGTGCCTCACTTTTTAGGGCCACATTACAGCACTTTTGGCATAAGCATGATCTTCTGCTTGTTTCAGACACCTTTTTAACATTCACTGGTTTCAATTTAGAAAATGAAGTTAATCCTATTTTGTGACTATGGTTCCTTAACTTGTAGTCTTTGTAGGCTTCTTCTAATGTCATAGTCATCACATGTTTTTGAAGTATTTCTTTTTGACCACCTTTTCTTACTTTCACAGTTTCACGTTTATTAGGCACTTCCCTACTGATTTCTGGACTTAGAAAAAAATCTTTCACAGATTTCTTTAATGGAGAGTTAAGTGCATCCCTTCTTCTTTTTCTTTGTTTCGTCTCCCACCATGTAGAACTAGGTTTTTGCCCTTTCACTGATACTTTGAAATACTTTTTTAGTCTGTGTCTTTTATATTTCTTCAGTAATGCGTCACAAATGATGTTGTATGCATGTTTCTTTGCACCCCCTTTCCTTGTTTTCACTTCTGAAATGCTCTCTGACACAGATTGTATAACAGTATCTGTCAATTCAAGTTTTTTTCTGCAATCCGGTGTCATTATCATTATATTCCTATTTAGAAACTTTGATGTTGATGGAGATTCAATTAATTTACTTATGATGACTGCTTTTCTCTTTGGGGTATTTGGTAATACTTCCTTTACCTTTTTTAATTGTCTGTACAGAGTTGCTTTAGGTAACACTTTATTCATTGGCGAATCTCTGGCTGACCCAGTATTTCCTATTTCACAATCAGTCTGAATACACTCTTGCTGTATACTTTCATTCAGTTTGATACGCATTCTCCATGCTTGGGTTCTTTTCACAGCTTCTTTCTTCTTTCTACTTAATTCAGCAGTTTTCGGACTTCTTAAATCAACACTCTTATTAACCGATATTGCCAGGGCTGCTTTTTCTTTCTTTTTCTGGCGATACCTTTTCATTTCTTCACGTTTTTTCCTTCTTAATTCTTGTTGAAGATTTGAATCGGAAAGTGATTGCTGTTTTTTTAGTAGTCTTGCATCTTTTCTTCTTTCTCTATCAACCCTTTTTAGCTCCTCATGTTTCGCCTTATTTTCCCTCTGTTTTTTTCTCCAGGCTTGTACCTTTAGCCTCGTCTTCTCCCTTCTAGCTTTAATCTTCTGTTCATCTTCTTCTGGCTTATCTTTGCTTCCTAAAAGCAAACAACTTCATTCTCATTTTTGTTCCTCTATGTATACGGATGAAATTTAGACTTTACAAAACATACTTGTAATGAGTACGCAATATGCTTTCATACATAAGCAAACTGGAATAACCTGTAGATTCTTAAAGAAAAGTATCTGATTGAAAAAGAAATAGCATAAAACCTGATGATTATTCAATGTTCTAGCATTTACAATGATTGCACACTTTCCTTAATAATGTAAACAACAGTCGGGTCAATTCACATGTCTAGTAGTGTCTGTAACCATTTGACAATATCAGCAATGTATCCAATACTAAGTCTGAGCTCATTGAATTCTCATAATATTTCTGTTTGAATTTACTAGTCTAATGATATGGAATGCAAAAATACTCAGTTTCAATTGCATATTGTAAGAAATCACTGAAAATGTTGCCTGTTATCAGAAATCTAGATGAAAGAAACTATAAATATACCAAAATATTACAAATTGCAGACAGACAATATGTCAAAATTTAGCCTTACACATCAATACTGTAATAGGAAACATAATTTGGCTTCATTTTTTTAAAAAAAAACAGGGATAAAGTCATAGACAGTATAAAAAGGGGATATTGGTTACAGACACTACAATTTAAGAGTGTGGTTTACCATTCAATACAAACTTACCAGAGTTGTTCCCAGAGGTTTGCTTTTGTCGTCTTCCCATGTCTTAGGGATGTACCATGGTAAAGAACAGAAAAAGTAATTAGGCAGCTTCTTCTAGGATAAGAAATTCAGGTTACATTGTCTTGTAGTAAATTACTCAAACAGACAGTGCTGCAAGAATGATGCAATATTCAATCAAGAGAGTTATTGCATCACTTTTTTGCTCTTGGCTGCAGAGGTAAATAGATGATGCAACATTACATCACATAAGATGGAACTTTCTATTGAGAAAAACAATGTTTTAATGACAAGTAGAACAATACTTTTATCTTTCATTTTTATACCTGTTTGTGTAGTGTCTGTAACTTTTTTTATTGAGTTGCTGTTTTTTAATGGTACAATACAGCACCACCAATTTTGGCCAACTTGGACATCACATGGATACACATGAGCCTTTGTAGGATTTATACTTTTCCATAATGAAACAACAAAATTATTGCCATATAAACTTGTAAAGGTTACAGACACTACAAAATTTAGAACTGGAAAGTTTGACAAAGAACAAGCTCTCAATCGAATATCTTGGCTAGCCATGTGATTTAAATGGTTTTACTACTTATTATAATATAAAGTCGAGTTCTAGATGTCAATAAAAGTTATAATGAATGTTATTTTGTACAAAATGTTGGCATATAACAACAGATTAGTGTTTGAATTTCAGTGTTGAAACAAAACTTCTACTGACGGTATTTTGCTTATAAAATCCATAATATTTTACCGATTTCTTTAATTCAAGAAGCAATATTTGCAGGATAGAATTCCGCATAAAACCAGACCAATAAATGCATAATTTCAGTATGATATTTAGAGAATTCTCTATTTTATATTCAAGCTTTTTTCGAGTGAGACTACATAACGCTCAAAAATGGCCATTTTTAGAGCTTGTTTCCATGCATATCTCAACAATGGGTTACACTAACCTCTTGAAATTTTCAGGAAAGTAAGAGAGGTATATGCCAGGCTTACCAATCTTTAAAATTGGTTCATATCTTGTTTAATTTTTCTATTTCATGCATATAACATGAAAATTCCTTTATCAGCACCAATACCGTGTTTTAGCCGTTTGGTTTGAAGTTTGATTAGCAGTATGTCATTTGTCCCCAGACTTTGCATACAAGAGTGAATGCTTTGTCCCCAGACTTTGCATACAAGTATGGATGCTTTGTCCCCAGACTTTGCATACAAGTGTATCAGATACTAAATTCTCTGAGCATTGAAGTGGTGGAAGGCCCTCCAGCTCTTTTTACTGTGTTAGCACTATTCACTCTAAATTGGATAATGGTGCATCTGGCTTTGATAAATCTGTATTGATCTGACATTACATCTAGGAAAGGATGCAAAATGAAGAATACCAATGAATGTTTAATTACTGCTTGAGGCATATGTAAAGATACAAACAATGACAAGCATTGAGAGAGAGAGAGAGAGAGAGAGAGAGAGAGAGAGAGAGAGAGAGAGAGAGAGACAGAGAGAGAGAGAGAGAGAGACAGAGAGAGAGAGACAGAGAGATTTTATCCATTCTTCAACAGAATTTAATGTAACGTAATCTGTAAGATATATTTTTATTTTATTATATTTTTCAGTGCAAACAGTAAAAAGTAATAAACTTTATGTATCCAATCAGATATAAATCGACTGTTCATATTTAGTGTGTCACCTTGCATGTTCTTTGTACATAGACACTGGATGTGTGTCACATTGTTTTGTTTTTTTGTTTTTTTTCTTCTTCCAGCTATTGGATTTAATGTAGAAACAGTGCCCTGTAAAAATCTCAAGTTTCAAGTATGGGATCTTGGTGGACAGACAAGCATCAGGTATTGGGCAGCTCTGCCAGTTATTTATTTCTGTGCAGGATACTTCAAAAATAAAATAATATGCATTTAGTTAACATGAGTTTGTAAAAACTGATGGTTATAGTTGACATTCAGTGTACAACACTAAGGTTTTTTTAAAAGTGTTTCCAGTTTTAGGCAAGAATACCGTATGTCTTCTCTTTGTTTTGTTAATTTCAAATATTTAAAATTCTTGTTGAAGTTGTTCTCAGCTGTGAACCTGTTCTTTACTGTGAACCTGTTCTTTCCTCTGAACCTGATTAGCATATTGTCTTGGTTATTATTGTCTTCTTTTTAATTTTCAAAAATATCCATGGTTAAAATCACAAGATATATCACTTTTCAGTATTTATGATGGATTTATCACTGTTTAGTATTATCTTTACTTTTTAAGTCAGTTTTTGATCATTTATGCACGACCATTATTGCACTAAAACCTTTTCACCTTATAGACAGATTTATATATTCTTATCTCATAGATGCACACGACACATTCAAGCACATATCATTTACTCGAAGGAAGAAAAGCTTCTGTTGGGTGTTTTATACACTTAAGGAACATCTCTTGAAAAGTCTCAGAACATGTAACTTTTTGAATGATGGATATTTTTACATTCTTAAGCATCAGAAGAATTTAACAGCACAAAGAAATGCATATGTTGCGGTTTATTTTGATGCACGAGGCACAGTACCATATATTCTCACTCATAAATTGGGTCCAACTGCAGTCAGCATAGACCCTAATCTGCAGTCATATAATGTGCTAGCAGATCAGGGTCTGTGCTGTTTGTTCTACTAATTACTTCTAACAAACTGTATAGACCCAGATCTTCTTGCGCATTATGTGATGGCAGATCTGGGTCTATGCAGTTTACAGTTGAACCTGACTTACAAGCATGTATATATAGTAATTTGTGTGACCCAGAAAAACGATTCTGATTTGTAGACTAACATGTTAACAAATGTAAGAAAAACAATGGTAAATGAGTATTTAAAATTATCTGATTCTGACATTGAAAATTATACTCGTAGAATACATAGGGGAATACATTGTTTGTCATGTTAAATTTTCTGCCGTTCAAACTTATTAAGATAGCAGGGGAATCTTAAACAGAAAGTCAAAGAAGATGATTCCAGCATGCCATGCCTTTACCTATAATTTCATACAGATTTTTTTATTATTCATTTTCTTGTTTCCTCATTTTTACAGAAATTCTAACTCATAGGTTTATTTTGTATGAAAAAATGTCGTACTTTTTCTTTTATAGCAAAATAAAGTCATAATTCAATTATAGAGACAATCTCTTCCACAGCGTGTCATGCATCACTGATTTGATAAAAGGAAAAACATCAGAACCATGACATAATAATGTAACAATTCTGTCATTTTGAGTTGAGCGGTTAATGCAATCCATAATGTAATACTTATTTGGCTCTTTCAGACCATACTGGCGATGTTACTACTCCAATACAGATGCTATTATCTATGTGGTAGATAGCATGGACAGAGACAGAATAGGAATTGCCAAGCAGGAGTTTGTGTCTCTCTTAGAGGTATGACTTTGTACTTGGTTACCATGAATTCATTGATTTTCATGTGTCATTATTTGTTTGATGTTTTTTATGCCTCCACTGTGATAATCTTGTTATCGCTATTCCTCCTGACTGGATGGTCACATCAGCATGGGGTTTTTCACTAAAAGACTTCTTATGATGTTTAGTTGGTCCTAAATGGAATTTGTGTCAATCTGAAGTCCAGTATGGCCACCACGGTAACCATCTTGAAAATCTTTTTATTGCTACTCTTCCTGAATGGAAAGTCATATCAACATGGGATTTTCACCAGAAGCCTTTGTATAATGGCTAGTTGGTCCTAAATGAAAATTGTTCTGGTCGGACATCCAATATGGCCATCACAGAGGCCATTTTGAAAATCTTGTTCTCATTACTCCTGAATGAGCTGTCATGTCAGCATGGGGGTTTCACTGGAAGACTTATTATCATGTCTAGTCAGACCTAAATGAAAATATTGATGATCTGAGAGTCAATATGGCCACCACAGCAGCCATCTTGAAAATCTTATCACTTCTCCACCTGAACGAAAAGTCATATTGACATGGCGTTTTCACCAAAAGACTTCTTATGATGTATATTTGGTGCTAAATGAAAATCATCCCACTCACACATCCAGTGTGACAAACAAGGTGGCTATCTTGAAAATCTTGTTATCACTACTCCACCTGAATGGATGGTCATATCAACATGGGGTTTTCACTGGAAGACATCTTATGATGTCTAGTTGGTCCTGAATGAAAATGGTGTCAATCTGACATCCAGTAGGGCCACAATGGCAGCTATCTTGAAATTGTTATTATTGCTACTCCTCCTGAACAGAAAGTCATATCAGAATGGGGTTTTCCTCAGAAGACTTAGTTGGTCTTAAATAAAATTTGTGCCAATCTGATATTCAATATGGCCACCACAGTGGCCATCTTGAAAATCTTATAACTACTCCTTCTAGATGGAAAGTTGTATCAACATTGGGTTTTCACCAGAAGACTTCATATGATGTGTAGTTGGTGCTAAAAGAAAATGGTGCTGATCTGACATCTAATATGGCCACCATGGCAGCCATCTTGAAAATCTTGCAAGTACTACTACTCCTAAATGGAAAGTCATATCGACATGGGGTTTCACCAGAAGACTAATAATTATATCTAGTTGGTCCTTAACAAAAATGGTGCTGATATGACCTCAAATATGGCTGATACAATGAAGATATTGAAAATCTTTTCAATAATTTGCCTAAAAGGTAGATCATATCAACATGGGGTTTTCACCAGAAGTCTTCTGATGGTGTCTAGTTTGTCCTAAATGAAAATGGTATAAAATTTCTTACATCCAATATGGCTGCCACAGTGGCTAATGTGAAAATCTTATCTCTCAAGAATATCCGAGATGGTTTCAGCACTCAGCAGTTAAAAAGAAGAAGGGGTGTTCTCTTGAATTCCTGAACATTCTTTTCATACATTAGAGCATCAGTCCCTTCAAGGGACTCTTTGTTTACCATTTGGATATATACTTTTTTGACAAAAGCCTTGTTTGCACGATCAAGCCAAAACCACTTGAGGTAGACAAATGTAATTTGGCATGCCTTGTATGCATATGTAGATGACATGATTAGATTTAGATGCCATTATAGCAATTTTTTCAAATTTTTCTATATTTTTCAACTTTGGGGTTTTTATTTGCATTGGGGACGTACGTGTTTTACAAACACAGGTCTAGTTTTTCATGGTTTGTAGCAACTACTAAATCCATGAAATTTTTTTACCTTACAAATAAAAGTAAAATCACAGTATTTTCACTATGATTTAACTTATGTTGATTCAAAATGCTGAATATTTCAGGTTCCAACCATTATTCTACAATATATGTTCATTCAATATGGGCTTTAATCAATCAAACCTGGTCTAGCAACCACCTGCATTTAGCAACCACTTTAGAGACTAGCATTTTTCAGGCCCGTTTACATTTTCTAGATAGTTTGCCTTCATATAGCGACCACCTGCTTCAAAGCGACCAGAAACTGCTATTTTGCTGCCCTGTGGACCCTCTTGTTCTGTGTACAGTAATCAGTGATTATTAGGGATGAATGTCAGCTTTATCCCTTATATGAATTAATCACCTTCACTCTGAAAGATATGATCTCATCATGTTGATTCAGTAGCTATAATACATATCTGATTGTATTCAGGGTTCCTACAATCTTTAAAAGTGCTTGAATTTTGGTGGTTACCTTGAAAAGTGCTTGAATCCAAAAAGTACTGGAAAAGTGCTTAAAATTGCTCTTTAGTCTTTGAAATGTCCTTGAATTTTGAAACAAACACATTTCATTGGAAAAAATAATTTACTGTTATAAATATCAAGAAAAAATAAAGATCCATTTTAAAAAAAGTCAGAAACTTGATCTTCCTGGAATTGTATTTATGGGTTGGGTTGCTTTCCTTGATTTTTCTAATACGGGCACTACTCTAAAGTTGGTGCCCTTTAAATCGAAGTAGTTAATTTGTATCTTACATAGGCACTCCCAAAATTTAATTTTTTTAAATTTTGAACATTTGACTTAAAAAATGTAAAATTTTGATTAAAATTGACACTGAACTAAAATTAGATAAACTCTTTTTGAATACATAAAAATGTAATTAATTTATTCTGTGAAGTCCTTACAATTCAAAAGAGGTAATATCTCAAGGGTAAGTCCCATTTAGATCACAATAAACCCATAAACCAACAAATCTGAATGCATATACCTTTGGCATCAATGAAAATTGTTGTCGTGTATAGGTGACTATCAGTGGATGTGGTTAGCTTGTTGTTTTGCTGTTCTTTGTGGTCTTTATTAATTATGCAAAACAATAATCCTAGCACAAGTTAAACTCTTGCTCATTGTATGTTATAGAACAAATAAAAGCTAATCCTATTGGCTTGTATTGCCTTTCATTGCTGAATTAACGATGGAATGAAAGAAATACGGCAGTCAGACCCCAAACTTGATTCATTAAAAGTACTCAAGAAGACTTTTGTTGTTATAAATGAATTTGTCTGTGTATATGAGAGTTGGATGAAGCAATAACATTGTGTCGGTGCATAAGATGTGTGTATTCAGAGCAGTATTTTTTGTAACTGTTATGGTGTGCTATGTTGGCAGTGGAGAGAGAAAGGTTATATTGTCACAACATGCCAAAAACCACATTGCTACACAGAATTATTACATGTTGATTAAATATGCCTTGTGATTTTGCCAAAACCATAAATGTATTTTCAAGTCAATATCTGTCAATGCTGGAATGGGATGCATGAGGCCCAGAGATGAGATCAAATTAGTGAGGCCATCAGTAGGGAAATGAGAAAGAAAAAAAAACTGAAAAAAACCTTGGTTGAAAATTGTGATGTTTGCCATTCATAATAAATATCAATGGTAAATGCATTTCACAACCTAGGTATATGGAAATATTGATATATATGTACAGTGAAACCCCACTATAGCACAGTGGTCGGGGTCCTCGGAGTGTGATCGTGCTATGTAACATATTGTGCAATTGCGTGACAAGTCTGTTAACTAAATAAAGTGATGCATGCACATCCCCAACAGATGGGGGTGGGGTATAAGAATAGGTGCAAAGCTCATCCTTCAGTGGCACAGTTACCATCTTAAATCAGTGCATATTAAATGAAAAAAAGTGAAAACATAGAGATTGCATAATTATTTAATATTTGATTTTAAGCAGAGTACAATGTGTTGGTACATACAGTAGGACCCCGCTGTAGCACGATGGTCGGGGTCCACAAAACGGGATCGTGCTAATACTTGTAATACTTCTATAAATTGGTGAAATTATTGTAATTTTCAGGAGCCAAGCCAAATCATGTGATATATCCAAATTCTTGTTATAAATAAAGCATGCTATTGTGAGGTTTTATTGTATTATAAACACAAAATGTGATTGTAAACATGTTCACATGTGGTATCCACCATCTTTGTTTCGATTACTGGAGTCTAAAAAGATGATGTCAGATTCGCTTTACACCCATGTCTTCAGATAAGTAAACTGTGACAAATATATTTTTCGTATGGATAATGAGAAATAGATCAGTTTAAGATATATAGTTGTCAGTGCCTTCAGTTTTTGTAGATCACTGGTTTTGTCGTATGACTTGCTCTAAATATACATGTAAGATACAGTATACATGAATGTTACAGACAAGTCTATTAATTAGTTAGAAGTTGCAGTTAAAAAGAAAAGATCATAACACAATAAATTATTTTGTAGAAAATAGTATATTAAAATAGAACTAAAATATTTCACCTGCATGTCAAAATCAAAATTCTCAACATTGATAACGGTAAAGTTGGCACTTTCAGATTTGAAACCCCTTAAAATGCATATGTTAGAAGCAACCCCAAAATTGAAAGGGGCTAAATAGGGTACCTACTTTAGAATAATCAAGGTATATATTCAGTAAGACCTCTGGTTGGGTCACTTATGTGCTAATTAGTACTCAACCTTGTTTAGGATTGCAACCACCTCATGATATTTAAATTATGGAATGCTGTGTTGACTGAACTGCAAAGGCTGATGACAAAAGTTGGTCAAGTACAAAACACCAGTCAAATGTATAGTTATAATTTTGGTGTATGTAAATTAAACATATTTTGTTACTTCATGTTATTTGTGCATTTAATTTTTTTCAAATAATATTGTTTTAAAAAGGAAATAAAGATACGATAGTAAGCTTCATTTTGTTTCTTTCAACCCATATTGTCATATATTTGATAGTCATGGAATCCATAATGGGACCGTGTTATGTGACAATGAAGGGCATTACAATGTGGTAGAGCTTACTAGGCAGGAAATTTTCCGATGAATTTGCATTCTTTCTTTTTTTCAGGAGGAGGAACTGAAAAAAGCAGTAATAGTAGTTTTTGCCAATAAACAAGACATAGAAGGTGCCATGACTGTGAGTGAAGTAGCCAATTCACTAGGATTGGCAGGAGTCAAACACAAATACCAGATTTTCAAAACTTCAGCTATAAAAGGATGGGGTCTAGATGAAGCAATGGAATGGTGAGATTTTCTTTAGCTTTGTAAAAACATGTTCAAATGTCAAGATCATGAAAAATACAATGGGGATAGTTCCATCATGACCAGTGCATACAGTTAATATAGTTATTGTGCACAAATAAGGACAATGCCTATATAAATATATATTGTTATTGACCATGTGTTCATCCAGTCATCTTTTGGTAAATAGGATAAATAAAATTGATGACATCCTTGGCAAACTGCTAGTGGTAGACATATAGTAAAAGCTTTCAGGTGTGCTGTATTTATCCTAACTATATCCTCAGATTGATGCAGTTCTGATCGACTGAAGCACTACCAGATATAAATTAATTTTTATCAGATCTCTGAGCAAATATTTAAAATTGGTTACTTCATGATTTAATATTTGTACTGAACTCATCATTTTGACTAAACAAAATAAAATGAAAAGATGGGTTCATACCATAGTAGTTTACTCCGGAGTTTGTACTATGTTGCAAAATAGTATGATAGCACGCATAGAGTTGTACATAAAATATTTTACTGAATACAGAAAGTAAAATTCTAAATTTACACTTTTTCTCCTGAAATTATTCCAGGCAGCCAGGCTTGTAAATTAATTAATATTTTTAAAGCAGGGGTGGGGTTATCACTGGCTAAAGCTTTATTTGGTGAAAAAAAAGTGGCTTAAATTTTGTAAAAGTTGTGAGTGGGTTTATTATGAAGCGTGGGCGAAATACAGTACATATATTAGTCCACAGCAATTCAGTCTGAGAAAGTGAAGCACATTTATTACCATAATTCAAGGCTAGTCACAAACATCATGTGCCTCAAAAACCATGAATCATTCTATAGACTTTCATCATGCATATTGCTGATGCTTTATTTCGGAACACTCAAGAATGTGAAACCATAGTGATCCCTCACTATATTTCTGTTGAAGGGAGCCATAAACATGTACTGTGTTATAGGTGTGGTTGTCTTCTACTGGGGTACCGTATATACTCGTGTATAATCTTATACCAACTGCAAACTGCATAGACCCAGATCTGCCATCACATAATGCACCGGCAGATCTGGGTCTATGCAGTTTGTAAGGTCTAATCAGTAGAACAAACAACATATACCATGATCTGCCTGCGCATTATGCGACAGCAGATCAGGGTCTATGTTGTTTGCATTTGGACCTTGCTTTTACGCGAGTCTATACAGTACTTTATGCACAGTTACATAATGATTTGGGATCCATGACCATACCTACTTTATAAAAAGGATCATGTTATTGAGGCACTTATAATGAGGGACTAATGTATAAGCTGAAATCTTGTTGTATTCTTAAAATTCCTCCATGCATGTGCAAAGTGTAATTGACTTACTGGTAAATATTACACATAATACTTATTTCTCTGTCAAATACATTACCTGATCACATTAACACTAGGATACCTCCAAATCCCTCCCTCCCTGAAAGATGAAAAAAAGTCTTTCTGTCAATATATCATATAGATGAAGGGAAGTAACTCTTACAGATTAGCTCCTCTGGTTCCCACTAGGTGGCCACCTATATACTGGATGTTACCAGTTTAAACTTTCGCTTGCAACTGTAAACAGTGCCTCCAAAGAATCCACTGAAATTTATAATCCATTTTGACCATCCAGCAAATATTTTCAGTGGTATAGTAAGTCAAAAGGTTGTTATACCTGGTGTATACAAAATTTGCATCTTTCCTGATGAATTTATTAGCTTTTATGCATTTATTTACTGGTCATTATTGTCAATGTGATATAGATCGGTAACACTCAAGTTTTCACCAGTGTGATTTTATTGCGCTGTTAAATTTGGTTTATTACACACTTCTTAGGTCGTCATAGTAATGTCAGTTTGCCTGTTTGAACAGTTTGTATATTTGTTGTGTGCATCTGTTGTTTTTTCTTCTCTCTTTCATTATAGAGGTGTTAGTCAAGTGCAAAAATTGTAGATGCTTTAAAGTTGTGGAAGGGCAGACATGAGATGTGCCTTGCCTAGACAAATGTTCTTCCTTGCACCCATGTAGCATGTGTTCAGTGTGGGCAGATGTTTGCTCCAACGTCTTGAAAAGGCAATTGAAAGGTCATGAATAAAGGGCACACTAAATCTTCCAAACACGAAGTATTAAACATTCATCCAAATTCGGAATAGTTGATCAGTTTTATGGGAGATGTTAAAATGCTGCCTCCACCCCCAACAAAGATACCTAAAACAGCGTCTATGGTGATGATCACTTCAGATCCAGTTGAAGCCACACAAAGTGATTCCACTCTATCTATATTGGAATCGTATATGATAAGCATACTACAGCAGGCTCTGTCATCTAGAATGTTGACGAGCAAGTTGGGTGAAACTAGGACCATTATTAACCCAATTTGGCAGCCCAACTGTGCATAAGTTCCTGTTCCTGCCTGTGCATAGACACAGGAACATTGATGCCAGCTGTGCAGAAATACCATCTGATGTTGTAGGACAGACATGTGCACATGTTATATATCATTTGTCATGCACTGTCCAGCTGCCAACCAACTGGTCCAGCCATCCAGACAATCAATGTACGGTTTTGGGGGTCATAATTCTGTCATCTCGGACTGGCGAACAGCATGTCAGTGTTCTGTATTGCCACGATGGTCAAGCCAGTCAGTGTTCTATGTTGCCAACATAGTAGGGCTGCTCACCACACGATGGCAAATGCAACAGCCACTTGTAAGCTTGACTTGATAAAAGGAGATGCACTCCTGTGATCTTAAATTCCACCATGTGGTGACCCTGCACTCCCTCCCCTTTGGTTCCCCCCTTTGTTTTGGAGGTCAGATTGAGGAGGTGAGAAAGCAGGTGACACATGAGTTGCCTCTTTAGCTCTCTGTGCAAGCCCCATTTCAGCATGACCTGTCGGGGGTTTTTACCAGAGAAGGGATGATCATCAATGGAAAGACCGCAGGGGTAATTCTCTGCAACAATGATAACCTTTTCATAGCCTGATGAGTTATAGGCAGAGATAAGCCCCTAACTTCCACAGGCAGGCCAGGAGAGAAAGAAAAAACAAGGTTTCTCCACCCCCAAGTCTCCTGCCAACCATCAATAACTTGCCATCCCTCCCACCCACTGTTGACCCTTCTATCGGTGCCAGACTCCTTCTGTTCTGCCATACTTGGATCAACCCATTTCCGACAAACAATTGGACCATCCAAGTCTTTTTGGAGGGGCCCCTGATCTTTCATCCAACCCCCTCCACCTTTGTTGTGCCCCTTCATGATGGAGATCCCAAGTGATTCCATGAAGGTGGAGGTTTTACAGAAGGAGATAGAGCTTTTGGTCATAAAGCAGGTGGTGGAGGTAGTTTTCAGACTCCCCAGGTTTATATTCCAGACTTTTTTCTGGTTACAAAAACCAATGGAAAATTGAGACCTGTCATAGATTTGAGCAGACTTAGTCTGTTTTTCACTGCCATGAATTTCAAGATGGAGATGGCAAGGTCCATCCATCTGTCTGTGTTATGTGACAAAGACACAATCAATCTCAACCAGTCTGATGCGTATTTCCATATATCTGCTCAAATGTTATCATGCAAATACCTTCGCTTTAGCCATCATGGGGTTGTATACCAATTCTGCGCTCTTCAAACAGGTTACCATTGATAGGCAACCAACAAATAACTATCCGCTCTCCTAGATCGACCCACTGAAAGAGGTAAAGCTGCAGGACCTGGTAGTAGGCACCTTCAGATGCTATCTGAGGTGCAAGGGGGATGTCCACAGTGGCCATTAATGGCTCTTCCTACTTGTTAAGGCAGGAAAGCAAGACATAACCCCACTACCGCCGGCTGCTTGGCTAAAGGGGGTTATTAGATTGGTGTACTCTGAACTCTCACAAGATCAGGTACAATTTGTGAAGATTTCGGCTCATGAAATACGAGTGATTTCCACAAGTCTGACCTTTGAACATAATGCCTCGATTCAAGACATAGTGGAGTTAGTTGTCTGGTACTCTTAGTCTACTTTCTCCAGTTTTATTTGCATGACATGGCCTCGCAAAGGAGAGAGCTAAATCTTGTTGAGCCACTGGTAGCTGCTCAGTTACCAAGCTCCGTTCATGGCAGCACAACCTCAACCCCAGGCTGGACCTTGTAACTTTTGCTGGATTCACCTGAGAAACTTTTGAATGTAAGGCAATAACTAGGTGTGGGATCACACAGGGATCTCCCTCGCACATGTATAAATGCATAATCTTCTATTGTGCTAACTTCACGTTGAGAAGTCATCACGCTGCTTCAAGGTGATGTGAGTAGAGGATGTCTGTTCCTAATGTAATGTAGTCGGGTAATGTACTTGACGGAAAAGGAAATGTTTTAGTAAATTATGTTTCTCTGAAAATATGTACCCAATCACATTACTATCAATCCCTCCCACCCTTCTGCGCAAATGTGAGTATCCAATTATATGTTTTGCTCAAGCTTAAACTGGTAACATCCAGAATATGGGTGGTTACCTAGCTGGAACAAGGGGAGTTAATCTGTAAGAGTTAATTCTCTTCGTCTGTACGATATATAGGCGGAAAAACGTTTTTTTATCTTTCAGGTAGGGATAGATTCAGAGGTAGCAGAGAGTAATTTCTAATGTTAATGTGATCAGGTAAGTATTTTTGGAGAAACATAATTTACTAAACAGTTTCCTTTCTTCATGGTATTCATTTATGTGTTTTTGGTTTTGCAGGTTGGGAAACACGTTGACACAGCAAAAGTAAAATCCAGAGATTCTTGCTTTGAGGGGGAACCAAGACATTTGTTGCAACAGCATATAGATATAAAATGTAATGGACATGAGCAATATGGTGATTGGCCCCAGCTGTCTGCAATGCATTTTAAACCACTGGCACAAAAGAACATTTGTTTTCCATTAGCAACAAAATATTAGGGAAAAAGAATTCAAATATTCACTCAGTGAATGATTGAATTTATCTGTTATGTATGTACTGGATAGCCCAGAAAAAGAAATCCAGTAATAAATGATAAGTTTATGAGTAGTGATTTTTGCAATAAAGATTTGTTTTTTTTGTTTGGTAAATGTGGATAATTAAGTATGTTTTATTGAATTAGAGATTGGTTTTAAATAATAACAATTGACAAAGGACAATACTGTATGAGAATCAGTGATATTTGCTGGTCTATAGAAGTCCATTTATAGATTGATTTTTCATTTAGAATGGAAGATCAGAACATTGCAGTTAATTTCATGTGCTTTTACATTAAAACACAGCACTATAATATATATCGCTTTCCTTGTTTTTAGAGATAAGAAGATTAAGTAATGATGGAGTTTGTATTGCTAAATATCAAAGTAAATTGTCACACTTGATCTTGATTGTGATACATTTACAACAGACTGTTAATGACAGTTGAAGGTTATGTAGTATTTCATCTTTAGCCATAGAGACTGTGGTAGTAATAAAGCAGTGCTTTGAATATGTTTACAGAAAATGATAAGTATTCACTGCAAATCACCCAGTGCATGTAATAGACTAGTTGGCAAATCATAGTAGTGTTTCAAAAATTGCATAAGACGTTAAACATTCTTATATGTGTCAACAGTCCATAGTTTTGTGATTTTATGTGGCCCACTTCATTCCGTAGTTTAACTCTTCTCAGTACCAGCTGATTTCAGTCAGATTCACTTAAGAGGAATGAAATGCAAGATAGATTAAATAGTCAGTTATCATTTATTTGATGAATTCTCATATTCATTTCTGTTCAATAGGTTTTAATATCATTAGCATTTAAGTACATTTTATGCTGTTTATCTACCAGTATCTCATATAATTTTTGACATTCACTGCCTTCATTTTATTTAATTATGGCCCTTGTCGAACTAGGAATTTTATTATCTGTTTTATAACTCTTTATGCATTTTCAGTAAATGATTTTTTTTAGGTCATTAATTTTCATGATTAAAGTAAATGTCATATTTGTGACACAATGTTTCCATGAATAAATTATCCATCTTGAATCAGTCATGACAGTGAAAATATTTTTGCTTAAAAAAAAATTGATCACTCCAAAAATGAAGTTTGGGGGTATACTGTAGTCATCTTGTTCATCCTTACATCACATGTTTGTTTACATAATATCTCCTGAACCCATTGGCATATCTTCATGAAACTGGGTATGCTTTTGTATCATGACTTGATATTATGTCCTGTACAAGAAAAATGGATTCAGTCTGAACAACATTTTAAGAGTTGTCTCCATTTTCAGCAATGCTAGTGGGTTTGATATGCAGATACTGGCCTTGTTGTTATTACAGATTCTGCCCATCCATCCATCCATCACACTCTTATTCAGTTAATATCTCCAGAACTGTTTGGTATCTTCAGGAAACTTGGTATGCATTTGTATCATGACAAGAGTACATGTCCAGTATAAGAGTCAGCTTTCTCAGATTAGTACTTTTAGAATTATATCCCCATTTTTATATGCCAGCCATAAGGGAGAACATATTATGTTATGATGTGCATCCATCTCTTGCCTATTTTGTTTCTGCACAATAATATAACTCAAGTTCTCTACCATCTACATTTACTAGAATTTGTGGATAGCTTGCACTTGAGGTAAGGAAAATGCCTGTCAATTTTGGAGTCAAAAGATCAAGGTAAATAACTGAAAGTAAAAATGGTTTCCAGAGAATAACATTAGTTCTGCATCACAGACCTGGTCCAAACTTTGTGGATGGCCTGCACTTGGGATAAGGAAGAAGCAATCACTTTTTGGGGTCAAAAGGTCAAGATCACTAACTGAAAGTAGAAAATTGTTTCTGCACACAAATTTCAGTTCTCAACCATGTACCTTCATTTGAGTTTATGGATAACTTGCATGTTGGGTAATAAAGAAGCCTATTGATTTGAGGTGAAAGTTTAAGGTTATTGTGGCTAAAACAAAATGGGCTTTGCAGATCAATTTTGGTTCTAGTGTAAGTTCCTTGACCAAACTTTGTGGACAGCTTGCACTGAGGGTAATAAAGAAACCTGTTGATTCTGTGTCTAAAGGTCAAAGGGTAGGGTAAGTATGTTAAGAAAATAATGGTTTCTGCACAGTAAGTGTATTTTAAGACCGCATACCTTGACCAAAGGTCCAGGTCAGTGAGACACAATAGTCAGTGATCTCCTGACTGGACCATGCCCTAATAGTGCCCAGGGCACCAGGTGGCCAAATGTTCTAAGGCACTCGCCTTTACAGATCACTGACATCTCACCTCTGTCCACGTGGGTTCAAGTCTCAGCTTTGCTAACATGAGTTTGTGAGAAAGCTCTCCAGTAGCTTCCCGTGGGTCAGTGGTTCTTCCTCCATCAAATATACTGGCTGCCATGGATAGCCTATCATGCTCAAAATGAGTGAAAAAGGCTACTTGTGACTTGTATTTTTTTTTGAGAGGCAATGGCTGTGCACACCTGAATGCACACAGCATACATGTTTGCATTCAAAATCGACTGGTCACTTTGTTTATTTTTCAACATTTTCATTGTGGGGACACATGCTATTTACATTATTTTATTCGTGGGAACCTGTAATAGTCATGGTACTTGTCACATTGTTTTATCTGTTGGACATTACCTCTTTTTTAAAACTACCCCAATAAAAAGACCCATTCTCAAGTGCAAGGAGTAGTTAGCGATGTTTTACGGTATATACATACATATACTGACATTTAATTTTATTTCCTCAATAACCTTGTATTTAAAAAAAAAATAAAAACTTTAATTTGATGCTAAACCATATACTCCAGCAAAATTGCTTTTGCAAGATTTGAACCCAGTGTTTCATTATTAAACCTTGACAATACTTTGCTTTTCTGTTCACCTGTAAATTTCCACAGCTACAAGAGCACAATGAATCATTTTCAAAAACTGTTTAAGGTATGTGAATGTAGCATCTGTGTCAATAAAAAGTTGTTTCTCTGAATGATGGCCTAATCTTGTATTTAATTACTCTCTATTTTTAGCTTTACTGGTCATAGACCAGAAGAGCTTATGGGATGACCTGTTTTCCATCATCTTGTCATCTGATGTCTGTCAATCCATTAGTCCAAGTTTGTTATCACTGCTCCAACTAAACTACTTGGAGAATTACCACACAATTTTACATGCATATTCATCCCAAGATGCTACTCATCTGGAAAATCTTGTTATTGCTACTCCTAAATGGAAAGTTATATTGACATGAGATTTCACCAGAAGACTAATTATGACATCTAGTTGGTCTTAAACAAAATTGGTGCTGATCTGACCTCAAATATAGCTGCCATTGTGAAAATATTCTTGTCGCTACTCCTCCTCAATGGAAAGTCATATTGACATGGGTTTTTCACCAGAGGACTTCTTATGGTGTCTTGTTGGTCCTGAATGAACATGATGCCTATCAGTCATCCAATATGGCCACCATGGCAGCCATCTTGAAAATCTTTTTATCACTACTCCAGAATTTATGGTCATATCAACCCCCAGACATCCAATATGGATGCCACAATGAACATATTGAAAATCTTGTGACTAATTCTCCTTGATGGATGGTCATATTGTCACAGGATTTTCACCAAAACTCTTGTAATGGTATCTAGTTTGTCCTAAATGAAAAGGGTGTCAATCTTATATCCAGTACGGCTGCCACAGTAGCTGATTTGGATATCTTATAGCTCAGGAATATCGGAGATGGTTTCAACACTCCAAAGAAATAGTTTTATCATTAATTCCTGGAAATTCTTTTTGGACAGTAGAGCATCAATCCCTTCAAGGGACTCGTGTTTTCTTAAAGGTAGTTTGTCACAGATGGTTTGTAACCATCACAGAAACTTTTCCTAGAAGCTGCTGGCATTAATGGTTGAAAAATTCAGGTGGGGTTAGCATATGGCTATGCATCCGTTGTGGATTGTCCATTGTGCTTCCATTCTCAATTCCTATTTTCAACTTGTTCTCAGAAACCACTAACCCAATTCCAGCAGGAAAAATCAATTGAATACCTTTTCTTTAAATTTTTAACCCTGTGCAAAAAATGTGAAACTCTGGAGCAGAACCTTAAGACAAATTTAAACATCTGTGTAATTCCTTCTCTTTTCATATGTGAATAAAGTGGTATATAAATATTGATGCTGTGTATGAAGAAAAAAAAGAAGCTAATTACACTTATTTTGCTATTTGTCATACAACATTCCTTGAGGCAGTATATTGTGTGGTATGTACCTACTTATGGGGAACTTACAAGTTTTAGGACAGGAAAATATTTACTTAAATTTAACACTGCTGGATTAAAAAAAAAAACAATAAAGCAAACATTTTTCTCTCAATTCATTTGTAAGAAAAATACGGAAAAAAAAGAGACGAAAAGCAGATTCACATGTATCTATATACTGGTGTCAGAAGAATTGGCAAACTGTTTACCCTTTGATCTTTAAGCCCAGTGAACATGGTTTGTTCATCCATATTTAAACCATAGAATTTATCAGTGACGTGTCAGGAATAATTGTGGCATGTTGCATCTTCCAATCTTTTGGCATAAAATTGTTGGCTATGTTGAGAAAGTATAATGTATATTTTGAAAATATCTCTCAGAAAATTCAGATATCAAAACAGAAAATTATTGGCTCTTTAAACCTCACATTGGATATGCACATTTTTATTACAAGGATTACCAGTGGGGAAAATCAGGGGAACACCTTTTCTTTAAATTTTTAACCCTGTGCAAATATGCAAAAGTCCAGATTGGATCCTTAAACAACTTGCTTTTCAACAAAGTACTCGACCAATTTGGACCACATTTGATTGAAAGAATCTTTGCATTTTAAATATGTACAAATTATGTCAATCTCTCATAAAATATGGCCACTGTTACTAAAAATATAACATTTTAAAATAATTTCTTTGCAAAAACTGCTTAATAGAATGAGACCAATATAATAATAATAATAATAATGATGACTAAATATAGAGCACTTATTCTTTTAAAAAGCTCTAAGCGCTTTACAACATAATGTTAACACAGTTTACATACAGGCAACATATAAAAACATGAAAATATCTCACAAACAATATCAAAGACAAATGAAATATTACACACAAAAACAACATGAAACGTGAATTTACAATACAGTTTCAATCTAACACTAATGGCCAATGGTTGAATGACAAATTTATTCTTGCAGATGGAAAAGATGTCTTTAGAGCACTCTTGAATGTGATCGTGGTCTCTTTGTGTCTGAGATCAAGAGGCAATAGCATACTAGCATAAAGAGCTTTCAAGTTTGTACAAATAATGCAGATCCACCATCAAATATGGCTGCTTTTACTAAAATGATAACCTTCAAATACCGTTTTCTCAAAACCACTGAACAGAATTTGACCAAAATTTGACATAAAGCACCATGGCCTAAAGGGCTTTTAAATTTACACAAATGATGCTAATTCACCATACAATTTGGCTGCCATTATTAACTAGAGTCCCAAGTGGGCCTGATATTGCACGCCTAGGTTGTTGACTCTGACATGTTAGTTTGTGATTGAAAATTCATACACATATTGAAACTGTAGAGGGTAAGTTGCAACATTGTCCATTATTGTTGGTGTGATTTATCTACTTACCTACTTACCCAGACCATATATATTGGATCATGTCTGTGTCCACGTTAGGAACCTGCTCTTTCTAATAATAAAGAAATCGTCTAATCATGTCAGTGTCCATGTTAGTGACCCGCTATATGATTTTCTGGAAAATTCTGTCGGGCGACTTGTGTTTATATATAGGGAGTTTGGGTAAACAATTATTCATTCTTATTCCATTGGTCAGTCTATGAAGAATCATTTTAATAATCAGATCTTTACAGCTGTGTTTTGAAAATCAGAGCAAATTATTGATTGGATTATTTGGATTTTAATTCACAATATTGTAAGTGTCTTTTTGAATTTTCATTTTAATTGTCTAGAAATAAATTGCTTGTTGATTTTACTTACATTGTTGGTTTCACTTTCTTTCTGTTACATATTGTTAGGCCATAAAGTCTTAACAGAAATTGCGGGCTTGTCTGGGATGTGAATTTCTTTAAATTACAATTTAAATTGACTTTGTTTTGGAATTTTCATTGTCTCTGGTAAAGATTTTTTATTTCATCTATTTGAGAAATCATTAGTGAAACCAGCAAGCATTCACAATGTCATCTAAGTTTAAGAACTTTGTTTCAAGTCCTTCCCAGGTAGGGTTAGAGTCTATGAAAAAGGACAAGCTGCTTGACCTTGCCAGACATTATGATCTTTCTGAGGCGAAGGCGTCTTTGACAAAGCAAGAGATAAAGAATATTTTAATTCCATATTTGGTGCGAAAGGAAATTTTGGATAATAGTGCTTTGGTTTTAATTGATAAGTCTGTATCTGGAAATGAAGGGAATTATTGCTAAAAAGACCAAAATGGAATTAGAATTAAAGAAAGCTTCAGTTTTAGAAAGAAATGCTGGAACTACAAATTCAGAAAGAGGAGAAGGAGAGGGAAATACAGATGCAGAGAGAGAAAGAGGAGAGGGAAATATAGATGAGGAGAGAGAGAGAAAGAGGAGAAGCAAAAATAGAGAGGAGAGAGAGAGAGAGAGAGAGAGCAGTCTAAATTAAAAGAATTAGAACTGACAAGCAGATCACCCCCTCCCCCCTTGACACACAAGTTCAGGTTTTGATATTACCAGATATATTAGGTTAGTACCTCCTTTTCAGGAAAAAGAAGTAGATAAATACTTTCTTCACTTTGAGAAAATTGCTGAAAACTTGAATGGCCAAGAGAGCATTGGACTTTGTTATTACAAAGTGTACTTATTGGCAAAGCTTGTGAAATCTACACTTCAGTGTCAGTGCAACAAAGCACTGATTATGATGTAGTTAAGGAGTACATCTTGAAGGGTTATGAGTTGGTACCTGAGGCATATTGACAAAAAATTAGGAATTGTAGAAAAGAAATTGGACAAACTCGTGTCAAATTTGCAAAGGAAAAAGAACAACTATTTGACAGGTGGTACTCAGCCAAGAAGGTTGATCAAGATTACAATAATCTCTGACAGCTCGTATTAATTGAAGGGTTAAAGAGTTGCATCCATGGTGATGTTAAGACCTATCTTCATGAGCAGAAAGTGGAATATGGTTGATGATTATTCCTTGACTCACAAAATTTCATTTGGCAATAAGTCTTCCTCTCAGCAGTTTTCTGGTAAAAAAAAAACATTTCAGTCTCAAATGAGTACTTCTAAATTTCAAAACAGCACAACTGTCAGACTGATCAGAGATCATTATCTCTTCCTATGTGCACTTATTGTAAAAAGATAGGGCACATCATTTCTGATTGCTACAGGTTGAAAAATAAGCATCAGAAATCCTTATCTCTTCCTACGTGCATTTATTGTAAAAAGAAAGGGCATGTCATTTCTGATTGCTTCAGGTTGAAAAATAAGCAACAGAATAAAGACAGAGCTATTCCAAATGCTCTTATTTCAAAGAGGTCAAGGTCACGGTATTGTATTGAAAGCAATACATTTGTTGAGTCAAGCAAACCCCCATCTGATTCTATTTTGGACACTTATGAACCATTTGTGTCAGAAGGTTCTATATCACTTATTGGTGATTCTGCCAGACCTATCTCTATTCAAATATTAAAGGACACAGGAGCTTCTCACAGTCTTTTATTATCAGGTACTTTGCCTTTGTCTGAGAAGTCTTCTTCTAGTGAAAGTGAAAATGACCTAGAGGAGATAAGGTTGTGGTTAATCCACTTGTAAATGACAAGCTTTGTTTGGATCAAAAAGTTGATCCTTTTGAGATTGAAATCTCTGATTTGTATCCTGCTTGTGCAGTTATCAAAGCTATGGTAAAATGACCTCTTGAGAATGATGTTGATCAGGAAATTTTTCCTTTAACTGACACATTTATTGACCAGTCTTTTGATGAGGTCACATTCTCTCCTGATATTGATCAATCAGAAGGTATTGATCACAGTGATTCTCTTTTTACAACTTATTCTCTCTATTCTAATCAGGGTGACAAAAGACAATCGTCAAGCAGGAACAAGATCCTGAGATATCCTGTTTGTTTCAGAGGACTATTAGCGAAACTGAAGCAAAACAAGTCCCAGATTGTTACTTAGTGAAAAATGGGGTCCTTATGAGAAAATGGAGACCACCTGAGGTACCCGCTGGTGATGAGTGGTCAGTGAGCTATCAAATTGTCATTCCTAAGTAATATCAACAGGAAATTCTTAGTCTAGCCCATGAAACTCCCTTGGCTGGTCATTTTGGAGTCGGTAAGACTTATCACAAAATCTTGAATCATTTTTATTGGCCGAAACTTAAAAGTGATATTTCTAAATACTGTACATCTTATCACACTTGTCAAATGGTAGGCAAACCCAATCAGAAGATACCTAAGGCTCATCTGCAACCTATTCCTGCATCTGACGAACCATTTAGTAGAATAATGGTAGACTGTGTTGGTCCCTTACCTAAGACCAAGTCAGGCAAGCAATACTTGTTGACCTTAATGTGTGCGTCAACAAGATTTCCAGATGGAATTTCTTTGAGAAATATAAAAACTAAAAAATTGCAAAGGCTTTGGTTAAGTTTTTTAAGCTTGTTGGCCTTCCCAAATCTGTCCAGTCTGATCAAGGGTCAAATTTTATGTCTGGAATTTTCCAACAAGTTGTGCATCAATTAGGCATCCAAAAGTTTAAATCTTCCGCCTATCACCCTGAAAGTCAAGGGGCTTTGGAAAGATTTCATCAAACTTTGAAGAATATGATATGGTCATATTACTTTGATACAGGAAAGGATTGGTATGAGGGTGTTCATTTGTTGTTGTTTGCTGTTAGGGAATCAGTTCAAGAATCATTGGGTTTTAGTCCTTTTGAACTGGTTTTTGGACATACTGTCCGTGGACCATTGAAGTTACTGAAAGATAAACTTTTTAATCTTCTTGACTACGTCTCTGATTTCTAATAAAAGTTGTCAAAGGCTTGTGCAGTAGCAAGAACTAATCTTGACACTGCCCAGTCAAAAATGAAATTAAGGTATGACAGAAATACACAGGAAAGGAGTTTTCAGCCTGGTGACACAATTCTGGCTCTCTTGCCCATACCTAAAATTCTCTTCAGTCAAAATTTTTTGGTCCTTATACAGTTGAAAAGAAAGTAAATTACTTAAATTATATCATTAACAATCCTGGGAGGCGGAAACAGAAACAACTTTGTCACATAAATATGTTAAAAGAAGTATTTTGACAGAGATAGCACAGTTGATTATTTAATCAATTTAGTTGTACCTGTCCCACACAGTGAGAATGTAGACGATAGAATGCAATCTGACTGTAGTGACTTTGATTTAACCAAACTTCGGAATTCAAAAATATTAAACAATCTGGACCAGAAACTTCACCTCTACAACAACAGGAAAAATATGTCACCAAGTTTGACCTTTTAATAGGATTCTGGCAAATTCCACTCACAGAAAGAGCAAAAGAAATTTCGGAATTTGCAACTCCAGATTGACTTTATCAGTATAAAGTGATGCCTTTGGAATGAAAAATTCTCCAGCACTTTCCAGCATCTTATGAACATGTTGATATCTGGTCTAGATAATTGTGACACGTACATCGATGACATCATTATCTACAACGACACCTGGGAAGATCACTTGGAAAACATTTGGAAATTTTTTGATTGACTCAGTGATGCAAATCTGGCGGTTAATTTATGCAAAAGTGAATTTTGCCATGCTTGTGTCACATTTTTAGGACATATTGTGGGACAAGGTCAAGTTAAACCTGTGAAAGCTAAGGTCAAGGCTATTTATGAATTCCCGGTGCCTGGTAGTAAAAAGCAACTGATGCGATTCTTAGATATGGCTGGATATTATCGGAAATTTGCTAAAATTGTTCCGTCATTGCTGAACCTGTGACAAATTTGCTGAGTAACAAATCCAAGTTTCATTGCTGACATATGTCAGGAATCTTTTGACACATTAAAGGCCATACTTGAGAGTGCACCAGTTCTTTCGGCACCAAATTTCAGCCAATTATTTAAAATGTCTGTTGATGCAAGTGATGTAGGGGATGGTGGAGTATTGATTCAAGAAGATAAAAATGATGTAGATCATCCTGTGTGCTATTTTTCTAAAAACTAAAGAAGCACCCGAAAAATTATTCCACAATTGTGAAGGAATGTTTGGCTTTGATATTGGCTTTGCAACATTTTGAAGTGTATTTCTGTTCAGCTTTCTCGGATTGTTGTGTTAAGTGATCACAATCCCCTTACTTTTATTAACAAAACGAAAATTAAAAATCAAAGATTGTTGAGGTGGAGTGTAATGCTGCAAGAATACAGCATTGATATTAGACACATCAGGGGAAAAGATAATGTGATTGCAGATGCACTCTCACGTGTATAGAAGTACTATATTGCTTTATTTTGTGTAATTCAGCCGAGTGGCATTCATAAGACATCTTCCTATGTAATTTTGATTATTATAGTATCATATGCATATTTGACAATTATGTAAAAGATTCTTTTTCTCTATGAGGGGAGGTGTTATGTATATTTATTCTATGATGTGTGTTTAAATCTTGTCCATGAAGGTAAGTTAGATTCTGGTCACTTGTAAACAGAATGTTTACAATCATTTGAGTTCAAGGCCAGTCTTGTTGACAGTTAAACTTTTTTTCCATTTTATTGCTTCACATCCTGTTGATATAGATCAAGTGAAAATTTGTATAAATAGGGATTTGGTAAACAAATAATTAATTCCTGTTTTAGATCAGTCTGTGGGAATCCATTTGAGATCGGATTTTAAAGTTTGTGCCATTGAAATCAGATATAATTCGAGAGGAATTATTTATTAAAGATATTCGTTGGAATTACAAAAGTGCTCATTGACTTTTGAATTAATATATTACTTTGGACTTTTGTGAACTCATTCAAAGACATTCTGGATTGTATCATTGTGTTATATCAGGACATTCAAGACTTTTGGAACTCATTCGGAACATTCTGTACTTTTGGACTTGTGATTAGAACATTAAGGATTATTTGGAATTTGATTCACAATATTGTAAGTATCTCTTGAATTTCACTTTGTATTTTAGGGAAAAAAATTGCTTGTTGATATTACTTATTGTTGTTTTCACTTTCTTTCTGTTACATTTTTTTTAAGACCTAGAGTTATAACATCTCTCAGTGGATTATGTTCAAGCCTAGGATGAATCATCATAAAACTAGAACATTCATTCTGCAGCACACACTCTGAGCCTTTGGACATTGTAGTCAAGGTCACACATTTTAAAGCAACACTTTGATCATGGGGTCAACATGCAAACTCTGGCCTTCTTGTATTCTTCTCTGTTCAATCTGTTTTATTGAAGTGGCATTGTCTGAGGAGGGCACCATCTTTTGGTAAATTAAGCCCCCGAAGTTTTTTAAAGGTGCATGAAATTAAAATATTTTATTTCCCCAATAGTAATTTAATCCTTGTTTTTTTATGCAATCATTTCACTGTATTGTCTTAACAGTGTGGCAATTAATATAGAACATGATGCATCTTACTATCAAGTACAAACAAGAAACAAGAGTCACACAGAAATGACATATCCCCACCCCCAGTAAAGACTCCTACTTAAAAGTACCTTATGGTACAGCACTCTCAATTTTTATACTACTTATGATAGTAACCCTATGATCCAACATTGTCAATTTTTATACTACTTAAGCCACACTTTATTTCCATGGTAACAAAATATACTGAATTCTGAAAATTCTATATATCATAGAGGACCTCTACAGAACTTGCTTAACATTTGTACCAAGTTTGGTTGAAAGACTTTGAACAGTTTGAGTGTTACGCTTCTGAAATGAAAATGTTTATGACTGACAAACTAATGTAATGATAGCTATATCCACCATATTACATAACTGGGTGATGAAATATAATGTTCTTCAGATCCTGCTTTAATAGCCCTTTTATTTGCAGATGGTACATTGCAAGTTTTCAGTCCTTACTCTGGTTTATCAATAACAAATGTTTCAATGAAACTTTTTGAACTGTAACAACCTCTGTTATTTCCACTGTCATGAAGAAGTCTCATCAATTATCATATACTTGTAAGTTAAACAAGAAGATTGAGTCATATACACCCACTATCATATACCCACCCAAATGATATTGAAGCCAATGATTTCTCAATAGCTGAAGGTACATTGAGATTACATTGAGATCATAGGAATATATTCACGTGTCATAGGGATGAATTCAATGGTTTTGGAGTTTTGCTTCACAAACAACAGTATGAATGATGGATGAATGGATAAATAGATGGATGGACACAAATGTAAAAAATATTGCAACTGATGAACTGACCACAAGTCTAAGATGTGTATAAAGTTTCACTGAGATATCTTGAATGATTTTGGAGTTTTGCTCTGAAAGCAAAAGTGTGAATGATGGATAGTTGGATGAAAAGACAAATGGGTCAAAGCATGAAAAATATTGAAACTGAAGAATTTGAATGGCAAAAGGAACATCTACACCACTCGTCTAATAAATGTACCAAGTTTCACCATGATATCTTAAACAGAAACTATTGGCATTGAGGAAAATGACTATGACATCACATCATGTGGTTGCTATTTAAGATAAAGTCATAATCTGGTATTTAAAATAGTAACTGGATCGGATATCTCAAACAGAAACTATAGGTATTGAGGAAAATGACTATGACATCACATCATGTGGTTGCTATTTAAGATAAAGTCATAATCTGGTATTTAAAATAGTAACTGGATCGGATATCTCAAACAGAAACTATAGGTATTGAGGAAAATGACTATGACATCACATCATGTGGTTGCTATTTAAGATAAAGTCATAATCTGGTATTTAAAATAGTAACTGGATCGGATATCTCAAACAGAAACTATAGGTATTGAGGAAAATAATCATGACATCACATTACATGGTTACCATTTAAGATAAAGTCGTAATCTGCTATTTAAAAATAGTAACTGGGTCTGATTTTCCCTAATCCAAAACTGAGACTTCGTTTGGCAGTTTCTAGAGTTCAGATGATGAGAATTATGACTCTGAAGGCTTCAGTAAGTCAGATATTGGCTCCAATATTGATGTAGGCAACACTGATTTTGATAATTTATCAGATTCAGATTACTGAGTGATACAGACATGGAAAATTAACCAGTACATTTAGAATTCAAGGAATGTCAAGGTTGGTCACACAATTTGATGACATGACAGTGAATGAATTCTGTCAGGTTTTTAAAGCATATCAAAAGTTCTTTGGTGAAATATAATTATACAGTCATAAAGATCAGATTTAGCTCTAAAACCTTTCTATAGCTAACAAATATTGTGGTTCCCCTCTTGAACGCCCCCCGCCCAGCCAGTGGCCACCCACTTTATATGGCCAGAATCCCTTGGCACCAACGAGTTTGGGTTAAAAAGTACCCCTCTAGGACAGCCACCCCTCTAATATGGCCAGCAGCAGGCATGTTAGTGCAAAAACTGTCAATTTATTTTTAAGTGGCCACATAATGGGGTTTACACATAGAAATCTCAGGAATGTGTGTTGATTTCTAAATTCAACACATTAACATTTGTTCCAACATGCCAATAAAGTAACTAAATTTAATCCATAGAGGTAAGTAATCTGATTATCTTTACTATTATTTGTTCCTTCGATGTTAGTTTTTGTTACTTTGATAATTACTGGCTATTATTACCACCAATAATTATCAAGATGACAAAAGCTAACCGCTGAGAAGCACGGTACTGTTCAGTTCAAGTGAGCATGACATCTGGTTGTTGTAAAGTAAAAATGGCATGTAGCCGTTGTGGCTTCTCTTTCATGGATTACAAAATGTACTTGAAAGGGTACCAGACTAAAACCAGTCAATCATGTGACAAGCTCACTTCCTTTGTAAGCACCGAGAATTTCAAGTGATAACTAGAAAATGTCAATGAAGGAATAAGTTGTTGCAAAGAGTGCATAATGTCATCAGGCAGTCTCAGTTTAGATGGAAAAGTGAAAGCAATTCGACTGAACAAAAAGAGGGAGAGTCTTTGATCAGTGCTGAGAAATCTTATGTCAGAAAGATTAAAATAAACCTTGTCAGTTATACATTCTACAGCAGTGGGAAAATGGAATGGCTGAACAATGATAGTTTCAGCCAGATCTTCGTGCACTAATTTTACTGACAAGGTTGTTTTGCAACACAATTCATGATTATTCATAGTTATTTTAAATAACACTGATACAAGTTTTATCACACTGATTCCATAACATGCCTGTGATTTTTAAATTAAAATAATAAATATTTAAAAATTAGTTGCTTCTTTCACAAGTTATATGTAATTATTACTCACATCTGTGTGATCCCCTTCTAGAAAGGCTACCCCTCTTATATGGCCACTTTCCTGCTGCAGAAAAGGTGACCTTATAAGAGGGGGACCACTGTATGTACAGTAAGAGTAAAATGGCCAAAATGTACATTGAATTGAGCATATACTTCACCGCTTTAAATTTTCCAGGCAGGCCTATTGGCATGGAATCATTTAAGTAAAGTGTTCTCTATTATAGCACACTGCACTCGGTGACTTTGGCACATGTACAACAACAACCTACACAGCAACAGATGCTAGGAGATAAAGGGTTAGATGGTTTTAGTTTTCATATTGACCATGACAGAAAACCTGGGCTGATTTGATGGTAGGATTTGAACTCAAAACCTTTCAGTTGTGAGTCTGGCACACTAACCACTGTGCCACTGCTGCTCCCTGAATGGTTTCGAAGTTCTGCCCTGGAAACAAGAATGTGGATAATGGCTGGATGGATGGACAGGCAAACAAACAAAAACATTACAAATATTCAATGTGACAAATTATGAATAGCAAAAGGCATATCTGGACCACTAATCTAATATATGTACCAAGCTTTATAGAGATATCTTAATGGTTTGAGAGTTAAGCTCCACACATCATTATGTGTACTGACAAATGGATTGTGGAGACAGATGGATAAAGCAACAGCTATATCCCTATTTCTCCTGTCCCCATACTATATACACTTTTGGTGGGGGTGGGATGGGGTAATAATATTACTTTTAACTCGTATGTAACAAAGTTCATTTTGGAAATACAAATTTCTTGTCAATACAATCAAGAATGAAACAGTTGTTTGCAAACCTTTTATTTTTTTCTTGCACAAACTTGTCATTGCCATTTGGATTCATACATTTCAAAATATTCATTAATATACCATTAAAATATCAATTAAAAAAATCAGATTACCCGTTTTCATTTTGGTAAATATATAAGGTGTACTTCAATACACAACTGTAAGTATTAAATGACATGTTCACACTTATATTGAATGAATCAAATAATGATAGGAAAAAAAATCAAAAACACTGATGTACAGTAAAGATGTACTTTTGAAGAGAAGGTAAAGGAGAAAAGCAAAGGCCTTTAGAAAGTTACATTATTTATATTAATGAGTTATTTATTATGATTTACACCTTTATAAAGACTATACAAAATTTAAAATCCATGTAATATCCACAGAAACCTGGTATGAATCATTCTCTTTTCGTAAAAAAAAAAATCTCTGTACAAAACTGTGCAACAAAGTTACAAATCTTGCTACACTATGACAATAAAAATGATCACAAATCAAAGAAAAAAATGAGCAAAATGCTTTCAAGTCCAAAAATATTTCCAAATGTTCACAGTACTAAACATTTTCAAAATTTGATAAAGTTATGACTGAAAAACACATGGAAAAAATATAAATGCATCCCAAGTTTCTTTTCTTGTGTTTTTCTTCTGTATCATTTGGCATTGTACTGGGTATGTAAGAAAATCTACCCTTACAAATAGCACAATAATATAATAGGCTGTACATGATTGAGAAACTATGTGTAGAAAGTTTGATACAAGTATTTCTTTTCAACTCTAAATGAGATCAGTTAAATTTAAAACAAAATATAACAGTACTTTTTTTTAAGTAACTGTCCAAAACCAGAGCTGGCTAAGGAATTATCTTCTAAATCTTTCAATATGAGCATATATTTACTGTCTAGAAAATAGAGTTGTTATTGTTAAAAAGGTCCCAAGAGATTAAAAAAATCAACTGACACTCTCTGATGATGCACTATCTATTAAAAAAATATATTTTCTGTTCTCAAACAGCTTTGATGAGAAAGATTTCATTGTACATACTTACAGAACAGAATAATGCCCTGCCTGATTAACATTTGATGAGATGCCCTGCCTGATTACCACTGTACATATTTACAGAACAGAGTAATGTCCTGCCTGATTACCATTTGATGAGATGCTCTGCCTGATTACCACTGTACATACTTACAGAACAGGATAATGCCCTGCCTGATTAATATCTGATGAGAAAAGTTTCATCGTACATACTTACACAACAGAATAATGCCCTGCCTGATTACCATTTGAAACCTAAGAAGAGGAAGAGTAGTACCCTGAATCTGCAGCAGAATACAATCAAATGTTTGTTCCTGGTTTTTGGTTTGAAACATATTTTATTGCATATATTAGGAAAGTAAAAAGGAGTAGGCACAAGTTCTTCCAACTCAGAATAGCCTTTCCCATAACAAATACAAAACACATAATATTTCATGCATCAGGTGAAACTTACAAAGAAAACTGAAATTGTATCTGAATGAGTGTAAGAACTATAATGATCTAAAGCAATCATTGCTTGAGGTGCGAGATTATAAAGGAATAAAGAAAGATTAGGCCCCATGTGAAAAATAGGTCACACAAATGTATAGACACATGTATAAAAATATATAAACAGTTTTAACATTATTGAACTGGAATTCCTGGATGAATAAATTTAATATTTGGATTGTAGTGTAATAGCTTCAAACATATGTGAACATATATGCATACAGATATATAGAGATATACACACATATAGATATACATATATATGCATATACAAATATACATACTTGTATATACAAACATGTATACATATATATACTCATGCATATACATTCATATACTTACATCCATCCATATATATACACATATGCACATATACATACATCTTTGTATAAACATGCATACTTACACACACATAAAAGTATATTACTTAGTCAAATGATGATTGGTGGAAAGAAAACCACTAAAATCCCTTGCAGAAAATAATAATAATAATAATAATCATAACAGTGCTCAAGACTTAAAAACCACTACAATGATATTAAGGAAAAAACACATTTGGATTTAATTTTCTTGAACTCTACTGTTAGGTTTATAGTCTCAAAAATGGTCAGTATGTCTGAAATAAAGGTGAAGCTGCTTAAAAACTTCAGTATTACTTGCTTCATTAAGAGTATCGTTGCCAAACAAAAGCATGTATAGGTCAATATGAATTGGAAGTTTGAGTAGGTATAGTTTACATTCAAAGAAATGGTGAAAGGCTGTTTCATTTGGTTCAGAGCAACTACACAATGGGTTGGTTACAATGTGGTTCAAATATAGATTCGCCTTAAGCACTGAACAGTTATTCCTCAGTGTAGCATGTATGATAGACATTTTTCTTTCATCTATCGAGTAGTAGGATGGCACTTGCTTTTTTTTATTTAATTGTTTTTGGAAGACATATATAAAATTGGAGTTTCTTATATTTTGGGGTAGATTGTTCCATAATTTAATAGTTGAGTGTAAAAAAGACTTATTTGTTAGCTGTAATGACAAAATGGTACTTCAAACTTTAAACTGTTTCTTAAAGAATATCTCTGGCCACAACGCTGAGCAACTGTTGGAGGAATACTTTGGTTTAAAAAGTCTGGTGTTATATGATTAACCATTTTATAAAATGTAACAAGTTTGTGGACTTTTCTTTTGTTCCTGGTAACAAAGTTTGACATTCTCACTCGATTTCTCTTGATTTTCAGTAAAGGGACTTTTTTTAAATGGGACTTTTTTTAAATGGGACTTTTTCTGGCTATAATCTTTATGATAGAGTTCCTGAAATTTAGCTGCATTAATGAGAGTCCAGAACACCCCTAACCTGTACACCAAAGTAAAACCATTTAAACACATCAGCTATATTAAAGGGTTAATTTATATTTGTCTGTAAAAAATGTGATAAAATCAAGGGTTCTGTAGAGTGCTGTGTCTCCCCTCCACTGTATATGACTTGCACATAATACAGAATTTTACGCTGGTGGAAAAAATGTGCCATGTATGTTTCGTCTTTTACCAATGAAGGTAAGTCAAAAGTGTAAGCATGTTGGCCTGATGTTATGAATTAAGGTCTGTACACCAATCACAGACAGTGCCACTTCTCTCTACAATATCTCAACATTTAAACACTTTACACACACACATGCAATTAATACATGCAACAAGTAAAATTTTCAACATAAATGATCTATCTTGACAAATAAGTTGGCCCCCTTTTGCGAAATATTAACTATTTCAATAACCAATAATCTTATGTTTACATTTTTCATGCCAAGACCATGGTTTTGGCAAGATCTGTATCCAGCTTAGTCCCTGACAAATGTATTGCTGTTGACTAACATACTTCAGAGAGAAAAATGGGTCAATTAAAGCTGATGTTTTTGCTGTACACAGCCATGACCAGCATGATTCCAAAGCCTATCAGCATCCCAGCATTCTGTAGCACCAGTATCATCCACTGCCCAATCGTCTTCTTGTTCTCCTTTGACTCCCACTCACTGTTCATCTCCGGCAACTGCAACAAACAAGGAGGCAATAACAGAAATGTGAATCAGAGAAATATAATGACATTTTGTACAATGTTTACTCTATGAGCAAGGATTCAACGAGGCACTCATGCAATGACAAGTGAGACAGAGCAACATTACAATGATAAGAGGTGCAAGTCGATCCGAGATCACTCACCTGACTGACATATGCCTAACAGCCAAATGCTAGAGCAGCTGGCCAAGAAATCTGGGTCAGTAGGATGCTTTCTGCATAAAGGACAAGGTTGATAAGGGCCGATTCGGACCACGAATTAGCGATAAACTAAAATGCTTGTAAGAGTGTTTGTTATGGTTGTAAAATAATCACTATATGTCCACTGCAATATATACACACATGATATAATGAAACACTGTAAAATGAACAGTTAAATTTTGTTCCTAAACAGTCGTGTGTTCATCCAAATCTCAAACTTTTCCAAATGTCCTCATTTCCAAGGTCCTCTAAAACTACCAGCACAATCAAGAAGATTTTTGACAGAAGATACTTTTTGTAACCATGTAACACATTATGCACATTTCATGTGTTCTCATTTATGCTCATCCCTATTGAACAGAAAAATGAGGACAAACTGTGTTCTTAGCTCACCTGTTATGTTTGTCACAATATATTGGTCTAGACAGTCTACTTCACAATATCTCAAAAATGCCATTATCTTTTTCTTTAAAAAAACCTGATATTCAAATGTTAATTGCCATTTTTATAGAAGATTGTGTTTTTTGTTTTTTGTTCTTTTCTGATCATGTTTTGGGGTACTCTTTAGTGCGAATCATAATCAATCAGAATATTGGGATGAGTGTAGCTAAATATAGAAGAGGTGGATGAGGAAAGGTGAGCCACAACAACAACAAGCAGCCAATTATCGTATTTTTGACTACAGTGATCTAAAAAACAAGGATCAATGATAAGAAATAATAATTCCAGTGTACTGGTATTAGTTCATTACCTTGATAATTTTTGTTTGCATTATGTTTTAATTGGTTTTCTAGATTATACATTTTTTACCCTTTTTTAACAATTCATAATTTTGAACTCTGACAAACGTGATCAGAAAATAAGACAATAATATGAATCACACCCATACAAGCCATGAATGTTCTGAAATTAGCATTGAATCCAGTTAACATGCAATATTTGTTAGCATCTTTATTCATTTGTTTCCATTCAATGAATTATTTTAATACACAACTTGTGTATCTTTGCCTGCAGTAGACCCAAACACAGGCAAACAAAACTGATTGCAACAGTTCTCGAAAAAATATTTACTGAAGAAAGGGATTATATTATACACTTATAAATTTTTAGTACATGTCAACTTTAATGTAATGACATGTATAAATTATTTTATTTTAATAAAAAAAAGGGAGAATCAAATTTTGTTTATATATGTACTGTTATCCTAAGGAACTTCACAAGGCCACATGTTATCTACATATTCATTTGCCTACCTCTTAGTAATGCAGCTGGAATGATGTAAAGGTAAAAAGGTTATGTACTTCATCTTACATAACTATTACAGCAGTGGTTCAAATCTCACTTTTAAGCTTTATTTTTTTAAAGCATATAAGCAAGTTTCCATTTATTTTTCCCTTCTGTGATTCATGCTTATTTATGCTGCACTATTTGTTTATTTCTGTCATTCTTTATCATGCTACAGATTTTTGATGAATAACTGAAACTGTTATCTGTCCAATGGTTTGAATTAGGAGTTAATAGTAACTCTGAATCATTTTTTGTGCTAGCTGCGATTTCAACTGGTTGCTTATATGATTGTCTATTTGTCATTATCTAGCTCATTTCTTATTTATCATTCCACTGTTTCCTGAAATTAATCATAATTGTTTCTTGTGTCCATTCATGTGTGCATGTGTGTGTGACAGAGAAAGAAGCTATATGAGCAGCTGTACCAACAAAAATTTGGCAGCAATGGCCCTTCTAAAGTCTATCCTTAATTTTTTTGCCAGTGTTCAGTTGCTGGATTTTGATTGTCATGTACATATTTTGTTTTTTGAAAAATTAAAATGTACATCTGTGTTGCATATGTGCCTGCATGGGGGAAGGGTTCATACAAACTGAAAGATCATCACAACCAGGCCACATGGTTGTCCATAACTGCTCCATTTTTTCAGTTAAAGTTATAAATGAACAGATTCATTACCAGACTCAACTCTGGTACAAAATTCTCTTTATTACCGAGTATGAAGCCCCTTTAAAATCAGTCCCAATGTCCCTGGATTTGGTGTGTGTGTGTGGATATGTCCATGTGTATATATGTGTGTGTGCCTGCTCCTTGAAAATAGGTGCCACTATGGAGGAGAAAACCACTGTCTTTTTAATGGTTGCTTTCCTTTAACAAAAGCAGTCATGAAACAAAATAAATACATATTTAAGGAAGAGAGAGGGACCTCTTTTATCTATAAGAGTTTCATCTGGATCTGATTAGGGGCCTGATATTGGCCCTTATCCTACCATGTCCTTTCTTCTGATGTTCGTAATTGCACTCTTTATTAAAACAACTGGTCCTAGGTTACTCTAGCTTTTATATCTTCATCCATATCTGATGGCAAATCAGCATCATCTGTCCAATACTTAACGGCCTCTATGCCAATATGCTTTCTGTCAAAGTTAGTTAAATTCTGTTATGGTTCATAACACTTTTTTTACTACACCATGTTTTTTGGCCACACAACTTCAAATGAGTACAGCAGAAACTATACATTGTAATGAATTCTATCTGCTGGTAGTACCTCAATTACCGGTAAGAGAAAGTATTTGTGAGATTCTGTATGAAACATGGACTGTCTTTTGATGGGTGAGAAACTATTACACCCATCACCCTGGTGAAGGCTCTGGGAGCAGAAGCTAGACCAAAAGGAAGAGCCCGAAACTGAAAGATCTCCTGTCTCAGACAAAACTGCAGGAATTTCCTGTGTGTTGGGAAGATGGGGATGTGAAGATAGGCATCCTGGAGATCTATGGAGATTCCCCAGTTGCCTGGTGGCATTCATTACTATAAGAAACCTGTTCAATGGGGAAAGATCGATAATGAGTTGAAACTTGGAAAATCTGGGAATAAAATCCTATACTTCAGATGTCCATCACCCTGCCTACTGTGCCCATCATTAGAAGGGCGTACACCTCTTCCTGTAGAGATACCAGTTGGGACTGGTGGAATCAAATAGGGTCCTTGAAAAAGGAAAAGGTTCCCAGAAAGAGGAGGAGGTTCCCAGAACAGAAACTGGTAACCCTCCTTTATTGTGGAAAGGACTCATGCTTCATCCATAAGGCCCGACCAATCTTATGAAAAAAGGCTCAATGTGGCACCTACTGGAATGTTGTGAAGAATGTGAATTAGCAGGAGAGGCTGTAACTCCCCAGGGATGATTGCCTTCTTCCTTAAGGAAGAGGTCCATTCATTTCTTCCCCTGACCCCTCCAGCCACCTCTTAGTGAGAAAGATAGGTGGAAAGGGAGTTTTAAACTGGGTCTGATGGTTCTGTTGGTTCATCTTGCTTAAAACATTTAGAATGGGGAGCCGTGGATCTTTCAGGATGGGTGTGTTTCTTCACCACTTTAGCCAGGCCCGATAACACAGCCAGGGGCCACTTGCTGATCCCTCAAGTCTTATGAGGTCACTTTTGGGATCAGCCTGCAGAATAACATCTCTGTCCATAAAAGGCTTTTGCTGTGCTCCAGCAAAACTTGTGATGCCTCAAAGGCAGCATCCTTACAGAGGTGAAGAAGCTCTGCGAAGAGTGCCATGGACATGTGTCTCAAGGTCTTGAAAATGGCCTCCAACAATCTCTGCAACACAGCTGGAAACAATGATTCATCTTTCAGTAGACTGAAGGAGGCAGCCGAGAATAGATCGGCATGGGAGACTCTGGTAATAGTGCACAAGCCTTTATTTCCAAAGCCTCAACAGGCTTTATGGGGAGATGGTCCCAGGTCCCTGCCAAAATCCCCATTTGGGAAGCACTTGAGTCCAAGGTGGGCTTTTAAGGTGGTAAATAGACCATGTAGCTGGTGGCTGAAAATAGGGACCAAAGTGTAGAAGCATGGACAGACCACCCCTTCTGCTGCTTGGCTGCCACTGGGCCTTGAGACAACTCTCGGGTTAGCTCCCTCACCACTGCTGAGTGAGACAGTAACAAAAGGTCTGCTTTAGGCTGTGCCCCAGAGAGCCTCTCCAAACTGGAGATGATCCTTGTTCCGATGATCCCAAGGGTTTTGGACTCAGATCTGGGGGTAGGATGAGGTAAACCTCATTTACTGCCTTGTCAAAGGTCCACACTTCCTCCTCCTCCATCATGTAACTCAGGGTGGGATGAAGATGGAGACCTTAAAAGAGTAGGGCCCAACATGACTGGTTCTTCTGGAAACTCATCTGTGTGAATCAAAATTTATAATTCATCATCTTGTCTTTGATCTTGAAGCAAGACAGGACTATTCCATCTCATGTCCTTCCTTTGCAAAGGAAACTTTATGATTGAGGATTGAACTTGATTCCTTCCCCTGGATGGGTGGTAAAAATCTGGTGCCTGGCACTCAGTGACCATTAACCACAGACAGAAAATGGGAAATTAGTACAAATCACCATACCTTGCGAGTGCCCAGGAGACACATGAACTGCACAAAGTTCAAGGAAAAGAAGGACAACATTCTGATTGTTGGAAGTTGAATAAGGTATCGGACTGGGATCATATGTTTTATTCTAGACCTCCAATTACAAACTGGATGAAGGAATAATCGCCTTGGATTGGGGACTAGCACCAGGAAACGATATAGCAATGCAATAATAGTAGGTATGTATTACTACTATTAAAAAGATTTTCAACATGGCCACCATGGCAGCCATATTGGATGTCAGATTGACATCATTTTCATTGTAGACCAACTACAGACACCATAAGAAGTCTTCTGGTGAAAACCCCATGTCAATATGACTTTTGATTTAGGAGCAATAACAACATTTGCAAGATGATTGCCATGGTGGCCATATTGGATGTCAGATCAGCATCATTTTCATGTAGGTCATACAAGAGATCGTAAGAAGTCTTTTGGTGAAAACCCAATGTCAATATGACCGGAACCAGGACTTTACCCCCCTGTCAATTAACCCCCTGCCATTAGGGGGTAAATGATGGGGGGGGGGGGGGGGGGGTGATGGCGGGGGGGGGGGGGGTAATTAACAGGGGGGTAAAGTCCTAGACAATTCATCCAGGAGTAGTGATAACACAATTTTCATGATGGCCACTATTATGGCCATACTGAAGGACAGATTGGCAACATTTTCATTTAGGATCATCATAAGAAGTCTTCTGGTGAAAATCCCATGTCAATATGACTCTCCGTTCAGAAGGAGGAATGATAACATTTTCAAGATGGCTGCCATGGTGGCCATACTGGATGCCAGATCGGCACCAACTTCATTTAGGATCAATAAGACACCATACGAAGTCTTTTAGTGAAAACCCCATGTTGATATCACTTTTCATTCAGGAAAAGTAGCAATAGGATTTTCAAGATGTCCAAGCAGCACCATAGTGTGTGTAAAGGTTCATGGCAATCCTCCAAAATGATGAGGAGGAGTACTGATAACAAACGGACAATGGATGCATGATAAATGGATAACATGCCATCTTCAAAGCTCTTCTGGTCTATAACCAGTAGAGCTAAAATGGTACCCATATTTGATGGCAGAATGCAATCAATTGTACAAACTTTAAAGGCCTTTATACCATGATGCTTGCTGTAAAATTTAGTAAAAGTATATTTTACAGTAAATTATGTTTCTTGGAGAATACTTACCCGATCACATTAATGTTAGGAAATAAACTCTGTCTAATATAGTCCATGATCACATTAATGTTAGGAAATAAACTCTGCTACCTCTCAAATCCAGCCCTCCCAGAAAGATGAAAATGTCTTTCCCATCAATATATTGTAGAAACAAAAATAAGAAACTTTTCCAAATTACATCCCTTTCCAATTCTAAGTGGCTACAGTGGTCCCCCTCTTGACTCCCCCTCCCCCTCCTGACCAGCACCTACCCACTTTATATGGCCAGAATCCCATGGCACTGATGAGTTTGTGTTCAAATGTACCCCTCTAAGGTGGCCACCCCTCTAACACAGGCATATTGCAAAAAACTTTCAAATTTATTCTTGCGAGTGGCCACATAATGGGGTTTACACAGAGAAACCTCACAAATATTTGTTGCTTTCTAAATTCAAAACATTGACATTTTTAAAAAAATGCCAATAAAGTAACTTTAATCCATACAAACAGGTAAGTAATCTTATTATCTTTACTGCTGTGTGTTCCTTAGATGTTAGGTGTTGTCACTTTGATAATCAGTTTCTATTATTACCACCGATAATTATCAAGATGATAAAAGCTAACCACTGAGAAGCACAGTATTGTTCAGCTCAAGTCAGCATGACATCTGATTGAGAGAAGGTAAAATGGTATATTAGCCATTGTGGCTTCTGTCTCTTAGATTATGAATGTACTTGAAAGGGTACCAGGCTAAAACCAGTTCATGTGACAAGCTCACTTCCTTTGTTAACACTGAACATTTCGTGTAATAACTACAAATTGCCAATGCAGAAATAAGATGCTACAAAAGGTGCAAAATGTCATCAGACATTCTCAGTTTGAAAGGAAAAGTGAATCGACTAAACAAAAAGAGAGAGAGGCCTTTGATCACTACTGAGAAATTTGATGTCAGAAAGATTTAAACATAATCAATATACATTCTACTGCAATGGAAAAACGGAATTGATGGACAGTGAGAGTTACAGCCAGATGTTTGTGCCATGATTTTATTGACAAAGTGGTTTTTCACCTTGACTGATTATTATTCATAATTGTTTCACATAACACATTTAAGTTTTATCACATTGATTCCATAACATGCCTGTGATTTTTAATTGAAAAATTAGTTACTCCTTCCATACTTTATATGAAGTTATTACTCACATATATGTGATCCCCATCTAGAAAGGCCATCCCTCTTATAAAGCCATTTTCCTGCTACAGAAGGGGTGGCCTTATAAGAGTTGGACCATTGAACCTGTATTCTTGATGTTATCAAGTTTAATCTTGAGCAAAACAACAATGAGGATGTTCACATTTGCAGGGAGGTGTGAGACAGCTTTACAGTAATGTGATCATGTAAGAATTTTTGGAGAAACATAATTACCATTAAATTCACTTTCTTTATTGAATAAGATCCCCAATCACATAAAATGTTAGGCAAAAAGTTAAATAAGAGGAGGAAATGCATGAACATGCAACCTCTATCATGGGTACCCTTCAAGGGAAATATGGCTGGAGTCCCCATATAAAGAATAAGCCACTCCCCTAATGTGAAAGCAGCACAACCTACAGCCACATGAAATGTGATGTCAATACACAGTAATGAGAAATGAATTATGTTTTCTTACCAAAATTCCAGGCAAATCCAGCAAAGGCAATAAACCCATGCCTGTGAAGAGGTTGTGCTGACGTTAACTGGGTCTGGTGTTTGTACGGGCAGCAGCCACACACCTCATTAAATTCCCTTTATTGCAATTCTAGGTCATGCAGACATAAACTCAAGAAGGTTTACTGTGCATGCCAGCCAATGTATTCAGTGGTGTCTCAAATCAATATATTGCATTCAAATACGAGGCTCACTGAGATTGCTTGAATCTCATGAGCTGAATTTTTATGAGGCATATCAGGTCATGTAAGCCTTCAGAGTATGCTGAGCATATCACCTACTTAAGCCAAGATGCCAGGACTTGAAGGGTATGTCATGTTTCCCAGCCTCTACCAGAAGGAGGCATTGTCAGACCCCATGACTGTTTTCCATGTGTTTCAAGTAGTGCCTGTGAGCATGGACCAGGTGTTGCATTACTGGTTCTCTCAACGTATCGATTGAGGAGAGTGAGTTAACCAGCAGCTTACGATTGCCTTCAGACAGTAACCTGTTTTTTGCTATGAACCCTGGTTGCATTGTTAGGATCACAGAACCATCCAATCTGAACTAGAAATAGTTCAGGTCTATTAAAAGGGCATGCAACTCGCTCATCCTGCATGCTGAAGCTAGGGCTATCAAAAAGCATGTTTTGTAAGATAGCAGCTTCAGCAAGATTCTGGCCAGGGACTCAAACTTGTCCGAGTCGACCCATGTCAGAAGCCAATAAAGGTTCCACTTGGGGAAGATGGTGAGTGACCCAGGCCCATACAGGTTAAAATTGACTAACAAGTTCAACAGGTCCTTTTCATAGCCTATATTCCCTCTAACATTATGTCTGGATGTGTCAGAACTCAGTGGACAGTAGTAGAGTACTACGAGCTAAATTCTCCTAGAAGAGCCAGATAAAAAAGTTTGCAAGTTGAGAGATCAAGGCCTGTTGTTATCCTTGCAGCAGTGCTGAAAACATGCCACTTTCCCTCATATACCTTCAAAGTGGAGGGCATTCTAGCTCATGAGATCCTCTGCATGACTAAAGGGCCAAATTCCTTTCTGCACAAAGCTCTCCTGACAAAAGCCAGGTGTTTAGGAGGAGCCTGTTCTGCTTGAGCATTGCCAAGACTTTCCTGGGGACTTCTATAATAGATCCAGTAGATCATCCAACCAAGATTTATCCCATCTGAGAGGGGCAATCACAACCACTTTGCAGGTTTGGTCCCTTATTTTCTGGATTGTTCATGATATCAGAACAGTTGGAGGAAAGGTGAATCTTCAAAACCCATCTGAACAGAAAGAGTATTCATGGCCCAGACCAACTTGTTGCAAAGAGATCTATCATCGGACACCCTAAATCCAATGAATGACAGGTGAAGCGACTGCTTGGTGTGAAGAGTCCTGCCTCTTCTTGGCAATGAATTGAACATTGAGCCTGCCAGGAATGTGTCTGATCTAGACCGAAATCTAGTGCTGGAAGCACCAGTGCAGAAAATCTCAGACCTGGACACAGAGGTGTGGTGATTTGTTTCCCAACCCACCCCCAACAATGTTTGAGGAGGTAGGTCACCACCACAGAGGTGTCCAATATTACAAGGATTACGCCCCTACCAAGTTGATCCTTTCAGAAATTAAAAGTGTTGATGAGAAGCCTTCATTTCCATAAGGTTGACGTAAGAGCCCTCTCCTCCGACCCCTAGTTGCTGCAGACTGTGGTGAAGTGGGCGGCAGGTGGGTTCACCAACTAAATAAACTGGCATCCATACTGACTGTAATCTCAGGTTGGGGTTTCTTTCGAGGAATTCCTGCTGAAACCATTGTTTGTCTCACCACTGATGCAGGAACTGTTTTATCTATGTTGAGACCATAACTCTGTGATCCAGAAGACAGGAAAAGAGGGATGACTGAACCAGTAGGGCCATCTGCAGAGGGTGAAAGAAGAGGCAGCCAAGGATGACCAAATTTTCCACTGCATTGAGTAAACTGAGGAGTTGCAAAAACTCTTTTGCAGAAATCCACTCCCTGTTTAAAATCAACTCTGACTGCTCAATATTCTGTGCAATTTGCAAAAACTCTTTTCCAGAAATCCACTCCCTGTTGAAGATCGACTCTAACAGCTCAATATTCTGTGCAATGTGGTTGGGAGGGAGACAAACAAGGTTGAGATAGCTAAAAACTTCAATTCCCAACAAAGTGCTGGGAAGAGTTGGAAAGTGTTGGGAAGGGGTGAGATCTTATTTCTCCCAATTCACTAGAATGCCCAGCTGGGACAAAAGGAAGAGAAGGTTATGTCCTGCAATAAAATTGAACTTACAATATGTTTCTAAAGGATGCTGTCCAGGTATGCTGCAATCACTGTTGATGAGGCTGACCTGAAGAGTGTGACAATGCAGTTGATGGTCTCAGTAAATACCCATGGGCTGAGAGTGAAACTGAATGGGAGTGCACAAAATTTATACATTGTTCTTTGGAACGCAAATCAAGAGAAAGCCAGATGGACAGGAATATGGAAATGTGCATCAATCACATTAAGACTGATTGTAAACTTGTTCCTTTGATGGAAAGTCTAACTGACCATTTTGTATCCATTCTTAACTTCAGTGTGGCTATGCATTTATCACCAGTCTGAGTTTTCTGTTGTCTTTTGGCACCAGATATACATCCAAAAATAAAACCCCAGAGAGCTTGGCCAGTGAACTCTCCACCACCCCACTCTCATGATTGGTTGGAACCTCTGTCACAGAAGGTAAAGACGAAAGGGAAGAGGGCTGAATAAATGAGATCTGAAGTCCCTCCAAAACAACAAGGATTGCCTATTTGTTTTGTGGAAAAGGTTGGTCCAAGCCTACTGAAAATGAAGGAGTAACACACCTACAGGCAGGATGTTGGTAGATGATCGGTGTGGGAGGTCATTGGTAGTTGTTGGGAGGCTTGGAGGAGAAACTTGGTTTCCTGTCTCCTCTATTATACTGCCTCCAAGACTGAGGGGCCTATTGCCATCTTAAGTTCGATAGTGGGTGAAACTTTTGTTGTGGAGCGTGATTCAGCCTTCTCTACACTGTGGCTGAATTTGATGTGGGCAGTAATGAGAGCTGGTGAGGCAGCTTTTGTGCCATCCTCTTCTGCACATCCTCAATCGGGATGCTGAACATAAGTTATATGGCTTCAGTGAGGACTAGCAGAGTAAGGTATCTCATCTCACTATATCTAGATTGTAAGGAGCTGTCAGGGCACTAGCCATGGAGCGATGTGTAGCCCTGTTATTCACCTTGGCAATGTGGCCAGTTGACTCCCACATGTTCTCATTGCTTTATTTTTTGACCAGATGAAAAATGACTAAGGAAGTCAAGTCAAATGGCTACCAAGTTCTGTAAAGTTTGGAAGTCACGTCAAAAAACAGCGATTAATCTTGCAGAACTGCTGCAATATTTTTATCTAAGCTCAGAATGTCCACATTGTATGTGTCCAAGTATGTGCAGTACCAGCGAGAGAAGGATGAAGACAACTGGCTTTCTGAAAATATGGCCTTGGAATTCCACGAGTCTCGAATTTTATCCGAAAGTCAGTCTGAGATTTCCCTAATCTTTTCCAACTGTAGCAGTAGATTAAAGAAGAGTTGTTCATCCTCATCCTCAGTGTCTAAAGCTACCTTGACCCTATAGGGATGGCTCATGGACAGTGGTGGATACTCAGACTGTGACAAAATATGATAAATCTCATTAGAGTCAGCCAACTGACCAAGATTTTGCCCCCACTCACTGTGACGGATGTCTTCATCAGGCATAGCTTCCAAGTCCACATTTATCATTCCCAGTGGCATGGATCAAGAAGTACCATCATCAATGGGCATAATTTGGTACCTACCCACCAGATATGCCATCAACATCAGACCCACTGGCTTGACTGGAGGAAGGCATCGAACATGGTTTGTGTCACCAGGACAGACGGCTGGAAGGCCAGCTGCATGGTTGGCTTGGTGGCTGGCTGGGTAGAAAAACAGACAGACTGGTTATATAGGTGCCTGTAAGATTCCTTATACAATGGAATGGTTGGCCAACATGTGGTATGACTTTCTGATGCAAAGAACATCTGGTTGCTAGTCTATATGAATGGCCAATAGGCTGGCTGGACCGGCTGGTCAGCAACTGCAGTGGTGGCAGATGGCAAAGATGGTTGGTAATACATGCCTGAGAGGTTGGTATTATACCCCATGCACCCAGACTTGCAAGCACTAAAGCCATGGATACATCTGATGCACACCAATATTCTGTTACAAGCTGGCTGGATGTACTGGTCACTGAAGGCATGGTTCTAAGAATCTTAGAGTGGGTAGCGGCCATCAAGGCATCCCCTACTATGCTAGCTATAGAATACATTTTAGGATGGAGACTTGTGATGTTTAAACTTTCTCCAACACAGTGAAAACATGTTCCCTGTGACCATGCTGAGCAAACACTGCACAACACTTGGTACAGCCGAAGCACATCTCATGCGTATTCTCATTGATCTTAAACATTTTACATTTGGAACATTTGGTCACCATTTTAAACCTGAAATGACAATGCAAATGACAAAATAATGAGAAATAACAACCTGAAAGTGTCAACTATATCAATAACTGCACTCCTTATTCAACCAAGAGCCTAATTCAACCAGTATTTGTAAGTAAACCATACAAACAGATAGCATCAATGGTACATGTGCAACAAGGTCAGTGGGCCATGTGCAACAACAAGGTCAGAAAAACAAAGCCCGAAAAATATGCCCACTCATTAATGAAAATTCAAAAATAAAGTTGACAATATCTTGCAGTAATTTTAATTAACAAAACTGTACTGACTTTTCATTCGGATGGTAAAATTAATGATCTTGACAGAGGTAAAGAGGCGATGTGGTGCGATGTTACTTGTATCACAGTTAAAGTTTACACTGGATAACATCTGATCTACAGGTAGTAACCTAGTGATAGAAACAGGAGGCAATTTGGAAGAGTTTCTTCCCTTTGTCTATATGTTACATAGGCCATATTTGATAGCAGATCAGCATCATTGGTATTAATTTAAAAGCTATCTATGCCTGGATGCTTTCTGTCAAATTCCGTTACGCGGTTTTTGAGAAAAAGTTGTCTTATTTTTATTTTTTGCAATGGTGACCATACTGGATCATGGATCGGCATCTACATAACAAATTTTAAGGCCTTGATGTGAGAAAGCCTAATGTAAAATCATGTGCAAATTGGTCACGAGGTTTTAGAGAAGTTGTAAATATCAATTGTGAACAGATGGTGCACGATGGATGAAGGACCATAACACAAGCTTACTTAGCCTTACAGACAGTTGAGCTAAAAATGGGCACAGATCAGATGAGGAATGGTCATAATTGATCACTCCAGTTTTAGCTAGGGCACCATTACAAATTCTCACACTTTTAAAGAGTAGGTTAAACGAAAAGAAAGATACTCACAACACTGTGAATGTTTTTTCTAGTCAATCTTTGAAAAGAGACATAAGTCACTGAGCTAAAATTCATTTAATAAAAAATGCTGCCCTAAAATATTTTTTTTATGTCCCTCAGATTGACATTTCTATAATATCTATCTTTTAATCACCCTGAAGAGCCCCAAAGAAAAAGCAAAGAATAAATGTTCCCCAAAAATCTGCAAATAATATTTTCTCAAATTTTCTGAACAAACTTTAATGTTTCTCCAGCAATTTAATCTGCCTTTCAAAATCTTGCCAATTTAAAAAGCAATTTAGTCTTTTAAGTTAATGTATAAACATCTGTAAGTCATTCAGTTTAATTATATGCATGCATGTATTTACAGTAAAGTCTGCTTAAAATAATGCATAAATTATATCAGATTTCACATTGTCCATAGCACAGACTCATCTTTCCTAATGATATTAGTATGTAATGATATACTATATTTAAATAATAATGCATAAGTTATCTGAGATATCATATTGCCCATACCACGGATGCATCTGTTATAATGATATTAGTATGTAATGATATATAATATTATATTGCTCATAACACAGACCCATCTATCCTAATGATATTAGAATGTATTGTCCATACTACAGACCCAGCTGTCCTAATATCAGAATGTGCTGTCCATGCCACAGATCCATCTGTCCTACAGATATCAGTATGTGATGATATACTATATGTATCCATGCAGAACACACAGTCAACTGCATACAGTAAAATCCAGATTATCTACTCTTAAATAATGTGCCTGCAGATCACATTATATGCTATTCATACCATTTATGATTTCAAGCAAACAACAAAAACACTGATCTACCGTAAAATTATGCAACAGCAGATCTGGGTCTGAACTGTTTACAGTTAGGTGTGTAAATAGAGTAAATTTTGGTGGTCCCTTTATTATTACTGTATTTGTAGGTTACTGTGGCTTTCTGATGATAATATCTTTCCTCACCATATCAACAAGAGAGATGTAGAGGAACATTCCACCAGCCAGTCCCAAAATCCAGTCATGGGCCATGGTGTTCTCCCCCAAGAAAATACCCATCAGTAGACCCAGGTAACACATGCAGGCTGACATGAAGTTATACAACACTGCCTTTTTCAGCGTCATCCCAGAATTCAACAGTATTGCAAAATCACCTGAAACAATAATACATAAACATGAATTTTTACAAGGAATATTTGGTAAGTTTCATAAAGAACCCTATGCTAAAAGCAAATATATACTTGTCTAAATTACCTCCTTTTTTAACCAAATAACATGTCTAAGACCATACATAAATCACAAAGAGAAGTTAAGTTATCCTAGGTGAACTTGTGTTCTTCAACAAAAGAGAAACAGGAGGCCCAAGTCAGCCTGAGATCACTCACTGGCTGACATCTGCCTTATGGTCAAATATAAAAGCAGCTGGCATGAAATCTAGACCAGTTGGATACTTTGTGTGCAAATTTCTTCTAATGCTGTTCATGCATGGTGAGATAAAGTAGTCATTTTTCCAGTGGCAGTAGCAGTGAAAGCATCATCATCATCATGATCTTCACCCAAGTGTTACTGTGAGGTCGGCACCTTTCATGTACTGTAATCAGCTGGAGACAACTAATCTATTTATTTGCTTGTGTCATCATGTCAAAGGGTCATTAAGTTCTAAACAGCAGTAAAAATAAAGCCAGCTTAGCCACTAAGTACCGTATATACTCTCGTATAAGCCAGATCCATATGCAAACAACACAGACCCTGATCTGCCATCGCATAATGTGCCAGCAGATCAGGATTTATGTTGTTTGTTTTACTGATTAGTCCTTACAAACTGCATAGACCCAGATCTGCCAGTGCATTATGCAATGGCAGATCTGGGTCTTTGCAGTTTGCAGTTGATACGCAAGTATATACGGTAAGCATTAAATTAGGTTCTTACAGAAGTGCTCATGGGCATCGCTGTGACAGTCAATTGACACTTTTCATCTCTGAATAGATGAGGGCATATCACATTTATGATGATTACATTGAAACCCAATTAAATAATACAACTGAAACATGAATTTCACTTCAAAAGACTTCTTGAATTGTTATTTATTTCATACAGTGTTGCCTCTAGTAGGCATGTACCAACATTTTCATTGATTGGTATTTTGTCTTATGTTGTGTTACATTGAGAAAATATTTTTGTTAAAGAAAATTGTAAAAAATACATGATTTCCTATTAAAATTTGTGAATTTCATGATTATGATTCCATATCTCCATGTACCAGCTGGTGTTTTTGACGATAAAATAGGTGAAATATTGAGCTTTCATTTATCAAGTTTAATCACAATTTTGTATTGCTAAGCAAAATAGAAGCCTATTTTTTGCCTGTTTTGTAAGAAAACAATGGGATCAACACCTGCTTCTGTGTTATAAGCAGGTTTGTGAGTTATCCAGGCACACTAAAATGAGGGAGTTGTGTACTTGGGTAATTGTACACAAGGACATGTCATTCTGCAAAAACACTTACAAATACCTGTAACAGATCATGGTTTTAGGATCAGCTCAGCGACTCAGAAACTATTTTGATGTCAGTGTTTAATTTGGCTATCTTCCTGCATAAATTCCATGGATACTCCAAGTATTACAGGTAGAACTCTTCCATTAAAGCCCTTACATACAAATATCTGACTTCTGTGATCATGACCATGAGCACTGAAATGGCACTGGTTTACTTAATAAACATTTATAAGATGATGTAGAAAATCAATTAGTCACACTCATGATCACCTTATTAGTATGCATGGATCTCGCTCATTATCGAACTCATTTGAGACCTTAATGATTTAAGCAAATATCCAAGTTTAATCAAAACTGGATCAGAAATATGGCCTCCAGAGTAGTAATAAGATTACCCAATCAGATGCAAGATCACCCCAATAAATGCATGGATCTTGCTCATAATCAAATTTGTCCAAGATTTTGATGATATAAACCTGAATTCCAAGTCTGATTGAAATTGGACGAGAAATATGAAGTCTAGAGTGGTAATAAGCAATTGCTGATAGATGACACACATACACATACCATAAGCTCTCTTGGCCGCACATCCAGGTGAGCTAAAAACAAGCTAAAATTAATTTGCTGAAGATTTCACACATATGTACAAAGTATATAAGAAAGTGATCGGCATCATCAGTTTTGCTCCAGAAATGAAAGTGTGAATGGTGAATGGATGATGAAGCAACAAGTGGAAAAAAAACATGAAAAATACTGGAATGAAAGAATTGTGAATACCAAGAGGCACATCCACACCACAATTCTAATATTTTTACAAAGTGTCCTAATTGGTTTTCGAGTTTTACCCTGGAAACAAGTGTGAACAATGGATTGATGGAGTGGCAAATGATCAAAAACATTAGAAATGTAGAAATGTTGAAACTGAAAAGCTGTGAATAGCAAAACACACATCTGGACCACCAGTCTAATATGTGTACTAAGATTCACTGAGATATCTTGAACAGTTTTGGAGCCATATTCTGGAAATGAACTTGTGAATAATGGATGAATAGATCAACAAACAGATGAAAATGTTCGAACTACTGAAATTGAAAAATTGAGAATAGCCTAAGGAAAATCTACACCACTAGTTCAATAAGTGTACTAAATTTCATAGAGATATTTTTAATGGTTTTGTAGTTTTGCCCTGGAAACTAAAGTGTGGTTAACAGATGGATCGACAAGCAAACAGATGAAAGCATTAAAAATATTGAAACTGGAGAAAAATGCACATCTTCATCATTAGTCAAATATGTGTGCAAATTTTCACACATATCTTTACAAGTTTTGCTGTTTTGCCTCCAGAAATGAAAGTGTTGCTAATGGATGAATGAATGAACAAACAGAAAAAGCAACAACAATATTGAAACTGAAGGATTGTGAATAGCAAAAGACATTATCAGGACCACTAGTCTAATATGTATACCAAATTTCAAAGATATCTTGAATGGTTTTGGAATTCTGTTCCAGAAACCAATTTTGAAGTAAAATATGTTTCTTCAAATTTACATACCTGATCACAATACCATAGGAGTACGACCACTACTTCACAAATCCAACCCTCCCAAGCTAGAGTTTAAACATGAACTGGCTAAAAGTTGTCTGTCCACATAGGTGGGAGTCAGACAAAAGTGCTCTCCCCTTGGATAGAGGGAGTGGTGCCAAATCCTTTCCTTTTTTTTCAGTTACTACTGGAGTGATAATACATGCTCAGTCAGTAAAATGCAACTAAAGGGAGGTTGGGAGGGTATGTCCATATTATGATCAGATTATTGAAGAAACATATTTTTACTTCAAAACTTGGTTTCTTCTTCAAATGTTACTCAATCATAATACCTTAGGAGAAGAGGTTAGAGGTGGAAGGAGTTACATCCCCTTAACCTAAATAAGACCCCATTTTTGGTCCCCTAATGTATGCAAACATCTTCAAACCCTGAAAAGTATATGGGCTCAAGTAATGACTCCATGTGTTAGGACGCGGCTAACTAAGAAAAAATCCCTCCCCTCCAATCCAGCTGAAGTTGAGTACCCACATCATTGTGAAGGTGCGAAACAATATGGAAAGGTAGCCTTTTGTGCTGCTTCTATAGGCCCCACAAAGTCAAACTGAGCTCTTAGGGGTGAAAGATTTCTAAGGTAAAAGCTTGAGAAAGTCATCTCTGCCCTCCATCCCATGGCTTGGATAATGTCTGTTTAGGAACAGTTGCATTCAAATGCTATGCTCATGGCCAGTTCCCTAACATCATAAGTCAAAAAGTGCAAGAAATTTGTTTGGTCTTGGGTTAGATCTCTATACACAGAGCGAATAACCCATCATATCAAGGCTGATAGAGCCAGAGCTGAAATATTAAGATTTCTTTCTTTCAGTGGTAGAAATAATGAGATCTTCCTCATTGCACCAGCTTGGTTTGTTTGTTTCAGGTACCAATGAAAAAAGAGGTTTCACAACAAAGGACTCATTGCCCATGAGCAGGAGCCTGTTCTTAGCAATGAAAGCAGGGGACATCATGAGTGAAATTGAACCATCACGATGAAACTGTAGATAGTTCAGATCGACCAACAAGGCATATATCTTGCTGATTCAGCCTGCTGTAGCTAGAATGACTAGGAAGCAAGTTTTATAAGAGAGATGAGCCAAAGATGCATTGGATAGCAGTTTGAATGGTGCTTTATTCAACCATGTCAGAACCCATGGTAGATTCCATTTTGGACACAGGGCTTAGCCTTTGGTTCTGACAGGTCAAAGTTCACCAGAAGGTAAGAGAGCTCTTTACTGTGTCCTATAGCCTCCCTTCTGTGGTGACAAAACATGTCTGAGATTGTGGAATGGTGACTTTTTATAGTGATGGGTACTAACTTCTTAACCTTGATAAGCCACAAGAGAAAGTTAGCTTTTTGTGGTATTGAGGGTTCAAGCAGAGTGATGTGGTCTCACCTGCACAACGGGAAAAATCTCTCCAGTTTCCCTCATACACTAGTCTTGCAGAGTGGTGGGCCTTCCTTCAAGCGAATCAGTCCACCACTTGTTCTGATAACTGTTGGCCCCTAAGGGCTTGTTTGATATGATCCAGACATGCAGGTTCCACAGTTCTGGGTTTGGATGAAACACTTGCAGTCAAGGTTGCTTGAGCAGGTTAGGAAAGACCACAATTTTCTTAGGAATTTCCCCTGCCTAATTTAACAATCATTTATGCATGATTTTTCCCACTTGACCAGAGCAGTCTGAATTAGACCACACTCTGAATCCATTGCTTTTTGCGAGACCTTTGGTATCAGAGGGATTTGAGAGAAAGTGTATGCACCCAGACCATTCCACCTTGTCACAAAATAGATTCATGAGTGGTCGGCCCCAGTGGGTACAGATTCAACTGTATACATGTACTAAGGGGTGATTCAAATATTTGGTTTGGATTAGCCAATTCTATCAGGACAACAAGTCCACAAATACACTGAATCTACCTAGAATATGGCAGACCTGAATGTGGATTTGTTGTTGATGACACCACCTGAGAAAATCCCAAACCAGGAGGCAAACGTATTGGGATTTGATAACCACTTGCCTTCTGAGCTAATTCACCACAGTGGAGTTATCAGACAGAATGAAGATGCCCTTTCCAGACAGCATCTCCTACCACAACTGAAATGCATTCAGTATGGGCTTCATCTCATGGGATACTGATGTACCATAGTTGGTCCTGATGAGGCCACTGGCTTCCAGAAACGAAGACAGAAGATGGCCACACCAAGCTGCCATGCTGGTATCCATACAAATCATAATTCCCAAGAGCTGAAAAGCAAGGAAACACCTGCCGTAAGGTCTGAGATGCAATTCCTTTAGAGGATTGAAGACATTATTGAGATGATCTTCAAAGCATGTTCTTGAGTGAGGCAGACCCTATTCACATGCATTTTGAACTCCATATCCAGATGAGTGACAGGCTGAGATGGGATGAAACTGTCTTTGTCTTTGTTGACAAGGAATCCAAGGCAGAGCAGGAGTGAAACAAGGGAATTCATGTCTTGACTTAGAATATAACTCACCAGGTGTTTTGCAGTATGTTGTCCAGGTACCCGGATTTCATAGACACAGTGATATCCCTTTAATGAGACACTTCTCTGTCCATATTTCTTGTGATGACACTGGGACTGATGCTGAGACCAAAAGGAAGTGCTCTGAACTGGTATACTGTATCCCTGAAGAAATTTTTTCCTTCTGAATGGCATTTAGAATCAGTCTTAGCATCTCTATTTTAAACCATGGTGCCCATATAAAACAGCTGAGAGAGCTCAAGTCGATGCCTGGTTGATGTGTGCTGTTGGCCTTTGGTACCATGAACAGTCTTGTGTAAAGTCCTGGTGATTTTGTGTTCCAAACAATTTTTACTACCCTTTTTGTGAGAAGATTGTCTATTTCCTGCTGCAGAACAATGGCTCTAAATGGATCTTTTGGGAAATCTGTAGCAAAGGGAGCCCTGGACAATAGAGGAGGGATGCTGAACATGATTTGTATGCCCTCCAAGGCTACCTGCAGGATCCATAGATGCCATACCTGCCAGAACAAGTCAGGCAAAAAACACAATTTTTTACTCCCAAACCCTTCAACACAGATGTGTCTTGAAAAACATGATTTTCAATAATCATAGTTTTAAAAGAGAGAGAGAGACCTTTCTTGACACCACAATATATGCTCATAACCTGTATAAACAGTAAAGAGTTTTGCTTAATGCTCTTAGAAAACTATCACCTCAGGCAGTTTATACAACTGATTATCACAGAGGTAATTAAAAGGTAAGTCAGTCAGAGACAAACAACCACCATTGCACAGATTACTTAATTGACTGACAATAGCTTGGATGATGTTGTGTTAGGACTCCACTGTGGGAAGAACCCATTTGGCTAATTTGCATAGGTAAAGTACATGGAATGGAACAACCAAATTCATTTGAAGTTAGGTAAATCAAAGAGATGTACACTGATAAAACAAAAGTGATTACTCTTTGTTGCCTTGAATGATAGCGTTTAAGCCATCTGTATTAAAGATTATTGGCTAGTTCGTGATCAGGGGCAACATTTCTCTTAAGTTGGGTTTTACTTATATATATAACATTCACAACATGATTATTTCAGTAGCTGGACTAGTTTCTAAGCGTGATTCATATTTTAAGGCAAAATGTCAAAACACAGCTGTGATTAAGGGGAGGATGAGCCATTGGCAAAGTGAGCAAAGCCCAGCAAAACTAAAGTTTATAACTCCTGCTTGACGAAGACTGACTTTGTGAAGCACAGCAGCAAGGGGGAGCATTTCATTCTTTGCACATTATGCAAACACCATATCATCAGTCATTCAGGTGTGTATGACATCCGTTGACATAGTACCGGTAACACCACCCAGCATTGGGATAATGCCTAAATGCAGCTCAGTTCCTAAAGTAACTAATATGTTTAAACATTCTAACTAGTGTGGCCATTGCATGTTTAGCACTACCTCACAGCAATGCAAAAAGATCATCATTTTCTAAGCTGAAAAAATTCAACCAGATTTCGGGAAAGTTTAAACAATAGTACCATCCAGTCTCTGATGAGTGCAAAGATGAACATAAACAACACTTGTGTCACCTTCAAACTCTCCAATGAATTATTGACAGCAGCAAAGAGTGCATCTAGTTAAGAGTGTATACTGTTTAATGGATTTTAATTTAACGTCTGTGTGGTTGTGATTAGGTGAGTGTGTATATGTGTGTGTGTAGTTATGATATCTGACAATGCTAAGCCTATCAACTATTTTCTGTTTAAAAGTGTATTAATTGCTGAAAAGAAAATATTTCAATTTCTTTTATTCAAATTTGAATTTCCAGTCATTTTCTATAGCCTTATATAAGTAGATAACTTTAGTTTAATTCTCCATAGAACGTTATCGCATTGTGGGTGGAGCACAGACCCTCCCTTGGGAGCTCAAAACACATTTTTTGAGTCTCAAAACCCCTCTAATAGTATCCAGGAGGTTGGCAGGTATTTGGATTGTCAGAGTAAATGGTTTAGTTTCCCCACCCCCACCCCCTCACTGGGATGTGTGACAAAGGCAACGTGAGCATGGCATCATTTCTTTTGGAAAGGAGACTGGCATGGAGAAAAACTGGGACAAAACTGATCCCCCTCTCCTGACATCTGGTTATTGGCCCTTGAGAACCATGGTTTTGTCTGAGTATATGGCCTGTAGGACTGTTACCCATTAGGAGTGTCCTGGGGGAGGTCCTTCCTGGATTTGTGCTCCCTGTTCTGGAACAAGGGTTGAGGTCTACTACATTTGGCCTGTGCAAGATTTGTCTCCTAGGCAGCCTGTTTGCAGATTTCCTCCATGTGACCATTGAAAAGCAGGTTCAGAATCAATGGCTGTGATCTAAGTGTGACCTTGAGATTCACTGATGCTGTTATGGCCTTGGCAAGTGTGTCTTGTGGATACTAAGTCAATCATAGAGCCTATTGCAACGATGTTATGGACCAGCTGCTGCATGTGAATGAAGTGCTCCTGATCCATCCATACTGATTAGGGTTTTGACATTCCCAGGTCTGCCACATCTCAGTCCACAGCTGAGACCTCTGTATGAAAACAGGCATCTCCTGATCCATCCATACTGATTAGGGTTTTGACATTCCCAGGACTGCCACATCTCAGTCTACAGCTGAGACCTCTGTATGAAAACAGGCATCTGTGTCTTACAATAAGCAGTATTAAAGTTGGATGACTGTGAAAAGAAGGTCTGTTGACAGTGGGATCTTGCAGTTGCCTCTCTAAACAATGTAATGAGTTCACAAGTTGACCAAACTGGGGTAACTGTTTGAAAGCCAGCTGGTCTTTCTTGGCCAATAGATTGACACATGCTGGGACTTGCATGTCACAGCTGATGGTGTCAAAGGAGCCAGGAAAAATTCATGTGGTAACAGCCAAAAAAGTTCCTCAATTGATGGATGGAATGTTGATTCTTCTCTAGTCATCATTGAACTGAGCACTGACACTGAGACTTGTAAGTATGAGTCGTCATTTCCTAAGCAATGGGGTGACATAGATGCCTCCTGCGATGCTTGTGACGGTGCTGGCGAAACCTGCCAAGACTCACGGTGAACTAGACTTGGAGTCAGTCCAGATTGAGATACTGTAATTTCAAGATGATTGCTGAATGTATTGTCAGTGGTCTGGGCATGATGTTTAGCATCTGGGACTGCAATGTTGCCATAGCTGGTACAGTATTGGTAAGTTGTGATGTGAGATCTTGGAGCCATTTGACCTTGGTCTGTGATGGCAATGGGATGAGATGGATTTATAGCAGTACCATGCCTGCATGGATCCATAATAGCTATGGATTGATTCATGCTGAATAGTCATGAGCTCTTTAATGTTGATGCTAGTGCTATGATGCCATGATAGGATACATTATATTTGATTACCATAACCTCAGGCATAGGTGTAGGTCACATCGGATTTGGTGTTGACTGATCTACATATGACGGCAGAGTCCAGTCATGACAGAGTGGGGCCATTGTTTCCTTCTAACTGGTACTGGATTCATGATGCCTGGACAGGTTAGGATACCAGATCTCCGGAACCAGTCCCTCCCTGCATTAGTTCAGGCCATATTGGAGCCGCTATTGACCTCTGCCAATCCACATCTAATACCATTGTTGGTCCAGATGGGCTGCTGTACCTAGCTTGAATAGGTCCTAATGGTAATGCCAGAATGATCTGTTCCAGTTGTGGAGGTGAAGACAGAGCTAGAGCTCTGCATGACACCCACGCTGAATTGATAAGTTTAATTTTTTTAACCGGTAAACTCTGTGCTTTCAACTTTTCAGCCTGAAGAAATTTGTTCCCTGAGGCTACAATGGCGGCAATGCTAGTGGCATCCTCCTCTCTGATTGTGCATTTCTTCGCCTTCCCTTTCTTCTGTGTGCACTGTCTGGCTCGGACTGTAGTCAATATATTCTCTGTCCAGCATGCACAGATGTCACATGTATGATGAGAATCACACCTGATACATTCCAGCATGGTTATCGTTAGCCAGCTTATTTGCAATCAAAGCAATTATTCCTGCCCATGGTGTTGAAACCTGTGAGTACAGACAGCAAAATGAGAGCCTTTACAAGTGAAATCAGTCAAGTATCATGTTAACTTACTGTGAAGAGGACACTAATGTCCAACACAAATGTCTATAATAATTACATGCATGACCTTTTTGGTCCATAATATTAGACAATTAGTACACATTATTTGAATAAATGTACTACTGAGCATAAGGCCAGTAACCAAAATGGCACCGACATATATATCACACAATGAAGCAGACTAAAAGAAAAAGAAACTTTGTCTCAGATGGAAAAGAGCAAGAATCAGATAGAAATAAAGATGGAGTATACTTCCCTTTTGTGAGAAAATTCATCAGATTCTCTCCCAGTGAAAAGGCACGAACTGACAAGTGGTTTGCGCAGTCTCTAAAAAAACGTGCTTCCAAGCATGAGCATAAGTAGTAACTGAAGTTATGTACTGGATTTGGTGTAAATTCCTCTAAGGGGAAAGCACTCATGCCTAACTCCCACCTATGTGGGCAGACAACATTGAGCCTTTTTGTGGCTAAAATCTAGCATGCAAGGGCTGGATTTGCGAGGTAGTGATTGTACTCCTAAGGTATTATGATCGGGTAATGTATTTTGAAGAAGAAACAATAGTGTGAATGATGGATGGATGATGAACAAATTGATCAGAATGTTAAATATATTCAAACTGAAGAATGGTGAATAAGAAGACACATCTGGACTAACAGTCTAATATGTTTCATAGAGTTATCCTCCAAAAGTGAAAGTGTGGATAATGGATGGATGGAAAATAAATGGATACAAACATAAAAAAATTGAAATAGAAGAATTGTGAATAGCAAAAGGGACATTTGAACCACCAGTCCAATAAATGTACCAAATTTCATAGAGATACCTTGAATGGTTTGAGAGCTATGCTCCAAAAATGAAAATGTTTGCAGAAAGACAGACATAGCAATAGCTTGTCCTCCCTATATTACCTACTGCAGGAATAAAAACTTGACCCCAAACATATATCACTTATTATGGGATGGCTTAGCCATATAAAACATTTTCAGTAAGACAGTCTATATTTTTCCATAAGTCAGGTCATTCATTTCTCTGATAATGGACCATTCAGATAAGGAAGTCCTAAATATTTACTTGGGGGAGGGAGACGATGTATATTGCAAATCATACTGTATACAAATCATTTTGTCTTAGCTCCAACCCTGTTACATGGAATGTTATACCCTATCAGGACATTTCCAATCATAATCTATATCTTATTTGGCACACAAAATTGTACTCTGGGAGTTTTATGTTAAATGCAAAAAGAGAAAATCATACCCACCCCAAAATGATACCACTACCTCCCTGATAAATACTGACCACTTCCTTATCATAGTTCCAGTCTCTAATGTAAAACTTTTCCTTCTTGTCTTCCAACTCACCAAGTTCATGAGGTAGCTCTTCACATATCACAGCCACAGACACTGAGATTCCTGCCAATATACTTTCTGTAAATGCAGCTCCAATGGAAAGGCCATCAATAAAGTTGTGAACTCCATCTCCAAATATCACCATCCAGGCCACTGGGGCCACAGTAGGTTGGGAAGATATATGTGTATGTCCATTTATTATTCCTTTCATTACCTAAGAAGAAAAAAAATGTTAAAAAATGTATACTCTCACCTCCATCATTATGGTACAGTGATACTGTCACCTGACTCTTTCATTACCATACTGTCACCTGACTCTGTCATTATGATTCTGTCATCTGACTCAGTCATTATGATACTGTCACCTGACTCTGTAATTATGATACTGTCACTTGACTCTTTCATTACCATACTGTCACCTGATTCTTTCATTACCATACTGTCACCCGACTCAGTCATTATGATACTGTCACCTGACTCTTTCATTACCATACTGTCACCTGACTCTGTCATTACCATACTGTCACCTGACTTTGTCATTATGATACTGTCACCTGACTCTGTCATTATGATACTGTCATCAGACTCAGTCATTATGATACTGTCACCTGACTCTGTAATTATGATACTGTCTCCTGACTATGTAATTATGATACTGTCACTATGACACTGTCACCTGATTCAGTCATTATGATACTGTCACCTGACTCTGTCATTATGATACTGTCATCAGACTCAGTCATTATGATACTGAACTTGAAAAGATACCTGTGATTTGGAAATAAAAGTCCCTCGAAGGGACTGATGCTCTACTGAGCAAAAATAATGTACAGGAATTCAACATGAGACCATTTCTTCCTTTTAACTGTCGAGGGTTAAAACCATCTCCGATATATTTCAGCAATAACAAGATTTTCAAATCAGCTGCTGTGGTACACATATTGGATGTCAGCTTGGCAACGTTTTCATTTAGGCCAAAGTTGACATCTTTAGAAGTCTTTTCACTAAAACCCCATGTCGTAAAGGTCATCCATTTAGGGTGAGTAGTGACGACAAGATTTTTAAGACAGTCATCGTGGCAGCCATACTGGAGGTACAATTGGCACCATTTTCATTTATGACTTGATGAAAACACCCTGTCATAATGATCATCCATTCAGGGGGAGTAGAGTCAACAAGTTTTTAAGACAGTTGCCATGGCTGCCATATTGGATGTACAACTGGCACCATTTTCATTTAGGACCAACTAGGTATCATAAGAAGTCTATTGGTGAAAACCCCATGTTGATACAGCCATCAATTTGGAGAGGAGTAGAGATTACAATATTTTCAAGATATGACTTTCCATTCAGAAGGAGTAGCAAGAACAAGATTTTCAAGATGGCTGCTGTGGTGGCCATATTGGATGTCAGATTGGCACCATTTTCATTTAAGACCAGCTGGACACCATAAGAAGTCTTCTGGTGAAAACCCCACATCAATATGACTTTCTGTTCAAGCAGAGTTGCGATAAGAAGACTTTAAGATGGCTGCAATGGTGGCCATACTGTATTTCAAATCAGCACCATTTTCATTCAGAACCAACTAGACCATAGGATGAATGTGTGTGTAAAGTTTCAAGGCAACCCTCCAAGTAGTTTAGGAGGAGTAGCGATAACAATCTTGTGCTAATAGACTGATGGACGACAGTCAACAGACCATCCCATAAGCTCTTCTGGTCCATGACCAGTAAAGCTAAAAATATCTTTTCTAGTTCAGTAGGAACAAAGACAAATTTCTTCATGGTTACCAAGGTAGCCTGAACTCTGCTGTGTCAGGTTATTTGTTTTAGGTTACTAAAATGAATATATACCTCCATATATGAGCATGGTAGTCATCTAAAAAAAGAACAGAAAGGGACTGATGATCTATTGTCCAAAATAACATTACAGGAATCCAAGACAAGTCTGTATCTTCTGTTTCTGGTATACTTTAAAAGCTTCAACATACCAAATTTGGTAACAAAAATATGTTCTTACATGTGTGAATCAACATGTTCACAAGATGCCTGTAAGTGCAGTAAAAAGTTCTTTGACATGACCTTTGACCTTGAACCTGATATCTTGGCTAGAAGATCACTGAACTTATCTCAGACATAGTCAATATATACCCACATGCGACATTTGGTTAAATCTCTAAGTAATATTTTTTTTTTTTTGGGGGGGGGGGGGACTTAAAGTTAATGATGTGGTATCATTCAAGGTATTCTTCAGGTATATCCACAAAATGTGTTTGATAAATATCCATTCATACTTGTTTGAGTTATCATGCTCACGGTACAGCTAAAAACCTGAGTCAAAACCTTTGAACTTAAAATCAATCTCTGTGCGCTGACTACCTACTTGCTCACTGGAATGCAACCAAATACGAAGTCTGGTCAAAATTCATTTGTATATATACAAGTCTCAGGGTTTTCATATGCTCAATAAAGAACAGAAAAAAAATTCAAGCAATGACCTCTGACCTTTGCAAGCAATGACCAAGGTCATTTAGGTCTGGCTTTCAGAACTCCTTAACAAAAGTGCTGATCTGTTGGTGGTCAAATCTGCACCATTTTCATTCAGAATCAATTAAGGACTCACAGTACTAATTCAGCTCCCATAGTAAACCTATGCAAATACCATGATATTAAAAATTCAATAACTTTAAATTTCTGAATGCTCATGATCAAACCTATATTTATCAGTATAGACATATCCTTGATGACAGCTTCTGTATTGAGAAAACAATATTAGCCACGTCATTTTCTGGATCTACATGTGTTTCAAACATGTGCTTTCAATTCCGCACCTAAGAGTCAGGTGCTAATTTCAGAAATGTGTTTTCCAAACTCAAGTCTCTAAAAGGACTGAAATTCCATCAATAAAGCAGGGTCCCTATTTTTTTTTTCAGTTACAACTAGGATAAACTCTCAAAAGATTCTTTTCACTAAACTTTAACTTTCATTATCAACAATTCCTGGCCAGCCAAACCCATATATAATCTATTTTATCTTCACCCATTTCTAGACTGGTTCCCCTTCTTGTATATATTTAGTACCATGAGTCTTTAAATACTGCAAAAATTATTTTACTGAAAACCCCATGTGAATGCCACCATTCAAGCAAGTGTAGTGATAACAAGATTTTTGAGATGGCCACTATGGAACCATTTTAGTCAGATGAGCACCATTTTCATTCATTTTAATACAGGAACAACTATATATTGCAAGAAAGAAGTGTTAAAAAGCAACACAACAAGAGTACAATGAACAGCATATTATACACCCACTCCAATATTCCTATGTGTAGGCACTAGTATAGCATGGTTGACTCTGGAGATTATTGACTAATGGGTCTCAATGACCTGGACCTTTAGTCAAGGTATGTGGTCTTGAACTAATTCATTATTTCTTATCAGATTTACAATGAACATCACCTTTATCCTTTAGACCACAGAATTAATGTTTCTTTATTACCTTGTGGAAGCCATCCACAAACTTTGATCTGGGAACCTACTCTAGAACAAAAGTTGCTCGGGAAAACCCACTTGTCTTAAAGCTGCAACCACAATGATCCTGTCCTTTGACATTTTGATCCCAAATTCAATAAGACTCTTCCATACCTTAAGTGCAAGCTCTCCACAAACTTTGGTCAGCATAAATGGTCTAGGATATAACTATTATCCAAAAATCATTTTTCTTCTCACACTCACAGTGACTCTGACTTTTGACCTATTTATCCCAAAATCAATAGGCTCCTTCCTTACTCCAAGTGCAAGCCATTCACAATGTCTGGTTCAGGTCTGTGATGAAGAACTAATGTTATTGTGCCAAAATCATTTGTCTTATTTCAGTCACAGCGATCTTGACCTTTAAACTTTTGACCCCAATATTGACATGCTTCTTCCTTTCCCCAAGTGCAACCCATCCACAAAGCTTGGTCCAGGTCTGAGGTGTAGAACTGATGTTATTGTGCAGAAACCATTTTTCTTTCAGTCACAGTGACCCTGACCTTGGAGCTTCTTACCCCAAAGTCGATAAGCTTCTTCCTTACTGAAGTACAAGCCATCCACAAAGTTGAGTAACTGTAGATGGTGAAGAACTAGAGTTACTGTGTGGAAATGAAATTGAAAACAGATGGATGGATGAACAGAATGTTAGTATGACTATCTGTTCGGAAGAAGTAGTTGTTATGAGATTTGTCAAATTTTGAGTGGTAACACTGGCATAATCTTTATTTCGGACCAACTACATATAGTGAGAAGTCTTTTAGTAAAATCCCCATGTCAATACCACTATCCCTAAAAAAAAGAGTAGTGATAACAAGAATTTCACAGACGGCCATAATATTGGATGTCTAAGGAACACTCTTGTTATTTAAAACCAACTAGATATTATAAAAAGTCTTTCTGAAAACCTCATGTTTACATAACCATCTGTTCAGAATAATTAGCAAAAACAAGATTCTAAAGATGGCTACCATGGCAGCCACACTGGAGGTCTGATTAGCACCAGTTTCATTTGGGATGAACTACATATCATAAGAAGTCTTTTAGTTAAAATGTAGTTTTTGGGGGTAAAACTAATTTTAATTATATAATACTTACCTGTTATTATTAGATTGCTTTCACTTTTTCTGGTGCTTGTCCCTAGTGCAAGGTGAATTCCATCCTCTAGCTAGTAATTGGAGGTCAAGAACAAAAATAAACATGGTCCCAGTCAGATACCTTAGTAGCTTCTGTCATTCAGAAGATTATCCTTCTATGAATTGGACCAATACTGAAGGACATCAGAGTGGGGAGGGAGGAGGGAATTTGGCATTATTAACAGGTAAGTATTCCATAATTACAATAATTACAATTAGTTTTACCCCCTCAAAAAAACTATATTTTAATAACAATAATACATTACCTGTTATTATTACATTGCTGATTTTTCCAGTCCGAAGGGAGGCTTATGACCCCATGACTAGCTCTCCGAGTTACTGTTGTTAGTAGTGTGCTCCACTACAGACTGGCAGTTGGCTTGACAACTTGCTCAGCTGACACAATAAAGCTAAAAGCATACATACCTTCACACTCGTGTGACATTCAACAAACTTAGAGCAAAGAAAAGGTGGAGTGAGACTGCCAGAATGTGGCTTTCATGACATCATCCAGAGAAGCATGATTAAGCAAGGTACAAGATGTAGCAACAGCTCTAACCTCATGGGTTTTGATTCTCATGAAGGAGAGAATAATCCAACATGAGATGAAAGTAGATGATTCTTGGCCAGAAAGCCTGGCTGGCAAAGAAGGGAGACTGAATCATAACTGTCACTGCAACTTTTTTCCACAGATAAGGCATGAACTTTACTCCTTTTCTTCACTGACGCTTGTGAAAGAAGGAAGACACCTGTTATGGTAAGGTTCACAAAGGAAGCCTCATTCAAAAGTTCATAAGGTTGTTTAGATTATGACCTAAAAGGATATGAAAGATTCCACTGAGATATTAAAGAGTGAAAGAATGGTCTTCGAAGCTCAAAATACTTGATCAGTTTTGAAAGATGAGAGTCCAACACTATGGTGGAGCCCATAGAGAACTTATGGGTATTGAAGAGAGCTGTTGTGTAGCCCTTAATGATGTAGACTGAAAGTGCAGGAAATCTGCAACTGTGGTCAATAGGGAGCAGATCAGATCAATGTTTTACTTACTGCACCAATTACAGAATACTCTCCACTTGGTGTCATAAACCTTGAAGATTGATTGCCTTCTGGCATGGACGATGCAGTCTGCAACTTTGCTCTAAAACTGATCTTGGTAGACATATTGTTTGATATGAAGGTGCAGAATCTGTGAATTGTTGCACAGAAGGAACCCTCTGTGATGTGACAGTAGATCCTCCCTCAGCAGCAACTCCCTGGGAGCATCTACCAACAGGTTGTGGAGATCACTGAACCAGGGCCACTGGGGCCAAGAGGTGGCTGCCAGGATGAATTGTGACATACAAGTCACATTTGAGAACACTTTGTATAAACCAATCATTGAAATACTGGATGATGGGAACCCCTAATGATCCTGGTAAAAGCTCTAGGAGTGGAGGCTAGGTCGTTGGGAAGAACCCAAAATTGAAATACCTCCTTGCAAAGACAAAACCACAGGAATTTCCTGTGGGACAAGATGGGGATGCATAGGTAAGCATCCTGGAGGTCCAGTCATTCTATCTTATGTCATTCTTGACTGAGGCTGATGTCTCCATCATGAAGCACTCTTCCTGAATAAATTAGTGTAATGGGGGATGATAGATAGTTAGGTCAAATTTTCCCCTTTCTTTGTAACCAGGAAGATCCAAGAATAGAATCCCAGACTGTAAATGTTTATTACCCTATCTACTGCCCCCTTCTTCCTATTTTGGATGCTAATTTGGTCTGGTGAAACCAAATGGGGGTCTTTGATAGAGGTGGATGGTCCTGGAAGCAAAACTGGTAACCCTCTCTTATTGTGGAGATGACCCATACATTGTCCATTAGGTCTGACCAGTCCTCTGAAAAGAGGCCTAGTCTGGTGCCTACTGGGCATTGGGAAGAGGGGGACTTGGCAGAAGAGTGTGCAGCTTCCTTGAGCTGACTGCTTCCATCCTTAGGGAAGGGGGAAGAGCCTGTAGATTTCTTGCTTTCACCCTTTATGGCCACTCCGTTTAAAGAAGGGTGAATAGGAGATTTAAAGGGGGTCTGGCTGGGGCCCAAAATCATTTAGGTTAAGGACCTATAGACCTTACATGCTGGGAACACTTTTTAGGCAGTTTAGATGGGCCTGGGTCCGCAGTCAATGACTGGTGTTGCTGATCCCTGAGATCTTGGGAGGCCACAAGAGATTAAACCACTGAATAAAGGACTCAGCTGCATTCCACAGATCCTAAAGTGTTCCTGCAAAAACCTTTCGTGGTGACCCACATGCAGCATCTCTACACAGGTGGAGAAGTTCCACCAAAAGAGCCATCAGTCATGGCATACCTCTGATGTCAAGGAGGCACTCCTGCACCTTCTCTTTGCTTGGAAGCCTAGAACCTCCTCAGATGGTCAGCTTCAGAAGGGATCACTCTCAGAGTCTGCCACATTCCAGGAAAGAGAAATATCCTGGTGGGCTGCCAGACAGGGATGATCAGTATGGAGTGTGAAATTATGGAAACTGTGTTCGAGCTTTAAACTCAGTAGCTTCAAGCAACCCAATGGGGCTGTGGTTCCAGGTCTCCATTGATATCTCCACCTGGGATGCTCCTGAATTTAGGGCATGAGGCTTGAGTGGTTAAGCAGGCAAATGCCCCTTGCAGCTAGATGCTGAAACAAGGGGCCACAGTATGGGGACTGACCAACTCCTCTGCTGTCTGAGAGCCTCTTGGCCTTGTGTTAACTTCTGTGCTATGCCCTTCACCATAGTTGAGTGGAGAAGTAGCTGAAGATTAGATTTATCCCGAGTCCCCAAGAGCCTCCCTAAACTGGAGAGGATCTTGGTGTCCTAAGACCCTGAAAATGCATTATCAAATATCCATACTTCTTCATCTTCCACTGCCTAACCAGTAGGATGGGACAGAGATGTAAACACTAGAGAAGGAGAATGAACCAATACAAGTAGATTCACCTCAAACTCATTAGTGTCCACTAGTATGGAGAATTAATCACCCTGTCTCTGACAGGACTTTTCTCTCCTTGGAGACGCAAATTGGTGATTCCTTCTCAATGCAGGATAGGAGTGTCGGTCACCTTCTTTTTCCTCTTATGACAAAGCCGGATGAGGGCCTATGGCCTGCATGGTCTGCAAGCCAATGGGGCCATGGGAAACTCAGTTAACTATTTTGTGGGGTATACATTTTAAACCATGATGCAGTTTTCAATCTAGACTTGTGTTTGTACAACTCATATGCTCGCCTTTGTGGCTCAGTCACTGCCAGTAAACAAGAGGAATGAGGCACAAATGGGTCAAGATTCTGCTCCTGTCTGATATAGCCAAATGCAAGAGCAGTTGGCCAAAAAACCTGACTTAGTAGGAACCAGTTTTTTTAGTTCTTTCAGTCACATTGAGCTTGACCTTTGACCTTTTGAATCTAAAATCAATAGGGTTTTACCTTACACCAAGTGCAAGCCATCTACAAGTTTGGTAACTGTAGACAGTTGAGAACTTGAGTTATTTTGCACACTGAAACCAATATGGTTCTTCCATACCCCAAGTGCAAGCTATCCTCAAAGTTTGGTAACTGTTGATGGTAGAGAACTAGAGTTATTATGTGGAAACCTTTTTCCTTCTTTCAGACAGCGACCCTGACCTTTGAGCTCTTTAGCCTGAAATTGATAGAGTTCTTCCTTGCAAACAGTCATTTGATCTTATTTGTTGGTCATGTCTGGCAAATCAGCAAATATATACGCACACATACATACATATATAACATAACAATGCAAGAAATTTCATTTGCATATGCAAAGCCACTATTGTTTTGATTACTCTAAAATCATTTTGATGAATGGGCAAAAAAACACAGATCAACCAGATCAAAGGATGATGATCCCATACAGAGGATGCAGTGGTGGCATACAAATGACTCTTTCATTCTGAAACTAAAAGCAGACTAAAGGATAAGTAGATATGATTTAACATCTTACAATAAGTGAACTATATTTTACTTCATTCTGGTTGTTATCCTCAGCACTGACAGCTTCCAGCGTGCCAGTGTCATTAGAGTTTGATTCCTCACTGCCATTACCAAGTGAAGTAGCAGACACACAGCTCTCATTGGCAGGCAAACACCCTGTGTCCTTGTACTTGGTTACTGTGGAAACTGGCGTTCTTTCATTGAAGGATGAGTAGACCTCATTGTTTGAGTTCATTTTGATAGACTTCTTGTAGTGTTTTTCCTGTAATGAAAAGAACAATTAGCTTGTGATGGTCCTGTTTTAAAGACCTGAGGTCATTAATGGTAGCGTGATTGTCAACACAATTTCTACATAAAATTTTTTACTACCAAATATTTCGGCATTTGACCAATCAGAGAACTGACGGTATTCACAAATGTGTTTGAATGAAAAGAAGAAAAAAAAGGGAGTAAACACACATATTCTCCCATAAATAAAACTCTTTTCTTTCTGTTCTTCTTCAACAACACTAAAGAAATGGTTGCTGGTGTAAACAGTGGTATGTATGTATCCAGTAGTGTTTTATGGCACTTCAGCACAAAAGAGGCTATTTAGTGCCAACAAAAGGTTAAGTTTAAAAATGTAAAAATTAATTGGACTTAAATTTTGTAAGTTAAACCCTTTCAACAAATGTATAATTAAATACAACAAGAAAAGATAACAAGAGTCCCTTGAAGTGACTGATGCTCTACTGGGGGAAAAGAAAGTCCAGAAATTCAAGATATGACCATATCTTCCTTTTAAATGCTGAGTGTTGAAACCATTTCTGATATTCTTCAGCAATAACAACATTTTCAAATTAGCTGCTGTGGTGGACATGTTGGATATCAGATTTTCACGAGTTTCACTTAAGACAAAGTAGACATCATTCAAAGTATTTTGGTACAAACCCCATGTCATAATGATCATCCATTCAGGCGGAGTAGTGACGAGAAGATTTTCAAGCCAGCCGTCATGGCAGCCATATTGGATGCACGACTGGCACCATTTTCATTTAGGACCAACTAGGTATCATAGGAAGTCTACATAAAATAGCAGTTGGAACATTCCTACCAAGCTTGATTAAATTTGGGTGAGTTATGCTAGAGACAGCAAACTGGAGAAGAAGTCAAAAACAGGTTTTCTATATGGCTACTATGGAAGCCACATTATTGCTGGGGAAGTCAATCCAAAAAAGTGTTTTGGAGGGCATGTATTTAGAGCTGTTCCTACCAAGTTAATAAAACTTGGCTCAGCTATTCTAGAGAAGATTTGTTTTGGTCTGTTTGGGTGTTTTATAGCAACACAAGTAGGTTATTTAGTGCTGAGGCAATTTAAGTAAAAGTGCCTTGCGCAGGGACACATCATGATAGCCTACATGGGCTGATCCAATGGTAGGATTTGAACCCGTACCATTTCAGTCACAAGTCTGACATGCTAACCACTCAGCCACCATAGATCCTGCCTCTATCAGTCACCTTTTACTACATGCACGAGTGCACTGTGCATATTCTACATTCCAAGGCCAGCAGGTAGTACTTCTGCAAAAGTTGAAAATAGATTTTCCACTATTTTTTACGGAAGTCACACAATTGTTAGTGGAGCCACTCTAGACACAAATCTAATAGAACATGCCCAAACAAATAATTGTACCTGAGGTTGCAAGGGGTTCTGAAGAAGTTGAGAACAGAATTTCCACCTACATGTATTTGCAAATGAAGTCTCACCATTGCTAGGAGGACTACTCTAGACACAAATCTTGTAGAAAATGCCCAAAGAATTGTTTGCACCAAATTGAATCACAAGAGGCCCAAGTGGGTCTTGGATTGCACACCTGACACTAGTCAGTTTCAGTTGTGCTGTTTTTGATAAGAGGTCATTTAAAGGTTTTCTATTTTTAGTAGTGGTGACCATATTTGATTGTGGATCAGCATCATTTATGTAAATTTCAAAGGCCTTCTTGCCAGGATACTTTTTTCAAATTTGATCACATTCTGCTGAGCAGGTTTAAAGGTTTTTCCACTTTTAGTAATGATGGTCATATTCAATGGTGGATTGGCATCATTTGTACAAATTAGAAAGCCCTCCCTGCCAGGATGCTTTTCTATCAAATTTGGTCAAATTCTGTTCAGTGGTTTTTCGAAAAGAAGTTATTTCAAAGTTTTTATATTTTTAGTAATGGCAGCCATATCTGATGGCATATCAGCACAATTTGTATAAAACTTAAAGCCCTTCATGCCAGAATGCTGTCAAATTTGGTGAAATTCTGTTGATCAGTTTGAGTTGATTAAATGTCTGTCTGTTTTTATTAAAAGTGGTCATATTTGTTTGTGGATTGGCATCATCTGTAAAATCTCCCTATATGCCTTTATGCTCTCCGTTAAATGTGGTCAAATTCTTTTGAGCAGATTTTGAGAAGAGATCATTTCAAGTTTTTTCTTTGTTTAGTAACAGTGGCCATATCTGATGGCAGATTAACATAATTTGCTCAAAACTGAAAGGCCTTCATGCCAGGATGCTGTCTGCCAAGTTTGGTTGAAATTGGTTTAGTGGTTTTGGAGAAGAAGCAGAAAATAACAGTTGTAAATGGATGGATTACACACAATGGGTGATGCACATTGCATGACAAAGACACAGGGCCACATAATAAACTCACTCAGCATTATTCCCAGGTAAGCTAAACAAGAGGCCCAAGTTGGTCCAGTATTACTCACCTAGCTTACATTACTTTTGTAAGAGCACAGTCAAATGTAAACTATCTCCCAACCTTTATATCATATAGAATTTACTTACTTTACACCAGTCTGAAAAAATTCTTTCCAAAAATAAAGGCATAATTAATGTGCCTAGCTCTAGCTCACAATCAAACTTATTCAAGATCTTGATGATATAAACCTATTTACCATGTTTTATTGAAATTGGATGAGAAATCTGACTCAGGAGAAGAAACAAACACAGCCATAAAATGCACAATCACCTCATTAATATGGGCAGACCTCACTTGTTATAGAACCCGTATAAATCCATCATGATATGAGCTTATTTAACATGTTTGACCAAAATCCAATATAAGTTCGGTCTTCAAACTGGTAAAAAGCTCAGCCAATCAGATACAAGATTACCTCATAAATATGTCTAGATGTTGCTCTTAATCAAACTTATCCAACATCTTAATGATATAACTATTTAATAAATCTGATCAAAATCTAATCATAACTTGATTCGCGGACAAGCTCAACAAATCAGATGCAATATCACCTTAGTAATATGCATGGATCTCACAAATTATCATATTGGGCCAAGATCATAAAGATCATAATGATAAAAGCCCATATTCCAAGTCTGATCAAAATTGGATCAGAAATATGACTTCCAGAGATGTAACAAGCTCAGCCAATCAGGCAACATCACCTCAATAATATGCATTGTTTTCACTCATTATCAAATTGTCTGAGATCTTGCTGATATAAGTCCATATTCCATGTTTGATCAAAATTGGACCAGAAATATGACTTCCAGAGTGGTAACATACTTAAACAACCAGATGCAAGATCACCTCATTAATAAGCATAGATCTTGCTCATTATCAAACATGTTTGAGATCATGATGATACCAGCACACATTCCTTTTCAAATCTGATCAAAATTGAATCAGAAATATGGCTTTCAGAGTGGCAAGAAGCTTAGGTAATCAGATGCTTGGTGACCTCATTAATATGCATGGATCTTGCTCATTAACAAACTTGTCCAAGATCGCTGAGATATAAGCCTATATTCCAAGTTTTATAACAACTGGATCAGAAATATGGCCTCCAGAGTTGTAACAAGCCCAGTCAATCAGATGGAAGATCACCTAATAATTATGCATCGATCTTGCTCATTATCGAACTGGTCTGAGATCTTGATGATATAAGCTTATATTTAATCTTAATCAAACCAAAAATATGGCTTACAGAGTGGTAACAAACTTAGCCAATCAGATGCAAGATCTCCCCATTATTATGCACGGATCTTGCTCCTTATTGAATTCATTCAAGATCTTGCTGATATAAGCTTATATACTAAGTTTTATTTAAATCAGACCAGAAATATGACCTCCAGTATAGTAGAAAGCTCAGCCAATCAGATGCAAGATCACCTAATTAGTAACACTTAATCTTGCTTAATACTGAGCTCATCCAAGATCTTGATGATGTAAGCTTATATTCCAAGTTTGATACACACACACAAATTGGATTAGAAATATGGCCTCGAGAGTGGTAAAAAGCAATTACTGATGGACAGAGGATGAACAATCATGTGTGCAAAAAATTGTCACTAGGCATCACAGATCTCTGTAATTAGCCAACACAAAATAAAATGTTGTCTTTCATGCAAGTAACACACTATTTCAGTGGTATAATCAATTAAAACTACAGGGTAACTGTTGTTTTGAAGAAGGGTGCATAGAACATTCAGAAAACCACCCACCTTGAGTGGGCAATAATTTACCCTAGCATATGCCTGAGCTGGGGATTGATCCTGAGAACTGAGAGGTATAAAGCAAGTACAGTATGTTACTATCCAGGCCCCTTAACTAGCACCAAGTATTACCTTTCTCCAGTTGAGAATTATCTTCAGGATTCTTTCAATGATAAAGAAGAGGTAAATTCCCCCGATAATGATGACTGATTTCCAGATGTAGCTCTCATGAGTTATCTCATTGGTCACCAGGCCAAACGACTGAAGAAAAAAAAACAACATGAGGCCCAAGTCGGACTGAGATCTCTTACTGACAGCTACCTAAATGCCAAAAGCATGGTCAGTTGTCTAAGAAATCTGGGATAGATTGATGCTTGCTGATATTCAAACATTTTCGATTTTTATTAGCAGCTATATTTTATGAGGGATTGGCATCAATTGTATAAATTTTAAAGACCTTGATGCCAAAATGCTGTGTCAAATCTGGTCCCATTCTGTTCAGCAATTTCTTAGAAAATGTTGTTTAGAGTTTTCATGTTTTTAGTAATGACAGCCACATTTGAAGGCTGATCAATTTTAGAGGCTTTAATGCTACAATGCTTTCTGTAAAATTTGGTCCGATTCCATTTAGTAATTCTGGAAAAGAAGTCACTTAAAGGTTTTCCTAACTGTGGCCAGATTTCATAGCACATCAGCATCATTTGTACATACTTCAAAGGCCTTCACGTGAGGATGCTTTCTGTCAAGTTGGTCAAACTCTGTTTAGTGCTTTTTGGAAAAAAGTAATCAAAAAGTTTTTTACTTTTAGTAACAGTGGTCATATTTAATGGCCAATGTGCATTTGTACAAACATGAAAAGACTTCATGCCAGAAATCATTCTTATTTAGTTCAATTCTGTTCAGCATTTTCTGAGAAGTTATTTGGATGTTTTCTATTCTTAGTACCATCAGCCATATTTGCTGTCAGATAGAAATCATCTGTACACAAATAAAAGGACTTTATGCCAAAGATGCGTTCAGTCAAATTTGGTCAAATTCTGTCCAGCTGATTTACTAAAGAAGTTTTTTTAAGCTTTTCAATTTTAGTAATGTGGCCATATTATATAGTGGATTGGCATCCAATGTACAAAATTGAAAGATTTTTTTGACAGGGTACTTTCTATCAAATTTGGTCAAATTCTTTTCAGATCTGCCGGTGCATTATGCGATGGCAGATCTGGCTCTATGCAGTTTGCAGTTGGTAAGATTACTTCCCTTCAAGTAATTCACTACAACTGTCTTTATGTGTAAAGAAAGGAAATCTACACAGGAAAAATTATCTTCAACGTTCCTTCAGGTTATATCAATTCTAAATTTGTTCCAATATTATCAGTATCTTGGACTAAATTTTCAAACCTCTATTCATCTTTTATAAAATATCTTTTCCAAGATACATTTTTCATTTTTACTTTTCAAATTTGCAAATTGGTCAAAATGTTTGAAAGATGACCAACCATGATGAAACTGAGTTTTGTTTATTCAATAATTATGTATTTTTTATTACTTAGTTATTTGTCTATTCTTTTGTTCTGATATCACCATAAAGAACAGACTAATAGGCAGTATAATATAATTAAACATGGTTATGAAGAATGTACATACTTAAACTGACACAAATCTGCAATTGCTGACAAAATAGTATTGTAATGAATGAAAGTCTTGGGACACTATACAAGTTGGGACACTCTCAATTATTTTCAAAAGTGGTTTTTCTATAAAAGCTGGGACAAGACATCATTACAATGTTGTATCAAATAAACAATAACTTCTCCCTTTTCTGCACTAGACTAATTTACTATTATCGCTTTATGCATTACATTAAAACAGTTGCAAGTCACAGTACATGTAATTATGTTTTCTGCCTTGAAAATTTCAATAACTAACTCGCTAAAATGTGGTATCAATATTACAATAATGAAAACAGCTCCCAATTATGGTTCACCCTTGCATTTAGTGATCTTGACTACATGTACATGAAAATTTTAAACTTGTGCAGCATAAAGTACACTTCTTGGTTTTGAATCATAGGCACCTCTGCACAAAATTTAATTGATGCCTATAAAAAAAGAAAAAGAAGTCAAAGAAATAATGCTTTTGAAAATATCTGAAATAATATCACAGCGGTAGATTGTTTTGATGTAAGCAACCTTACATATTGAACCTTTATATTCAGCAATGGTAATTTTGCTAATATTATTTCTACTTGACTGATCAAGTGTGCATACCTTACTCAACTGCCCATGATTGATCAATCTAATCTTTTTTTAAAAATAACAATTTGAGTACCACAATCATACACCGTCTCTTGTCATTTAAACTCCCCCCAGATTTTAAAACAGTTAATTGGTTTGGATTAATATTTTGGAACAAAGGGGCTATTGCCACCTGATAAAATCCAGTCCTCTCAAGTTATTTTCAGCGTGTAAAACATTTAATTGGTTTACATTGCCGTCATAAAACAAAAGATGGATTACTACCTGACAAATCCAACAATTATGATTAATACGATGTACCGAAACAATAAACTTGCCAAAATTACAGCTGAATGAATCGCGTGTTGAAATAATAGATTGTGTCGAGTCAAAAAAAACAAAATCAAAACAGATTGATAATGATCTAGTGGGATCTTTATTCAACATTTTAACTTGAATTCATTCTTCAATGAATATATTATAGGTATATGTTTATGCGCTTTATACAGTTTTTAATATTAATCCTGCATTCATGTCTTTTATTTTGATTACACCATGTTGTAGGAATGCTTATATCAATAAAAAATAAAAATAATGGCTACCTCCTGACCATGTGAAACAATCAAAGTTTTAATAAAATAGCAATTGCAATAAAAATATGGTTAAGATGCAATCTGGAGGACGAGATATGGTAAAACTGTTAGTCAAAAGTTAAACTCTGTTCATAATATTTTATCAGAATAAACAAGAATATAGTTGATGCTAAGCACTATATGCAGTAAATATGTACTGTAGGCCTATTGTAAGTCTCACGCAACCATAGAGCCTGTGGACTAGAAAGATTACCTTTATTTTAACTTTCATGTTGGAGAAATAAGAAAATATGCACACATTATGACAGCAGTCATAATGTATAACAGTTTATTGACTTTATAACAAGAGCTGGTCACTGCTGGTATAATATGTTGTGATCTTGCCAATTACATCTATGTCTCAAAAATGTACTTTTTATGTGCATGTAAGTATTCGGGCACAAAAATAAATAACTTTTTTTTCTTGTCCCAAGACTTACATCCATTATGGTAATCCTTCAGTGATCACAAACTGTGGTCCCCCTCCCAAGACAGGCTATTTTCCCTCCGGTCACAGACCAATTCATCATGTACTAAAGCAGTAGATTTTCACAATTTTTCTCCCTAAGAAAAAGCTTGGATTATATACATATGTTTTAATCATAAAAGGAGCAACCTCTTAACATCTTTATCAGCTTTAGGGCTTTGGTACAACTTGTCCACTTTATCCAGGTACAGTAGCTTATACCTATACAGACAAACTTTGAAAACACAATAAATGTGTGATCATTTTTCAGTATTCAAGCTTTAATAAAACCTTTAACTTTTCTTTTTAAAAACCTATTTTTTTCCCCAATAATGTTAGAAACATAGAGTGGTTGACTATAGTAGGGTTAATATACCAAATGCCCTGCAAAAACTCTCCATTTATTTTCAAGACAGCACGAGGTCATTCCTAAGTAGTATTCTTCTTGTGTTTCTAATGTTCTAATGCCTTATGCCTCTCACTGTATATCCCAACAATATCTTACCTCTGGAATAAGGAAGAGGATTGCACTGCCTGCAAGAGTTCCCACTGCCAGGGCCACCATGAAGATCAGGATCTTTTTATAGATCTTCTTCTTCATGAAGGGCAGAACAAAAATGCCTGCCAGGGAACTCAAACTGATGACAGTCACAAACAGCAAGCCATATCCCCAAACTGAAACACATTAAACTAATTATTAAGTAATTCTTTATTATATTATTATTATACTTATTGTCATAAAGAATAGCATCTAGGTTGGTCCTATAATTTCCTACCTATCTAGTCGCCACATTTTTCCCTTTAAAATACTGACAACTACAAAAGGGCTGCAATATGAAATTTTCCATTCTGTTCTGGCTCATATTCTAGATACAGAAATCTCATGCATTAGCATCCTGTGGTTGACACAAGTCTGAATATGGGAATAACTAGAGTTCTGAACGACAAAGTAAAAGTGACCTCATAGTGTGATGAAGACTACAAAAGAAAACATTAAAGATTGCTTGTGAAATGTTTGAGAATTTTGTATTTTTACATACCATCTATACTTGCGTATAAGCTGGGTCCAAAATGCAAACAACATAGACTATGATCTGATGAATTGTCTTAGCTTCATAATGATTCATTTAATGTATGAAAAAAAATCCATCAAGGGGTTTAGGAAATATAAGCAAAAGAAAAAACTTTAACCAAACCTTAATGCAAATTTTCTATGAGTGTGACCTTGAACCCAAAGTCCACAGGATAAGAGTGCATGTCACTGAATGAATTGTCCTAGCTTTACAATGATTCATCCCAAGACATTTAACACCCTCTCTACTGCACCCTTCTTAAGAAAGGAGTGAGCCTCTTCCTTTAAGTGCAGCAGATTTAACTGGTGGAATAAAATGGGGGACCTTACTAGAAGAGGAAGATCCCAAAACTGAAGCCAGTAGCCATCTTTTATGATAGAAAGGACCCAGCACATCGATGGTTACACCAGACCAAGCCTCTGAAAAGAGGTTTAGTCTGGCACCAATGGGAACCAACAGAAGAGGTACACTCTGCAGGAGAGGGAGTGAGTCCCTAGGGCTGTCTACCCTTGCACTTAGGAAAGGGCGAAGGGTCCACACACTTCATCCTTGGGCCTTTGATTGCGGTTGCGCAGCTTTAAAGAATTTAGCCGATGGACCCTGAGGGCAGTCAGGACGATTTCGCTTCTTGGCCAGGAGCAGATGGAGCACAGAAAAATACAAGATAATCAAATTAACCAGTCTTAAATGAAAGCAAGGGACTACTAAATTAGCAAAAAAACAGTAGGTACGATTGCTAATACAAAATGGTAAAAATCAAGGAAAGCTATACGAAACTAAAATTGAAACAGACCCTGTGTTCAATAACTGAGCATGTGATATTATACATGTGAACCTTCCGCACAGGAGGGTTTTTCTCCCGAGTTTAGGGGTGTCTCCCATCCCTCCCATCACTCATTGTAATCTCCCACGTACGCAAAATTATTATTGAAAATTTTATTTTTATTTTCTTATCACATTCTGACTCCAGTGTAGTATATTTACGATAATACTGCCTATGATCACGTGACTGAACTGGCTTAAGCAGGGCAAGTCAATGTACTTGCTTATTTCGTCCTTAGAAGTGAGATCCTTTCAGCATGGTCAACTGGCTTCATTTGAAGTTTGTCGAGGTGGATTATGCTATGTGTGAGTAGAAGTAATTTGGAAAGGATTAAAGATGTTAATTGATTATGGCTGGGTTACTGAAAAGCTCAATCAGCATGAAACAATAAACATTACTTTGATTCTGTCCGCAAGGTATGTTCTGCTTCGATGCTTAAAGTTGTCAAGATAAATTAGAGTCTATACTACAAGGGTCCCCAACCTTTATGTGCCTACATTTGTAAGTTTATGAGAGAGTGGCTGCACCAACCAATTAACTTGCCCCATTGTTTTTATTATTATTATGCATTATAACCTCTTCCGCGGGCACACAAAAAACCTTTGCAGGCACCATGGTGCCCGCGGGCACTGTGTTGGGGACCACTGCTATACTATATATGATAAAAGTAAATTGGAATGGATTAAAGATGTTCAGCTGCCTCTGTGTATCCTTGGGAATGGGGCTTACATGCAGCTCCCATTTTATTGCCATGATATAGCAAATAATGTGTTAAAAGTTAAGCAACAAATAAACCAACTCTATTCCAAATGGTGTATGAGGAGTCACACAACATTACAAATGCACACTAACACATGGATGGCAGGATAACATAAAACCCCACCTTATCTTCTTTTGACACTGTTGGCACTATGTCACAAAACATCTAGGACCCACAGTGTCAGTGCAGTTGGGAAAACTGGTAAACTACATAGGTGAGAAGGAAAAAAAAATAGCCCTGTAGGTTCACTGAAAAATTCTAAACATGAGCAAAGTTTCAGTAATTTACTTTTTGACTGTAAATAGTATCTAATTTTACTTCAGTGACAATGCTTAGTTATTTTTAAAAAATTTACTTTGCAATTACATCACATGTAATGCCAATCAGGGCATTTTTTGTTTTAAAACTTGAAATATGTTCCTGTAACATGGATGCCCGACCACATTGCCTGAAACGACATCAATGCAAACCTTCACCAAGGTGTGACAAATAGATGAACAAGGTTAATACTATATGCCCCTAACACTGTTGTGGTGGGGCATAAAAATGAATTACATTATTGGGCATCCTGCTGATAGATTGCTTAAAAAAATATGCAAAAAACTGCAGGGCATGTCCAGGACCAGGTATTGAGGATCCTGTACAGTATTTCTCCTGTGATAAAACCTGGGCATACATACCTAAACACAATGTGTCATGCAAAAAAAACAAAATTGTCAGTCATCTTAGTAAACAAAAGAAAGAAAGATAGAGATCTTTCTATACACCATGATATACATGTATGTCCATAACCTGTCCGTAACCTGTCAAAATAGTAAACAGTCATGCTCAACAATCATGGAAAACTATCACCTATGGGCAGTTTGTATAGTTGATTGTCATAGACGTTATTACAAGGTAAGTCAGACTGAGATAAACAACCATGACTTAACTGACTGACAATAGCTAGGGTGATGTTGTGTTATAAATCCTTTGTGGGAGAACACATTAGGCTAATTTGCCTAAAGTGCACAAAGTGGAATGACACAATTCGTTTGAAGCCAGGTCAATCAAATAGATGCATGTTGAAAATACACAAGTTGTTACTCTTCATTGACTTTATGATAATGTTAAAGCCATCTTTATTAAAGATTATTGGCTACTTTGTGATCAGCAGCAATATTTCTTTGAAGTCGGATTTTACTCCATACATTATTTTGGTTATAGTGTGAAAGTGAGATTAATTTTTTTAAGATTTAAAATTTTGAAACACAGCTGATATTCTGGGAAGCATGAGCCATCCATGAAGTGAGCAAAAAACTCCTGATTCCACTGTCCAATTATTTTTATACACAGAAACTTGGTATATTAGTATATTTTTTAAATAATGTCTGTGTGGTTGTGATTATATAAGTGTGTACATACACGTGTCTGTGTGTGTCTGTCTGTCTGTCTCTCTCTCTCTCTCTGTGTTGATGATATTTGATAATGCAACCATTTAATGTTTGGCAGGGGGGAGAGAGGCCTGGGTTTTTCTAAAAAGTATATTTCTGGCCACAAAATATTTTCCAAAAAATATTTCTATTGGTTGAAATTTTTTTTAAAAATCCAACACTGTCTGGGAGGTTGGCAGGTATGACAGGAGTCTAGCCTAACAAATCTGTCAAAAATTAGCGGGTGACCTTTTCACCAGAAAAAGATATCCTTAGCGACTACATGGTCTGTTCAGTCCATGAGATTTGTTTTGATGACTATTCAAAAGTTTTAAAGGACTATTTCTTTTTTCTTATGTTATTTTGCTATTACTTCATAAATTGGTACAAACGTAGAAGAAACAACATGTAGCTAATTAGTCGACAACTACAGCAAATGAAACCTACTCCTTCTGGCAACTACCCATGTCATGTCTCTTGATCCACCCATGTTTATGCTATTTATTTATTCTTTTATTATTTTTTGAAAAACATGTCAATAACAAAATCTGAATTTAAAACTGATATATTTGATTCATATTTAAAGTTCTGTATTTCCTCAGAATAAATTCATGGAGTTTTGGAAACAATTCAGAGTTTTTCAACAAAATTCAAAGCCTTTTCAAGGATAAAACAAATTTTGTCAAAATTCAAGGAGTTTTCATGGCAACCCTGCAAATTCAAGGATTTTTAAAGGTGTACAAACCATGGTAAATATTTGTGCAAATTACCATATATATTTGCGTATAAGCCAGGTCCAAATACAAACAACATATACCCTGATCTACTGTTATATAATGCGCTGGTATATCAGGGTCTATGCAGTTTACAGTTGGTATTGGCTTATACGTAAGTATATACAGTATGTAAAAATGGATGGTGGGCTTATCGTTAGATGAAGATATTATACTAAGCACAGGAAGTAGTTTTCAAACCTCTACAGTTGATTAAATTCTGAAACTTGGCTGCTCTCTTGATTTCACCTTGATGTGAAACTTAAAGGTCAAACCATTATCATGAACAAATTTCCTGCTCCTCCATTACGATGGAAGAATTTAATTGTCCAATCTAGCCAGATGTTAAGTCTTAACACAGGAGAGATAATACTATTTACCTCTTCCTCCGATCAAATGATCAACTGGCAATAAGACCAGGGATTATACATGTACTATCTTTCCCCATTTTTTTCATCTGCCAATGACATGGACAACAACAGGACAACACAATCTTGCTATATCTTGCATTGTTTTGAAGAAATGGCAAGACAACAAGTGTTATAGCATATTTGTATACGTAGTGAAACCTGTCTATTAAGGAAACCCAAGGGGAAAATATTGCCCTTTATTAGCAAGTGTCCTCTATACGGAGGTGTCCCATAAAACTTTTTAAAATTGTATTATTTATGTTTCTGCATCTGACCTTCACTTGACTTTGGATGGCCATGCTGGCCCTGTTCTTGCTGCATGTCCTCTGTTTGGCTACTCTTCACTCCGCAGACTGGGTTGGTTAGCTGGTGCAAGAGGATGTAGGACAGAGTGGTCAGCTCTGTGTCCGAGATGTTCTGTGAAGGTGGTAGAATGCCAGAAGCTTCCAGCATGGCATCTGGAGACAGACACTGAAACACCACAAAACAAAAGTATGGGCTGGCATATGGACAACATAGTGTATTATTTATTTCATAACTCTGAGTATTGGATCTTTTAGAGGTCCCTTAGGGTCAACAATTGGCCTCAGCTAGTCTAAATATAAATGGGTAAAAATTATGATTATACAAACTTTAGCAATTTACTCCTGAAAATTTTACCAGTACTCACAAGTACCAGTAATAAGTTTTACCCCAAATGTTTGGTTTCAGCCCAATTCCAAATTAGCCTAGAGAAATCCCACTGACATCATACAATCAGTAAGTTTTCTAGATTTCAGATAATTTTCTGCTGGTTTTCTGCATTATTATTCATGCAATAAAAACTGCTGAATTTAACAGTTTTCAAACAACAAGATTACCATCTTTACTCCATGTTTTTGGACACAAACAAATAATAATCCTTTTTGATGTCGGAGAACATAGGGACAATGAAAATAATTCCCAATGAGAAGCCCATGTGGCCCTGAGCTCACTCGATTGACTAACATCTGCCTAATAGAGAAATGCATGAACAGTTAGCCAAGAAATCTGGGTCAGTATGATGGTTTCTGTTGAAATTTTTCCTGTGCTGTGGTTCCATATATTATGAAAACATGATGTTTTAAGGTTTCTCTACTGTTCTATTTTCATTCATATCTGGCTGCACACCAGCATCAAATTTGTCAAATTTTGAAAGGCCTCAGGCTATGCCATGATGCTTTATGTCAAAGTTGGTCAGATTCTGTCCCGCATTTGTTTTAAAAAGTTGATTCAATGTTTTCTACTTTTAGTAATAGCAGTAATATTTGATGGTGGAATGGCATCTTTTGTACAAATCTGAAAGGTGTTCAAGCTAAGACACTTTCTGTACATTTTGGTCAAATTCTGTAAAGCATTTAGAAGAAGTTACTGAAGATTTTTCTATTTTTGTAACAACAACCATATTGATGGCAGATTGGCATCATTTGCACAAACTTTTAATGCCTTTAGAACAAGATGCTCCGTGCCAAGTTTGGTTGAAATTGGTCAGGAGGTTTTTGAGAAGAGGTTTAAAATAGCAATGTAAACAGATAGTTGGTTGGTTGTTATGGGTTGAGCACCATTTTTCAGCACCTGATAGGCTATGCATGGCAGCCAGTATATTTTGGTGGATGAAGAACCCGAGAAAACCCTGGGAAGAACCACCGACCCACGGGAAGCTACTGGCAAGCTTTCTCACATACCCACATTGGCCGAGCCCAAGACTCAAACCCACGTGGACAAAGGTGAGATGTCAGTGATCTGTAAAGGCGAGCGCCTTAGACCACTCGGCTACCCGGGGCCCCTGTAAACAGATGACAGAGATTTTGTTCTATTTTTGGAAATGGTGGCCATATTTTAAGGTGGATGAGCATTATTTCTAAAAATAAAATGAAAGGTGCCAGGGGTTTCAGCAAAACGGATCAAAATCTGTTCTGCAGTTTTGGAGAAGAAGTCATAGTTTGTTTTTGTTTTTTAATGGCATCCATATTTGATGGCTAATCAGCATCATTTGTAAAAAAAAAAGGTCAGGATGCTCTGTGCTAAGTTTGCTTGAAAATAGTCTGGTGGTCTTAAAGAAAAAAGTTGAAAATAGCTTCTGTTGATGGAAGCCAGACAATGAACAATGAATGAAGCACAACGGACAAAGGGCATACCATAAGCTGATCTGGCCTTAAGGCCAGATGAGCTAAACATTATTCCAGAATTCATCACTAATCTCCACATATGAGAAACCATTCTTAAAGAGATATGTTTATTCAAACACATGCCACATCACCCTTTTCTTGACACTGTCATTCAGAAATCTCAGCTTTCTCCCAAAGAGATAAACAACAGACTATTTCTAAAGTCCAGTTTATATTAAAGATATTTAGCATAACACCAGTCTACCAATTATCCCTGTCAACAAAACTGTGGTTGCTGAATGTTATTACAACTGTGTCTATTTTTGATATCAGCTCCACTTCCGAACACATTCTGTTTGCATATCGATATAGTTAACTTTCAAGGGACAGTACATATGTTTTCTAAGTTAGCCTGCATAGACAAACATCACTGATAATTTATGTGGCATCAATTCTTTGCATATTGATCAATACATGTATTGATGAAAACTGTCAGCCAAAGAGCTACTTTCTTTGATCACCTCAAGTTTTCAGTTGTCAGACTATGCTGTAGAGGTCATGGGTGTAACAAGGGGAGTTTCAAGAATACTATCATCACATCTTAGTTGTTTGTGTACTTGTGGCTAGAAATATGGTTCAGCTTATATCACCAAATCATGAAGTTTTCAGTTGTCTGACTATTCTGTAGAGGTCATGAACATTTTATCGTGAGTTGAATTCTTAGGTCTGCAGGCAACACCACAGTAATGCAGCTGTTTGTATTTTTCAAGCACTTGACAGCAACAATGTTTGCCCTGGAATGCATTCTGTATTAGATTTACTTCCTATAGTTATAAAATTATTTTTGTCTCTAGGAAAAGCTGGGAATTATGTAACCTCTCCAGTCAATTCATCTGACAGTATCTGTTCTTTATCAATTGACACCATTCAACCCACATATACAGACGTACATGGCCGAATGGCCGCTCACGTCGTTAATCCAACAAACGAACGAACGAACCCACTGCATGGATTTCATATACTCACTGTCATTCAACTGCAACACCAAGGGCTTCAGTCCTCACTGGGTGTAACAATAGGGGTTTCAAGAAAACTATCATCACATCCGGGTTGTCTTTGTGCACTTGTGACCAGAAATATGGTCCAGCTGATACCAACACTTAGATGTTTTTGGAGAATGTCAACAGAATTAAAAACATTAATCTGTTTCTTTTCATCATATCATGGTTTACCAACACACCAGAAAAACAAACTGAAGGATAGAAACAATTTTCTTCTCACACCAAAAAATGACACCCCTGATGAAAATGATACTTTGTTCTCAGTGGGATTTCCAAAATTAGAAACTACAGCAATAAAAAAGACATGAGATATAAAGTAAATGAAATGTTCAGATACACACTGCCTATCTTTAAGTTGCCTGATGTAAAATGGGATGGTCAACATGCTCTGATCTGCTTTCCCTAATTGTAAATAGAATGTTCTGACATGCACTGCCAAACTTCCCAGATGTTAAATGTGACTGTCCAACATAATCCACTTGCTTTCTTTTATGATAAACTGAATTAACAATTTCTGGTAACACCACCAAAACACACTTCTGATAAAAATGACCCTCTGTTCTGGACGTGATTTCCAAATTAGAAACCAGTGCAAGAAAAAAAGATCTGATATGTGAACAAAAATGAAATGTTCTGATATGCACTGCCTATCATTAAATTTCCTGATGTGAAATGGGATGGCCCCACATGCAGTGATCTGCTTTCTCTCACTGTAAATGGAATGTTCTGATATGCATTGCCAAACTTCTCTGATGTTAAACGAGACTAACCAACATAACCCACCTGCTTTCCCTTATGATAAAGTGAATGTTCTGATATCTACTGCCCATCTTCCTTGATGTTAAATGAGACAGTTCAATATTACTTATAAGTGGATAAACATGCTATTTAGTGGGCTTGGATTTTAATATTCATACGATTTGGTTCTATTATTTCTTTACATGGTAGAAAAGTTAAGGAACAGAAATTCAATTTACAATGCAACTGAGTCACACACAAAAATTACTCTCCTTTGTGTAGACGTTGCAGATATTTAACAGTTTATCACAAATTTCAACTGGGTACCTTAACACCAACGTATTCATTTCAAATTTATGAGAAAAATGTGCACCATACAATTCTGTGTTGCACATTTCAACATGCATTTGCTCAACAACTTTGAATGAAAATATACAAACACTTCAAAATTACCAGTTTGAAAATGAGGCAGGCCCAAATGTAGCATTCATGAGGAAGCACCCAAGACATTGGAAATTTGTCAGGCTTTACCAGCTCTACCTCATGGTACATGAAATGTTCTGATATGCACTGCCAAGCTTCACCGATGTTCAATAAGACCGTTCAAAATGACCACCAAGTTTCTGTCATGATAAATGGAATGTTCCGATATATGCACTGCCAAACTTCCCTGATGTCAAATGAGACAGGCCAGCATGACCACATGCTTTCCATCATGGTAAATGGAATGTTCTAAAATGCACTGTCATATTTCTCTGTTGCTAAATGAGACAGTTCAACACAACCCTCATGGTAAATGTTATGTTTTGTACAATGCACTGCACAACTTACCTTTGCTAACAATACATTCTAAAATAACCAACAAGACTCTCTGTGCTAATTATATGGAAGACTGGGAACTAGTCTAGAAAATGGGTAAAGATAAAATAGAGTATATATGGGTTTGGCTGGCCAGGATTTTGGTTGATAATGAAAGTAAAATTTTAGTAAAAAGAATCTTTTGAGAGCTTATCCAAGTTGTAACTGAAAAAAATAGAGGCAATGTTTTATTGATGGAATTTCAGTTCTTTTATAGACTTGAGTTTGAAAAAGTCATTACTGACGTTAGCACCTGATTCTTTGGTGCAGAATTGAAAACACATGTAGATCCAAACCATGCAGCAGCTCATATGGTCTTCTCTACACAGAAGCTGTCATCAAGGATATGTCTGTACTGACAAATATAGGTTTGATCATTAGCATTCATCAACTAAAAGTTATTGAATTTTCAATATCATGGTGATTTCACAGGTTTACTAAGGGTGCTGAATTAGTACTTTGAGTCCTATATAATCTATCTGAGTTAAGATCATGTTACATGGGATGATTCGATGTGCACAACCAGAACTTCCCTGATGCTAAATAAAAATGTCCAGGATCACCCACAGAGTCAAAAAAATGGCAACGGTAAATAGAACTGATGTATCTCAGTCCTTAAATTCTGATGGTCTCTACATAAGAAAGGAAGAACAGTTTGATTCTTAATGTAGTATGTACTGAAAGCAAAATTATTTTGGTCCTCTCCACTTAACAGTTCACAACTTGAAATTGTTCACATAAGGCAACAGAGTGGAGAGAATATGGTGATCCCTCAAAGAAATAAAATCTCAGCTAGTAGGATGACAAAAAAAGCTAGGAGGGCGAGAGGAACTTGGGCTAAAATTAGGGTAATCAAAGCGGTTTATAAGTCCAACGAACTGCTATTCAATCGGGTTTTTTTAATGGGGGCAAAGCATATGCTAGTTTGTGTTCCAACTTGAACTTTTTCTGTCGGAAAGGTCTTTGTACAAGGATGCTTTCTTTCAAGTTTGGTCAAAATTGTATTCAACGTATCTTCTGAACATGGCGTTTAAAGGACTTTCTCTATTTTTAGTAATGGTAGCCATATTTGATGGTGAATCAGCATCATTTGTGCCAATTTTAAAGGTCTTCATGCCAGGATGCTTTCTGTCAAATTTGATCAAATTCTTTTCATTGGTTGTTTAGAAGAATTTACTTAAAAGTTTACCTTTAGTTGCCAACCTCCTTTGATCCCACCCCCACCCAACTGCTTCTTCTCATTATCACTCTGCAGGGGTTAGAGTGCAATGCCCCCAAACTCTTTTTTTTCCTCCCTATTTATTATCCCATCTTTTTAAAAAGCATGCATCAGAGTTATTGAAAGATATCAGTCTGTTACATTTCCTCCTAAACAAATTCAAAAAAATTTAGTGTTTATGTTCCCCTTGGGGCAGCCAACAATATTCATAATAATAATAGCAACAACAGCAAGAACAAAAAAAATCACATATCCTTTATTTATTAAAAGAAACCAAATTAATTTTCAAAATATTTTATCTTTTCACCATGGTAAATAGTTACAAGTATGTGCAAGTAAATACTCGCATTATTATGATATGCTGATGATGTGATCATGAATAATGGTATTATGCAATATATGGGACATTACCATCATTGACATTCACTGACCTTTACATGCCCAACAGATATGACGGGATGATAGCTGAATTATCCAATGTTCAACAGTATTGTCAGCTATACTGTCCATTTCTGTCCGGTCAAATAGAGGACAGCTAAAAGAAAATTTTCTTTCATATAGATAGTTCCTTTATAAGATGCTACATACTTCTTACATTTCTCCCCCTGCATCCATTTATCTCTGGATTTCTTTTAGAAGTCAAGGAGATCAAGGAGAAGCGAGAAACTTGAAATTTGAGTATCATGTATATCTATTTTAATGTTTCCCCCACTGATATCTTAATTTTGCATTCTAACCAAATTTCATCTGACCTCAATCTTGGAGTTGAACCTTACTTTCTCTGAAAATCAGTTTAATCTACCTACATCTATTTATTAAATCCATAAAGTAAAATAGGTCAAGAATACTGAAGAAAGTTCAAATGTACTTTTATCAATAATGGGAAGCAATGTCATAAATGAATAAACTTCTTTAGTAAATGGTTTTCAGAACTTTTTAATTTCAAGGTACTTATATGGTGTAGTGTACATGTACATGGACTGAAGGTGAACTGATCCAGATCACCAATCTCTAATGTGATTAACAGGTATGGCTCTGTAATACTGCAGTTATATACAAAGTTGCAGGGCACGGGAGTCTAGAAAATAAACCACAAACGGCGAAAGGCCACAAGGGATTTGTATTCCAGACATGAGATGTATAACTATCTTACATCCCAGGTACGAATAATAATAATAATAATAATAATAATAACAATAATAATAATAATAATATCACCAACATCATCATCATCATCATCATCATCATCACAACAGCAATAAGAACAAAAGCTTTAGAGGACTGTCCCCTTTCTAATCTCTTTGGGACACTACATGATCAGATTTTGTCTCAGTTTATTTTTGTTACACTGCACATGTTCTTGATTGTGTGACCCCAATACATAAAGTTGACAGTGTGCATGACAATGATACAGTACAGAGTGGCATAATTACAGAGACAGAGGAAACCATTAAAAGATATCTGAATAAAGTGACTGACAAGGTATATATATTTATTTATCACATAACAGTCTTTGTGACAAGTAGATGTAAGCAGTCTTTTATGATTATAAGAAATTTAAATAGGAATAGTATAATCCATTGTTACGTCTAGGGGTTAGAAATAGTAACAAAATAAAGAAAGAACGACTCAAACAAGCTTTCACAATTTCAAAAATTAAAATTTAATTTCCTAAAATATTGAATATTTCAAACAAACAAAGTGAAACAATTAAAAATAACTTACAGTTTAGAAATTCCTAAATATACCTAAAAGTCCTATTGAATTTTGATAGTCCGGAAATTAATCCAAAGTATTCCGAATGAAGTCACTAATGTGTTGATGTGCCACAAGAAACAGTTTAAAATCCAAATGTTATTAATCCCAGGTAAACTCCTGTGAATGTAGATTACTGTTAAGTTCCTTGAAGAATAGTACTTAAATCCAAAATGTACTATGCAGATAATAGATTTTCAACAGCTGATTTTACAAACAATAATAATCTTCCTCAATAACCTTATGATTCTGGAGAACTGCAAAGAATGTCCATTCAGTAGTTATATTGGCATTATATAGTCTCTTATGGCATAAAAGAGAATTTAAACTTCTAATACTACGACTTAGAATGAGTTCTGTCAACAACCAATCAGAAACTAGGTCGCGCATGTTACTGCTTGTAGTGCCTTTGCACTACAATTAAAATACCTTATTACAAATCAATAAGATGTTGACATAGGATTCAGGTCATAAAATCTGAACACGCTACCACGTGATTTAACATTGTGGGTTAAGCTGACCGACATAATTATTGATTTTCCCAGGACATAGCATGACTCATGTAATCATGTTGAAGTACATTGTACTTTACAAATAGCATAGGCTACTGAACTAAGGAATTATAATACAATGATTATAAACCCAAATGAAAACTATTATAATTTAAAGATAATACATAATGCCATAACATCCATCATGATTAATCGAGGTTTTCATTAATTAACTGATGGGTGGGTTCTTTCTCTGCCAAATATACTGGCAGTCATGTATAGCCTATCATGTGTGGAAAAAAGATGTTAAACACCACAAAATCACCCAAAAAACTTAGATCAAGGTAATTGTTTGGGACTTTATTTGCAAAATGTAGGTGGTAGGTTACCTTTGTATGTTATGAATTCTTCTGCACTGGAGAATTTGTCATATTAGGATACTTTTTGCACTCAATTATCAAATTTCTTTCTCTAGATGTGAATTATGATACCACTTTTTCCCTTCCAGCTGTCTTCATTTTATTTATTTTTTATTTGTTTAGTCCTTATTATTATTATTATTATTATTATTGATTTTGTTCACCTTGCTGAACAAATTTTCTATCAGCACATTCATTCAGCTGTGACAACAGGGGTTTCTGTGTTCACTCACTATATTGTCCACCCCTCAAATATCACCCACTGCATATTGTTATGCAAATAAGGTTCCCAGTGTACTGTTACGTAAATAAGGTACCCTTTTGTTTCCAAAAGATGTGAGAATGCATTAGTGTAATTATTTGGATATTTAAGCAAAATGCTTTGGAAAAATGAGAGATAAAAGATGAATCTGCATAGAAAATATGCTCCATCCCTTTTGTAAAAAACTTTACAAAATTTTTATGGAAAATACAAACAAAATCTAAATTTATATACTCGTTTTACATTGAAAAATGCATTGCTAATTTTTGAACTAAATAATTTACTTAATTTACCCATTTTGAAAAATGCATTGCTAATTTTAACTAAATAATTTACTAAATTTACCCATTTTAACAAAATTCATTGCTAATTTTAACTAAATAATTTATTTCATTTACCCATTTTAATACTTTAAAACTGAAAATCAAGGTTAACCCTAGAATAAAAGAGATATGTTCACCTCAGAATCAGAAAATTTCCCACCCAAAAAATATATCAGAATGTAGGGAAGAGTTGATGTTTCTTTGATACAGATACTTGGAAAATATTAAATGTTAAATTCTACCAAACTGCTCAAAGGGCCCTTTTTTCCCTCCCAATTCAGTACCCTCTGTGTGGTTTTTAGTAACCGACTTACTCTGTATCATACAACTTGGACGAAAAGACGATTTGAAGAGAAATCAAGAAACACGTGGTAGAAGAAATGAGCCATATAGAATGTAAACTAACCTTTGTAATGAAGCATTCTTCAGTGACTGAACAACTAGTATCATTCACACAGTTGCAAAACCTGGAGTTTGCTCTGTTAAGTGAGAGTTTTGTAAAGAGCTTGTGTAATGTTCTGACAGTTGCAGTTATATTCTGCTGAAAGTCGGTCCGAAGTCTCTTCATGTACCATGACTGAATTAATTTCAGGTTCTGAGGCTGGATGGGAATTTGTACATCTTCATTAGCATACACATATAGCAGCGTAACAGTAAATAGTACATATATAAGGACCAATCTAATATCCATGACTGAATGTGCGAGTGAGCCGCAAACTGACAAAGTGTCAAACGTCAAACAACGTTAAGCTCTGCTCTGCTCTGTGAGAGACATTCGGATGTCTCAGACTCTACACTGTAGACTGAATTGGAACAGGAGAGCATGCGCTTCTGAACATGTTATTGAACACGTAAACCAGCTTAATCCTTCGAAGGACACGTGTACCTTCAATAAACTGTTATTTGTTGGATCCTTCGAATATCAGAACCTAGACACATGATTTACAATAAATTTTGTCAACACATAGTTTTGGCACATTAAACAAAACGCAACCTCTTTATTTAGTTTCATATGTAATTGTATACTGACGCATTCGTAATATATTCGTCCTTTTCCGTAAAGTCATGACCTGATTGAAATGGTCGAGCAACTTCGAGGTCAATGTTTTTGTCTCACACAAAAAGCCGAGGACCTTCCGACTGGTTCATTTCGAGACCTGCACTGGTATCACGGTACCAATTGTTCTTCCATAGACTTTAATGTTAACATTTGGTGAAATACATATTCCTTTGCGGCCAGTTTAGCATACGTGTCACACACTTTCATAGAGAGCAATGTTAGATTGTCAATTTTACAAGGACAGAACGAGGTACTTCATTGTATTTAAGAGAGATAACTCTGCTGGAACTAGACGGGTAAGAGTTATCCAGTCACAACAGACACATTTTCAACGACGTGTATCAAATTTTTTTTTAAAAAATCATACAAAATACAAAACACGATCTACATATGAATTAACATAATCTCACATGTTGCTAAGAGACTCAACTTTTTTTTAAGCCTGACATAAACTACAACTCTAACTTAATACATCAATCACAGCTAGTTTTTGTTGCTTATTTCTGAATCCCTACACCTTAAGCTCCCCCCCCCCCCCCCCCCCGACTTGCGCAATTGGTACCGTTATACCTACTGGTTCCTGTCACACGATGACAGTAAGAGAATGTAAAAGGTTGATTTTCAGTTCTTATATTCACATAAGATAGTTCTTAGTAAATTTCTAGCCGAAATCAGATGTTATGTATGATGTTTATATAATATTATATATATTTTAGGAAATTATAAATGTTTCTTCACTTTAATATTTGCTTGGGTCTTTATGTTTATTGGGAAAGACATGTATAACTAGTGTCCTTGAATTAGGTTGTTTTGATCAATATGTTTTCTCAATTTGAAGGTCAAGGTTGATTGTTGTTTACAAGTAAAAATTCCATTAAGATGACTCATAATCTAGAACATTCTGTCATGTGACCAATCTTTATATATATCATGTTTGGTGGACATTTTTTCAGTTTTGACATTACCATCAGTCTTGTAAAGAGCTATTACAGTTGTGAAAATTCATTACAAATTCTAAGAGAGGAATTATTTTAAATATTCATTGGATTATAACAGTGCTCATAAACTTTTGGATTTTGGATTTTTAATTGACAATTTTGGAATTTATGTGAACTTATTCAGAGATTTTGGAATACTTCATTTTGACTTCAGCACCTCAAGATTTCTAGTACATCAGGACTTTGGAGACCATTAGCACATCATAACATTCAAGGACACAGCCGTGAATTCGGAACATTCTATATTTAGGACTTGTGATTAGAACAATCATTCTTATTGGATTATTAGGATTTCAAAACACATTACTGTAAGTGACTTTTTGATTTTTCATTTTAATTATCTAGTAATAAATTGCTTGTTGACTTTTACTTGATTTGTTGGTTTCACTTTCTTTCTGTTACATTTTTCTTAGACCATAGAGTCGTAACAGAAATTGGGGGCTCGTCCGGGATTTGAATTTCTTTAAAGCATATTAGAGATATTAAATTTATCTTTGAAATTCATATTGATTTTGTCTTGGAATTTTTTTTGGTCTTTCGCAAAGATTTTTAAATAGAGAAATTTTTTTGTGTGAAACCAACAAGCATTTACAATGGCATCTAATGTTCAGAATTTCATTTCAAAACCTACCCAGGAGGGGTTAGAGTGTATGAGAAAGGATGAGTTGCTCGAGCTTGCCAGAAAATACAGTCTATCTGAGGCAAAATTATCATTGACAAAACAGGAGATAAAGATTATTTTAATTCAGTATTTAGTAGGAAAGGGAATTTTTGAAAATAGTGCTTTAAGTTTGAAGAGAAAGCCTGTATCTGGTTCTGACAGGAAATTAAGGGAATTAGAGTTAAAGAACCAGATTGATTTAGAATTGGCAAAGCTTCAGATTCAGAGAGAGAGAGAGAGAAGGAAGAGAGGCAGATACAAATGGAGAAAGAAGAGAGGCAGATCCAAATGCAGAAAGAAGAGAGGCAGATCCAAATGCAGAAAGAAGAGAGGCAGATCCAAATGCAGAAGGAAGAGAGGCAGATACAAATGCAGATGGAGAAAGAGAAACAGGAGAGGGAGATGCAGAGAGAGAGAGAGAAAGAGAAGAAAGGGAAATGCAATTTAAATTAAGAGAATTAGAACTGGCAAACAGAGCACACTCCACTCCTTCAAAAACAAGTTCAGGTTTTGATGTTACTAGATATATTAGGTTAGTACCCCCTTTTCAGGAAAAAGAAGTAGATAAATACTTTCTTCATTTCGAGAAAATAGCTGAAAACTTGAAATGGCCCAGAGAGCATTGGACTTTGTTATTACAAAGTGTACTTATTGGCAAAGCTCGTGAAGTCTACATTTCACTGTCAGTACAACAAAGCACTGATTATGATGTGGTTAAGGAGTACATCTTGAAAGCTTATGAGTTGGTACCAGAGGCATATCGACAAAGGTTTAGGAATTGTAGAAAAGAAACTGGACAAACTCATGTCGAATTTGCAAGGGATAAAGAACAACTATTTGATAGGTGGTGCTCAGCCAAGAAAGTTGATCAAGGTTATGATAACCTCCGACAGCTCGTGTTAATTGAAAAGTTCAAGAGGTGCATCCATAGTGATGTTAAAACCTATCTTGACGAGCAGAATGTGGAAACTTTGGAAAATGCTGCTCGTATAGCTGATGATTATTCCTTGACTCACAAAATTTCATTTGGTAATAAATCGTCCTCTCAGCAGTTTTCTGGTAAAAAACCATTTCAATCTCATTCGAGTACTTCCAAATTTCACAACAGCACAACTCTTAGGAACCAAACATCTGATAAGACTGATCAGAAATCCTTATCTCTTCCTACGTGCACTTATTGTAAAACGAAAGGGCACGTTATTTCTGATTGCTTCAAGTTGAAAAATAAGCAACAGAGAAAAGACAGAGCTTTTCCAAATGCTCTTATTTCTACGAGGTCAAGGTCACGGTCTTGTATTGAAAGCAATACATTTGTTGGGTCAAACAAACCCCAGTCTGATTCTATTTTGGAGGCTTATGAACCATTCATGTCAGAAGGTTCTATATCACTTATTGGTGATTCTGCCAAACCTATCCCAATTAAAATATTAAGGGACACTGGAGCTTCTCAGAGTCTTTTATTATCAGGTACTTTGCCTTTGTCTGAGGAGTCTTCTTCAAGTGAAAGTGTTCTTGTTCAGGGAGTAGAGTGCGGCTTTGTAAATGTTCCTCTCCATTGTGTAAATTTGGCATCAGACTTAGTTTCTGGACTTGTGACTGTTGGGGCAGTGACTTCTTTACCCATAGAGGGTGTTCATTTATTACTAGGCAATGACCTAGCTGGAGATAAGGTTGTGGTTAATCCACTTGTAACTGACAAGCCTTGTTTGGATCAGAAAGTTGATCCTGTCGAAACTGAAATCCCTGATTTGTACCCTGCTTGTGCAGTTACTAGAGCTATGGCAAAAAGAGCTCTTGAGAGTGATGTTGATCAGGATATTATTCTTTTAGCTGACACATGTATTGGTCAGTTTTTTGATGAGGTCACTTTTTCCTCAGGTATTGATCAATCAAATGGTATTGATCACAGTGATCCTCTTTTGGCAACTCATTCTCTTTGTTCTACTCAGGGTGACAAACGACAATCTCTTGTCGTTGAACAGGAGCAAGATCCCGAGATATCTTGTTTGTTTCAGAGGGCTATTAGTGAAACTGAAGCCACACAAGTTCCAGTGTGTTACTTTGTGAAAAATGGGGTCCTTATGAGGAAATGGAGACCACCTGATGTACCCGCTGGTGACGAGTGGTCAGTGAGCTATCAAATTGTTGTTCCTAAGTCATATCGACAGGAAATTCTTAATTTAGCCCATGAAACTCCTTTGGCTGGTCATTTAGGAGTCCGTAAGACTTATCACAAGATCTTGAATCATTTTTATTGGCCGAAACTCAAAAGTGATGTTTCTAAATACTGCAGATCTTGTCACACTTGTCAAATGGTAGGAAAACCCAATCAGAAGATACCTAAGGCTCATCTGCAACCTATTCCTGCATTTGAAGAACCATTTAGTAGAATAATGGTAGACTGTGTTGGTCCTTTACCTAAAACCAAGTCAGGCAACCAATACTTGTTGACCATCATGTGTACATCTACAAGATTTCCAGAAGCAATTCCTCTGAGAAATATAAAAACTAAAACTATTGTGAAAGCTTTGGTGAAGTTTTTTACACTTGTTGGCCTTCCCAAATCTGTCCAGTCAGATCAAGGGTCAAATTTTATGTCTGGAATTTTCCAACAAGTTATGCATGAATTAGGCATCCAACAGTTTAAATCTTCTGCCTATCACCCTGAAAGTCAAGGTGCTTTGGAAAGATTTCATCAAACTTTGAAGAATATGATTCGATCATATTGCTTTGATACAGAGAAGGATTGGGATGAGGGTGTTCATTTGTTGTTGTTTGCTGTTAGGGAATCAGTTCAAGAGTCGTTATGTTTTAGTCCCTTTGAACTAGTTTTTGGTCATACTGTCCGTGGACCATTCAAATTATTGAAAAAGAAACTTCTTTCAAATGAAGATTCAAAGATTAATCTTCTTGATTATGTTTCTGATTTCAAATACAAGTTGTCAAAGGCCTGTGAAGTAGCAAGAACTAATCTTCACACTACCCAGTCAAAAATGAAATTAAGGTATGACAGAAATTCACAGGAAAGGAGTTTTAAACCTGGTGACAAAGTTCTGGCTCTCTTTCCCATACCTCAGAATCCTCTTCAGGTTAAATTTTATGGTCCTTATACCGTTGAAAAGAAAGTAAATGACTTAAATTATATCATTAACACTCCTGGGAGACGGAAACAGAAACAACTTTGTCATATAAATATGTTAAAGGAATATTTTGACAGAGATAGCCCAGCTAATTATTCTGTTAATTTAGTTGTACCTGTCCCACACAGTGAAGATATCAACGATGGAGTACGATCAGACTATAGTGACTCTGGTATAACCAATCTTCGGAATTCAGAAATATTGAACAACCTAGACCAGAAACTTTCACATCTACAACAACAGGAAAGAAATGAACTAAAACAGCTATTACATGACTATGAGCACTTGTTTCCTGATGTTCCAACACGAACAAGTAAAATTTATCATGACGTTGACATTGTAGATTCTGCGCCTGTGAAACAGCATCCTTATAGGATGAATCCTCTCAAACAGAACTATCTGAAGAAAGAAATTCAGTATTTACTGGAGAATGATTTCATAGAACCAAGTAAAAGTAACTGGAGTTCACCATGTATTCTTGTTCCCAAGCCAGATAATACATTCCGTATGTGTACTGACTATAGAAAAGTCAACAGTGTCACCAAAACTGATTCATTTCCAATCCCAAGAATGGACGATTGCATTGATAAAATTGGAAATGCGGAATATGTCACCAAGTTTGACCTTTTAAAAGGATTCTGGCAAATTCCACTGACGGAAAGGGCAAAAGAAATTTCAGCATTTGCAACTCCAGATGGACTTTATCAATATAAAGTCATGCCGTTTGGAATGAAAAATTCGCCTGCAACGTTTCAACGTCTGATGAACATGATAACATTTGGTCTTGATAATTGTGACGCTTATATCGATGACGTCATTATCTACAACAACACCTGGGAAGATCATTTGGAAACCATTCGAAAATTCTTTGATCGACTCAGCGATGCGAATCTGACAATTAATTTGAGCAAAAGTGAGTTTTGCCATGCTTGTGTCACATTTTTAGGACATATTGTGGGACAAGGTCAAGTTAAACCTATAGAAGCTAAGGTCAAAGCTATCTCTGAATTTCAAGTTCCAATTTGTAAAAAGCAACTGATGCGATTTCTAGGTATGGCTGGATATTATCGGAAATTTTGTTCCAATTTTTCCAAAATTGCTGAACCTTTGACAAGTTTATTGAGTAAGAAAACCAAATTTCATTGGTCTGACAAGTGTCAGGAATCTTTTGACAAGTTAAAGGCCATGCTTAAGAATGCACCAGTTCTTTCTGCACCAAATTTTAGCCAATCATTTAAATTATCTGTTGATGCAAGTGATGTAGGGGTTGGTGGAGTATTGATTCAGGAAGACAAAAGTGGTGTGGATCACCCTGTGTGTTATTTTTCTAAAAAACTAAACAAGCACCAAAAAAAAAATTATTCCACAATTGAGAAGGAATGTTTGGCTTTGATATTGGCTTTACAGCATTTTGAAGTGTATGTTACCTCAGCTCTTTCTCCAATTATTGTGTACAGTGATCACAATCCCCTTACTTTCATCAACAAAATGAAAGATAAAAATCGGAGATTGTTGAGATGGAGTTTGATATTGCAGGAATATAACATTGACATCAAACACATCAGGGGAAAAGACAATGTGATTGCAGATGCACTCTCACGTGCCTAGAAATGTAATATTGCTTGATGTAATTAAGTCCAGTATCATAAAACATGTTCTTATGTAATTTTGGTTATTGTAGTATTAGATGTATATTCAAAAGAAAGCTTTATTATATAAATCTTTCTTTTTCTTTATGAGGGGAGGTGTTATGTATGATGTTTATATAATATTATATATATTTTAGGAAATTATAAATGTTTCTTCACTTTAATATTTGCTTGGGTCTTTATGTTTATTGGGAAAGACATGTATAACTTGTGTCCTTGAATTAGGTTGTTTTGATCAATATGTTTTCTCAATTTGAAGGTCAAGGTTGATTGTTGTTTACAAGTAAAAATTCCATTAAGATGACTCATAATCTAGAACATTCTGTCATGTGACCAATCTTTATATATATCATGTTTGGTGGACATTTTTTCAGTTTTGACATTACCATCAGTCTTGTAAAGAGCTATTACAGTTGTGAAAATTCATTACAAATTCTAAGAGAGGAATTATTTTAAATATTCATTGGATTATAACAGTGCTCATAAACTTTTGGATTTTGGATTTTTAATTGACAATTTTGGAATTTATGTGAACTTATTCAGAGATTTTGGAATACTTCATTTTGACTTCAGCACCTCAAGATTTCTAGTACATCAGGACTTTGGAGACCATTAGCACATCATAACATTCAAGGACACAGCCGTGAATTCGGAACATTCTATATTTAGGACTTGTGACTAGAACAATCATTCTTATTGGATTATTAGGATTTCAAAACACATTACTGTAAGTGACTTTTTGATTTTTCATTTTAATTATCTAGTAATAAATTGCTTGTTGATTTTTACTTGATTTGTTGGTTTCACTTTCTTTCTGTTACATTTTTCTTAGACCATAGAGTCGTAACACAGAACAAAATAGATATAAACTATCGTCATTAGAATTTTGTTTTAACCAAAAAAACTTTTCAATGTTGACCAAAAAAAAGAAAACAAAGTTATTCTTTGAATTATAGCTAAATATGTCATTTAAAGCACATATTCAATCCATTAACTGCTTGATTTGATTTTATTGTATTTCCACATATATAATATAATAACACTTCCATGTAATTAAAGATCACAAAGTTATTTAAATTCAGTATTATATTTTGTGTTCTAGAATGGTGAATTCAATAAATTGGAACATGACAACAAAAATGCTTTAATTTTAGCGGCATTCATCAAACAGGTTTTGCAAATTGATGGTCAGATGATTTTACAATTATTGTTTGCAATTAAATTAATTAAGGCATTACTGATCAAAGAAGTGTTAAACAGACGGTGATACTATGATGTTTAATTATAGCGGCATTAATCAGGCAAAGTTTGCCAACTGATGGTCATATAATCTCACTATTATTGTTTACAACTAAATTAATGAAGGGATTGCTGATTAAACAAAGTATTAAACAAACGGTGATAATATGTTTAATTATAGCTGCATCAATCAATTCAGTGTTAGTAATTTGCATAATAGCAAATGATACATTATGAATTCAGGGGAAAAAAAATAACATGCAGTTTTTTGAGACAAAGATTAGTAACTTGTTTTCATCTTTCAACAGAGATAACACCACCATTTCGTTATGTTATAATTTTCTTTATTATAATTGATACGAGGTCCACAAGATTAGCACAATATCGACATATGATGTTGTATTGAATTAGATCATAAATTTGACAGGAACTGAATTTAACCTTTTAGTATATGTGGTTTTTTTTAGCAATATTAGTATATACAATACATAGGATAAAGATAAATTCTGCATAAATCTAAGAGAGAGAGAGAGAGAGAGAGAGAGAGAGAGAGAGAGAGAGAGAGAGAGAGAGAGAGAGAGAGAGAGAGAAAGAGAGAGAGAGAGAGAGAGAGATAGAGAGAGAGAGAGGAATCAATGTTACTGCATAAGCCATGTTTTCGTTAAATTTTTTCTCAGTGTTAGTAATTGTATTATTTCTCAATAAAAGTTAAGTAAACTTATTTACATTTTTCACAAAAGGTGAATGTGCTGCTTGGAAAATATTTCACTACTTAATCGGCAATGCAAGATAAACAGCCGTACATGATTTCATTTGATCTGTACACAGAACAACGCCATTACCTTACGTAAAATCGGGGTTTTGTTTGCAGTTTTGAACTGCTCAACGTACCTAGTAAATATGAGAAATTTAAGTCTAAGAGGAAACATAATAACATTTCACATGGTTTGAATCCGCCAGTAATATGATCAGAATCAGCCTGTCTTTTGGTCCGAATTAAATCCATATCCATTACTTTTGACTTTGAATATGTTTGGCCTACGGGGAAAACTTCTTGATAAATAAATGATCGTTTGATTTTATCTTATAAATTGGTCTGCTGTGTCAGTAATACAGATTTCTAATATACAACAAAGTATATACCGACGAGGTTGCTTGAATAACACAGTTGAGAAAGTAATGTAGATAATCTACATGTATAATTATGTAAGGCATAACGATTTTTTTTACAATTTTAAATTTGTATGCAATATTTTCTCCACATAAACTTACTCGTTGTGTAAATCGCAAGGACTATCACTCGCGTTGTTCCATTATCTATCTGCAAAAGTAAGTGATAAATCCTCCTAAGAAGTTAGCCTCACACGCTATTCATTATGCCTGCTACCATTAGTAACAGTAGACGGTACTAGCTGCGATTGTTGACCCAGAGTGGACTGTTACACCCAGCTCCCTCTGGAAGGTCCTCTCCGGTGGATCAGGCGGACGAGGAGATATGCTCATCAGGGCCGTCGCAAGATTGCGCTGGCGCCCCCAACTAAAAAAAAAAAATACCGCGAAATGCCCCCCCCCCCCCCCTTACCGCCCCGGGCAATACGACGGCCCTAATGCTCATCACAGTAAGAGAATGTTAACGGTTGATTTTCAGTTCAGTTCTGTGTAGGCAGATGTCAAAAGCTGTGTGGACAGCGCAAAGTATCAGCTCAGGTGCAGTAGGATCTGATGACCATCACATGCATCCAAACTCGTCTCCATACGTCTCAACATTGTCGCGCACTGGATTCAGACAGGACTAGACGAGAGAGTGATGGTGACTCTGCGCTACTTTCCCTCGCCTAAATCAAACTCACGCGCAAGTCATGAAATCATCCCCTTTCCCCACCAGATACCTTCAAGTCCTGTGGCGATGGGAGATCGGCAATCATAGGGTAACTTTTCACTGGACCGAAGCAGCAGTAAACTTGGCAGCCCCCTGGGTGATTGAACAGACCTATTTAGAATCACACTGCTCACCTCCGTAGCATGACGAAGGGGTTAGAAAAGGTGCCCTAAACATTGTCTGCTTCGGCTTAACCCTGGTCAGCATACAGCGGCTGATGAGGATTCCACCTTAGCGATCGAAAATCACACAAAAAGACAAAGTTGACGCCACTCGCTATCGATGCCTGGAATGTGCGCAGACTAATGGACAATACATCAGCAGGTAGACGAGAAAGAAGAACAGCTCTGGTTCGTAGAGAACTGGCCAGATTCAATATCCAGATAGCGGACCTGAGTGAAACTCGCCTAGCTGAGGAAGGACAAGTCACTGAAATAGGAACCGGCTACACCTTCTGGAGTGACCAAAGTAAATAAGAGCGACGCAAAGCTGGTGTTGGGTTTGCTATAAAATCACATCTAATCAGCAAGCTCACAAAATCTCCAAAATGGAAATGAAACTCCAACTGTTTGGAAAAAGACATGCAACTATCATCAACGCCATCACCAACACATATGAGATAAAGGACAAATTTGGAGTCACTTAACGCAGACGTGCCGAAGACAAACAAGCTCATCATCCTCGGTGACTTCAGTGCTAGAGTTGGCCCAGATCACCAGGCATAGCCAGGCGTCATCGTCAAAAATGGCTTTGACAGATGCAACAACAACGGAACCTCCTACTAAGGATATACACTGAACACGACTACTTAATAACCTACACAGTCTTCCGCCTGCCAAACCGCAACAAGACGTCTTGGATCCAATCGCGCTCCAAGCACTGACATCTCATTTACTACGTCATTATCAGGAGAAGAGACATGCAGAATGTTCGAGTGACGAAGGTCATTAGAAGTGCAGAATGCTGGACTGCCAACAGAGTATCGTCTCCAAGCTCAATATCCGGATTCAGCCTAGCAGACGACCACAAAGCCATAAAAAAGCGCCCAGAAGGCTTAATCTCTCAAAATTGAAACTGGAGAATGTGAAACAGACGTTTGTTGAAGAAATGTACAGCCAGCTCGAAACAATTGATGCGGACTCCGAGAACGTTGAGGAATACTGAACATCCTTCAGAGACTCTGTGTATTCGGCTCCATCCAAAACTCTCGGTCCCACCACAGGTAAACATCAAGATTTGTTTGATGAGAACGATGTTGACATACGGAGACTACAAAACAGGAAATATCGCCTCAGAAAGGCCTGTTTAGAAGACAGCACTTCACCGAAAAAAAACTTTCAACAACATCAAGAGGACTGTCCAAAGCAAACTCAGAGGTTCAAGACTCGTGGCTGAGCAACAAGGCAGATGTGATTTAGTCCTACGCAGACAGGAATGACATCAAGAACTTCTATGATGCTTTCTGTGGGTCACAGTCATCAGGAACATCTCCAATTCTGAGTGCTGGCGGCACCATACTGCTCACTGACAAAAAAAGGATGCTAAAACGTTGGGCATAACACTTTAACAACATCCTCAATCAACAATCATCTATCAGTGGGGAGGCAATTGATCGACAGCCCGAAGTGGAAATCAAAACATCTCATGCTGATCTTCCAACGCTGACTGAAACAGAGAAAGCGATTGACCTGCTATTAAATGACAATCACCTGGAACAGATGCTATACCAGCAGAAGTCTACAAGGTCGGAGACTCACACATTGCTCAGAAACTGACTGAATTCTTATAGTTAATGTGGACTCAAAAAACTATACCCCAGGAGACAAGGATACATCCATCGTTGACATGTACGAGCGAAAAGGCAACACACAATCCTGCCACAGCCGTCGGGGCATCTCCTTGCCATCAATAGCCGGCAAAATCCTCGCCAGAATTCTGTTGAATCGCCTTGTGCATCACATCAATCAAGGGCTCTTGCCTGAGAGTCGGTGTGGCTTTAATAAAGGATGAGGGGCCCTAGACATGGTTTTTGCAGCTCGTCAACTCCAGGAGAAATGCCGGAAACATAACTCCAACCTGTGCACGACTTTTGTTGACCTGACAAAAGCTTTGACACAGTAAGTCGCGGGGATCTCTTGAAGATCACGGCAAAATTTCTTTGCCCTAAGAAATTAATCCTAATGATTGGCCATTTCCATGATGGCATGCTTCTTCGCGTCGTGGACGAGAGCGAGTCATCTGAACCATTCCCAATCACCAATTGAGTCAAGCAATACTGCGTGTTGACCCCAACCATCTTTAGTGTGATGTTCTCTGCCATGCTACAGATGCGTTCAGTGACTATGACACTGGGATCAACATCAGATACTAGACTGATGGTAAGCTCTTCAATCTGAGGAGACTACGGGAAGTGAATGTTCGTGATCTCCTATTTACTGACGACTGCTCCCTGAATGCCAAATCCGAATCTGACATGCAACAGAATATGGACCATTTCTCTTCAGCTTGTGACAATTTTGGTCTCACAATCAGCATCAGAAAGACAGAGGTGATACATCAACCTGCACTAAGTAAGTCTTACGTACAGCCTACCATCACAGTGAATGGCCAAACCCTCCTTGCACAGTACACTATCACTGAGGTTCTCACGCGGGCAGGCATTCGAAGTATCCACACTCTGCTGATGAAGTCACAGATGAGATGGACAGGCCACGTCACCACGATGTCAGACGAGCGACTACCAACAATCTTCTACGACGAGCTGAAAGAGGGAAAGTGATATCAGGGAGGTCAGAAGAAACACTTCAAAGACTCTGTCATGTCATCCATTTAACACTTCAACATTGATCCTGAGTCTTGGGAAGATCTTGCGCAGGGTCGTTTCACCTGGCGCAATGTCGTTCAAACTGAGTTACATACTATGATCTGAGGAGAATTGTAGAAGCAGTGCAGAAGTGCGAGCAGCGTAAATCTCGGAATTGCAGTACGTCCTCTGTTGACCAAGCAATCCCAAGCGGCATTTCCTGTGCAGTGTGCCACAGTGAGCTCAGAGCACAAATTTGCCGTAGGTGCTCACAGAAACAAACCCAGTTAGTGATGTCATGGTCATCTTCGAACTCGAAGGTCGAACAACAATTCACAATTCATACTCTTTCAGAATGTATCACTGTCGTAAGGATATCTTGCAATCGGAATATCTCGGCCTCTTCCGTCAAGATGACGTGCTGGGAAGATAGATTATCATATCAGAACATTGGCTGGCGAAGATAAAGCAGACAATGAAAATTGAATACATAGGAGCCTTCTAGCGTTTTATAAAGCTATTACTTGTTTCAATCATATACATTGGGACCACCTCGGCTATTTCTGCCAGACAGTGATCTGTAGAATTGACCTCGAAGTTGTAAATGAGTCATATAACCATTCGCAACTTCAAGGACAATCATACGGATCATCCATTCAGTATATATGCCGATAGCTGCATTTGGACCACCTCGGCTATTTGCGAAACAAGGATTGACAGGGAAGATGCGAATGCAGGACTCACGGTACTACAGTAATTATATGGAAGAAGGGGAACCAGTCTAGAAATGGGTAGAGATAAAATAGTGTATATATGGGTTTGGCTGGCCAGGATTGGTTGATAATGAAAGTAATATTTTAGTAAAAAGAATCTTTTGAGAGTTTATCCTAGTTGTAACTGATGCCTATAGAGACAATGTTTTACTGACTGAATTTCAGTCCTTTTACATACTTGAGTTTGAAAAGTCATTACTGAAATCAGCACCTGACTCTTTGGTGCGGAATTGAAAACACATGTTTGAAGCATATGTAGATCCAGAAAATGCCGCGGTTCATATGGTTGTCTCTACACAGAAGCTGTCATCAAGGATATGTCTATACTGATACATATAGGTTTGATCATGAGCATTCAGAAATTTAAAGTTATTGAATTTGGAATATCATGGTATTTGCATAGGTTTACTAAAAAAGATGAATTAGTACCGTGAGTCCTGCATGGAACTATTTTTTTACATTCGTAACTTCTCGGTTAAATCTACTATTAATCCCAAACTTCATAAGTTCCGGTATTTCTCAAACCCTATCACTTCTATTTAGGCATTATGGGATTGCGGACTACATGCAAGATTTACTGACCTCGGAAATTGAAGAGTTTGATAATGTGCAAAACCTACGCACCTCCGAAACTGAAGATTTTACAACGGAAATGCTCCAACGAGCATTGACAATTTTATCTTTTGCGAAGACACTTATTAACACCTTTTTACGAAGAATTTTACTTAGTTTAAATTACAGTCAAGACATACAATAACTTGTTGTTAGCAAGTTATCACAACAAAATAAGTAATGGGGCCAATGTTTGGAACTATTTTGTTAGACCCTTAACATACAAACGTGGTCGGGGTATAGGATAATATCCGAAATCAGATAGTTTATCGCCAGATAGCAGAGGCGCTTTCTCAGCGGCGATGGTGAAGAGTGCAGTTAATCCAACATTCTGCACCATCGCCTCTAAGTAGGCGGTTTTGAAAAAACACTTGAACTTATGAAGTTTGTTAAAAATCCAATAGAAATATCCGATGTAATCCTAATAGACTGATGGTACTGTTCAGGTCTGCCGATTGAAATTCCGGGCCCTTGGACAGAGCAGCCATGGGCCCCAAAACTAGTTTCATTTTTTTATATATATAAAAAGCTGTGTGCAGTTTTGCATATAAAACCTGTAGTAATCTACAATAACTTGTGCAAGAAAAAAAAAAATTTACTGCAAAGATTAATTTATTTTTTATAACTGGGTTGGCGGCGGGCCCTAGAAATCATAGGGCCCCTGGGCAATCCCCACCCCACCCCAACCCCTATTCTCGGCGGGCCTGTTTTTTTTTTTTTTTTTTTTCTTTAATAAATTACTGCGCTGACATACACTCGAGGCATATTTTTTGTGTCACATACATAGCATTCGGAACAAGCTCGTCTCTTTCTGATTCGACTCTCTGATAGAGAAACAGAAATAACCGAAGTGCTACGTCCCAAATTGTTAAGTTTTTGGCGGACGAATGTCCGGCTAGCTGCGAGAAGAACAGACTCGTATAGACTCGTGCAATGAAAAAATTGAATAAATCGTTCTGTTGCAATAACTTGAAACTATAACTGACGTTAGTAGTAGCTGGTGGGTAAATAGCCTCAAGATTTTGTGGGGCCTCTACAGCCTCAAACGTGAGTTTTGAGGCTGTAGAGGCCCCAAACGGAGTTTAACGTGGTGGGGGCTCTACAGCCTCAAACGGGAGTTTAACGTGGTGGGGGTACTCTGGGTACGTACGGGAGTTTAACATGGTGGGGGCAGTCTGGGTACGTACGGGAGTTTTTTAACGTGGCGGGAGTGTGGGTGGGGGTGTGGGGAGGGTGGAATAGAATTAATCTTTCTTGAAAAAAGGGTGGTCCTCATAAGGACCGTTGGATTTTTTTTGTTTTAGAGTACACTTAGAGGTGTGGGCACCTCCCAGGCTTTGCCCTGCATGCAGGGCAGCTCCCCCTCCATGTAGTTTTACTTTGTTTGCAGGGAGTTTTAAAAACCCATGGAGGATGGGACGTTTCAGGCTCCCAATCCTCCATCATCATTGGATGCGGTTTAATTGGGATTTGCTTCTTCCTCTCCTCCACCTCCCTTTTCTCCACTTCATGGAGGAGGTGCCACGCCACCTCGAGATGAACTCTAATCTGCCTAATAATTTCAGTTGTGTTCATTCTCTTGAATAAACGCGGGGTGTGTGGGTGTTGGAATAGAATTAATCTTGGCGGATGGACCGCTTCTGGTTCCCAATTTTCTTCCTTCTTCTCCTCCTTCTCCTTAACTATCCTGTGATCTTCCTCCTCTATCATCGGATGAGGCTGGATAGGCTCCTTCTTTTCCTCCTTCTCCTCCACTATCCTGTGATCTTCCTCCTCCATCATCGGATGAGGCTGGATAGGCTCCTTCTTCTCCTTCTCCTCCACTATCCTGTGGGAAATTAACATGCGGGGGCCTCTATGGCCTCAAACGGGTACTCTACGAGAAATTAACATGCGGGGGCCTCTATGGCCTCAATGGGAAATTAACATTATGGGCCTCTATGGCCTCAATGGGAAATTAACATTGTGGGTCTCTATGGCCTCATACGGGAAATTAACATGGCGGTAAGAATGGTAGGCAATAATTGGAAAATAACCTTCTGCCTAGTGGCTATATCTATATAGCCTAGAGTTATATATAAAGCATTACCTATGCCTCAGATCATGTTGGAGGTGTCAGTAAATTTGCATATATTATACCTATGTTATAAATAGCTTTGATCAAGGGAACCAACTCATAATAACACTAAAATGGACGTGACTAAAAGTTGTATTAAACTTCGGGAACCGTCACGGACTTTGGCGTTGACTAGAAAAAATCGGGAACATTAGATTATAATGGTCTAGACTAAAAGTAACACTAAACTTCCGAAATTGTACCGGACGTTAGCGCAGACTGAAAATAATCCGGAAAAAGAAAAATGGAAAAAATTGGCTGACTAAAAAATAGTACTAAAATTTCGTAACTCATTTAAAAATTTTTTGTTATTTTATATTTTTTTTATATACAAACCCAAATAAACCCAAAACCCAAACCCAAACCTAACACACTATCCCAAATGCCTTGTGTGCTGCCTAAAAACCCCAAAAACCTGCTATCAGACGAAAGGGTATGACAAAGGGATGAAATCACGCCAACATATAAACCATCCATTTTTTATACTTTTTTTAAAAATTTTTTATATCAAAACACACACCACAAATATACAATCCATTTTTTATAAAAATCTTTTACATCAAACACAAAACTTACACATACCACAAATATACAAGAGAAAGGTTTTTTTGGGGTTTGGTGGGTAAAAAATAAACCACACAACACCATTCAGAGATATACATCAATAATAATAATTATATTTTATTCACTGTATATACATTATTTTACTCGTGGTAATAAACAATTTCATATAAGTCCAATACAGTTCAATACACTTCCATACTTACCATTTCATTCTCTTATTGTTCTGACACTTCAGGAAGATTCTTGTCTACAATTCTCTCATAACTTTCTTCTTGACTCTCATTGATAAACTCCAACTTAATAAAATTTCCATTATCATCTCGAATCCACTTCCTTTTTTGACAAATCCTTTTTTTTGATTTTTTATTTTAAAAAAAAAAACAAAACACAAACACTCTATACAAACACACACCACACAACCATTTTAAAATTTTTTATTTTTTATTTTTTTTATAAAAAAACACAAACACACTCTATTCAAACACACTCCACACAACCATTTTTATTTTTTTTATTTTTTATTTTTAAATCAAACACAAACACACACACATACACCACACCATCCATTGCGCGGACCTAAAAATATGGTTCAGATCGACAGTGAGATAATAGATAGAGGGGGGTGACTTCAGATCGATAGAAAGAGAGAGATAGAACATAATCATTATTATTTTCAAATTCAATAAAATACCACACAACACCATATTTTTTTTCAACAATAACCATTTTTTTTAATGAACAATAACCATTCTAACATTAAAAAAACTAACAATAAACAAGATATTAAACAGGAACATATTTACAAGGTTGACAACGTTGGGGTGGTAAACTAAACCTCCACCTTTCTACATCGACATCATTCTGATTAACATTACGCTTCTGAGCTAAAGACAAGAAATAACCAAAATGTTCACAAAACCATCGTTGTACTTTAGCATCGTTTCGAGCATAGTTTCTATCAAACCAAGTCACTAAATGTTCTAAGGAATATCCAAGACTGGGGTGATGAAGATAATGTACACAATATTGTCCACACACCATGGAATCCGATCCTTGTAATCGAACATTATTGAATCGAGTCGAGACGGCATTTCTTCTCATAAAGTCAATGATGTCGTCTTCCAAAGGAGGTAATCCATAAGAATCAAAATATTCCACACCTCCACCATTGTGATCGTTGGGAAAGTGCACGGCAATCCAATGGGTTCCTGGTAGATGACTGTCGTCGGTATTGATGACATAGGCATGAACATCTTTACGTTTACGATGAGGTAGTTCATCTTTAGCACATACCACAGGATTCCAAGAAATAGTGTAGGAACCGCGATTCAATAGGTAATAAAGTTCCCTGGTATCCATTTTTTTTTGTCTTCAACAACGGAAATAATGAGTCACCAGTTCACACCTGACTTTAAACTTAAATGGATCTGTCTTGTAATTCCACGAATATTCACGTCGGATAGGTTCTGCACTCTGTACAATGAGTCCTTCAATCCGTTTGATCTCCAGAGGAGTAAGTGAAGGAGAAGAAGAATTCACCAAGTCTTTATACCACTGTTTCAACACGTGTTCATCTGAGATTTGTTTCCAAGCCGTTTCCAAATATTCATCCAATTGTTCTTCGCCTGTCATCATCAAACATTGGTCGTGTTCTTTTTGGCTGGGATGATCGTTTTGACATCCATGACATTGTTCTTGGACTAGACTGTTAATTATTTTACTCAATTCCTGAGCATAACAGGAGACCAACTGTTTTTCTTGTTCTGGCCATCGAGAAATAAATCCAGTAAACTCGGTTTTAGGTTCTGAATGAATGACTTCGTCATCATCATCATTTGTGGTAGTTTGTGACTTCTCACAAAATCCCTCATCTATCTCCATAGGTTCTTTGTGTTACATCTTGTTTTTTTTTTTCTTCTAATAGTCTAGAATCACTTCTCTCAAACTGTTGATTTCTAGAGTGTTATCAAATTCTGCATGCAAGACGACGTTCACTGTGTCGTGTAGAGGATCTGCAAACTGAAGTTCCACACGAAGTGGGCCTGATTTTATCAGGTGGAAATGTCCTTCATCGCTGCCTTGGTCAGGAGTGAAATCAAATCCCCACAAGGCATACCCTCCTGCATAATCCTCGTACGAAATGCCGTGCCTGGTGTTAGTACCTAACTGTCCCGTGGCTTCAAACAGGCTCAGGTAAGATCGCAAGTAATTTTTATGGCCGTCGCTAAAGTTAGGTTCAAAAGGTCTGGTACACAAGGTCTTGCCATCTCGACTGACTTCTATCTTGGAGACGTTGTAGTGGTGAAACTGGAACGGATTCTGATCGTGGACTCCGTTGAGGGCTGCATTACTGACGATGCCAATCAGCAAACGCTTGGGGAGATGTCCTTGGAAGACGTGATCTTCGACTTTGGATCGGAGTCCAGCGGCTATGGTAAAGGTTTTCACTTCTACGCGTCGCACAGGATACTTGGCAGTGGTTCCGCTCAAGGATTGACTGATGTCGTTGGCTACTTTTGGTAAGACTTCTACACGTCGCACGTAAAGTTTGGCTTCTTGGATTTTGGTTTTCCACTCGTTAGCATGAGTCATCAAATGGAAGGCGGCACTACTGCGATTCAGTCTCAGGCGTACATCCACTCCGTTCAACAAATACTTGTCTTGCAACCACATCTCCAAATGCAAACGATCCATCAGTTCTAAACTTCGTCTGATTTTCTTTCGACGGTCGTTAAATCCCACATTGTGAGGGACTGCTGGAATTATAGGATCACCATCATTAGCAGAAGTCTTCGCCGGTACTGACAGCTCTGTGTCGTTGAACTTTTCCGAGGTGTCAGGTTTCCAGACCACCGAAATATCCAGATGATTTTTTTTTCCCAATTTCAGGATCATGAGCGTCCAACTCTTTTTGCACTTTTTCGTTATAGATTGCTACGTCAAAAATGGTTTGATTTCCAGACACATTCTTGATTTGCGTAGGATGAATGATTTCTACCAAAGCCACTTCCCATTGAGCATCGTGATCCAATTGGATTGATTGAGGTAATTTGGCCGTGAAACAACATAATTTGTTGTTGGGAAACACATCCATGGAACTGTCACTAGGTAACGTTAAATAAAATTGGTCATTCATAGTTCCAAAGTGGTTCTGGTGTCCGAGGAGTCACGCAAGTGAACAGAAGAATGATGTTGAAAGGGTTCCAAAAGAGGACTGGTATTGTGGTGACTGGAAGAAGAAGGTGAACTAGCGTTGCTCGTACTCCCGTGGTGGTGACTGTTGTCCGTCGTCGTCGTAAATTTCAAAGAGGGACTGGGTAAAAGATAACCTATGCAACTGCTAAGTAAAATGGTCCACAATTGTTTGTCCCCTTGTTGTAAACTCAAATTGGCAATGGCTGCTCCGATGACACAATACACTACAAAGATTTGGCAGAAAAAGACGATTTGGTTTTTAGGCACACGTTCTCCGCACCACACCCAAAGCGGTTGTTTTTGTAATTCTTGAAGAGAAGAACTCTGCGAAAAAGTCGTTGAAGTCTGGGTTGCTGCTGTGTTGAATGGCATGTTGTTGGGTTACTTCTTTTTCTTTTTATAGTCGACGACTTGAGAAGCACCAATCCAAGAATCAAAACTAGGGGGATATCCTTTCCAACGTACTTTGACTTCCTCTATTCGTCGTTTACCTACTTTACGTGTTCTTTGTTCGAGAATGCTTTCGATGTCGTACAAGGCGTCTTCTTTTTTGGTCACTCGTTGTAACTCAGGCAAGTAAAATGTTCCTTTGAGTACTTCACCGTGCATGTCTTCCAATTTATAGACGGGAGGATCACGTCCACGGACGGGGGTAGTGACACGAAACAATTCGGTGGTCCAGTTGGGCAAATAACCTTTGTCAAAAGTGCGTTTGGTTTTTCCGATGCGAACCCAATCTCCCGTCTTTAACTCCAACAAGGGCGTCTTCTTCTTCTTTTTTTTCTTCTGGGGTGAACCAAATAATTTATCAAATACGGTCACTTCGTTTTCAGGGCTGACCTCTTCGGGGGCACATCCGATGCTACGATGGTACGATTGATTGTACGCTTTGACCAAACGGGGTAACACGTCGATGTACTTGAGAGTATGTTGATGTGTAAAATATTTCCACATACGTTCTTTCAAAGTTCTTTGAAAACGTTCCAAGATACTGGCTTTGGTTTCAGGATTTTCGGTAGTAAAAAAATGAATTTGTCTTTGTTTCAATTCTTTTTGAAAAGCTTGGTTTAGAAATTCGGTGCCTTTGTCAGTTTGCCATCGTAAAGGTTGGCGTCCACTTTGTTTCAAGACCAATTTTAAGGCACGTACCAATTCGGTACTGCTTTTAGAAGTCAAAGGCACGACCCAAGCAAATTTGGAAAACACGTCGATGACACAAAACAAATATTTGTGACCACGATTGTAAATGGCTAAATGAGAGACGTCGGCTAAATCGGCTTGCCATTGATGATCGATGCCTTCCACATGAGTGGTACTTCTAGAAAATTTACGTCGAATGGGTTTGTGTAACGTGTACGTCGATTGTTCTTGTAACCATCGTCGTACTCCAGGCAAACGTACACTTTTCAATTTACTTTTGGCAGCTCGATATAATTTTTGAACTCCTCCGTAACCAGCAGCATGACCAGGATTGTAATAAAGGCTAGCTAACAGTTTCTCCATGATTTTTTTTTTCTCAATAACTCAACCAAGTCCCAATGCTCTTTTCTTCGTGAGGTATCTTTTTGGATTGTTTACGTGTCCGACGTGCCACTGGGGTAAAGGTGGATGTGGTTTGAACAGGGGTCATCGGTTCTGTTTTGACTTCTGACTTCACTTCTTTCTTTTTCTTTTCTGAGGGTAATGGGGTAAACAACATCTTTTTTATCCCACTGGGTGTGGCTAACTTTTTTTTCTTTTTAAGAGGTGGAGCTGGTAACTCTTCTTCTTCTTCTTTTTCTTCTTTGACGGTCATCCCTGCACCGGTGTCTGTTTTAGTGGTGGTGGTGACTTTAGGTTCGCTTTTCATTAGGGTCTTAAAATCTCTCAGAGTGGGTGGAGCTGTTTCGTCGACAGCTTTTTGGCGAAAGAGTTGTAGACGTTGTAAAAGTTGACCGTACCGTTGCGATTTTTCTGTTTCGGACACATCGCTTCGTTCCATCAGGGATTGTATTTATTGTTGTAACTGGGACATTTCGTTGAGATTAGGATTGGGTGGTAAATGAGGTATCCGTTGTTCGTTCCAACGATGAAATTCCATCCATCGTTTGTAAGGTACTAAAGTCAGTTTTCGTCCTTCCATTTCATCCAAAGGTACCAAAAAGGTGTGGTCTTTTCAGAGAAGGGTGGTCCTTTTTATCTTCTTTTTTTTTTGGTTATCGCATGACCCCTCCTAAAAGCGGTCCAGCAATCGTTCCTAACAAAGGAGCGGCTATTTTTAACAACGGGCCTATCAACATAGGTAGAAATCCTCCTCGTTGCACCAACATTTTTTTCTTTTGTTGAAGAGGTATTTTCTTTTTTACCATTTGACGAAGAACGTTCCGATGTTTCCCTAATTTTTGTTTCTGTATCTTAGACAAAGGTACCGTTCCTTTCAACACGTTCAAACAACATTCACACACGATATCGATGATTTCTTTAGGGGCTGTTTGAATGAGTTGTTTTCGCATGGGAGGATTGGATTTGGTCAGGACAGACAAGACATCCCAATGTTTGGCCAGACGAGGTGGAAGTCGTCCTTTTTTGGTGGTTTTACTTTTCTTTTTTTTTTGGTGGAGGTGGTTGTGGTATGCACGTTTGGGAGCCATCTTAGAGGTGAGGAGTAAGTCTGAAGTCTCTGGCAGGGTACCCTTCTATTTTATACTGGAACACGTCTCCACTGATTGTCTGCACGACATACCAACTTCACGACAGGCATCACTTGACGTTGAGGTGTTTTCAAGGGATTAAATCGTCTAAATTCTTCTTTGGATAAATCCAACAAACTTTGTAACACGCCTGTTCTTTCTTGAACTTTGGTTTTAGGGGATGGTACTTTGTTGGCGGCCGCTGCCATAGCCAGATCAGCCGATGTCGTCGAGGGTCCCGAAGGGGTGACTTTCGAAATAGGTTTCCATTTTTGCATCAAATTAGGAAACACTTGTCTTAAGTCCGGTTTGGCAGGCATCATCGTGAAGGGTGGTAAAGAAGACAAAGATGATGGGGACGAAGGAGAAGGAGACCTCGTCACGGTTGTTTGTCGTGGTGTCTTGCGGGTGTACGTTTGCGTCCTGGCCGCAGTACCTCTCTTGCGGCGGTTGCAGTGGTAGATGTTTTCTTCTTCTTGGCAGAACTTTTCTTTTTCTGGTGGGTGGTTTTCTTTTTCTTTGGACTTTTCTTCTTTTTGGGTGCTTTGGGTTTTTTGGCTTGGGCATTAGGATTCCATTTCAAAAAAGGGAACGAATCATGACCCCTCCTAAAGAACCACTTCCACCAGGAGTTAAAATGATTTGTTTTTTAGTCCGTGAATCGATTCTAGGATCAGCTAGTTGTGACAATGCCCCTTTATGTTTTTGAAAAAAACGTTGAGTTTGATGAGGGATGTGAATGATGCCTTGCAGTAATTGACGTGCCGTCAAAGTAAACCATCGTAACACTTCTTTAAGACTCGCTTCTAACAAATGAGCACGGACTTGTGCATTTTTTTCACGACTGATGCCATACAAGGCACGAATCAATTTAGCCGAAGGATGAGGTTGAAAGGAAGTCATCTCAAAAGAGTGTGAGACAGAAATGACGTAGTAGGTTGTTTTTATAGTTTTTTTCTTTTTTAAAAATTGGCTGAAGGGAACGTGTAAATGACAGGACCACCTTCCTCAACCCAAGGGTGAAACAATTGAGCACGAAATCTCAAATAGTCAGGAGTGGTGGGTTTTAAGTCAATGAGTAAATACTCGTGAGGGGTTTGAGTGGCATCGTCGTACGCATAATTCAACCAAGGAGCCCCTAACTGTTTGGCTAACACTTGTACTTGAGATTTGTCTCTGGGGCTTTTAAACAAGACCACGTAATGAGCGTTGAGACTAATAGTCCGATGGGCTTTACTTTGTTGAAATAAATTTTGAGTAATGTAGACAATACTAGCATTACGATGGTGTCCTTTTCGTGTAAACCAAAGTTTAATTTCTTCTTCGTCTTCTCCTAACATGTCATCAAAAAAAAACCAAATGGGTTTGAGTCACGTCAGACACGATTCCATCGTCTTCGTGAGGAATACCATCCACAAATGAAATGGTTTCTCCTTGACTTTCTTTCAATAACGTGTAAGACGATTGCCACTCTTTGTAACACCACACGATATGTTGAGGTGGACGATCGAACAAAATAGCTTTGTGTTCGATCAAACGTTTGACAAATTCGGTTTTACCTGAACCACTCGGTCCAGCAATCAACATGTTAAAAGGATGGCGCAGATACAAAGCATTCCAACTTTGACGATCTAACTTTTCGTCAATCACTTTGACTACAGAAGCAGAAGAGGCAGACGAGGCAGAAGAAGATGTAGCCATGTCTGAGGTAAGAAGATTTTTGAGAAGAAGACAAAAAACCCAAGACATTTTATACATTTTCATACACGTTTATTTTTTTTTATTTTTTAAAAACCAACACAACAAAAATATATTTTACAACTTTACACGAACACGAAGAAGTGAATTAGTGAGAAAATATGCAATTAAAATGAACACGTACACAATGAAGACTACCACTAAAACAGCTAAAGTTATCTCTAAACAAGGCAATGTACAACAATATTTTCGTGTCCTAGTAATGAAAGACACAGACACTGTGTTTTGGGGTGGTGGTAGTATTCTTCTGGTCTTCTTCTTTGTTTTTGAATCCTCTGACGACGGCGGTAAAGAAGGGTTGTGTTCCTCAAGAGGTAATTTAACCACAGCAGTGGTGCCAGGTACTTCTTCCTCTTTTTCTTCTTTCAGGGTTTCCCATGGAGGTTCCCATTTTTTCACTTTTGGACCCTTATGGACAAGTTGCCAAATCTTTGGCAAACTGAGCCACTTCTTGTAGCCAATATTGGAAACCAAGGTTTCTCCAGGGTCGTACATCTTTCCAATTGAAAAGGTGTTGGTGTAACTCACTAGCAAAACACACTTCTTGAAATGTTTTATAAACAGATAAAGTGTGACGAATGTCTTCTTCACATGGAGGATCCTCACTGATATTCATGACCACTCTCAACGCTTTAAGTACAATTTGTCTTTCGTGTACTGATAAAATCAAGTTTTTATAGTCTTCTTCTTCTACTAAGTCCAAAAAAGAACACAGGGTCATATTGTTTTTTGGAACTCAACAATTGAGTCCAAAACAACCACGGGTCCTCCAAAAGAATCCAAGGCAAACACTTGTCCTCAAAAATACTCAACAACGAATGTCCTGGAAAACGAATTCCAAGATAAGCAGTCACTAAGACACACACTGCATAACGTCCAAAATTTAATGGTAACAGTTCTTGTATCAAGTCATTATAATCCTCTAAGATCTGAACACGATCGTTGACTTCCTTCCACGGAATCCGTTTCACGAGTGACGTGTAGAGCGCAGGCATGCCGCCTCTTTATAGGGGTCGATGGCAAAGGTAGGTATCTTGGGTGGCATGTTTTTATAGCCAGACTCCCAAGGTTGGTACCTTTTGAGACAGTCTCCTTCAGGATAGTAGCAGCGATAGACGTTTCCCATAATCATTCTTCTATGACCTTGGAAGAGGGTATAGTTTAAAAATCGAGAAATGACTTTGATTTTACGTTTCACTTGGTCTTGACAAACTCTTGCTAAATCCTTTCGCGCACATTCGAAGGCATGCCACAAATGTACTTGGGTAAAGTTTCCGACTTGGAAAGAAGTAACTCTCTTTTGTGTTCTTCACGATACTCGTGATAGTTTTTCTTCAAAATCAGATTTCTGATACGGTGAAAGTCACGGTAGTGTGCAAATCGAGGAATGACTTTGAGTTTGGGTTTCACTTGGATCTGGACAAACTCTTTGTAAATGCGAACTCGCAACTTCGAAGGCAAGTCACGAATGCGATCTTCTAAAACTAGGGACAAAATACTGGTAAATGCGTTCTCGCAGCTCCAAAGGTAAACCACAAATGTATTTTTGTAAAGTATCCTCCGACATGTTTTTTTTACTTCTTCTTGGCATCTGGCTCATCGTACCCGTACTCTTCTGAGGCCACTAAAGGAAAGAACTGACAGTGCGGAGACCATCTGGCATGTTCAATGTAAGCTGAGTCGGTAGGCTCCCATTGGTGAAGTCTCACACCGCAACTGAAACATTGAACTTTATCTCCTTCTCCCAAGTAGATAAATCCAGATCTGGCTAAAGCTTTGTCAGTAGTGGATTGTAGTAGAAATTTAGGCCACTTGTCTTTGAACGTCTCGAGTCGATTATCATACTTGGAATAACCAGGCAAAGCCACAGGTATCGTCAATTCTTTATGACATTCACAGGTACGTTTAGCATTCTTCCCAATAAAGAAGAAAGGTCGTCCTGCATCTCTAGAGGGACGGTGAGGTACACGTGCTGCATCGACGATGTCCAAGCGTACGGCATCCGTCTGATCGTGTGAATCGATGCTGTCAACGCTTACGGAATCCGTCTCGTCGCATGGCACTGCATCGCACTCCAAGTCGTAATGGTACTTGGAGTTCACACCACTAGATTTCTCCCTCGGTGGGTGGGTGGCATGTGTATTCTTATTCATCTTTGGTGGGAGGATGACAAAATTACTCATCTTTTTTTTTTCTTCTTCTTGCTCGGTCAACGTTGAAAGTCAGAATGAATGGTTAGGTTTGGAAGGGGTGCCCTCTTTTATACTGCAGATCGGCGTGTCAGTAATGTAAAGTGGTGTGGTCTGGAAGTCTCACTCGCTTCTGGTACACGACTTGGTACACTTTTTGTAAAGGACGAGTGACAATTTGATGATTAGGTAACCGTACGATCTTGTGAGGTTCTAACGTGTGCACTCGAAAGTCTTCCACTTGTCCAGACAGCAAAGCATTTTTCAAAACCTCAAAGTTAACCACTTGGCTGGTTAGGGATGCCTGCTTGTTGCAACAGGAGTTCTGCTTCGTTTCGTTGTTTGGTTCTGTCCGACTGTCGAATGTTATTCCAGGCTCTTTTCCATTCTTTGCTCTCGTTCTTGTTGGCATATGTTCGCCCCACCACAATAGCCCGAGCCAAGCACATCTGGTCTTGAGTATTGTCGATTTGGACGACACTGCGTTTGGTACTTCGAATATCGTCCACCAGTAACGGTTTCCTACTTCGTCTACTTCCTCAAGGAGGGGAAACGTGAGTCAAGTAAAGTGTGGCCTTTCCATCGGTGATGGTAAACTTGTCGTTCGATTGTTGAACATGTTCTATTTTGGACATGACTTTGTCTGGCGTTAATTCTGCCGGGGTGCTGAACTCGATCCAAACAGGACTCTTCAAATTGTCATGATGAATGGCCAGTCTCAATCGATCGTCTTCTTTGGCTCCACATTGTCGTTTCAAGTTCATTAAGACAGAATCCCACAAATCGCTAATGAACCACGCCGCTTTCTCGGGAGGTACTTTGGACTTGAAGTCTTTAAAGTGAACCGTGTGAGTGTAAGCTGTAGTTTTAAATTTTCGAGAAGTTATTTTTTGAGTCTCTAGAATCCAATAGTAATTTTCAGGAGGATCCAAAGTACTAGGTTGTATTTCTTGGCCTTGGGTTCTGGTGTTGGTAGTGGTGGTGGTGGTGGATTCTTTGGGTGGACTTGAAGGTGGTAAGGTTTCAGGCTCACTCATCTCCTCTTCGAAATCGCTCGCTTGGACTTGAGCTAGCACTTCATCTAGTGGTGTTTCAGGTGGCACGGAAAATCGTCGTCGTGGCCTCTTTGTTTCTTCTTGTTCTTCTTCTGGTTTCTCATAGATATCGCGTGATCTTTTCATCTTGAAGTTTACTTTGAAACTGATTCAGTTTCACCCAGGTACCTTTATATAGAGAGATTTTAACACAGGGAGACTATATATAAAGAGACCTTCGTACCTTCAGAATCAGTCTTTGGGATTGAACATTCAAACTGTGAAGATGGAAAAGTACTGCGCTCGAGATAAAAGTCAAGATACTTGCTATATCTGCCAAAAGAAAGGACATTGGGCTTCAGAATGTCCACAAAGTCAACAAAAAAGAGATTTTGGAATTGAATTGAATAAGTATGTCCATAAGGTGTATGATAATTATGCTGCTGACATACTTGGTAATGTCTATAATATAAGGATGAAGTCTGGAAGGAAAGTCAAAGGAAAATTGAATTCATATGGATTGATAACTATTATGGTTACTGGTAAGGAAGGAAAGAGGAAGAAACATACAAATGGAGGGAGATTTGTCTTTGAAGCGGTGAATGGAGTGGATCTACCAAGACAGAGTCAAGTGGAACATCTAAATGATGTACTTGATGATGATAGAATAGAAAATCTTCAAGTGATGACTGCTAGTGAACGAACATGTTTGCATAAACATGTGAAGAATGATAAAGAAAAAAGGAGAGTTAATTTTGGAAGTGATAGAAGTGTGTTGTGCCAGTTTGTTGGTGAGACAGAGGAAAGAAGATTTGGGAGTATGGAAAAGGCTAATCAATATTTTGATTGTCATGCAGGAAGTATCTACTATTGCTGTACTGGGATTTATAAGTCGGTCTTTTCGAAGAAGTTCCAGAAAAGATTTCAAGCTAGATGGGAAGAGCCAGAGAAGAAGAGTCAAGTCATTGGAGGATTTGTGAGACCTGTGAAATTAACTGACTTGAATTCAGGATTATATAGTCGGATGGATTCCATTGGGGATGTGGCAAGATGTTTTGGATTAGATCATCGTGAAGTTTATTGGATTTGTCAAAAAAGGAAGTGGATTCGAGATGATAATGGACATTTTATTAAGTTGGAGTTTATCAATGAGAGTCAAGAAGAAAGTTATGAGAGAATTGTAGACAAGAATCTTCCTGAAGTGTCAGAACAATAAGAGAATGAAATGGTAAGTATGGAAGTGTATTGAACTGTATTGGACTTATATGAAATTGTTTATTACCACGAGTAAAATAATGTATATACATTGAATAAAATATAATTATTATTATTGATGTATATCTCTGAATGGTGTTGTGTGGTTTATTTTTTACCCACCAAACCAAAAAAAAACCTTTCTCTTGTATATTTGTGGTATGTGTAAGTTTTGTGTTTGATATAAAAAAAAAAATTTAAAAAATGGATTGTATATTTGTGGTGTGTGTTTTGATATAAAAAAAAAATTTAAAAAAGTAAAAAAAATGGATGGTTTATATGTTGGCGTGATTTCATCCCTTTGTCATACCCTTTCGTCTGATAGCAGGTTTTTGGGGTTTTTAGGCAGCACACAAGGCATTTGGGATAGTGTGTTAGGTTTGGGTTTGGGTTTTGGGTTTATTTGGGTTTGTATATAAAAAAATATAAAATAACAAAAAAATTTTAAATGAGTTACGAAATTTTAGTACTATTTTTTAGTCAGCCAATTTTTTCCATTTTTTTTTCCGGATTATTTTCAGTCTCCGCTAACGTCCGGTACAATTTCGGAAGTTTAGTGTTACTTTTAGTCTAGACCATTATAATCTAATGTTCCGGATTTTTTCTAGTCAACGCCAAAGTCCGTGACGGTTCCCGAAGTTTAATACAACTTTTAGTCACGTCCATTTTAGTGTTATTATGAGTTGGTTCCCTTGATCAAAGCTATTTATAACATAGGTATAATATATGCAAATTTACTGACACCACCAACATGATCTGAGGTATAGGTAATGCTTTATATATAATTCTAGGCTATATAGATATAGCCATTAGGCAGAAGGTTATTTTCCAATTATTGCCTACCATTCTTACCGCCATGTTAATTTCCCGTATAGGCCATAGAGACCCACAATGTTAATTTCCCATTGAGGCCATAGAGGCCCATAATGTTAATTTCCCATTGAGGCCATAGAGGCCCCCGCATGTTAATTTCTCGTAGAGTACCCGTTTGAGGCCATAATTTCCCACAGGATAGTGGAGGAGAAGGAGAAGAAGGAGCCTATCCAGCCTCATCCGATGATGGAGGAGGAAGATCACAGGATAGTGGAGGAGAAGGAGGAAAAGAAGGAGCCTATCCAGCCTCATCCGATGATAGAGGAGGAAGATCACAGGATAGTGGAGGAGAAGGAGGAGAAGAAGGAAAAAAATTGGGAACCAGAAGCGGTCCATCCGCCAAGATTAATTCTATTCCCACACCCACACCCACCGCGTTTATTCAAGAGAATAAACACAACTGAAATTATTAGGCAGATTAGAGTTCATCTCGATGGGGCGTGGCACCTCCTCCATGAAGTGGAGAAAAGGGAGGTGGAGGAGAGGAAGAAGCAAATCCCAATTAAACCGCATCCAATGATGATGGAGGATTGGGAGCCTGAAACGTCCCATCCTCCATGGGTTTTTAAAACTCCCTGCAAACAAAGTAAAACTTCATGGAGGGGGAGCTGCCCTGCATGCAGGGCAAAGCCTGGGAGGTGCCCACACCTCTAAGTGTACTCTAAAACAAAAAAATCCAACGGTCCTTATGAGGACCACCCTTTTTTCAAGAAAGATTAATTCTATTCCACCCTCCCCACACCCCCACCCACACTCCCGCCACGTTAAAAAACTCCCGTACGTACCCAGACTGCCCCCACCATGTTAAACTCCCGTACGTACCCAGAGTACCCCCACCACGTTAAACTCCCGTTTGAGGCTGTAGAGCCCCCACCACGTTAAACTCCGTTTGGGGCCTCTACAGCCTCAAAACTCACGTTTGAGGCTGTAGAGGCCCCACAAAATCTTGAGGCTATTTACCCACCAGCTACTACTGACGTTACTGTAAGGCGAGCTTGTAATTGTTACGTTTTGAAGTTATTATGGCGTAATAACAACTATTGGCTTCAGGGCAGTTCAAAATGGACATTATCTGCATAGGAGATTTTATATCTAGCATGCGATATCGAAGGCAGAAGACATTTCGTCTGATTCCCTGCTTTCGTATGGTCCCTTGATTGCACTCCGCCGCTATTCATAAGCGGGGTGCAACTCAGAGAGCATACAAATCAGGGAACCAGACTAGCGGACGTTACGCTTGGTCTACATAGGGGGCGCTCTATAGATAATATATGCTTCTGAGAGAGTGACAGGTGTAAGATGAAGCGTTTTGCATTTGCAACATGCACAATGGAGAGAATGTTGGCATACCTCTATGTTACTTTCATGTACTGTGGCTGAAATTTCTTTACATATTGTACTTGTGGAAACTGGACATGATCTAAGCACACAGCAGACAAAATGGCCGCTCCAAAGTACTCGAAAAATCAGCCTGAATCAGTCAAAAGTGCACTATTTTCAGCAGTTATTAAAATATGGAAACGAATTTTGCCAGAGCAGACAATACCAGCCTCTGAAAGTACTATGAATGAATTACAAAATATCTAAAAAGTACAAAAAGTTATCGGCTCTTTTTTTTAAATATTTACCTTTGAAGTGCAGAAGTGAAAATGACCAATCGGAGCTAGCAGTTTTTTGAGAGGTGCACATCTTATGTAAGACCAAGCTGTATACTCTAAAACCCAAATTTCACCCATCAATCATACACCAAAATAAAGGGAATTCAAAGTTCTTTTAACAAAACCTAAGATATACAAGGTCTTTTTTAAATAGCCAGGACAGCCAGTGAGGAAAACCTGGGTAATTCTTTTTCTTTAAAAATCTAACCCTGTGCAAAGTACGAAACTGGAGAGCGCCAACATAGCCGAGGACATTCCGATTGTCGTTTAAGGCGCTATATTTTACGCCAATATATGCATACAAAATAATCCTTTCCATCGTGATAATTATTGTAAATTGTAAACTTTTAAGGTCTTATTCGCTAATATATAATGTTGAAATTTATTTTTATCAGTAACAAAGTTGCGAAGTTATTGTTTCGACTACCGCACAACGTTCTCCATGGCAGAGATAAACAACATGGCGTCAGCTAGTACAGCCACGAGCACAACCATTAGTAAACGGGAAGAAAGGGAAAGTATGCCAGTTCCATATTCTCTCATTAAGCTAACAGTGTTCACTTGCTAGGTCATGGTTTTGACTGAACACTCATTTTAGGTGTCACTATTGATATCATTGATCGATTCAAAGGGGGATGTCGCACCTGTCAAAATTGCAGAAACATTAATTTTCTGCCGTACTTTTGTCCTTCTTTTTTACATAGTTCCTATGGGAAAAGCCGTCAACATAAAAATGTAAATGGACCGATCACTCTTACACTGAAGTGCCAATGCTCAATATTTTATAGGAATTCCTTTAAATGTGAACTTTAAAATTGTAGCCCGGCGTACCGTATTATCGCGGTACTAAACAAGAAACAAATCGGAAATAAAATACATAAATTTACCTGCTAATGAAAACTGCCTTACTTGTTTATTTTTTTCAATCTTCAATCTTATATTTAGCAAATCTTGCCAATTTTGCAGTAAACATCATCCAATGGAACTGTGTCTACCACTACCTTAAACGAGATTCTTGCAATTTTATCGTCGACCCTCCTAACTTCGCTCTCATCCTTGAATCGTGCGCCATGTTTCTCGCGACATAATGCGCATGTTTCGAGAAAATGCCGTCATCAACTGTGTCACAAGCGTTCTTCAAGAGTGACAGCAAGTATGTAACAAATAAAATCAGACAAAATGAGATTTAAAATCGTAATTTCGTGTAATTTTAAAAAATCAGAATGAAAATCTATATTTTGACTAATGCCTTATTTGTGTTGGACATTTTGACCTTGAATTTTGTATTATATGCTAAACATAGGTCCAGTGACCACATGTTGGCTTTTTTACATTTCTTGAACAGGAAAACCCACTTTGGGAATTTATACAATGGCAAAGCCAATGTAAATATTTGGTTTTAATCATGTGGGGTTATTATGCGACGTAAGAAAACTTTACACTGGAAATGTATATTCACTATGGACCTTTTTGTTTCAGTATTATTTCATTGGAAAGAGAAATATTATATCTATTATAATAAAATGTGTAACCATTCACCAGTGTCTGTTTTTAAATTTCTCTCTGTCTCTGTCTCTCTCTCAGTCTATTGATTCATGTATTTATATGGTAAAGAACAAGCAAGCAGTAATGTAAGTGCACAAACTGCATATAGAATTAACGGGGAAAAAAATTTCATTTTTAAATTTTTTATTTTTTTATTTCAAAAACACGGAGACACTGTAAACTAATAACATCCATACCTTGGTCTAACTGGCACATTCCGGTCATATGCCACTTGACTTTTTAGTCAGTGGCATGAACCGTGGATGCACTTCTGGAAATAAGTAATGATGATTAAATGAAGTAGATATAGTTGAACAGTTTCTATGGTTATTTGAATAGATTCTTAAAATATTATAATGAACGCTTTAAAATTCACATTAAGGGCATGAAATATGGCGGTTCAAGGATAATTACTTTATGGGGGCACAAACAGGTTATGAAATGAACATGATATCCTAATAACACACTGAATCATCCATAGCAGAAAAATGTATATTAAGAATTTTACAGGTATTTACCTATTTATAATTGTTATTAGTTTGTACAGATTTATATCCAGTTATTCTCTGGAGAGGTAATGTTGTGGGCGGGTGGACAGAATCACCAAAATGGAGGTAATCACCAGAATGGACTTGGAATTTTGTATATGTGCAAGATGTTTGTACTAATATTATTTTTTTTATAAGACTGTATAATCATAGATCTAAATATTTATAAAGAAATAAATTTTCAGGTACTGTTTCTTATTATTTACTATTATTCCCAGGGTACAAATGTGCTACTTATATCTTCTGACCATCTTCATAGATCACTATAAAAAGGAGTCTATTTTTTGTCCAAGAATGCCTTTTCTTTCATTTTTTAAATTTCGATAAGTTTACATGTCTGCAAAAGCATTTATTATCATTTGTGTATGATTCTTTTGTAAGTTGTATTTAAAATCAACTGACTTTTGTTTATTGATATATAGATAAACATACAGAGAGACAGACATAGATAAATAGATAGATAGACAGATAGATTGGAGGGTTTGCAGATATCAGAAAGTATGAAAAAAATTCCTATTATGTATCAGGATCAAGATACATTCAATCGTTCTGTATATAAATTCTTTATTCACGTCACTTATGTGATGTGCAATTATGCAATAAATCATATAACAGTCGATCAAATAAGTATCACAACATTAGTATACTTTAAATAAAAAAATGTTAGCTAACCTATTACAATTTAAGAGCTAAAATTGTTCAAATTGTATGCTTGCTACAATTTGTAATACACAGTAGGTATCGACAACATTTTTGAGACGCAATACAGGGTTCTCAATAGACACATATTCTTGGATTTTGATGCTTGGAATTTAAATTTGACCCATTTCTGATGCATGGAAATTCCAACCTGTGTTTTTATGATTCACATTGTTTGGTTTGAAGCATCAATCTTAATTACCCTTGATTCGCCTATGGCATAATTTACTACTGAGCGCGCGCTGTCCATAACAAATTTACTGTATGCGCCAGCGGTCAACATTAGTTAGACTACTGTTTACACCTTATCAGCCAATGATACCACACCTATGTAAAATCAATATGATTGGGCAGAGCTAACAGGTCACTGATGTCACACTTAGGTGTTCCTAACTGAATCAAGATTAGATTGTTTTCAGATTATCTTTGATGTTTATGACAGTTAGAGGAAGAGGGAATCAGTTACGATTTGATTGGATTAATTTTTGATCAAATATTGGCTTTTGTTTGATTGCCCATGAAATTAGTATATAATTAGTTAGACAAAACTGGAAAATATGGTGGCTTGCTAAGTCAGTTGTCAAAGTGGACAAACTTTAATAGTGTTTTTTGGGTGATTAATTTGCTTCAGTCATCAAAACATTTAGAAATTTGGGTGTTTTAGTTAATGTATAATTCAGTAAGAATTTATTGGACTTTACGCCAGGTGATTTATTTTGTGTTTTGTAATAACTAGAGATTGAATAAAGAATAATTTTGTTATATTAAATGTATTTGTGAACTGTTAAATCACAAGGTCCATCAGTCAAAAACTTTGATGCAGAAAGGGTTGTTGCTAAGTTGGTAAAGAGTAAAAATAGGAGGATATAATTAACTAACATGTTTTGTTGACAGATGACTTCAGGGTATACAAAGTCACCAATTGTGATGTTCATCCTTGATAAAACTGGATATGCTTTTTCATGTTGTTTGATGCATTAGTTTCATACATGATGATCAGATTGAATTGGTTATGATATTAAAATTAGAAATGTGATTCATATATAACTTTCATAGTTGTATGGGTATATGTTTGCACTTTAAATGATTTGAGGAGTTAAAATTAGAATATGTTCAGAAGTTAAAAATATAATAAAGTATAAAGTAATCCTTTTTCTGTTTAATATACCAAATATACACACAGTCAGACAAAATTAGAAAGAGAAACACTTATGCAAAAAGCATTAATGGCCATGTCCATCTCACTGTCTGCTTGTCTGTTTATTACAGAATACTGTACAAGTGTTTCTCTTTATTCAGCATGAGACAAGAAATCTTAAACATCAGTTTGCTCCACAAATAATGAACAATCCCAGCTATGAGCTCATGACCATAAAAAAAACGAATGACTCTTGAGATTATGGGGTCAAGGGTCAAATGAATCTTCAGTTTTTAAATCTATTGAGAACCTTGGAGGTATTTCTCATGCTACAATTATTACTGTATACATTTATCATATCATCAAATAATAGTGGTAAAGATGTGGCACCTTAAATTCATTTGTCCCTTTTGTCTTTTTGATCATAAATGTAAATTTGTCTTTCTCTTCTTTAATGTTACCATCGATTGATTTATTTTAAGTTTGCATTGTGCAGGCTTTCTTCCTAAAGTTCTTGGTGCTACTACATCCAGTGTTATCATGTACTTACTGTCTTTTATAATGAACTTCCTAAATCATTGGTACAGTTTCTGTCACTGAGCAGGCATTTTTGAAATCCATTCTGTTTTAGTCATTTGATGTCTGTGGCTGTCAGCCAGTCTATTTACACCTGTCCCTATTAAAGCACTGCATAGGTCCTTGAACTGTCCATCAACAATTTTCTGAATGGAGATAACGAGATCCACAAGTGGCTTTGTTTTCCAATCTATTGATTGTTTCCGTATGTGGTTTACTGATTCACTGTTGTTGTTAGTCCAGTGTTTGTCAATTTTGTCACATCTTGCCAGTTCATTTACTTTTGTCTTCAATTGGTCCTTTATTCACTTTTGAAAAATCAAACAAAAGTGTGACACACAGAACTTCAAAAAGTTTCAAGGCTGTTGCATTTGTTCTCAAAGGTAAGATTTTCGTCTGTGTCCAGTATACCATCAACACCAAAAATATGTTCTGTAATAGCGTTCCTGTCTCTTTTGTTTATGGCATTGTCAGTCGGTTTTTGCTTAACGTTTTTCATTAAATGTCTTGTGCAAAGAACATAAGTAGATTCCGGAAATGCTGTCATGATCACCTGTATCATAGTGTGTTCGTCGTCACTATCTGTTGGTTAGGTCTGCATTGACAAGTTTCATTTTTAAATGGTGAAAAAAGTGACAGTACAATTCAAAATCACTGTTAACATGAATGAATATTGGTCCAGTAAAATTTGGAGGCTTGTCAGTCTTTATTCTTTGTACAGCCAGCTGTTTGTAACATGTAACGGTCATGTTCATGTCGCATAAATTAAAAGTCTTGTCCACTCCTAAAATCATTTGTCCTGTGCAGCAAAGCCTTTTTAAGTCTGTCAGTTGTTCATCATTATACAAAATTATGCAGAGTTTTCCCATTGTTTCTAATTATTGAGTGAATGAAAGATTGATTGTCAGTAAACATATTTTCTAGCTGCATGATATGATCTGCAATATTTTAATGGCTGAAATTTTTGCTATTTTGTGACTTGTCATTTTTCTTTCTGTCCCTTGTTGAAGTCCAGTCAGTCTAGTCACTTCATCATACTTTGTTTTTAGTTTGTTGTTCACTGTGTTTTGCTTGTCTGTCTTCAACATTTCTGCCATTACATAGTCAGGCATTCATAGGTATTCAGACTCTTGTCTTGAGTTTCTATGAGGGGCTAGACCAGGGAATTTCCCGAGGTACTCGATGATTGTGAGTGTACTTTGTAAACCACCCTTTCCCACTTTTTTCTTGTACCCCTTGTCCAGCTTCAGTGAAGTGTAGTACTTATGAATTTCCACAACCTTGTTAGGTGCAGGTTGTGACATCATAGGCACATACTCACATTTCCCCTTGACCTTTCTCTCTAATAGATTTTTTTCAAATTCCCATCCTCCTGTAAAACAAAATATGCCCTCTGGTGATGAACCCACAGAGGTATCCCACACCCCACAGTCATCTGAAAAAAACTTGTTCCATTCTTCAGCCTCTTTTCAAAATTGTTATTCTTATTCAAAACAAAGTAAACATTTTCTTCTAAACCACATGGAATGCATTCTATGCTAGTGTCTGATTTTAACAACAATCCTACAGCTTTTCCTGTCAAGAAAATTACCCAGGCCTAATTTGCCTTTTCCTGGATGTTTGCATGTGTTATTTCCATCTTTTACCTTGTTTTATATGTCAGTTACGTTGTTGATAATGTCAGTAGGTGACTTTTTACTAACGATTCTTTCTGTCATGTCAGTGCATGCATTTCCCATAGATTCATGAACCAAGTCAGTACGGAAAAAGGGCAAATCAGAATAAACAGAAATAGTACCTATTGAGTCTTCTACTGAAGAGCAATACATATTCAAGTTTGAATTGTTGGAGTAGTTTTCTACATTTATAATGACCATATGCTCCTGTTGTTGATATACCAGTGGCACAAAGTAATTGGGTACAAACCCACTTGTTCCTACTTGTTCTTTCAGCAACAGACATTTGTGTCCACATTATGCATGGTGTGGGAGATGCTGATTTGTTTCCTTTCCTTCCAACAACCTTATGATTAAAAGGTTCTGATGCAAACTTGGCTTGTAAATGTGGTGGATAATAAGAATGAATGGGCTTTGAGAATCTGGCACTTAGTGCATACTTTTGCGCCATTTCAGAGAAGGAACTTGTCCCAATGTTGTCTTTCACAAGCTTTAAATAGTCATTAACAACAATGCAATTATCTGAGATCAAAGCTACAAACTTTTTGGACTTTTCATCATAATAACAAGGATTTAGTATCAGTTTTATTGCACTTCCTAGTCGCAGAAGTTCGTGAAAGTTTTCTGAACCAGTGAGTGCTCTAGAAACTTCTCTATGCAAACAGTTACCATCACCACCAACTGACATTAGTACAAGTTAACTTAAAAAAGCAGGATGATACATTTTTAAAATTTTCACAGAAACTGCATCTGTCTCTCCATTGTTAGACATGCAATGTGACCCAAAATCCCTTAGGTGGTCATAAGTTTTCTTTCAGACTTTGCAGCATTTGTCAAGCATTAATTTCCTTCGAATGGAAGGCTACCTGCAGTCTGGAAATATATTTTTTACAGTGTTCATTAGCAACTAGAGCAAGAGAAGCTGACAATTTAAATGGAAAATTGTTATTAGAAAACATAAATTCATTGTACTTTTTTCATGAGAAAAATAAATAAAGTTAATGTTCGTATTCACTACTTTGGAACAAATTGGTAAATTTTGTTTTGTCTTCAAAAATTCTGTTGAACCCCTCACTTCCTCACTTCTTTATATTGCATTTTAATTAATTATAGGATTAGTCAAATACCATTAAGGATCAATTAAATACAGTTAGGACAATTCAAAAGAATAAAAGATCAACAATGCATGAATTGGACAGAAGAGAGAGAGAGAGAGAGAGAGAGAGAGATTGATGTTGGTAAAGTGTCTTTCATTAATTTAATTGCATTGACTCGCAGGATTGAAATCAAAGAGTGATCTGCTCATGAGTATCTAGGTTGAGTAAACACAATATAACAAGGCCATTTAAAATGCTGCTAATTAATCATAAGGATTTGTTTTAAGTGTTTTGCTTGTCCGATAATTGTCAGTTAGCCATATATGCAGTCAAGCGGTAATGGAACGTGCATACATGTATCAATGACCACTTACGGTTGGTGTGATATGTCATACAATGTGAATGAATAAATGGCCAGATTCAAGCATTCCGTATGCCTGGAGGGCATGAATGGCCAGTTAAAGGTAGATATAGTTATTTAAGTATGAAAATTATCCCTTCTCTGATTTGTTTTAAAATAGGAAAAGAGTACTTGTCCCAGACTAATGCCATGGCAAATTTTACTTGTCTGAATTTGAAAATGAATAGTCTGGGATATAGAACTATGGAATTTGAAAAGCCCTGTACGATTAAGTAAATCAATTCAAAAGAATATAAGATTAACAGTATATTGATTGGACAGGATAGAGGGATAGATGGATATATAGATAGGTAGATAGATACATGAAATTTATATAATTGTTGTAAACATGTACATTCATTTCAACAAAAAATGCGACACAAATAGAATCAAATCAAATTTTTTTAAAAAACTAAATTTGATCAAAATATTTACTTGAAGAATAATAATGACAAACAATATGTCACTCATTTAGCTATCTATTTATCTGTCTATCGAGAGAATGTATATTTGTATTAACTTTTTAATGCTCGTCCAGCATCATATACATCCCCATTAAAAGAACAATTCATGCAAAGAAACTCCAAGTAATTGTGGGACCATGATCTCAGGTCTTTTGCATTCATGGGAATACAAAGACTGTGAACCCATTGTTTGCAATTTGTGCAAAGCATCAGTTTTACATTCACTTGAACAAATACCAAATGGATATTTACCCATCCTTGTTGTGTGTGTAATAACTTTCCTTAATTATGAAATGTGTGCATAATCAAAGTCGGGCATGATTTCTTTTAATGTGCAATTAACAAATTATGACAATGATGAGCAAAAGGGTGACTTTTCTTTAATGCTGTTTTCTCTGTTTGAATAAGAAATGGGATCAAAGGAAGGACGATAAAGGTTGTGGAATCATTTAAAAAAATGAACTAAGCAATGTAAAAGATGAATGAAACTGACTTTCACCATCTGTTCAAGTGATTACCTCCATTCCGGTCCATACTGGTTTGTTCCGGTGATTCTATTCACCAAACATGGCCATCTCAGAACATGTTCAGTCTCCTCAGGAGTCAGTTTTCTGATCAGTATACCAAGTGAGTGCAGTGAGATCAGACATCATATTTCGCCTTCTTTGCAGCAATTAGCTGCTGGCAATTAACAAGCACCTCTTAATCAGTGAGTTTTGACTCTTTCAGACCTCTGTTCTCATACACAGTGCTATTATGTTTACCATTGGGCACCTTCTCCTCCATAGATGATGTTTCTTTTTAATTATAGAAGGATATTCTTTGCAGAATTTCATCCTCTTCACTTCTCTATATGGTTGATCATTCTACTTACAAATCTTTTATTGATGAGCTTTTAAAGAGATAGATTCCATACTGTCTAAATGCAGCAGTGTTTTCTAGAGACATCGCTCTTCCATTTTCTTTCACTCCTTTTTTTTCCATCTTTGTTGAGTGTTAGATTGAATTTTTTTCTGCCTATCATTTAATGCAGCTTTTTTTTGTAGTGTATTAATTAATATGAATTACAGGTATGAATAGCAAGTATAATTTCATTAATATATCTTGGCATATCATGAATTATATCAATAGAAAGAGTCATCAATAATTGCAACATTCCAGGACTATATTAGGGTTTCAATTCATTATCCATTGTTGCCTACCATACATTTGACAGTAAACAAGGCTTTACAAATTTTATAAAAGTCAGCATGCCCAGGGCAAGCTAACTGGAAAATTGAACTTGCCCTTGCGAGATTTGAGATTTCACCAAAATATGATAACATAATATCACAACTAAAGTAAAAAAAAACAACATAAGGTGCAATAAAATATGGGATATTTTAAGGAAATTGTGTTTTATTTATTTTACAAATAAAGAACTTCTATTTTCTTTTATCTTTGTTTGCACCTTAAAACCATATGTCAATAATTAAAAGTTTCAAAAAAATATATGTACATAGTACATGTAAATAGATATATAGATGAGAGAAAAAGGAAGGGTTAGAATGCAGATATAGGTAGAAGAGCAAAGACAGTCATATACATGTATATATATAGACAGATAAATTGATAAGTAGATAAGGGTTTTGAAAATAGCTAGATTTTTAAGAGAGATGTTTAGTCAAGAGACCTTGAACTGAAAAATTAAAGAACCAAGAACAGAACCATGTTAATTTAAATTTAATCATATTTTAATAAATCGAAACATTTTACTTTATCTACCTTTCCACTTCATATTCAATAGATCATGCTGATTAAAGTATCCATCCAGTAAGAAATCAAGGTAAAATTGAGTCGCTCACTTAAATATTCTAATATCAATGAATTCATTCTTTGCTTTTTTCTGAGGAGTGTTGTGTCCACTTACATGTCTGCTTCCATTTCTATGCCTTCCAATTTTCTATAGCACTTTCTGCATCAAAGGGACCATGAATACTACCATTTATTAGAAACCGAGGAATTTCCTAGTTAAAACAGTTTCTCAGGTTTGTTTTGATCCTGAAGTCAAATGCCTGGAAGCACTTTAGGGATTCATGTTGTCATTGTCATTGTACTTGATGAGCTCATTAGATTGTTTGTGGAACTTCATTAAGTTTCCTTCTTTTATTTTTGCGTAGATATGCTAACAGACTCGTCTCTTCAACTACATCAGCAATAATGAAAGCTAGATGTTTTTTAATGATTTATTTATTCGTACAAATAATGGTTTAAGAATACTTGTTGTATCCTTTTACCTAACAATTATCACCTAGTAACTTGAAATCAGCAACATGCATCAACACAATCTTTGACAAGTGACTTTTGAGAATGATTTGAGAACACTTCTTTTTATCTATTCAGTTATTTGCCGAACAGTAAGTATGTATTGGTCTCCTCACCTGTAATTATTATGTAAACAGTAGATGATAAACACTGCTTTGAGTGCTAAATTTTTGTTACATCAATCAAGCTTTTAAAGAAAGTCAAGGTGGCTGATCATTAGAGATGACTGCCATTTGTTTCCAAACACATGTGTCCAAAGAAATTTCATGAGTTACATTATTAACAATTATCACCTAGTCACCTTGAAATCGGTAACAGTGCATCAAAATAATCTTTGAGAAGCCGATTGTTTAGAGTCGGCAAGCTTGTCACATTTTGGAGTTCACACACTGCTCGTGGCTATGGTAGGACTTGAAAGTTCATGAATCCTGTATACATACAAATATTATGACTAAAATATAACTGATAAGTTAAAATATAAGTACCGGTATGTATTCCCGATTTGTCAAAACTTTAAATAGTCAATATTCACATTATCATGTCTATGTAAGAAAATGTGAGACTGGTCTTGACATTTACTATAAGATCAAAATGATGACAGACTTTGACAGTATATCATGTGAAATAAAGGACTGACAGATGGAAGAAACTACTGCAGTTTTTTAATAGAAGAATGTGGTACATATCAGTGCTAAAACAAAGGTGCTGATATACATGTATGTACTGTTGCAAGATTGCAGAATATAAAATTTGCAGAACATAAAGCAATATGAACTAAGCATGACCTCTCTCTCTCCCTATCTCTGTCTGTGTCTCTCTCTCTCTCAGTTTGTTTGACTTGCCCACAGGCAAGTAGCTTGAAAACTTTAGGTTGCCTGAGTTGAATTTGAGCTTGTTTTCTGGGTGTCAGGCAAGTGGATTTGCAAAGCCCTGGCAAGTGATATGTAAACAAAGGCAGTGGTGTGATTAGGGTTGTATCATTATCAATCATCATCAACTCAGCTACTTCATTCAGCCAAGTGGGGCAAGATTTGACTTTTGGTATGAAATGTCTTGTATTTTAATGGGGAGTAAAGGAAAAGTTGATCTTTGTGAAATCAAATACTTCCTAATAACAAAACTACCACTATAAATGACCGACAGATGGTGTGATGATTTATTTGAAACAGATACTGCAAGATTAGGGAACCTGTGAGAATAGGATAAATAAGTATACATTCATTGTGACCATTCTTGCTGACTTATCTCAATTACCTTTTGTATTCTAAGTAATATTAAGAAGGCAAAGCATACAAAGCAAACACAGATTCAGTCATATGTGTACTGATTGGTGTGTGTACTGACTTGGCAGTTATTTATGCCATGGAAGAATCTTCAGGAACAGTGCTGATAATATTGCATGATGCCATGGAATTGTTTTGTGTAAGGGCTTGTACACATTATTTGCCTGTGTAAAGGAGTGATTTTGTGTTGCATGCCAAATCATATGTTGTTTAAGGTTTTGTACACATTATTTGCCTGTGTAAAGGGGATGATTTTGTATTGCATTCCAAATCATATGTTGTTTAAGGTCTTGTACACATTATTTGTCTGTGTAAAGGGAGTGATTTTGTGTTGCATGCCAAATCATATGTTGTGTAAGGTCTTGTACACATTATTTGCCAGTGTAAAGGGAGTGATTTTGTGTTGCATGCCAAATCATATGTTGTGTAAGGTGTGTAAAGGGGGTGATTTTGTATTGCATTCCAAATCATATGTTGTTTAAGGTCTTGTACACATTATTTGTCTGTGTAAAGGGAGTGATTTTGTGTTGCATGCCAAATCATATGTTGTGTAAGGTCTTGTACACATTATTTGCCAGTGTAAAGGGAGTGATTTTGTGTTGCATGCCAAATCATATGTTGTGTAAGGTCTTGTACACATTATTTGCCTGTGTAAAGGGAGTGATTTTGTGTTGCATGCCAAATCATGATGTTGTTAAATTCTGTTAAGAAAAATTTATCTTCATAGCCTTCTTCGGGTCACTGGTCAAACTGCATAGTCCATGATTCACTGGTCAAAATACATAGTCAATGAGTCACTGGTCAAAATACATAGTCCATGAGTCACTGGTCAAAATACATAGTCCATGAGTCACTGGTCAAACTACAGTCAATGAGTCACTGGTCAAAATACCTAGTCCATGAATCACTGGTCAAAATACATAGTCCATGAGTCACTGGTCAAAATACATAGTCCATGAGTCACTGGTCAAACTACAGTCAATGAGTCACTGGTCAAAATACATAGTCCATGAATCACTGGTCAAACTACATAGTCCATGAGTCACTGTCAGAGGTAAATGGTAAGGAGAGCAATGAACTCTGAGGGGAAATTGCAACATGATGTCATTCACACCTACAAAAATTTGTATGAATAAAAATGAATGATGAGGATACATCCCACTTTTGGAGGCATTTAAATTTGAAAGTGTAGCAAAATGGTTATTTATTTATCTTATTTATTTTATTTTTTTATTTATTTCATGTGAAGACTGTAGTCTGCACATTTTTTTGATTGATTTCAACCAGATTTGCTATTGTAATTATCCTCAAGTCTCGTATAAGTTCAGTGATGACCAGATTTTGACTATAATTTATAGAGTTATGGTCTTTGACTGACTTAGACTAGCTATACATATCATTTGAACTTGCTAGCTAGTGTCATTGAATGTCTTCATGTAGGATAGGCATAACCCATATGGTTTTCTAAACATGGTCAAAATATGTGATACATAGGAATGGAAGAATAGGTAGTTGAATTTGTTACTACAAAGGAGATTCCTCATCACATCCTGAGTGTTGAGTACTTTTTTTTACATTCAAAATGGCTTGTGGAGTTTGTTCATTTATATTATAATACATTTGGGGACTTTTACTGTTAGTAATACTTCTGTATATGATTATTTTTGCACAATTTCAAAGGAAATCTTAAATTGTTGTGCTTATTTCAGAGTTGAAGGCTCTCATTGGTGAAGCTACTGAAAAGGGAGATGTTGAAACAGTCAAAAAGCTACTGGAGAACACAACATTAAATCCTGCAGGTGTCAAGATAAAAAGAGAGGGACTGGGAAAGACACCATTAATGCTAGCATGTACCTATGGACAGACTGCAGTGGTTGAAGAGTTTCTCAAGGTTCTACATTGCAGAAATCAAAACAGTTCAAACAATTTGTGCCCAATGTAATCAAAATACAGTGTATCAAAAGCACAGTCATGCAATTAACATTCACTCACATAATGATCCAACACTGAAGTCTGTTTTAAACTGTGATAATTGCTGAATCAAAACTTGTCAAAGGACACACTAAACTTTTATTTCTGTTGATTTAAGGGAGTGGAAATAAATATGAAAAAGGAAATCTTATCCCACATATCTACTGAATCTAGTTAGGATCACTGTAATCTTTCATTTCTTTTTGTAAAAAAGCAGAAATCTTTCGCAGGGCTAAAATGAATCCACTTGTCTAGATGAGTGGTGGTTGAGTAAAGATGAACAATGTTTTTCAAATAAATATACTGTATTTAACTTAATACCTGTACAGCGCTTGTAAAAAATTATTATTTGGGTAAAGTTTGTGAAATTAATCTCATCATGATAAGTGCGCACCAGTGATGTCATAAACAGTATCACAACATACCTGCCATATTCCCAGACAGTGCTGGGGTGGGGGGAGGGGGGTTGAGACTCAAAAAAGATTGTTTTGAGGTCCTAAGGTATCTTTTCATAGAGGCCTATAGAAAATGACTGGAAATTCAAATCTGAATAAAAGAAAATAACTTACATGTTTTCTTTAAAGCATTTAATACACTTACAAATAAGAAATAGTTGGTAGACTTATCATTGTCAAATACCATCACCACACACATATACATATGTGCAAACACTTGCATAATCACAACCACACTGACATTAAATAAGAAAAATACACCAGGTTTCTGTATTTAAAATCCATTGGATGACAGAATATAGTCTTAATTAGATGCAGTCTTTGGTGCTCTCAATAGTTCAGTAGGGGGTTTGAAGGTAATACAAGTGTCATTTGTGTTCATCTTTGCACTCATTAGAGACTGGCTGGTACTGTTGTTCAAACTTCCCTGCTGGATTCTCTGAGCGAATCCTGGTCAGAACTGAGTTTTTCTTGCTGACCATAATGTTGGCATTGTCAGAACTGTATCTGATGCAGTTTGACCACGAGATATGCTTGTCTCTGTAAAAAAAAAAAATATACATCACATTGGGGGATGGGAAAGGACATCATTTTTCAAGCTAAATGGGGGCCTTGCAGGTAATACAGCAGTAATAAACACCTCTGTTCAGTAATGGTGTTAACAAAATCTCTTTATCAATACAAATTAACTGTACAAACATGAGCATGTGCTTATTATTGTCTTTAAATCAATCTATTTCATGGCTACAATCATTCTGAAAAGCATGGGGCAATTATTAGTTGCTATTTTAACAAGATTAAGATAACAAATAATAATAAAGAGTCCTAACCTGAAGGTTCAATTCAGCATGTCAAATATGCTCTGGTTTGTCCCAGTGTTACATACAGGTGGTGCTGCCATGTCCATGGATGTCATACACTCCAGAATGATTATAGTCTAACTCCATCAGCCAGGAGTTCTGAAATTTAGTTTTGCTGAGCTTCGCTCACTTTGCTGATGGCTTATCATTTCCTGAATAACAGCTGCATTTTGACATTTTGCCTTCAAAAATGAATCACACTTGAACACTATTCTGACTACCAAAAAATAATAATGTTTTACATTTTTTATATGGAGTAAAATCTGACTTCAAAAAACATTGCTACTGTTCACAAGCTTGCCAATAATCTTTAATCAAGGCAATGATATGTAATAACTTTAATTCTTCAAGATACATCTCTTTGATTTACCTATAACTTCAAATGAATTGGATTGTTCCACTTTGTGAACTTTACCTACGCAAATTAGTCTAATGGGCTTACCCACAGCAGTCTGTATTGTCGGCCAGTTAAGTAATATGGGAAATGTTGGTTGTTTATACCTGACTGCCTTACCTATTAATTGCCTCTATGACAATTAGCTGTATAAACTGCCCCAAGGATAGTTTTAAATGAACTCTAAGAAGGACCTACCATTTATATATAGTACATGTTACAGGCATATATTGAGGTGGTCATTTTTTGTTGTTTTGTTTTCTTTTAGAAGATTACTGAAAATTATGTTTTTCGAAATGCGACCGTGTCAAGGGGTTTGAGAGTACAAAATCGTGTTAGTAGTGTGACTTGTAGTGTTATGGCAGGTATGTCACAATTAGATGTATGCACATGTTAGAAGAGTTGGCTTTCTTGGACTATTTTGGGAGCGCTCATCTTTGGAGGCGCATTCTCTCTCTCCCAATATGATCATATATATGCCAACCTTCCAAACAGTGTTGCGGGGTGGGTTTGAAACTCAAAAAGAGTTTTTTGTGGTCCCAAGTGTGGTCAGTACGTGTGATCCAAGAAAGTGACATCAAACAGTTGAGAATAAGTTATCTTGGGAATAATTTATCTACACATATAAGCCTGTAGAAAATGACTGTAAATTCAAATGTGAATACAAAAAACAAAAATATGTTTCCCTATGAAACATTTAGTACACTTTTAAAACAGATATTTGGTAGACTTAGTATTATCATATATCATCAGCACACACATTCACACATATATGTGCACACACATAAATACAGTCACACAGACATTAAATAATAAATAAATAATACACAGATTTCTGTCTTTAAGATCCATTGAACAGTAGAATACTCTCTTGACTAGATGCAGATTCTGCTGCAGTGAATAATTCAGCAAAGGGTTTGAAGGTGATGCAAGCGTCGTTCAAGTTTATCTTTGCACTCATTAGAGACTGGATGATACTGTTGTTCAAACTTCCCTGAAGATCTTTTTGAATTTTTCTCAGCATTGGAAATGATATCTCTGCATTTGCATTGCTGTGAGGGAGTGTCAAACATACAATGACCAGACTAGTTAGAATGTCAAATCTTGGTTTTCTTGAAGGTAGACAGTTACCCATGTCTGTATGGTGTTTGCAGTATATGCAAAGAATAAAATGCACTTCACAAAGTAAAATTCCATCATCCAGGAGTTCAGAAATTTAGTTTTGCTGGGCCATACTTGCTTTGAAGATTTATTATCCTTCCAAGAACCACAGCTGTGTTCAATATTTTGCCTTCAGAAATTTCCCACTATTCGAAATACTTGAGTAATCATGTTTTGTATTGTATATATGGAGTAACATTTTACTTAAATTAAATGTCGCTGATCACGAACTAGCCAATAATCTTTAATAAAGATAGCTTAAACATTCCTATTCAAGGCATTGAAGTGTAATAACTTTTGTTTCTTCAGCATGCATCTAATTGATTTACCTCACCTTAAATGAATTGGGTTATTCCACTTCAAGTAATTTTCCTGTGCAAATTAGCGTAATGGGCTCTTCCACAACAGTGCTGAAAGGACTTGCAAAACAAGATCATCTAGATATTGTCAGTGACTGAAGTAATCTGGAGTGGAGTGTTAGTTTATTTATCTCTGATTGCCTTTACCTTTTAATTACCTCTGTAACAATTAACTGTATAAAGTGCCCCAATAGCGATAGTTTTCCATGAGCATTAGACATGACTGTTTACTGTTTATACAGGCTACAGGTAATGGGCATATATTATGGTGTTATCAAAGGTCTCTTTCTCTTTTTTTTTCTTCATAAGTTTTACTGGAAATCATGTTTTTATAAACACAGTCATGAGGGGGGGGGGGAGGTGATTGGGTTGGGAGTTAAAAAGTGTTTATCACATGTCATGTGTTCTGGCAGGTATGTGGTCATGCTGAATAAAGCACATGTAAGATCCATTTTTGCACTGATATAACACAGACACTTAAATGGTAACAAGACCCCAGGCATACATGATAGTAAGTTCAGTGAAAATCATGATGTTTGATACACATTTTAGCAGCTGCTTCCCTTCCTTGAGATATTCTGCAGTCAGGACATGTGTGCATACAAAGGCATTTTATGCAAGTTTTGGGCAAAAAGATGTGTGTGTGCTTATTAAGGCATTTGTGGTTATTATGTCGAATATGCTGCTTATATTATAGTCAGTTTAAGTAGAATTATTCCAGACCAGCTTGGATTTTTCCTATCTGCCCATTATCCATTATATATATATATATACAGTAAAGATTATTTATAACGTTTCAGAGGGGACTGAGATTTTAGAATGTTAAAACTGAGAAATGTTATATCCAGACTTGTTTTTTGTTTCCAAATGTTTATGTACTTGTCCATGTAGACGATGTTGGACATACATGTAGTAAACAATTTATAATGGTATGATTACTGTCAGAACTTGTATATAATGGTAATAAAAGTTTCAAGAAACAACATACATTTGTATAAATACCTGTTATCATGAGGGAAAAAAAACCTCAGTAGGTTTCACCATTTAATGAAGGTGTCAGTATACATGTACCAGCCAGTGAATCATAAAAATCACTTTTATGTGAAAATGTCTTTGTTTATAACTAGCAAATTAGTGCTTTATTTATTTGGATGGACAGATATTGTCAATAACCATCTGTTTTCTATTATTCTGAGAGTTTTTGTTGATATGTTTTTAGCTTTGTGTCTAAAGAGACATTTTTCTTTTTCTGACTGGTGAATTTTCAGTCATTTTCACAACAGTCAGAATTCAAAATGAACACAAGAGAGATTTGCTTCCAGCTGTACTCAAATTAGTCAACATACAGGCAGAGAATATTAATTAAAGGATATTTTATAAATTATATAGTAAAAAAAGTACAGAACAAAATCATTTCCTTTCATGCTTTAATGCTTTAATTTGACATTGAACCAGAAACCTGTGATTCTAAAGTACCGATTATCATGCCTTTGTTACCTGGTGCCTTTGTTATTTACTGATTATGAATGACATGTGGTTATCACCCTTTTGTTACCAGGCACCTTCGTTGTTTAAACAACCATCATTATTTATCTGGCTTTGGCGCATCAGGTGATAAAAACATTATAATAGAGCTAAAACATTTTAGGCAGACCAGACAAATCAAATGCTATAACCAATTAAACATTGTAACAAAGGAATGTTATATTGAAGCGTTTGGAATACATATTAGTTAGGAATTTGGCCAAGGAGTTTAAACTCAGATGTTATAACAGAGGAAACGTTGAATCCAAGAACATAATAAACAATCTTTACTGTATGTATATATATATATATATATATATATATATATATATATGTATATATATATATATATATATATATATATATATATATATATATATATATATATATATATATATGTATATATACTGTGACTTGGTGCCCTTTAGTAAAGCTCTTAGTCCCAACTACTCAACTATAGGTTGGAGACGAGGGTGTTGATCTTGTATAACATTGTTTTCACTTCCAGAAGTACTTAGTCACATCATGCTTTGCATGCTGGTAAGGGCTCAGCAAGCCTTTACTAGCCTTCAGAAGGCTTTAGTGTCAACAACTCTGCGCTCATTGTATCTATCATAATTTTCTTTTTCAACAAGACTCTGGCAAAGATGAACTGATTAGGTCTGAATGTATTGATCATTCAATAGCTATCAATCAATTATTTCATGGACCTGATTGTGAATAATTGCATATAGACAAGATATTTGTCAGATTTCAAACACAGGCAGATAGAACATCAATATAGGTTTCATTGTATAACAAATATACTGAATAATACCTATTTGCATAATTGTAACTTGGACATTTGCCCATAATTGCCATAACACTTTATGCATTTTCATAAAGAAAACTTGTACTTTTTATTTCTTCATATGGTATAGACTCAATTTTTTCCAGTGATTGGCTGGGCAGATAAATTAAACAAGTGAAGTTTGTTCTGTTTTCAATTTATACTACTAAATTCTTCATTTGGGGGGAAAAATGTGAGCATATATATTCTTTGAGTGCTTATTTCTATGACAGCTTTATGTCACATGGAAATGGCAGTTCAGCCACGTGTTTCTGTTACATCTTGAAAATATCAATGAGGGGATAAGATTCTAGTATGTAAGAATTTGAGGATGTTAGTGATGGTTTTACTTAAGTTTTACTGAGGACATATTTGCAACATTAAAACCACTATTAATGTCCTCAAATCCTTTAGTGTAATATTTTCATCTCCACCTTTACACATTTTAAAAAATCTTGCAAAGAAATTCTCTTTGATACTGGACATGATAAGGTTACGATAGGATTCAAATTTCATATGATTCATCATGGATTTTAAAACCAAAAACTTGTACTTTTGACTAATTAGAGAGCATGTTACATCCACAGATGTGTTCCATTCTTTCTTTCCTTCTCACTGTCTTTCAGGGAGGGGCAGATCCCTTGTCTCAGTTGTCTACAGGTAGAACGACACTCCATGAGGTGTGTGTTGGGGGTCATGTGGAGACTCTAAAACTCCTGCTACTATACACAAACAAAGTCAATCTCAAGGATCGGGATGGCCAGATGCCAGCACACATTGCAGCATATAATGGGGAGACAAAGTGTCTGCGACTCCTTGCAGAAAAAGGTGATTGCCCTTAATCAATTCATTGTCTAGAACATATCTTTCAAACAGTTAGCAAGCTATATGATAACGTTAAGTCAAATCTAGTTAAACCTAATCTGAAACACCACTTTTATGTGAGACAACTGGTTATTCAAGACCAATTCTTAATGTCCAGGTAAGTTTTTGTCTAATCTAATGACCTAATTTGAGAGACCACATGTTTGCAGAAGTAGATGTCACTCAAGACAGGTTTTACTATCAACATAGTACTGCAAGACCACCCAAAATCCTATGAATGTCTTTGTGATTTCAACCCATCCATCCAGAAAGTTAGTATATTAGTGTGAAGTAAGGTCATTATTTTTTACTTTTGATCAATATTTATCTTAATTTTTTTGCAGTTGTGGACTTAATTTATTCTGAACTTGTGCTCCAACGCTGTATCATTGGAGTGTGTTGTTGGTTGTTTATTCATGCTCACTACATATAGATTTCTGCTCGTATAATTAACAGGTGTTGCTATTGTGACTTGTGAACACTTTGAGGCTGTTTTTTTCCACTTTTTTGTTGTCCTTCTCATTTAATTTAAACAAAATGCAGCAAGTGCAAGAAATTTAAAGAACACACATTAGATGTGTCTTGCTTATATATCAAAATGATGGAAATATCAACCAATAGCATTAATTTTTAAACAGATCATATGATAACTAACTGAAACAAAGAAATTAAAATGGCTCTCACCAGACAAAATTTCTTATAAACAAATGAGGGGTCGGCTTGGAACAATGAGGGAGATTTGCAAAATTTGGTCAGGAGTTTTGACCCCAAAAGAGGGAGGTTTTTCATTGACCCGATTTATAGCGTGCAAATGGGCAAAAATTACTACTATTGAACAAATTTATATATTTTTAATATTAAATATGCAGTTTTCAGTTCTTTCACACTAACTTCTTGCCTTTCACACTCTCCATATATGTAACACAGCATTTTTAGCATTTCTTACAAGATTATTGCTGGGATTATATTGGTAGCAGTCCTTATCATTGTTCATCTTAACACTTAAAAGAATATGTACTGTCACTGGATCCAGGTTTTCTCTAGAGTTAGCCTGAATTTTCCTCAGAATGGAAAATGTCCTTTCAGTGTCTGCATTGGAATGTGGCAATGTCAATACAGCTCTACTGAGTTCATCATGAAGTTTAAAATGTTTCCTGCCTGTGGGTAGAGTCAGATTGCCAACTGTCTGCTAAAAACTGCTCAAGACTGGTACTGTCTCTGTCGAATTTGGGAAGTTCTTCTTTGGGAGTCAGAATGTAGTCCTGAATTTCATCTTCCAGTGCAGTTCTTTCACTCTGGGTTAACATCATGAACCTCTCAGACAGCTTCACCACTGCAATACAAAATGCAAAACATTAGAACTTTTACATTTACTTGCCATAGATATACAATTGGTAAATTAAAATATTATTATATAATAATGCAATTGTCACTTGCATATTCAATGCAATTGGCCCAAGGGAGATTTCTGTCTTTGAAATATTATAGAATCTGTAGCAGTGGTTTCATAAGGCTTAGCAAAATTTTCCTTTTAAAGGTACTTGTCACTGTTTTCAATTTCCAATTATCAGTGCAGACTGATAATATTTTTTTATTGTTCACCCATCAATAGCTGATAATTATCTGTATTGATCATAGGAGATAAAAAAACCTACCTAATTGGATTAGTTAGTATTTTATTGCACTCCCAAGCATCTAATGTTGTTTTAATGTCAGTAAGATTGTCTGCATGAAGCACTGATGCATACATTAATGATCTGACTATCACACCCTTTGTGACTTTAAGCTTAATTTGCAGATGCCTTTGTTTTCATCATTATCACAATTATTTAACAATAACAATCAAAATGCGGAAAACGATTATCACTTACTAGAATTACAGATGAAGACAAAGACCTCATTCATCCCAGGCATTATGGATTAATTCTTGTACTGTATCCATATTATTCATATTATTCATATTATTATTATTCATATTATTATTATTTTTATTATTATACAATTGTGATTATGATTCCTTGTGAACAATAAAATAGTTAAACTTTAGTAATACTTACGTGAATATTTTATCCAAGCATGCAAAGATGAGTTCTGCTGATCCAATTTTACAGGTTGGTATTCCAAGGAATCTTGTTGATATCCTGTTTACATCCTTGTTGAAAACATGAACTAAGACTGTCAGCATTTTATTGTCCCCTTTATGAGGTTTCTGCATGATGCTTGATGTCATTCTTGCCACCATAACAGACTTTAAAATCAGCTTTACAGGAAGAGCTGAATGCATATTCATGTCCCTTTGAACTCGATTGCAACCACTGAAATTCCAATTTCCATCAATCACAGAATTTTGTGGGATATTTTGCTTGCTTGGTATTTGGTGTTTTGTCATTGGGAGATGATGCATGCTTAGACATCTCAACAAACTTTAAACACCAAAGTCAAGCCGAGCCAGTTTTATGCCACTTGAGCTCTTGAGTAATCCAACCATAATCAATTAGCATCTTTAATCATGTCCAAATTACTTTTTATCATATATAGTATAGACTCTAATCTATCTCAAAAACTTTAAGCGACAAAGCAGAACATACCCTCCATAGAGAATCAAAGTAATGTTTATTGTTTCATGCTGATTGAGCTTTTCAGTAACCCAGCCATAATCAATTAACGTCTTTAATCCTTTCCAAATTACTTCTACTCACACATAGCATAATCCAGGGGCCCTGGGTGGCCGAGTGGTCTAAGGCGCTCGCCTTTACAGATCACTGACATCTCACCTCTGTCCACATTGGTTCGAGTCTTGGGTTCAGCCAAACTGGGTATGTGAGAAAGCTTACCAGTAGCTTCCCGTGTTCGGTGGTTCTTCCTGGGGTTTTTCCAGGTTCTTCCTTAACCAAATATACTGGCTGCCGTGTATAGCCTATCATGGGCTGAAAAGTGGCATTAAAACCATAACAACAACAACATAGCATAATCCACCTCGACAAACTTCAAATGAAGCCAGTTGACCATGCAGACAGGATGTAAGGATGAAATTAGCAAGAACATTGACTTGCCCTGCTTAAGTCAGCTCAGTCATGTGATCATAGGCAGTATTACCATAAATATACCACACTTGAGCCAGAATGTGAAAAAAAAGAAAAATAAATTTTTCAATAATAATTTTGCATACGCTGGAGATTTCAGTGAGTGACGAGAGAGATGGGAAACACCTCTAAACTCAGGAGAAAAACCCTCCTGTGCGGTAGGTTCACATATATGATAATAAGGAAAAATATTAGTAAAACTTCAAAGACATGATTATTACTACAAAAATCCATCAAGACATGATTATCACTACAAAAATCCATCAAGACATGGTTATCACTACAAAAATCCATCAAGACATGATTATCACTACAAAAATCCATCAAGACATGATTATCACAATATAAGTTCATCAAGACATGATTATCACTACAAAAATCCATCAAGACATGATTATCACTACAAAAATCCATCAAGACATGATTATCACTACAAAAATCCATCAAGACATGATTATCACTACAAAAATCCATCAAGACATGATTATCACTATAAAAGTCCATCAAAACATGATTATCACTACAAAAATCCATCAAGACATGATTATCACTACAAAAATCCATCAAGACATGATTATCACTACAAAAATCCATCAAGACATGATTATCACTACATAAGTCCGTCAAGACATGATCACTACAAAAATCCATCAAGACATGATTATCACTACAAAAATCCATCAAGACATGATTATCACTACAAAAATCCATCAAAACATGATTATCACTACATAAGTCCATCAAGACATGATTATCACTACAGAAGTTCATCAGGACATGATTATCACTACAGAAGTCCATCAAGACATGATTATCACTACAGAAGTCCATCAAGACATGATTATCACTACAAAAATCCATCAAGACATGATTATCACTACAAAAATCCATCAAGACATGATTATCACTACAAAAATCCATCAAGACATGATTATCACTATAAAAGTCCATCAAAACATGATTATCACTACAAAAATCCATCAAGACATGATTATCACTACAAAAATCCATCAAGACATGATTATCACTACAAAAATCCATCAAGACATGATTATCACTACATAAGTCCGTCAAGACATGATCACTACAAAAATCCATCAAGACATGATTATCACTACAAAAATCCATCAAGACATGATTATCACTACAAAAATCCATCAAAACATGATTATCACTACATAAGTCCATCAAGACATGATTATCACTACAGAAGTTCATCAGGACATGATTATCACTACAGAAGTCCATCAAGACATGATTATCACTACATAAGTCCATCAAGACATGATTATCACTACATAAGTCCATCAAGAAACAAAGTATACACAACTTAATAAGATAACCTTTATTAGACAATAGTTTTTCCATTTTATTTAATGAGAGTCAAATTTTAGAAGATAAAAGAAAAATTGGATTTGAAGTACTAGAATTATAATTATTTAGCTGAAACTTTACTCTATTGAAGCTTTCTAGATGAGTGATAATTTAAATTAATAAAATTAGATCTATATGGTTTTCAGGCAAAATTGTAAGTATGTGTACATGTAATCAGGCTTTTTGTCAAGCCCTCAATAGTGAGAAGCTAGATATACAGTCACTTTTCTGGTGCAGGCATCATTGGCAACAAATTTTTTAAGGTTTTAGTTAAAGTTTTCACCAATACTTTGTTCGTGAGCTCAGCATGCAGGCTCTGGCCTTGTTTTATTGTGTTGTGATACTAGCCTCTATGTATTAAGTGCCTGTTGACCACTACCGACATTCCCTTTATTGGTTACCTTCAATGCAGTAGACTTTATCAGCTTTTCTATACAAAAAGTTCATACTACTCTTATGAGATCACATAATTTATGCAGGCTGTTTGGGTATTCATACCTGAAGGGTCTGTACTAAAACACATAGATTTCCTTTAACTTGAATCTGTTGTACTTATGATCATGTTAATGTGTTTGTAATGTGTCTCTATGACAGGAGCAGATCTGGTTTCAGAGGATGCCAAGGGTCGACAACCAGCCCACCTGGCTGCAATAAGGAATCACAAAAGAGTTCTCCAATTTCTTTTTGATCAGGGAGTAGATCTAGACTGCAGATGTTATGTTGGCAAAACTCCATTACACTATGCAGCACAACATGGTGGTAAGTATGTCCAATAGTTATATACAGTAGATACCAATTGATAGGCCTGACATGTCAGTTAACCTTACTTTGCATTTCATTATCTCACTAGCTACACCCAATAAGCAGTCTATTAGCTCATTTGTAGTACAAGTAATTTACATGATGTAATGTAATGCAGGTTAGCCTATTGGACTTACTAAGCAATAAATATGAAATGTATTAAGTTTGAGTTAAAAGATTCAAAAACTTTTTTGGTGATCATCAGCTTTAAGAGCACTGTTGGACTACTTTATGATATGGTGTGTATGGACATAGGAATTCAACTACAACCACCAAATTCCTGACCTCTGCAGAATAGTCCATCAGCTGTAAAGGTGACTGGAGAAAGTAGTGGCTCTTTGGCAGACAGTTTTCACCAAAATGTATGCCAGTAATAGGTGCCGTATAAAGTATCAGTAATACTTGTCTATGCAGTCTAACTAAGAAAACATCACTTCCTTGTGAAATTTAATTTGTTGGGGTATTGATATGCAAACTTCCAGTATTTAAAAGTAGTGCTAATATCAACAGTATAAAAAATTATCATAACATATTTGGATACTTTGTTTTATGCCCACAAGAATAAATGATAGATTGATTCTAAGCTCTGTATGTTTAATATTCATTGAAGCTGTCACCATTCTATCATCTGTACCTGTGGACCAAAGCCAAAGTTTCCGAATGAATAATCATTTCCATCATTCATTAAGAGCAGTTAGTCAGCTTGGGATGAAGTTAGTAACAAATCCTGGAACCATTTTCATATCTATGACTATAATTTTGTTTTCAGTAATATCTGTTGTATGAAGTATTTTGGCAGCAGTGTGTATCATGTCCTGCTTGAATCAAGTTCAGAATTGCTGACTTACTGACCCTGTCTCTTATAGGAACTACATGTTTCCACATATATCAAGAATAAATTGTAAGATGCTGTGATGCATCAGATCACAAATTTAGAAGCATTGCCATACCCACTAAAGTGATGAAATGGGTATTCAAATCTGCAATATGAATTTTTGTCAAAGTGATCTGTCTGCAGAAAGGCATTCATGACCACAGTTGGGAAATTTTTTCTGCCTGTTACAAACTGTGTCATGTGTTCCCTACCTGTTACAAAACTGTGTCATGTGTTTCCTGCATGTTACAAACTGTGTTATGTGTTTCCACAAAGAAAGTATATGAGCCTATCTTCTGTAAAATCTTCTTGCATCCACATGAATTTATGTGTAGAAAGTTTTCATAGCTCTTAGATATTATTTTTATTCCATGAATCTGAAAAAGGTCCAACACAGATTTTCTGCTAAGACATGACTTCCTAATTTATAAAATTTATGTAAAAAGCCCACAACTTTTTTAGAAAAAACATGTCTGTCACTCTTCTGTTTTGTGCAATATAATATTAACAAATTCTTTGTAAATCAGTGGCAAGTACTTAGGTGTATAAACTAAACCATAAGGGTTTTTACCTTTTTTGTGAATCATCAATACTTAGATAAAACAGGAAAAAAGGTATTAAGAAAAAGCAGCAAATTACTGCACTTGAGCCTTTCACAATCTGTGGAGAATGTCACAGCACTAACTTGATGCATTGCAAAAGATATGGAAGATGTTAGCAGTGTTCTTCCCAGGGCCTTTTACTGTAGTGGTCCCACTATGCTCTCATTTCAGCCTTTGATGCTATGCACTTGTGCCACTATGCTTTGTTTCCCATATTTGTTTTCATGTCCTTGGGTGGAAATAGCTGGATCAGATGGTAAGTTTTCCATATTGGTACATTTTGTTTCAGCTCTACTTAGTTACCAACAGGTGAGATGGTGGGTGGGGGTGGTGCAATTCCTCAGTCACTATTACAATATAATATCTTTAGTTTTTATAGTAGTTGCAGTAGTTGTAGTTGTGATTGTTGTGCTTTTATTAATTCGCGGAAATTGTGACTAGGATTGAAAGTTGCATTTTATCCACAAGTTGCTTTTATATGTACATACTATACCCTGAGCAAGAGAAAAATAGTTTGAGCAGTAAACCTTAACTTAAGTGGGTGCTGCCCTATTAGTTTCTCATTTCTCTTTTCTGTCTATCCAAGAAAGAAAAGGAGCAATTTGTATCATCCAATTTTACCTTTTCTGAAAACATGTAAATTAAAAGTGTTGGATTATTTCTTCATTTATATTTGAAATATTTCTCCATTGATAAACAACTTGTTTGCAGTTGGAATGTATTACATGAAATTTTTTTAAGGAGCGCATATCCTTTAGACAGGCATTGGAAAAAATCGCCTCTATTGAGGATTTGTACCCACATCTCTCAAACTATGCCCAAGCTGCCCTAGTGCTAACTGTGTCTACAGCAGGTAAAAAAAACATTTTAACTTTTGAACAATATTTTCAAATTCTAAAATGTCCTGATCACATAATTTCTCAAAATTAATCTTACAAAATCTCGGGAATAAATTTCAGCATGTTATTAGCAACAAATAGTTGGTTTTAAAACAATATTGCAAGCTAGAAGGATTTTGTTCACTATCAATGTCCAAAAACTAACCAGATAAAAACCAAGTCAGTCAACTACTTCAGTGAATCAGATAGTGATTTTTGATTGGTTGATTTTTGATTGTTTTTTGATTGGTTGATTTTTGATTGGTTGAATGCCAGTGATGATGTAAAAGTAAAATTATGGCTTCTGCCATCCAGGTTATGATCCAGATGACCAGTCATGTGATATAGTGTATGAAAGGGCTAAATGGAGGATGCAATGAAATTTGATTATCTGTTCATCTTTAATTCCATAAAACAACATAGATTTTGAGAGGTTATTGACTGTGGAACCTACATACAGAATTCTAAATTTATAAAATTTCTGGTTTGCTTTAATGCATGCATTTAAGGTGCATGCTGAGAAATAAGTGATCCTCAGAAACATTTTACTCAATAGTATACAGGGGAGATAAGCCATTTTTACAGAGAGGCTTCAGAAGGGAAATAGTGGCATCATTGACAATGTTGGCAAGTAAAGGTTTATGAATTGGTCATTTAAAAATCTTTAGTAATTATAAATTTAAAAAAAAAAAGGTTTTGCAAAGTGGGGATGTTTGAGTGATTCTTTGGACTTTTCTCATGCCAGGAAAGAATACACTGGTTATATTTTTGTCTATTTCACAATGCCATCTTCATTGTAAATTAGTATTTGTACTTCATTTGTCTACTTTCATCATACAATAAGTGTGTTGGTACCATTTTAATTGCCTGCCCTAGGGTCATAGTACTTTCTCAACTGAGTACTCAACCTTGTAATGAATTCTGTCAAGTAATTGATATATTATTACATGTTGTTAGGTCACGCATGTAATTTTCATAGGTATACTTCATTATTATTAGCATTCACTTCACAGTAAATTCAGCGTGATGCTTTACTGATTTAACTTGTGTATGCAATTGGTATGCTGTCTGTATTTACAGCTGTCAACTCGATTGGCAGGATTAAGTGCATGGTGTGCAAATGGTTCAAACTGACTGAAGTCAACCACTCTATCTTTATAAATTATATGGGGTTCATTTTTTCAGGCCATATTTGTGATGTGTGCTCATGTTGGGGTGAGGATCTATGGATGACCGTCTCTGTCAAACAAAGTAACTTATGCAGATGAGAAAGCTACGAAGTGAACAATCAAGGATGCAGATGCATTAAGTATTGCCATGGACACCACCTCAACTGACAGTTTCCTCTAAGGCTGAATCCCTGAAGACAGAAAGCTTGCCTGCTCAGAAGAAAATATAGCAATCCAGGCCATCACAAGTTTCTTGCACAGTGCCATCTCCCGTAGATTGATCTGATCTTTATGGCTTACTTTTTGGGCCAGTACTAACTTGGTTTAGTGGCCCATCTGGAACAGTGGCGTATAGACTGGCAACATATCCACATCCCAGCATTGACTATGGTGACCTTTCCTAGTATAGCCAGTACCAGACTTTGGCACCAGATGCTAACTGGCTAAGGACCATGCCAGCTTCAACACAGCCTCAACATAAGCCTTCAGTTTCCATGATGGACTATGGTGATCTATTTTCCTGATATACCCTGTCCTGGCTTCAAGATATAGATTGTGCCTGGCATCCAGACATGGCCAGTCCAGTCATGGCTCTGACTCAGATTTCACATATAACTGGCACCAGAATTAGTGAATTATCTCATGCTATGCATTACAAGACTCCAGGAGGTATTGTGGACTGGCACTGGACAGGTCCATCACTGGTCCACGCTCTGTAGTGACCCAGTACTGACTATAGTGATGCCCCATTTCTGGGACACTCTGTACCAGTCCTGGACACAGTGAATGCCTGGAGATAACCATGTCCCAAGATGGCTGGACATCCAGCCTTGTTCGCTGTACCTCTCAATCTGCTTTTCCAGTTCAGTTGTCACATGCATTGCCTGAGGCATCTCTATGACTCCACTGTTCCATGTTTGATGCCTTTGACCACTTCCACCTACTTCATCACTGGCCACTGATAACCCACCCCCACCCCCATCTGTCAATCTATTAGTCAAGAAAGATCAGCTATCTATTCAAATTGCTACCCCAGTTTGGTCAAGTAACTGATTTTCTACATTGCTTTGAGAGGAAACTTCAGTACCCTAGTGTTAACAAGATTATCTTTTCACATTGACAAATCCCATCAAATTTCAACCCAGCTTTCTACAAGACTTGCATACCAGTCTTTCACACTGATGTTCCATCTGTCAGTAGAGATATTGTGGGACTGCAAATGTCTAAAACTTATGTATATATGGACCTGATGTCCTTCCTTGACACCCAACAACTGGTTTGCAATGCCCTAGTCATAGGATCTTTGCTTGACTTGGTTTTGATGACTATTTCAGCAGTCTGAACACAGCCTAGACTCTTTCATTGAGAACCCTGTTGATCATGCTTGGAAGTCAGTTGCTTGTATGGTGCATGTACTTAACAGAGCAGCTCAACACACACTTGCCAATGCCATAGCAGCATCTGTTAATTTACTACTTGCAGAAAGAGATGCCTTTCTCTCCACATCTGCCCTTCTAAAAGGTCACCACAAATTATTCTCAGGTAACATCATGGCCACTTTGATCCTAATTCCTCTTTCATGGACAGATAGAAGAGGTAAGGAAACAGGCTGCTAAAGATGCAAACCTTGCCCAAACCCAATGACCTAGGGCCAGGCCTCATTTTCAAGGAAAGATCAAAGAAACAAAAAGGACCCCCCTCCCAGGTCATGTCAAATGGTGAAAACTCTCCTCTAAGGTCTTTCTCTTGATCTCAGTTTCCAAGGGCCAGGGACATTAAGACCCAGGAAGACAAGGATCACTTTTGACCCAGTTTCTCTTCCTGACAGCCTCCATCTCACAGGAAATGATGCCATGCTCATCCTGCCCTTTTCAGACATCCACAGTGGGAGGAACATTCCAACACTTTGCCATGGATTGGGAGAGACCATACCTCAATGACTCATGGATCTTTCAAACAGTATCTCTGGGTCTCCTGATCATGTTCAGTGCCCTTTCCCCATTGTTAAGGGCTCCTTTTACTATAGTCATCCCAAGAGACCTATTAAAAGCTGATGTTCTGCAGCAAGAACTAAACAATTTTCTCACAACAATGGCAGTAGAGATTATTCACAAGGTAAATTCACAGGGATTTTACTCCAAACTGTTCTTAGTCCCCAAGGCCAATGGCAAGCTTTGTCTGGTCATAGGTCTAAGTATTCTCAACTTATTCAGTCAGGCACCATGGTTAATAATGGAGACACTTTGACTAGTTCTCAACACCATTCAGGAGGGAGACTTTGCATTAAGCTTAGACCTGCAAGATGCATACCTCCACATTCCAGTCCACAAGTCTTCCTAGAAATTCCTAAGGTTCACATTTCTGAGACTGCTGCAGATGATTCTTCTATCCCTGTGGCAGCCAGAACTTTGTCCACTGGACCAAGCAATCCCAGTTTGGGTATACATGAGGTCCCACCTCAGTAAATGGGAGAAACTCACTTGGCTTATTGTGGGCATCCATTTGCGGGATCAGCTGGTGGAAATTACAATCAGCATGGCAGGCTGGGGTGCTCACCTCATACCCTCCTTTCAAGAAGTCATCATCGTTTTTCCTCTTCAGGATCATTGATTACACATCAGTTTCCTGAAGATGAAAGCCATAATGAATGCCTTTTAATCATGGAATTTTCTCAGGTGCTGTCATCAACAAGTCTGCCACATTTTGGGCAGGCCAATTCATACTGAATGGTCCATGCATCCCTTGATCTTCAGGCAAATCTGCATGCATTCAGGTTTAACTCTCATAAATCTATTTGCAATGAATGCAAAGCAGCTCTAGACCTTCATCTCTCCAGTCCCAGATCCAAAACCCTGGGCAGTCAATGCTTTTTCCTTGAGCTGGATATGCTTTTACCTCAACCCCTCTGATCCCAAAGTCATGCAGAAAGTAAGGGAATCAGAGTGCCTTCTAATCCTGCTTGCTCCCCTCAAGTGGAAAAAATCATGGATCACTGATTTATTGACCATATCAATGGAGATTCATAGGAGAATCCTGCCCTCTCCCCACCTCCTCAAAGTGTGAATGTAGGTCTTTCATTTGAGCCCACAGATGCTGAACCTGCACAAATAGCTAATATCAAGCAAGTGATGAGAAGGAAATGGATACCAGACAACTTGGTAGACAGAATTGCTTGGGCATGAAGGCCCAACACTTTGAAAGTATATGTGGAGAAATGGAGAACTTTCTCCCAGTGGTGTAAGTGGCAACACATATCTCCTTAAAAGCCTCAGTACCACAGTTAGCTAAATTCCTCCTTTGGCTCTTTGAAGAGAAGAAGTTAGCTTCCATCACTAATCAAGAGCTACCATTCCAAGGATACAGGCCAGAACAAATGCCTCTCTGACCTTCTTGTGAACTTTGAATTGTCTTGACTGAAGACTTTGACCCTTGATTCGAAATGGAATATTCACTGGGTTCTGACATGGTTGAATAAGACCCCTTTTGAATCACTGTGTAGAGTCTCCTTGACTCACCTATTGTACAAAACTTGCTTCCTAGTCATTCTAATCACAGCAGGTGGGATCAATGAGATACACCTTGTCTGTCAATCAGAACTATCTGCAGTTTGGCCAAGCTCTTTCAGTTTCACTCATTAATGCCCCCGCTTTCATTGCCAAGAACAGTTTGGCCAAGCTGGCTCAGTTTCACTCATTAATGCCCCCGCTTTCATTGCCAAGAACAGTTTGGCCAAGCTGGTTCAGTTTCACTCATTAATGCCCCCGCTTTCATTGCCAAGAACAGTTTGGCCAAGCTGGCTCAGTTTCACTCATTAATGCCCCCGCTTTCATTGCCAAGAACAGTTTGGCCAAGCTGGTTCAGTTTCACTCATTAATGCCCCCGCTTTCATTGCCAAGAACAGTTTGGCCATGCTGGTTCAGTTTCACTCATTAATGCCCCCGCTTTCATTGCCAAGAACAGTTTGGCCATGCTGGTTCAGTTTCACTCATTAATGCCCCCGCTTTCATTGCCAAGAACAGTTTGGCCATGCTGGTTCAGTTTCACTCATTAATGCCCCCGCTTTCATTGCCAAGAACAGTTTGGCCATGCTGGTTCAGTTGCACTTAAGACTGCCCCTGCTTTCATTGCCAAGAACAGTTTGGCCATGCTGGTTCAGTTTGACTCATGACTGCCCCTGCTTTCATTGCCAAGAACAGTTTGGCCATGCTGGTTTAGTTTCACTCATTAATGCCCCCTCTTTCATTGCCAAGAACAGTTTGGCCATGCTGGTTCAGTTTCACTCATTAATGCCCCCGCTTTCATTGCCAAGAACAGTTTGGCCAAGCTGGCTCAGTTTCACTCATTAATGCCCCCGCTTTCATTGCCAAGAACAGTTTGGCCAAGCTGGTTCAGTTTCACTCATTAATGCCCCCGCTTTCATTGCCAAGAACAGTTTGGCCAAGCTGGCTCAGTTTCACTCATTAATGCCCCCGCTTTCATTGCCAAGAACAGTTTGGCCAAGCTGGTTCAGTTTCACTCATTAATGCCCCCGCTTTCATTGCCAAGAACAGTTTGGCCATGCTGGTTCAGTTTCACTCATTAATGCCCCCGCTTTCATTGCCAAGAACAGTTTGGCCATGCTGGTTCAGTTTCACTCATTAATGCCCCCGCTTTCATTGCCAAGAACAGTTTGGCCATGCTGGTTCAGTTTCACTCATTAATGCCCCCGCTTTCATTGCCAAGAACAGTTTGGCCATGCTGGTTCAGTTGCACTTAAGACTGCCCCTGCTTTCATTGCCAAGAACAGTTTGGCCATGCTGGTTCAGTTTGACTCATGACTGCCCCTGCTTTCATTGCCAAGAACAGTTTGGCCATGCTGGTTTAGTTTCACTCATTAATGCCCCCGCTTTCATTGCCAAGAACAGTTTGGCCATGCTGGTTCAGTTTCACTCATTAATGCCCCCGCTTTCATTGCCAAGAACAGTTTGGCCAAGCTGGCTCAGTTTCACTCATTAATGCCCCCGCTTTCATTGCCAAGAACAGTTTGGCCAAGCTGGTTCAGTTTCACTCATTAATGCCCCCGCTTTCATTGCCAAGAACAGTTTGGCCATGCTGGTTCAGTTTCACTCATTAATGCCCCCTCTTTCATTGCCAAGAACAGTTTGGCCATGCTGGTTCAGTTTCACTCATTAATGCCCCCGCTTTCATTGCCAAGAACAGTTTGGCCATGCTGGTTCAGTTTCACTCATTAATGCCCCCGCTTTCATTGCCAAGAACAGTTTGGCCATGCTGGTTCAGTTGCACTTAAGACTGCCCCTGCTTTCATTGCCAAGAACAGTTTGGCCATGCTGGTTCAGTTTGACTCATGACTGCCCCTGCTTTCATTGCCAAGAACAGTTTGGCCATGCTGGTTTAGTTTCACTCATTAATGCCCCCTCTTTCATTGCCAAGAACAGTTTTGGCCAAGCTGGTTCAGTTTCACTCATTAATGCCCCCACTTTCATTGCCAAGATTAGTTTGGCCATGCTGGTTCAGTTGCACTTAAGACTGCCCCTGCTTTCATTGCCAAGAACAGTTTGGCCATGCTGGTTCATTTTCACTCATGACTGCCCCTGCTTTCATTGTCAAGAACAGTTTGGCCATGCTGGTTCAGTTTCACTCATGACTGCCCCTGCTTTCATTGTCAAGAACAGTTTGGCCATGCTGGTTCAGTTTCACTCATGACTGCCCCCACTTTCATTGACAAGAACAGTTTGGCCATGCTGGTTCAGTTTCACTCATGACTTCCCCAGCTTTCATTGCCAAGAACAGGTTCCCAATCATGGGAAATGAGTCCTTTGTCTTGAAACTTCTGTCTTCCTTGGACCCTTCACCCCAAAGACATCTACAGAATCCCATATGGGCTCTGAATTGTTACCAAAAGTGAACTGAGTTGAACAGAACAGGGCAATCTCACTATTCATACTATTCAAATAAGGAAAGGATAATATTTCAGCTCAGGTTCTGTTGTCCTTGATACAATGGGTTATCCACTCAGTTTATAAGGAACTAACCCAAGACAAGATGAAATTCTTATGCATTTTGGCTCACAAGGTTGGGACAGTTACCACTAGCATAGTATTTGAGCTCAACTGTTCCCTAACTGACATCATTCATGACATGCGATGTAGGTCTGAGACAACTTTCTCTAGCTATTACCTCCGAAACTTTCTATCCCAAAGGGCTCAGTTTGACCTTGTGAGACCAATATCAGCAGTGCAAACAAGGTACCGTCCCAGGTTGTTCAGCATCTTTGCAATGAATCAGGTTACTCTACTTTTGCTGGATTATGGAGTGAAGATATATTTCTGCACACAGTGTCCATGCACAAACCATGCGCTAACTCAAGTCCATCTCTCACACAGCTTAAAGCTGCTTCGTGTAGATCAGGAGTTTATAGACAGGGCCAATTCCAGGGTAAGGGGATGTAACTCCCTCCTCCTCTTACCTATTCTCCTAGTGTATTATGATGGAGTCACATATTTGAAGAAGAAACCTATTTTTGGAGTAAGATATATATCTTAAGTAATATTTATCCAATCATAATATGGGCACACCCTACCAAAGTCTCCCCACAATTACATCCTTCGAAGAGTGTGAACATCCACTCCAGTAGTAACTGATGAATTGTTGGGATATGGCACCAATCCCACTATCCATTGGAACACCACTGTCATCTGACTTCCACCTTGGTAAGCAGATAATTTTTTAGCACTTCTGTTACTAAAACAAGTCAAAAGACATGGCAGACATCTGTTTTAGTTTGGGATTTGCAAGGTAGTGGATGTACTCCTATTTTATAATCAGGCAAGTACTATTGAAGAAACCATACCTTCTCTCCCACAATAACTCATGAGTAACAAGGTCCACAAACATTGACTGAAGTGTAAGCAAGGGCACAAGATAGTGAGGGACACTCAAATTTTGGTTAACTCTAAAAGCTGGTTGTGGTGGTGAGTGGGTGCTAGCAACTTTTGTTGATGCATGAGAATTATAATCTCCTTTGTGCTCTGCAAATATTTGTATCATGTATTAAGTATTAATGGATATTAGATGTTAAAATGTAAATGAAAGTTAATAAATTGATGAGAAACTTTTAATATAAATCAGGTTGACACCTGTAAAGTTTGAGTTGCCTCCCTCTCTGTATCAAAGCACATGTATCCATCACAAGCAAACACAAATAAACTAAAGCTTCACTGCTAGAATGGCACTCATAAACCACCAGAGCCAAACCCATCAGCATGTTTGAACTGGTTAATTCCACAAGACAGCAATCTGAAATTCCACCATACACTTTTTTGTTGATAGCACATGGCAGAGAGTGGGTACAAATTCATGTTGTTTGTGCTAATAAACATAGTCAGTACATCGCAGTTGCATTGTACTGGAACACTTCATACAGATGTAAAATAAAATTGACCCAAAAGAACAATAAGACCAAAATATTTACATTTTATTATAACTTGCAAGTTATTTTTTAATGTATTACTGCAAATCCTAAAGAACAATCCACAGTTTAGGCAAAGGCAAACACTTTGGAGTTGTCTGCGGTGTGTGATTTTTACAACGAATTAGGCTGATCTACATACCGATGTCACTGTGATGTCAGATCTTTTCATGTACTGTAATTGCATAAAAACAATTAATCTGTTACCTAGCTTATCTAATTGTGTGGAAGGATCATTATGTTCTCAACAGTTGTCAGAATAAAGCCAGTTTAGCTGCTGAATTAGGTGATCACAGAAACACTTGTGGGCATTGCCATGACAGCAAACTGACTCGTTTCACTTTAAATAGAAGAGTGGATATCTCATTTATGATGATTACATTTAAACCGAATGAGGAGAAAATATTAAAACATGGATTTCACTTGACAAGACTTTTTTAATTGGTGTTTATTTCTTAAAGTGTTGCTACCAGTAGGCATTTACCAACATTTTCATTTACCAACATTTTCATTGATCAATATTTTATAATAAATAGTGTTATTTATTGAGAAAGTATTTTGTTAAAGACAGTCTTACATAATATATGATTTCTTACTAAAATATTTGAATTTGATGTTGATTATTATATATTTCTACTTACTAACCACCATTTTCAACAATAAAACAAGTGATATATCAAGCTTTCATATGCAAATTTCAATCATGATTTTTCATGTTCAGCAAATAGGAGCCTATCTTTTTTATGTAGGAAACAAATGGGATCCACACTTGCCTCTGCCTTATTAACTGGTTTCACAAGTTTTCTGGTTGTGCTAAAATGAGGGAGCTGTGTATTTTACTCAAAAATTTGGTTTCTCATTACAACCATACAAACTTGGAACAATATTGTATTCAAGTTCATTAGTCTGTCTGTCAACAATATGGTTTCCACAATACAACTTTACTTGCAATAAATGGATTTTTTCAGCCAAATTTTGTGTGCAGCTTTATACTGATGAAACCCCATCAGTTTCTATCTAGGCCTGTAAGCTTCTGGGGGACCTGTACAACTTTCTGTTAGCTGCACTGATCTCCCTACACCTTTGTAGCCCCACTACACCTTCATTGCTGAATCACACCGTGGATGGGTTTTTCTATCACAAGATTGACTTTTTAAGGCTAATTTAACCAATATTTAAGATCAGTCTTTTCCCACATTTCTGAAAACCTATTCAGTACTTTTATGTATATTTATGGTAAAATGGACTCTTTAGCAGCTAGATGACCAATCTGCAGATACAATTACTACTAAAAAGCATGGACAAGTTGATTTTCAGCTTTCTATGTATTCATTTAGAGGAGTTGTGACTCCTGATTTCATGACTCTAACTTAGGTTACTGCAACATAACTTTACAAGAATTGATAGATATGAATAAAATTTTTCATGCAACCTTATTGGCCATCTTGATCTAAGATTGACATAGCAATCACTTTGCGATTTGTGAAGTCCTTCCATACATCCATCTACACCCTAGATTAAGGTAAATTTTACATTTGGTTGGATTAAGCTCCATGTTAAAGAAATTTTCTCTGTGCTAAATAGAAAGATGGGCTCAACATAATAGGATGCTAATTGTATTGATAAGGCTTTGCATGACTTAAATTTTCAATATATTTCGTTATCATTAACTCACCTGTCGATAAAGCTGAGTGGTCTTACAATATGGCCCTAAGTCCATTGTGCATCATCCAACCATCAACAATTACTTCATGCCACTTGGAAGGCCATAGTTAACTTGGAATATGGGCTTATACCAGAACCATCAAGACCTTGGACAAGTTTGATGATGACAGAGGGCAACTATTTTAATTTTCACTTGCTAGCCTGGCAAGATGATGCTGGCAAAATGATGCACGAGATCCATGCATAATAATGAGGTGATGATACATTTGATTAGCTGAGTTAGTTACAGCTCTCGAGACCATCATATTTCTGATTCGATTTTGATAAAATTTGGAAAATGGGCTTATATTATTAAGATCTTGGATGAGTTTAATAATGATGGGAGTGGCTATTCCAATTTTCACTTACTAGTCTGTCAAGATGATGATGGGGGTGGCTATTCCAATTTTGACTTACTAGTCTGTCAAGATGATGATGGGGGTGGCTATTCCAATTTTCACTTACTAGCCTGTCAAAATGATGAAGGGGGTGGCTATTCCAATTTTCACTTACTAGTCTGTCAAGATGATGATGGGTGTGGCTATTCCAATTTTCACTTTCTAGTCTGTCAAGATGATGATGGGGGTGGCTATTCCAATTTTCACTTACTAGCCTGTCAAGATGATGATGTGGGTGGCTATTCCAATTTTCACTTACTAGTCTGTCAAGATGATGATGGGGGTGGCTATTCCAATTTTCACTTACTAGTCTGTCAAGATGATGATGGGGGTGGCTATTCCAATTTTGACTTACTAGTCTGTCAAGATGATGATGGGGGTGGCTATTCCAATTTTCACTTACTAGCCTGTCAAAATGATGAAGGGTGTGGCTATTCCAATTTTCACTTACTAGTCTGTCAAGATGATGATGGGGGTGGCTATTCCAATTTTCACTTTCTAGTCTGTCAAGATGATGATGGGGGTGGCTATTCCAATTTTCACTTACTAGCCTGTCAAGATGATGATGGGGGTGGCTATTCCAATTTTCACTTACTAGTCTGTCAAGATGATGATGGGGGTGGCTATTCCAATTTTGACTTACTAGTCTGTCAAGATGATGATGGGGGTGGCTATTCCAATTTTGACTTACTAGTCTGTCAAGATGATGATGGGGGTGGCTATTCCAATTTTCACTTACTAGCCTGTCAAAATGATGAAGGGTGTGGCTATTCCAATTTTCACTTACTAGTCTGTCAAGATGATGATGGGGGTGGCTATTCCAATTTTCACTTTCTAGTCTGTCAAGATGATGATGGGGGTGGCTATTCCAATTTTCACTTACTAGCCTGTCAAGATGATGATGGGGGTGGCTATTCCAATTTTCACTTACTAGTCTGTCAAGATGATGATGGGGGTGGCTATTCCAATTTTCACTTACTAGTCTGTCAAGATGATGATGGGGGTGGCTATTCCAATTTTCACTTACTTGTCTGTCAAGATGATGATGGGTGTGGCTATTCCAATTTTCACTTACTAGTCTGTCACGATGATGATGGGGAAAGGGTCATAAAATTCAAATTTTTATTAATTTTTCTACGTAAAATTTGGATACTTAAATGTAATTATACTTGCCCAACAATGATTTTTAGTTCTCCAGGCTAGTTGGGCTCAGGAATTGTAATCCCCTGAATGACCAAGATTTGTGCATATTAATGAGGTGAACTTGATCAGGTTGGCTGAGCTTGTTACCACTCTTGAAGCCATATTTCTGATTCAATTTTGATGATACTTGGAATATGGACTTATCAAGATCTCAGATGAGTTGGATAATTAGTGAGATCTGCACATATTAATGAGGTGATCCTGCATCACACTGACTGAGCTTGTTGCTGCTCAGGAGACTATATTTCTGATCTGATTTTCATAAAACTTGGAATGTGGACTTGCATCATTAAAATGCAAGAAGAGTTGGATAATGAGCAAGATTCATGCTTATTGATAAGGTGATCTTGCATCAGAGTGGCTGAGCTTGTTACCACTATATAGACTGTATTTCTGATCAAATTTTTTATTAAGCTTGATAAATACATGATCTTGTATCTGATTACCTGAGCTTGTTCACACTTTACCAACTCTATGTGTTATCAGATTTTTATCAAACTTGGTAAATAGGCCTATATCATCAAAATAAACAGTGGTTTTATTATAAGAGATTTGTGCATATTAATGAGATGATCTTGCATCTGATTGGATGAGCTTCTTACCACTCAAGAGATGGTATTTCTGACCTGATTTTAATCAAGCTGGGTAAATAGGTTAATATCATCCAGATCTTGGACGATTAAAGCATTATTTAGTACAATTTTTTTTAACAATGTTGAACATTACTCTATTCCCTTCTTTTATACTTCTTTCTACTGCTTTCTTCTGATGGCCACATTGGTATCATGGATACTTGGATTCTCAGATTTGGAGATATTGTTCTTTAATTAAAAGGAATATGTCTTTCAAAAATAATTGTGAATTTTGATACATTAGAAAATTATAATTTTTTATGTTAATGAGTGTGGGCAGAACTTTAAATTGTATTAAATTTTATCCTCAGTGTTTAAGCTCATGTATGTCTTTCCTCCGCTAAAAATGGATCATATCTTGGTACAAAAAAATAAATCTCATTAGAAGAAGATGGAAACACATGGAAAACATGCTAAGGTTGGGAATACACAAATTTGACACCATGAAAATAATAAGTTACTACCACTGAGTGATCTGTGAGTTGCAGTTAGTCAGGCATCTTTGTGATAATGGTTTAAATTGTACTTATTATATGCCCATCTTAAGTTAGGCATATTATGTTATGGCATTGGCCATCTATCCATTAACATTTGCTTGTCTGCCCAATAGCTTTGTAATGGCTGGAGAGATTTTCATGAAACTCTGTCAAAATGTATATCATGATTGGACAGTGTGTCATATACCATAGCCAGACCTCCTGACACAAGATCAAAGTCACTGCAAGGGAAAATGGAATTCTGTGATCTGTATCCTTGTCTGGAGTATAACTTTTCAACCACTGAAGATATTTTAATGAAACTGCGCAAGTATATATCATGACTAGATGGTGTGTTGCTTAAAATGCCATACCTTCTGCCTTAAGGTCAAGGTCACAGTAAGTGAAATGAAATTCTGTGACTTGTATCCTTGTCCAGAGTATAACTTTTGAGATACTGAAGATATTTTAATGAAACTGCCCAAGTATATATTATGAATAAATGGTGTGTCACATACCATAGCCTTGCCCCCTGCTTCATGGTCAAAGTCATGGCAAGGAAAAAAGCAGTTCTGTGATTTGTATCCTTGTCCAGAGGATAACTTTCAAACCACTGAAGATATTTTACTGAAACTATAGCCAATTATATATCATATATAAATGCTGTGTTGCATGCTATAGCCTTGCCACTTGCCTTAAGGTCAAGGACTTGGAAATAGAAAATGTATATCTCTGACATGTATCCTTATAGGAGGATAAATTAGTGAAATTGTATTATATTGTGTATAAACACTGTTGCATACCATAGCCACACCTTCTGTCTCAAGGTCAAGGTCAGATCAAGGGAAAATGTGACTATGACTTAGATCCTGGACCAGAGTATAATTTTTGAATCACTTACCATCTATACTCATGTATAATCCGATACCTATTGCAAACTGCATAGACCCAGATCTGCCATCGCATAATGCACCAACAGATCTCAGTCTATGCAGTTTGTAAGGACTAATCAGTAGAACAAACAAAATAGACCCTGATCTGCCTGTGCATTATGCGATGGCAGATCAGGGTCTATGTTGTTTGCAATTGGACTTGGCTGATACATGAGTATATATGGTATTATATTTTAATGAAAGTTTAAACAGTTCAATATCATGGCTAAACAGTTGTGTCACATAACTACACTCCCTGCCCCAAAGGCAAGGTCACAACAATGGAAAATATAAATCAATGACCTCTCTCTATGTACAGGTATAACTTTTGAACCATTGTAGATATTTAAAGAAACTTTAGCCTGTAAATGTTGACTTGACAGTGTCTTGCATATTCACAATCATACACCCTGCCTCAAGGTCAAAGTCACAACAAGGGATAATGTAAGTCAGTGGCCTGTTTCCTTCTTCAGGCTGTCATTTTTGTTTTTAGCCCCTGCAGATATTTGGATGAAATAGTACCCAAGTCCACACCTTATCATTCAGTATTCAGGTCCCTAACTCAAAGGTCAATGTCATTAGTAAGGAAAATGTCATGAGACAGGTGTATCATGTGTCATTTGCATTACTCTTGTCTTGTACTTTGTAGCTCTGGATTGTGTGATGCTTCTGGTTCAGCATGATTGTGATATCACCCTGGGTGACAATAATGGTTACCTGGCTGCCCACCATGCAGCCAAACATGACAAACTTGACTGCCTTCGCTTCCTGGTCAAACAGGGCACATCAGTGGAGGCCCCACAGGCAGATGGCAAAACCCCAGCCCATGTGGTAAGGAGGCAACAATACTATGCAAAAATCTCTGTCACTAACAGTGCTTTAAAAGTAAATTAACTAAGGATTTCAATAGTAATTTCCTTTAATCTTTTCCTTTACTATTTTTGTTTAATTCTATGGGTACATGGCAGTCTTGTATTTATTGTCTGCATGCTTAGAACATTTTATGTCAAAGAAACAGAAATATCATTAAATACTCAAAGTTATGATTGAATGACAAGAAATGTCCAGATGTAGATCCCCAATAGGGCCATAAAATGTATACACTCCAGATCAGGATTCATCATATTGTGTATTTTATCCCCTGCTTCAAAATTCAGTGCACAAATAAGAGTAAGCAATGCTGAGATGCAGCAATAAGAGGGAGGTTTTGCTAAGACAATATTTAGGAAAGAAATGTTTACCGTATATACTCGTGTATAAGCTTATACCAACTGCAAACTACATAGACCCAGATCTGCTGTCGCATAATGTGCTGGCAGATCTGGGTCTATGTAGTTTGTAAGGACTAATCAGTAGAACAAACAACATAGACCCTGATCTGCTGGTGCATTATGCGATGGCAGATCAGGGTCTATGTTGTTTGCATTTGGGCCTGTATTTAATATAAGACTATCAAATCTTCGATTACATCATCCTGATATCCATCAGTTTTATGAATGAAGGTCTTTTTTTACAATCGGGTTGGGACATTTTAGTTTGTATTGCTCTAGATATTAAGAGTTTTCTGCTCTAGTGCATGTTCTAAGAACATAACTCAGTCAAAATACATTGGCTGTTGCTATCCAACTTCAGTAAGAATTAAAATGATTGAGATGTAGAATTATAAAGTTTAGTGTACTGGGCAATTGGTATATAATACCAGTCTGTTGCTTTTTCTTCCAGGTCATGCTTGATTCATCATATATATGCTATGTTTAATGATAGAGTTATGTCTTGGCATTGACAATATGAAACCTTTATGTTGCATTTTAAATTAATACGTGTTTTTCCATAATTATTGACACCTTTGCTTATAGTGGGAGCATCTTGATTTGATCCTGTCTGTCTGTCCTTTTGCGCTATGAAGCTTGTTATCAAGATTGTGCAAAACCATTCAGTGTAGAGAAACCCAGTTTATGAACTGAAATATGTTTCTTTGATAATACTTACCTATTATGGACTGTATGCATAGAGTGCACCAGAAAGGGCCTAACCCCACTTATTTGAAGGGAGGATAGAAGGTGGGCACTGCAGCCAGTCATACTGACAGCTGTGCAGATTGTGATTTCTGGTGGTTGAAACTACAATAAGATACACACCATCAGCCAGGAGAGGTCCTCCCATATGCCAAGATGGGACCTCATCTAGTCCACAAACTTCAATCATTTGGTTTCATAGGCAAAGTTTCAGCCACCACAGGACTAGAAGGGTGATCTGCATTGGTCTCTGAATAGGCTGCACAAGGTGAAAAGGCTTATGGCTGCATTGAGAAGACCCAAGAGGGAAAGAAATTCCTTTGCTTAGATTTGACTTGAGTGGATGAGGGACACCACCGTGATGATGATATTCATGGAACCTTCTTTAAAGAAACAAACTCAGAACAAAGAGGTATTGAACCCCATGCCCAGATGAAAAAAGAGCTGGGATGGAAAGCGATAGGGTGTGTCATTGTTGACAAGGAATCCTAACAAAGTAAAAGAGAAACAGGGTTTTTAATGCCGTGCTACTAAAGTTTACTGTCATCCAGGTAGTTCAATGTCACAGATGTGGAGGTAGTTTAATGTCACAGATGTGGAGGTAGTTTAATGTCACGGATGTGGAGGTAGTTCAATGTCACAGATGTGGAGGTAGTTTAATGTCACGGATGTGGAGGTAGTTTAATGTCATGAATGTGGAGGTAGTTCAGTGTCACAGATGTGGAGGTAGTTTAATGCCACGGATGTGTTGGTAGTTTAATGTCACGGATGTGGATGTAGTTTAATGTCACAGATGTGGAGGTAGTTTAATGTCATGGATGTGGAGGTAGTTTAATGTCACAGATGTGGATGTAGTTTAATATCACAGATGTGGATGTAGTTCAATTTCTCGGAAGTGGAGGCAGTTTAATGTCATGGATGTGGATGTAGTTTAATGTCACGGAGATGGAGGTAGTTCAATGTCACAGATGTGGAGGTAGTTTAATGTCACGGATGTGGACGTAGTTCAGTGTAACAGATGTGGAGGTAGTTCTGATGCAAGACATGACTGCTTGGTTCTGATTAAGACCCAGGTATCTGTCAGGTCACCCACACAAACAGCATTGAGGACCATTCTCAGGGTCTTGATGCTAATCTCAGGTGCCCAAAAGTGAAAGTGTTGGTTGAGATAGCTTAAATCTAGAAAAGGTCTGGAGCAAAAACTCAACTGCCCTTTTCATGAGGAGTCATCAGGGCAGAGTCTCTCCCATTCTGTGGTGAAGTGTTGAAGGCCCCCCCCCCCCCTGGAATATTGGGAAAGGGTGGCATGGTCATGGCATCCTTTTCTGCATTAAGGGTGCCAGGGAGAGGAGCTGGGTTGAAACTGATCCATCTCTCCCTGAGTTTTTTCATCACATGCTCTGGGAAATTGGGCTCTCATTGAGGAGCAGGGTTTAAAGGAGGGTTTTCCCATCTGGCAGGCCTTAGAGGGGTCCTTCCACTTCTCGGGTCACTCTTGGGGAACAAAGGCATTCTTCTGTTTTGCTGGGCCTGTATGAGGTTTGTCACTTTGGCAGCCTGTTTCCTAATCTTTTCGTTGTGTCTGTAGAATAGGAGGTTAGAAGATAGTGGTTGTGATCTGAGGATGGTCTTGTGATGGTTGTATAGCAGCATGGACATGGTTAGGGATGTATCTTTCTCTGAGAGCTGGATATTAATGGATGTAGCTATGGCATTGGAGAGTGACTGTTGAGTACATGGGTCATACAAGAGACTTGATTTCCAAGTATGCCTGTCAGCAGGGTTCTTGACAGAGGAGTATAGGTTGTGCACAGATTGTTGAGATATAGTCATCAAGACCCAGTCAAGCATGGTCAACTTTGCAAACCAGTTGTTATGTGTCAAGAAAAGATTTCTGGTCCATCTGGAGAGATGAAGATTTTTACATTTCCAGGCCTGTAATGTCTCTGTTGACAGCTGGGACTTAAGAGTGGGAGACCTGTATGTGTGTCTTGTAGAAAGCCGGGTCATAGCTTGATGGTAGTCATCATTGTGAAAAGAAAGGTCTGTTGATGCTTGGTTCTTGAAGTTGCCTTTCAAACTAGCATAGGATGCAAGCAACTTGACCAGACTGTGAAAGCTGTTTGAAAGAAGGCTGCTCATTCTTGGTTAAGAGATCGATGGATGTGACAATTCCGTAAGAGGTCATTGACAGAGCAGGAGGAGGCAGACAGAACTCTGGAGGCAAAAGGTGGAAGACTTTTTCAGTAGACTTAAAGAAGGCTGAACTTTCCATGTATATTATTGGATCAAGGAAGGAAGATGGTGCTTGTGAGTGTGTATTTTCAAACTGGAATAGTAGGGTGACAAAGAAACCTCATGCAAAGGTAGTGATGACTGAGCTGGTGATTTAAAGAAGCAGGTGTAAGGGAGACAACACACAAAGTTGGGAGTAGGTCCATGTTGGGACACTGTGATTTCCAGGCATTCATTTTGAGTCATCATAGGTCTGAGATGGATACTGGGTGTCTGGGAATGGGAAGTCGCTGTAGTTGGTACTGGGTGTCTGGGAATGGGAAGTCGCTGTATTTGGTACTGGGTGTCTGGGAATGGGAAGTCGCTGTAGTTGGTACTGGGTGTCTGGGAATAGGAAGTCGCTGTGGTTGGTACTGGGTTGCAACGAAGCTGGGACCAGTAATGGGCCTGTCAGGCAATACTTCCATGGGTCTGGTACTGGATGCTGTTGGAGACTGGTTCACCAAATCTGGTGCCAGTTAAAATAGGCACCTGTGACAGAACCAGGACTGGAGTTGGCATGACTGGCTGCCAGGAGTTGTTTGTATGTTGAGTCTGGAACTCAGTATATTGGGAAGACCGATCATCCTACCCAATCCCAGTGACGAGACTGTGCCAGATCTTGAATTGTGGTCGTGAACTAGCTGATGTATGGTTATGAAGTCTGATACCAGCTATCAAGGGAATGATCACCATTGCCAGTACTGGGGTTTGCAAGTGGTGATTGATTGCCCAGGACAGGTCTAAGTGGGCCACATACCATGTTGGTACTGGTCTAGTTGTCTGTTCAATGCTGGTATGTTCTGGTTGTTGCACTGTGGGCAATAGCAGAGAGAACTGTTGCTGTATGGGAGGTTTGTGATGGTAGAGATCACCAGATCTTTTTCTGAATAGGTGATCTTTCCACCTTGATGATCTCAGTCATGAGGAAGTTGTCAACTGAGGCAGCATTGGTGGCAATATTGATAATGTCTACATCCTCATGTGTGCATTTCTTGGCTCTTCCATTAACCAGGATCAAATACTTGGCTGTGATGGTCGTCCATTTCTCTTCAGACCATTGAGAGCAAACATTTCAAGTATGGTTCAAAATGATACGACATGCAGTTTATACAGGTGGAATGATTAGCTTTCAAGTTTGAATCTCTTAACTCCACATTTAATCCCACTGATTGTTTTTGGTACCTGTAATTAGAGAGCGCAGCATGTACAGGTGAAATCAATCAAGCGTCACAGAGAGCTTACTGTGAAGTGAACACATTAAGATAAATTAAGGTAAATGCCAGAGAAAATTACAGAAATGATCTTATTACAAGGAGTAATGATCATTTACTACATGTAGCTTACCCAAAACACTTAGATTATTGAGATGAATTGTAAGTAATATGGACCATAGGCGAGGCAATTAAGATGGTACTGGTTAGTGTTTCATATGATCAAGTTAGACAACTGAAGTCCAAAATATTTATCTGTGATAAATAATAGAGTAAGATTTGAAAGAAAAGAGATGGGCCATACTTCCTTGAGGTGAGAAGAGTCAGAAAGATCACTCAAAATGATGAAAAGCACAAAGTGGAATGTATTTTGTGAGAGCATGCTGACCAGGCACCAGTGAAAATAGAAACTGATGATTAACAGAATTTAGTGACAATCACTCTATCCAAGGGGAGACCACGCTCATCTCTGACTTCCATCTTGGCAAGCAGTTGCCTTTTTAGCTTGGGAGGGCTGGATTTATGAGGTAGTGGCTGTACTCCTAATGTATTATCTTTTGGTTAGGTATTGAATCAGAATTGAAATTTGGCGATCATATTTTTATGTACATATAGGTGACCTGACGAGTTTTAGGTCATTACAGTAATTTTGTAGTTTTACACATTTGTCCACTTATTAAACTTAGACTTTCTTTTCAACCTAAAACTTGTAAGCATGATTAATCACAAACTGCTTGAGATTGACAAATGAAATTTGGTATGAATATTTGCATTGATATGTAGATAACCTGATAAGATTGTCAGGCTCTTGTAGCATAATTTAAATGTCTTAGCTCACTTAAACAGCATTATGCTAACTGTAATTATTTTAAATCAAAGATAATGTATGGTGTAGAACATGAAGATCTAATAAATGTAAAATTACTCTGTGGAATTGCTATATTAAAACAGGGGTAAAATTTTGCAAAAGAGGACTTTTCAGTGTTGAATGCATTTAGAATCTGAAAGTTTAATGCCCATACATTTCAGGCAGCACTTCATGGATCCATAAATGTGCTACATTGGTTATTGGATAAAGGTGCTGATCCAAACAGCCAGGACTGTAAGTTTTAGATTTATCTTCCATTACTTTGTGCAGTATGATGGTCTCTTGATAACTTGCATTTACCTATCCCATGCTATTGCGTTATAAAATATTCAGAGAAGTTTATTTCAAGCAAATTTTGTAAAATTAGCACCCAAAACACCTACAAAACAAAAACATTTTCATAGAATAGGGAGAGACCCATTTAAAGCTCCTATGAAACCAAACATTTCATATTTAACATCAGTTGTGTGTTTTCCCACTTTACAACATGCCCCTAAGACTTCCAGTAATACTGCAGTCCAGTATTACTAAGCTGTTATTGTTTTATCTGGTTCTATATTTATTGGTCTGACATTAACAGTATATAACTGTCATTTCTTTCAATACACTGCTAACAGACCCAGGAAGAAATTTATCCAATTAAACCTTAATATATGTAAAAGCGGAAGTCAAGTAGATTACATTGAAGTTGACTGGATTTATATCTAACAATGTGGGACTTTAATTATTGGTTTGTTTGAAATAAAACATTATTTTAAAAACTCAATAGCTTTGGTGACATTTAGTAACATTTGGTGACATTTAGCTGTTAAGCCAAATTAACAACCTCTAAATATTGGAAAAAAGGGAACTATTCTAGTGATTGTCATGGAAACAGAGAGGCCAACATTCTATAATGTGAGAAAGGTATTTTTTATAGAGTGCTTGTACACAATATTAAATATTTACTTAGTAACTCAGTTAAAACCCGTTAATGTCTTGCTTCTCAATTGTAGTGAGAAAAGATAAATGGCATTACAGGAGCATGGTTTTATTTTCTTTTGAAGCAAGCTTGAGGGAGATTGATACACAATCATATACTACATTTTCTCCCTGCAGATTTTGGGAACACACCTGGTCACTATGCATGTGAAGGGGGTCACCCTGAGTGCCTGAACTGTTTCCTGCAGCATGATGGCGAGGCAGACAGTCAGAACATTAAGGGAGACACACCCATGGATGCTGCTAGGAAGTTTGGTCATCCACTCCTCATGCAGAAAGGGGGTATGCATTGCCGTATATACTCACGTATAAGACAGGTCCAAATGCAAACAACATAGACCCTGATCTGCCATCACATAATGCGCCAGCAGATCAGCGTCTATGTTGTTTGTTATACTGATTAGTCCTTACAAACTGCATAGACCCAGATCTGCCAGTGCATTATGTGATGGCAGATCTGAGTATATGCAATTTGCAGTTGGTATCGGCTTATACGCGAGTATATACGGTACATCTTGCTGTGATAATAATCTATACAATGTCTACATGTACTATCTTTATGTAATAAATTATGTAATCCATAATCTATACAATGTCCACATGTACTATCTTTATGTAATAAATTATGTAATCCATAACTTTAGCATACACATCATAATTATGTTTCTGGTAGGTGAAAAGATTTGGTTTACTTTGACCTTATCCCCAGTCCCATGACCAAACTCTTAATCATAATAATTTATATTTATTTTAAATAATTCTTAGGAAATTTGTGGAATGGACTTTGTTATGCTATAATATGATATATATGTCATGAAAAACAAAAAGTGCCATTTAATGACTGTATAGTTCTGTCAGAGTTAAAGGAGCTATAACGACAAATGCTGAGTCAATCACCTAGTTAAATAAAAGAAATAGCAACTTCTGATTGGTTAATATTGCTGATGACATGTGCAGAATCATGAATATGTAATTTTTATCTCTAAATAAATTAGCTGACTACTAGGTAAATCCGTTACTTATAATATTCTAGTCAGAAGTCTTATGATTTAAGAGTCCTCTAGAACTGTTATGTCTGTGATGTCAAGATCCTCTCCTTTTCAAACAGTACTATTCCTGGCCTCTTGTGCATGAGCCTAAGGTCATTTTGGATGTAAAGTATATTCGGAATATTCCATGTGCACTCATAAATGCAAATAATTCACCATCAGGACAGTCATAGTCTGGATTGTCTATATATATCCATCCAGTTTGTGATTTTGAAGATGCCAGATTTATCCATAACTATACAGTTCATGATTGTGAATATATAACAATACAGTCCATGACTGTGAATATCCTAGATACATCCATACCAAGCCAGTCCATGATTGTGAATATGGATACATCATACCAAGCCAGTCCATGATTGTGAATATCCTGGATACATCATATCAAGCCAGTCCATGATTGTGAAGACCTTGGATACATCCATACCAATCCAGTCCAAGTTTGTGAAGATTCCAGATTTATCCATACCAGTACAGTTCATGATTGTGTAGATACCAGACGTATCCATACCAATCTAGTCTATGATTGTGAAGATCCCGGATATGTGCATACCAATCCAGTCTATGATTTTGAAGATTCCAGCTGTAAACCATGTGCATTGATGAACAAATAAGAACTCTGCAAAATGCTATGTCTTGCCTGCTCCATTGAGGCATTTTCCAAATACCCAGCAGAGTCACTGGAGCATGAAAAAGTAGGTCACTGTGACCTACTTTGCCTGTGATTAGCAGTAACCTCAACAATGAATACACTCATGACTGTACATGCAACAGTGTCTGTGATTGTGAAGATCCCAGATATATCCATACCAATACTGTCCATGATTGTGTAGATCCCAGATTTATCCATACCAATACTGTCCATGATTGTGTAGATCCCAGATATATCTGTACCAATACTGTCCATGATTGTGTAGATCCCATATATATCTATACCAGTACAGTCCATGATTGTGTAGATCCCAGATTTATCCATACCAATACTGTCCATGATTGTGTAGATCCCAGATATATCTATACCAATACTGTCCATGATTGTGTAGATCCCAGATATATCTATACCAGTACAGTCCATGATTGTGTAGATCCCAGATATATCTATACCAGTACAGTCCATGATTGTGTAGATCCCAGATATATCTATACCAGTACAGTCCATGATTGCGAAGATTGCAGATTTATCTATACCAGTACAGTCCATGATTGTGAAGATTACATATTTATCCATACCAGTACAGTCCATGATTGTGAAGATCCCAGATATATCCATACCAGTACAGTCCATTATTGTGAAGATCCCAGATATATCCATACCAGTACAGTCCATGATTGTGACGATTGCAGATTATCCATACCAGTACAGTCCATGATTGTGAAGATCCCATATTTATCCATACCAGTACAGTCCATGATTGTATAGATTCCAGATTTATCCATACCAGTACAGTCCATGATTGTATAGATTCCAGATTTATCCATACCAGTACAGTCCATGATTGTGAAGATCCCAGATATATCCATACCAGTTCAGTCCATGATTGTGAAGATTACAGATTATCCATATAACTACAGTCCATGATTGTGAAGATCCCACATTTATCCATACCAGTACAGTCCATGATTGTATAGATTCCAGATTTATCCATACCAGTACAGTTCATGATTGTGAAGATTACATATTATCCATATAACTACAGTCCATGATTGTGAAGATCCCACATTTATCCATACCAGTACAGTCCATGATTGTGAAGATCCCAGATATATCTATACCAGTACAGTCCATGATTGTGTAGATCCCAGATATATCCATACCAATACTGTCCATGATTGTGTAGATCCCAGAGTTATCCATACCAGTACAGTCCATGATTGTGTAGATCCCCGATATATCCATACCTATACTGTCCATGATTGTGTGGATCCCATATATATCTATACCAGTACAGTCCATGATTGTGTAGATCCCAGATATATCTATACCAGTACAGTCCATGATTGTGTAGATCCCAGATATATCTATACCAGTACAGTCCATGATTGTGAAGATTGCAGATTTATCTATACCAGTACAGTCCATGATTGTGAAGATTACAGATTTATCCATACCAGTACAGTCCATGATTGTGAAGATCCCAGATATATCCATACCAGTACAGTCCATTATTGTGAAGATCCCAGATATATCCATACCAGTACAGTCCATGATTGTGAAGATTGCAGATTATCCATACCAGTACAGTCCATGATTGTGAAGATCCCATATATATCCATACTAGTACAGTCCATGATTGTATAGATTCCAGATTTATCCATACCAGTACAGTCCATGATTGTGAAGATCCCAGATATATCCATACCAGTTCAGTCCATGATTGTGAAGATTACAGATTATCCATACAACTACAGTCCATTATTGTGAAGATCCCACATTTATTCATACCAGTACAGTCCATGATTGTGAAGATCCCAGATATATCTATACCAGTACAGTCCATGATTGTGTAGATCCCAGATTTATCCATACCAGTAAAGTCCATGATTGTGTAGTTCCCAGATTTATCCATACCAGTACAGTTCATGATTGTGAAGATCCCAGATATATCCATATCAGTACAGTCCATGATTGTGAAGATTGCAGATCTATCTACACCAGTACAGTCCATGATTGTCTAGATCCCAGATATATCCATACCAATACTGTCCATGATTGTGTAGATCCCAGAGTTATCCATACCAGTACAGTCCATGATTGTGTAGATCCCCGATATATCCATACCTATACTGTCCATGATTGTGTGGATCCCATATATATCTATACCAGTACAGTCCATGATTGTGTAGATCCCAGATATATCTATACCAGTACAGTCCATGATTGTGTAGATCCCAGATATATCTATACCAGTACAGTCCATGATTGTGAAGATTGCAGATTTATCTATACCAGTACAGTCCATGATTGTGAAGATTACAGATTTATCCATACCAGTACAGTCCATGATTGTGAAGATCCCAGATATATCCATACCAGTACAGTCCATTATTGTGAAGATCCCAGATATATCCATACCAGTACAGTCCATGATTGTGAAGATTGCAGATTATCCATACCAGTACAGTCCATGATTGTGAAGATCCCATATATATCCATACTAGTACAGTCCATGATTGTATAGATTCCAGATTTATCCATACCAGTACAGTCCATGATTGTGAAGATCCCAGATATATCCATACCAGTTCAGTCCATGATTGTGAAGATTACAGATTATCCATACAACTACAGTCCATTATTGTGAAGATCCCACATTTATTCATACCAGTACAGTCCATGATTGTGAAGATCCCAGATATATCTATACCAGTACAGTCCATGATTGTGTAGATCCCAGATTTATCCATACCAGTAAAGTCCATGATTGTGTAGTTCCCAGATTTATCCATACCAGTACAGTTCATGATTGTGAAGATCCCAGATATATCCATATCAGTACAGTCCATGATTGTGAAGATTGCAGATCTATCTACACCAGTACAGTCCATGATTGTCTAGATCCCAGATATATCCATATCAGTACAGTCTTTGATTTTGCCTGTGATAAGAAGTAGCCTCCACAATGAATATACTCATGACTGTACATGAAACAGTGTCAGAGAAACTGAGCTAAAAGCAAAACCTTATGTTGATGCCTATGCCAACAAAGACAACATTTAACATCATCAGAATGGTGATACGTTTGTGTCACCTATGATTTGTAGGTGAGAAAAAAAATATTTATAGCACCCATACCAGTCTGCATTATTTAAGCAATACACTAATGAAACAAAAAGAGAATTCCACAGGATGGAACATATAAGAGATTCTAGACTACCCCAGTATTGCAACACTTCAACCTATCAGATCACTATCATTACTGTCCAAATCATTCAGATTGTACCTTCTGATCCCAAAAGTGAGTGTAGCACTATCAGGTGCCGAAAATCATGATTATACTAGATTTATCCACTTCACATGTTATTCCTATCAGAATCAATGTCCACAGATAATCTGGAAATCCGAGCAATCCCACCCCACCCCCAACTCCTTTTATGAAGCAAAGATAACAATTTGGGGGGGAAAAAATACCTGTTGCATACTGTCAGACCTACTGCAAACAATGCTATGAATACACAATATCTGTTTAAATCATTGTATACTCCTTTGCACTTCCAGTGGTGAAATTAAAGAAACAGTTTCTGCAAATAGGGGAAATTTACAATACTATTTAAAGAAATCACTTCATATTAAAAGTGCCTACTAGACTTGTGTATCTGTTTCAGTTACAAATGAACAGCCATGTCCTACATGTTGGAAAAAGTATGAGAGAGTTCAATGGGAAAAGCTGCACCCTTTGGCTCCAGTAGAGAGGAACATCACCATTGCAAAGTCCAGTGCTTACAAAAATCCTGTCCCTCCATTTCCGTAAGTTTTAAAAAAAAAGGAGCAATATGTAAATATTTTGCATTTTATATGCTCCCACTCTGTCTATAGTAGGAGCAGATAGTAGTACCCATATTTATCCTGTTCTGTCCCATCCCATTATTTCATGTTCCTGTTCTGTTATGTCCTCTCCCTCATGTTTCTGTCCTGTTATTTCCTGTCCCTCACATTCCTGCCCCTCACATTCCTGTCCTGTTCTTTCCTGCCCATCACATTGCTGTCCTGTTCTTTCCTGCCCCTCACATTGCTGTCCTGTTCTTTCCTGCCCCTCACATTACTGTCCTGTTCTTTCCTGCCCCTCACATTCCTGTCCTGTTCTTTCCTGCCCCTCACATTCCTGTCCTGTTCTTTCCTGCCCCTCACATTCCTGTCCTGTTCTTTCCTGTCCCTCACATTCCTGTCCTGTTCTTTCCTGCCCCTCACATTCCTGTCCAGTTCTTTCCTGTCCCTCACATTCCTGTCCTGTTCTTTCCTGCCCCTCACATTCCTGTCAAGTTCTTTCCTGCCCCTCACATTGCTGTCCTGTTCTTTCCTGCCCCTCACATTCCTGTCCTGTTCTTTCCTATCCCTCACATTCCTGTCCTGTTCTTTCCTGCCCCTCACATTCCTGTCCAGTTCTTTCCTGTCCCTCACATTCCTGTCCTGTTCTTTCCTGTCCCTCACATTCCTGTCCTGTTCTTTCCTGCCCCTCACATTCCTGTCCAGTTCTTTCCTGTCCCTCACATTCCTGTCATGTTCTTTCCTGCCCCTCACATTCCTGTCAAGTTCTTTCCTGCCCCTCACATTGCTGTCCTGTTCTTTCCTGCCCCTCACATTCCTGTCCTGTTCTTTCCTATCCCTCACATTCCTGTCCTGTTCTTTCCTATCCCTCACATTGCTGTCCTGTTCTTTCCTGCCCCTCACATTGCTGTCCTGTTCTTTCCTGCCCCTCACATTCCTGTCCTGTTCTTTCCTATCCCTCACATTCCTGCCCCTCACATTCCTGTCCTGTTCTTTCCTGTCCCTCACATTCCTGCCCCTCACATTCCTGTCCAGTTCTTTCCTGCCCCTCACATTGCTGTCCTGTTCTTTCCTGCCCCTCACATTCCTGTCCTGTTCTTTCCTATCCCTCACATTCCTGCTCCTCAAGTTCCTGTCCTGTTCTTTCCTGCCCCTCACATTGCCATCATGCTCTGTCCTGACCCTCATCTTCCTTCCAGTTCTTTCCTATCCATTGTGATCCTGTCCAGTACCCTCACATTCCTGTCCTGTTCTGTCCTGTCCCTCACATTTGTCACAAATTTTGTTTCCACTTGGTAACTTTTTAAGGACGTAATGGACTAATGGACTTTTTAAGGATGTAATGGACTAATGGACTTTTTAAGGACTTAATGAACTAAAGCCAATTTAGCATGAGGCTTTACATTTAGAAGACCTTGATTAAATTTGATTTTCACCATTTTCCAGAAAATTTCACAGAGTTATGGCCCCAATTTGATTTAGGACCTTGACCTTAATTGGATTAAATTGGCAGGGGCATCTGTGTTGTATGGACATGTATTCATCACCTTTTGAATTAGCAAAAGTTACCTTCCATCTTTATATTTACATTTTTATTCCTATAATTTTGACACTAAGCAATTACATCGATGGCATGTATGATTCATCAGTTAAGCAAAGCTTTGCATTCAAACCTATTATCCTGACATAGCAACGAAATTGTTTGGAGTCTTTTTTGCTTATGTGTGCGCCTGGGTATACAGTTTGGTTTCCTAACCTTTTTACCATTAATTGGATACAAAGTGAAATAAATATTGATGTAGCTGACCAATGAAACCTTGTTGGATAACATTTATTGTGTGACCAAATGCTTGCATGACTTAACAAAGTACTTTTCCATTTTTATTATATGAGTAACATGTGTAGTCACTGTAAATGTGTGTACTATGACTTTTGATCTGGTTCAGCATTTGTTTTGGGTTTTTTTGCATGTCAAATTGACTTTATTAATAATTTATCAGCAATTGCAAACATCTGAATGTTTGAAACAAAATAAAGGCAAAACTTGTGGATATCTGTGGTTAACACAGACACAGCACAGTAAATTTTTCATATATGGTTGAAATTATGTGCATATACTTCTTGCTGTCTTTCGTCTTTCACTTTCTTTTTCTTTTTTTCTATGGTGATATATACTGGGCATTAATCAGATAATGGGGATGGCTTAGTTTTGATGCAGACCCATTTTAAATTGTAAACCTTGTAAGAATTCTAGAACATACTTTCAATGTCAGCTTGAATTTAAATTTTTAGGACATTGTAAGTGATAAAAATCACCCGTTTTTCAGGCGTGTACCTACACAACTCCAACAGAATCTGTCCAAACATGAAGCCAGACGGAAGAAAAAGGAACCAAAGACTGTAGGTCCCAAGCGTGACCTTGGTGCAACGTACTATGGAGACCACTTAGATCCAAATGAAGTGTTTAAATTTAGAATTGAAAATGAAGCATTTTTGACCCAGTAGACTGAAGTATTTGGTTTAAAGTAACATTTTTTTTGCTTGGAACTGATGAAAGGAAATTTTTGTAATGAAAACTTTGTACTATAAAATATATTTTTTTAAATAAGTAAATGTCATATGCACTCATTTCCTAAATAAGTAAATGTCATATGCACTCATTTTCTAAATAAGTATATGTCATGTGCTTATTATTTAAATAAGTAAATGTCATTTGTGCTTATCTTTTAATAAGTAAATGTCATATGTGCTTATTTTTTAAATAACTAAATGTCATATGTGCTTATTTTCAAAAAAATAAATGTCATATGTGCTTATTTTTTAAATAAATAAATGTCATATGTGCTTATTATTTAAATAAATAAATGTCATATGTGCTTATTTTTTAAATAAGTAAATGTTGTATGTGCTTATTTTTTAAAGATAAAGTAAACATTGTATGTGCTTTCTTTTTATATGCATTTATCGATATAGAGAAATGTATTACTATATACCTCTTTGTAACATGTCCATTTTTAGACTTATTAATCATATTTAATGCCATATTTATATAATGATGGTTAAATAAAGGTAGTGAGAAGGAAGTGGCAGAATGAGAATGTGGTAATTTAGATAAGTGGCAAAATGAGAATGTGGTAATTGAGATAAATGGCAAAATCAAAATGTGGTAATTGAGATAATTGGCAGAAATAGAATGTGGTAATTGACATAATTGGCAAAATGAGAATATGGTAATTGAGATAAGTGGCAGAATGAGAATGTGGTAATTGAGATAATTGGCAGAAATAGAATGTGGTAATTGACATAATTGGCAAAATGAGAATGTGGTAATTGAGATAAGTGGCAGAATGAGAATGTGGTAATTGAGATAAGTGGCAGAATGAGAATGTGGTAATTGAGATATGTGGCAGAATGAGAATGTGGTAATTGAGATAAGTGGCAGAATGAGAATGTGGTAATTGAGATAAATGGCAGAATGAGAATGTGATAATTGAGATATGTGGCAGAATGAGAATGTGGTAATTGAGATAAGTGGCAGAATGAGAATGTGGTAATTGAGATAAGTGGCAAAATGAGAATGTGGTAATTGAGATAAATGGCAAATTGAGAATGTGGTAATTGAGATAAATGATCAGGTTAATCATTCAGTTAGGAATTTAACAAACATTACAAGAACAAATTGTGAGTCTTAGACTTTGCTTTTCTTTTAAACACATGTACGCACTTGTCTTTTGCTACCAAAATATATGAAGGCCCATGTGTGCATCTTTCATTTAATTTCCATCAACACTTAATTTCCATCGATACTTATTTTCCATCAACACTTAATTTCCATCAATACTTAATTTCAGTCAGCACTTAATTTCCATGATTGTTCTTACTCAGATTTATAGTATTTTGTATTTTTAGTGTTGTTCACCAACCCCTACTTTGATAAAATATATTTGTACTTTCTAAAGTTCTCAATTAGTCAATTTTAATAATTTAAAAACTTATGATTTATGCAACTTAACATGATTAGTATGCTCAAAACAAAGGTTTATAGACTGAATGAATTTGATATCTTCAAGTTTATAAGGTATGAAAACCTTCACATGCAAAAATTTGAGCTGTTTTTTTTTTAAAGCTCTGCTACATCTACAAGACACAGACTTCAATTTGAGCTGTGTTTTGAAAGCTCTGCTACATCTACAAGACACAGACTTCAATTTGAGCTGTTTTTTGAAAGCTCTGCTACATCTACAAACACAGACTTCAATTTGAGCTGTGTTTTGAAAGCTCTGCTGCATCTACAAGACACAGACTTCAATTTGAGCTGTGTTTTGAAAGCTCTGCTACATCTACAAGACACAGACTTCAATTTGAGCTGTTTTTTGAAAGCTCTGCTACATCTACAAGACACAGACTTCAATTTGAGCTGTTTTTTGAAAGCTCTGCTACATCTACAAGACACAGACTTCAATTTGAGCTGTTTTTTGAAAGCTCTGCTACATCTACAAGACACAGACTTCAATTTGAGCTGTGTTTTGAAAGCTCTGCTACATCTACAAACACAGACTTCAATTTGAGCTGTGTTTTGAAAGCTCTGCTACATCTACAAACACAGACTTCAATTTGAGCTGTGTTTTGAAAGCTCTGCTACATCTACAAACACAGACTTCAATTTGAGCTGTTTTTTGAAAACTCTGCTACATCTACAAGACACAGACTTCAATTTGAGCTGTTTTTTGAAAACTCTGCTACATCTACAAACACAGACTTCAATTTGAGCTGTTTTTTGAAAGCTCTGCTACATCTACAAACACAGACTTCAATTTGAGCTGTGTTTTGAAAGCTCTGCTACATCTACAAGACACAGACTTCAATTTGAGTTGTGTTTTGAAAGCTCTGCTACATCTACAAGACACAGACTTCAATTTGAGCTGTGTTTTGAAAGCTCTGCTACATCTACAAGACACAGACTTCAATTTGAGCTGTGTTTTGAAAGCTCTGCTACATCTACAAGACACAGACTTCAATTTGAGCTGTGTTTTGAAAGCTCTGCTCCATCTACAAGACACAGACTTCAATTTGAGCTGTTTTTTGAAAGCTCTGCTACATCTACAAACACAGACTTCAATTTGAGCTGTGTTTTTTGAAAGCTCTGCTACATCTACAAACACAGACTTCAATTTGAGCTGTGTTTTTTGAAAGCTCTGCTACATCTACAAACACAGACTTCAGATTTTCTAAGTTCATTTAAATAAGTTGTATTGTTGGATTGACATCTTGAATGGTGTTTCGGTGGAAAAATGTCAGTTATATTGACATCAAAAAGTGAAACAAAAAATGATATGGCAATAAATTTCCATACCTAAATATTCAAATGGGGATGCATGGTTGTTGCATGATATTTTAACTAAATGAATCATTTATAGGATAGTCATCATTAGATAAAGCAAATTACATACATTGGATGCAGATTTTAGCAAGTAATAAAACAGTAAACATTACATTCCTAACTTATATAATAATTTATGACAACTATCACTGAAAATACCTTAAAATGACCCCCAAACCAGTATGTAAAAATTAAACATTCGCAAACAAAATAAATAATATGCAGTGGTGGGAGGCAAGCCTACAACCATCAGATTCACAGTTCATTATTCTTACCACTGCACTAGTGACACCGGTGGCATCTGGTACAAATACTGAATAAGCCCAACACTAGCTACTGCAGGGTCATCAGATGAATGTGGAGTCACTGGTGGTATCTGGTGCAAATACTAAAAAAGGACAACACTAGTTACTACTGGGTCATCAGATGAGTATGGTGACACTCGTGGCATCAGTTTGGTACAAATACTGAATAAGGCCAACACTAGCTACTGCAGGGTCATCAGATAAATATAGAGACACTGGTGGCATCTGATACAAATACTGAATAAGGCCAACACTAGCTACTGCAGTGTCATCAGATAAATATAGTGGCACCAGTGGCATCTGTTTGGTACAAATACTAAATAAGGCCAACACTAGCTACTACTGGATAATTAGATGAACATAGTGACAGTGGTGAAATCTGGTACAAATACTGAATAAGCCCAACACTAGTTGCTACTTGGTCATTAAATGAATGTAGAGACACTGGTGGCATCTTTTAGGTACAGTTGAATAAGGCCAACACTAGTCACTACTGGGTCATCAGATGAACATAGTGACAGTGGTGAAATCTGGTACAAATACTGAATAAGGAAAATACTAGTTGCTACTTGGTCATTAGATGAATGTAGAGACATTGGTGGCATCTTTTAGGTACAGATATTGAATAATGCCAACACTAGTCACTACTAGGTCATCAGATAAATATAGTGACACCAGTGGCATCTTTTAGGTACAAATACTGAATAAAGCCAACACTAGTTGCTACTTGATCATTAGATAAATATAGAGACACTGGTGGCATCTTTTTGGTACAAATACTGAATAAAGTCAACACTAGTTATTACTTGGTCGTCAGATGAATATTGTAACACTGGTGGTATCTTTTTGGTACAAATACTGAATAAAGTCAACACTAGTTACTACTGGGTCATCAGATGAATATAGTAACACTGGTGGCATCTTTTTGGTACAAATACTGAATAAAGCCAACACTAGTTACTACTGGGTCATCAGATGAATATAGTAACACTGGTGGCATCTTTTTGGTACAAGTTCTGAATAAAGTCAACACTAGTTACTACTGGGTCATCAGATAAATAACTTGATTTTACAAACATGAAAATCCATAAACATCATTTACTTGTTTTTAGTGACACAAAATTGACCAACAAAGCACTGATAACTACCCTGTGCCATCATTGAAATTATGAATCTAGCTCTTAAATTAATAGCTGCCATTTCTGTGACTCTGCTCACCTCTGACCTATTTATCAGCAAAGCAACTGTAAAGATAAACACTTAATTCTCCTTCTAGTCATTCAAAATTTATTATCAAGAAATTCTCATACATTTATTTTACCAACTCAGTCAACTAACATTCAAGTTAAAGAACACTCAATAAAACTTTGCTGCTTGTTAAACAATCACACACTTACTTTCTGCCACCATTAAGCCCTTTGGTCTTTAAATTGAATATTATATATATGAAAGGACTGTATGCACAGATGGTGTGCATATAAATGAAATGCATACCATTGAGAATTAATTATTTTGGCATATACTGTAATATTTTCTCTTTTGAAAGTGAAATACTAGGCCAGGACTTGCAATATTGGTGTTCTTATTACATAGGGAAGAATTTAGGAACAATGTGTGCAATCTCCATTCCCAGAAAACCAACATTTGAAGCCAGTTTTAAATAGGAGCACTTGAAGATAATGAAGCCTGGTAAACTTCATTATAAGCATGAGCATTTAGCACAGAAGTGATTAATATGGCCATTTTGTGCTAATTGAAGTGATGACCAGAAAAATAAACTCCAGAAGTTTAGGTGGATGGATTGCACTTTGCAGCTATTATTGTTTTCTGTAATTTCCATGACAAATATTTACAAGAAATTCCTGTTACAGATGTTACTAAACCATATGGAGCACAAGATGTCTTAATATTATATGATTTGATAATATGATATGATTTGATAATATTATATGATTTGATAATATGATATGATTTGATAAGTTTGTGTATCTAAAGTTTGAAACCTATCAAATCATTAGCCATGAATGAAAGCTAATTAGAAGATCAAATGATGTTCCCATAATTTTGTATCATATTTAGAAATACATTTCTGTTACTATAACATGTTTTTGGTTTGCTCCTATGCATTTAAGCCTATGTGAGCGAAATTAGTTAATTCTATGATGATTATCATAGTTTAGAAATTGGAAAAGTATTTACATATTAGAATTTCAAAACTTTAAATGATCTGAAAAATCTTGAGTTTGTTAATTGGTTATGTAATGATTTTTGTTCAGAGATCACTTTAAGTTAAGTTTTATAACTCAGTCTAGTTCACCTTTATCTGACTGTCAGAAAGGGATGACAACTGTTCTTCACTATTAGCCAGTCAGATTACAGGGATTTTCAGCAATTATTTTTTGCCCTTGAATTTTCAGCAGCCAATCATAAGCTAGGCTTATGCAGCTAGTAGAATTTGAGCATCTGGATGTATAGGCAGGTGATTTAGGCATTTTAGTCAGTAGAAAGTTAGCTGTTGATAAAGATGCAGTAAAGAAAGAGAGGGAAGAAGAAGCTAAGGTGGGTTTACATACAGATACTAAAGGGTTGCCAGAACAAGGCTACACACAGATACTAAAGGGTTGCTAGCTCTAGGTAAATAAATACCAGTTTAGGTATTGGTGTTTTGTGGTTATTTTGCATGTTACTTGTACAGAATTGAGACTGCCTGGATAATGCAGAGATCATAGTAGCTCTGGGATATTCTGTGATTATTTTTCACAGGTTTTTCTTATGAACTTGTACTTGCCTAGATAAGGCAGAGATCATGGTAGCACAGATTTCTCCTAGGGAGACAGTAATACTTGCCTGGACAAAGCAAGAGTTATGGTAGCTCTCTTGGTTAATTTCCCCTTAGGTTTAGGTGTGCATGTATATGTTTGTGAAGTGCACTACAGATATCAGTCTAAACCACCATCTCAATTGGAACAGGTCTGGTAAACATCATACGGAACAGGAGCTACATGAATCCTGCATAAGGGTTGCATGGTAGCTCTACAGATTCAAGACTTTTCAGTCCATTTTCAAAATTAAATAAATTGTTGATTGTTTGAACCATTTTGTTGCTTTGAGTAGAAGAGGTACCAAATTATTGTGATATGTAGATTTATTGTATTTTGATTGATCGCTGACACACACACTCACACACACACACATATATATATATATATATATTGGTAGTTCATTCGTTGAATCTTGGAGAAACCTGCCAAGCTAACATGTTACACTTACATCATAATATATAAGTAAAAAGTTATTTATTTTGAAAAATAAGTTTCACTCTCCAGAGAGTCATCAAATTAACATTTAATGAAACTAGTACTAAAATAACAGCATAATGTTAATTAAATGCATGTATGTGATATGTTAAATGCATGTATGTGATATGTTAAATGCATGTATGTGATATGTTAAATGCATGTATGTGATATGTCTAAGAAATGTATTGTTTTGTTCCTTATAACAGCCTAATGTTAATTAAATGCATGTATGTGATATGTCTAAGTAATATATTGTTTTGTTCCTTATCATATATTAGTGGAGAATTTCCTATTTATTTCAATTTAATTGCCATATCAATAACATTGATTTCTATTTGATAAGAAATTGTGTAGCATGAGTCAGGATTTGCTATACATAGTACCAATAAAAGGGAGCATTAAATATGTGGATTGGGGTAGGAGTCCTCTTGTTTCCATAAAGGAATCATTGTTCATGGTATTGTTAAATTTGTGGCACATAATAACCATGAAATCCACAAAAGTGAATTCACAGTATATGCATTTTCTTATCTTGGGAGAGGTACAATATTCAGAGACCAACTAAATCTTATCTTGGGAGAGGTACAGTACTCAGTGGCCAACTAAATCTTATCTTGGGAGAGGTACAGTACTCAGTGGCCAACTAAATCTTATCTTGGGAGAGGTACAGTACTCAGAGACCAACTAAATCTTATCTTGGGAGAGGTACAGTACTCAGTGACCGATTAAATCTTATCATGGGAGAGGTACAGTACTCAGTGACCAATTAAATCTTATCTTGGGAGAGGTACAGTACTCAGAGATCAACTAAATCAAATAAAACTTAACCACTAAAACAATTTTTATTATAAAAATGTGTTCCATAAACACATGCAATTCTGATATTTAAAACTGTTTGATATATAAAAATTGCAACTGCATAGCTGGAACAAGTCTGATTGTGAAAAAATCCTGTATTATCAGTGCATAAAAGGTTAACACATTCGCACACTGATGTGTGGGCTAAGAGAAATCAATATATTTATATTATATTTTGTTAAATAGTTTTGTTTTTTTTAGTTATGCATACACTCACATTAATCTCTGCTGAAAAGTCAGTAGATGTACAAGCACTGCACTAATGTATGTTGCTGTTGGTGTGGACATTAATTTAGACATGAAGCTCAATGCAAGTGCCTATCATTTGCAGTTGTATTTGTTTTTTTGAAGATTGTGTTGACAATTTTTGTATTACACATATAAGAATTCGATAATCGTTGCTTACAGAATATAAAATATTTGAAATCATATGATAATGAGTGTATCTAAAGGTTGTTTGAGATTATCTCCGAGATTTGTTTGAGATTATCTTGTCCTTTTTAAAATAAAGAATTCTGAGTAAAACATACTCATTTTTTTTTTCTTTAGTGATGATGGATGTCTACATTAGCTGCATCCTGTTGTCTTTAAGTCTGTCTATAATACTAAAATTCCCAAGTGTACTTTAGATGCAAGCAGCTCAAATCTCCATTTCTCTCTCAAACATTCTCGTACATATTGTAGTTGAACATGCAGAATTATCACTGCTGATTTTAATGTGTTTGTAATTAAAAATTGTGTTAATTTAACACACATAATGCCTCACTGTGCCAGACCCAGTTTGCTAACAGTTTAGTTTAATTTCATGAATTAGAGATGACAGGCAATCACTGATATAAATGACAGTTGAAGTATAAATATATTTCATGCATGTAACTATTAGAGCCTAAAGCAACCACATGCATAATAGTATAAAGGTTTCCAACTCAAACTCAAAACTATCTCACAATGTTGTAGAAATGTGAAGAAGGCATCAGATTATTACAGGAATTAATACTTATATCTGTGCTTAAGGTTATGTTGTAGTAAGAAAAATGTGTCTGATCAGGTAATATTCCCCCCATAGATGTAGCGGTTCAGTCTTCTTTAAAGTTGTCAAAGGGTACATACATGACCATCATATACATTGTTTTCAGCTTCAAAACTTACCAGCTGGTCTTTTACCCACAAACAGGGGTAAATCTTTTGTAAATGAAGCATTGGATTGCCCTCCCTTCAATTGTACATTTGTCTAAGAATTAATTAATCCAAAATCTTCAAAAGCACATCAACAAACATCAAATATATAATCTGAGAGGTCACTGTACCATTCATAATGTAATTTACTTGTCCACTTGTTCAACTTGAGGTAAACAGTATGTAGGTAAGACAAAGGTAATTTCAAGTGAGAATTTATTTGTCTAGTAACAACATTTAACATTAAGATAAAACAATATCTGCTGGGTACATCAACTAAACACTCTCCATCCAGTAGGAATCAACATCCGTGTTAATTGTGAGTTTCCAGGCATTTTTCTATTTAATTATCCTTTCCTCCTTGACATCATGGGCATTTTGGCCCCATAGTCATATACTGGAATTTCTAACTCTTTTGGAGAAACCACACGTCCCCCTTCCACACCTCACTTTGTGCAGCTGATGTCAATGTCTTGTCTAAGAACGGTACTGCACAAATTTTGCAATACCACACGAATGGTGTATCAGTGTGAAATTTGTGATTCAGAAATTCATATTTTTTTATTTCTCCTTTAATAAACAATCATAGAGAGATATCAAGTCACCTTGTATTTCTACCCCCACCCCAAAACGCAAATTTGTTTAATCAAGAATGACAGTCAGATCCTGGCTACATTACAAGATAGCTGGCTGCACCAGCTGCAGAAAACATTGTTTTGATGTCATAGCCTTCCGCCAACTAGCTGTGCATAAGTCACCTGACAAAAGTGCTGCAGCTCCGGCTGCTAAGGGGTATATAAACCCTATGCTGACAATATACAGCAACTTGTTGAACCATTGCATCAACCCAATTATTTCCCCTTGATGAGTTACAATGCTAACAAAACTGGTCAAGAACATGGGGTGACTGGACCACCATCCCAGCAGATGGGAGGAAATGTCTCAACATTCTTTCAGGCATTTTTATCTAGTCTTTAATATTTCCAGAAATGGAGGCAATCTTTAGCAGGACACCAATATACTATGATGGAGAGTCCTATGAACATCTATAAGAGTACATTAGTAATTCTATAGAGCCCTATGAACATCTATGAGAGTACATTAGTAATTCTATAGAGCCCTATGAACATACATGAAAGTACATCAGTAATTCTATAGAGTCCTATGAACATCTATGAGAGTACATCAGTAATTCTATAGAGCCCTGTGAACATCTATGAGAGTACATTAGTAATTCTAAAGAGCCATGTGAATATCTATGAGAGTACATCAGTAATTCTATAGAGCCCTATGAACATCTATGAGTACATTAGTAATTCTATAGAGTGCTGTGAACATCTATGAGAGTACATTAGTAATTCTAGAGTGCTATGAACATCTATGAGAGTACATTAGTAATTCTAAAGAGCCCTATGAACATCTATGAGAGTACATTAGTAATTCTATAGAGTCCTATGAACATCTATGAGAGTACATCAGTAATTCTATAGAGTCCTATGAACATATATGAGAGTACATTAGTAATTCTATAGTCATATGAACATCTATGAGAGTACATCAGTAATTCTATAGAGCCCTGTGAACATCTATGAGAGTACATTAGTAATTCTAGAGCCCTGTGAACATCTATGAGAGTACATTAGTAATTCTATAGAGCCCTATGAACATCTATGAGGACATTAGTAATTTTATAGTCCTATGAACATGTATGAGAGTACATTAGTAATTCTATAGTGTCCTATGCACATGTATGAGAGTATATTAGTAATTCTATAGAGTCCTCTGAACATCTATGAGAGTACATTAGTAATTCTAAAGAGCCCTATGAACATCTATGAGAGTACATTAGTAATTCTATAGAGCTCTTCTAATCATCAACCAGTATTCACAAGATTAAGCTTCAAGAAATTTACAGTCACTTATTTAGTCACAAAAAATGTTCTAATTACATGCTTTCATAGAAAGTATGAGTATATGAGCACGAAGTGCAATGCAAATAAAAAAACATATTATTAGTCCATCTTCAATCATAGAATATCACTGTCTTCCATTAATCCTTATGAACTTTTGTATGTGTGTATGTAAAGTGCAAAGTGATTCTTATAGCCCCTCTCAGGTGCAAAAAGTACTGAGTGAATGTTCTGTTCGACTTAGCAATAGGCATTCCCAGGAAAATCTTGGTGAAGTCAAACCTGCTTAAACTGGCTCAAACGGCCATGGTCATAGGTGTTTCATCCCTGCTCATACAGCTATCTCCTTCACACCTGGCTCTTGTTGGGAGAGCATTGCAAAGGAATATTAACCTTTAATTGTGGAGAGAATCTCATGATCTAGAAGGCCCTCCACTTCCAAGGCTAATGAAGGAAAGTGGCCTGTTTTCAGGGACTGGTGCAAGGTCAACAGCATCATCCCTTTGAGTGCCCTAATCCTGCAGTTGGCTGACTTTTTTCTCAGACTTTTTCAGGAGAAAGAGTTAGCTCACATTACTATCACAGGTTACCACTCCATGATATCTGATACTTTTGGACATCAAGGCAGAGGAGACATTGGTCATGATTTATTAGGCCAAAATCTCTCGTCCTGTTTCCTAAATGTTATCTTTTGTGGGTTTTGACGTGATTCAACCCAGATCACTTTTTGAAGCCTTTAGCCAGAACCTCACTGAAGCTGCTATCATACAAGACCTGCTTTCTGATAACTTTAGCTTCAGTATGCTGAATGAGTGAGCTGCATGACCTTTCAATGGACCCAAACTATCTCTGGTTCAGATAGAATGGTTCTGTGGTCCTAATGATGCAACCAGGCTTTGTAGCTAAGAATAGGATGCTGTCATCAGGCAATCAAAGAGTGTTCATATGCTCTCTCTCTTCAATCAAGAGAGGTGGCAACGCAAGACCCTGTCCATGCTCTGAAGCATTACTTGAAATAAACTGAGGAAAGTCATGGGACATGACATCTCTTTCTTTTGATGAAAGCTGTGTTGGATTTACCCCTCAAGTCCGAGCTTCATGGCTGAAGTGGGTAATATGCTTGTTTACTCTTAAGTCTCAAAAGATCAGATATGCCTCACAAAGATTTCAGCTCATGAGATTAAAGTAATCCCTGCAAACCTTGTGTTCAAACATAATGATTTGATCCGAGACGTAGCAGAAGCTGTTGGCTGGCATGCACAGTCAACCTTCTTATGTTTTTATCTCCATGATCTAGCTACACAGAAACAAAAACTGAATCTGGTGGGTCCAGTGACTGTGGCCCAGAATATCACAAGTCCCAGCTGATGTCAGTTTAGTGCTTTTGCTGGATTCACCTGGAATTGTTATCAGTAAGAAGAATTCATTATTTTCTTATCTGTGTATGGTCATCATGAGTTACATGACCGTCAGTTGTGCTGCTCTCTTGTTAGGAGAGCATGTTATCCTTTATATAGGCGATCCAGGAAAAATTCTAGCACGAATAGTTAAAACACAAAATTTACCAAAGTCAGTGAAGCATGAAATACAGATCAAAGTGACCAACTTTTGTGATGGGGGTGTAGTACTTTTCAAGATGCATCTTCATGTTTCATGATCCCAGGTATAAGCATGAATACAGCCTACAGGGTGCAAAAAAGACCAGAGCTAAATGCAAAACCTTTACAATGTGTACAAAGTTAGACCCTTAGCCATCTTCCCTGGGAGTAGGTGCTATGAAACCCATCCTAAACTGTTGCCAAGGACCCTATGAAGAGAGAACGGTCAAGATGCAGTGAGGCTGTACATACATACATGCTTTTATGTGCATGGATGCCAAGGATAGTACAATAGCTCTCCTCTACTTTGTACATATGGTTAAGGTTTTGCATTTAGCTCAGGGTTTTTTGCAACCTGTAGGCTATATTCATACTGTTATACCTGGAATATACGAAATGGAATTCAAGTAATTAATCTCCAGATAAGGCACATCAACATCAAAGAGACAGCTTTCACATAAAATTGCATCACTATATGCTGAATGTTTCCCGAGCTTTGCTGGTTAAAACTAACTGCCAAAGTGAAGAATGAAATTGATCAACAAAGCCCATAACTCTATCAGCAAAGGCCCAAGAGGGTCTGATATCACTCACCTGGGTAGTTGGCATATGTCAGCTTGTAAATGCAAATTCACACACATTTTGAAACTGCAGAGGGGAAAGGAAAGCTTGGAGCACACAGTTGCTACTTTGTCTATTAATGTTGCTGTCATTTATCTTCTTTCCCAGACCATACATGTAGGATCACTTTCTCGGCAGAGAACGGACAAGTCATTTATACAACCAGCATTCGCCTCTGCATTTTTCCCTGCCCCTGGAGACCAGGCCCAGATTCACAACTTAGAAACTGTTCATGGCTCCATCCTTAAAGTATATACACAGCCTTTGCTGTACAGTCACCATGGATTATTGGATCTGTGCCTACTACCACTGGGGCCCTGCCTCTGGAGTCATAACTTGGAAACCATCTAGATCCCCACCCAAGGAAGCTGCTGTGACTCAGTGGTTAAAGTGTTGGACTCATGACCAGAAGGTTGTGGGTTCAATTCCCACCATCTGCTATGCCTAAATTTTCACTAATATGTGGAGATATCACTGATAATTGAATTCATCTGATATATGGATGATACATATCAAATCTGATCAAAATCTGAAAGAAAAATATGGCCTCTATAGTGTTCACAAGCTCAGCCCATCAGATGCAAGATAACCTCATTAATATGCATGGATGTCCCTCATAATTTAACTCATCTGAGGCATTGACAAAACCAGCTTACATATGAAATCTGATCAAAATCTGATCAGTTGTGGTTGTCTTTTAACATCACTTTTAACACTTTATTGGCTATATCATAATGAGGAAATGGGAGCCAAGTGCCTTTCTCAATGACATACCATGGCAGCTGAACCAGGCTGGCCTTGGTAGGTATTGAACCTGTGACCCTTGAATAATGAATCTGATGCTCAACCAACTGTGCTACCACTGCTTGCCAACATCTGATCAGTCAGAAATATGTTCTCGAGACTGTTCACAAGCTCAACCAATCATATGTAAGATCACCTCATTAATATGCATGGATGTTGCTCATAATCATACATACTCATGCTCACATACCAAATATAATCAAAATCTAATCACAAATATGTCCTCCAGTGTTCACAAGCTCAACCAATCAGATGGAAGCTCATCTCATTAATATGCATGGATGTTGCTCATAATCATACATACTCATGCTCACATACCAAATATAATCAAAATCTAATCACAAATATGGCCTCTAGTCTTCACAACCTCAGCCAATCTTATGCAGGATCACCTCATTAATATCTGTGGGTGTTGCTCATAATCGAACTCATCCCAGATCTTGATATAAGCTTGCATACCAAATATGGTCCAAATCTGATCAAAAATATGTCTTCTTGAATATTCACAATTTTAGGCAATCAGTTGCAAGATGACCTCATTAATATGCATGGATGTCACTCATAATTTAACCAATCAGTTGCAAGATGACCTCATTAATATGCACGGATGTCACTCAGATTTTAACTCCTCTGAGATCTTGATGACAATAGCTTACATACCAAATCTAATAAATCTTACCAGAAATATGACCTCTAAGGTGTCCACAAGCTCAGCCAATCTGGGAGCCATGGTGGTGTTTCAGTGGTTAGCATGCCGGACTCGCTACCATGGTGTGTCCTTGGGCAAGGCAATTTACTCCAACTGCCTCCACACTTAATAACCTACTTGTGTGATTGTGCCATAAAACACCAAACCAATAAGCTAATCTGATGCAAGACCATTTCATTAATATATGTAGATGTTGGTCATAATCAAACTTATCAAAGGACTCGATGATATTAGCTTAAAACCAAATTTGATCAAATTCCTTTCAGCGTGGAAAAGGAATCTGAAAAGATGACATTTGCTTGATGAGAGATTTCAATGTAGTTCAAAGATATGAATAAGGCTGTATTACCTACGGCAAAAAATGGAGGCTTTATCTGGTACCTGGCTCAAGATGGTGACATGGAGTGCTGAGACAGCAGCTGCAATCTTGTCTCCATCTTCTGAAGTGTCTGTATACATGGATGTATGGCCACGATACAAGGCTCTTATTTCCCTGAATTTACCAAAAAAATCTGAAAATTTGTTGAGGAATTTTTAATTGGCAAAGATAAAATATTTTTATTTTATGGGGTTTAAACAGCCAAGGTACAGTGAAACCCCTCAAAACTGAAAACCCTTGGAACCCACAAATATTTTTGGTTTTGAGAGGTTTTCAGTTTAAAGAGGTTTTCACAAAGGTGAAAGAATATGTCTTTCTCTAAGTGCTTATGTGACAAGAGAGAGAGAAAGAGAGAGATAATATATTACAAGGCCTGAGATTGAGATATTTTTGGTTCTAGCTTGGCTAAACCATTGCCACACAAGATCATTCAGTTTGTCAAATTTGCAGGCATTGTTGAAACAACACTTGTTTGCATCACTGTTGTTTTCAAATTCATTGTTGCAGAATTCCATTTTCTTTAGCAGATGTTCCTATGCTGAATTTTTCCCCTAGTTTCTTTAATGTAGATTTTTGGTACAGATTCATACTCACTGATCAGACTAATTTTATCCTGTAAGAATAGCTAAATCCTATGACAAATGACAGTCATAGCTACTTAAATACAAGTATGTACTAATTTTTCTCCATTGAAAATCAATTGAGTGAATCTGTATTTTAGAATACTGTTTTTTTCAGTCTCTGTTGGCAAAGCATCAAAAGCGAGGCCACATGCCTGGTTAATACAGCCCTGATATTTAATTAAAACAATAAAAATAATGTTCTGATGATCATGTATACAAATGAATAGAATCAATAAAATTAGATAATAAACAGAAACACATTCTTTCTTAAATGGTTTACCTACAAACATTTAGTCATGAATAATTCGTCTTTATAGCTTGCTATTTTTTATGGTGCAAACACGTCAGATTAGCCTATTGTCAGCCCTAATTCATGTCGGCGTGCATCAAGTATTGTTTTAACTTCATGTGCGCTCATGACATTTTCTGGGTCTTGTGTCACAGATGAGATACTACAGTACTTGCTAACCATAATTAATCTGTTTCAGAATGTGTCAGGAATGCAGCAGCTAAAATACATTTCCAAGTTTGAAGTGAGTTTTGTTTTTATGGGGGGTTTTTTAGCGTAAAATTGAAATTTAGGATCAAAATTTGTTTTGGGATTTGGAGTTGAGGGGTTTTGGTTTACTGGGAAAAAAATAATATTAAAGAAGAAAAATTCGGGACTCCAAAAAAGTTTCAGTCTTGAGGGGATTCCAGCATAGTGAAATTTTGGTTTTGAGGAGTTTCACTGTATAAACCTAAAACTGATGAATGTTCAGTGTTCATGTATAAGGAATTATGTCAAATGGTTGCTGAGCTGTGCTGGTTACAAGAAGTGTGGATAAATGAGCAGACGAAACAGGTGATTACTATAGGGGTCCCACATTTCCAATCCACCGAAAAAATTAATCAGTCTATAAATCCAATAACTTCATCTACAGTCAAACCTGTGTTCAGTGGTCACCTATGAGAAAGGGCCAAAGTGGCCTTTGAAGACAGGTGACATCTGGAGGCAGGTTCAGCTCTCAAACTTGGTTCATGACAAATACATGTACTATGCACTGAATAGCATTAACATTATTAGGAGTAGTAGTAGTATGGTATCAAGATACATGTATTTTTGACAGCTTACCTGTGATTGTCAAACAAACGACTGACATTTTGTAAGGACAGCTGGTATAATTAGGCATGAAAACAGATGTTCACACTTCAAATAATTGATGGATTAAGCAGTTGCTCAAACCCACCGAGATCAAAAGACAGTCGGCTTTTGTGTGAGATCTTTGATGATTTGGGATTGAAAAGAAGCTTCCTGTGGCTATTGTTAGTAGCATATAAACTGTAAGGGATATCACAAGTGCAGTGTACATGTATCTCTACTCATTTGGTTTGATTGTATGTAATCTCTTACACTCCGGATTGACGTTCTTCTCAAAATCGGGCATAATACCTCACTTACAATTAATAATCCCTTGGATCTGAGTTTGCCTGATTCCTATTTCTGTTGCAACTACATGACTACTTTGTCCACTATCCAGGAAAAGAATTACTTTGATTCTCTCATGTAAGAACAAAAACCACTTTGCTTTCAAAGTCGACATGTTGACATCTTTGAGTTTGACAGCGTGACTGGAGTATGGTAAGCACAATCGAGATCTGAAATGCTTAAACATCGATTCACATTATAAACCTTTATCTAAACAATGCCTTGCTCATCAAACAAAATAAGTGTTTAATTTGCATACTTGGAGCGGTCACTGCTGATACACTCCAGTGACCGCTTAAGACAAGGTGAAAGTATGGTTTGGTTAAGAAACACCTGGCTGCTGAAAGCAGGTGACCATTAAATACAGGGCATTGACATAGGAAATTTGCCAGGGGGAAATTAGAATGACCACTGAACACAGGTGACCACTAGGGCAGGTTTTGCTGTACTTGCAAATTAGAAAATAAAAAATTGACAAAATTAAGCAATTTTTTTTTAGTTCTCATATAGAGTTATTTGGTTAAGGGAAGGAAGGCAGTGATGCACAATGTCACTTAACTTAGATATTCCAAATACATATCACTATATTATTACACTCCTAGTACAAATTATGTTCTGTGGCCATCTGGCTGTGGTTAAATTTGGTCTTTGTTCTTCAGGGAAAAGTTGATGCAAGTATGTATAATTTAATACTAGTTGGTTCTCAATATGAACATGTCTTGAGGCACTAGAGTGCAAACTGAAATCACAATATATTAGTGTCAGGTAAAATGGGTTCTATCAGTTTATTATATAATAAGTTGTTTTATGTTTAACAACATCAGCGGAGTCTGGCCTTCAGAAACAAAATCGATTAGATCTCCATTTTTTAGAATTTTATTTACTGGAACAATTCAATTATAGCTTCCATAATGTCTTGGATTAAAACATTACGTTTAAATGTGAGGTTTGCAGAGATTGCTCCAATTTCATATGCTGAAACCTTCATGAGGCATTTCTGCAAGACCTCTGAGTACTCTAAGCCTATTACCCACTTTAGTCACAACGCTAGGGCTAGAGGAGTTATATAATTTTTCAAGATTTCACCAGAAGAAAGAGACATTGTCAGGCACCCTGACCCTTCTCTGTGCATTACCATTCAGACCGATGTTAATTGGTCCAGATAATATAACAAGTCAATTATGAGGCATACAATAATAATTATCTTACTGAATTATGGCAACAAGGTTATTTGTGATCAAGATGGCTCTAGTGAAACTGAAAACTATGTCCCGATTACCTGACTTTAGAGTTGGAGGCAAATAATACACAGAATTCTTTCTATAGCTGCATCTTCCTTTATTAATAAACAAAATGAACTTGTATGATAACACAGAGATGTAATAAATGTAAAAATACGTGAAATAAAATTATAAACTGATGCAAAATGATGTCCGTTTATAAAACTGTATTCTCATTTTTAACATCGATGACATTTATGTTATAAAAACAATAATATCATGATAAATGGTTTACAATGCTCCATACTTTCAGTAAGTATGTAGATAAATTAAGATAAAACAAGTCTCTCGAAAGGACTGACACTCTACTGTCTTAAAAGAATTTCCAGGAATTAACTGTTGATGGTTGAAACCATCTCTGATATTCTTCAGCTATTAGATTTTCAAATCAGCCATTATGGCAGCCATACTGGATGTACGATTGGCACTATTTTCATGTAGAACAAACTAGACACCATTGAAAGACTTTTGGTGAAAATCCCATACTGATATGACCATACATTCTGGAGAATTAGTGTTCATTGTGGCAGTTATATTTGAGGTCAGATCAGCAACATTTTCATTCAGGACCGACTAGATATCATAATTATTCTGGCACAAACCCCATGTCGATATGACTTTCCATTTAGGAGAAGGAGCAATAACAAGATTTTCAAGATGGCTGCCATGGAAGGCATACTAGATATCAGATTGGCATCATTTTCATGTAGTACCAACTAGACATTCTGGTGAAAACCCAATATTGACATGACTTTCCATCTAGGAGGAGTAGCAATAAGATTTTCAAGATGGCCACTGTGGTGGCCATATTGGATATCAGATTGGCACAATTTTTATTAAAGACCAACCAGACATGATAAGATGTCTTCTGGGGAAAACCCCATGCTGATATGACTTTCCATTCAGGAGTAGTGATAACAAGATTTTCAAGATGGCAGCTGTGGTGGCCATATTGGTTGTCTGAGCAGTACCATTTTCATTTAGGACCAACTAGACATCATATGATGTCTTCTGGTGAAAACCCCATGCCAATATGACTTTCCATTCAGAAGGAGGAGCAATAACAAGGTTTTCAAGATGGCCATTGTGGTGGCCAGATTGGATGTCCAAGTCGAATAATTTTCATTTCACGTGACATCATAAGAAGTCTTTTTTTTTTTAAAGAAAACCCCATGTTAATATGACTTTCCATTCAGGAAGAGTAGCAACAACAAGATTTTCAAGATGGATGCTGTGGTGGCCATACTGGATGTAAGATTGGCACAATTTTTATTCAGAACCAACCAGACATCATAAGAAGTCTTCTGGTGAAATTCCCATGTCAATAACTTTCTGTTCAGAAGGAGTAACTATATTTTCAAGCTGGCTGCCGTGGATGTCAGATTGACACCATTTTCATTTAGGACCAACTAGACATCATGAGTTGTATTTTAGTGAAAACCCCATGTTGATATGACCATCCATTCAGAAGAAGTAGCAAAAACAAGCTTTTCAAGATGGCTGCTGTGGTGGCCATACTGGGTATTTGAGCAGTACCATTTTAATTTAAGACTAACTAGACCTTGGGATGAATGTGTGTGTAAAGTTTCATGGCAATCCTCAGAGTGGTTTAGGAGGAGTAGATAACAAACTTGTGGTAAGAGACAGATGTACATCGGACAACAAACGATGGATGATGGACAACAGGCCATTCCATAAACTTTTTTGGTCTATGACCAGTAAAGCAAACAATAACCTTTTCTTATAATTACATTGAATTGAATGATGATAACCACATTTCATACAATCTTGCATTAAGATATTACCCCAAAATACTGCTGCCTAGTTGATAGTAATATGTAATGATGCAACAGAAATAACTTGCTTGCATTATACTAAGAATGGAATGGCTCCAACATATAAAGCCTCCCACCCTTCCCCTCCCCACATACCCCATCCCCTCTGTTAGTGTCTTAGACTATTAAATCTTAATCATATCTGCTTGGTTCATGACTTTTTGGAAAATACATGCTTCAAGCTCACATGACTCATATTTCAGTGCATGAATGTATTGTAAACACATTGGATGGCTCATAAACATTCACAAGTAAATATAAGAATATGTGAAAACACACATTAAAACATCTTGTTTTTAATCCACCTTTAACTTGTGCTAGATTTAAAAGATTCCATGAATAATTTACTGTGCTGTGCTGAAACAACCTCCTTCAATATACATACTTTCTAACTAGAAATCTATCTCAGTGTTCAAATTAATTTAGATCTCCTTTAATGGTTGGTTGTAGTTTCTTCAGTGACAAGGTGTGGCATTTTTACACTGATATTCATGGCATTTTTACACTGATACCAAATTCATGGCATTTTTACACTGATACCAAATTCATGGCATTTTTACACTGATACAAATTCATGGCATATAAGGAAGTGTAACTGTTGCCTATTTATGATTTCTAGGTTTCTCTGCATTAAATTCATAACTGGTTCTTATCCTACATCAAAAGAATCAGTTCTATTCAAATGCAGATGTTGAACAAGACATGAACTGAAATAAACACTTCTACATTTATTTAATTTCTTTTTCCACACTGGGAATTTCACCATACACAGACTGTAGGTCATTCAGTGCTATTTCACAAGTTTGTATTTTGTCTTTGACTTTCTTCAGCTGTTTTTGTTTGTCAGCGTCCTGTTGTCGAAGCAGTACAGATCTGCGAGCCAGTTTTTCCAGCTGCACCTGGTGTTCTTCCACCTCGGTCAAAATTTTTTCGATCAGCTTGCTCTTCCTGACTTTCTCCTCTTCTACACTCTGTAGCTCATTGCTCACATCTGCAACACACAGGGAGTTGGGGATTAATGAGTGCTGTGATAAGGATACCTGATTGTATGGGCCTAATAGAAGTAACATGCAATTAAGTCTAAAGCCCTTTATTAATACAAAGTCGAGTCCTGACATAACAATGTCCAAGAGACCGACTAAAGCCCTTCATTGATACGAAGTCAAGTGATGACATAACAATATCCAAGAGACCCACCAAAGCACTTCATTAATTAAAAGTCAAGTCCTGACATAACAATATCCAAGGGAGCCAGTAAAGGCCTTTATTAGTACAAAGTCAACTCCTCACTTAATGATATCCAAAGGAACCACTAATGGCCTTCATTAATACAAAGTCCTGACTTAATGATATCCAAGGGACCCACTAAAGGCATTTATTAGTACAAAGTCGACTCCTGACTTAATGATATCCAAGGACCCACTAAATGCCTTTATTAATACAAAGTCAACTTCTGACTTAATGATAGCCAAGGGACCCACTAAAGGCTTTTATTTTAGTACAAAGTCAACTCCTGACTTAATGATATCCAAGGGACCCACTAAAGGCCTTCATTAGTACAAAGTCCTGACTTAATGATATCCAAGGACCCACTAAAGGCCTTTATTAGTACAAAGTCCTGAATCAACAATATCCAAGGACCCACTAAAGACCTTCACTAGTACAAAGTCCTGACTTAATGATATCCAAGGACCCACTAAAGGCCTTTATTAGTACAAAGTCCTGACTTAATGATATCCAAGGACCCACTAAAGGCCTTTATTAGTACAAAGTCCTGACTTAATGATATCCAAGGACCCACTAAAGGCCTTTATTAGTACAAAGTCCTGACTTAATGATATCCAAGGACCCACTAAAGACCTTCACTAGTACAAAGTCCTGACTTAATGATATCCAAGGACCCACTAAAGGCCTTTATTAGTACAAAGTCCTGAATCAACAATATCCAAGGACCCACTAAAGACCTTCACTAGTACAAAGTCCTGACTTAATGATATCCAAGGACCCACTAAAGGCCTTTATTAGTACAAAGTCCTGAATCAACAATATCCAAGGACCCACTAAAGACCTTCACTAGTACAAAGTCCTGACTTAATGATATCCAAGGACCCACTAAAGGCCTTTATTAGTACAAAGTCCTGACTTAATGATATCCAAGGACCCACTAAAGGCCTTTATTAGTACAAAGTCCTGACTTAATGATATCCAAGGACCCACTAAAGGCCTTTATTAGTACAAAGTCCTGACTTAATGATATCCAAGGACCCACTAAAGACCTTCACTAGTACAAAGTCCTGACTTAATGATATCCAAGGACCCACTAAAGGCCTTTATTAGTACAAAGTCCTGAATCAACAATATCCAAGGACCCACTAAAGACCTTCACTAGTACAAAGTCCTGACTTAATGATATCCAAGGACCCACTAAAGGCCTTCATTAGTACAAAGTCCTGAATCAACAATATCCAAGGACCCACTAAAGACCTTCACTAGTACAAAGTCCTGACTTAATGATATCCAAGGACCCACTAAAGACCTTCACTAGTACAAACTTAAGTCCTGAGTCAACAATACCCAATGGACCACGAAATATATATTCAGGATAATATATATTCACGAAATATATATTCAGGATAATATATATTCAGGATAATATATATTCACGAAATATATATTCAGGATAATATATATTCACGAAATATATATTCAGGATAATATATATTCAGGATAATATATATTCACGAAATATATATTCAGGATAATATATATTCACGAAATATATATTCAGGATAATATATATTCACGAAATATATATTCAGGATAATATATATTCAGGATAATATATATTCAGGATAATATATATTCAGGATAATATATATTCAGGATAATATATATATACATAAAAAACTATGTTAAATAATTTATGAGTGACTAAGATCTTTGTTCCCTGATCTTCGACACAAGTGAATTATTTAACATAATCACTGTCCTAATCTATATTAATCTTTTGAATATATATCTTACAAGAAAAATTAATTCAAACCTCTCTGTTTCATAGTTCAGCAAATTTAAACAAGAGTACCATGAATGGCATATTATATGCCTTCCTCGTGTTTAAGAGTCATCCATGTAGACAACTGACATTTTTGTGCAGAAACCACTTTTGTTCTTTCAGTCACATGGACCCTGACTTTGAAAATTTTACTCCAAAATCCATCGGCTTATTTCTTAAACCAAGTGCAAGGCATCCACAAAGTCTGGTCCAGGCATGTGATCTACAATTAATGTCATTATGCAGAAACCACTGTTATGCTTTCAGTCACATCTACAATTAATGTTATTATGCAGAAACCACTGTTATGCTTTCAGTCACATGACATTCAACCTTTTGACCCCCAAAATAATAGGGTTCTTCCTTACAAGTGCAAAGCATCCACAGAGTTTGGTAAAAGTGGATGGTGGAGAACTCAAGATATTGTACAGAAATGATTTTTCTTTTTTCAGTCATGGTGACCTTGACCTTTGACATTTTGATCAATAGGTTTCTTTCTTAAGCCAAGTGCAATCCATCCACAAAGTTTGGTAAATGCAGATGGTGGTGAACTTGAGTTATTGTGCAGAAACAAAATGAGTTACAGGAACATGGATGGATATTGTAACATAATATGCTCCACCTTATTGCGGGCATATAAAAATGTGTCGACTGTTTCGAAGTAAAGCATGTGAATACACTGTGCAAACCATAACTTTAGGAGTATGAATGATCCATGATGTCATAATGGATGAAATGTCAAAGTGTACACTGTGATGTCATATGACAAAGTCTTACAATTCATGTAGATAGTGTTTACAAATAAGCCATTCCCCATTTTAAGTAGTTCCCATCAGAATATTTGTAGCTATGACAGCCATCATGTGATCAATAATTTACTAGAGAATTATTTTCAGTAATTCACCATTGAAAATTACAAGAAATACAGGTGAGAAATTTTCCAGTAAACTGACCTCATGTATGTAATAAAATAAAGGATCTTATAAGAATGGTCATTTGATATGAAATTTATTAAACAAGTTGAATAATATTTATATGCCACAAACTGCTTACAACAAATGCATATTGAATTATTCAGTGAGTTGCATTAATTTCATCTCAAATAAATGTGAGTTTAAGATTCTATTTATCACAAAAAAAATGTTACAGACTTTGAATTACTCAATTACACCTAAGTGTTATGGCGCAGTGTGTTGAACGATTTGTATGACATAATGTTATACAATGGTAGTAAAGGTGTATGTTATAAACGGCAATATCCAGATGTTCATTATCCATTTGTATATAAGGGATCAGAGAGGGTCATTGGATACAATGGTAATAAAGGTGTATGTTATAAACGGCAATATCCAGATGTTCATTATCCATTTGTATATAAGGGATCAGAGAGGGTCATTGGATACATATCACTCATATCCAGATATTCATATACCAGTTGTATATAAGAGATCAGAGAGGGTCATTGGATACATATCACTCATATCCAGATATTCATATACCAGTTGTATATAAGAGATCAGAGAGGGTCACTAGATACATATCACTCATATCCAGATATTCATATACCAGTTGTATATAAGAGATCAGAGAGGGTCATTGGATACATATCACTCATATCCAGATATTCATATACCAGTTGTATATAAGAGATCAGAGAGGGTCACTAGATACATATCACTCATATCCAGATATTCATATACCAGTTGTATATAAGAGATCAGAGAGGGTCATTAGATACATATCACTCATATCCAGATATTCATACACCAGTTGTATATAAGGGATGAGAGGGTCATTGGATACATATCACTCATATCCAGATATTCATATACCAGTTGTATATAAGAGATCAGAGGGGGTTATTGGATACATATCACTCATATCCAGATATTCATATACCAGTTGTATATAAGAGATCAGAGCGGGTCATTGGATACATATCACTCATATCCAGATATTCATACACCAGTTGTATATAAGGGATCAGAGAGGGTCATTGGATACATATCACTCATATCCAGATATTCATACACCAGTTGTATATAAGAGATCAGAGAGGGTCATTGGATACATATCACTCATATCCAGATATTCATATACCAGTTGTATATAAGAGATCAGAGAGGGTCATTGGATACATATCACTCATATCCAGATATTCATATACCAATTGTATATAAGAGATCAGAGAGGGTCATTGGATACATATCACTCATATCCAGATATTCATATACCAATTGTATATAAGAGATCAGAGAGGGTTATTGGATACATATCACTCATATCCAGATATTCATACACCAGTTGTATATAAGGGATGAGAGGGTCATTGGATACATATCACTCATATCCAGATATTCATATACCAGTTGTATATAAGAGATCAGAGGGGGCCATTGGATACATATCACTCATATCCAGATATTCATATACAAGTTGTATATAAGAGATCAGAGGGGGTCATTGGATACATATCACTCATATCCAGATATTCATACACCAATTGTATATGAGAGATCAGAGAGGGTCATTGGATACATATCACTCATATCCAGATATTCATACACCAGTTGTATATAAGGGATCAGAGAGGGTCATTAGATACATATAACTCATATCCAGATATACATATACCAGTTATATATAAGAGATCAGAGAGGGTTATTGGATACATATCACTCATATCCAGATATTCATACACCAGTTGTATATAAGGGATCAGAGAGGGTCATTAGATACATATCACTCATATCCAGATGTTCATACACCAGCTGTATATAAGGGATCAGAGAGGGTCATTAGATACATATAACTCATATCCAGATATTCATACACCAGCTGTATATAAGGGATCAGAGATGGTCATTAGATACATATAACTCATATCCAGATATACATATACCAGTTATATATAAGAGATCAGAGGGATCCATTGGATACATATCACTCATATCCAGATATTCATATACCAGTTGTATATAAGAGATCAGAGGGATCCATTGGATACATATCACTCATATCCAGATATTCATATACCAGTTATATATAAGAGATCAGAGGGATCCATTGGATACATATCACTCATATACAGATATACATATACCAATTGTATATAAGAGATCAGAGAGGGTTATTGGATACATATCACTCATATCCAGATATTCATATACCAGTTATATATAAGAGATCAGAGGGATCCATTGGATACATATCACTCATATCCAGATATACATATACCAGTTGTATATAAGAGATCAGAGGGGGTCATTGGATACATATCAATCATATCCAGATATTCATATACCAATTGTATATAAAAGATCAGAGAGGGTTATTGGATACATATCACTCATATCCAGATATTCATATACCAGTTATATATAAGAGATCAGAGGGATCCATTGGATACATATCACTCATATCCAGATATACATATACCAGTTGTATATAAGAGATCAGAGGGGGTCATTGGATACATATCAATCATATCCAGATATTCATATACCAATTGTATATAAAAGATCAGAGAGGGTCATTGGATACATATCACTCATATCCAGATATTCATATACCAATTGTATATAAGAGATCAGAGAGGGTTATTGGATACATATCACTCATATCCAGATATTCATACACCAGTTGTATATAAGAGATCAGAGGGGGCCATTGGATACATATCACTCATATCCAGATATTCATATACCAGTTATATATAAGAGATCAGAGAGATCCATTGGATACATATCACTCATATCCAGATATACATATACCAGTTGTATATAAGAGATCAGAGGGGGTCATTGTATACATATCACTCATATCCAGATATTCATATACCAGTTGTATATAAGAGATCAGAGGGGGCCATTGGATACATATCATTCATATCCAGATATTCATATACCAGTTGTATATAAGAGATCAGAGAGGGTCACTAGATACATATCACTCATATTCAGAAATTCATATACCAGTTGTATATAAGAGATCAGAGGAGGCCATTGGATACATATAACTCATATCCAGATATTCATATACCAGTAGTATGTATGAGACCAGAGAGGGTCATTAGATACATATCACTCATATCCAGATATTCATATACCAGTTGTATATGAGATCAGAGAGGGTCATTGGATACATATCACTCATATCCAGATATTCATATACCAGTAGTATGTATGAGACCAGAGAAGGTCATTAGATACATATCACTCATATCCAGATATTCATATCCCAGTAGTATGTAAGAGACTAGAAGAGGCCATCTGATACATACAATGAAACCCTTCTATAACATACTTCATCATAACACAAATTCTGATATAAAACAGTCGAGGTATGACTGCTGAAATTCTGCAATAATTTCACTAATTTCTTGAAGTACTACAAAGCTTTAGTGCAAAATAAACAAGAGTTTGATTTCATAATTTGGCAAGATGTGTTGAATTCTTGAAGAAATAAAATATCTAATCTCTGCTATCACTGCTTCTTGTCTATTCTTGAAAGATGCTAGCTCTTCAAAAAGCTGATAATTGTTAATCTAATTATTATTGAACCATCAACAATAAAGCCATTAAGTCTTCTTTGTGTTTGTCTTCAATGCATCCTGTGTATACTCACTGCTCAATGCAGGGTAAGTAATAGCCTACAGATGTTTGCTCAGTCATCTGGCATACACAAACAAACAATGCAATAGTCTAAACAAGTTTCTCACAAAATTTATAAATCAATTTATTTACCTACCAATTTAAGGGAAAACAATAGACCACCAATTCCAGCTCAATCAACAATCATACAAACCCACTGAATCAAGTTTATTGCCCGAAATGTCAGGGGCAGTTTTGGTCATTGCCACATTTCATGTACGCCTGCCCCTCATCTTAATCCTTTTCATGTTCTAGTCAGAAATGCTGACAGCAGCTTCGACTCACTCTGATATACACAGGTCACATGTTATTGTAATGCTAACACTTACTGGAACTGAACCATTTAAGTTGTAGGGGTAGAGGGATTTGCTATTATACTCAAACATTCTACTCCCTGTTTTTGCTTTTCAGTAGTTATAAACAAAAGTTTCAATGAATATTGGGTTTATTTTATTAATTTTTTCCTCTGACTTTTAAAGAATGACTCAACTGTTTACCCATGAAATCGAATGGTTTACTCCCACACTGGGATCAGGCAGTTATACACACCTGTTGAATTGTTCATCTCAAGTATATTACGAGGTCAATACACTGACCTGTATGAATTTCAGTTCAAGTATTTTTCAAGCCTATATAAAAGTTTCTTTTTAGAAACTCCCAATGTCTGATGAATGCATTTTATTGTTAGTCAAAACTCAGACCCTTTGAACATGTACAGCAAATATGAATATTTCAGGAAAATAGCGTGTTTCATAAGTTAATGTGCATGTATTTGCAAGAAATTAAGTTGCCAATTTCCTTATACATGTATATGTATGTACCAGTGAATGGTTCTGAACAGGGATTAAATTTATGGTAGCACTGCTACACTAGTGTGTGCACAAGATACAACCCTAATTACTTAAATGACAAAAAGGGGACACCGATAAAGAACTAAAACACAAGGACAGTGGATTAAAAGGTCAAATGCAATTAAAAAAAGGACACCATTCAACAAATTGATGGCAAAAGACACCTTAGAATAATGACAAATCCTGAGAGACCAAAGACGTGTGCTATCAACAAAGTCCAAGGAAAAAAAGGATGATATTCTGAATGACTGGATGTGATTAAGGCATCAGCATGGAACTATGTTGTTTTTGTTCTAGACCTTCAGTTACTAATTGGAGGAAACCCCCACCTTGAACTGGGCACTAGTGCCTGGAAAATAGCAATGTAATGCTATTTGATTGATTATGTTTGTGTGATGAGAATAATGTTTCTCACTCATGAGACAGAGAAATCTAGCTGATTTGCAAACCTTTCTTTTCCTATCTCAGTCAAGCTGTCTCAGCCTGGTTGTCTTAGTCATGTGTCCATATGCTAAGAACTACTTTTACATGGTAAGCAACCCTTGTTGTCTTCTGCTGTGCCTGATGAAGTTGTTTTAAAATCAAACAAACACTGATACTTTAACAAATTTTTATGTCAGAAACTAATAGAAAACAATGTTCCAGACATACAGGCTATACACATCACTGGCCACAAAAATCCTAACTCTCTCAACAACTAACGCAAACTCAGTAACAACCAGATATGTGTTTTGTCAAACCTGCTTTTTCCAACTTTGTGAAACACCCCCCCCCCCCCACCTTCTGGCCTAGTTGAATCAAACATTATCATGCAGCAGGAATGAAAAATCCTGCCCTTATCAATCATAGTAGTTCATTTATCCATCCACACATTATTCCACAAGCAGATTTTCCTGTAGCAAATCCTGGCACTAATAGTAGCAACACTTGCGATATTTCCAGGACAGAAAATATCAATTTCCTATGAAACCATGAAGCAGAAAGCTCCTAACAGGGTTATCAGCTGCGTACTGTGTTTGGAGGATCTTTCATACATGGGGGTAATTTTACAGTCAATATCAATTATAACACCAGTGTATGTCATTAACAGTTTCACCTCTTGCAAAGAAAAGGAGAGTTATATATGATAGTGACACAGATCTATAATTATCCATGAATAAGCCAACAGATCATTCTACATTAACTCTTTGTTTGAGCTGTGTACCCAGTATTGTATCATTGGTTACCATAAAACTTTTCCAAATTAGAACTGATAAATATTAAGAGTTATCCTCTTATCGTTATAAAAAAAATTCATTTATTTATTGTTATTTTTATATGACATCCATAGATTAAATGTGATAATACTGCAATACTATCAAATGTTTTTATGTTGTTATTTTCTCACACATTGAACAGGTGTACTTTGGAATGACAGGTCATGCCAAAGCCCTCATTAAGATATTTACATTAATACACTGTGTTTACAAAACAACAGCATGTGCCTCAATACCTCTTGGTGCAATACTTACAACACTTAACAACTGTAACTGTTAAGTTGTTGCTGTTTGGGGGATGGGGATGGGGGGGAGGTTGTATAAGTGGCAGATATAGTTGGATTCTACTATGATGATTATTTAAATTTTGATAAAACATTGTAAGATCTAATGACATATTAAAAAATGTGGGGAAATAATAGCACCTGGTTAATTCTGTATGTGTTGAGTGTGTTTAGTCATATGGCAAAATGAAAGGTTGTTTTAACTGTCAAGGAAAAAATTGGGTGACAAAAGTAATCTACATTGGGATTCGCACCAAGACAAGGAAATTACAGTTGCTGGGTTACATTATTTGTCTCCCTGCTTGGCAGAGACTTGCAGGAAGACAAATAATGTAACCCCTCGACTGGGATTTCATGTCTTGGTGCAAATCCCAACACAGATTCTATTATTCCCCAACACAGATTCTATTATTCCCCAACACAGATTCTATTATTCCCCAACACAGATTCTATTATTCCCCAACACAGATTCTATTATTCCCCAACACAGATTCTATTATTGTACTTTATCAACAGAGAAACAATTAATTTCAAAATGAACTTCTTACTGCAACTGATACAAATTTTTCTTTGATCATCTCCATCAATCAATGTTTAAAAAAAAATAACTATATATGATAGAAAACTTAAGAGATTATAATCTGCAGATATTTTTTCCACAAGATACAAGTGTAAAACCATGGCAGATAATAATTACATGGCAACTCTTGCCATACTTTACACGCAGTGTATGTCATCATGGTTTTCCTCTTCCAAATACTAGGTGCTGTATTGAATCAAATGAACTTTCTGTTTCTTTGTGAAAACTATAAATGCTCTTATTCAGTGCATCTGAAAATTGTGATCAAGATGGTAATGTTGTTTTTCTTTTCTCTTTTAAAAAAACAAAAATTGTTGTTCTAAATATTTGCTTTAAAAGCTATTATCACTGTCAATCCCTAGAAGCCAGATTTGACTGAGTGAAAGTCGCAGGCTTTTGAGTAAAATTGGAGTAACAGCTATTAGAAGCATAGTTCATGCATCAGCATTTACCTTGATTAGCCACTACAGCTCAGGTCTCACATGAAACGCATGTAGTCCACTCATCTAATTCCTATATTCATTCACATGTACAATACACAGTTAATCTATTGAAGGTAACCTATCACAATATACAATGTATAGTCATTAATAAAGAAAGTTTACCATTGAATAAACATATTTATTCCTTCTTTCAACCACACTGGTCATAAATGGTTAAAAACCACAAAATCAGATATGTTTGAAATACATCCTGATAAGAGTAATTTAGAAGTAATAATAGAGGGACTGCTGAGGTAGGTAAATTTTCATAAAGCTGCCCACTGGGCAACCAGACGAGGAAGTCTTTCATAATTGACATGTCTCTCTTAAGGCATTGGTTCCCAACCTTTTTGAATATGAGGGCCTCTTTTTAACCTCAAAAAATTGCACGGACCCCCACATGCTAATAGTTGTACTTTTAGGCTGTGGCGGGGATAAATATTTAGCAGCTTGGTGCACTAAATTCGAACATGCCTTGCTCGCAGTGGCAGGGATAACAGAGGAAAGCAAGAGCTGACTGGAGGAGCAATACTTGCTGTGAAGCATTGTGAACTTGCGGACCCCTGGGAATAACCCCGTGGCCCCCCAGGGGTCCATGGCCCACAGGTTGGGAAACACTGTCTTATGGTATTATTGCTATAACATCGGCTATGCATGACAGAGATTGGAACATTCAATTTCCAGTTTTGTAGGAACTATGAAAACCAAAGAATTGTTTCCCCAGGCAAAAAAGTGAATTAACACAATTACAAAACACAGTTGACAAATCTCCATGCTCCCTCTACCTCCCAGCAGCAGTCAGTCAAGCATTGTTTATTCAAGATTCCAACAGACTGTTGCAACTCTCAAGCCAGGTTATGTTTGATTTATTTTGCAAACAGAAATCTTCTCATAGTATGTGGGTCATGAATATGATGCCATAATGCCTGAAATAACCTAACCACAAAATTTAACCAAGGTGTGATGGACAGATGGACAAGGGTATGGTGAAAGGTAACACTATGTGCTCCTACCACTGTCATGGTGGGGCATAAATACCTGTGGGGTGCTCAGTTTTGTCTAGCTACAAAGCAGCCTGGTTAACTGATGGTCTGTCACTTTGGCCAATTTACAGATTCAAACTTTTATAACTTCACTATCTTTCACACAGTTTCATGAAATTTTTCAATAGGAACAAAATAGTATTACTTAACAAAGTGATACAATTTTCCAAACAAAATCTTTGATCTGAAAGAAAATGCAATGCTAATTAGTAGATGTGGTTATCTCTGATTTGGGGATTCATCAATTATTGCATAAAGGAAATATACAGTTTTATATAATCAAAAAATCAAATAAAGAATACTTCCTAGTTCACAATACAGAAACATATAATAAGCACCTGTTACTTCTGTCTCGACCTTCTTCAGCTGTTGTAGGGAGTCCTGCTGGTCACGCAGCAGTGTGTCACGTATCACTGACCGTGTCTCATCACTCATACTCAAGTATGCTATCAGACCCTGCCCTGGACTGCCTGCTCAAACAGAAAGAACCCTGTTAAACCATATCTTAAATGCACCATTTTGCTGCCTATGTTAGAGCTTAATTTATGGAAAGCATTTTAAGAGCATCCCTCTACAAATACTAGTATCATTGTTACATAAATTTCTCTGAGATTTCAAAGTAATGGCAGGCTTGTATATTTGTACTGTTGTTGCTGTATCCACTTCCAGATTTACATGCAAAATTAAGTGTATGATAGTATGTATGACTGTATTTGCTGTATATACTCGTGTATAAGCTCATACCAACTGCAAACTGCATAGACCCAGATCTGCCTTCGCATAATGCACTGGCAGATCTGGGTCTATGCAGTTTGTAAGGACTAATTAGTAAAACAAACGACATAGACCCTGATCTGCCAGCGCATTATGCGACAGCAGATCAGGGTCTATGTTGTTTGCATTTTGACCTAGCTTATACGCGAGTATATACGGTAGATACAATTATGAATAACTGATTATCATTGGCTGTTGGACTCAATACATTTAATTGAAAGACATCAAACTTATGAACACTTAATGACAAATAGATGATGGAAAGGTTATGTGTGTTCATATAAGCATTCCTAATCACTAACAAGAGACCCAGGTGGGAACCAACTCACCTGAGTTACATTGGTTTAACACAAACCTCAAGATACTGTCTGTCTTAAATTAAGAATAAATATATTTGTCTGAACTGACTGGAGGCTATGCTGCCATTAAGATATGCAGATGTTACTGACTTTAGTGAAAAAAAAGTCATGGGTTTGGTTATGCTGAAAGGGTGGTTACATTATTACATTATTATTATTAAGAATTAAGACTTACCTAAGTCTCTTGCTTTATTGTCTGCAAGTGTCGATCTAAAAAGTAACAATAAATATCAATTTTAGGTGCTGTTCAACCAAAACAATACATGGGAATTAGCTCTTACATTTTGCAGTAATTATTCTGAATAGAAATATTTACTGTGGTTATTCCAACAAGTTCTTTTATTGCACAGGTTTTTATACAAGTCATACATGTAACTATTTTCTTCTCAGCATGTACAACCACCATAGTACCATATAAACTTGCTTAGAAGTCAATGTTTTTTTTTACTGAAAATACTCTAGATGTTTGCAGTACATAAACAATAGTCAATTCATATATTTTTACGTTTTCATGCCAATATTTCATCCAGAAATGCATATATGGTATGCACTGTGTTTATCTGTTTCGTTACAATACTCAGTGCATGATACTTGTATCTACATTTATTTGGATGTTAATAATTTTAAAATAGTAAATTCAATATTACTCACTACAAAGTGATCTGTCCATCAATGTTGTTTATCATGGGCGTTCACTAGTAAGTATATTGCTTCCACTTTTGTGTAAGTCCGAACAACCCATATTTGTCTTATATTTTGTACTTGCTGTATAAACAGTTTGTGTTTGACACAAAAAAAGTTTTGATTTGATTTGCATTTGCCATTTTCATAAGCTAGATCTAATTCCCCAAGTAATATTTCCTAAATTATCTGCCCATGTATGTGGGACAATAAGCCCTTAGCTTGTAAAAACAGCACCCACTTTGTTTTTTAAGTTGACAACTCCTTTGATAGAGCTGCAAATATGATACATGTTCAGTGCCCAAGCAAAGTTCTATATTCAGTTAACTGTGGGAGATTCTTTTAAGAATTTAACAGCTCTCTGTGCACATCTGACCTTGCAAAGGCAGCACCCACTTTATTTTCACAGTTGATAATCCTTTCATTAAGCAACAAATTTGATAATTGTTCAGTGCCAAGTAAAGTCCTATATTCAGTTAACTTTACGTGCTTATTTTAACTCTGTGTAATCATTCCACACAACAGACACCAATTCAGTTGTGGCTATTCCTTAATGAGATTTCGAAGCCAGTTTGGCTTGTTTATTTTTCCAAAAGTGCAACTCTGACTCTTCAATGACAAGTCACCCCTTATACAGGGATAAGATTTGCAAAGTACACCCCGACTTATAACATATATAAAAGAATTTGTTTTTCTTTCATTCCTAAATGATGGCTTAGTATATCTTTCAGACAGCAATTTTTCATCTTGACTCATAAGCAGATCATAGTAAAATGTTGCCTTTAGAATCTACAAGTGTGTGTGTGTGTGTGGGGGGGGGTAGACTTATAACTGAAGTGGCTTATAAACAAGTATATATGGTATATAAATCTCTCTGGCTTTAAAGAAAGGTGGTCCTTCTACACAGATCACAGTTGATATGGAAGCAAGTTACCTGACTCTACAGTGCATACTAAAATTATGTGTGAAGTTTGCGATACCAATTTTTGAAGTAAAATAGGTTTCTTGGAAAAATACTTACCTGGTTATACTATGTTAGGAGTACATCCACTGTTTTGCTGACCTGGCCCTCTCAAGCTAAGAATGATCAGCTCAGTTTACTTCAGACAGTGGTTTTAAAACAAATGACTATTTTTCCTTGAGTGAAAACCTGTTCTTAGCAAGGAAACAGGGACCATCATCAGAAAAACCAAACCATCATGACAGAATTGCAGATAGTTTGGGTCAACTGATAAGGTACAAATCTCACTGAATAACTAGAAAGTAGAATTTGCACAAAAGTTAGTCAGAGAGGCTCTAGACGGTGGTTTGAAAGGTGTCTTGTTCAACCATGTCAGAATTAATGGTACATTCAGGCAAAGGGTCAAGTCATTGGATCAAGACATGATGAAAATGACAACTGGCTAAAAGGTTGGAGAGGTTTTTGTTCTGGCCTTTATCCTCTCTTCCGTGATGGTGAAAGGTGTCTGAAAACATTAAATGGTAGCCCTTGATTGCAATTGGAGATAACTTTTTCTCCTCCTGAAGCCATAGAAAGAAGTTGGCTAATTGTGGTATAGAAGCTTTTACGGGAGAAACGTGTCTCTGCTCCTACCACTTACAAAAACTCTCCATTTCCTCCCAAAGGCTTCTAACATGGTGGGTTTCCTTGCCCAAGCTATTCTGTCTACCATTTGTTCAGAGAAACATTTCTTTTATTGACTTTGTTTAATATGGGCCAGGCATGTATGTTCAACAACTCGGAGGCTGAATGGAGAACCTGCATGCATGGCTGTTTTGGCAGGTGAGGAAAAGGCAGGACTGACCCAGGAATCTCTATCACTAGATCAACCATGACTTGTCCCACTTAAGGGGAGCAATCAGGATTAACTGGCACTCAGATTCACTTGCTTTCTGCAAGACTTTGGGATTGTAAGCAGTAATAGTCAAGACATGTTTATCAAGACCATCTGAATTTAGGGAAAGAGCATAAGCTGCCCAGGCTTTTGGGTCTGTAGCTGGAGAGACTAGGGTTGGCAGCTTGGTGCTCCACCTTGTCACAAGGAGGTCCACAAGAGTCCACCCAAGCCAGTACAAATTCAATGGAAGACAAAGAAGTGACAGGACCATGTAGTGTGAAAATGGCTGATTCCATGAGGACTGCAGAACTGCTTGGAACTTCAGCCTGGGGTTTGGTGGACTTGAATATGAATTTGTTGACGAGAACACCACTTGAGACAATTTGTAACAGGAAGGAAGTGGTATGAGGACTTGGTTCTCCATTGCCTTCTTAAGTAATTTACAACAGTGTAGGTGATGGGATAATTAGAGCACCCTTTCCAAATAACATATCCTGCTGTTATCAAAAGACACTAAAGTCTGCATCTCCAGGTAACTGATGAAATGTGTGAAGCACTCCTGGAGGGACTAAATCCTGCTCACTTGAAAGGATGGTAGGTCAGTACTGCAACCAGTCATGCTTGCATCTGTGCAGATGGTGATTTCAGGCAGTTGATCCTTCTGCAAGATACCTACCATGAGCCAGATGAGATCCTCCAATCTGCTGAGATGGCACTTCACATAGTCCAAAACTATGAACTTGGGTCCAGTAGGTACTCCACTGGGATTGAAAGGTGATCTGCAGGGGTCTCATGAACTGACCACATTGAGAAGACCCAAGAGGTGAAGAGATTTCCAAGCTAAGATTCGACTTTCAAAGCAGAAGGGGGGAGTGCAACGGAGATGATACACAAGGGACATTCTAGGGGAAAAACAATAGGGTTTTGAACCCATGCCCATGTGAATTAAGAGCTGCGACTGAATGCAATAGGATTTGTTCTTGTTAACAAGGAATCCAAAACAAAGCAAGAACAAAACTAAGAATTTCATGCCTAAATTGGGAGGTTTACCCTATGCTTTCGACCTGCAAGGACTCCCTCCAGAATGTTGCTGGGAACAGATTCTTGGGGTATCCATGCTGAACTCAGGTGTCCAAAAGTAATGATTGAAAGAACTTCAATCTCGAAAAAGCCTGAAATAAGATAATGGTTGGATTGTGTTGTGAAGGAACTTTCCTCTTTTTATGAGGAAAGCATTTATTTCTAGTGAGAGCCACAGGTTGTCAGGGCAGGATATCTCTGATCCTGTGGTAAAGTGTTAAACAATCCCACACACACACACACACACACACGGGTATCAGAAAAGGGGCTACATGGACATGGTATACTTTTCTGTGAGACAATTTCAAGGAAGAGAAGCTGGATCAAAACTGGACACTCTCTATCCATATTATGTCCTGGTCATTGGGCCAGCATTAGGTTTGCCTCTTTGGCAGCCTGTTTTCTGACCTCCTCTATCTGACTGCTAGAAATTAACAGATGCAGCTATGGCATTAGAGAGTGAGTGCTGAGCTGCTCTATGGCAGGCATAAGCCACATGTATGACTGACTCCTAGACATATAGCGGGCATAAGCCACATGTATGACTGACTCCTAGACATATAGCGGGCATAAGCCACATGTACGACTGACTCCTAGACATATGGTAGGCATAAGCCACATGTGCGACTGACTCCTAGACATATGGCAGGCATAAGCCACATGTGTGATTGACTCCTGGAAATGTCTGTCAGTACGATTCTCAATGAATGGGTCTCGGCTATGTTCAGACCAGCATGGAGCCAAATGTTTTGATGTTGCAAACTTGTTGTTGCATGTTGAAAAGGGTTTCTGGTTCATGCACAATTAAGATGGTTTTGGCATACTCAAGACCATGATGTCTCTGCTGACAGCTAGGACTTTAGTGTAAAAGACTGCCATGAGTGTCTTATAGAAAGCCAGATTAAAATTTGACAGGAGTAATGGTTGTGTAACGAAAGGCACTTTGATGCTTGGGTCTTGAAGTTGCCTTTTGAAGCAGTGCAAGATGTCGGCAACTTAACCAAACTGTAGAAGCTGTTTTCAAGAAAGCTGGTCTCTCTTTTTTTTAAAGAGATCAATGGATGTGCAGATTCTTCCCTCGACCACACTGGATTGATGAAGGAAGATGTTGCTTGTGAGCTTGTATCTTAGAATTTGTAAGAGTGGAGTGGCATGGAAACCTTCTGTAAAGATAGCAACAACTAAACTGGTGAAGCTGGGAGTCTATCCATGCTGGGACAGGGTGATCTCCTGGCATTCACTTTGATTTTCATTGAAGGCTGGACATGGGTAATGAATGTCTGAGAATGGGGAGTTACCAGTGCTTATTTGTGACGGTGCCAGGACTAGCGATAAACCAGTAATAGTTTTCCTAGGCATCCCTGACAGAACCAGGGCTGGACCTGGTGTGACCGGATACTGGACTGGGTATACCAGAAAGACAGATCACCATACCCAGTCCTAGTGGCAGATGGCATAGGTCAATGCTGTGCCAAAGCTAGAGTCATGGTCTGGGGTTGGCTGACTTCTGTTGCCTAAGTCAAGTACTGGCTGTAGAGGAAATGATTATCATTGCCAGTAATAGGGTCTGTATGTGATGATAGCATTTCCTTGACTGATACAGGTGGGCAACTATACCATATCGGTACTGGCAAGGTAGTCCGTGCTGTGATGGTTGCAGTTCTGTGGACTGGATATACCTGGAAAATAGATCACAATACCCTGACCTGGTAGTCAAAAACATAGGTCAGGACTGATCAAGAACTGGAATAGATGTGGTCTGTGGTTGGCTGGTGTCTGGTGCCAAAGTCTAGTACTGGCTAACCTGGGAAACATCACTGTAGCCAGTACCATGGTCTGTCTGTGATGAAGGGATGTCCAGGAATGTCTGGTTTGACCACCATACTATACTGGTATTGGCCCAATAGGTTGTTGTGAGATGATATGTTCTGGTTGTGGAAGTGGAAGTGCGGGCAACAATGGGACTGTAGCTGTGTGAAAAGTCATGATGGTAAAAGATCACCCTATTCTCATCTGGAAGGGAAATTTTTCCACCTGCATGGGTTTAGTCATCTGAGGCAGTGACAGCAATGATGTTGGTGGCATCCACATTCGTATGTTTCTTGGATCTTTCATTTGCCCAGGTCAATTGCTTAGCAGCAATGGTCACCATTACCTCAGAACATTGTGAGCACATGTCACATGTATGGTTTAATATGCACCCCATAAAACGAATACAGGATGGTTGATTATCCCTAGATAAATAATGAAAAACTTCCACTCTACACTTAATCCTACTCGTTGTTGTCGACACCTGTAATTAGAGAGAGCATGACCATGGCATATACATGTGAAATCAATCAAGCATTACACTGAACTTACTTGAAAAGGGTGCTATGAATTAAGATAAATGCCAGAGAAAAATGCAGAAATGATATTATATGGAATAAATGATCATTTACTTGACATAGTGCCCACTGATGCTGATACCCACAATTACAGAAGGCAAGACAATGACATATACAGGTGAAATCAGTCAAACATTGTGCTGAGCTTACAGCGCAGTGGATGCTAATAATTGAGATAAATAACAGAGTAAATGCAGGAATAATCCTATTACAACTAACATAATACTTGAGTACAGATATAACTTACATAATGGTCAAGTACCAATATAACTTACATAATGATCAAGAACTGATGTAATTTACATAATGGTCTAGTACTGATAGAATTTACATAATGGTTGAGTACTGATATGAGTGGTAAGCACTATAGACCATTGGAAAGGCAATTAAGATGACACTGATTAGCTCATTGCATGATAAAGTTAGACAACTGAAATGCAAAATATTCATTTATGATAAAGAAACAGTGAAATTTAGACAAAAAAATAGATGGAGCATATTTCCAGGAGGTGAGAAAACTCCATGTAATATCTCAACTGATAAAATGGCAGGCACTGTACCAGTATTTGCTAAGCCTTGAAAGAGCATGCTCACTAGGCACAAGCAGAAGCACTAACTGTTGATTACTGGGATATGGCGCCAATTACTCTATCCAAGGGGAGACCACTACTTTCTGACTTCCGTCTCATCAAGAAGATCACTTTTTAGCACTCTTGTTGCTATAATAAGCTGGAAGACATGGTTAATGTCTTTCTTAGCTTGGGAGGGCTGGATTTGCAAGGTAGTGGATTTAATCATAATGTATTATGATCAGGTAAAGTATTTGAAGAAGAAAACTATGCAGTGGTTGGCAAAGAGTGAAAAAATCTATGTTTTGTGATGTGATTATATTATTGGTGTTCTGCAGGGTTTTGGCAGATGATAAAATATATAACCCTCAATTAGCATTTAACTATCTCTGTGCTGACCCATACTATAATTTTTTTAAAGAAAAAAATTGATGTCTTAATTCTGCAAATAAAGAAGTTATGTTGAACATCATAGCACAATTAAGTGTGCTGCCACATTATGACATTATCAAACCTACATGAACAGAAACAGATAACAAAATAGATAACTATGCCTAGACAACCAGACTAAGACAAAAACAGATATAACAAAATAGATAATTACACCTAGACAACCAGATTAAGACAAAAACTGATATAACAACATAGATAGCTACATCTAGACAACAGACTAAGACAAAAACAGATATAACAACATAGATAAATATGTCTAGACATCCCGACTAAGACAAAAACAGATATAACAACATAGATAGCTACGTAAATACAACCAGACTAAGACAAAAACAGATATAACAACATAGATAGCTATGTCTAGACATCCCGACTAAGACAAAAACAGATATAACAACATAGATAGCTACGTCTATACAACCAGACTAAGACAAAAACAGATATAACAACATAGATAGCTACATCTAGACAACAGACTAAGACAAAAACAGATATAACAACATAGATAACTATGTCTAGACATCCCGACTAAGACAAAAACAGATATAACAACATAGATAGCTACGTCTATACAACCAGACTAAGACAAAAACAGATATAACAACATAGATAGCTACATCTATACAACCAGACTAAGACAAAAACAGATATAACAAAATAGATAATTACACCTAGACAACCAGACTAAGACAAAAACAGATATAACAATATAGATAACTATGTCTAGACATCCCGACTAAGACAAAAACAGATATAACAACATAGATAGCTACGTCTATACAACCAGACTAAGACAAAAACAGATACAACATAGATAGCTATGTCTACACAACCAAAGACAAAAACAGATATGACAACATAGATAGCTACATCTATACAACCAGACTAAGATGAAAAACAGATACAACAACATAGATAGCTATGTCTAGACAACAGACTAAGACAAAAACAGATATAACAACATAGAAGCTATGTCTATACAACCAGACTAAGACAAAAACAGATATGACAACATAGATAGCTACATCTATACAACCAGACTAAGACGAAAAACAGATATAACAACATAGATACCTATGTTTATACAACCAGACTAAGACGAAAAACAGATATAACAACATAGATAGCTACATCTATACAACCAGACTAAGACGAAAAACAGATATAACAACATAGATAGCTATGTTTATACAACCAGACTAAGACGAAAAACAGATATAACAACATAGACAGCTATGTTTATACAACCAGACTAAGACGAAAAACAGATATAACAACATAGATAGCTATGTTTATACAACCAGACTAAGACGAAAAACAGATACAACATAGATAGCTATGTCTAGACAACAGACTAAGACAAAAACAGATATAACAACATAGATAGCTATGTTTATACAACCAGACTAAGACAAAAACAGATATAACAACATAGATAGCTATGTCTAGACAACAGACTAAGACAAAAACAGATATAACAACATAGATAGCTATGTCTAGACAACAGACTAAGACAAAAACAGATACAACAACATAGATAGCTATGTCTATACAACCAGACTAAGACAAAAACAGATATAACAACATAGATAGCTACGTCTATACAACCAGACTAAGACAAAAACAGATATAACAGATAGCTATGTCTATACAACCAGACTAAGACAAAAACTGATACAACATAGATAACTACATCTATACAACCAGACTAAGACAAAAACTGATACAACATAGATAACTACACCTAGACAACCAGACTAAGATAATATAAGTTAAAATCACTATTCCATGTCATGTGGGTGTTACTTTACCTGGGAGTGGTGGCAATCCTTTTTCTTGGACTCTGGTTGCTGGGTTTCTGAGCGTCCTGAGCTGGCTGCCACTGGTTCTGCATATCCAACATCTCCTTCTGTATATCCAGCTGTGCCAAGTCTGCCACTTGACTGAAGAAAGTTGAGGATAGAAATGTAATATGAAAACTGATTCCCATAAAACAGGACTTTCAATAATAAGATGTACTTTTTCCTCCACTGGCCACAGCAAATGTCCGAATCAGATAAATAAACCCACTAGGTCCACTTTTACAGCAAAAACATTCCGCATATTTCAGAATAACTATTCATCATCATTATCATCATCGTCATCAACACCACCATCATTGTCATCATCATCAACAAGAAAATATTATTAATTATCAAAAAATTATACTGCTCTAAATCACTAACAATAATAATATAAATGTTTCCCCAAACACCTTGCTAATATAAATGTTTCCCCAAACACCTCACTATGCTTCCCCAAACACCTCACTAATATAAATGCTTCCCCAAACACCTCGCTAATATAAATGCTTCCCCAAACACCTCGCTAATATAAATGCTTCCCCAAACACCTCGCTAATATAAATGCTTCCCCAAACACCTCGCTAATATAAATGCTTCCCCAAACACCTCGCTAATATAAATGCTTCCCCAAACACCTCACTAATATAAATGCTTCCCCAAACACCTCACTAATATAAATGCTTCCCCAAACACCTCTGACTTCATGAAGTCAAAGTCTTGTACTGCAAACAATGTGACATAAAGAAAAGAAGCTGATATTTATGGACTCAGTGTTCAGACAATATAGTCTGTTTCAAAATACCACTGAAAGAAATTACTGCAAATGATAATGTGAATCATAAATATTTAAATGTCATTCAATTTTTGTCAATACAGCTTACTCAGCATACTAGCTACATACAATTTTCATGAATAAGAAATACTGTAGTGCATACAAACATTCTGCATATTGACCATTAAATTTGCTAAAAATGAATGCTTGCCAAAATTGTGTTACTGACAGTATATCTGAAAATATTAAAGGATATTGGTACAGCTTAATGTTCATTAAACTAAGAAGGCTGAGAATTTGTGAATATCAAAGGATAATGGTACATCTTGATGTTCATTAAACTAAGAAGGCTGAGAATTTGTGAATATCAAAGGATAATGGTACATCTTGATGTTCATTAAACTAAGAAGGCTGAGAATTTCTTTGACAATGTGTTGCATCATTTATTTTGGAAAAGTAAGTATCCTTTAACAGATCATGAGAATCTTGTGATTAATACTTTGAAACAGACCATCTTATTTGCACACCTTTTTCTCAATATTGTAATTGTATCAGGCATTGTCTGTTCATGGTATTGTGACTTTAGCTATATTTTATGACATCCTGTGTCAGTCAAAGATGAAAGGGGGATAATTAAACCAAATGAATGGCAAGCATGATAACCTCAACACAGTGTTATCAAAGATACTGACAGTGATATCGGAACCAAAGGAAACTTGATATCAGAAGAGAACTACTGACAAGGTTGATTGACTGGTTTGGATTTAACATCACATCAGCACATTCTAAGCTATATAATGCCCTGATAAAGGTAAGATTTGTAAGGAAAATTAGACGAGTGATATATTTGTCCCAAGACAATAGTCTGACAAGAAAAGTTGAAGGGAATGCTACCAGCTCACATCCATTAACAGTGTACCACTGAATCAAAATCGTTCATTTGCAAAAAGTAGGTAAATTAACCTTCACTGTACTTCAGAGCTAGGTCATCAGCAACTCATATAGATTCCATAGTATCCCTGAAAGCTGCATTAACAGCATCTTATTATTAACCATTGGTTGTTTGAAATTTAGTTACCTGTTTATTAGGTTAGTGTCATTAAATACTCTCAGAGAGTGAAATAATCTGAGATCTTGCATATATGAAGCTGTATGCCAAGTTTGGTTGGTATCAGTTGGTAGGTAAATTACCGTATATACTTGTGTATAATCTCAGTTCAAATGCAAACAACATAGACCCTGATCTGCCATCGCATAATGCGCCGGCAGACCAGGGTCTATGTTGTTTGTTCTACTGAGTAGTCATTACAAACTGCACAGACCCACATCTGCTGGCGCATTATACGACGTCATATCTGGGTATTTGCAGTTTGCTGTTGGTATCGGGTTATATGTGAGTATATATGGTATTATATGTACATGGAACATTGAATTATATGTACATAGAGCATTGAGCAAAGAAGTCAATTCTAAGTCATGCCTCATCAAATACTCTTCAAGAACAAACATGTTATGGATATGAAGCTTGGTATTAAATTTGATGGAGATCTCACTTGAAAAATGCAAGTTATGGTGTATCCAGATAAAGATGGATGAAAGGATGGTGGGTTACATGGAAAGGTTCAATTTAATAACCCTCATAGTGCTGTACAAATTGTAGTGATAAACCCTGCGCTGCAGATTTGTAGAGTGGAGGAAATGTGAAGTACTGTGATATGTTTGTATCCATGGCAACACACTCATGTATAGCAACAGTCAAGTAAACAATTCTCCGTTCTCACCTAACAGGAGCATTTGCATTCCCATCCACTGCTTCAGAATTTGATCCCTGAGTTGTTTTATTCATAGGACTGGATGGTGATTTGCTGGAAAAAAATTATTTGAAATCATGAGGGCCAAAGTAAAAACAGAAGGAGAACAGGCAACCATTTTTATTTAGGAGATAACAAAGACTTAGTTTTCATCAACAACAAACTTTCAAACCTGGTGTGAATGCGTTTTTTTTTTTAGTGAAAATAAATTCAGACTAAAGTGACCTTGACAGTAAAAAGTTGGCCCCTTTTCTAACTAAAGTTCTTTTTTTAATCTTTACATTTTTTAAACTATAAATTTGAACTATATAGCCAGTATTGTGCTGATATGCCATTTAAACCATATACATCCATCCATCCATCCATCCATCCATACATAAATATATACATACATACATAAATACATACATACACAGGCTATAAAAGACATAAAACAAAAAAATATATATTTTCTAGGATATAAAATTTTTTCTGTTGGTTTTAATAGCATTTTTAGCACATTATTGGCTTTATCATGCACAGGAAATTGGAGTTAATTGCCTTTCCCAATAACACCGAAGCAGCTGAACTGGGCTGGCCTGGGCAGGTATTGAACCAACTGAGCTATCATGGCTCGCTTCTACGATATGAAAGAAGAGCTACTATAATGAGTTGATACACGAGTGCAGTGAATTGCACATTATATGCCCACCCTGTTTTTAATGCTCCTCTATGTAGGTAACTTTTTTGTGCAGAAATCAGTTTTCTTCTCTCAGGCATAATGACCTTGAACTTTTGACCCCAAAATCAATATGCTTCTTCCTTATGTCAAATGCAAGCCATCTATAAAGATTGTTCCAGGTCTGTGATGTAGAACTAATGCTATTGTGCGGAAACCATTTTCTTCTTTCAGTCACAGTGACCTTGGTCTTTGACCCCTAAATAGATAGGCTTCTCCCTTACCCAAAGTCCAAGCCATTCAAAGTTTAGTCTAGGTATGTGATGTACAACTAACATTCTTAAGCAGAAACGATAGCTTTTGCCTTTATAAATTATATTAATACATATAACTGTCTTGATACTAATACATATAGCTGTCTTGATACTAATACATATGGCTGTCTTGATGCAAATACATATGGCTGTCTTGATGTAAATACATATGGCTGTCTTGATGTAAATACATATGGCTGTCTTGATACTAATACATATGGGTGTCTTGATGTAAATACATATGGGTGTCTTGATACTAATACATATGAGTGTCCTGATGTAAATACATATGTCTGTCTTGATGTAAATACATATGTCTGTCTTGATGTAAATACATATGACTGTCTTGATGTAAATACATATGTCTGTCTTGATGTAAATACATATGGGTGTCTTGATACTAATACATATGTCTGTCTTGATACTAATACATATGTCTGTCTTGATACTAATACATATGTCTGTCTTGATGTAAATACATATGACTGTCTTGATACTAATACATATGACTGTCTTGATGCAAATACATATGGCTGTCTTAATACTAATACATATGACTGTCTTGATGTAAATACATATGGCTGTCTTGGTACTAATACATATGACTGTCTTGATGTAAATACATATGTCTGTCTTGATGTAAATACATATGTCTGTCTTGATGTAAATACATATGTCTGTCTTGATACTAATACATATGGCTGTCTTGGTACTAATACATATGACTGTCTTGATGTAAATACATATGTCTGTCTTGATGTAAATACATATGTCTGTCTTGATGTAAATACATATGTCTGTCTTGATGTAAATACATATGTCTGTCTTGATGTAAATACATATGTCTGTCTTGATGTAAATACATATGTCTGTCTTGATGTAAATAAATATGACTGTCTTGATGTAAATACATATGTCTGTCTTGATGTAAATACATATGTCTGTCTTGATGTAAATACATATGTCTGTCTTGATACTAATACATATGGCTGTCTTGGTACTAATACATATGACTGTCTTGATGTAAATACATATGTCTGTCTTGATGTAAATACATATGTCTGTCTTGATGTAAATACATATGACTGTCTTGATGTAAATACATATGTCTGTCTTGATGTAAATACATATGTCTGTCTTGATGTAAATACATATGTCTGTCTTGATACTAATACATATGGCTGTCTTGATACTAATACATATGTCTGTCTTGATGTAAATACATATGTCTGTCTTGATGTAAATACATATGTCTGTCTTGATGTAAATACATATGTCTGTCTTGATGTAAATACATATGTCTGTCTTGATACTAATAGATATGTCTGTCTTGACACTAATACATATGGCTGTCTTGATGTAAATACATATGGCTGTCTTGATACTAATACATATGGCTGTCTTGATACTAATACATATGACTGTCTTGATGTAAATACATATGGCTGTCTTGATACTAATACATATGGCTGTCTTGGTACTAATACATATGACTGTCTTGATGTAAATACATATGTCTCTCTTGATGTAAATACATATGTCTGTCTTGATGTAAATACATATGTCTGTCTTGATGTAAATACATATGTCTGTCTTGATGTAAATACATATGTCTGTCTTGATACTAATAGATATAATAGCTGTCTTGATACTAATACATATGACTGTCTTGATACTAATACATATGACTGTCTTGATACTAATACATATGACTGTCTTGATGTAAATACATATGTCTGTCTTGATACTAATACATATGGCTGTCTTTGTACTAATACATATGACTGTCTTGATGTAAATACATATGTCTCTCTTGATGTAAATACATATGTCTGTCTTGATGTAAATACATATGTCTGTCTTGATGTAAATACATATGTCTGTCTTGATGTAAATACATATGTCTGTCTTGATACTAATAGATATAATAGCTGTCTTGATACTAATACATATGACTGTCTTGATACTAATACATATGACTGTCTTGATGTAAATACATATGTCTGTCTTGATACTAATACATATGGCTGTCTTGGTACTAATACATATGACTGTCTTGATGTAAATACATATGTCTGTCTTGATGTAAATACATATGTCTGTCTTGATGTAAATACATATGTCTGTCTTGATGTAAATACATATGTCTGTCTTGATGTAAATACATATGTCTGTCTTGATACTAATAGATATAATAGCTGTCTTGATAGTAATATATATGACTGTCTTGATACTAATACATATGACTGTCTTGATGTAATACATGTGGCTGTCTTGATGTAAATACATATGGCTGTCTTGATGTAAATACATATGTCTGTCTTGATGTAAATACATATGTCTGTCTTGATGTAAATACATATGTCTGTCTTGATACTAATACATATGGCTGTCTTGATACTAATACATATGGCTATCTTGATACTAATACATATGTCTGTCTTGATGTAAATACATATGACTGTCTTGATGTAAATACATATGGCTGTCTTGATGTAAATACATATGGCTGTCTTGATACTAATACATATGGCTGTCTTGATGTAAATACATATGACTGTCTTGATGTAAATACATATGGCTGTCTTGATGTAAATACATATGGCTGTCTTGATACTAATACATATGGCTGTCTTGATGTAAATACATATGGCTGTCTTGATACTAATACATATGACTGTCTTGATACTAATACATATGGCTGTCTTGATGTAAATACATATGACTGTCTTGATGTAAATACATATGTCTGTCTTGATGTAAATACATATGGCTGTCTTGATACTAATATATACGGCTGTCTTGATGCAAATACATATGGCAGTCTTGATGTAAATACATATGGCAGTCTTGATGTAAATACATGTGTCTGTCTTGATACTAATACATATGTCTTTCTTGATACTAATACATATGTCTGTCTTGATACTAATACATATGTCTGTCTTGATGTAAATACATATGACTGTCTTGATGTAAATACATATGGCTGTCTTGATGTAAATACATATGGCTGTCTTGATACTAATACATATGGCTGTCTTGATGTAAATATATATGGCTGTCTTGATACTAATACATATGGCTGTCTTGATGTAAATACATATGACTGTCTTGATGTAAATACACATGGCTGTCTTGATGTAAATACATATGGCTGTCTTGATACTAATACATATGGCTGTCTTGATGTAAATACATATGGCTGTCTTGATACTAATACATATGGCTGTCTTGATGTAAATACATATGTCTGTCTTGATGTAAATAAATATGTCTGTCTTGATACTAATACATATGGCTGTCTTGATACTAATACATATGGCTGTCTTGATACTAATACATATGGCTGTCTTGATACTAATACATATGACTATCTTGATACTAATACATATGGCTGTCTTGATACTAATACATATGACTGTCTTGATACTAATACATATGGCTGTCTTGATGTAAATACATATGGTTGTCTTGATGTAAATACATATGGCTGTCTTGATGTAAATACATATGGCTGTCTTGATACTAATACATATGGCTGTCTTGATACTAATACATATGGCTGTCTTGATGTAAATACATATGGCTGTCTTGATACTAATACATATGGCTGTCTTGATGTAAATACATATGGCTGTCTTGATACTAATACATATGGCTGTCTTGATGTAAATACATATGGCTGTCTTGATACTAATACATATGGCTGTCTTGATGTAAATACATATGACTGTCTTGATACTAATACATATGGCTGTCTTGATACTAATACATATGTCTGTCTTTATACTAATACATATGTCTGTCTTGATACTAATACATATGGCTGTCTTGATACTAATACATATGACTGTCTTGATGCAAATACATATGACTGTCTTGATACTAATACATATATCTGTCTTGATACTAATACATATGACTGTCTTGATACTAATACATATGGCTGTCTTGGTACTAATACATATGTCTGTCTTGATGCAAATACATATGACTGTCTTGATACTAATACATATATCTGTCTTGATACTAATACATATGACTGTCTTGATACTAATACATATGGCTATCTTGATACTAATACATATGTCTGTCTTGATACTAATACATATGACTGTCTTGATACTAATACATATGACTGTCTTGATACTAATACATATATCTGTCTTGATACTAATACATATGACTGTCTTGATACTAATACATATGACTGTCTTGATGCAAATACATATGACTGTCTTGATACTAATACATATATCTGTCTTGATACTAATACATATGACTGTCTTGATACTAATACATATGGCTATCTTGATACTAATACATATGTCTGTCTTGATGCAAATACATATGACTGTCTTGATACTAATACATATGACTGTCTTGATGCAAATACATATGGGTGTCTTGATACTAATACATATGACTGTCTTGATGCAAATACATATGGGTGTCTTGATACTAATATGTATGGGTGTCTTGATACTAATACATATGACAGCCTTGATAGTAATACATATGACAGCCTTGAAACTAATACATATGGGTGTCTTGATACTAATAAATATGGGTGCCTTGATACTAATACACATAGCTGTCTTGATACTAATACATATGGGTGTCTTGATACTATTACATATGGGTGTCTTGATACTAATAAATATTGGTGCCTTGATACTAATACAGATAGCTGTCTTGATACTATTACATATGGGTGTCTTGATACTATTACATATGGGTGTCTTGATACTAATAAATATGGGTGCCTTGATACTAATACAGATAGCTGTCTTGATACTAATACATATGGGTGTCTTGATACTAATACAGATAGCTGTCTTGATACTAATACAGATAGCTGTCTTGATACTAATACAGATAGCTGTCTTGATACTAATACAGATAGCTGTCTTGATACTAATACAGATAGCTGTCTTGATACTAATACAGATAGCTGTCTTGATACTAATACAGATAGGTGTCTTGATACTAATACAGATAGCTGTCTTGATACTAATACAGATAGCTGTCTTGATACTAATACACATAGCTGTCTTGATACTAATACAGATAGCTGTCTTGATACTAATACATATGGGTGTCTTGATACTAATACACACAGCTGTCTTGATACTAATACAGATAGCTGTCTTGATACTAATACAGATAGCTGTCTTGATACTAATACATATGGGTGTCTTGATACTAATACACACAGCTGTCTTGATACTAATACACATAGCTGTCTTGATACTAATACATATGGGTGTCTTGTTACTAATACCTTTTAGCTGTCTTGATACTAATACATATGGGTGTCTTGATACTAATACTCATAGCTGTCTTGATACTAATACACATAGCTGTCTTGATACTAATACATATGGGTGTCTTGTTACTAATACCTTTTAGCTGTCTTGATACTAATACACATAGCTGTCTTGATACTAATACACATAGCTGTCTTGATACTAATACACATAGCTGTCTTGATACTAATACATATGGGTGTCTTGATACTGATACACATGGGTGTCTTAATACTAATACATATGGGTGCCTTGATACTAATACACAGCTGTCTTGATACTAATACATATGGGTGCCTTGATACTAATAAATATGGCTGTCTTTATACTAATAAAGATGGCTTTCTTGTAAAAGGTAACAAGTGTAAACTTACAGTTTTTGAGGTGATGTCTGACAGATCTTGCTTGTCATGGAGGATCTCTGATTGATAAAAAGACAAAGATAAAAATATCATTAATTTTGATCATGGAACCTACTTCATTCTATACATATGGATTTGCGTGTTAATTAATTAATGTCATGCTTCACCACTCCTTTGATAATCTGCACTTTGACAATGCAATAAGATTCATGGATTCATGGTTGACAACAAAATTTCTGATCATAAACCATTTTTTTTGCTTCAGTCACAGTGACCCTGACCCTTGATTTTTTTATGCCAAAATTAATAAGCTTTTTACTCATTCAAAGTGCAAATCAAACACAAAGTTCAGTCAGGTCTGTTATGTAGAACTAATGTTATAGTGTGGGAAACATTTCTTTCTTCAGTCACAGTGAGTTTGACCTTTGACCTTTTGACTCCAAAATCGATACGTTTCTTCCTTATCCCACGCACATGCCATCCACAAAATTTTGTCCAGGTATGTGATTTAGAACTAATATTATTGCACAGAAACCATTTTTCTTATTTGAGTCAGTGATTTTGGCCTTTCACCTTTTGACCCCAAAATCAATATGTTTCCTCCTTAACCCAAGTGCAAGCAATCCACAAAGTTCGGTCCCGGTATGTGATGTACAACTAATGTTATTGTGCAGAAACCATTTCTCTTCTTTCAGTCAGTGACCATGACCTATAATCTTTTAACCCCGAAACTGAGAGGCTTCTTCCTCATCCCAAGTGCAAGCCATCCATAGAGTTTAGTAACTGCAAACAAAATTAGTAACAGATGAACAGATGGACAACATCACAACATACCATATATACTCACGTATAAGCTAATACCAACTGCAAACTGCATAGACCCAGATCTGCATTCGTATAATGCGCCGGCAGATCGGGGTCTATGCAGTTTGTAGGGACTAATCAGTAGAACAAAAAACATAGACCCTGATCTGCTGGCACATTATGTGACAGCAGATCAGGATCTATATTGTTTGCATTTAGACTCGGATTATATGCGAGTATATATGATAATACGTTCTGGCCTCTGGTGGGCATATACAAATTCTCCAAAAATTTAACTAGGATCATTGTAATACATATTGCAAAGTGTGTGTGATACTTAAAGTACACAGTGATGTTTGAATTGTAATTTGTGAGTGAGTTATTTTCCAAACTCATTCCAACTGCAAACTGCATAGACCCAGATCTGTCGTCGCATAATGCACCGGCAGATCTGGGTTTATGGAGTTTGTAGGGATTAATCAGTAGAACAAACAACATAGACCCTGATCTGCTGGCACATTATGCGACAGCAGATCCGGGTCTATGTTGTTTGCATTTGGACCCGGACTTCTGACTCCTATTCTAGGTGTAGATGGTACACCTCATTCATATTCCGTCATTACAATTTGAATCAAACCTGGCTTATTTCATGTTTTCTAAATTTATATGGTACATCTTCATTTTATTTATTTATTCACAAAAACAAAAAGAAGTTTTGATGAAATCCGTGTTTCATGTAATTGAATGTAAAAAGCAATTATTCTAATCCAAAAATCTTGGTGAAGGCTTGGAATCTGAATTCAAGGCCTCAGAGTGCAGATTATATGGGATATCTGAGAAACTGAATAAATATATCTAATCTCCCACCAACACAGAAGCATCCATTTAAAGAATACATTTGCTATAACCATGTGTTCATCCATTATTCACACTAAGGTAATCAAAGTACAGAATACGGCACATGTTCTTACATCCCAGCATCACTATCAGACGATCTGAATGATTATCATGTCAGTTCTCCATTCTATTCTACCTACAACTGTCAAATGGAACCAATCAATACTCAAAACAAACATATGAACACTTTAATGTTTAAAATCGGGAACCAATACACAAATACAGGCCTCATTTTTAAAACCATCCAATCATGTCAGTAAGCTTAATTAACACTACCTGTATTTCAAGTCCTCAATGCCAGGGTATCCCAAACACTTAGCGGGACAAACTGGACAATCGGGGTGGATTTCAGTGGTATGACTATTATTTTAAATAGTTACTTAGAACACAATTGTTAAATCAGTTTAAAATTGGTTTTTAAATGGAAAGCAGCTTTAAAAGCTTCAACTTTAAATTTAATTTCATCTATTTCTGCACAATATTGTGTATCATATGCAAAAATACACATGGAGTTTAACATAATTTAATGTGCATACCACAAAAATTAAAATCATCAAATCACTAAGGCAGTCAACATTCCTGACAAAGTTTTCAGAGTATGGGATTCCAACCATCATTACCTTTGGCTTTTTTCTCGGTGGCTCTTCCTCATCTCCACTGTCATCAACACCTTCCAGTTTGACTCTCCCATGGTCTGGGATTGTGGCTGGTTTCACTGAAGTCTGTTGATAGGAGGTCAGTAGACTGGATATTTTCATCGTGCCACAAGTGATTGCTATGTCCAGTGGGGTCAAATTCTAGGGAGGGAAATACCATTGATTGAACCAAATATGATAGTTAGTGGTGCACCATATGGCCTGGTTTCAAGCAATAACCAAAAATGTAATGTATTTTGTGCTGAAATACTACCTTCAATACTGTTTCAAAGTGTACAAGTCCAAAACCTGTCAACTTGAGAAAGGTCTCGTAAAGGCGTTATGAACCATATAAGAGTACTGTGAATAGCACATTATATGCCAGTTCCATGTTTAATAGTCCTCTGTGCAGATAAATGACACGTTTTTTGCAGAAACCATTTTTCTTCTTTTAGTCATAGTGACCTTTACCTTTGACATTTTGGCCCTGAAATTGACAGGCTTCCTTCTTACCCAAAGTGCAAGCCATCTATAAAGTTTGGCAAGGTCTGTGATGTAAAACTAATGTTATTGTACAGAAACAATATTTCTTCTTTCAGCTAGTGGCCTTGACCTTTGACCCTTTGATTCCAAAATTATTATCCTTCTTGCTTACTCCAAGTGCAAGCCATCCACAAAGTTTGGTTGAGGTATGTATGTAGAATCAATGTTACTGTGCAGAAACCATTGTTTAATTCTTTCAGTGACCTTGACTTTTGACTTTTGTTTACTCCAAATCAATAGGGTTCTTCCTTACACCATGTGCAAGCCAGCCAAAAAGTTTGGTAACTGTAGATGATGATGGAGAACTCCAGTTATTGTATGCAAACCATTTTTCTTCTTTTAGTCATAGTGACCTTGACCTTTAACCTTTTGAGCCTAAAATCGATAGCGTTCTTCCTTACCCCAAGTGCAAGCTATACACAAAGTTTGGTAACTGTAGATGGTGGAGAACTCAAATTATTGTGTAGAAACTGTTTTCCTTGTTTCAGTCAGTTATCTTGACATTTGAGCTTTTGAGCCTGAAATCAATAGGGTTTTTCCTTATCCAAAGTGCAAGCCATCCACAAAGTTTGGTAACTGTTGATGGTGGACAACTACAGCTATTGTGCAGAAACCAAACTGGTAACATATGGACAGATGAACAACATCATAACATAATACATTCTACCTATGCTGTAACTGCTGTAATGTCCTCATTAAAGTGAGGTTAGTACACCATAATGAAAAGAAGCTCCTACCTAGCTGTAAATTCAACTCATAAATGGGCCATAACTGTATCAAAATGAGCAGTGTTCATCTGAAAATCTCATTTTAGGCATCAAAATACTGATGGGACTAGTCCATACAGAATACTTTCATTACTCAAGACCCATCTACCTATATATACCTTTTCCCTACTAAGGACCTTAATCTTTGAGCTAGGGATTTGACTATTGTATGATAAAGTGTGGACCTGGGTAAAGTTTCATGAAAGTATCTGAATGGTAAAAAAATTACAGAATGGATAAGGAAACTGGCCATTTATTTACATATTCCTTTGTTGTGACCTTGACCTTCAGTTAGGTATATGTCAACACTGTCAAGTCAAGATAGATAACAGGCTAAAGTTGCATTGGTTCAAAAGTTAAAAGTTATCCGTATACATGGATAGAGGTCACTGATTTATATTTTTTCTTGCAGTGACATATACTTTTGAATGTATCTTGCAGTAACATATACTTCTGAATGTATCTTGCAGTGACATACTTTTGAATGTATCTTGCAGTGACATATACTTTTGAATGTATCTTGCAGTGACATATACTTTTAAATGTATCTTGCAGCAACATATACTTTTGAATGTATCTTGCAGCAACATATACCTTTGAATGTATCTTGCAGCGACATATACTTTTGAATGTATCTTGCAGCGACATATACTTTTGAATGTATCTTACAGTGACATACTTTTGAATGTATCTTGCAGTGATATATACCTTTGAATGTATCTTGCAGTGATATATACCTCTGAATGTATCTTGCAGTGATATATACCTTTGAATGTATCTTGCAGCAACATATACTTTTGAATGTATCTTGCAGCGACATATACTTTTGAATATATCTTGCAGTGATATATACCTTTGAATGTATCTTGCAGTGATATATACCTTTGAATGTATCTTGCAGCGACATATACCTTTGAATGTATCTTGCAGCGACATATACTTTTGAATGTATCTTGCAGCGACATATACTTTTGAATATATCTTGCAGCGACATATACTTTTTGAATGTATCTTGCAGCGACATATACTTTTGAATATATCTTCAGTTGTTCAAAAGTTATACTATTGACAAGGAAACAGAATTACATTTGTTTTCTGAGACCTTTAACCTTAAGACAGGTGGCATGGCTATGGTACATGCCACACCATCTAGATATGATATATAATTGGGCAAATTTCCATGCAAACCTGTCCAACCATTACCAATTTATGGCCTGGACAAGCAAATGTTAAGAAATGGACAGACAGACAATGCCATAACACAATATGCATGACTTAAGACAGGCACATAAAAATGATAGTATCTTCCAAAGTTCTGACCCTCTCCTCTTTTTTTCTGAGACAGCCCTCAGGTTCAGTCATTAATTGTATCTAAATTAGCCATAGTACAAATTACAAAATCTAACAAGGATAATAATGTTGGATATTTTTTTCATAGTTAAATGTTCACAATTTTAGGGTGTAATTGTGCTAAAACATATATGCAACTGACCTGCAAACGTCTAACAAGTGGCCCAAATGAGCCTGAGATCACTCAAATGGCTGACATCTGCCTAACAGCCAAATGCAAGAGTGGTTGGCCAAGAAATCTGAGTTAGTAGGATGATTTCTGTTTATATTTCTTCCAATGGTGTTGATTGCATATGTTATGAAAACAATTGTTTCAAGGTTTTTCTTATTTTTGTATCTTCATCCATATTTGATGGCACATCATTATCATTTATCCACTACTGAAAGGCCCCTATGCCTGGACACTTTGTGTCAAAGTTGGACAAATTCTTGTTCAGCATTTTTTTTAAATAGATAAAATTGTGTAGATGTTTTCCTACTTTTAGTAACAGCAGCCAGAACAGCATCATTTGCATCAACATGAAAGGCATTCAAGCTAGGACACTTATGTCAAATTTGATCAAAGCATGTTAAGCTTATTTTTAAGAAGATATTAAAGCTTTTCCATTTTTAGTAACAGCAGCCATACTGGATGGCAGATTAGCAACATTTGTTCAAACTTAAAAGCCCTTCATGCCAGAATGCCTTCTGTAAACTTTGGTCAAATTCTGTTGAGTGGTTATTGAAAAGTTGTTTAAAGGATTTTCCATTTTTAGTAATGGTGGCCACATTAAATGGCAAATTGACATCAGTATAAAATATAAAGCCCTCTATGCCAGGATGCTTTCTGTCAAATTTGGTTAAATTCTGTAAAGTGGTTTTGTGAAGAAGCCATTTAATTTTTTTTTTCATTTATTAGTAATGACAGCCATATGTCATGGCAGATCAGCATCAGTTCTACAAACTGAAAGTCTTCTATGCAAGGATGTCTTTTGTCAGAATTTCTCAAATTTTGTTGAGCAGTTTTTGAGAAGTGATTTGAAGTTGTTGTTTTTTTTTAGTAATGTCAGCCATATCTGATGGCGCATTGGCATCATTTGTACAGATCTGAAAGGTTGTCATGCCAAGATGCTTTCTATCAAGTTTGGTCAAATTCTATTCAGAGAAGCTGCTGTTTAAAAGGCTTTTCTATTTTTAGTAATGGTGGCCATACCTGATGGTGTTTTGGCATCATTTGTATAAATCTGAAAGGTTGTCATGCAAGGATGCTGTCAAATATGATCAAATTCTGTTTAATAGTTTTGCAGAAGTTATTTAAAGGATTTTCTATTTTTTAGTACTGGCAGTCATATCTGATGGCATATCAGCATCATTTGTATCAAGTTCAAAGGCCTTGATGCCAGGATGCTCTTTGCCACATTTGGTTCAAATTGGTCAGGTGGGTTTGAAAAAACTTTGAAAATAGCAATTGTTGATGGACAATGTATTGGTTTTTCTATTTTTAATAATGGTGCCATATTTGATGGCAGATCTGCATTATTTGTTCAAATATAAAAAGTCTTCTTGCCAGGATACTTTACGTCAAATTTAATCAAATTCTGGTCAGCAGTTTTTGAGAAGAAGATGTTTAAAGTTTTTTCTGTTTAGTAGTAGTGGTGGTAATTTGATGGCTGATCATCATTTGTACACATTTTTAAGTCATCCATTCCAGGATGCTCTCTGCCAAATTTTGTCAAAATTGGTCCACTGGTTTTCAAGAAGAACTTTAAAATAGCAATTGTTGATGGATGCTTGAAGCTTTGTGGCCAGGTGAACACAAAAACCCATCACTGCACTGAAGTTGGCGGTACAGATGTGAAAATCTGATCAGGTCATCTTTATAAGAATATTTGTTTTATGATGTGTGTAAGACTTCACAGCAAGCTGTGTCATATGTAACAGTTTTGTGTAACTGCACTGAAATGGATTCAAGATGCACATACTAACATACAGTCAAGCATACTGCCAGACATCAGAAAATGCTGGATTTTATTAGATGTCAGTGCATGAGAAAATTGGTTTAACTTCATTACCTGCATGGAGTTTAAACATTGCAAATGAAATCAATCACAGAACACAAGAACAGTACCACTCTTACCTTTTTATTTCTAATGGAGACATCTGGTTTTCCATCACTGACAAGAGATTTTACAATAGTATAGCAATTTTCGTGATGACTAAGGAGGTGCAGAAGAGTGTCCCCAGCCCCATTCTGAGAGTTGACCAGTTCAGTCAGGAAATCTATTGAATACACAAGAAAGGTTTTGCAGAGTTCACATTTCTGGAGAATAATACAGTATCCACTTAACTCCACTGCCAAACATGGTTGACACACTTCAATTTTGTATTCCATCACATTTTCTAATTCAATATTCATAATACTTGTTATTATCATATAAGGTAATTATCGGTCATATGATTTTAGACTAAAAGCTCCTAAATGAAAATTCTGCATTGGAAAGGTTACAAGTGCTATCTCTTTATAAGAAACACTGTAAAATTCTGCTGAAAAATGTTTAAATAAAATTTGACCTTGCATATTATTGATAAAGTTTTTTGTCTTTTGCTTTCAACTTCCATTTTTTCTAAAATTAATGAGTGGAAACAGAACACGGGTTCCTTGATGCAAAAGGCTGAATTTGAACAGTAGCAATAACTCTGTTGAATGATGGTGAAAAAATATAAAATTGTATGATATTCCAAATAATTTGACCTGAGCAACAAAAAAAAATGATATTGGACTTCTGTAATTTGAAAATGTAATTAAATGAAATAAATGTAACAAGAGTCCCTTGAAAAAAAAGAATTTCCAGAAATTCAAGATAAGACTGTTTCTTCTTGTTAGCTGCTGAGTATTGAAACCATCTCTGATACTCTTAAGAATATAAATTTTTAGTAAATTATGTTTCTCTGAGATTACTTACTTGATCACATTAACATTAAGAAATAAACTCCACTACCTTGTAAATCCAGCCCTCCAGAAAGATGAAAAATTTGTCTTTCTCATCTATGTAACATATAGTTAAAGGGAAGAAACTCTTCCTTATTACCTCCTCTTTCCACCGCTAGGTGGCTACCAGTATACCCGATGTTTAGCAGTTTAAGCTTGAGCAGAACATCAACAAGGACACCTACATTGCAGGGAAGTATGGGAGGGCATGAATGTATTGTGATCATAGTATTAGAGGAGCATAATTTACTAACAAATTTACTTTCTCCCTTGAATATATTCCCTGATCACATTAACATTAGGAAAATAGGTAATAGGAGAAGCAAATGCTGCACATCCAACCTCTACCTTGGGTATCCTTCAAAGGAAATATGGCTGGAGTCCCTATATAAAAATAAACCACTCCGCTAACAAGGAAGCACAACCGACGATCACATAACACATGGCATCAATACATACCTGTCAACCTCCTGAGACAAAAACCTGTACACCAGACCAAAAAAAAACCTTACAAAGTTAAGAAAAACCTTACGCCAAAGACAGGGTGAGCAAAATTTTTTTCATCCACTTGTCCAGGACAAGTGGTTTCAGAAAATTCACTTGTCCCACCTAAATTTTCACATGGCCACCTTACTTTTCACTTGTTCCAAAATGGTAATCACTTGCCGAGATTTGATGAGATGTATGTACTTAATCCATTGAAAGAACAAATGAAATAATATACAACATAATTATTTCTAAAAAGAATTTAATTTTTCTAAAACAGTTGTTGATATACGTTTGGCTACTTCAGGTACATGTATATATGTTTTAGCTTCTGGATTTTGAAAAAAATGTCCATGTACATGTCTGCCACCTGCACCAGCACTAAGCCAGCAGTTGATAGCTGTGTCTGAATTAAAGTCTTCAAGCTCTGGTCCATTTGGTGAAATGTTCGTTAGAATTTTTACACTCTCTTGGTTTAAGGAATTCTCACACTCAGTAGCAGTCTTACGTTTTCCTCCACTTTCACAAGAATTTTACTTCTTCAAATCGTCCTTATTACCTTCCTTGTGAAAATAATTTAGCAAACTCATTTTACCCACATAGTAAATATCAGCTTGCTTGATAACTACTTCTAAAGTGATCATAACAAACATTTTCTCTTTTAAATATGAACAGAGCTCATTAATTAGCATAACTGTTTCGCTTCAAACGCAATATCGCACGTGAAAGTTGATTGTCTTTATAATCAATTAAAAATGAAAGAATCATTACTGTCATTTAATCAGTTCATAAAGGAAACCAACACTGATGTTGGTAAAGTACCTTTCATTAATTTAATTACGTTGACTCGCTGGATTAAAATCAAAGTGAGCCACTCGTGAGGATCTGGTTTAAGTAAACACAGTGCAACAAAGCCGCTTAAAACACTGCTAATTAATCATAGCAGCTTTGTTTTGTTTGAGGTGTTTTGATTTGCCGATAATTTGGTCGCTTAGCCCAATATGCAGTAAAGCGGTAACAGAACGTGCACATATGCCTTAGTTATCACTGACCACCTGTAGGTGTTATACAGGATGTAAATGTATATATGGAGAGTGGTAGAATCAAATATTCAGTATGCTCAGAGGGCATGAATGGACAAATAAAGGTAGATGTAGTGATTAAAGCACAATAACAAAGATTTCGCCCTTTTTTTTTTTTAAATTTAAAAAACTGAACAAAATGGTTGTACGGCCATACACTGTAAACCCCCCCCAAAAACCGTACAAATTAAGGGATTCCTATACAAGTTGACAGGTATGTCAATACATGGGTATTGAGAAATTATGTTTTCTCACCAATAAAAATCTGGGCAAATCCAGAGAAAGTGCAAAACCCACACCTGTGGGTAGGTTTTGATGTTGCAACTTGGTCTGGTTGTTGGATGAGTTGTAGCCACTGTACCCACCGGATTCAATTCTTGTCTTTGCAGCACTATATCTCAGAGACAGAAACTCAAGAAGGTTGACTGTTCATTCCAATCAATGGCTTCAATAATGTCTCAGATTGAAACAAAGTTCAAAAGCAAGGCTCACAGCGATTACTTGAATCTCATGGGCTGAAAATTTCATGAGATGTATCTGTATGCTGAGCATATAACTCACTTCAACAAGATTCTAAGGCTTAACCTCATTTCCAGCTTTCACTTGAAGAAAGAAGCTGTTAGGTCCCATGACTTCTCCATGTGTTTCAAGTAGTGATTGAAAGCAAGGAACATGTCTTGCCTCACTGCCTTTCTTGATGTATCAATCGAGGACAGAGAGAGCAATGACCACTTTCTGGTTGCCTGCTGATGAAAACCAGATCTAAACTATGAAACTTGGTTATCTCATTATAACCATGGACATCCAATCGGAACTGGAGATTACTTGGGTCCACTGAAAAGGCATACAACTCAGTCAGCCTGCATGCCAAAGATAAGGCTATCACAAAAATATGTTTTAGAAAACAGTAGCTTTAGAAACGTTCTGGCTAAAGGCTTGAACTTATCTGAGTTGAGCCATGTCAAAACCCAAGAAGGATTCCATAAAGGATACAAGGTGAGTGATCATGGCCTGTTCTAGTCAAAGTTGGCCAACAAGTATTATGGGTCCTTGTCATGACCTATATCCCCTCTACCATGATGCAAGAATGTGATGGAAATGATGGAGTGGTGGCCCCGGTTAGTAATAGAAGCTAATCTTTCTGCTCAAAAATCCTGAGAAAAAAGTTAGCCAACTGAGATATTAAAGCATTCAAAAGGATGATGTTATTGCCCCTCCACCAGTCCCTGAAAACATGCCACTTTCCCATGTAAGCCTTTAAAACAGAGGGTCTTCAAGCTCGTGAAATTCTCTCCATGATTTGAAAGTTCAAATTCTTTCTGCTGGGAATGTGTCTGATCTGGACTGTAATCACATACTGGGATCACCACCATAGAAAATCCCAGACCAGGTCCTCGAGCTTGGGTGAATTGTTACACACCTGTTTGTGTAGATAGGTGACCACCACTGAATTGTCAGACATTACAAGGACAACTTTTCCACAAAGCTGATCCTACCAGAAACGAAAGACATTCATCACTGCATTCATTTCTAAACGGTTAATATGAAGTGATTTCTCCTCTAGACTCCAGTTGCCTCGCACTGTGGTGAAGCATGGCAACAGGTGATCCCCCCCAACCATAAAAGGTGGCATCCATACAAACTGTAATCTTTAGTTGGGGTTTCTCCAGAGAAATTCCTGCTGTAAGCCATTGCTTATCTTGCCAATGATGCAGGAATTGTTTTATCTCGGTCAAGATTGTAATACAATGACCTGAACGACCAGAAAAAAGGGGTCCCACTTAGCCAGTAGTGCAATCTGCAGAGGGCACATGAAAAGGCAGCTGAGAAGAATTAAGTCTGCCACTGCATTTAGCAAAATAAGGAAAGTATAGAAGTCTAGTGCCTACAGGTAGATTCTCAGTGGGTGGTTGGTGTGAAAAGTCATTGCTCATTGTTTGGAGGCTTGGGGAAGGAGAAACTTGGTTTCCTTTCCCCTCTGAGACTAAGGAGTCTGCTGCCATCTGAAATTGGGTCATGGTTGAGACTGCTGCTGTTGAGCGGGATTTGACCATCTATCCCCCGGCCTACAATCGTCTCTCCATTGTGGCAGTGTTTGATGTGGTTGAAAAGTCAGAAGAAGTGTAAGGAGAACTAGAGGGACAGCTCTTCTGCACTGCTTACTTTGTCAAATGGCACAGACAAACCAAAGGGCAATGAGCACAGGGCTAAAGAGAGATGCGGCTTCAGTGACGATGAGTGGAGAAAGGTGTCTCGTTGTACCTAATCAATACCGCAAGATGACAGTTTGATTAATCTTCTGCCTTGCACAGTCAGCATCCATCCACCAAGTCACTTCCATCTGATTGTCTCTATCTGGGCGTTCTCTGTGCTGTGGTGACCACATCTGGAGGCACTGTGTCTGTGATAGGCTAAACATGGCAGATAGTACATCTGGTGGAGGAAGAACCCGGGAAAATCCCAGGAAGAACCACGGACCCAGGGGAAGCTACTGGCAAGCTTTCTCACATAACCACATTGGCCAAGCCCAAAACTTGAACCCATGCGGACTGAGGTGAGATGTCAGTGATTGGTAAAGGCGAGCCCCTTAGACCACTCGGACACCCAGGGCCCCCATTAACGATGACACCTATCCCTAAATTTTGCAATCATAATTTGGATTAATATCGCATCTGCATTTGATAGTATCTGGGTTCTTAGGGAAAACTGACTGGATCACAATTTGGATTGGAAACCTTCTCTCAGAGCCTATAATCACAAGGACAATCAATAGCCTAGTCTAGATCATAACATAAAGTCTATGCCTGAGGTCATTCAGTTTGGGTCGGTTTGGGTCAGTTTGGGTCGGTTTGGGTCACTGGCTAAGCTCATGATCACTAGGATAACCACCCTGTCTAAAAAATACTTCTTATATCCTATCTTTACTTGCTACAATTTGCAAAATGTTTATTAAAGTTATTAATCAATCTCAGAGTCGTAGTTGTGCACTGTGTAAATTGCAGAGAAAATTACAGAAATGATCTGAGAATAAAATGCAATAAATGTAAAATACTGAGATGTAGTGTAAGTACTATGGACCATTTGCTTAAATGATTAAGGTGGCACTGGTTAGCATTGTGCAACAAAATAGACACTTTCAGTGCAAAATATTTGTCTACAATTCTGATAGTGAAAATCAGTAAGAAAAGAGATGGAGTATACTCTCCTGTCATTTGGAAAACTTCTAAGAATCACTCAAACTTTTGAAAAGGCATAACATGGAAGGTATTTGTGAAGCCGTCTTATAAGAGTGTGCTAACCAGGCACGAGTGAAAGTAATAACTGTCAAATGAGACTTCACATCAATCCCTCTATCCAATGGGAGACCACTCTCATTTGACTTCCATCTCGGTAAGCAGATGACAATTTAACACTTTTATTACTGAAACAAGCCAAAAGACATTAACTTCTGTTTTTCATTTGGGAGGGCATGATTTGTGACGTAATTCATGTTCTCCTGATTTACTATGAATGGGTAATGTATCTGAAGAAGTAGTAATCTTTAAAAGATAACATTTATGTGACACATATTTTCATGTGTATTAGTTTGTGTATTCCTTTATCTATAAGAGACATGATTATATCTAAGTTTAACTGTACACAGCAAAAGGAAAGAGAACTTCCTACTTCAAATTACAATCAACATGGCTTTGTCTCACAATATACCTGCAAATCACATTAAAGTAATATTCAGCAATAATTTTGTTCTTTTGCTGATAAAATAAACTGAGGAATGAATTGAAACTGAATTAAATTACAAAACTGAAACCACTTATTGAAAGGGTATACACAGAAACTGTTCACAACAGTGATGTACCTTGTCCCTGCTTGCTGGCAGTCTGTAGCATATGTATGAGGCAGCCTTTGTGATAACGTAGGGCTGTCCCATCTATGGATAACTCCTGGCAGACAATGTGAACTGGGGTATCCCCACATTTGTTCTTTTGAAGAAGGGCACCTGGCATCAGGGACACCATCTTCCCAAACTGCTCACAGTTACCTTTTTTCCTGCCGATGCGGTCGAGTGCACAATGAAGCCCATTCTCTTTGGTGTCCTTCTTTTGGATATAGGGATCTAATCCCTGCTCTGTTAACCATTTCAGCAGACAAGGTTTCACTGGAAACAAAATAAAATTAAATTTAAACCAGAGTGTAATCAACGATTACATAGATTTCCTCCATGAAGCTTTTAGCTGTCTCCAGTAGCCACTGTATATGTTAATTATTATGCAGAAAAATAAATTCAGACTAATGTGCTCCTGACAATGAAATATCGACCCTAATACTAACTTAAGTATTTATGTTGCTTTTTTTATTTTTACATTTTCAGAACTTTAATTTTAATTGGCTCTATACAGCCAGTATTGTGCTGACATGTCATTAAACTAAACATATATGTACATGCATAGCCTCGAGTAACCACCTTTCGTTCACTTAACGTGAATTTTAACACGTTTGTTATAATATTATGATAATCTATTCAAATAAACCATAAAAAGTGTTCAACTATATCTACTTCATTTATCAGCATGAAAAAAATTTTGGCATTCATGTACATTAGTTCATAATTACCGTTTTTCCGAGCGTGTGTATGTTTACTTATTTCCGGAAGTGACTTCCATGGTCGTGACACTAACTAAAAAGTCATGTGGCAAATGACCGGAGCATGCCAATTAGACCAAGGTATGGATATTATTAGTTTATACCGTGTTTTTGAAATTTAAAAAAAAAATAATTTAAAAATGAATAATTTTTTTCCGTTAATTCTATATGCAGTTTGTGCACTTACATTACTTCTTGCTTGTTCTTTACCATATATATACATGACTCAATAGACTGAGAGAGAGACAAACAGACATACAGAGATATAGAGGGAGAGAGAAATTAAAAAAATATACACTGGTGAATGGATAAACATTTTATTATAATAGATTCAATATCGTTTGATGTAGGATATATGTTTATTATGAAATAATACTGAAACGAAAAAGTCCGTAGTGAATATACATTTCGAGTGTAAATTTTTCTGACGTTGTATAAGAACTCCACATGATTGAAACCAAATATTTACATTGGCTATCCAGTTGTAGAAATTCCCAAAATGGATTATCCTGTTCAAAATATGTAAACAAAGCCAACATGTGATCGGCAGTGCTATCTTTAGCATATAATAGTAAATTCAAGGCCAAAATGTCTAACATAAAAAAGGCATTAGTGAAAACAGAGATTTTCATTATGATTTTTTTAAATTACATGAAATTATCTGTTTAAATCTCATTTGTTCTGATTTTACTGTTTAATTCATTCTGGTCACTCTTTAAGAACGCTGGTGACACAGCTGATGACGTCATTATCTTGAAACAAGCGCGTTAGATCACGAGAAACATGCCGCACGATTGAAGGAGGCACACGACAATGGGCTGTTGAACGATACTGTAATGGGGCATAAAAGATGTAAAACAATATAAAAAAAAACTTCTTTTCTATGATATCAAAGTTGAGGTACTACAATGAGATAATAAAAACATGTGATTTTGTTTGTCATTTTTTTTTATAAAATCATTGTTCGTAAAAATCTCGTTCTGAAGCTATTATCATTGTTAACCCCTATAAGCCAGATTTTACTGGGTGAAAGTCACAGGCTTGGAGTAACCTTGGAGTGGCAGCCAGTATTACAAGCACAGTTCATGCATCAGTAATTACCTTGATTAGCCACTACAGCTGAGGGCTCACATGAAAGCATGCATCATGCGGTCCACTGTCTAATTCCTATATTCACTCACATGTACAATACACAGTAAGCTTTTTTACGGTAACTTATCACAATATAAAATGTAGTCATTAATATGGAAAGTTTACAATTGAATAGTTATTCCTATTTCCAACTGCAGTGGTCAAAAAAGGCCTTTTGTACAGTCTATGATGTATAATAGCATGGAAAAACCCATGTAGTCATGAGCTAAATACAAATAATTACTTATGTTAGTAAAGCATAAAATGTAGGCTACAGTAACTGCATTGGTTGTAATGGTGTAGTACTTAGAGATGCATCCAATTTTCAAGTTTCATGATTCAATTATGAACAACAACCAATAAATGAACTTTAAACACAAAATTTAAACAAAGTCACTGAAGCATGACATATAGGTCACCGAGATTTATTTTTGGAACAAGTGTGAAGTACTGATGTATCAAGCTGCATCCACTCATTAAGTTTCATAATTCTAGGTAGGATAGTATGCATATAGCAGACAAAAACTCATCTGGTCATGAGATATATGCAAAAATGTAACCAAAGCCAGGAAATGATGAAATACAGGTCACAATGAGCTTCTTTTGTAGTATAGGTGTGGTACAAACTGAGATGCATCTCATCAATTTCATATTTATAGCATGAACAGTGCCTGAGAAATGTACATCAAACACAAAATTTTAACTCCGGTGAAGTTTAAAATATGGACCATAATGACCTATACTGAAATGAGGGAGTAGTGCTCATAAAGATGTATCCCCTTATCAAGTTTCATGATTCTAGATATGACTGGAAATGCCTGTTAATTAAGTGTCATGCATTTTCGAGGTAGTAAGTGTGCTTGTTGTCAATTAATAATTAATTTTTAAAAAACAATAGAGTGACATAAAATATTGTTCTTGGGTGGCATTCTATTGTATAGTTTTCTGAAAGAAAAACCATTTTGGTGATGCATGGTAGAAAGAACCAACAGCAAATCCAGAACCAAATAGGACACATTTTCCAGTGCCTTGAATAATTAATTACATAAATGTTTTCTTTTCTGTTATAACTTGTTATACCTCCTTTCATTGTTTTATATTAAATTTCACCAACAAAATCTAGCCGCCACATTAATTTTTTGGGAAAAATGGTCAGCAAAAACTGTTAGAAATTTGGGATCTATGGTATGTACATGGCATACAAAAAATCTATTTGGTCAGGACCTAAACTCGAAAACTTAACCCATGCCAGAAAAATCTGAAATGTAGAGCACAGTGACCTTTTTGGTACAGGTGTGGTACAAAATAGAGATGTATACAATCATGTAATCTAATGATTTAAGCATGAACAGTTCAAACACAAAATTGAACCCAAGTCAGTGAATTGTGAAATATAGAGATTCAGTTGTATTGCAGACACATCTCTTTGAGGAAGGGGATACTGACTTTGATGTCTCAGTTGTGTGAGCTAGTGCAGCTAGTTTTGACATAGTTGTCTAAGCTGAGGGAAACCCAGTTGTTGGTGATGGCAACAGCCTTATCTGAGCAGAGGGCAGTGAGTGTACTCTTGTTGCTGTTGCAGGTGTGTCTGTGTCTGAACATCTGACATTGTTGCTGTTTGTGGGTCTGTCTGGATTGCTGTTTCACATGAGGTTACTTGCTCATTAATCCTTCCCTGTGCTGACCTGATACCATGTAATTGTTGTTTTAATTGTTCTATTTGGGTCTCCAAGTTCCTAATTGTTCTTTGATGTCCACACACGGAGGAATCACTTTGGTTTAAGTCATCACTAGAATGATTTTGACTGATGGAGCATTTAATTGCCCGACACTCTGGATGGGTGTGAATTTTATTGTCATCTAGATCAAAGACTTTAGGAACTGTTTCATGCTTGGTAGTAAATCTAGTTACTGGTGTAGATGTCAGCATAAAACTGCCCTTAGCTTGGGTATTCTCAGCATGTCTACATGAAATTGTACAGATAATATAACATAACCATGTGAAACAGTTCTTCCCCTGTATGTGTAGGACACAAGTTGCCTTATACAAAATAGCTGTCAGTGTTCTTCTGTTGTCTTCTGTAGATAGTACCATTTTGAACACTTGAACTGCATGAAGTCATGCAAGTTTCAGAATCTAATATCTGTTTTACAAACTCAAACTTTTGTGGATCTATATGCACAGTGACACTGTATTTATTATGTTTGACCTCATGAATTCTGGATAAGTGTCAGCCATATTGGATAAATCAAAATCATCATCTGCACCATTATTTTCACTCAGATCTTCAGGTATATCAGACATACTAAAGACAGAAAATGATGCGGAAAGTGTTGAGCTAAGTGCGCTTAGTAATGAACCAACATGGCTGGCATTTAAATATGTTTTCATGGTTCTGATATTTTCAGCTTGTTCATAAAAGTTTTAAAAAATGACAATATTAAATCCTTATATATGACTAGTACATATCCATAAACTTTTAAAAACTAGCAATATGCATTTGAGTTTGTATCATTACTCACATAGATCATCTGTAGCAATATGCATTTGAGTTTGTATCATTACTCACATAGATCATCTGTAGCAATATGCATTTGAGTTTGTATCATTACTCACATAGATCATAAGCAGTAATATGCATTTGAGTATGTATCATTACTCACACAGATCATCTGCAGCAATATGCATTTGAGTTTGTATCATTACTCACACAGATCATCTGCAGCAATATGCATTTGAGTTTGTATCATTACTCACACAGATCATCTGTAGCAATATGCATTTGAGTTTGTATCATTACTCACACAGATCATCTGCAGCAATATGCATTTGAGTTTGTATCATTACTCACACAGATCATCTGTAGCAATATGCATTTGAGTTTATTATCATTACTCACACAGATCATCTGTAGCAATATGCATTTGAGTTTGTATCATTACTCACACAGATCATCTGTAGCAATATGCATTTGAGTTTTATCATTACTCACATAGATCATCTGTAGCAACATGCATTTGAGTTTGTATCATTACTCACACAGATCATCTGTAGCAACATGCATTTGAGTTTGCATCATTACTCACACAGATCATCTGTAGCAACATGCATTTGAGTTTGCATCATTACTCACACAGATCATCTGTAGCAACATGCATTTGAGTTTGCATCATTACTCACACAGATCATCTGTAGCAACATGCATTTGAGTTTGCATCATTACTCACACAGATCATCTGTAGCAACATGCATTTGAGTTTGCATCATTACTCACACAGATCATCTGTAGCAACATGCATTTGAGTTTGCATCATTACTCACACAGATCATCTGTAGCAACATGCATTTGAGTTTGCATCATTACTCACACAGATCATCTGTAGCAACATGCATTTGAGTTTGCATCATTACTCACACAGATCATCTGTAGCAACATGCATTTGAGTTTGCATCATTACTCACACAGACCATCTGTAGCAACATGCATTTGAGTTTGTATCATTACTCACACAGATCATCTGTAGCAATATGCATTTGAGTTTGTATCATTACTCGCATAGATCATCTGGAGTTCAGATATGGTAGTTGTAGTTCAATTTGCTCCACTAGGGTAGCCATCTTGGATAACCTAAAATCCTTTATTTTGAACAGCTTTCCAAAATTTTCTTGAATAACGGATAATGTGCACATTAGATTTCACTTACACTAATTTAATATTGTCATAAATCCACAGTATTAATTATGGCAATAGATATTAGCTTATTTAACACCAGTTAATTATAACACCAAATTCCTTGAATACTGAGTGGAGTTGTTATAGAGTCCTCCTACACGGCAGCCATCTTGCAGATGCATATAATCATCTAGTTTGATGACTCTATCATGAACAGAGCTTGAGAAATAAGCTTAAAATACATGTTACCAAAGTCAGAGGGTCAAAGTGACTCACATTTGTCATGAGGGTACAATACTCCTCAAGATGCATCCCTCACCAAGTTTCATGATTATAGGTATAATATGTATACAGGGTGCAAAAACCTGTGGTCATGAGCTAAATGCAAGAAAGTTCAACTAAGCCAGTAAAATGTTAAATGTAAGTCTCAGTGATCATCTTTTGTTGTTGTGACAAGGGTGTAGTATTCAAGATGCATACCCTCAACAAGTTTCACGATTCCTGTTCAAACAGTATGGATACAGTATGCAAAAACATGAGCTAAACACAAAAACCTAACAAAGAATATACACTAAATGTACATGTAATAAGTTAGCCCCCACAGCCCCCCCCCCCCCCCGGTAGGTGCTATGAAACCCATTCCAAACTGTTGCCCATGCAGTGCGGCTGTACATATTTATATGCTTTTATATGTGCAGATGCCAATACAGATGCTAATTTCTAATTTCAGGGGTAGTACAATAGCTCTCCTCTTTGTGGAGGTGAGCTATAAAGAAAATAAGTAAAAACCAGATATAGGTCTGTCAACGCATGTCCCCCATGGGGACATCATCATCAATTACCAGGTAATCCACAATTCTGAGGAAGAGCATAACTCTATAAAAAAGTTTACAAGAAATGTGACAGCATAATCAGATAAACCAATCACTGAAAAGTTAAATTTTTTTGTTACAAACAAGAAATAATCAGCAGAGTACCTTTTTAGGCTGAGAAACGTAAATATTTAAAGATGCTTGAAGGTTTAAACTGCTATCTGGCCCCATATTCTCTAATCTTGTTAGGGACGAGATGAAATCTAAAGCTCAGTACCCCAAATAACGTACTATTTTTTCCCTTTTTTCATGGGGTACAAATTTTCATGGATATCATGGTTTTGCTGAACCACAAAATTACAGACCCAAAGAAAAATGAGCTACATGTGATGTCGAAAACCCCCTCCCCAATTTTCTTCCTGATGCATTCCTAGCAATCAACAAAGCTGAGCTATTTGATAATTCAACATCATTACTGCAATAAATTATTGTCTTTTACATGTGTTTGTTTTATTTTAGCCCTTAAAAAAAAAAAAGATTTATATTTCAATGAATATGTATGCATGCACTATCTAGTAGCTGCTGGTTCTGCACACTGCCTTAAATTGATATGCAAGATCATCAAGGGGAGAGAGAGAAAAAATAGCATATAGTATTTATGTACAAGTATTATTGAAAATTAAGAAAGGATAATGAAATGATCTAGGAATATTTGATTTAATACTTATTTACATCGATCCTTCATTCAAATGAAACTGCTCTTGAAAATACTGGTATGAAAAAAACCACACTTACTTTACATTCAACACTGACCCTGTTCCTTTCAAGCATTGCCCCTGTGACATTGACCTTTGACCTTGCAGTCAACCATCACTAGGGATGTTCCTTGCTTCCTGGTAAAGTTATAGGCAAAATCTGATGATGACTGACTGATGCAAACAAGCAGATAATCCACTATAAAAAAAACTGTGACACCAGATGGACTGATGGTGCTCGTATGCTATGCTATTGCACGATGTGAACTTGAATGAAATGAAGTGTGGTCACTTTATTCCAATGCAAGGGATTATCAAGCAGCAAATAACATGAACTGCTGCAGACAGTAATGGATTTTACAAACGTAGTTTTTAGGAGTAAAACTAATATTAATTACAAAAGCAAAAGGGGCCACAGCTAACTGTACAAAAATGCAAGGACTGAGGAAAAAAGGTCAAATGCAAGATAGAAATGGATACAACTGAAGGAAAATATGCAAAAAGACACTAGAAATAGCAGAAATTTTTAAGCGACCAGTGACAGATGTGAACTACATGGAGTCCAAGAAAAAGAAGGACAATATTCTAAATGACGTTAGTGACTGTGGCATTGGACTGGGACTGTGTTTGTTTCTGTTCTAGGAATTCATGTTGGACTGGGAAACAGAGCCAGGAACAGGGAAAGCAATGTAATAATGATAGGTATTGTATTACTGCTATTAAAACAACACTTTTGTCAAAACATAAATCACAGAGTTTCTTAAAAACAACATCCACAGGTCCATCTGTTCACATTTAAGTATGGTGCTTACGAAAAATTGCTACTAATTAAATATTTATGCCAAGTTCTAAATTCCTCCATCCAGATAGTATTTACAGTTTATACATTATAATATTTTCATTGCAAAATTTTAAGTGAAAATTAGTTGGTTCACAAAAATCACTAAACTCTTATGCTCACTATTTTGTGACTTACAGGACGTGTATATTTGATGAAATTATGCCCAACTTCTAATCATTTTGTAAATTCCACACAAAAAAAAGACAAAAAAAAGAAAAGAATGCTTACCAAGAGCACATGCCCACAAGACAAGTGGGTATGATCGGTGTGGTAATGGGTCTGGTATATCTTCATGTCTACTCCAGCCCTCCTGCAACACAACTGGCATGGTAATTAAACTGTGAAGTCATATTCTACTTTGTATAAATACCTATGGAATTTTTAGAGAGCAAAAACTGTTGTTGCAGGTGTCTTGGTAAGTTTCTATTACAACAAAAAAAAAACTTTTTTAATAAATATTTCTTCAATAATACTTATCCAATCGTAATAAATTAGGAGATCATCCACTACCTTGCTAATCCTGCTGTCCCAAACTAAAAAAGACATCAACCATGTATTTTGACTTACTTTAAGTGCTAAAACAATCATCTGTTAGGCAAGACCGACTCAGACATGAGTGGTCTCCCCTTGGATAGAGTGATTAGTGCCAAATCCTGTTATTCATTAGTTACTAGTGTAGTGAATGCTCTTCCAGAAATGTAACTGGAGGGAGGAAGTGCCCATACTATGATCAGATAATTGGAAGAAACATATTTTACTCCAAAAATTAGTTTTGTTCTTTTCGGTCTTTTCAAGCTGGGTAATAAGCATAAAATTGTTTATGAATGGAACACAAACTTTATTTAGCCTTAAATTGCAAAAGCTAATTATGGATGTGAGTATGCAAACACAGATTGTACTGCAGAGGATTGGTAACATCATTCTATTACTTATAACATACCATATCTTTCAATTTTTTTAAAATGTTGTTTTTTCGAGGGTAAAACTAATTTTAATGACATAATACTTACCTGTTGCTATTTTGTAGCTGGCTCTTTTCCAGATGGAAAATACCCCAACCATATGATGAGAATTCATTCTCCCATTGGGTGACTGGAAAGTTCCAGAGGTCATGAACACCCCTAGTTCGCCCAGTAGCTACCTTGCCCATCCACGCTATCCTTCATTCTTTATCCAGACATAGCCTAAACTAGTGGGATATCAGTGCAGGGATGAAGGTGGGAATCTGACAATAGCAACAGGTAAGTCTTACATCATTCAAATAAGTTTTATTCCCCTGTTCCACAAAAAAACTACATTTTAATATGAGTAATATGTAACGTGTTGCTATTGCATAGCTGAATTTGGTGAAAGGCTGATGATCCTACAACCGGCGAAAGAAAAACACAAGTAATACTCACTCCCACTGCAGAATAGAAGACTTCTGCCAGATGGTATCTGCATGGGTCACTTTTTGAGCTACGACAATGGGACCCAAAGAAAATATGCCTTTGCTTTGGTGAGCCAATGACCAAAGGTAAAAGGAGGAGAGGTTGTGTTACATTGCCAAAATGCAGCTTTCATCACATCTTCCAGAGATGAATGAGTTAGATAGGCAATGACTCAAACCTCTTGGATTTTAATTTTCATGAATGAAAGGTCCCTATCAGTAAGAGACTGATAAACTCTCTTGATAGTTATTGCAATCAACCTCGAAATGGTGGAAGCTAAAATATCAGCTGAACCCTTAATGGGGAGGAAAAGATACTTCCACCCTTTCTTCTCCCTTTAGAAGCTGCTAAATAAAAGCATAAAGCCCTAACTGGATAAAAACATCTATCTTGATCATCCATAGCACAGATACGGCTAAGACTGGGGATCTCAATTGGTAGTGAAGCAACCAACGGAAGCTGATTTTTTGCTAAAAAAAACAGGTTGGCAAAGGAGAGAAACCAACTCATAATTTCCTCTTAACCTTATATAGCTTTGCTTTTTGGATAGGGCATGAAGCTCACTCTTTCATCTCGTGGATGCTAAGGAAAGCAAGAAAACAATCTTGAGGGTAAGGTTCTTGAAGGAAGCTTCACCCAAACATTCACAGGGGGTTTCAGTTAGAGAGCACAAGATACAAGAGAGATTCTACCTAGGCATTAATGAGCAAGACAAAGGGTTTTTGCAGCTCAAAATACCTGATCAGGTCTGCTATGTGAGAGTCTGCACCAATGACCAGGCATTCCCTGTCCAAGCAAAACCAGAGGTAACCAAAGGTACTTCATGTGAGGATGAAAAATAGGGATGTGAAGGTATGTATCCTGAAGATTGATGGAGAGTGCCCAGTCATCAGGTATTATGGCATTTCTGACTGAGGCTGTGGACTCCATCTTAAAAGGCTCCTCTTGCAAAAGCCTTAGGGAGGAAAGCTCAATAATTAGACGAAACTTCCCCCTTTCTTTGCTACCAAGAAAATCTGAGAGTAGAAAGCTGGAGATTGGTCGTTGAACACCCTCTCTACTGCACACTTCCAGCGAAGGGAGTGTACCTCTTCCTTTAATTGTAACAGATTCAACTGGTGACAGAACATGGGGGACCTTACTAGAGGAGGGAGATACCGCAACCGAATATGGTATCCACCTTTTGTGATAGAAAGGACCCAGCCATTATCCGTCATGCCAGATCAATTCTCTGAAACAAGGTTTAGCCTGGCACCTACAGGAACCAATGGAAGAGGAACGCTCTGCAGGAGAGGGAGCGATTCCCTAGGGCTGTCCACCCGTGTCCTTCAAACTTCTTCTCTGTGCCTTTGCAGCACCCCTTTTTATGGTCTGACTGCAGAGGGGAACTCTAAATTGGGGTTGTTGCTTTGACTGGGGCTGCGTGGCTTTAAAGAACTTTGCTGACAAACCCTGAGGCCTGTCAAGATGATTTCACTTCTTGGTCAGTGTTGCTGGTCTCTCAAATCCTGAGAAACCACAGAGGGAATGAGCTCTTCCAAGAGAGTCTCTGCCTCCAGGAGAGCAGCCCTCAGAAGGTTCTTACTGTACTCCAGTAAGACACTGGTTGTGTCCAGAGCAACATCCCTGCAGAGGTGGAGAAGCTCTGCTGATAAAGCTATGGACAGGGATAACACATGCCTAGATGTCTTCGCCACTGCTTCCAACAAACAATAAAGGACAACTGGCTACAGAGATGAAGGAGGCTGCCAAAAAGAGGTTGGAGGGTTACTAGTGACCTGGCATTTTGTTCTAAAGTTTTTAGTATTTTAACTGGAAGGCAAGCCCAGGTCCCTGTGGAAATCCCCACTTGTGCTGCTTTGGCATCCAAAGTGGGAGGTTTAATGGGTATGAACCCAATAGCTTGCTGCAGAGACCAAGGGTCTCAATGTAGAAGGGGGGGGGGGGGGGGGCCAGTCCACCCCTTATGTTGTCTACCAAAGTCCTGGCCCTTACTAAACTTTTGGGAAAGCTCCTTAATCATAGCTGAGTGAGGAAGCAACAAGAGATCTGGTCAAGAGTTAGGCCCAGAAAGTTTCTCAAAGCTGGAAAGAATCCTAGTGTCATTGGAGCTTGAAGGCTCGGGACACAGATCACTGGGCAAAAGATGGCAAACCTTGTTAACTGCTTTTGCAAAAGACCAGATCTAATTCTCCTCTGCTGCCTTAACCAACAGATAGGATGAGGCAGGGGACCCAAAGAGAAAGGGTGCCACGCTGGCCTGTTCTGTATCAAACTTGTGCAAACTGATGAGGGCAGAAAGGACGTCTTTGTCCCGCTTTTGCTCCTGTTAGGCAGGACTATGTGACCCAAAGTCTCTCTGTTGCAGGGGAGACTTGGAAGTAAGAGGAACTTCGACCTGTAACTCCTCATGTGGAGCTAATGGGCTGTCCCAAGTAGCAGACTCAGCAGGTGGGTGAGAGCAACTCTCTACCCTCCTGGAGCATTTGGGGGAAGAAGGTCCATACCCCTCCCTCTTTTTTCACCCAACTTTGTAAGAGGAAGATGTCTACTGACTGCAGCATTGACCTCTATACCAAGTGGCCAAGGCCCTGAAGTCCATGGCTGCATGCAGGGAAAGGGCCAATGACTTCCCTGTGGTGGAAGGCCCCACATCCTGTAGGTATTTAAGTGACTCAGATCAGTAGGAAGACCCTTCCCTAGATCTGTTAGACTTAGATCAAAGCTCTCACCTTACCGGGTGGCTCAATCCCATTGCCAACAATGGGCCCCGGGGACCGAAAGGGTGCTGCTCCAACCTCAAGGGGAGGCGCGACTCACTTTCAGCCTGCACTGAGCTGTGGGCAAGTAGAGGGTGCGACTCACTGTCCACCCATTTATTACCTCCCTTGGGTGGGGGCTCACTAACCTTAAGAGTCTCTGAAGAGACTTTGGTAATCCTTCTCTGAGACCCGAGGGACTCAGAGGAGGAAAAGCCGAAAAAATTCTGAGGAAGATGAGGAAGGAACTTTTTACCTTCCTTTATAAGTCTGTGTTCAGCAAGGTCCCAGACCATATCCAACCATAAGCTGCAAAAGGTACAACCATCTGTTCTCTCTCGCATGTACAAGATAGGTAAATGGGGTGGGCATCCCAGGGGCTTTCCTGTTGCCACACCTACCCACACCCTGCTTAGCCATTGCTGCAAAAGAATGCTGAAAAGAAGATTTATTCAAAACACTTCTTTGTATGTATTATGCAAAATGTATTTGCATGGACTAAGTCTACACTAATTTAAGAACAGCAAGAACACACCTTTTCTAGGTGTTGTCTCAAAGAATTAAAACAATCACTGATGTTTTAATGCAAAAAGGTAACCAATGGTAAGCTGAGAACTGAAGAATAAAGAAATAAAACAACCAAATAATACTGAATTCAAATATGACATCAATCAGGCTTATTTGAGAACTGAAGATGACTAAATTAGCAAAAACCCAGCTTGGTAAGATTGCTAATAATAAGGAATACAAATCCTATACTAATTACTGAGAATGAACTTGTGTTTGATAACTAAACACACAACATAAACGGAAAAACTGGTGTGTGACCTGCTTCTCTGAGATAAAAATCGCACAAGTCACATTAAAAGGAATGTGAATCACAATGATTCATTATTGTGATAAAACAATAAACAGAATCAAGATGAGTCCACAGACCAATTTAGGCAAGGATAGGGATAACTAAATACCTACCCTAGCTAGAAAATAATTATCAAATAATAATAATTATGTTAACACCTCTGCTGGGTAAGAACCAAAATGCAAGGTTATACAAAATGTAACCAGAAAATTGTGAATAACTCTTAAGAGCTAAATTCAAACTGAGAAAATGCTTGATCAAGGATAATTCCACACAATGAAAATGATGCACATCATGAAAAAGCTCAAATTGTAACGTTAACACACGAAGCGAAGGCAATTTCTCTTCAACATAAATTAAAACAGCAGTAATGTCTGCAACCAGAAAAAGAATGAAGGATCATGTGCATGAGCAAGGTAGTTACAGGGTGAACTAGGGGCATTCTAGACTTCTGGAACTTTCCAGTCACCCTATGGGAAGATGAATTCTCATCACACAGTCGGGGTATTTTCCATCTCTCACTCTTCAAATTATTTTCCCTGACTCATCTATGCTTACATATAACTCCATGAAACCATATTAATTGTGTGCTGCTATGTAAATTTCTTATCGACTGTAGGGGAAGAGCTTATTCTAAGTTGTGAGAACTTGTTGCCCAACCCCATTTGTCAAAATTCATGGCAATAAAAAATGTTTAAACAATTACTTTTAAGTGTAGTAAGTGAATGGATCACATTTCACTTATATTGCTTAAAAGTCAGAGAGTTAACAAATGTGTGAGTCACATAAGTGAAATATTCTTCATTTATATGTGAAATGCCTAATTTGCATATAAAATTCTAATCTTTGACCTATATGTAACTTATAGGTGACCGATAAGGAAAGTTAAAAACCCTTTTTAAGTGACTTAGAAGCCATGTAAAAGTTACTTTTGTAAGGCCTTGATCATCTCTGAGATTTTACAGGAAATGCCACATTTTCCCCATAAAAGAGTTACTGTTATCAAAATCACTTTTTAATGTAGTTTAAGTTCCAAATATCAATCTGTCTCTATTTAACAATATTCGAGTCCCAAATTTTAACAGGTATATTTTTATAACTTCATACAGTGGGTACCTCAATGGTTCACCATAAAGAACATCTAATTAGTAAAAATTTTCACCCAAAGTAATTGTCTAAAAAAATTTGAATTAATTTTTCAACTTTCCTGGGTGGAAACTGCATTATCTCTGATCCATAATTAAGCACAGATCTAACTAGAGTTTCAAAAGTTAACGTTTTTCCCTTAGATGTAGAACAGTGCATTCACATAATCTGTATAAATAAAAAGGAGCTAAATTCCCCCAAACACTTAGGTACTATTGTGTTTGTAGCCAGGAACCATTTTTTAATACATGAAAACCTAAGCACTTAACTGAATCTAAATTTTCTAATAATTCACCATTGTAACATAGTGATGGATTTGTCTCTGCCCCTTTCAAAAACGATAAATTTTGTTTTACCAATATTAATTATAAGGTTCAAAGAATAATTATACCAGAACTCATCAACCTGGAAATACTTGTGTTCTGGACAAATATGCAATCTATAGTAGACTTTTTCTTCTGGAAACCATATTGGTTTTCAATTATTTTTTCAAATTTGTCAGCCCATGTACATAATCTTTCATTCATTAATCAATATAACTTTCCATCCAGGAGAAGTAGTGATAAGCTGGTTACTGTGATAGCCATAATTGAGGTCAGGTTTACATAATTTTCAGTGAGGTGTGGTTTTATGGTGTTTAACATCATTTTCAGCACATGATAAGCTATACATAGCGGCCAGTATATTTGGTGAAAGAAGAACCTGGGAAAACCCCGGGAAGAACCACCAGCCCACAAAAGCTACTGGTAAGTTTTCTCACACGTTGGCTAGGCAGAGACTTGAACCCATGTGGGCAGGTGAAATGTGCATGATATGTAAAGGTCAGCACCTTAGACCACTCGGCCACTAGAGGCCCCTTTTCATATAGGACCAACTAACATAAGAAGTCTTCAGATGAAAACCCATGTCAATATGACTATCCGTTTTGGACAAGTAGCGATAATTTTGTATTCAAAATGGCTGCCCTGGCGGCCATACTGGATGCCAGATCAGCACCATTTTCATTCAGGACCAACTAGACACCATTAGAAGACTTTTGCTGAAACCCCCCAGTTGACATGACCATCCATTCAGGAGAATTTGTGACAAGTTTTTCAATATGTTCATTGTGGCACCCTTATTTGAGGTCAGATCAGCACCATTTTTATTCAGGTCCAACTAGATATTATAATTACTCTTCTGGTAAAAACCCATGTCAATATGATTTTCCATTAAGGAATAGCAATAACAAGATTCTGAAGATGGCTGCCATGGTGGACATACTGAATGTCTGATCGGCACCATTTTCATTTAGTACAAACAAGACATCATAAGAAATCTCCTGGTGAAAACTCCATTCAGGAGGACTAGCAATAACAAGATTTTCAAGATGGCTGCTGTAGTGGTCATACTGGATGTCCAATTGGCACCATTTTCATTTAGGACCGACTAGACATCGCAAGTCTTTTAGTAAGACCCCATGTTGATATGATCATCCAATGACAAGATTTCAAGATGGTTGATGTGATGGCCATATTGGATATATGGGCTACAGCATTTTCATTTAAGAACAAGCAGACATCATATGAAGTCTTTTGGTGAAAACCCATTGTTGATATGACTTTCCAGTCAGGAAGAGAAGCAATAACAAGATTTTCAAGATAGCTGTCATGGTAGCCATGTTGCATTCATATCGGTACCATTTTCATTTAGTACTAACAAGACCCCATAAGAAGTCTTTAAGTGAAACCCCCATGCTTATATGACCATCTATTCAGGAGTAAAAGCAAAAATAAGATTTGCAATATGGCCACTGTGGTGGCTATATTGCATGTCCAAGTGGAACCATTTTCATTTAGGACCATCTATACATCATAAGAAGTCTTCTAGTGGAATTCCCACATCAATATGCCTATTTGTTCAGGAGGAGTAGCAATAACAAGATTTTCAAGATGGCTGCCATTGTGGCCTTACTGGATGTAAGATTGGCACCATTTTCATTTAGTACCAACTTGATTGACATCATAAGAAGTCTTTCAGCAAAAACCCCATGTGTTATGACCTTCCATTCAGGAGGATTAGCAATAACAAGCTTTTAAAGATGGCTGCTGTGGTGGCCATTCTAGATGTCTGAGCTGCACCATTTTCAGTTAGGACAAACAAGACCTTGGGATGAATGTGTGTGTGTACAGTTTCATGGCAATCCTCCAAGTAGTTTAGGAGGAGTAGCAATAACAAACTTGTGCTAATGGATGGACGGACATTGAACAACAGACAACTGACAATATACCATCCCATAAGCTCTTATGTTCTATGTTCAGTTGAGCTAAAAACGGCATGAAAATATCAATGCAGAAAATGGAATCCCATAAGTATTTTCTTAAAGAAGCAAGGTAACTCATTTTTTGAACTTGCCCAAGTCAATTTTTATAAGTTTTTTAAATGACCTTGGTAATGCCATTAACATGTTGACAAAAATGTTAGAAGTGTGTTGCTAATTGTCTTAAATTTACATGGTTTTGACAGAAGTTATATAAAATGCAGTCTTTCATATTATATCTTAATAACTTTCTTACTTTTTTTACTTCAATAATTTTCTCAATTATTTTTTTCTGCATGGTAAAAAAATAATTTCTGTGTAATTAAACTTATAACACACCTATTGTGAGTCTTCATTTATTCATTCATTCATTAATTCATTCATTCATTCTGCAGAATGAAGAAAAAGTGGGGATTTATGGGATAGAGCTGAGTGTGCATGTGTAATGTTGCACACCTCCTACATCATTCAAGACACATACTAGGGATATGACTGGGGGCAGTCCATAGATTCAGCTTATCCACAGGAACACTTTAACAGGAGATGGAGCAAAACATATCAGAGAAAATACAGGGATGTACAGTATTCTTCACAATTCTTGATGCAAATTTTTGCTTAATAAGCAAGCAGCATCATGTCTTATATTATAAGCTTTTGACACCAAACTTATTCTCAATCATAATAGAATAAACTATACAGGTATTTTGTACAGGCTGGCAATAAGACTAATTGTGTCAGGGCATGGTATACAGATATTTTGGATAGGCTGGCAATATGACTAATTGCATCATGTCATGGTTTACGGATATTTTGTATAGGCTGGCAATATGACTAATTGCATCATGTCATGGTATACAGATATTTTGTATAGGCTGGCAATATGACTAATTGCATCATGTCATGGTATACAGATATTTTGTATAGGCTGGCAATATGACTAATTGTGTCATGTCATGGTATACAGGTATTTTGAATAGGCTGGCAATAAGACTAATTGTGTCATGTCATGGTATACAGGTATTTTGTATAGGCTGGCAATAAGACTAATTGTTTCATGTCATGGTATACAGGTATTTTGAATAGGCTGGCAATAAGACTAATTGTGTCATGTCATGGTATACAGGTATTTTGAATAGGCTGGCAATAAGACTAATTGTGTCATGTCATGGTATACAGGTATTTTGTAAGGCTGGTAATAAGACTAATTGTTTCATGTCATGGTATACAGGTGTTTTGTATAGGCTGGCAATAAGACTAATTGTTTCATGTCATGGTATACAGGTATTTTGTAAGGCTGGCAATAAGACTAATTGTGTCATGTCATGGTATACAGGTATTTTGTATAGGCTGGCAATAAGACTAATTGTGTCATGTCATGGTATACAGGTATTTTGTACAGACTGGCAACAAGGCTTATTGTGTCAGGGCATGGTATACAGGTATTTTGTACAGGTTATACTATACAGGTATTTTGTACTGGCTGGCAGTAAGACTAATTGTGTCAGGGCATGGTATACAGATATTTTGTACAGACCATCAACAAGACTAATTGTGTCAGGGCATGGTATACAGGTATTTTGTACAGGTTATACTATACATGTATTTTGTACAGACCGGCAATAAGACTAATTGTGTCAGGGCATGGTATACAGGTATTTTGTACAGACCAGCAACAAGATTAATTGTGTCAGGGCATGGTATACAGGTATTTTGTACAGACTGGCAACAAGACTAATTGTGTCATGTCATGGTATACAGGTATTTTGTACAGACCATCAACAAGACTAATTGTGTCAGGGCATGGTATACAGGTATTTTGTATAGACTGGCAACAAGACTAATTGTGTCAGGGCATGGTATACAGATATTTTGTATAGACTGGCAACAAGACTAATTGTGTCAGGGCATGGTATACAGGTATTTTGTACAGACCATCAACAAGACTAATTGTGTCAGGGCATGGTATACAGGTATTTTGTATAGACTGGCAACAAGACTAATTGTGTCAGGGCATGGTATACAGGTATTTTGTATAGACTGGCAACAAGACTAATTGTGTCATGTCATGGTATACAGGTATTTTGTACAGACCATCAACAAGACTAATTGTGTCAGGGCATGGTATACAGGTATTTTGTATAGACTGGCAACAAGACTAATTGTGTCAGGGCATGGTATACAGGTATTTTGTATAGACTGGCAACAAGACTAATTGTGTCAGGGCATGGTATACAGGTATTTTGTACAGACCATCAACAAGACTAATTGTGTCAGGGCATGGTATACAGGTATTTTGTACAGACCATCAACAAGACTAATTGTGTCAGGGCATGGTATACAGGTATTTTGTACAGACCGGCAACAAGACTAATTGTGTCAAGGCATGGTATACAGGTATTTTGTATAGACTGGCAACAAGACTAATTGTGTCAGGGCATGGTATACAGGTATTTTGTATAGACTGGCAACAAGACTAATTGTGTCAGGGCATGGTATACAGGTATTTTGTACAGACTGGCAACAAGACTAATTGTGTCAGGGCATGGTATACAGGTATTTTGTACAGACCATCAACAAGACTAATTGTGTCAGGGCATGGTATACAGGTATTTTGTACAGACCGGCAACAAGACTAATTGTGTCAGGGCATGGTATACAGGTATTTTGTATAGACTGGCAACAAGACTAATTGTGTCAGGGCATGGTATACAGGTATTTTGTACAGACCGGCAACAAGACTAATTGTGTCAGGGCATGGTATACAGGTATTTTGTACAGACCATCAACAAGACTAATTGTGTCAGGGCATGGTATACAGGTATTTTGTACAGACTAGCAACAAAACTAATTGTGTCAGGGCATGGTATACAGGTATTTTGTATAGACTGGCAACAAGACTAATTGTGTCAGGGCATGGTATACAGGTATTTTGTACAGACCGGCAACAAGACTAATTGTGTCAGGGCATGGTATACAGGTATTTTGTATAGACTGGCAACAAGACTAATTGTGTCAGGGCATGGTATACAGGTATTTTGTACAGACCATCAACAAGACTAATTGTGTCATGGCATGGTATACAGGTATTTTGTACAGACCATCAACAAGACTAATTGTGTCAGGGCATGGTATACAGGTATTTTGTACAGACCATCAACAAGACTAATTGTGTCAGGGCATGGTATACAGGTATTTTGTACAGACCGGCAACAAGACTAATTGTGTCAGGGCATGGTATACAGGTATTTTGTATAGACTGGCAACAAGACTAATTGTGTCAGGGCATGGTATACAGGTATTTTGTATAGACTGGCAACAAGACTAATTGTGTCAGGGCATGGTATACAGGTATTTTGTACAGACCATCAACAAGACTAATTGTGTCAGGGCATGGTATACAGGTATTTTGTACAGATCATCAACAAGACTAATTGTGTCATGGTAATTTCAAAACATGAATAGGTATTAGTTTGTGCCTTGCTTCTTGTGTGTCAATTCTGCTCTAATGTTTCAATGGTATGCACACAATTATTCCCATAATGACAGGTGTTAATTGCAATTAGATATCATAATGAATTTTTTAACTTTATGTTGGAAATACTATGCCTACATTTTCATATTTTTCAATTAAAAGTTGAAGCTCTCTTTTCCAACTGTCATCTTTCTCTTCTTCACTTGGACATTTCAGTACAGCCTGCACAAGAGGATGGTAGATCAGTCTCAAAGGGTCCATGGATGTTGACTCAGATTCTATGTACCTACAACATCAACAAAGATTTCTGATGTGAACCAGAGGAAATTTGTGTACAGTCAAACTGCAAGAAAACAACAATGCCATACAATAAATGTCCATCTTAAGCTGGCAGAAAGTGAAGACACATGATGGCATTTGACAGAGGTAAGGTATATGAAATGGGGATACTGAATTCCCATGATGGCATTTGACAGAGGTAAGGTATATGAAATGGGGATACTGAAGACCCATGATGGCATTTGACAGAGGTAAGGTATATGAAAAGGGGATACTGAAGACCCATGATGGCATTTGACAGAGGTAAGGTATATGTAAAGGGGATACCGAAGACCCATGATGGAATAAACTGACAGAGGTAAGGTATATGAAAAGGGGAAAGTGAAGTCACATGATGGAATTTGACAGAGGTATGGAATATGTAAAGGGATAGTGAAGTCACATGATGGAATTTGACAGAGGTAAGGAATATGTAAAGGGGATAGTGAAGTCACATGATGGAATTTGACAGAGGTAAGGTATATGTAAAGGGGATAGTGAAGTCACATGATGGAATTTGACAGAGGTAAGGTATATGTAAAGGGGATAGTGAAGTCACATGATGGAATTTGACAGAGGTAAGGTATATGTAAAGGGGATAGTGAAGTCACAAGATGGAATTTAACAGAGGTAAGGTATATGTAAAGGGGATACCAAAGACCCATGATGGAATAAACTGACAGAGGTAAGGAATATATTAAGGGAACCAATATACAATTTATAGTTAAGGGGATAGTGAAGTCACATGATGAAATTTGACAGAGGTAAGGAATATGTAAAGATGATAGTGAAGTCACATGATGGAATTTGACAGAGGTAAGGTATATGTAAAGGGGATAGTGAAGTCACATGATGGAATTTGACAGAGGTAATGTATATGTAAAGGGGATAGTGAAGTCACATGATGGAATTTGACAGAGGTAAGGTATATGTAAAGGGGATACCAAAGACCCATGATGGAATAAACTGACAGAGGTAAGGAATACATTAAGGGAACCAATATACAATTTATAGTTAAGGGGATAGTGAAGTCACATGATGGAATTTGACAGAGGTAAGGAATATGTAAAGGGGATAGTGAAGTCACATGATGGAATTTGACAGAGGTAAGGTATATGTAAAGGGGATAGTGAAGTCACATGATGGAATTTGACAGAGTTAAGGTATATGTAAACGGGATAGTGAAGTCACATGATGGAATTTGACAGAGGTAAGGTATATGTAAAGGGGTTTCCGAAGACCCATGATGGAATAAACTGACAGAGGTAAGGAATATATAAAGTGAACAAATATACAATTTATAGTAATGATAAAAGATACTAACCTTGATAACACTGTTAAAACAAACAAAAGGTTTATTAAAATGTTTGTTTATTAAATGCAGAGATCTAGATAGCAGCATATTCACATATTTTACACAAATTTACTAATAATGCATAATCAATTTTATGCATCGAAATCACCCCCAAAAATGTAATTTTAAATATTAAGTCCACAGTTATCAGCGTATTTCTCCTGCCATTTCCACTATGAATACTGTATTATGGCACATTTGATCATTATATATGTAAACCATGCAATTGGGACAAGTTCTTGATGTTCTGTACACGTTTGAAATGATAGTGCCCCATCACAGTGAGAACACTCATCAATTAGAGACATAATAATCAGGTGCACTCAGAGTGAGTCTTGGTCTCTAAGCTGTTTTGCGCATTCTCCAATACATGATACGTCTTGATGATTACCAGTAAGATGCAGTCTGCTATCATAATTAGTGCTGTATGGTATACACCAAATACTGTATTGAAATTTTAAAAAAACAATTAGTTCCAAACCAGGGAATAAAATACTGAATTTATTACAATCTTTATCTAGTGCTCTATAAATGTGATCTTAAACTGTTTGAATTAGATATTAGCTCTGCTTGGCTCTCATCTGATTCCAATGTTATTATAATGTGTTTATGTGATGGTTGAGACTGGTACGATGGGCAAAATTTTCCAGCAGAAGTTTGGGATGTTATGAATTCTTCCACTTCCTGCATTTAACTGTGACAAACTACCATATACAGTCACGTATAAGCGGATACCAACTGCAAACCGCATACACCCAGATCTGCTGTCGCATAATGCGCCGGCAGATCTGGGTCTATGCAGTTTGTAGGGACTAATCAGTAGAGCAAACAACATAGATCCTGATCTGCTGGCACATTATGCGATGGCAGATCAGGGTCTATGTTGTTTGCATTTGGACCTGGATTATACGTGAGTATCTACAGTATCACGCTGGGTGCAAAAGTTTCTGAGAGACAAAACTCATGGGAAACAAGCAAATTCCAGGAACTGAAATCCTGCACTTTCAATGGAAGTAGGGGAGAGTAGTTTTGCAGAGGGAAGGGCTAGATAACATTGGTGATATAGTAAATGTGTTAAGCTACATTTGTAAAGGAAGACACTACTGAATAGGGGTGAAACAATACACCTTTGCCACACATCAATATGATTCTCGATACACAGCCTACGATACAATACATTATCGATACACATATCAACTTGATGGTCTTTTCATCTTTAGAATGTCTGTCAATGGTAGGGTGGTGCCATTTTTATGTGTTGACATATTGGGTGTATTTCCAGTATGCAGATTACAACAAACATAGACTTATCATCTGTTCATATGCCATTCTCATCCTTGACAAGATTTTAAAAAAAATACTTCTAAACAGACTAGCTGTTAGTGACTTTTATTCACCCTTTTAGGCCATTTCAGGCTGCTCCATTCGATCATATACATGACTCATTCTGGTCACCACGCCCTTTGTTTTACATTGAATTAATGTTTTTAAAACATCTCATTGCCAGTTTCATGTCTTCACTTAAATTTTGAAGAGATTACAGTATTATCTTCAAAACAGAAAATCAGAGCAATTTCCTTGTGCAGGGAAATTCTTATCTAGAACAAATCCAAGTGTGGGAGCGGAGATAACTAATAGCCAAATCCTTCACATTGTACTTCCAGCACATGCAAATCAACTGCCGCGGCCACAGACATTTGTTTCTGTCAGTGAAAAAGGAAATTATTGACAACACCCTCTCCCTTTCTACAAATTGATGAGGTGGCTATTACTCGTGCGGTTTGGAATCTGCCCCCTTGCCAGTTCTGTGCTATTTTTTTTTTACTTTTTCTTTTTATTTATTTTATTTTTTTATCCCATCTGCAGGTTCAGTTGCTGATTACATATATCAACATAAAAGGAGATATTCCAAACTTATTTCCCATGTATGATTTAAGTACGTTACACATATCATTTAATAGTCACTTTTGTGTAAAGTTTCTATGTTGCTTTGCATCTATTTGGATAGAGTCTGGATGCCAATATTTCCGGTATGTCACGTAGTGAACACGCTACGGTTAGTTGTGATTGGTGGTTATTGTTTCACCCTGGACTTGAACAAACAATAACCACTAATCAGAATTGCATGTAACACTGAGTGACACACTGGATGTGTAGCCTTCAATTCGATCCAAGTAGACAAGATGCGATTAAACAGAAAAATTTGGTAAAAGTGATTATTAAGTGATCAGTAAAGTACTTAAATCATACATAGGGAAGAAATCTGCAATGTCTTCTTTCGATTGATATATGTTATCAGTGGCTGAAGATGCAGACAAGATGAACTAATTAGCATGGAATTGGGGCAGGAGAAGGGGCAGATTTCGAACCACGCGAGTTTGTCACCTTGTGTTAATTTGTAGAAGGCAAGTGGGTGTTGTCAATTGCTTTTATTTTTTACTGACAGAAATGAGTGCATGTACTTGCTACGGCTGTCTCAGATGAATTCTCAATTTAAAGAATGAAAGGCAAATGACTAATAATTATTCACGACTGCTGAAGATTAAAGTAACTTGCACAGAGTAAGTATCATTTTGTATCGATTCTTCCCCTCTTATATTGATAAGGGTATCGATATAGAAAAAGTATCGATACATCGATATATCGATTAATCGTTTCACCCCTACTACTGATGGTGTAGAACACTGACAATGGAGCCCATGTGAGGTCGCATCAATATAAAGCTGCATACAAAATGTGGACCCAACATTCAGAGGACATAACTCCTCTAAACAATGACATAGGAAGCTGATAATTAATTCTGCTGAAGTTATATCAATACTGAGCTGCATATAAAGTTTTCTTTAAATCCAATAATAATTATGGGACTTACTGTGTGGAAACAAAAGTAAGTGGGTGAAATAATCAGGGACAACAACTCTGCCAAATAGTGATGCAGATCAAAAGCTGACAAATCAAACAAAGCCAAGGTGTCATCAAAGTTGCATACCAAGGAAGTTATTGCAAAGAAAGGAAAGTTGGTGACATGACAATCAGAGGCCAAAACTGTACTAAAAGATGATGTTACATGCTGAACTTGTACCAAAATAACACTGACAATCAAACTCAGCTGAGGTTTCATTAATATGAAGTTGCCGACTAAATTTGTTTCAAATCAAATAAGGACACCATTCCTGCGCAGAAATGAAAGTGGGTGCATCTGACAAGCAGGGGCCATAAACTCTGTTAAATGACATAGAATGCTGACAACTGAACTCTGGCATGGTGTCAACAATATCAAGCTGCACACCAAATTTGGTTGAAATCCAACTGAAATCGAGTTATTGTGCAGAAATGAAAGTGAATGTGTACAAAAACCAGGGACTATAACTCCACTAAATAATGTTCAAGAATGCTTATAATCAACCAAAATTTGGTTAAAATCCAATCATAAATAAGACAGTTGTTATGTGGAAATGAAAGTGGGTGGGTACATCAATCAGGAGCTATAACTCTGGTAAATGATGATTTAGAATGCTAACAGTCAAACTCAGTCAAGGCCTCATTCATATCAAGCTGCCTATACAATTCAATTTCTTTTGAAATCCAATAATAATTAAGAGAGTTAATGTGCAGAAACTAATGTGGGTGGTCTCAAAATCAAAAACTATAACTCCACTGAATGATGCAGAATGCTGCCAAGTGAACTCAGACAAGGTCTCACGAAAATCAAGCTGCATGCCAATTTGGTTGAAATCCTATACTATTTAAGAGAGTTATTGTGCAGAAATTAATATCAGATGGACAAACAGACTCCATTAAACAATGATGCAGAATGCTGACGAGTAAACTCAGTCAAACAAGCCGCACTGCAAATTTGGTTGAAATCCAATAATAATTAAGGGATAGCAAAAGTGGCTGAGGCCAACAATCAAGGACTATAATTTTGCTAAAAGATAACTCAGAAAGCATACAATCTAACCCAGCCAAGATCTGATCAATATCAAGCTGCATGCCAGATCTGAATGAAATCCAGTGATAATTAAGGGAGTTATTGTGTGTTAAAGAAAGTGTGCGAGTCGGGAATCAGGGGCTGTTACTCTGCTAAACAAAGATACAGGTCACTGTCAATCAAACTCTGCCAAGTTTTCATCAGTATCAAGCTGCATGCCAGATCTGGATGAAACTCAATAATAATTAAAGGAGTTATTGTGCAGAAACAAAAGTGGGTGAGTCTGACAATTAGGGGCTATAACTCTGCTAAATGATGATGTGGAATGCTGACAATGAAAGTCAACCAAGGTTTTATCAATATCAAGCTGCATATAAAATTTGGTTGAAATCCAATAATAATCAGGGAAGTTACTGTGTGGAAATGAAATTGGGACAGACAGACAAACACACTAAAGGATGGACGAATAGGCGCAATTTAATATTGCCGCTTTTCAACAAAAAAAAATGGGCATACATTCACAATTAAAACCATGGATATTACAAATTTGGCAAACCACTCTTTCCAATATCATTGTAAGTAAGCTTACAAATAGCAGATAATACCTTTTACGAGAGAAAGTAATATCAATTACAGTGATTGCTGCAAGGAAAAGATTCAGTGATATGCAGTATTCTATAACATGAAGAATTAATATTTCATAGTGATGTTTACCATTTACTTTATTATCTTTGTTAAATTCCTCCAGATGAATAAAATGTAGTCCCAGTTTTAAAAACAGGATTACTACAAACTGTTATTTAACTGAGATGATATAGTCCTGTAAGCATAAATTACACTGCACAAATGTAAACAGTGCACTGGCCCACTGTCAGCTTTCTTATTCAGTCCACTATATTGCACACAAATAAACAGTGTACTGGCCCACTGTCAGCTTTCTTATTCAGTCCAACTAGATTGCACAAAAATAAACAACATACTGGTCCACTGTCAGCATTCTTATTTACTATAAATAGATTGCACAAAGGTAAGTTTACTATAATTAGATTGCACAAAAGTAAACAATGTACTGGCCCACTGTCAGCATTCTTATTCAGTCCAATTATACTGCATAAAAGTAAACAGTGTAGTGGCCCATTGTCAGCTTTTTATTTAGTTCAATTATATAGCACAAAAGTAAACAATATACTGGCCAATGGTCGGCATTCTTATTTAGTCTAAGTTTACTGCACAAAAGTAAACATCATACTGGCCCACTATTAGCATTCTTATTTACTTATATTGCACAAAATTAAACAACATACTAGCCCACTGTCAGCATTCTTTTTTAGTCCAATTATATTGCACAAAAGTAAACATCATACTGGCCCACTATTAGCATTTTTATTTACTTATATTGCACAAAAGTAAACAACATACTGGCCCACTGTCAGCATTCCTATCCAGTCCAATTATACTGCACAAAAGTAAACAACATACTGGCCCACTATTAGCTTTCTTATCCAGTCCAATTATATTGCACAAAAGTAAACAACATACTGGCCCACTGTCAGCATTCCTATCCAGTCCAATTATATTGCACAAAAGTAAACAACATACTGGCCCACTATTAGCATTCTTATTCAGTCCAATTATACTGCACAAGAATAAACAGTGTACTGGCCCATTGTCTGGATTCTTATTTTAGTCAAATTAACAAATAAACTGAAATGCATAAACAGGGATCAAAATTAGCCCAAACCAGAAGTTTTGGAAGAAGTCGCCTTATGAACAATGAGGTAACTGAAAAGTCTGCTAACAACGTGATCTGCAATATATATCAGATTTGTCATAAATACCTTCTTGGTTTTGAATTAAAATATCCATTAAAATTATGAACAAACAAGGTTTTAACTATATTTGTACCTTAGCATTACTATCAAGGGTCTTTTACTATCAAGGGTCTTTTACTATCAAGGGTCTTTTACTATCAAGCGTCTTTTACTATCAAGGGTCTTTTACTATCAAGGGTCTTTTCTTAGTATAGGAATATCTAGGTTGACATTACATTTTTCCAAGTGGTCGCCAAATTTGGTTCCATGAAAATTAGTTACATGTTTGATATTTTGGCTTACCAAAATGGGCAGCACATTGGAATTTTCCATCCTGGATTTTGCTCTCATTTAACTTTAGTTTTTACTCATCAGTCTTTGCCCATCACTTACCAGTGTTTTATTAAAGAATATTTTCTGCTTTCTCTGAATTATTTTTCTTTTTAAACAAATAATTCATTAAAGTAAATGTCAAATAATTTATTTCTGCAAATTTCTTTTGCCAGAAATTGAGTCCCTCAAGCCATCAATCCAAACACGAATATACGTTACACTAGCGTTAAATGGTGGCTTTGCAATCCAAGTCAACAGACAACAGGAGCAACCTTGAACATTCCTATGCAAAATGTCGATTTTTTGGGGGTGAAACTAATTTTAATTATGCAATACTTACCCATCACTATTACGTAGCTATTACTTTTTTGTGTCGAAAAATCTCATCCTTTCAATGTGAATACATCCTCCCACCGAGTGGAGAATTGTCAATAAGACACAGCACACTTGTGCACCTCTCTGTGCCTGCACGGAACATTCATCTTTTTCAAAGACGACATTATGCCAGGACATCAGAGTGGGGTGGGAGGAGGGCATTCGGTAATAGTGATGGGTAAGTATTGCATAATTAAAATTAGTTTTACCCCTCAAAAAACTACATTTTAATAGCAGCAATGCATTACCCTATCACTATTACGTAGCTGAATTTGTCAGTTAGGCGGGTAGGCTGATGTGTTAAACTGATCAAAAACATAGAAAATTGGAAAGTGCTCACAATTTGAGGGAGAGATCCACTTTACAATTTGTTGGAGTCCCTCTGGACCACATGTTGTGTCGCAACTATGGGTCCCAAGAGAAAATACCTGCACTTTGTTGTGCTAATGAGCGGAGGTAGAGAAGGTAGTATGGGATTGCCAAAATGCTGCCTTCATGATGTCCTCCAAGGAAGAGTGATTTAGATAAGCCCATGAGGCAGTGATGGCTCGAACCTCATGGGCTTTGATGTTTCATAAAAGAGAGGTCTCTATTGGGAAGGGACTACTAAGCTCTTTTGTTTGAGGTGACAATCCACCGTGAAAATGTGGAGCCGGAAATATCAACAGAGCCATTAAGAGGAAGGAAAAGACATTTCCTACCCTTTCTTTTGATTTTTGAAGCATTTAGATAGAAACGCAGTGCCCTAACTGGGCATGAAAGCCTATCTTAATCATCTCCAGTACAGATTCGACTGAGACTGGGAATCTTACAGGTGATGGGTAACTGAATTTTTTTTGTTGTTGCTAAAATCCCAGCTGACAAAGGAGGGAAATAGATTCGTAATTGCCATTAAACCAGAGACAGCCAGTGTCAACAGACAATGCATGAATCTCGCTGCATCTTCTCGCAGACACCAAGCAAGTAAAAACACTATCATGAGTGCGAGGTCCTGAAAGGAAGCCATGCTCAAAGGTTCATATAGGGGTTTTGGTTAAGGACCATAAAACACAAGATAGATTCCATCTGGGCGTGAGAGTGGGAGACAGGTCTCTGCAGCTCAAAATACTTAATGAGATCAGCAAGGTGCGAATCTGAACCAATTGCTGAGCCCTGAGAGAATTTAGGTGTGTTGGAAATGACAGCTATGTAGCCCTTGATAGTGGATACTGAACACCTTTTGTTCTCAAATGGAACAAAAGGAAATCAGTAACTGAAGTTACAGAGGGACAGCTAGGATCAACGTGTTTCCTACTGCACCAATCACAGAAGATTCTCCACCTGGCATCGTAGACCTTGGATGTTGAATCTCTCATGGCCTGAATGATGCAACTGGCAACCCAGCCTGAACACTTGTTCTGGCGGATATATCACCTGAGATGAGTCAAGCATGAAGGTGGAGAATGTGTGTTTTGTTGTGTAGGAGGGAGCTCCTGTGTTGCAACAGAAGATCACTGAACCATGATTGTTGGGGCCATAATGGGGCTATGAGAATGATATGAGCAGTGGAAGTTCTGACTTTTGCAGAACTTGAGCTAGCAGTCGGAACGGTGGGAAGGCATGCATGAACAGATGATCCCACTGGAAGCTGAATGCATCCACTGCCCAAGCTCTCTGGTCGAGGAATGGCAAGACATAAAAGGGAAGTCCATTGTTAAGACTGGTTGCAAACAAGTCCAAAAGGGGCTTCCCCATAGTGAGAAAAAGGATTCAGTTACGTAGCAGATGTCCTAAGGGAACCAGATTCAAAGCAGCGTTCAAGGTTCCCAATAGGGATAGGGAAAGGCAAGCAGACAACATTGTTTTTACTCGCAGCGCCTCTAGAAGTGCCAGGATTCGATCTATGTGATCCGGTGGAACCCGGACTAAGTTTTGGTTCACGAGGAAGTTCATCCCTACGTAAACTTAGATGGAACGAGTTCTGACTTCTTGAGGTTGGGTAAAAAACCCAACCGAGTTACTGTGGACCAACAATCAAACAGATCCTGATGGAGGGACTGAACCTGAACATTGTGGATCAGCCAGTTGTCGAAACACTGGAGAACTGGGGTTCCCAGTAATCGGCGATAGGACACTATGACTCCCATAACTTGGGTGAAGACTCTGGGTGCGGAAGCAATTCCACATGGTAGAATGCAGAATTGAAAGACTTCCTGGTCCAAGCAAACACGGAGGTATTTCCATTGGTTTAATAGGGAGAGATCAATAATGATACGAAATTTCCCACTTTTCTTGTTGACTAGGAAGATTCGGGAGTAGAATGCGGGAGACTGACCATTCGGGACCCTCCTGACTGCCCCTTACTGTAAAAGGGTGTACACCTCTTCCTTTAATTTCACCAAGAACATCGGGGTCCTTGATAGAGGAGGTTGTTCCTGAAACTGAAGTCGGTAACCCACACTTACAATAGAAAGGACCCACCCTTTATCCATGTTACTTGACCAAGCCTCTGAAAAGAGGCCTTGATGAGCATCTACAGAGACATTGGGAGAGGAATGCATGGCAGGAGAGGGTGCAAGTCCCTAGGGCTGTCCCCCCCCCACTCCCGCCTTCTTTGGGAAAGGAAGGTGGGTTGGAGAAGTTCTGCCTGAGGACCTGACTGATGATGAGGAGGTCTCATTTGAGCTTGTGCATTGGACTGGGGCTGCATCTGTTTGAAGAATTTAGCGGGTGGCCCCTGGGAGCGATTAACCTTAGTATGCTACCTGGCCGATTGCGATGGGCCAGGTGCAGTTGTAAAGGATCTATGTTGATGATAATTCAAATCTTGTGAAGCCACAGTGGGGATGAGTCCTCCAAAGAGGCTCTTGGCTTCCAATGGAGTAGGCCCCTAGAAGGTCTTTACTATGGTTAAGTAAGACCTTTGAGGAGTCCAGCACAACATCATGGTGGATGTGTAGAAGTTCCACTGATAAAGCAATTGTGACAGAAAGTGAATTCTGGGATGTCTTGACCACAGCTTCCAGCACACATTGTAATGCGGCTGGATTCAGAGCGGCCTCTTTCAGCATACTAAATGAAGTAGCCGAGAAGAGGTCTGAATGGGAAGCTATGGTGACCAGAAGCCGGGCTTTCTGCTCAAAGGCTTTGATTGTTTTAATAGGAAGGCGTGCCCAGGCTCCAGTTGTAATACCCACTTGAGATGCATCTGCATCCAACTGCGGAGGCTTAATGGACCACTTCGGGAATGTACCTGGTAACTTGAGGCAGAGACCAAGGTCACAAAGTAGAGGGAGGGTCAGACCACCCTCTACGCCATCTAGCACAGTCTTGGCCTGTGGATAACCTCTGTGACATTTCCTTGATCGTTGAAGAATGTGGAAGGAGCAGGGTCTGCTTGGGTCCGGAGATCTTTTCGAAACTGGAAAGGATCTTCTTGGACTGTGCGCCAGATGGCTTCAGGCACAAGTCACCGCATTATCAAAAGACCAGATCTCTTCCTATTCATCCAAGTGAGAGGAGCTGGTGGGCCTGATATTAGGCTACAAATGAGCTGTTTCTACCTCAAACTCACTGGAGTTGACGAGGGTAGATAACGTATCATCATCATCAAGAACACTCTGAGCAGGAGAGTGTCTGGGCATCACTATGTCCTTCGGAGACAGTGACATAGGTGCACTCTGCGCCATTTCCCGTACTTGTTCATCATGGTGAGTAGGAGCTCTATGTGTTCTAGATGTTCCAGGATAAAGATGAGACCACTTGTCTTTCATGGATGATGCTATGCCTCTGACTTACTGGTGGATGCCACCTGGTGAGGAGGCAATGGCTGGACACGAGCAGCAGCATCACCTCTGCTCTGGGCCCCACATCCCGTATGGATTCATTGGGATAATAGGAAAGGGGGGGAATACCAATTCGATCCTTTTCCCTTGTCTGGACCCTCTGGGCACAATCCCAATCCTGTACAGGGTATGATGGTAGAGTGGGGAGAGGGGGGATCTCGGTCCAATCCCTATCCCCATACCATGAGACCTCTGGGTGATGACCGGTGTAAGGTTGGTGACCAGTATGAGATGACTGACGGCCTGTGACCGGTACAATCTAACCGGTCACCGGGATGAAGTGACCAGTGACCAGTCATCATACATTGACCGGTCACTTTGATGAACTGACCAGTGACCGGACCGGCCACTTTGATGAACTGACCGGTGACCGGACCGGCCACCGGTCAATGACCAGAGCAGTCAACAGGCAATGCCTGGTCACCGGTCAATGACCGGTCAGGCGACATAGACATGTCAGAACCTAGCTCATCTTCATGACTAAACAAGGTGCAGTGCTGCTCCTTCCATTCGAGAGGGTGTGACACTCTACCCCGGAAGTGTTGGGTGTGGTGCAGCTCCTCCCTCTCAGGAGGGTGTGACACGCTACCCCAATACGAGTGGTGCACTTCCTTCATCGTGGAAGGCAGCAACACGCTACCCGAAGCGAGCGATGCACTTTCTTCCTGGCAGAGGGCAGCATCACGCTACTGTGAATGTGAGATGTGTTCGACTTCTCCTCCCTTCCAGGGGGAGGCAATCTACTCCTTGAATGTTCACTCCCTCCTACAGGAGGGGCCTTACCTGACGAGCGGTGCACTTCCTTCCTCGTGGAAGGCAGCATCATGCATCGGGGGGAGTCAATCTACTCCTCGAATGTTCGCTCCCTCCTACAGGATGGCCTTACCTGTCTCCAGAGAGATTGGCCCCATAGGCTCCTGGGACCCCAGAGTGTTCTTCTGAGCTGTAGAACTAGTCTTCTTACAGTGTGTTTCTGCCTGAGGCTCTGTAAGAGAAAAATCTGAAAATTCAGACGATGAGGGGGATTGACGTTTCTTTCGCCCTCTATACGTATGTCTGGAATCGGCTAGATTCCAGATTTCATTAGTCCATTTTGTGCAAAAGGTACAGCGATTCTTACGTGTACACTTGAACATGTGAGGCAGTCTGGTTGAGTGTCCCAAGGGCCCTTCTTGTGGCCACACTTTCCTACAGACTGTCCCAACATTGTTCTCAGAAATAAATGTTATCTGAAAGAGAACAATAATAAAAATAATATTGTATTATTTTCTTAATACGTAAAACTCACCTGTTTGTTTGAACTGGGTGCTATATATACCCCAGTGTATTTGCACAAGGTAACCAATTGTTCCCTGAATTAAGAAGTTATCTGAAGGAGAACAATAATAATAATAACAATATTGTATTATTTCCACACGTGAAAACTCACCTGTTTGTATATACCGCGTGCTATATACACACCAGTTCATCTCACCTGTTTGCATACACTGCGTGCTATATGCACCCCAGTGAATGTTCAAAGGTAAACAATGTTATATACATTACACACCTCATCACACCTGTGTTTGATAAGGATTGGACGTTCAGTTGTTTAAAACTTTATTGCTCTCTAGCAGCAATTCAGATGCACACAATAACAATGTGACGCATCACGCGTGGTATTTAATTACAATGGTGAATTACTGAAAAAAAACACCGAATTGATGTTTGATCAATTATTTAATTAAGGAAATTATGAATTCCTGCTTCTTAAATGCAGTCAGGCCTATGTTGCATTGTAACTAACACAAAAGACTTACCAATTGTATTTTGAGCAATAAGAGATGGTGTACCCTAACCCCTAAAGGCAGGATACAACGTGGTAACCCAAGAAGACCTTTCCAGAACACAATACTGTAAAGGGCAGGAGCTACCAGCATAAAAACAGAAGACGAGACAGATGAATGTAACACTAGATGAAATAAAGCTGAAAAGAGAACCAAACGTGGTTTAAACTCGCAACAAGCAATTTTTCTCTGGTCATGTTATGAATGACACAACCATTAACATGGCATCCTTTAAAAAGATTAATGTTCCTCGAAGGCGCAGAGAGGTGCACGAGTGTGCCTTGTCTTATTGACAATTCTCCACTCTGTGGCAGGATGTATTCACATCGAACGGACGAGATTTTTCGACACAAAAAAGTAATAGCTACGTAATAGTGATAGGGTATTGTATTGCTGCTATTAAAACAAATTGTTGTTTAAACTTAAATAATAGCCCTCTGAAACAGTTGACCTCACCTGGCGATTTTCGTGACTGCTAGAACAAAATAATACGTATCATAAGCTATATTGAATACATACATATATATATAGGAAATGGAGGTCTAGAATAAAAAACATCATCCCAGTCTGATACCTTAGTCCACATTTGAATAGATTCCTTTCTTGACAAGGACTGAGAATGAACATCAGAGTGGGGAGGGAGGAAGGAATTGTGCAATAAAAGCAGGCATTACATATTTAAAATTAATTAAAACCTCCCAATAAACTAAATTTTAATAGAATAAATATATTTCCTGCTATTATTGAATTGCCAAATATGCCAGCCTGGTGGGAGTCTAGGATAAGCTGTTCTACTGACAACTTAAGGATGGCTTGACAACTTGCTGGGCTGACACAACTGAACCAAAGCAAAACTCTGGTGCACCACTGAAAGATGATAAAATGACAAAAAGGTAGAGTGAGAACGCCAAAAAGTGTCTTTCATTACATCATCTAAAGAGGATGATTCAAAAAGGCCCAAGATGCAGCAATAGCTCTGACCTCATGGACTTCGATTTTCATGCAAGAGAGATTGATAAGCTCTATAAATAGTCTGAACAATCCACCTCAAGATGGTAGCTGCAGAAATATCAAAAGTACCTTTGAAAGGAAGAAAATGATGGTTACGACCCCTTCTTTTTCCTCTTGATTCAGCTAAATAGAACTGTGAAGTTATAACTGGGCAATGGAGTCTATCTTGATCATCCCCATCAGAGATACAACTGAGACTGAGGGATTTCAATAGGATCAGGAGCAACTAAAGGTAGCTACATCTTGGCCAGAAACCCTGGTTGGCAAAGACGAGAGACCTAATCATAGTAACCACTGAAACATAAACAGCCCTTTTCCACTGACAAAGCGTGAATTTCACTCCTTCTCCTTGCTGATGCTAGGAAAAGGAGCAAGTCTGTTTTAAGGGTAAGGTTCTCCAAGGAAGCTTCACTCAGGGTTCATAAAGAGGTTTAGATAACGACCAAAGAATGCATGTGAGGTTCCACCTTGGCATTAACGAGCGAGAGACTGGTCTCTGGAGCTCAAAATACCTGATCAGCTCTGAAAGATGTGGGTCCAACACTACAGCCCATAAAGAACTTAAGTGTTAGAGAGGACTGCTCTATAGCCCTTATGGTGGATACTGAGCAATCTTTTTCTTCAATGAGAAAAAGAAGAAAATCTGCAACTGCAGTTAAAGGGGTCCAGGCAGGATCAACACACTGCAACAATTACAGAAAATTATCTGCTTGGCATTGTAAACCTTTGAGGTCCATTGCCTTCTAGCCTGAGTGATGCTGTTGGCAACCATGCTCGAAAACTGGTCGTGGCAAATAGATCATTTGATATGAGCCAGGTGTGAAAGGAAGGATTTGAGAAGTGCAGTGCACAAGGAACCCTCTGTGCTGTGACAGTAGATCCCTCCTCAGCGGTAATTCCCTGAGATTGTCAACAGGTCAAGGAGATCACTGAACCACAATCGCTGGGGCCACAGGGGAGCTATCACAGTGAACCATGACTTAAAGTCCTGACACTGTGAAGAACCTCAGGGATTCCTTCGAAAGGTGGGAAGGTGTAGGCATACAGTCAATCACCCATGGAATTAAGGTGTCCATTGCCCATGCCTTCTGGTCTGGCACTGGAAAGACATAAAGAGGGAGCTTGTTGTTCAATCTCATTGCGAACAAGTCTACCATTCACCGTTCCCACAGATAAAAAGGTGTCTCTGCTGCCTACTGGTTTAGAGACCATTCCGTGAGGACTGTTCACCCTATCTGGATAAGCTCTGTGCCAGAACATTCCTCTTCGCCCAAAATGTGGTGGTCTCTGAGAGTGATCTATTCTGAAGCAGTCTAAAAGAGGTTTCAAACTTACAAGCAGAGTGAAGGGGCCTAAGTGCCCTTTTGGCACTTGTGGTATTCTATGATTGATGTGCTGTCTGTTGTGACCATGATGCAGTGACACGTCCTTGAAGTACTTGAAATACGGCCCACATTTCTAGATTGTTGATGTGAAAGGAGCTTCTTCACAAAGCCACAGACCCTGCAGGACTATTTCCTCAGGCTCTAGGTGAGTCACCCATTCTGACTCTAAGGCATTGGTGTAAAGGAAGGAACCTATCCTGATTTTGCCACCAACTTAGATAGTGATGAAACTTGGATCCTAGGAAGATCCAAGCAAACAGGATTTTTTGTAAGGTCTCTAGTTTGCTTGAAGCAAGAACCAGAGGGGTTATATATTAAAACTTCGTAGGGGAACCAAGTCTGCTGCCATGTTCAGATTCCCCAGGAGAGAAAGAAGTAAAGATGAGCAGATAACAATATGTTCTCATCCAGTCTTGCTAAGAAAGCAAGTATTTGGAAGATTGTATTGGAGGAATATGGACTGTTCCTTGACAGGTGAGAAAAGGTATCGCACATAAATGAAATTCTGAGAAGGGGTCAGATCTGACTCCTCCTGGGGATTAGACCTAGTCGAGTCAGCGTCTCCCAAAAGAGACAGATCCTCTCAGATTGGCACATCCGTGGATGCTGAGCATCAACCAGTCATCGTACTGGAGGATAGGAACCTCTAGGTTGTCAAAGTACTGGAGGATAGGAACCCCCAAGGACCTTAAATGAACAGCTATTACACCCATCACCCTGGTAAATGCTCTAGGCACAGAAGTTAGACCAAAAGGATGGGACCAAATTTGACAAATCTCCTATTCCACACAAAACTGCAGAAATTTCCTGTGGGCTGGGAAGATGAGGATGTGAAGAAAAGCATCCTGGAGATCTATGGAGACCATCCATTAATTTGGCCTGATGGCATTCATGACTGAGGCAGTTGTCTCCATACTGAACAACATTTCCAGAAGGAATTTGTTCAAAGGGGAAAGATCTATGACAAGTCAAAACTTACCCCCATTTCTGAAACTAAGAAAATCTGGAAATAAAATCCTGGACTTCTTATGTTCTTCACTCTCTCTACTGTGCCCGTCCTCAGAAGGATGTATACTTTTTCCCATAGAGAGACCAGATGGGACTGGTGGAACAAAATGAGGGTCCTTGAATGAAGACGGTAACCCTCCTTTATTGTGGAAAGGACCCATGCAACGTCTGAGAGGTCAAACCAAGCCTCTACAGAAAGGGTTGATTGAACAACTAGTGGGATGTAGGAAAGAGGGGTAATTGGCAGAAGAGGGTGTGACTCCCTGGTAGCAATTGACTCCCTCTTCAGGGAAGGAAAAGGGATCTGTAGACTTCCTCCCTTGGCTCCTCCTGCCACCTCATCATGAGAATGATGGACTGAAAGAGGTTTTAAACTGAGACTGTTTTTGATTCTGATTGTTTCCCTGTTTAAAAAGTTTAGCAGGAGGAGCCATGGAACTTTCAGTATGGGGGTATTTTTTCACTAGTTTCGCTGGGCCCCATCCTGTAGAATGGATCCTGTAGACATTGGCTTGAGATCATGGACCAAAGCATACAAGAGTGGACAGACCTGGCACCCCTTCTGATGTCTAGCCCCTTTTTGGCCTTTAGACAATTTCTGAGTCAGCTCCCTTACTATCGCTGAGTGAAGAAGCAACAGCAGGTCCAACTTGGGCTTTGCCCTGCAGATCCTCTCCAAACTGGAGATAATCCTAGCCTCTGATGATCCTGAAGGTTTGGGACAGATCTGCGGAAAGTAGATGATAAACCTCATTTACTGCCTTATCAAAAGTCCACAGCTCCTCCTCATCATCACATGACCTGCTGGGTGGAACAAGAGCAACCCCAACAGATGAGGAGGATCTGGTGTGACAGGTTCCTCTGGGAACTTGTCTGCATCCACAGACAGTTTGTCATCCTGTTTTTGCTCCTGGGGTGAGTCAGGACTATTTCATGTCGTCTCCCTTCTTGATAGGGTTTCGTCATCCAGTCTCCACTTATGGGAGAAGGGACTAGCTCATTGATCATCTCTTGGCAATTCCCTCTAGGTGCTAGAAGCAGTGAGTGATGGTCCCCATCCCCTTTCTTTGATAATGAGGCCAGAGGAAGAAGGAAACATCTAGGACATGCTGTCTGCCGATCCACGAAGCCATAGCAAAATCATCCATGGTGGCATTGTTGGAAAAGGAGCCATGGCTGACTCACCAGCAGGTGGTGAAAGTCTCCAAGCTCCATAATGGTTGAATTGGAAATTCAAAGAGGGGGACATATCAACTTCCTCAAGACTGGTTCTGAAAACTAAAAGTCAGTTTGCCATTGAGATTGAATGGAAGGATAGAGAAAGAGGGGTTATCGTCTAGACCAGTGGTCAAAAGACCAATGTCGGATGCGAAGCATATGTCAATCAGTGATCAGCATCCAGCACACCATGTTTGGTGACCGGCGCTGTGATCAGTGACCCAAGACTGAAAATGGTTATTTTTCTCAAAAACAAGGAGCACAGCATATCACTTCATTGTTTTAAAAGTTTCCTCTTGGATAGATCATTCATAGGATGTAAGCGTGTTTTGCTGATCTTACCAAGAAAGAACAGTAATTGGGACAAACATTAACATTATGGTCTATTGGAAATGAATTAGTTGTGTGTGCCCAAATGCAACACAAAAAAGGATACAACGGATAGTAGAAATGCCAAAAGATGACTTAATTGACAAAGTGTTGAGTGCCCAAGAGATGAGTATAAATTCATGGAGTCCAAAGAGAAGAAGGATGATATTCTAATTGTCAGAAGTGGACTAAGTATCAGACTGAGTTCATGTTATTTTTTATTCTAGACCGATTGTCAGAAGTGGACTAAGTATCAGACTGGGTTCATGTTATTTTTTATTCTAGACCTCCAGTTACTAATTGGAAGAGGGAATAATGTCCTTGGACTGGGGACTGCAGACTAGCACCAGGAAAAGATATAGAAATGCAATAATAGCAGGTTATGTATTACTGCTATTAAAATCTGTATTTAATATCAATCCATAGTTTTCTGGACATATATTGTCCCATCTCCTTTTTTGATACTCCTTTGTTTTGACACAGTGTCATAAACTCCTGGTTTGTAAGAGAATGCATCATTCAGTAACATCATGACAACAACAATTGTTTACATTTGTCAACACCGATTCGTGTGGACAGAAAAAAATATCACAACAGTTGTTAACTTAAACAATGATGCATACCATGAAAATAACTCCACTTGACTAATTCTCATTTTTTCCAATCAGTAAATCCTCATAAAAATCATTACTAACTATTCTGATGGGTGAATCAACTTCCTGCCATAACATGCATTCAAGTCAGCTGCTATGCATGTGATAGCAACATGGCTCACAGTGGACAACTGCTTCAGTATCACGGTTTCAAATGGTGTAGTGTTATAAAGTTTCGTGTGGTGCTATTATCATTAATGTATAGTGATGACTCTTCATTATTATATTTTGTGCATATTTACAAGAAAATATGCTTTACAGTTAATTCCTTTAACTTTTTCATTTTTACATCAAAGTATTATTCTCTATCTGGTTGTAAATTAGACATTTTACTTGAATAGTAATATTTATTTCTTTATTTCCTTTCTTCAGTAACTGAATATTTATATTTAAGTTACTTAGAACTATTTCTCTTTATTTGCAAATAATGATATGACTGATAAGATATGGAAAAAAAAACCTTTTTCCTGTAACTTCATGTTTTTGTCCTTGAATATTTGCACTCAAGAAAAATTAGTAATGGAGAATGGCAAGTAAGTTTTGAAGTTCCAAAATCAGTACATGCATGATACAGTACAATTGCCATGGGTTTATGATGGGACATGATCCATGGTGTCATTTTTAATTCCAAACATGCAATTCGGGTTGTTAAACTCTGTAAATATCGTGGATTCTGAGATTTAAAATAAGTTTTTCCATGAGAAAGATTAACAAGACTTCAGCAATTCAATCCATGTTTCAAGGATTTTCATGTTAAGAAATTTCTTCCACTATGTGCCTCTTTATTTCATTTACACGCTGGTTCAAGTGCTGTAGAAATCTTGAATATTGGACAATCGTATAATTCCCACATAATTCGTTCTTTGTTATTCAGGCATTTATTTGTCAAGGCAGCACACTACAGAGCAACCTAGTGAAAATTAGTTCTATCTTAAATGCCATGACATTTTCTTTAACTAATATTAATTAAAATGAAAAAAATACCAGCTCTTGCTTTTATTTTATACTTATATATATATATATATATATATATAGCGTAAGTTTTCGCACATGTACTTGTAGAGTATGTTAGGATAGTTTTGATTTACACTCTTGATCTGATATTCATGCAGCCTGTTCTTTTCAGATTGTCTTTATATAATCAACAATATTCATGTACAACAATTGTGAAGTAACTGTTTGTGTCTGAGTAAAAGTGAGATTAATATGTACTGGGTAAAAACATGCACACACAAATTAAGTAGGTGTGTGATAAAAAAAGATGTTGTGATTTATTGTGCACTTGAAAAAAAACTGGCAAAAATCAACAAATTAAATAATCATTTGCTGTATGAAACCTGTAAGACGTAGTGCCATTTACATCTGTTAAGCTCCTTTGGAAACAGCAATGTATATTTCTGTACAGTACAAAAGTACCTACATGAAAGAAAAATAAACCTTATTTTATGATTCTTTCTGTCATTATATGGTGACTTTGACATAGTCAAAGTAAAGATGATCATGATAACAGTATCACTCGATGAGTATGAGAGAACACGCCATTGACAATATTATATTGAATATATGTGCAGGCTTTATGGAAAGAACTCCTATTTGAAATGAAATGAAGAGTATCAATCTAATTGGAAAATATTTCTGAAAAGGTGAAAATAAGTGTTTAGTACGTCAAAAGCAGCACTCCAGAATACCAACGGGCACCTGTTAGTGTTATGCTATATTAGCATGCCTTGAAATAAAAAAAGTACAGCTGTAAAAATGCAACATGAAGAAATTCTGTACTGCATATTAATATATGAATTACTAGCACCCGTCATACTTACATATACTAAAAACTGTTGTTTGTGTTTTTGTAAACAGTGAAATAAAACACTTCAGTGGGACGAAAGACTAGAACTTCTGGCTGCGAATTTAAACTTCGTACAAATCCAAAATATCAAATAATTGACACGATTTCTAAACTTACTAGTCATATAATTTAAAATGTATGTATAACTGGAAGAAAAAAGAAAAAAGAAAAAAACTAATTAAATTAAAAGTGAACTAAGTTAACACTAAGCAAGACTGTTTACACCAACGGAAAAAAGTAAATAGATTTCGTTCCATAAATATTTTCCAGATGTACTTTAAAGAGCTGACGATGGCAGCGCCGGGAGTTTTGTACTCGGCAATACTTTTGGGATGTCTTACATTAGCATCTGGCTTAATAGAAGGATTGTATTGTGGTGTCGATAATTGTTATAATGGTATGTTGGTTAATTTGCACGTTTTTTTTCATACATTTCTCTCATGAAAGTTCTCAACATGTGCAACCGCAACTGTACCCCTAATTTCGAGCACACGCCATATCTACGAGCACACAAGTTGTATTTCTACAATAAAGTCACTAAACTTGCTTTTGAAAAATAATAAAATCGAGAAAGAAGAAAAATGCAATAACTAGAGCGTGTCGTAAGAGACCACTTAACAATGTCTGAGACTATTCGCACGGCCGCCGTGTAATTTAACTGAGACGTGTACATGATCAGCAGAAGGCAAGAGAAATTTACAAGATACAAGAAATTTTTTATAACGTCGGTGTTAAAAATACATAAAACACTAGCTCTGTACGAGCTATTTTACCGACATGACGTAACAAAAGTATTTCATAACTTAACAGGTACACAGATAGGGGTTACTAGAAACACCGAAATACACATGTATTTACATGTTCTCTCTGTATATATCGGTTTACACACAAATTATTATTTGTTTTTGTTTGAAGAGTAATATAAAGCAAAATAAAATATGATTTGAGCGATTTTGATACGACTTATTTACTTTTTCCTAGTTATAGCACTCGTCAACTGGTCGTATTTTATTGGACAGGTTGATCGTTCCTTAACGGAGGTAATCTCCGGAACGGACGTGTAAGTCGGCTTAATTCATATTGTTTCAAGTCGCTTAATTAATGTTCTAATTGACTGCACACACATTTATTGTTCTCCATTTGATCTCATTTCTTATTCAAGTTAAGAAAACAATCTTTTTTTCTAAGTCGCTTAATTCGGAACGGACAGTGAAAGTTGGCTTAATTCATCTTTTAAGTCGCTTAATTCATTTTCGAATTGACTGCACAGACTTTATTGTCATCCCTTTGAACCCATTTCTTACTCAAGTTAAAGCCAAATGTCGCGCACATTAAAGAAAAGGCACCCTTTTGCTCAACGTTGTCATTATTTTTTAATTGCGCAGTGAACAAATCCGCATCTCCCGCAGCATGCATAATGTGGACACAAATGTCTGTCCCAGAAAGAACAAACGGGTTTATACCCATTCACTTTGTGCCTCTGTTATATCAAAACAAGGAGCATATGGTCATCGTAAATGTAGATGAGTGCTGGAATTTCAGGAAAATTTTGTAATTTCTTTCAGAAAAAACTAAAGACAAATATCAAACTAAAAGTCAATAATCCATTTAGAATCTCTCAAATAGACCGCATGTGGAAAAATAATAAATGCAAGTCCATGAACCACGTTCTTAAACAGACAGTTGACTGGAAGACGAAAACGCTGACAGAATTTGTACAACTGACACATGAATTAGTAACCGGACAATTCAGAAATCTGAGGAGTGCTCTAGTATGCACTGGAGAATTCCGGCTTGCCGACAGTCATAAACAATTTGAGTAGAGACAAACAGACTGGATAAAAATGACAGCAACAACGCACAAACTTGTTCAAACGCTTCAGATGCCACATCGACATAGACACAAAATACATGATTTCTACGGACGGTCAGACAACTGTTGTTGCACCAAGGACTAATAGACGAAAACCTGGACAAAGGAAACAAAAAATTAATGTACGAACTGTGACAATTACAGCTAAAAAACCTAAACATGAACCAGAGATTTCATCATAATGTGCTATATTTTATTGTTTTCGGTTAGGTTTATTTTACCTTGTCTTGTGCAACATGACTTGTAGTTCGATTTTCAAGAGGAACATAATCTTGAATACTATTGGATTAATTAATTCATCTGCGTGCTCAAATTATTAATTCATTGAAACCAGATACATTATGTGTGTAATTAAACGTAAATATTAAATTCTGCCAAATAATGAATAATACATGTTTTTTTTACAAAAATGCTTTCCTGAGTTGTCTTTGTCTATCATCATATATCATGGCTTGTTACGATCACAATATTAATCTCACTCTTGCATATACTATCGTATACACTTTTGGTACTTTGATACATTTCACTTTCACTTTGTGTATGTATTTCAATTCGCTGTTTATCATATATATGTCAAATCAAGTAAAGAGTAAATAATTCATATAAATTTAAATTATTTTGCTTTTTATTATTATTCAAACATGTATGACTATTCCCCGTTCACACATTTCCAAGAAGAATACTTTCTTAACACCCTTACAATCAACTGTCATATCATCAAAAGCAGTATATATAAGTACATGTTTCACTATTGCCAAATATTTGGAAACCTTTTAAACAAAAATTAAATTAAATGTTATTTATTTGTCAAAAACTATATTATTAAAAGTTAAAGTAAATATATAATATAATGTCTGCAAATACTTTTGATACTTCGATACTTTTCACTTTCACTCTGTGTATGTATTACTACGATTCGCCATGTATCAGGTCTGTCAAATCAAGTACGACCAAGTGACATCATTACATGAATTGTGCTATAAACAGGAAAAAAGTAAATAATTCGTATCAAAATCACATAAATCATATTTTATTTTGCTTTAACTTATTATTCAAACAAAAACAAATCATAATTCCTGTGTGTATACTGATATATACAGAGAGAACATGTAAATACATGTGTATTTCGGTTTTTCAGTGTATTTCGGTGTTTCTAATAACTGCACAGATAGTATTGCATTGAAACAATATACATATACATGTAAACATTACAGTGCCAACAGTAACAGCAGATTAAAAGACAATACAACAGTAAGTAACATGCAAATATACACATATTTTTTTTTTAAATTATGCATATGAACATATATAACTGAGTACACTTAATAATTTAAGTATCCTCAAACAGCCACATTTTGTGGACTTAATTGTAACGCGTTCATTATAATATTATGAGAATCTATTTAAATAACCATAGAAAGTGTTCAACTATATCTACTACATTTAATCATAGTTATAAATTTTTTGGCATTCATGTACATTAGTTCAGAATTACCTTTTATCTGATCGTGTGTAAGTTTACTTATTTCTGGAAGTGCATTCATCGTTCGTGGCACAGACTAAAAAGTCACGTGACATATGACCGGAATGTGCCAACTAGACCAAGGTATGGATATTTTTCATTTATAGCGTCTTCCTGTTTTTGAAATAAAAAAAATTAAATTTAAAAATAAATAATTTTTTCCGTTAATTCTATATGCAGTTTGTGCACTTAAATTACTGCTTGCTAGTTCTTTACCATATAAATACATGACTCAATAGACTGTGAGACAGACAGACAGACAGAGGGAGAGAGAAATTTAAAAATAGACTGGTGAATGGATACACATTTTATTATAATAGATTCAATGCCTTTTAATGTAGAATATATGTTCATTATGAAACAATACTGAAACCAAAACGTCTGTAGTGAATATACATTTAGAGTGTAAATTTTTCTTACGTTGTATAAGAACCCAACATGCTTAAAACCAAATATTTACATTGGCTATCCTGTTGTATAAATTCCCAAAGTGGGTTTTCCTGTTCAAGATATGAAACAAAGCCATCATGTGATTGGCGGACCTATCTTTAGCATATAATAGAAAATTCAAGGCCAAAATGTCAGACATAAGGCATTATTGAAAATATAAATTTCCATTATGATTTTTATCGTTTTGTCTGATTTTACTGTTAAAATACTTCCTGTCACTCTTGAAGAACGCTGGTGACACAGTTGATGATGTCATTATCTCGAAACAAGCGTGTTAGGTCGCAAGAAACATGGCGCACAATTCAAGGACTCCCACAACTTCGGGTTGTTGGATGATACTAGGGAATATTACAATTTTATTGTTAAAAGCCTGCACAGTGTCAATAATAACAGCAGATTTAAAGACAAGACAACAGTATATAGCTTGCAACTAAAGGCATAATTTGGATAAGTAATATGACATCAAGAGAATGAGGGTGCTATAAGTTAAAATTTAAGCCTTGAGAAAAAAAAATGTAAAAGAAAAAAATTATTTATATAAATCAAAGAATGTGAGTAATTAAAGGCTATTTGCACAGCTGCTGTGCACATAATTTACATAAAGATATTCATATTTATGCCGTGTACCTGATTTGCTGTTTATTTGTTCAAGGGTTTTGTATGAAAAACTTGTACAATCATAGCTGGATTAAGGTGGAGTAAATGGAGCAGTCGCTCCAGCCCCCCTTTCCCCAGCCCCAGGGGTGGGGGTGGGGTGGCTGCAACGCAGTGGAATGGTATTTGACAGGGGTGGGTGGTGGTTGATCTTTCTGAAATTCCTCCAGGGCCTACTACCACCTTAATCCAGTCTATAATCTCGTGTAGAAAATTGCCCTCAATGACTTGCGAGAAAATGGCTGATTTTTTTTCACGGTAACTGTCATTTGCTATATTTCTAACTGAACCAGTTACCGCATGATTGTTCCTTTATAAAATATTCTTTATCTTTAGTATTAACCTTTTCTGTGATCATTAAAAAAAATGAATGCAAAGTAAATAAAAAAATAATTGAACAATTTCCTTTTTTATGTTGTTTTGTAATCTGATAAATTGGCCCCCAAACATGTACTGTAGTAATGGTATTGATGGGTAACCAGCCATTAGTATGAACACAGGTTGAGGGGCGGATTTATTGGACTATGTGTCTTGTTGCCCATCAGCTTTCCAGTAGTTGGCTGACCCTGACCAGAAACTTGTCTATATGTTATGTTCAGCTGAGTTTACATCATTCAGAAAATTTTGGATTTGTCCCAAATGCATAGACTGGTTGCTGTGCGGTTAGTCATTTCTATTGTGGGCATGCGGCAGCTGTGTGAATAGTCTTTGCAAAAGTTGGTACACAGCAGCCATGCAAATAGACACCGGTTTCTTAAATTGTACAGGTCATGCATGTTTTGTCATATGTTATAGATTGTAAACCAGACTAGAGTACATGCTGATTGCTCATTCGGAGATACCTTGTCTATTTCTGAGAGACTAAAGTATGATCCATAGGATTTCCTGCGAAGTTGCGTATCAGCTGTTCTAAAATAATACTGCTACGAACAACCTATCGCGAGAACTGAGACACCACTGACGTTTATTTTATCCTTTGTAACAACGACCGCTTCCAAAGTAAAGACTGTTCTTAAAAAAAACATTATAAAAACAAATTAGGTTGGCTACAAGTTCCTAACTTTTCCAGGTCATGCATGTAGTTTCCTTTGTTCTAGACTGTCAACCAGACTAAAGTACATGCTCATTCGGAAATACCTCGGCTATTTCTGCGAGACTAAAGTATGATCCATAGGATTTCCCGCGAAGTTTTCCTGCCATTGTAGTGCCAAAGTCATTATAGCGGTCGCATACATCATTTGTCTTTGGAGTTAATCCGTAATGCTTGGGGTGAATGAGGTCTTTGTCTTTAATACCAGTAGGTGAGAATCATTTTCTGGATTCGATTGTCATTGTGAAAGACTTGTGTTGTTTGTTGGGGTGTTTTTGATGTTACAGTGATAATAGCCCACACACCAAACCATCATATGTTCACTTTAGTGTAGCCGGTTACACCCTCTGTTTATAGAGTTAATCCCTTTGTGTCGTCGGTGAATTAAGCCTTTGACTTTTGTCTCTAAATAAATTTATTCTGTTTCTGGATAAATTAATTGTGTCTTTTTATTTCATTCATTGGTACATATACATTGTATATGTATTCCATATTTCCCCTAAACCTGATCAAAACCGCTACAGTCATTATTACAATTGATCCCTTATAACATTACCACCTAACACCTTAATAACAATGGCAGAACCTCCAACAAAAAAGAGACAAATTCTAACATTGGAGGAAAGAATTAATGTAATTGAAAGAAGTGAAAAACGCGAGACCGTTTGCAACATAGCAGCCACTTGAAACGTCGATAAAACTCAAATTTAGGGTGTTATAAAAGACAAGGAGTCAATTAGAAATGAACTCATATGCTAATACTAGTACATGTACGCGTGATCTTCAAATATAAATGTGATTCATGTTTAATGATAGATGTATATCTTTATTACTATTTAACATTATTTTCAGATTAATGCATGCAATATTTTAACAAGAACTATGAACAAAGAATACAATAAATGTACATGATTGTGCTTATTTTTACCTCTTAAACAGTGCTGAATTTCGACTTGGAAACTGGTCTTTTTGTACAAACCGGTTATGAGAGACCACCTGTCTTGAGAGACTGCTTTTTTCTGGCAGAAGGGGCGGTTTCTCATGACAGGTTTTACTGTAAAACTAAAATTTAGGGTGTTATAAAAGACAAGGAGTCAATTCAAAATGAATTCATATGCTAATACTAGTACACGTACATGTGATCTTCAAATATAAATGTGATTCATGTTTAATGATAGATGTATATCTTTATTGCTACATACAATTATATTCAGATGATTGCATGCAATATTTTAACAAGAACTATGAACAAAGAATACAGTAAATGCATGTGATTGTGTTTATTTTTCCTTCTTAAAAAGTGCTGTATTTCGACCTTGGAAATTGGTCTTTTTGTACAAATCTGTTATGAGAGACCACCTGTCTTGAGAGACCGGTTTTTGTTGGCAGAAGGAGTGGTCTCTCAAGACAGGTTTTACTGTAGTTACATATATGATGCGCCTTCATGCTATGACTGCAAGGATAAAATTTGGTCAAAAATATTTGAAAATGTCAATGTAGTTGATATTGTTATACATTTGACCTTTGATTCCATCCAAGATACCCCAGTGGAGGAAAACCAAAAATAAGCCCCAGCCCTCTTGCCGATTTGCCATATTGACAAGAGAACTACCAAATTTTTGGTGAATTTCCATTTAGTGGTTTAGAAGTATAGATGTTGCAGGAGGGCTTCAAGGATCAGAAAAATGGAAAAGTGACTTTTCCCTTCAGATAAATGAGGGAGAAGTCAACTGATTTATTTTTGGTTAGTAACTGTGTATGCAGTGATTAAAACTATAAAAGACAAATTTTTTTTGCTGTGAATAAAAGGACATTTTCCAAAAATACCAACAAAAAAATGATTTAATAGCTGTAGTACAATACCTGCATTTATTGCATTGCTGTATCTTTTCCAGGTGCTAGTCACCAGTCCAAGGTGATTATTCCTTCCTCCAATTAGTAACTGGAGGTCTAGAATAAAAAACAACATGAGCTCAGTCTGATACTTTAGTTAACTTCCATCAAGTTGAATATTATCCTTCTTTTCCATGGATTTCATGCAGTTCTCACATGTCTATCGTTTTTTTCATCCAAGTTGTCATTTAGAATTTGTTTAACTTTCTTGTGTTGTATTTGATATTTTCTCTCCAGTCCTTGCATAATTGCCATTTATCTGTGCCCCTTTTTGTTTAATTAGGTTTTTTTAGTACCTCATCAGCAAAGTGATGCTTCCTCGCTTTTATCCCTCTTTAGTAACCGTTGTTCAGGTAAGTATTACCTACCCAATTTTTGTTCTGGTTCATTGTTTATTTCTTGTATTCAGGGATTTCCTTTGACCCAAGGGCCCGGGTCCTTGACGCAGGAATCATCTGCCTGGACACACGTTTCAACCCCCTCATGTCCCCAAGATGCAGCATATTTTGATAGGGTTCCTTGTAGTTTTTTTTTTTTTTTAGTATCTAATAAAAGTATACTGTATTAAAGGCTTTGTGGACACATTAACACCTTTTCAAGCAATGATCGGTTGATTGTGCCAAGTTAGTACAATATTTTGGGCATTATTAGATGTAAGACCCTAATCACATTACATAATTCCTCAGCAGTACAACACCTAATTGCATGGCAGGGGATTATCAAGGACTGTTGAAGTTATGTGACTTCTTAGGAATCAGATAAAAGATTTACCACTATTTTTATTTAAGTCTTTGTTTTTACCGCTGTCTTTATTGAAGTTTCTTGTTGTCTGTTTGGTTTAATAATATCCAATGAGTTTTGTTCGATCATAAAAATTAAACATGATGGCATTAGGTTTAAGTGAATTGAGTGCTAGTAATTAACCAATCATCATCAATCAAGTTCAGTTAGACAGTGGTATATATTCCCCATTACATGTATTTATATGAAGATTACTTTCAATTCTCTTTTTGATTATCCAAAGTGGTCATGAGTCCTCTTTCTTTGCAAAGTTTTTTGACACGAGACAAACCCAAATCATGTACATGCTGTGTTAGGGGAAATTGCTTTGTTTGGTTGGTTGTTATGGGTTTAACGCCATTTTTCAGCACATGATAGGCTATACATGGCAGCCAGTATATTTGGTGGAGGAAGAACCAGAGAAAACTCCGGGAAGAACCAACGACCCTTGGGAAGCTTGGAGAAAAAGGCAATGTTACCAATTCTGCTTGAAACAAAAGTTGAGGAAGAGGCAGACAAGGACCATTCCAAGGCAGGATTGATTTGAACTGTTTATTACATGACCAAAAATGGACAGCCACTCAACCAGTGCAAAAATTAAATGTATGTTGCCTTCCAGAAATGAAACGTAGCCTTATGTCAGTCTGTTTTTATCTTTGTGATATAAATCTATTAAAAAGAATTTTTATTTATACATATCACAATTCTCACATTTATGACTAAAATGCCCTGACAGTATCTGTCTCATTGTATCTGCTCCTCTCCATTTTTTTTCTCTGCACAAGATACATACACATTTATTCGAAGCATCCATGTTTTGCAATTGAATGGTTCTGTTCACAAATATCACACATACAAATCAGTTTTCTTTGATCCGTTCTTCACATCTCTGATGCAGATATAAAAAATCTATCTCTTAGTGCAATACAACATTGATGTGTTTTAATAGCTGATTGACCAATTGACTCTTTTCCCCCGCAAGATAACACTGCTCAATTTCCGCAAGTTATCATATGATAATGAAAGCTTAACTTGTGTTTCGAAACTAAATCATCTATATGTAAATAACAATTTGTGTTTTAAGAATAGAATTGGTGAAAGCACTTTCTAAATGTACATTTTGAAGATTTTAACTGCCTTGTTTGCATTATTTTCTTTCTAAAATCAGTTTTAAACAATAAGTGAACCTGCTAAGGGGTAATAATGGCAGACATCGCTCTGTCTTGGAAGTACGTATTCATTAGACTGTCTGTTTTCGTAATTCACTAGGCACATAAATTTAAGGAAATTATACAGTTCGTAGAAAGCAAAGTGTAACTATTATGTGACAAAAGATTTAGCCTAAAAATAAAATTTTGTTGGTCAGAAACATATGGGACAATGCTTGTAGAATCGATAAGCGCTGTTGTTTGCTCTGACAGCTACAAGCTAGTCATAGTGCCATCAGCCTCCCTCCAACCTGGAAAAGTCAGCAATGTAATAATAACAGGTATTTGTATTACTGCTATTTAAATGCAGTTATGGGGGTAAAACTAATTTTAATTATGTGATAATGACTTGTTATTACTACCAAATTTCCTCTTCCCTCCCTGCTATAATGTCCTTGCAGTCTTGGTCAAAATCAAGGAAGGACAATATTCCAAATAACAGAAGTGACTTTGGCATCAGACTGGGATGATGTCTGTTTTTGTTTTAGGCCTCTTTAAGGTGACTTCTCAGCCCCAAAAGCTATCCTAGTCACTTTTTTTGTTTGAGTCCTGTGGTAGTGGACATTCGGACCTGCAGATGGAGGTTGTCACAATATCCCTGACATGGGGTTACCAAGGATTATTGGATGGTTGTAGCCAATACTTTAACAATACAAAGGTTTACTAATGTACCTATCAGCAAAGAAAATGCTATTTGGGCTTCTGCTGTTCATTTTCACAGATTAATAACAGATTGAAACACAGATTTCAACTTATGTTCAGCCTCAAGAACTTAGCAACTACATAGCCAAAACACTTAAATGGTTATAACATTTTCCCCCATTTCTTTCTTTTCTACATCTGGTGCAGTGGGTATTAGCCTACACCCACCCAACCCTCAAGAAAGTTCACTGGGGGAAAAAAAATCGGCCATGAATAAATCCATTTCAAATAGATTCAAAAGGACACCCAAATGAACACAGTGGACCCAAATAGATACTTCAGGTATTTTTGAAGCTGCTGTGCTAAATTCAGATATTGAGTCCCTTCTAGTGCCGTTTCAGACAGTCCCCAGCTTTCACTGACAAAAAAAGTATATTTTTTGTCATGTATTCAGTCATTAGATTTTTATTAAAGGATATGAATTTTCAGATTCCATTTCCTTCTTTTATTTGTATACATGTCTTATTACTATATCTAACTAATCATATTGTGTGGAACCATTTGAAGAAAGCATTTTAGCCAATGACCATATCAGATGAACTTCCAGAAACATCCTGTGCCCATAGGAAAGAGAGAAATAACTAAAAATTGGTGGATTAAATAAATCATCAATAGTTTGATGTTGTGGACCCAAATTCATTGTAGATGAATATATTGCTTATAATATTTGAATTTGCATGTTTGGTATCTGAAATGCAAAGGGATTTGTCTAAAGATTTTATTTTCACAATGATGATCTGTTAAAAAAAGTACCAGCAAACTTGGGTCTCTTTCTTACACAGCTTAATTGATGAATCACTGGAACAGCGATAGCTTCTGTTCATTAGCATAGCACTTTATGTAAAAAAAATTAAGTTTTTATTACATGTATATCAAAACTTTAATTGAAAATAATATGAATCTGCTGTATACACTCAAAAGTTCACGAAAATTGGAAGGGAAATTTTGAAGCTATGACTATTTCAGTTCGTGTATGTTCTATATAATTTCTGTCATGAAGGAGTCAGGGCTACTCTGACAAGCCAGGCGATAAGCTTTAAGCATGTTTGTGATAACCTAATACTCACACCTAGCCAACAATAGCAGTGACCAGGAGGCAATTATTAGCTGCAATTTGTCAATGTTGACTGACAGGTGTGTGTAGTCAGCAAGCCATTGTATAAAATGTGTCAGGTTACCCTATTAAGATATATGTAATAAGAATTCCTTTGTTGTTGTTTTTTTCAGTCCTTGGAGTTGGAAGAGATGCATCAAAAGTGAGTATTGACTGCAAACAATTATTTAACTTTATATACTATGTATGATGCAAAATGCCTTGTCACCTAAGTTGTTAATACTTCCAGAATCAAACTTCAACATAGTAAATGATATTTTTAGATAAACATGTTTAACCTGGAACATTAAACATGACATAATAGGTACAAACATGAAAAAGCAGAGTGTGGCGAAGTCAGATAAATTGGCCAAATGCTATTGAGATGTATGGATCCTCTTTTTCGAGGTGGATGACACAAATGAAGAACAAATAAAAATGCAAAAACATAAAGAAAATATGCATTTTTGGCTGTTTTGTTATAGTGAAACCAAAATCACACAACAACAAAAAAATCACTGAGCTTAGTTTGTTTTGTGCACCATGACATAATGTTGATTTCACTTCTAAGTGACAGCTTGCATATGACTCTGAAACAGAGGACAGACTCTACAGTATGTATAGCCAACTTGTATATTTTGGCTTGGAAACAGCTGTTCATACTTAAGACAATATCTGGGTTAACCAGTTGCTCGACTCACTGAGACCAAAAGATAATCAGCTTATGAGATGGTGGCCTGTGATGAATATGGAATGAGAGAAGTCTTATGTGGCTGTTGTTGGTAACACATGAACAGAAACTTGCCTGCCATTACAAAAAAGTGTTTCAAATATTGAATGATCCCTTACCCTAGTGTCAAAAGATGTAACTCACATCTCTCCTCAAAGATGAACTTTTTTCATCAGAGAGAGCTTTAATTCACAGGCAAATAGATGAAGATATCGGCACAAAAGGCAACTCCAATTTCTGCTGTGACTGCACAACTGCTTTTCCCACCATTTAGCAAACTAATTACATGTACTTCGACCCTCTTCCTAATGATAAAATCTGTCTCACTTTAGAATTGGACACATTAACACCTTTGAATTACATCGATTCACATGATATGCCTTGATCTCAACAATACATTTCCAGGGATTTACAAATCCACTTGCCTGACTCCCAGGACAAGCTCAGATTTGGCTCAGACAAGCTCATGTTCCCAAGTTAATTGTCCAGCTGCAAGTCCAAAAACTTGAGAGTGGGAGAAAGGGGTCATGTTCCATTTGTAATGCTTTATGTTCTGGAAGTTTTATAACCTGCGACATGTGCAATTTTGCCATGATACATATATTACATATATCAGCACCTTTATTTAGTGTTTATATGTACCGCATTCATAAAACTGTTCATAGTTTCTTTCAATTAGCATATGTCATTTCCATCTTGTAGTCATTGTCAAGGTCAGTCTCAGATTTTCTCACACAGACATGACGTGAATATTTATTATTTAAAGCAAGTTTTGACAAATAGGGAATAAATATTTATATATTAACTTATCAGTATATGTGTATGTATCTGGGATTTGCCGATTTTCAGATCTTAACCTAGCCTTGGGCAGTTTGTAAGCTTGCCAACTCACATCAATCGGCTTGTTAAAGATTGTTTTGATGCATGTCTCCGATTTGAAGGTGAGTAGGTGTTAATTGCTATTAATATAACTTGTGAGAATTCTTCGACAGGTGTGTTTGGAATAAAAGGCACTTGTCTCTAACGATTAACCACCAGGAGGATTTAGTTCAAAGCATGACCAATGTATCGAAAATGTAGCACCCACAAGCGGTGTTTATGATCTGTTGTTTACATGATAATTACAGGAGACCAATACATACTTACCTCTTGGCAAACAATTAAATGGATAAAATTAAGTGTTCTCAATCTCAAAAGTTGGCTTGTCTAATATTTTGATGCATTTCCCCGATTTCAAGGTGACTAGATGATAAATGTTGAGTAAAATAAGTGTTCATAAATCCTTCAGTTATGAGTATAAATAAATCATTACAAACAGCTTTCATTATTGTTCATGTAGTTGACAAGATGAGTCTGCTATCTTATGTAGGAAAAAAAATGGAAACTTGATGAAGTTTCCAGCTCTAATGATCCTGGTTTTAAAGAAAAATAACCACTATGATGCTACAAAATGTGCAAGAAAGTTCCAATCATTGTGGATTAATGAGTATTCCAGGCTATAATATTGTTATTGGTTGTTTAATTTTTAAGTTCAAGGTCTTTTACCTAAACATCTCTGTCTCTCTCTCTCTCTCCCTTACTAAAAAATCTAGCTATTTCTAAACTCTTTTCTACCTATCCATTTATTTGTCTATATACATGTACATGTCTATTTTGCTCTTCTAACTATATCTGCATTCTAACCCTTTCTCATTGACATATCTATCTACATGTATTATTTACATATATATTTTTTAATAACTTTAAATATCAGCATATGGTTTAAATGTGCGAACAAAGATAAAAAGAAAACAAAAATATAAATAAATATAACACGATTTCCTTAATATATCCCATATTTTATTATTATTTTTTTTTACTCATGCTGAGATATTATGTTTTGTGCAAGCTCAGATTTCCCAAGGGCAAGTTCAATTTTACAGTCAGCTTGCCCTGGGCAAGCTGACTTTCATAACATTTTTAAATCCCTGCTTTCTCATGAAACAATAGTTAAGTTTGAATAGACAGAGCAGTCACTGTCGATACATTCCAGCGGCCACTTAATGCAGTGAGAAACCATTACTTGGTTAGGAAACATCTTGCCACTGTAGAGGGTGACCATTATATACATAACTTTTATATAGGAAGTTTGCCAGGCAGAAATTAGAATGACCATGGAGGCTAGGTGACCACAGTCTAAAGGTGACCCTTCTGACAGGTTTGACTATATATATATATATATATATATATATATATATATATATATATATATATATATATATATATATATATATATATCATTAAATTAATCATCCATGAAATTGGTATCCCACAAAAAATAGTGTATTCACAGTACATGTAATAGAAATAGCTATAGTGGAAAGGGTTCACTACATTTGACTTCATTGTACTAACTACTTTCAGGGGGAAATCACCAAAGCCTACAGGAAGCTGGCTAAAATCTGGCATCCCGATATGCATAGAGGAAAGGTAAGACACGATACAGAGGGTCCCTTTTGTATATCATTGATTGAACTTCATTCAAAGGTGTCATCAAATCAATCATTTTGAAGTCTGAATTGAGTGTAAGATTATTTACTGGGTTTTTTTTTTAAATTGGGTTAATCATTTAATAGCTACTTGCTTCATATCTTATCTACTTGTTCTAGATAAGATTTTCCATGCACATAGAAATTGCACTATTTCTTCTGTTTTTAAGATAACATTGTAATGCCTTCCAAATTTATTCTAAGATATAAAATCGACAATAAGACACGTTTTTAAAGTATTCATACAATGCCAAACAAAGGACTTGGTGACCAAGATGAGTCCTGCATCTGATCAAATGGAGTACACTGAAATGGCCAAAAAGGTTGAATTAGAATCGAACCGACAACTAGCAGGTAATCTCTTTGGAATTATTTTTGTTCTCATGTCAAGGATGAAAATGGCATATGAACAGATGATAAGTCTGGGACTGTCTGCAATCGGCATACTGGAAATACGACCAATATGTGACACACGTGAAATGGCACCACCCGGCCATTGACAGTCTTTCTTAAGATGACAAGACCTTCAAGTTGATATATGTATTCATAATGTATCATATCATAGCTTCTGTGTCGTGATACATATTGATATATAGAACAGGTGTATCATTTCACCCCAAGTAGTGTATAAATTATTTTGAGACACAAACAGAAAATATGAGTCAATAAAAAGAAGTCATTTTTTATGTTTTTTATTATAGTAGTTTGTTACAGTGTATAAAATAATATTGAAAAGTATGTGACCTTTTTGGGCATATTAAATTTAAGTCACAGCAAGTTGTTTTTTATTATAACAGTTTGTTACAGTGTATAAAATAATAATGAAAAGTATGTGACCTTTTGGGGCATATTAAATTGAAGTCACAGCAAGTTGTTTTTTCTTAAGCTACCTGCCCTATGCCTGTGTCTGAAATTTTTTTTGTGCCCTGCAGATCCACTGGCACAAGTTCCTGAAATTGTCTGCAGTATAGCAGCACAGTCCTTGTTTAGACACATGTTCACACTAATGACATTTTTGTATGACACCACCTTTAGACTCAAAGTATTGGAGAGAGAGAGAGTCTTTATGAGCTTCTGTTATTTTTTACCTTGTATCATATCTAAGTTCATTGGTTTGCAAACACCTTTCTTCTGCTATGTGCACACAATGTCCATGTTTTAAGTACCAACCTTTATCAGTTTTCTCATTTTGTTTTAGTGATCACATCCATTAATGTTAGTAATATTAAAATTTCACTGCTGAATACATGCCGATCTATAAGAAGAGGCTATATCTATCTACCAAAGGTTATAATTTCAACAAATTTATAACTCAGTGCTCAAAAAAAAATCTTTTTAGACACAGGCCCAGGGCAAGTGGTTTAAAAAAAAAAGACTTGCCCTGTCATATTTCACTTGCCCCATACTGCCAAATCTTTTTAGTATTATTTTGAAACATTGAAGTTGCTGTATTAAAAAATAAACATAAAATGCTTTAAATTGACTGATTTTCTGTATTTTCCTCTCAAAATAAAGTACTTTAGAAAAAAAAAAGAATTTGCATGACCTTTTCTGCTAAAATTTTGATTTAATTTTTATTGAAGCAATGTTTTCTTCAGGTCCTGATGTAAGCCTGTACTCAGTACCAAAATAGTTGATGCCTTAACAGTGTTTCAAACAACATTTATGTCTGACTTTATTCACTCAAATTTTGATTCCATTTCACTTTAAGAAATGCTTTCCTCCAGGTCCTGATGTCAGCTAATGTCCAATTGCTCTATCAATGCCTTCCTTACTGATGGGGTCATCAGAGTTGATGTTCATAAGCATTTGAAGTGTGTCCTGATTTAAACAGTTTCTCTTTATATTTTTGATATAATTCATGAGACCAAACCCTTGTTCACAGTCTTCGGTAGAGTGATACGGAGGGGCTGTGTTGCTCTCCTCAAGCTGTTAACTGCCTTATTTGTGGTGTAATTTACAATGACAAAGATATCATATGCATTGGCTATTGAAAAATTAGGCTGCAAAACACTTCATCAGATCTGGTAATGAAGCCGTAGCAACAAAGCTATCAGGCATTGTTTAATAGGATGACAAAGCCATCAGGCACTGTGTAATAGGATGACAAAGCCATCAACACTATGTAATAGGATGACAAAGCCTGAAGACCAAGGCATTACTAAATAAGTTTTTGAACCACTTGTGTTTGGTGGGAAGAAAATGAACTCTAAGTTTCAGGTCAATACATATAAACACAGAACAGGAGTTTTGCTGTTTCTGTGAAATGCATGTTGAACTTCATGCAAATATGTTTCCAAGTTGGTGGAGGCAGTACAGTATAAATAGGAAAAATAGTATTAAAAATTTCTTTCACTTTGCATGTGCTGAAAATTCAGGTGCCACTTTCATTTCAAATCTTAATTTACCAGTAGAATATTTTCAGAGAAATTTCAAACTTATTTTATTGATAAAAATGCAATGCACTGTTGGAAATAGAAGGAAATTCTTTGTCAGTGATATACATATATGATAAAACATTATTAGAGTGTTGTTTGTTTGTTTTTTTTTATCTCAGCTCAGGCCTTGGCCAAGCTTGAGCCAAATCATCCCGAGTGCACAGCCTATGTGAGCCAATAAATGGACCAAGATTGAAACAAACATGTAATAATCTCTGTGTTTCAGAGTGTAATACAAAAATATAATATATCCTCTTGGGCAAGCACTCACATGTACGGGATTGAGAATGCCTTGATTTCATGGAGTTTTACTCGTTACAAGTATGTGTAAAAAAGTTCCCAATTTGGTCCACTGTGAACAGAAATGAAGGACTGTACACACTATCAAGGGGAATTAGTTGACACTTTAGAATTTTTTCAATTTGTCATTTTAGTACCTTCTGATGTACTTAGTTTGTAAATCAATAGAAGATTAAGGCTAATTTATATTATAATAGCACCCATAAAGGCTAATGTATATTATAATAGCACCCATTAAGGCTAATGTATATTATAATAGCATCCATTAAGGCTAATTTATATTATAATAGCACCCATTAAGGCTAATGTATATTATAATAGCATCCATTAAGGCTAATTTATATTATAATAGCATCCATTAAGGCTAATTTATATTATAATAGCACCCATTAAGGCTAATTTATATTATAATAGCATCCATTAAGGCTAATTTATATTATAATAGCATCCATTAAGGCTAATTTATATTATAATAGCACCCATTAAGGCTAATGTATATTATAATAGCACCCATTAAGGCTAATGTATATTATAATAGCATCCATTAAGGCTAATTTATATTATAATAGCACCCATTAAGGCTAATGTATATTATAATAGCATCCATTAAGGCTAATTTATATTATAATAGCATCCATTAAGGCTAATTTATATTATAATAGCACCCATTAAGGCTAATTTATATTATAATAGCACCCATTAAGGCTAATTTATATTATAATAGCACCCATTAAGGCTAATTTATATTATAATAGCACCCATTAAGGCTAATTTATATTATAATAGCACCCATTAAGCCTAATGTATATTATAATAGCACCCGTTAAGACTAATTTATATTATAATAGCACCCATTGAGGCTAATTTATATTATAATAGCATCCATTAAGACTAATTTATATTATAAAAGCCCCCCTTAAGATATATTATAATAGCACCCATTTTCACAGGAAAATTTGGTGCTGGTTCTTTGAATTTCTAGTATCTTTCATATGTACATTAACAGTTGACATTTTTTTTACGTGGATTGTTGTTGCACCTAATAGAACACATTCTGAACAGCTCAGATGTTGGTGTGATCTGATCTTTGAGGCGAAAGAAACCAGAGAATCTGGAGACAAGCATAGACTTAAGCATGCTGGAACAAGGGATCAAATTCAGGACCACAGAGGTGCAAAGCAATCAGCTTATTGTTGTATAATTATGATTTTAAAATCTTTCCCCATTTGGGGGGGCAAGCACAAGCTTTCATTGTTCTTTCCTTTGATTTGTTACAGAAGGAGAAAGAGGAGGCTGCTCTGATGTTTCAAAAAATAGCAAATGCATATGAGGTAAGTCTTGCATACCGTATTTTGGTGTGTACAACACAATTTTTATACCTAATTTTTTTTTCAGGAGGGGGTGCACATTTTACAGCAGAGAAAAAAATTTTTTTTCCAGGTCAATCTGACTAAAGGATCGTGGCACTATAGCTATGTACATGTCACATTCACTCCTTGTGAAATATTAAATATGTCGCATTGTAACTAAATTGTTTACTAGCCTTATTAAAGAATTAAATAATGCTTACAATCTTCAATAATCTTGTTCTTTGATTGCTTAGGTTCATAAACTCATTTCTTTTCACATTGTTCTGTAGCTTTTTGCTTTGTTACTTGACCGGAAATACTTCCTCCCATTAGGGTGAACAAGAAGATTCTAAAACACGATGTCACCCGTGGTCCACCCCGCAGATATGTTGCCCATGTGCACTATCCTTCATCCTTTTTTGTGTTGCATGTCTGTAATGTCTGCCTTGTTTACGTTGATGAAGAATAGCCTTCGCTTCATGGGTTAACACAGCGATTTTACTATATTCCTGATGTGCATTGTTTTTGTTGCTTGGAAGTACCCCTGATCAAAAATTTTCTCCATTTAAATTGAGCTCTTTTAAGAGTTATTAGCAATTGTTCTAGTGCAAATTGTGTATTGCCTTGCATTTTATTTTTCTCACCCCACAAGGGTGTTAGCGTACTAATTTTGTTGTGAATTATTTCTAGCAAGGGTAGGTATTTTGTTAAAATATCCCAATCCATGCCTAATTGTGTCTACAGACTAATTTTGATTCATTTTGTTGTTCATTACGAATTATCGTAGTTCACATTCCTTTATTGTGAATTGTGATATTTTTACACTCGCAAAGCAGGTTGCACACCATTTTTTTCCTTCATATTGTATCTGGTTATCAAACACTGGTCAATTATCAATATTAATTTCGGATACTTTTCCTTCATATTATCCTTTTTTGTTAGCAATCTTACCAACTGGTTCTTTACTAACTTATAGTTATATATATATATGAGTGTGTGAGGTGGGTAGTAATTGATTACAATCTGTATATACATGTATCTGTACATTTATTATTATTATTCTTATTATTATGCAAATTTGTTAATTACTAGCACCATTATAAATTTTTGTTAGGGAAAGAATCTGTCACGCAATCATTAGTCAGATTCACATGTTACTGATTGTGGACATTTGATATCTGAGATGTACAATGTGTATTGATGTCATCACTACTAAAGTTTGTCAGGAATATCAGATAATTTGATGAGCTGCCACCAGTTTATATGAACATCTAGGCAACACTCATTATAAGTATATGTGTAAGAGTTTGCAACATGTCATGAAATTATTGTGGTTGTGATATGATCTTTGAGATATAATTGATGCTAAGTTACTAATCTAGGTTTGCTCATTTACTTTCTTTGTATCAGCTTGCCAACAAAGTTGTGGGGTGATGTAGCATTTGGCCCTTCATTAGTGAGTTCATTTTGTCCATACATTCATTTGTGTGTCTGTTCATTATGCCCACAATATCTTGGAACCTAATTTTACCTATACTTATGAAAATTGATATGTGGATGAATCTCCGCAAGAGTAATTCTACATACCACAACTAGTTACAATGTGATCTAATTGTCATACTTGAGTGACTTTTTGTATTTTCGTTATGCCCTCAATATCTTGGATCTTATTTCTTCTACAGTCATGAAAATTGATTTATGGATGCATTGCAATAATAGTAACTCTACCATACCAAAACTAGGTCAGTGTGACCTAATTTTCACAATTGTATGACTTTTGTATTTTTGGCCATTCGTTCATTATGTCCTCAATATATTTGACCATATTTCACCTATACTCATAAAAACTGGTATGTGGATGCATTTGAACAAGAGTAAGCAATATCAGAGTGGGTCACCATGACCTGATTTTCACAGTTGAGTGACTTTTTGTATTTTCAACCATTTGTTCATTACATTTTTATTATATGGGATCCTGTTTCACCTGCACTAAAAAAAATGTTACATAGGTGCATCTTAACAAGAGTAACTCAGTGATAGCAATATTAGGTCACGTTGGTTGTAAATTGGTTATTTTTGTAAGTGTGTTAATGTCAAAGCATATAGACTTTACATAAGGTATAGTCTTGTAATATTTAGAGAGAAATCCATAAATCTTACCATTATCTGTACACATTTCAGAGAAAAAGCAGGCATTGTGTGATCCTACCCATCTGTCCCTGCTTTTTTATATGTATTTGTAATGTCAGGCAATTCCTTATGCACCATTTAAGACAGAGATTTCAAACCTTGAGATATGATTTAGGATGATCTGTAGAAATGCACAACAGTCTTAGAATCTTGATTCACCACCAAAGGGTGGGACTAGGGGGATAAATGATGGTATACATGTATATACTAGGGGATGAACAATGGTCTATATACTAGGGAGATGAATAATGGTATATATACTCTGGGGATGAATGATGGTATATATACTCTGGGGATGAATGATGGTATACATACTATGTGGATGTATAATGGTATATATACTATGGGGATGAATGATGGTATACATACTATGTGGATGAATAATGGTATATATACTATGGGGATGAATAATGGTATACATACTATGGGGATGAATGATGGTATACATACTATGTGGATGAATAATGGTATATATACTATGGGGATGAATGATGGTATACATACTATGTGGATGAATAATGGCATATATACTATGGGGATGAATGATGGTATACATACTATGTGGATGAATAATGGTATATATACTATGGGGATGAATGATGGTATATATACTATGGGGATGAATAATGGTATATATACTCTGGGGATGAATGATGGTATACATACTATGTGGATGAATAATGGTATATATACTATGGGGATGAATGATGGTATACATACTATGTGGATGAATAATGGTATATATACTATGGGGATGAATAATGGTATACATACTATGTGGATGAATAATGGTATATATACTATGGGGATGAATAATGGTATATATACTATGGGGATGAATGATGGTATACATACTATGGGGATGAATAATGGTATATATACTGTGGGGATGAATAATGGTATACATACTATGGGGATGAATAATGGTATATATACTGTTGGGATGAATAATGGTATATATACTATGGGGATGAATAATGGTATATATACTATGTGGATGAATAATGGTATATATACTATGTGGATGAATGATGGTATATATACTCTGGGGATGAATAATGGTATATATACTATGGGGATGAAAAATGGTATATATACTATGTGGATGAATAATGGTATATATACTATGGGGATGAATGATGGTATATATACTCTGGGGATGAATAATGGTATATATACTATGTGGATGAATAATGGTATATATACTATGTGGATGAATGATGGTATATATACTATGTGGATGAATAATGGTATATATACTATGTGGATGAATGATGGTATATATACTATGTGGATGAATAATGGTATATATACTATGTGGATGAATGATGGTATATATACTATGTGGATGAATAATGGTATATATACTATGTGGATGAATGATGGTATATATACTATGGGGATGAATAATGGTATGTATACTATGTGGATGAATGATGGTATATATACTATGGGGATGAATAATGGTATATATACTATGTGGATGAATGATGGTATATATACTATGGGGATGAATAATGGTATATATACTATGGGGATGAATAATGGTATATATACTATGGAGATGAATAATGGTATATATACTATGGGGATGAATAATGGTATATATACTCTGGGGATGAATAATGGTATATATACTATGGGGATGAATAATGGTATATATACTATGGGGATGAACAATGGTCTATATACTAGGGAGATGAATAATGGTATATATACTATGGGGATGAATAATGGTATATATACTATGGGGATGAATGATGGTATACATACTATGTGGATGAATAATGGTATATATACTGTGGGGATGAATAATGGTATACATACTATGGGGATGAATAATGGTATATATACTGTGGGGATGAATAATGGTATATATACTCTGGGGATGAATAATGGTATATATACTATGTGGATGAATAATGGTATATATACTATGTGGATGAATGATGGTATATATACTCTGGGGATGAATAATGGTATATATACTATGGGGATGAAAAATGGTATATATACTATCTGGATGAATAATGGTATATATACTATGGGGATGAATGATGGTATATATACTCTGGGGATGAATAATGGTATATATACTATGGGGATGAAAAATGGTATATATACTATGTGGATGAATAATGGTATATATACTATGGGGATGAATGATGGTATATATACTCTGGGGATGAATAATGGTATATATACTATGTGGATGAATAATGGTATATATACTATGTGGATGAATGATGGTATATATACTATGTGGATGAATAATGGTATATATACTATGTGGATGAATGATGGTATATATACTATGTGGATGAATAATGGTATATATACTATGGGGATGAATAATGGTATATATACTATGGGGATGAATAATGGTATATATACTATGGAGATGAATAATGGTATATATACTATGGGGATGAATAATGGTATATATACTCTGGGGATGAATAATGGTATATATACTATGGGGATGAATAATGGTATATATACTATGGGGATGAACAATGGTCTATATACTAGGGAGATGAATAATGGTATATATACTATGGGGATGAATAATGGTATATATACTATGGGGATGAATGATGGTATACATACTATGTGGATGAATAATGGTATATATACTATGGGGATGAATAATGGTATATATACTCTGGGGATGAATAATGGTATATATACTGTGGGGATGAACGATGGTATATATACTATGGGGATGAATAATGATATATATACTCTGGAGATGAATAATGGTATATATACTCTGAGGATGAATAATGGTATATATACTGTGGGGATGAACGATGGTATACATACTATGGGGATGAATAATGGTATACTATGGGGATGAATAATGGTATATATACTATGGGGATGAATAATGGTATATATACTCTGGGGATGAACGATGGTATATATACTATGGGGATGAATAATTGTATATATACTATGGGGATGAATAATGGTATATATACTATGGGGATGAATAATGGTATATATACTATGGGGATGAATAATGGGATATATACTATGGGGATGAATAATTGTATATATACTATGGGGATGAATGATGGTATACATACTATGGGGATGAATAATGGTATATATACTATGGGGATGAACGATGGTATATATACTAGGGAGATGAATAATGGTATATATACTCTGGGGATGAACGATGGTATATATACTATGGGGATGAATAATGGTATATATACTATGGGGATGAATAATGGTATATATACTATTGGGATGAATAATGCTATATATACAAGGGAGATGAATAATGGTATATATACTCTGGGGTTGAATAATGGAATATATACTATGGGGATGAATAATGGTATATATACTCTGGGGTTGAATAATGGAATATATACTATGGGGATGAATAATGGTATATATACTACGGGGATGAATGATGGTATATATGCTATGGGGATGAAGATGGTATATATACTATGGGGATGAAAGATGGTATATATTCTATGGGGATGAACGATGGTATATATACTATGGGGATGAACAAGTGTATATATACAGTGAAACCCCGCTATAACGCGAATTCGGATATAACGCGATCGTGGCGTGGCTCCCAAAATTTCATATATTCATTCTCACATGAATTTTTTTTTTTTCAAAGTACGAGAAATAGTGTATATAATGTGTATATTAACAGTATCATTTTGGGGAAGAGATCGCGTATGAATTCGAGTATAATACGTTTGTGGCGTGGTTCCTGATTTTTTTTTTACATGTACATGTAGTTTTCTCCTACACGGAAAATTTTTTTTGTTTTAAAGTACGAGAAATAGTGTATAAAAAGTTTATTATCATTTTGGGGAAGAGATCACGTATGAATTCGAAAGTGGCGTGGCTTCTGAAATTTAACAATTTCACCAATTTCTTGAAGTGTTGTCCCAAAATAAACATTATCGGAAATGTTACTTATTACTGATCCATGAGTAAAGCCAGTAAGTCTTCTTTGTGTTTGTCTTCAATTCATTCTGTATACAATCATTGCTCAAACAATATCCGACATGTTTTTCTTCTTTAACTGCATACACAACCGAGCATCAGACAATGTTGTGGTTGATAAAAGATTCTCACGATTTAATAAACATCAAAAAACGTAAGCCACCAACACGTGCGCTGGACTTCAATTCATCCTGTATACAATCATTGTGCAAACAATAGCCGACTTATGTTTCTTCTTTAACTGTATACACAACCAAGCACCAGACAATGCGGTGGTTGATCAAAGATTGTCATATGTGGGTGCTTATGTAGATACTGAGTTTGGGCAGCAAGATTAAAGATTGTCATATGTGGGTGCTTATGTAGAGACTGAGCTTGGGCGGCAAGATCACAGGGAGTTCAAATAACCACTCTCTGTCACTTGGCACTGAACAGGTACAGCTTTATCAAACTCATGGCTCAATCAAAGGGTTGTCATGTAGGAAAACAAAGACGGATCGATATCAGATAGTAAACGGTGTTGATACCCTATTCATGTTATACATTAGACGTGTATACGTTGTTCTCTGAATAAAGTAAAATATAGTAAAACCCTGCAATAACGCGACCCCGCTTTTTCCACGATCGAATTTTATGGACCCCGAATATCACGTTATAGCGGGGTTTCACTGTACTATGGGGATGAACAATGGTATATATACTATGGGGATGAACAATGGTATATATACTATGGGGATGAAAGATGGTATACATACTATGGGGATGAACAATGGTATATATACTATGGGGATGAACGATGGTATATATACTAGGAGGATCAATGAAGGTATATATACTACGGGGATAAATGATGGAATACATGTATATACTAGAGGGTTGAAGCTGGTATATGGAGCAAGAATATTATCATACAAACCATAGAATTTTTAATTTGTCCCTTACTGATAATCAAACCTGGGACCACATGTTATGGCACCCATCACCATGCCTGGGATGGAACCTAGTCATTGATATAGGCATTAATGTGTGGGAGACGCTCTCATGGCAACCAGGTAATTAACTCACCTAAGCACACAGTCACTACGGATTCCTCTGACAGATATCAAGTCATATAGAAGTTAGTATAGATAGTTATAAGTATGTTATCCCTAGATCCTACAGGAAAATGCAATTCCTAGATCCTACAGGAAAATGTAATCCCTAGATCCTACAGGAAAATGCTATCCCTAGATCCTACAGGAAAATGCTATCCCTAGATCCCACAAGAAAATGCTGTCACTAGATCCTACAGGAAAATGCATGATAATATGAAGTGAAATTATATATGGAGAAAGAATATTATCATACAGGTTAGAGAATTTTAAATTTGTCCCCTACTGAGAATCCAACTGAGGTCTGTGGGTTATGGCATAGATCGCCTTACCTGCATGCACCACCCTCTATACCCTCTTCACTAAGTGCCTGCATGCACCACCCTCTATACCCTCTTTACTAAGTGGACATCCCCCAAAAGGATGGAACCTAGTTGTGGATATAGCCATTCATGCATGGCAGACACACTTACATGGTTACCCAGTAATTAACTCTCTAAATACACAGTCACTCGAATTCCTCTAACAGAAATCAAGGCATATCAATGTTAATGTAGAAAGTTACAAATATATGCCAAACAGTGGATCCTACAGAAGGGTGCATGATAATATGAAGTGAAATTATATATGAAGAAAGAATACAGGTTTGAGAATTTTTAATTTGTCCACTTCAGAGAATTTATATATATAACTTTGGCCTCTGTGTCTGTCCTTACACCGCAGGAACACGGGGACAAAACAGAGCTGGAGGATAACTGTTTTTCAAATTCTCTCAGTTTTGATTGAGTAAATTTTGAATATACTTTTAGGATATCATGTACAGTGGAACATCAGAAAACTAGTGAAATATGGTCCTAATATTCATAGCAGACATTCATTTGGGTCCCAGATGTTTTATTCTTTATTTAGGTTTATTAACAATAACCACCCTCATGTGAATATCAGGCAAGAATTATGGTCCTGTGTGTGATTGGTTTCCTCAAGTTCCACTGTACCTAACATTTGAAGTATTCCAGACAGGAACAAAAAGAAGAAATCTGGTCTTAACATTACACTTATGCTGTTTATATGTTTTTGTTTGCCTTTAGATTCTAAGAGATGAGGAACAAAGAAACGATTACAACTACATGGTGGATCATCCAGGTAACTTGTTTTGTCATATGACATAACCAGTATGATGTTTTATCAAGCTATGTCATTACACCCCTGCTTTGAGATAGGATTCCCTCTGTGTATGACTTTGTACCCATCTGTAAGTAGCATAGTGGACAAGTGTACTGTGTTGAATAAAGTGATGATGGGGACAAGTATATGTTGTAACTCATTTGTCCCAAGGATGAGTGCTTGGAAATATTTTCCTTTAGCCCTGCCACAATACGGAAAGTGCATTCTGATTCTTTCCAACAACTCTGCTTTTGTCAGTTATCTCAGGAGGCAAGAGGGAACCAAAGCTCCAGATCTCTGCCTTGTTTGAGATTTTCTCAGTTGATGTCATTGTCAGCAAATACACATTCAAGTTCACCACATCCCAGGCAAACTCAGTGTTAGAGGACTCTGTCCACACGGTTGATTTGAATCAACCGCTTCATGCAGAATGGTTCCTCCACTCCCCAGTCTTCAGTTGAATCTGTGCCCATTGTGGTCAACCCGCAGTGACCTCTTTTCAAGGAGGTGGAATGCCATGCTCCCAACCTTCCTCTTCCCACTGTCATATCTGAAAGCCTTGGCAGTCTAAACCCTTTCACTGAATTGAAACAGTCTCAATGCATATGGCTTTCCCCCAACCCCTCTGATTCCTAGGGTCATTCAGAAAGACAGGGAATCTGAGTGCAAACAGATTGCTCCCCTCTTGTGGGAGAAATCTTGGATAAACAACCTCCTAAATCCAGTGGTGGAGAAGGTCCTGCAATCTCCATGCCTGCTGAAACAATAACGCATGCAGGTTTTCTATTCCACCCCAGAAATTCTGAATATGCATGCCTGGCTCATATCACACAAGCCCTCAGAAAGAAACATTTCTGCAAACAGGTGGTGGACAGAATTGCTTGTGCAAGAAGGCCCACGACTTTGAAGACCATTGAGGAAAACTGGAGAGACATCTTCCATTGGTGTGAGCAGTAAAACATTACTCCTTTAAAAGCCTCTATACTTCCTTCTTTGAATTTTTTAGGAGAAAAAGTTATCTGCAATAGGGCTGGTTACAAATTAGGCTTATGTGATGAAACGCGTAATGACCTCATTACCTAAAAAATAGCCCGCATGGGCAGTGTCTTAACCTCTGCAGACAAACTTTGCAATATGGCGGTTAAGTTCAATATGTAGAGTTAATTTATATTTTCTATTTCAGTAATTTAGGCTATCATCCTATAGTACATACAGAAAAGGTTACTGCTTTGGAGGGCAATGCACTTCTTATACTATAACTGTCAGACATTAAATACAGGTTTTTGTCTAGCTAATAAATGGTATATAAACTGTGGACTTTGAGATCAAGCTATGGACTTTTTCTAAAGATGGATGGGCACATCAATATTTATCTTAATTTTTTTTTTTCTCTAATATCTTTGTAAAATTTCATTTTAAAAAAAGCATAGTGTTTGTCATGAACTAATAGTAAATTATTTCTGGAACAGAAGTTACAAAACAATCTGAAGCAATATCACCTTCATATCTACCTGCCTCAATATTAAGTTTATGGCCAGAACATCTAAATATAGAAAAGTCAAGAGGAATGTTAAAAAGGTAATCCTTTGGAAAGATATTTCTCAAAATTCCATAATGACTTGTATTCTTTATAATACATAGATATTTCTCAACATTCCATAATGACTTGTATTCTTTATAATACATAGATATTTCTCAACATTCCATAATGACTTGTATTCTTTATAATACATAGATATTTCTCAAAATTCCATAATGACTTGTATTCTTTATAATACATAGATATTTCTCAAAATTCCATAATGACTTGTATTCTTTATAATACATAGATATTTCTCAACATTCCATAATGACTTATATTCTTTATAATACATAGATATTTCTCAACATTCCATAATGACTTGTATTCTTTATAATACATAGATATTTCTCAAAATTCCATAATGACTTGTATTCTTTATAATACATAGATATTTCTCAAAATTCCATAATGACTTGTATTCTTTATAATACATAGATATTTCTCAAAATTCCATAATGACTTGTATTCTTTATAATACATAGATATTTCTCAACATTCCATAATGACTTATATTCTTTATAATACATAGATATTTTTCAACATTCCATAATGACTTGTATTCTTTATAATACATAGATATTTCTCAAAATTCCATAATGACTTGTATTCTTTATAATACATAGATATTTCTCAACATTCCATAATGACTTGTATTCTTTATAATACATAGATATTTCTCAACATTCCATAATGACTTATATTCTTTATAATACATAGATATTTCTCAACATTCCATAATGACTTGTATTCTTTATAATACATAGATATTTCTCAGCATTCCATAATGACTTGTATTCTTTATAATACATAGATATTTCTCAACATTATAATGACTTGTATTCTTTATAATACATATATATTTCTCAACATTCCATAATGACTTATATTCTTTATAATACACAGATATTTCTCAACATTCCATAATGACTTGTATTCTTTATAATACATAGATATTTCTCAACATTCTATAATGACTTGTATTCTTTATAATACATAGATTTTGTTGACTGATTACCTTTTCATGCCAATTGTGAAAAATACAATCTTATTAATGTCAAAACAAATTAATGCATGAAAAGTTTTAAATCGCGCATATTTTTTCGCTTTATACAAATTCAAGTAATCATCAGCAATTAAGCATTAAGATTTTTCAGGCGATTTTTTTTCTTCTAAATAATTATTACTGAGATTGCCATTAACAATCTAATTCATTTAGTTGTCGATTTCACCATTCAGTCTTATAATGAAAAGGAATGAACAGAGGTAGGTGCATGTAAGTTGGTAAGTAAAAGAGTAGATGTCAGAATAAAATGAATGAAAGAATGAACAAATAAACGAACGAACAATAAATGAATGTAAGAAAAGATAGACAAATAGGAGAATTGCAAAATATATTAATTTACACACGAATGATAATAAACTAGAGGATAAAAATGGACCATACAATTTTGCAAAACAGACATTATAATTTTACTGAAACCAGGAATGGAAATACAAAATGCAAATTGCGACAATCGGCAGAGGTTACTATTGAATGGGGTTTTTTATTGACTGTTTTTATTCGACCTAACAATAAAACAATTATCTTCTTAGCTGATAAATCACTACTCTCCCCAAATTAGAGGACTTGAAGACTATAAACAAGTCTTTTTTTTGTTTTATCTACTAAATCTGGTTTATATTTTATCTTTGAGTGTTATTTTGTACACATTGATATGTGCAGAGCAACACAGTTCATAGAGTATAGGACATAGTTCAGCGTAAGCATCACATCGTGTACACTCTAGTGTTGTTCTTTTTGTCCAAAAGCATTATATGGTGGTGCACACCAGGTCTTGTGGGTAAATGAAATCAAATTCTATTTATAGCTACATGGTGAATTTGTAACCTGCCCTAATAGATGTACTATCAAGCGCTACCATTCCACGATTTGCAACACATTTTGTCATCATGGAATGGAGGACATATATCAGAACAATCACCTCTGACCTTTATAATTTTGATTTGATGCCTCAGATGAAAGTCTTGGCTCTTTGTGTAAAGCCATGCTGACTCTTCTCTTGTATAAGACCTGCTCCCTAGTCATCCTAACCTTAGCAGGAAGAGTCAGAGAAACACGTTTTTTTTTAGGTCAAACCTAACTATCTGCAGTTCCGCCACGGTAGTTCAGGTCATGTCCCTGGTTTCATTGCCAAAAACAGCTTTCCCCTCGTGGGAAATCAGTCTTTCATTTAATGGATCCTTCATCCCAGGTATGTCTTAGAAGCCCAGTAGGGCACTGAAGTGGTGCCTGAAACCTGTTCAGCCCATCAAAAGAGAAATCTTGCTTGTTCTTATCACTCCATGAAGGAAAGGGCGATATTTCTGCTGAGGCTCTTTCATCCTGGATTCATTGGGTTATCTACTCAGCCTACAAGGAATTAACCCAACATCATATAAATATCTTATGCATATTTACCTGTAAGTTAATACTGGCACTGTCAGCATAGCATTTGAGTGCAGCTGTTCCCTGGCTGAAATTATTCAAGCTGTGTTATGGAGGTCTGATAAACATTCTTTATCTTCTATCTAAAAGACCTTTTATCTCCAAAGGCTTAATTTGATCTGGTGTGGCCTATATCAGCAGTTCAACAGACTTCCATTCACAGGTCCCTCAGCAGTTCAACAGACTTCCATTCACAGGTCCCTCAGCAGTTCAACAGACTTCCATTCACAGGTCCCTCAGCAGTTCAACAGACTTCCATTCACAGGTCCCTCAGCAGTTCAACAGACTTCCATTCACAGGTCCCTCAGCAGTTCAACAGACTTCCATTCACAGGTCCCTCAGCAGTTCAACAGACTTCCATTCACAGGTTCCTCAGCAGTTCAACAGACTTCATTCACAGGTCCCTCAGCAGTTCAACAGACTTCCATTCACAGGTCCCTCAGCAGTTCAACAGACTTCCATTCACTGGTCCCTCAGCAGTTCAACAGACTTCCATTCACAGGTCCCTCAGCAGTTTAACAGACTTTCATTAACGGGTCCCTCAGCAGTTCAACAGACTTCCATTCACAGGTCCCTCAGCAGTTCAAAAGACTTTCATTAACGGGTCCCTCAGCAGCTTCAGCATGATGCATGTTACTCTTCTTCTGATGGAATTGTGGTAGTGAACATTTTCCCTAAGACCACTTCTCTTCGTTGATCTGTACCATCCTTTGCCCATATCTCACATGAGACTCTAACTTTTTTCTCATGTGTTAGGAGACTTGAGCCAGGGCCAATTCCATGGTAAGCAGATGTAACTCCTTCCACCTCAAAACCTATTCTCCTAACATATTATGATCAGGTAATGTTTTTAAAGAAGAAACCAGTTTTTGGAGTAAAATATGTTTCTTCGATAATACTTACCCAATCATAATATGGGTACTCCTCCCAGTCTGTTCCTGTAGTAACTGACAAATGATAGGATTTGGCAATACTCCCACTATCATAGGGGAGGTTACATGTCAGCTTCATTTCTGTAAGCAGACCATGTATTAGGTACATGTAACAATAAATAGTTTTGGGCAAATTCGGTGCTCTGTGTGCACCACATCAGATGAAAATCCAAGCACTGCGATACATTACAATGCAATGTATATATTTTTATGCTTGTAAAAAGATGCAAAAAAGGTAAATAAAATATCTGCATGATAAATATTTCTTATGTTACTTCACCCATTTGTTTTCACACCCACCCACCCTCCAACAGTGAGTGAAAATCTATAGAACTACATTTTCAACCCCATTATAGATACATACCAAACAAAATCATGGAAATTACAGCAGTAAAGGCTTATCAAGTGAGACCCAAATATATAAAAGAAATCAATAGAAAAGTGCATCATGAATGGACCATTTTTCTGCAAAATTACTTTGAGAATTGTCAATCAGGTGCTCACACTGAGTTACTGTGAATCATTTTAAATTTATTGGGTACCAATATTCATGGTTTTTGTGGGTAAGCTAGACCACAAATTTAAAGTCACAATGAAATATGTACTAAGCTGATATTGAAAGCGCCTCTCCCCGCATTCCCCCTCCCCCAAGCTATATCTGACGATAAAGAATCACTAGCTTGTGTGCTTGTTTTAATATTTATAGTGATGAGAAATAAATACATGTATCATGATACATTTATGATTTCAAAAGTTGATGAATGATGGAAATGTACTGATTTTGATTTATTTGCTGCAAAATTTCACAAGCTTTAAAGCTCCATACTAATCCAATAGTTTGATGCTATAGTAATAAATTACTTATGGTTTGTGTTTGATGCTATAGTAATAAATTACTTATGGTTTGTGTTTGATGCTATAGTAATAAATTACTTATGGTTTGTGTTTGATGCTATAGTAATAAATTACTTATGGTTTGATGTTGATGCTATAGTAATAAATTACTTATGGTTTGTGTTTGATGCTATAGTAATAAATTACTTATGGTTTGTGTTTGATGCTATAGTAATAAATTACTTATGGTTTGTGTTTGATGCTATAGTAATAAATTACTTATGGTTTGTGCTTGATGCTATAGTAATAAATTACTTATGGTTTGATGTTGATGCTATAGTAATAAATTACTTATGGTTTGTGTCACTTGCTTCCCAATGAACATATTACATCCGTTTATAATAATTAATACTCACTTAAACTTTATGCAATCCAGTGAAATTAGGAAACATATGAGAAACATGATGATATTAAAGTTCAAGAAAATTCCATTTTTTAAAGCACATATTCTTGAATTAATCAACTCTATTAATCCATAAACATATCCAACATAATGTATGGATCACGAAGCACTGTATTATATACTATTCCATACTGATTATATATATGTGTGTGTGTGTCTGTGTGTAAGATTTCAATCTTCGAATTTCTGCAAATTATTAGCAGTAAATAACTTGCCTAATGAACCTAATTATTGCAGGAAGTATTAAGCCTGTTGGCTCAAAAATGTGTGGAAGTGAATGTCGGTATTATCTTTTAAAGAGAAACTTCTGCGCTTAATAGTTGGCATGTTTGTGGGGTTTTTTTCTCAAATGACCAATCCATGAAATATAGTCACATGATAATGATTTTCTGCCTAAACCAAGAAATTGTATACCCATGAATTTAAAGTGATTCAAAATAGTTCTAACAAGAGAGCTGCCAATAACAACTGTGACCTTGAACTTAATCTCAAACCCAACTGGAACAAAGTTTTTCTACACAAAACCATGTTTCACAAGGCCTACCATAGGCTGACATATATTCATAACACCTTTGCTAATAATGATTGAGATACTGTGGGATAGCATATCAGTACATCTAATATTAACAATACCCAATGGCCAATCATACAAAACTGTTTAGTGTTCCCTTAGTGAGGTAGTGGAAAGACTCCCAACATATTATGAGATGGTAAGTATTATTGATGAAACATTTTATTCCAAATATTGGGTTTTATACTTGAAATTTTCAGAAACTCACATGAGGTCAGAAGAATGTTTACTAGGAAGTTTTTTTTGCATGTTTCCTTGCAGCCCACTGGACTACCATCTAATTTCTAAATTTATTGAACCCAGTGATAACCTTTTCTTAAACAATAAAATCACTGACAGATACAGAGATGTCCAATGATGCAATTACTGTTGGAAACAAAACCAAAATTTGTGATCAACATGTGGAAAAAGGAATAATTGGACCTGTGCTCCAAAAATGTGTACAAGAAAAATGACAATCTGCTGTGTACTGGTGCTCATTTTTGTATAGTTGAAAATCAATATGTTGTTTATTTTTCAGAGGAATATTACTATAATTATTACAAGTATTATCAAAGACGCCTGGCCCCACAGGTGGATATCAGGATCGTCATTGCTGTCACCATCACAGTCATTTCCATTATTCAGGTACAACACTCAAGTTCATAGGTGTGGTTCTTCTTACGGTAATAAATGCAAGACATTTAATATTTATATCATGTATCAGTTTTGTACTTCATGGGAGGAAAAAAATGAGTATTTGCCATTTGTAAATTATTAGCTGTCCTGCAGTGTGACTATATATGTTCCTAACCACCACTTTTTTTCAAAAGCATTGCATGCAAGAAGGCTGGTATCATTTCTTTGTCCCCCATTGCCAAGGCAACAGGACATAGAAATGGTCTCTATCTGTCCATCAAAGCTTCTGTCCATCCTTCCATTTTGTGAACTCTCTAGTATCAACATTTATTAGATTTTAACCAAATTTCTCAACAATGGCTCAGATGAGTTCATTGATGCATATTTCTTAAGACTTATGACCCTTAGGATTTGCTAATGCACAACTTTATAAACACTCTAGCTTCAACATTTATTGCAAGATTTTAACTTAATTTTGCTGTGGAGCTTTATCGGATCAAGCACTCAGAAGAATTTGATGATGAGCATGTTAGAGTTATGGCCCATGATTGTCTTAGTATAGGCATTGGTAATGCATAACCTTATGAATGCTTCAGCTTTTTCATATCAGATTTCAACCAACTTCTTGTGAAGCATCATCACAAAAAAAGAGTTGTTTGATCATCTTAATGTTGGTATTGCTAATGCACAAAAACTTGTAAATACTAGCTTCCACATTTATAATTTGAACCAAATTTGCTGTCAAGCTTCACTTTAATACAAGCTCAGTTGAGTTTGATGATAAGCATGTTTTGCTTATATTTCTTAGAGTTTTTGCTCTTGTTAATTGTTGCATAGGCACTGTTACTGCACAACCTTGTTAACACTCCAGCTTACACATTTGTTATTAGATTTCAACCAAATATTATGCAACGCTTCATCTCAACAAGAGCTCAGATACATTAAATGATGAGCACATTCTGCAGATATTCTTAGATTATGGCCATTGAACAACTTAGTATAGGCATTGCCAGTCACCCAGTTCCATATATGGATGACTTTCTCAGTTGGATTTCAATGCATTAAGTTATGTAAGTCATAGTCCCCATAACAAGCTTATATATCACAAATCTGACTAGGGGCCCAGGGTGACCCAGGGGTCTAAGGTGCTCGCCTTTACAGATCATTCACATCTCACCTCTGTCCGCATGGTTCAGGTCTCGGCTTGGCCAACGTGGGTATGTGAGAAAGCTTGCCAGTAGCTTCCCATGGGTCAGTGGTTCTCTCTGGAGTTTTCCCGGGTTCTTCCTCCACCAAATATACTGGCCGCCATGTATAGCCTATAATGTGCTGAAAAATGGCGTTAAACCCACAAAAGCAAATGAAGATCTGACTAATACAATTTATGTTCTTTTGCACTTTTCTAACTGAACACCTGAACTTTTCTCAATTACATGTATTTGTATTAAAACTAAACATCTCATTTCCAGTAATTGGATTCTCTCTCTCTCTCTCTCTCTCTCTCCTCCCCCAATAGAACTTTGACAGCTCAAGCTTCATAGAGTCCTTATTAATTAGTTTACAGATAGGTTGTTCCAATTAAAGTCAAACTTGTCAATAGTAGCCACCCATGGGAAAATGCCCAGCTGGCCTTTGTGCACAGGTGACCTCTGAATGCAGATTCACCGTTCAAACTTGGTTCTTGACCAAATACCATGCACAAAATACTGTTATCGTTCATATTATTGTTGCTATTATTACATGTATTATTATAATTACTATTTTAATAGCAGCAATACATTTACCCATCACTATTATATAGCTTTATTCCTTTTTCGTGTCGAAAAACTCGTCCGTTCGATGTGAAAACATTCTCCCACTTAAAGTGGAGAATTTGTCAACAAGCCACGTCACGCCCGTGCATCTCTCTGCGCCTGCGCAAACATTCCTCTTTTTCATGGACGCCATACCTGGTGGTTGTGTCGCAAAAACGTAACCTGAGGAAATTGTCTGCTGCGGTTTTTCAACTACATTTCGGACTTCCCTCCTTCTAAATTCATCTGTGTTACAGTTGTCCGTCTCGGCTATATGTGTTTTATGCCACTATTCGTCAGTGTTTAGTTCTAGGAAGAGTTTTTCTAGTTCTCCACGTGTACTCTACCCTTAGAGGGGTTAGGGTAAACAATATGTCTTGTTTCTTTTCAGGTACACGGTAAGTCGTCTATGTCATTACAACACGACATAGAACAACTGTGATAGCGCCGCAATTAACAGGCGCATAATTTTACAGAATTAATATTTCATTTATATATTATTCTCCTACTATTTCAATTGTTTCTTTATTATCTACGCTTGTCGCGTCGCATGCTTTTCTTGTACTTTCCTGAGACCAATAAAGCTTGTCAAGTGAACTAGCTTCTAATATCTCTTGGGAAGAACATATATATGTATATTGTTTACCTGTAGAACTAACCACTGTGGTGCAGATAGCCCGCAAAGTATATGGTGAACGGGTATGTATAGAGTACGCGACTTACCAAAAAAAGGTGAGTTTTCTACGTGTAGATTTTAAAGGTGAGTTTATACGTTGTTATTATTATTGATTGATACTTCAATAATAACTATTTCAGATAATATTTATTTCAGATAAAAGAAACAATGTCAGCAAATCAGTCTGTAGGTAAGTGTGGCCATAAGAAGGCCGCATGGGATACACACTCAGACTGTCTTACCTGTTCCAAGTGTAAGCGGAACAGTCGCTGCAATATTTGTACAAATTGGACCAATGAAACCTGGAATCTAGCTGATTCCAGGCGCACTTATAGAGGGCGGAAAAAAATAGTTAAATCCCCCTCATCGTCTGATTTCTCTGGATTTTCTTTTACAGGTACTCAGACTAAGGCAACATACAGCAAGAAAACCACTCTAGTTCACAAGAACATTCCGGGGCCCCAAGAGCCTGCACCAGCCTCCCCGGACATAGTTGAGGTCCCTCCTGTAGGGGCTTGTGAACGCTCCAAGAGTAAATCGCATCTCCCGGGAAGGGAGAAGACGAAAAAGAGCAGTAGTGTGTTACTTCCTTCCACCAGGAAGGAAGTGTACCACTCCAAACATTCCCAAAGTAGCGTGTCGCACCCTCTCAAGGAGGGGCTACACCGCACCTTGGGTAGTAATGAAGACAGACGGACATCTGAGATGTCGTCTGACCGGTCACTGACCGGTGACCGGTCCGGTCACCGGTCAGTGTCGGGTGACCGGTCTTCCGGTCACCGGTCAATGTCTTCTGACCGGTGACCGGTCCGGTCACCGGTCAGTGTCGGGTGACCGGTCCGGTCACCGGTCAATGTCGGGTGACCGGTCGCCGGTCACCGGGTACCCGGTACTGGTCACCGGGTACCCGGTACCGTTCACCGGTCTTTGGTTGATCACCGGTCACATCGTTCCGGTGACCGGTCATCCAATACCGGTCGCTCGTCACCGGTCATAGGCCACCGGTCTTCTCGTACCGGTCACCGACGTCACACTGATCAACAATCAGAGGCCTCGTCGTACGGAAGGTCGCAGACCAGGGAAGGGGATCGGATCGGTATCCCCCCCTTCCCTATTATACCAATGAATCCATACGGGATGTGGGGACCAACATCTCATAATAATTGGCCCCTTATGCCCCCTTGGGCTACTGGACCCTGGACTCTGAGTAGAAACAATGTTGCACCTGATGTTGCACTGGACTCCTCGAGGGTCTTACTTAGCCACAGTAAAGACCTTCTAAGGGCTGCTCCTTTGGAAGCTGAGAGTCTCTTCGGAGGTCTCATCCCCACTGTGGCCTCACAAGATTTGAAGGACCATCAACATAGGTCCTTCACAACTGCACCTGGCCCATCGCAATCGGCCAGGAAGCATACTAATGTGCATCGATACAGCCCCAATATAGTGCACAACCTCAATATAGTGCACAACCTCAAGTGAGACCTCCTCGTCAGTCAGGTCCTAGGCGTGGACCTAGACGCCGAGGAGCCCCTAGGAAGAAGTTCTACAACCCACCTTCCTTTCCCAAGGAAGGAGGGGGGGGGGGGGACAGCCCTAGGGACTCGCACCCTCTCCTGCCATCCATTCCTCTCCCAAACATCCCCGTAGGGGCTCGCCTAGGCCTCTTTTCAGAGGCTTGGGCAAGTATCACGGACGATGGGTGGGTCCTTTCTCTTGTAAGCGAGGGTTACCGTATTCAGTTTCAGGAACAACCTCCACTATCAAGGACCCCCGTATTCTTTCATCAGTCCAATCTGGTGAAACTAAGGGAAGAGGTAAATACCCTTTTACAAAAAGGGGCAGTCGAGAGGGTCCTGAATGATCAGTCCCCTGCATTCTACTCCCGAATCTTCCTGGTCACCAAGAAAAGTGGGAAATTTCGCCTTATTATCGATCTCTCCCCCTTAAACCGTTTTCTTTTGGAGGAACATTTCAAGATGGAGACCACCTCCTCAATCCGGAATGCGATGCGGCCATCGGATTGGGCGGTCTCCATCGACCTTCAAGATGCATATCTTAACATTCCGATTTTTCCACCTCATCGGAAATATCTCCGGTTTTGCTTGGACCAGGAAGTTTTTCAATTCCGGGTTCTACCGTTCGGAATAGCTTCCGCACCCAGAGTTTTCACCCGAGTTATGGGAGTAATAGCGTCTTATCTACGAGTACGGGGAACTCCGATCCTCCAATACTTCGACGACTGGTTAATCCACAACATTCAGGTTCAGTCCCTCCATCATGATCTGTTCCGTTGTTGGTCCACAGTAACTCGATTGGGTCTTTTACCCAACCTCGAGAAGTCAGAACTGATTCCATCCCAAGACTTCGTTTATGTAGGAATCAACTTCCTCACAAACCAGAACTTAGTCCGGGTTCCCCGAGAGCGTATAGATCGAATCCTGGCACTCTTAGAGACGCTACGAGTAAAAACCGTGTTGTCTGCTCGCCTTTACCTATCCCTACTGGGAACCTTGAACGCCGCTGCAGATCTGCTTCCCTTAGGACGGCTCCATATGCGCCCTCTACAGTTTCTCCTACTCGCAAGGTGGAAACCACACAAGGATTCTCTATCAGCTCCGATTCCTCTAGGACCAGATTTCCATCATCATCTGCGATGGTGGATGAATCGAGACAGATTCCTAGCTGGGGTCCCCATGCACGCTCCGGATCCCCACTCCTACCTGTTCGCCGACGCGTCAGATTCCGGTTGGGGTGCTCATCTAGAGCCAGAGGGGATAACTCTTCAGGGCCTTTGGACCCTACACGAGTCGTCCCTCCACATAAACAACCTTAAAATGAAGGCTGTCTTTCTAGCATTACAAGGGTGCGTCGACAGGGTAAGGGGTCGTTGTGTCATGGTCTCCTCCGACAACACGTCCGTCGTAGCGTATCTCCGACGTCAAGGAGGCACACATGCCCCTTCTCTTTGCGTGGAGGTCTGGAACCTCCTCCGCTGGGCTACCTCGGAGAACATCTCCCTCCGAGTTCGCCACATCCCAGGGAAAAAGAACATCTTAGCGGACAGTCTGTCCAGGCCAGGCAAATCAGTTCTCACAGAATGGACTCTTCACCGCGAAGTGACAGAGTCCCTTTTCTCACTATGGGGAAGGCCCCTCGTGGACTTGTTTGCGACCAGGCTCAACAACAGACTCCCCTTTTACGTCTCCCCAGTCCCGGACCAGAGAGCGTGGGCAGTGGACGCGTTCAGCTTCCAGTGGGATCGTCTGTTCGCATACGCCTTCCCACCGTTCCAATTGCTTCCCCAAGTTCTGCAAAAAGTAAGAACTTCCACTGCCCAGATCATTCTCATAGCTCCGTTATGGCCCCAACGATCGTGGTTCAACGATCTTCTAGATCTATTGATAGATCAACCCAGATCTCTCGCTCAACGGAGGGATCTTCTGTCACAACACAGAGGCTCCCTCCTACACAACAGCCCACACATTCTCCACCTTCACGCTTGGTTCATCTCAAGCGATCTATCCGCCAGAACAAGTTTTCGGGCCGGGTTGCCAGTTGCATCATTCAGGCCAGGAGAGCTTCTACATCCAAGGTCTATGATGCCAGGTGGAGAATCTTTTGTGATTGGTGCAGTAGGAAACGTGTTGATCCCAGCTGTTCCTCTATAACTGCCATTGCTGATTTCCTTTTGTTCCTTTTCGAGAACAAAAGATGTTCAGTATCTACTATCAAGGGCTATAGAGCCGCCATTTCTAACAGACTTAAATTCTCTCAGGGCTCGGAGATTGGTTCAGATCCACACCTTGCCGATCTCATTAAGTATTTTGAGCTACAGAGACCTGTCACTCGCTCTCTGACGCCTAGATGGAATCTATCATGTGTTTTATGGTCCTTAACAAAAACCCCCTATGAACCATTGGGTGAGGCATCCTTTCAGGATCTCACACTCAAGACGGTATTTTTACTCGCTTTGGCGTCTGCGAGAAGACGTAGCGAGATTCATGCATTGTCGGTGGACACTGGCTGTCTCCGTTTTAATGGCAATTTTGAATCCGTTTCCCTCCTCTGTCAGCCAGGATTTTTAGCCAAAAATCAATTACCTGCGGTTGCTCCATCACCTATAGAGATCCCCAGTCTTAGTCGAATCTGTGCTGGGGATGATCAAGATAGGCTCTTATGCCCAGTTAGGGCACTGCGTTTCTATCTAAATGCTTCAAAAGTGAAAAGAAAGGGCAGGAAACGTCTTTTCCTTCCTCTTAAGGGCTCCGGCGATATTTCGGCCTCCACGATTTCAAGGTGGATTGTCACCACAATTAAAAGAGCTTACCAGTCCCTTACTGATAGAGACCTCTCCTTTATGAAACTAAAAGCCCATGAGGTTCGAGCCGTCGCTGCCTCATGGGCCTATCTAAATCACTCTTCTCTGGAGGACGTCATGAAGGCAGCATTTTGGCGATCCCATACTACCTTTTCGTCCTTCTACCTCCGCTCATTAGCACATCAAAGCGCAGGCATATTTTCTCTGGGTCCCATAGTTGCGGCACAACATGTGGCCCAGAAGGACTCCAGCAAATAGTAAAGTGGACATCTCCCCTCAAATGGTGAGTAGTTTACATTTTTCCTCTGTTTTTGATCAGTTTAACATCAGCCGACCCACCTAACTGACAAATTCAGCTATATAATAGTGATGGGTAAATGTATTGCTGCTATTAAAATGTAGTTTTTTGGGGGGTAAAACTAATTTTAATTATGCAATACTTACCCATCACTATTATCAAATGCCCGCCTCCCACCCCGCTCTGATGCCCTGGCGTAATTTCGTCTATGAAAAAGATGAATGTTTGCGCAGGCGCAGAGAGATGCACGGGCGTGACGTGGCTTGTTGACAAATTCTCCACTTTAAGTGGGAGAATGTTTTCACATCGAACGGACGAGTTTTTCGACACGAAAAAGGAATAAAGCTATATAATAGTGATGGGTAAGTATTGCATAGTTAAAATTAGTTTTACCCCCCAAAAAACTACATTTTATGATTATTTCGGGCAGTGGGCATAATTCCCGTTGAAAGAAGTCACCATCTAAATTTATCATAAATTCTGGTGGAAAATGGTTTCATTCATAGATTTCTTCAAGCTTTCACTCTATTTTTAGCTCTACAGGTCTTGGACCAGAAGAGCTTATGGGATGGCCTGTTCATCATCAGTCATTTGTCCATTTGTTAGCACAAGTTTGTTATTCCTACTCCTCCTAAGCAGCTACTTAGAGGATTGCAATGAAACTTTACACACATATTCATACCAAGGTATAGTTGGTCCTAAATGAAATGGTGCTGCTTCAAAATCCATTTTGGCTGGCACAGTGGCTATGTTACAAATCTTGATATTGCTATGCCTTCTGTATGGATGGTCATATTGACATGGGTTTTCAATAGAGACTAATTATGAAGTCTAGTTGGTCCTAAATGAAAATGGTGCTGATCTGACATCCAGTATGGCTGCATAGCAGTATTTTGACAATCTTGTTATCGCTACTCCTTCTAAACAGAAAGTCATATCAACATGGGGATTTCACCAGAAAACTTGTTATGGTGTCTTGTTGGTCTGAAATGAACATGCTAATTAAGCATCCAATATAGTCACTGTGATGGCCAGCTTGAAAATCATATCTAGTTGGTCTGAAATGAAAATGGTGCTGATCTTACAGCCAATATAGTCGCCATGGTGACCATTACCAAAATCTATTATTATCACTCAAGACAGTCAGATATGGTTTCAACACTTAGCAGTTAAAAAGATTAAATGGTCTTATCTTGGATTCCTGGCAATTTTCTTCCGACAGTCTAGCATCAGACCCTTTGAGGGACTCTTGTTCATGTAGTATGCTTTTTTGCTTATATATGTGGTGAGGAGGTAAGCTAGCTCAGCTGCTTGTACATTGCAGGTGGAGTTGGCTGTCCTAAAAGTAACAACCTAGGACAACTATAGAAAGTGTCAACCCAGTAATTGACAGGTCACCTTTGTTCAAAGACTTGTGATGCCTTTTAATCTGAAACACTGTTCCCATCATGTATTTACTATCAAATGTACAGGAGTTTTTGTCCTTAGTTCTGTGTTCTTGCAGAATTTGGCATAGCATTTCTTAACAATTTTGAACCAACAGAATATCTTGTATGAAAAAGTGATTGTTGTGTTGGTCTATTATCTATTTATTGATAAAAAAGAGTAACCTAATGTTCAAATGACTGTTAACATTTTCATCTCAAACGTGGATGGATGTTTAATGAAGATCTGGTTATATACATGGTGACTATCTGTTTCTGTTTCACCCACATCTCACTGTTGTCTGCATAGGTTCGAGTCTTGGCATGACCAATGTGGGTATGCGAGAAAGCTTGCCATTAGCTTCTCGTGAGTCAGTAGTGCTTCCTGGGCATTTCCTCCACCAAATAGTGGACCCAGGGTGGCCGAGTGATCTAAGGCGCTAACCTTTACAGATCACTGTCCGCATGGGTTCAAATCTCGGCTTATCCAACATGGGTATGTGAGAAGGCTTTCCAGTAGCTTCCCGTGGGTTGGTGCTTCTTCCCAGAATTTTTCCCGGTTCTTCCTCCACCAAATGTACTGGCCTCCATGTATGACCTATCATGTGCTAAAAATGGCGTTAAACCCCAAAAATCACAAATTATTTTTTTTCGACTACAATGCATTTTACTCATATAGATTTATGCAGACTATTCCATTCTATTGTAACGCTTTAGTTGGGGGGAGTAGGTTTTTTTTTTTTTTTGCTAGCAAGAATTACAATCCATTTATCAGAAATGAAACATTGAAAAATGAAATTAGATTTTTCATATTACAAAGAATACGTAGGAAGAGCTTACCATGATCTTGATCTAACTATTACAGGGTCTGCAGCAGACCTCAAAAACTTCGAATTTTAAAAGTTATTTTCACATCTAACCCTGCTATTATTTTGCAGTAAACACTTATAGAAATTGTTCAGTATGTCATATTTTATAAACTAAAGCTAATTCGGGGTAAAATCTCTCGATCTTTTATGATGAATATATTTAGTATGTTCAACATCGCATCCCTCGCCCAAAATGGTGAGAGTATAAGAATGACGATTTATCTAGAGTATTTACCCTAACAAAAAATTTCTTAGTAATATCGTCTCATTATATTCAAATTCTTAGCCAGTTTAAAGTTACACTGACAGATTGACCTGAGCACAGTGAATATAAGCAAGATAAGGCATGTTTACCCATCGATACACATTACATGTCTTTACCTATAAAATGGTGCCTTTCTTGGGAGAAGTGACAACTTTATGCAGTAAAAAACACTGTTTACTTAGGAAACACTGGCCATTGACCACAGAATGCAGGTGACAGTTTAATACATGACTTTTATAGAGGAGATTTCATGGTGGAGGGGAGTGAGTTGCAGTAGCCATTGAGACAAGGTGGCTGCTATATAAAGGTAACCATTCGGACAGGTTTGACTGTATTTAGTTTGAATATCTTTTATATCTACACAGTCATGAAAATTCCATCAAGCAGACCACTAAAGACACCCCCATTCTGTTTTATACACGCTTACATAATGCATCCATTCTCTACTCTGAACTTTCAGCAGCATTATTAGGTATTACTGTTTTTTTCATCTCATCTTTCATGGAAATGCTTCATACATGTAGATCATCCTAAGGAGATTATTTGCTGTAAGCCAGATCTGTTTTTGTTTTAAACTTATATGCAAGTTGAGAGATAAATAAGTTATGGCAGGGCTGTACAACTTTTTTCCAGCCACTTGTCCACGACAGGTGGTGTTTGAAAAGATACCTGTCCTGACCAAATTTTACTCATCAATTTTTTCCAGGTCATATTTTCTTTATTTTGCAGTGTCTAATGTCTATAATGCAGTCTAAGGGCTGCATATGTAATTATGAGGGTATCATGGTATTATATTTTTCATTATTAGGCAGTAGGTTATGTAGTGTTAATGTAGCTATGTGTTTAATGTGTGATATGCTGTAGTATATACATGCAGTTACTATTTTTAAAATGACTGACCTGTTCATTTTACTGTTTAAGTCGCTGAATAACAGCTAATTTGTTTTTCTTCAAATTATCAAATGTAAAATAAAGTTTCTTATCTTTATTGCCAGTCTCCCTAGAAATGGCAGAGAGCACCTGAATTCAGGTATTCCTAGTCACCAGCATTAAGCGTCGGTGGCAGATGGAAACCATCAGGTAGCATCCAGACAATATATATTGCAAAAGTGCCCAGCAGGAAGAAAATGTAGGTTCGGCGGGTCTAATCTATCAGACTAGATCACATTTGTTTTTACATCTAATACGATAGGAGAATGTACATACCATTATGCCCAGGTCATTGTTATACAAATGAATTTTTCGGTCAGCATACCAATCTAAGGTATTTTGACTATTACATTCACAAATTATATCAGATATACAAGAAAATGATATATTCTGGTAGATTAGACCTGCTGAACGTTTGCTATCTTTAATGGTCAAAGATCATTTTCCAACAAAATGAGTCGAAGGAAATGATCTGCTTTTTCATATTTCATTCAAATTAGCATCTGAAGCTCTCCTTTAATTGCCAGCTAATTTTGTACTTTTTTTCCAGTATTATGGAGCTTGGAACAACTACAATACAGCCATTAATTATTTTTGCAAGGAACAAAAGTACAGAATCAGAGCTGTGGACATTGCCAAATGTGAAGGTCTTTTGCCAGTTGCGAAAAAAAAGGACAAAAAAAGCAAGGTTTATGTTCTTAATATCACTACTTACTCAACATGTTACTTTTGCTTTTTAGCCTCACATTGCCTCAGTTCCAATAAACTTCTGAAATTTTCTTCCTGAAATTCAGATTTTGGAAATATATCATTGTTTGGCAACAATAAATTTTTTACTGAACATTCAGCAGACATCTAGAATTGAAATACTGTAGAACCTGTCTTGAAAGACCACCTATCTGCTAAAAAAATAATGGTCTCTCAAGACAGGTGGTCTCTCATAGCAGGTCATAACAGTATATAATACATAAATCTGTACATGGAGAACCTGGTCTCAAGACAGGTGATCTCTCATAGCTGTGATCTCTCAAGATAGGTTTTACTGTATAGTCAGAATAGCTTGAATTCTTCCAAAGAGAAGCTTGTTTTATCAATAAGGAATATTTAAGGATTTTCTCAGATCTGCTTAATTAATCAACTATGTTGTAATAGCAGTAATACAATACCTGTTATTATCACATTGCTATATCTTTCCTGGCACTAGTCCCCAGTCCAAGGACATTGTTCCCTTCTCCAATTAGTAATTTTAGGTCTTGAATAAAAAACGTGATCCCAGTCTGATACATTAGTCTACTTTGGACAATAGGAATATCTTCCCTCTTTTCCTTGGACTCCATGCATTTCTACACGTGTCTCTTGAGCAATAAACACCTTGTCAATTTAGTCCTATTTTGGCATTTCTATTGTCAGTCGTATCCTTTTTTTGGTCTTATATTTGTTGATTTTTCCCCATTCCTTGCTTTATTTTCTTGTATCTATGCCCATTTTCATTGATTTTGAGAGTTTTGAGTACATCAGGGTAAGTGTTTCCTATCCTTTTGTTGTTCCATTTATTTGTTATATTTATATATTTTCTTTTCAGCTTTCATAATGCCTTAAAGTGTTGGCAAATGTGGGCATAAAATGACAACCTGGGACAATCACACCAGCTGTCTTGCATGCATAGCATGTGTATGCACAGACAGTTAAACCATTTGTTATTTGTGGCCCAAGGTTTGGGACTTGGCCAAAATTTGGCGGGCCTATATGCCTCCTCTTCTTCTCCAGAGGACTCCCTCCATTCCCAGGAGGGGGCTATGGCATTTCCCAGTGTACAGAAATCACCTACTTCAATGAGAGAGGTGTCTGGAGTTAGGAGGTTGCTCACTTCAACTAATGGGAGATCTCTGAAAAAGGGATATTTAACACCCCTCTGCATAGTGAACCCTGCCTTCCCAATAGAAGGGAATGATGATCATCCCACATTAGTAGACCTTCAGTTAAAGCAAGATCTTCTTCATCAGAGTTGAGTTCCCCAAATAGAGACATTCCATTAAGGTCTACATCACCTGACTGGCTATTGCCCGGTAACCAGTCACTGGGCACCAGGTAGTGTGTCAGATGACAGTAAACGAAGATCTGTCACCAGGCACCGGGTCATCAGACAATAGGAATCGGTCGTTGAGTAATGTGTCTAGTAACAGTCTTAGAAGGTCTGTCACCAATCACTGGGTACTGGGCACTGGGATATGTGTCTAGTGAAAGTCATACAAGGTCTGTTACCAGGTACCTGCACTGGGTAATGTCCCAAGTGATATTCACAGAGTTTCAGTCACCAGGAACCAGGCAGTGCCCACCAGTTACAGGGCACCGATCATTAGGTATGGTGCTGATTTTCTGTTTTAAGTCTTGGGTCACTGATCACAGAACATGGATTGACATATGCTGGGCATTGGACACCAGTCTTTGCACCAGGTGCCGAGTTTTAATCACTGCGTACCCCCCGCCTTCTCTGTGTTTCCATTTGGTCCCTATGGGGAACAGACTTGAGAGTTTTTAGATCTGGTCTGAGGGAAGGTATTGGGTCAAAAACACTTACTTTTCAATGTTCCTGTCGAACCTCTACAGAGCTTGGGGACTCCCATTACCCAGTGGCGAGTCAGCCATGTCTCCTTTTCCAACCATGCCACCATGGATGGTTTTTCCATGGCTGCATGGATTGGCAGACTGGAGACGCCCTAGATCATCCCTGTCTCCTCTGACCTCATTATCAAGGGATGTCTATGGCTCTCTCTCCAGAGCTCCTTCACCTCCGGAGGGATGTGGCCTTGGAGACATCCAAGGTTTTGTTGGATTACAGCAAAATCCTTCACAGGCTGCCCCTCTGGGTGCAGAGACACTGTTTGGAGGGCTGATTCCTTCAGTGGCCTAACAGGATTTAATGGATCAACAACACCTGTTCCTGGCTGTGATAACTGGCCTGGCTAAACTGGTAAAGAAATTGACCCATTTAGGATGTTCACAACTCCCTGTTCTATGCTGTTTAAACTGAATCAGAATTAAAATCGGCCCCAGTTTTAAACCCCTTTCTGCCTGTAATTCACATGACGAGGTGGATAGAGGGGCCAGGGAAGGAAGTCTACAAACCCCTCCCCCTTTCCTAAGGAGGGAAGCGGGTGCCCCTTGGGAGTCACACCCTCTCCTGCAAAGCCCCCTTCTTTCAAATGCCCCAGTTGGTGCCCGAATAAGCCTTTTTTGATAAATAAAGAAGAGTTACCAGCTTTGCTTCCAGGACCTGTGTGGGGAAGGATAATGGTAGGCTTGTTTGCAATGAAGCTGAACAACAAGCTCCATTTTGATGTCTTTCCAGAGCCAGACTATAGGGCACGGGCGGTGGATGCCTTCAGTCTGAGGCGGGATTGACTGTATGCCTGTGCCTTCCTACCTTGTAGAATTATCCCTCAGGTTCGTCACAGAATCAGGGCATCAAAGTCATGATTCATCCTGATAGCTCCCCTGTGTCCCCAGAGATCAAAAATGCCAAGGAATTACTGCTCAGGAGGGATCTACTGTTGCAACACAGAGGATCCCTCCTGCACAGCACTCCTCAAGTCCTCCATCTTCACGCCTGGCTCATATCAAACGATCTATCTGCAGAGACCAGTTTTTGAGGAAGGTTGCTAAATGCATCACTCAGGCTAGAAGGCAATGTTTATGATGCCAAGTGGAGAATTTTCTGTAATTGGTGCAGTAGGCAGTATGTTGATCCTATCTGCTTCCCTTTAACTGCAGTTGCAGATTTTCTTCTTTTTCTCATTGAAGTTAAAGATTGCTCAATATTCAGCATTAAGGGTTATAGAGCATCCCTACCTAATACTCCTAAGTTTTCTGTGGGCTCCACTATTGGGTTGGACCCACATCTTTCAGAACTGATCAGGTACTTTTGAGCTCCAGAGACTCTGACTCATTAATGTCGAGGTGTTCTTTGGTAGGTGTCTAAGACTCCTTAACCTTCAAGTCAAGGTTCCTTCAAGAACCTTACCCTTAAAACAGCCTTCCTTCTCTCCATAGCATTAGCATGGTGAAGGATTGAAATTCATGCTTTGTCAGAGGAAAAGGGTTGTTTATGTTTCAGTGGTAACTATGATTCTGTCTCTTTTCTGTCAGCTTCCTTTGGTAGATCCTGTTCCTATTAAAATCCCAAGTCTCAGTTGTATCTGTACATGGGATAATCAAGATAGACACGTTTGCCCTGTTTGAGTTTAACGGTTCTATCTAGCTCAACCAAGAGAAGAAAGAAAGGATCATAACTTTGTTTTCTCCTCTTAAAAGGCACTTCTGATATTTTGGCAACCACCGTCTCAAGGTGGATTGTTCGGACTATTAAAAGAATGTATCAATCTCTCACTGTGAGAGATCTCTCTTTCTTGAAAATCAAAGCCTGTTCAGGTCGGGGCTATTGCTGCATCTTTGGCCTTTTTTAATCATTCCTCATTGGATGATGTCATGAACATCACCATCTGGCATTTTCAGTTGACTTTCTTGTCATTTTAACTTCATTCATCAGTACACCAGAGTGAGAGTATTTATGCTTTTGGACCCAATTGTATCAGCCCAACAAGTTTTCAAGCTATCCTCCTGTCAGCAGTAGAACATCCTACTTACAATAATGGTAAGTTCACTTGACAGCTTATCCTAGGCCATCAGTCTCCCACCAGTCTGGGAAATTCAGCAATGCATTAATAGCAGCTAATGTATTACTACTATTCAAATGTGGTTTGTTTTTTGTTTTTTTGGTGAGGTAAAACTAATTTTAATTATGTAATACTTACCTGCTATTGTTGCACAATTCCCTCCTCTCTCCCTGCGCTGATGTTTTTCAGTCTCTGTCCAAGTCAAAGAAGGAAGATATTCTGATTGTAGGAAGTGGACTAAGGTATCAGACTGAGATCATGTTGTTGTTTTTTATTCTAGACCTCGACTTACTAATAGGAAGAGGGCACAACATCCTTGGACTGGGGATCAGAAAAATCAGACGCAAACTTTTCCACTATTATTTCCAGATACTGTTGTATGTGTTCATCGCATGAGATAAATATGATATCAGAATAATCAGACGCAAACTTTTTCCATTACTATTATCTGCATTCATCATATTTTATAAATATGATATCAGAATAGAGTGAAGCTAGATTATGCATAGTAAGACCTTTATAATGCTGTTATTTCAAAGAAGTCAGTAACTTCAGATGATGGATTTTGGATAAATAAGGCTTTCCTGTAATTGTTTCTGTATTTAATGTATAGATCAAACTTTCCATTACAGTCACTTTCCTATATCATCTGATTCTCCCTTCTCTTTATTCCATCTGTATACTCTAATTGATTGAATTTGCTACATACTAATATTCATGGTTTTAGGAATTACATTTTTGGCAGTATTTAAATTTGTAGATCTTGAAATTGGTCCTGTGTTATCCACAGAAAGACCTTTGTTCACTGGGTCCCGTGTTATCCAAAGAATGACCTTGAAATGAGTCCTGTGTTATCCACAGAATGACCTTTGTTCACTGGGTCCCGTGTTATCCAAAGAATGACCTTGAAATGAGTCCTGTGTTATCCACAATGACCTTTGTTCATTGGATCTTTAAATACACGGTTTACAGCAACCTCTAAATTCATGAAAAAAGATGCATAGACATCCCTTGTAATGAATTTATTATATTTTATCTCCCTCCACAAGCTGCCTTCCTTATACAGGCAATAATTTTTTCCATCCCTTAGCTGGCTGATATGTCACTGTAATTTAACCATCCTTTGATTTGATTTTAGGTCTGAATTATCCATTTGGAATAAATGAAATAATCCAATTCTTTCTTTTTTTAATCATAATTTAATAATGCACACTTTCCTTTTAATCATTTTTGTCTATAAAAGAGCTAGCTAATGAAATTGTAAAACATTCATGAAGAAGGTGCAGTGATTGGAGTACACAGCTTTTGAATGAAAACCACAAGCAATTTGTATGAGGATAGTTTCTATTCATTCAGATATCAACTGCTGTAATATGAAAGTTACAAAGATTTATAATAAATTCAGGTAACTCTGAATGTTTTGATTTCAGGAGGAAGTTAAAGAAGCAGAGGAGGCAATCATTAGAAAAATTATTGAAGAAAGGATGGATATAAGGTACTGTTGTAACCCACATCATATAAATTGAGTTTCTTTTGATGCAAAGATTTCCTTGCTGTGAACTTAGAAAAGAATAGAATTCATATCATTGCTTACAGCTGTTAAAAGGACACAGCATTCTTTTGCTCTCACAAGTTACATCAGATTCTTAAATTATCATTCCTGATTAAAATTCTGCTACAGATTTTTAAGAAATATGGGACATTGAAGACATATACATGACTTATCATATATACTTACGTATAAGTTGGTCTGCATATAAGCCGCCCCCTCCCCCCCCCCCAACTGAATAGCTAAAAACATTAAAAGTGCATGACCTGGACATAAACCAACCCATAAGTTCGAGATGACATATAATGAGAAATAGAGAAAACAGCTAAAATAAGATAATCCTTGTTATGTATGATGTTTATATAATATTATAAATATTTTAGGAAATTATAAATGTTTCTTCACTTTAATATTTGCTTAAATCTTAATGTTATCAGGAAAAACATGTTTAACTAGTGTCCTTGAATTAGGTTGTTTTGATCAATATAATGTTTTCTCAATTTGAAGGTCAAGGTTGATTTTTGTTTACAAGTAAAAATTCCATTAAGATGACTCATATTCTAGAACATTCTGTCATGTGACCAATCTTTATATATGCCATGTTTGGTGGACATTTATTCAGTTTTGACATTACCATCAGTCTTGTAAAGAGCTATTACAGTTGTGAAAATTCATTCCAAATTCTAAGAGGAATTATTTTAAATATTCATTGGATTATAACAGTGCTCATAAACTTTTGGATTTTTAATTAATGATTTTGGAATTTAACTGAACTTATTCAGAGATTTTAGAATACTTCATTTTGACATCAGCACATCAAGATTTCTAGTACATCAGGACTTTGGAGACCATTAGCACATCATAACATTCAAGGACACAGCCGTGAATTCGGAACATTCTATATTTAGGACTTGTGATTAGAACAATCATTCTTATTGGATTATTAGGATTTCAAAACACATTACTGTAAGTGACTTTTTGATTTTTCATTTTAATTATCTAGTAATAAATTGCTTGTTGATTTTTTACATGATTTGTTGGTTTCACTTTCTTTCTGTTACATTTTTCTTAGACCATAGAGTCGTAACAGAAATTGAGGGCTCGTCTTCTGGGATTTGAATTTCTTTAAAGCATATTAGAGATATTAAAGTTATTTTTGAAATTCATATTGATTTTGTCTCGGAATTTTTTTTTGTTGTCTTTGGCAAAGATTTTATATAGAGAAATTTTTTTGTGTGAAACCAACAAGCATTTACAATGGCATCTAATGTTCAGAATTTCATTTCAAAACCTACCCAGGAGGGGTTAGAGTGTATGAGAAAGGATGAGTTGCTCGAGCTTGCCAGAAAATACAGCCTATCTGAGGCAAAAGTATCATTGACAAAACAGGAAATAAAGATTATTTTAATTCAGTATTTAGTAGGAAAGGGAATTTTTGAAAATAGTGCTTTAAGTTTGAAGAGAAAGCCTGTATCTGGTTCTGACAGGAAATTAAGGGAATTAGAGTTAAAGAACCAGATGGATTTAGAATTGGCAAAGCTTCAGATTCAGAGAGAGAGAGAGAAAGAAGAGAGGCAGATACAGATGGAGAGAGAGAAAGAAGAGAGGCAAATACAGATGGAGAGAGAGAAGGAAGAGAGGCAGATACAAATGCAGAAAGAAGAGAGACAAATACAAATCCAGATGCAAAGAGAAGAAAGGGAAATGCAATTTAAATTAAGAGAATTAGAACTGGCAAACAGAGCACACTCCACTCCTTTAAACACAAGTCCAGGTTTTGATGTTACTAGATATATTAGGTTAGTACCCCCTTTTCAGGAAAAAGAAGTAGATAAATACTTTCTTCATTTCGAGAAAATAGCTGAAAACTTGAAATGGCCCAGAGAGCATTGGACTTTTGTTATTACAAAGTGTACTTATTGGCAAAGCTCGTGAAGTCTACACTTCACTGTCAGTACAACAAAGCACTGATTATGATGTGGTTAGGGAGTACATCTTGAAAGCTTATGAGTTGGTACCAGAGGCATATCGACAAAGGTTTAGGAATTGTAGAAAAGAAACTGGACAAACTCATGTCGAATTTGCATGGGAAAAAGAACGACAATTTGATAGGTGGTGCTCAGCCAAGAAAGTTGATCAAGATTATGATAACCTCAGACAGCTCGTATTAATTGAAGAGTTCAAGAGGTGCATCCATAGTGATGTTAAAACCTATCTTGACGAGCAGAATGTGGAAACTTTGGAAAATGCTGCTCGTATGGCTGATGATTATTCCTTGACTCACAAAATTTCATTTGGCAATAAGTCGTCCTCTCAGCAGTTTTCTGGTAAAAAACCATTTCAATCTCATTCGAGTACTTCCAAATTTCACAACAGCACAACTGTTAGGAATCAAACATCTGATAAGACTGATCAGAAATCCTTATCTCTTCCTACGTGCACTTATTGTAAAATAAAAGGACACGTTACTTCTGATTGCTTCAAGTTGAAAAATAAGCAACAGAGTAAAGACAGAGCTTTTCCAAATGCTCTTATTTCTAGGAGGTCAAGGTCACGGTCTTGTATTGAAAGCAATACATTTGTTGGGTCAAACAAACCCCAGTCTGATTCTATTTTGGAGGCTTATGAACCATTCATGTCAGAAGGTTCTATATCACTTATTGGTGATTCTGCCAAGTCTATCCCAATTAAAATATTAAGGGACACTGGAGCTTCTCAGAGTCTTTTATTATCAGGTACTTTGCCTTTGTCTGAGGAGTCTTCTTCAAGTGAAAGTGTTCTTGTTCAGGGAGTAGAGTGCGGCTTTGTAAATGTTCCTCTCCATTGTGTAAATTTGGCATCAGACTTAGTTTCTGGACCTGTGACTGTTGGGGCAGTGACTTCTTTACCCATAGAGGGTGTTCATTTATTACTAGGCAGTGACCTAGCTGGAGATAAGGTTGTGGTTAATCCACTTGTAACTGACAAGCCTTGTTTGGATCAGAAAGTTGATCTTGTCGAAACTGAAATCCCTGATTTGTACCCTGCTTGTGTAGTTACTAGAGCTATGGCAAAAAGAGCTCTTGAGAGTGATGTTGATCAGGATATTATTCCTTTAGCTGACACATGTATTGGTCAGTCTTTTGATGAGGTCACTTTTTCCTCAGGTATTGATCAATCAAATGGTATTGATCACAGTGATCCTCTTTTGGCAACTCATTCTCTTTGTTCTAATCAGGATGACAAACGACAATCCCTTGTCGTTGAACAGGAGCAAGATCCCGAGATATCTTGTTTGTTTCAGAGGGCTATTAGTGAAACTGAAGCCACACAAGTTCCAGTGTGTTACTTTGTGAAAAATGGGGTCCTTATGAGGAAATGGAGACCACCTGATGTACCCGCTGGTGACGAGTGGTCAGTGAGCTATCAAATTGTTGTTCCTAAGTCATATCGACAGGAAATTCTTAATTTAGCCCATGAAACTCTTTTGGCTGGTCATTTAGGAGTCCGTAAGACTTATCACAAGATCTTGAATCATTTTTATTGGCCGAAACTCAAAAGTGATGTTTCTAAATACTGCAGATCTTGTCACACTTGTCAAATGGTAGGAAAACTCAATCAGAAGATACCTAAGGCTCATCTGCAACCTATTCCTGCATTTGATGAACCATTTAGTAGAATAATGGTAGACTGTGTTGGTCCTTTACCCAAAACCAAGTTAGGCAACCAATACTTGTTGACCATCATGTGTGCATCTACAAGATTTCCAGAAGCAATTCCTCTGAGAAATATAAAAACTAAAACTATTGTGAAAGCTTTGGTGAAGTTTTTTACACTTGTTGGCCTTCCCAAATCTGTCCAGTCAGATCAAGGGTCAAATTTTATGTCTGGAATTTTCGTGCAAGTTATGCATGAATTAGGCATCCAACAGTTTAAATCTTCTGCCTATCACCCTGAAAGTCAAGGTGCTTTGGAAAGATTTCATCAAACTTTGAAGAATATGATTCGATCATATTGCTTTGATACAGAAAAGGATTGGGATGAGGGTGTTCATTTGTTGTTGTTTGCTGTTAGGGAATCAGTTCAAGAGTCGTTGGGTTTTAGTCCCTTTGAACTAGTTTTTGGTCATACTGTCCGTGGACCATTGAAATTATTGAAAGAGAAACTTCTTTCAAATGAAGATTCAAAGATTAATCTTCTTGATTATGTCTCTGATTTCAAATACAAGTTGTCAAAGGCCTGTGAAGTAGCAAGAACTAATCTTCACACTACCCAGTCAAAAATGAAATTAAGGTATGACAGAAATTCACAGGAAAGGAGTTTTAAACCTGGTGACAAAGTTCTGGCTCTCTTTCCCATACCTCAGAATCCTCTTCAGGCTAAATTTTATGGTCCTTATACCGTTGAAAAGAAAGTAAATGACTTAAATTATATCATTAACACTCCTGGGAGACGGAAACAGAAATAACTTTGTCATATAAATATGTTAAAGGAATATTTTGACAGAGATAGCTCAGCTAATTATTTAGTTAATTTAGTTGTACCTGTCCCACACAGTGAAGATATCAACGATGGAGTACAATCAGACTATAGTGACTCTGGTATAACCAATCTTCGGAATTCAGAAATATTGAACAACCTAGACCAGAAACTTTTACATCTACAACAACAGGAAAGAAATGAACTAAAACAGCTATTACATGAATATGAGCACTTGTTTCCTGATGTTCCAACACGAACAAGTAAAATTTATCATGACGTTGACATTGTAGATTCTGCGCCTGTGAAACAGCATCCTTATAGGATGAATCCTCTCAAACAGAACTATCTGAAGAAAGAAATTCAGTATCTACTGGAGAATGATTTCATAGAACCAAGTAAAAGTAACTGGAGTTCACCATGTATTCTTGTTCCCAAGCCAGATAATACATTCCGTATGTGTACTGACTATAGAAAAGTCAACAGTGTCACCAAAACTGATTCATTTCCAATCCCAAGAATGGACGATTGCATTGATAAAATTGGAAATGCGGAATATGTCACCAAGTTTGACCTTTTAAAAGGATTCTGGCAAATTCCACTGATGGAAAGGGCAAAAGAAATTTCAGCATTTGCAACTCCAGATGGACTTTATCAATATAAAGTCATGCCGTTTGGAATGAAAAATTCGCCTGCAACGTTTTAACGTCTGATGAACATGATAACATTTGGTCTTGATAATTGTGACGCTTATATCGATGACGTCATTATCTACAACAACACCTGAGAAGATCATTTGGAAACCATTCGAAAATTCTTTGATCAACTCAGCGATGCGAATCTGACAATTAATTTGAGCAAAAGTGAGTTTTGCCATGCTTGTGTCACATTTTTAGGACATATTGTGGGACAAGGTCAAGTTAAACCTATAGAAGCTAAGGTCAAAGCTATCTCTGAATTTCAAGTTCGAATTTGTAAAAAGCAACTGATGCGATTTCTAGGTATGGCTGGATATTATCGGAAATTTTGTTCCAATTTTTCCAAAATTGCTGAACCTTTGACAAGTTTATTGAGTAAGAAAACCAAATTTCATTGGTCTGACAAGTGTCAGGAATCTTTTGACAAGTTAAAGGCCATGCTTAAGAATGCACCAGTTCTTTCTGCACCAAATTTTAGCCAATCATTTAAATTATCTGTTGATGCAAGTGATGTAGGGGTTGGTGGAGTATTGATTCAGGAAGACAAAAGTGGTGTGGATCACCCTGTGTGTTATTTTTCTAAAAAACTAAACAAGCACCAGAAAAATTATTCCACAATTGAGAAGGAATGTTTGGCTTTGATATTGGCTTTACAGCATTTTGAAGTGTATGTTACCTCAGCTCTTTCTCCAATTATTGTGTACAGTGATCACAATCCCCTTACTTTCATCAACAAAATGAAAGATAAAAATCGGAGATTGTTGAGATGGAGTTTGATATTGCAAGAATATAACATTGACATTAAACACATCAGGGGAAAAGACAATGTGATTGCAGATGCACTCTCACGTGCCTAGAAATGTAATATTGCTTGATGTAATTAAGTCCAGTATCATAAAACATGTTCTTATGTAATTTTGGTTATTATAGTATTAGATGTATATTCAAAAGAAAGCTTTATTATATAAATCTTTCTTTTTCTTTATGAGGGGAGGTGTTATGTATGATGTTTATACAATATTATAAATATTTTAGGAAATTATAAATGTTTCTTCACTTTAATATTTGCTTAAATCTTAATGTTATCAGGAAAAACATGTTTAACTAGTGTCCTTGAATTAGGTTGTTTTGATCAATATAATGTTTTCTCAATTTGAAGGTCAAGGTTGATTTTTGTTTACAAGTAAAAATTCCATTAAGATGACTCATATTCTAGAACATTCTGTCATGTGACCAATCTTTATATATGCCATGTTTGGTGGACATTTATTCAGTTTTGACATTACCATCAGTCTTGTAAAGAGCTATTACAGTTGTGAAAATTCATTCCAAATTCTAAGAGGAATTATTTTAAATATTTATTGGATTATAACAGTGCTCATAAACTTTTGGATTTTGGATTTTTAATTAATGATTTTGGAATTTAACTGAACTTATTCAGAGATTTTGGAATACTTCATTTTGACATCAGCACATCAAGATTTCTAGTACATCAGGACTTTGGAGACCATTAGCACATCATAACATTCAAGGACACAGCCGTGAATTCGGAACATTCTATATTTAGGACTTGTGATTAGAACAATCATTCTTATTGGATTATTAGGATTTCAAAACACATTACTGTAAGTGACTTTTTGATTTTTCATTTTAATTATCTAGTAATAAATTGCTTGTTGATTTTTTACATGATTTGTTGGTTTCACTTTCTTTCTGTTACATTTTTCTTAGACCATAGAGTCGTAACAATCCTAAAGACACACACACACATATATATATATATATATCCTTCTAACCTAAACCTGAACCTCCAGGTCCTCATGTACTGAGGTGATCTGGTTTATGACTTATGTGGTGTTAGCACAGCTATAATAGACCAACCTCCCTTCTTCCAGGTTTCTATTTTTACCTGAATTATTCGGCTTATAAACTTGTATATATGGTAACTTGTCCCCTAACCTTTACTATGCTATCTTGTGTTTCTTATAAAAATATGCTATTTTGTGTTTCTTATAAAAAATAATACACAGTTCCCTAACCTAAATAGTTTGTCAGAGCAGGAATCTAAACCTCAGGATTCAATGCCTTTCCTATGTTAGCTTTACTAGTCATAGACCAGAAGAACTTATGCGACGACCTGTTGTCTGTCAGTCATCCATCTGTCCATTAGCATAAGTTTGTTATCACCACTAATAATAAACTACCTGGAGGATTGCCATGAAACTTTACACACACGTTCATCCCGGTTATAGTTGGTTGTAAATGAAAATGGTGCTGCTTGAACAGCTAATACAGCCTCTACAGTGGCCATCTTGAAAATCTTTTTATTGCTACTCCTCTTGAATGGATGGTCATATCAGCGTGGAGTTTTCACCAAAAGAATTCTTATGATGTCTATTTGGCCCTAAATGAAAATGGTGCCAATCTCTACTCCTCCTGAGTGGAAAGACAGATTGACATGGGGTTTTCACCAGAAGACTTTTTATGATGTCTAGCTGATTCTGAATGAAAATGGTGCCTCTCAAACATCTAATATGGTCACCACAGCAGCCATCTTGAAAATCTTATCACTATTCCTCCCGAGTGGAAGGTCATGTCAACATGGGGTTCTCACTTAAAGACTTATTATGATGTCTAGTTGTTACTAAATGAAAATGGTGCAGATCTGACATCCAATGTAGCCACCATGGCAGCCATCTTGAAAATCTTTTCACTACTCCCAAACGGAAAGTCATTTTGACCTGGAGTTTTCACTAGAAGACATAAAATGATATCTAGTTGGTCCTGAATGAAAATGATGTCGATCTGACCTCAAACATGGCAGCCATATTGAAAATCTTGTTATTGCAACTCCCCCTAACTTCTAAGTCATATCGGCATGGGGTTTTCACCAGAAGACTTCTTGTGTCTTGTTGGTCCTGAATGAAAATAATGCTGATCTGATATCCACTATGGCCACCATGGTGACCATCTTGAAAATCATTATTGTAGTTTTTCTTGAATTGATGGTCAGATCGATCTAGTGTTTTCACCAAAAGACTTCATATGATATAATGCAAATGGTCACAATCTTATATCAAATATGGCTTCCATGACAGCCATCTTAAAAATCTTGTTATTGCTACACCTCCTAAATGGATGGTCACATTGGCATGAGGTTTTCACTAAAAGTTTTCTAATGATGTCTAGTTGGTCCTAAATGAAAATGGTGCCAATCTTACATTCAGTATGGCCTCCACAGTGTTTAATTTTTGAAAATCTTATCACTCAAGAAGATCAGAGATGGTTTTGACACTCAGCAGCTAAAATGAAGAAATGGTGTCAGTCCCTTCTTGTGTTCTGGCTAAGTTGTCAGCTTAGTAAACCATACAAGTAGTAATATGCGGCGATTGAGGGGTTTATGGGGGTTCAAATTACACTATAGATTTACAATTGATGACAGTATAGGGGTCTACTGGAAATCCAATGTTAAAATTGTCCGTAGGTTTAGCATGTGGGAGACACTTGAGGGGTCTATGGGAAATTAACATTGAGGGTTATATTGTTACAAGTGGGTGACCACAAATGGGGTTAGATCATCGAGTTGATTTCAAAATGTGGTGATTGAGGGGTCTATGGGAAATCCCATGTTAAAATTATCCATAGGTTTAACGTGGATGGCAATTGAGGGGTCTACAGAAAATCCTATGTTAAAATTATCCATAGGATTAACATGTGGGAGATATTATAGGAGTCTACAGGAATCTAATGTGAACTTGAGAAGTGTTATAGACCGTTTCCATGTTTGAAACATTTATAGGGGTGGGTCTACTGGAAATGCTGTGTTAAAATTGCCCATAGGTTTAACACGTTGGAGTTATTTTAGGTGTACAATCCAACAGTGGCTGTGGCAACAGTGTCATCAGCAATATTAGGATATTAGGATAGTAAGGTCTTTTATTAACTCGTTGACAGTCATATATAATCTACATCATTTGCTGTATTCAGCTGAAGCATTGGTACAGTACTACAATACACCTGAGCCAATATAGGATTCCTGCTTCACCTGTGTGAATGGAAAACCAAATCATCATAATGATGTTCACAAGTGTGACATCACATTCCACGGTACCCTTTTTTTAGTCATATAGATACCAACAATGTAATCACTGTAAATACTGACTTTCAACCATAAACTGATTGGAATCACAGCCTTGAAAAACTCATTAAATGAGCCCCTAAAAACGAATAAAAGTCCTTGAAAGGGTCTTCAATGTTTTTTAGATTTGGCCATTTTTCAGTGGCAGTTGTGATTTGAAGACAGTGGTATGGTTTATCTGACAGGAACAAATTATCTACCTTTAACTTGTCTTGCCCTTCATCTTGCTTTCTCCAGTGTCCACGGGTAGAAGGGAAAATCCAGTTAATCTCAGACATTTTGTTTTCAGTTACATTTAGAGACCCTTTTTATTGTTTCCTATAATCCATGTGCCATATCACACCTGCTTTAAGCTCAATTATGTGAAGAGCAGTTCATTTACATGTATGTATGTGACAGTTTGGCATATGTTAATTTTACATGTATGTATGTGACAGTTTGGCATATGTTAATCATCTTTTGTACTTCGGAGGACTATTTGGCTGGACCTACTGTCCCTTTTTAACTCTGATCTTCTGGTTTGTTCATGTTGTTGCTGTGGTGGAGGCATAAGTACTGAACACTCACAAATTTAGTTATGCAATGGTGTTCCTAAAGCTTATTAACAGGTTTATCTCAGTTCCTTCACATTGAAGCCTACCATATACTCGACCTCAAACATGGCAGACATATTGAAAATCTTGTTATTGCAACTCCCCATAACTTTTAAGTCATATCAGCATGGGGTTTCACCAGAAGACTTTTTATAGTGTCTTGTCTGTCCTGAAGGAAAATAATGTTGATCTGACATCCAATATGGCCACCATGGTGACCATCTAAAAAATCTTGTTATTGCAACTTCTCCTAAATTGATGGTCAGATCGATATAGAGTTTTCACCAAAAGACTTCGTATGATATTTAGTTGGGCAATGGTGTTCCTAAAGCTTATTAACAGGTTTATTTCAGTTCCTTCACATTGAAGCCTACCATATATACTCGCATAATGCACTGGCAGATCAGGGTCTATGTTGTTTGTTCTACTGATTAGTCCTTACAAACTGCATAAACCCAGATCTCCCAACACATTATGCGATGGCAGATATGGGTCTATGCAGTTTGCAGTTGGTATAGGCTTATAAACAGTACATTGTAGCAGTAAGTACATGTAGTGTGCTCACTTGCCTTCTCCAGTGCATATACCACTCATCTTAATATGTATTTTGTGCCTTTTTTCAAGTCCTTTATAAGTTTCTAGAATACTGATAATGTCATTGATAATGTATCTGAACATATTTTTAGGCCTTTAAATAATTCTAAAAAAAATTGTATGCACCATAACAAAAATGGATTAGGATATTGACATGTTCCTCTCCACTTCCCTGATTGTCAATCCATATGTTTCATTTTCCGTCATCTCTTTCTTTCAAAATTGAGGGCTATTTCAGAATTTAATGAAGGGAGGGGAGAGGTTGGAAGGCATTTAAGTAAATACAGGTTGTGGGGGTAATCAGACTGTTCAAAGCATTTTTTGCTGACAAGTCCAATTTAAAATTTCATCGGTGGTAAAGTCTTTTCAACACCCCGCCCCATCATTTAATGCTCAGACAGCCTTTGCATGGAAATTGCTAGAAAGAGCATTGAGTAGCATGCTAGCATGTGTTTTACAAACTAATATAATCTCATTTCAGGGGTGGTTACAGCAAGCCCCAATACACAGACGTCTTATGGATACAGATTATTTTATTCCCATATAATACAGCCATCTATATCAAGTGGTACTTGCAGTGGATCTGGAAGTTTAAAATTAAAAGGGAGACATATGGAAAGGAGGAAAAACAATACCTCATTGCGAAATTCATGAAGATTAGTCAAAAACAATTTGATGTAAGTGACCTTGCTTAAGTGGTTTTCATTGATCATAATTTAAAGGACTGCAACATTGAACAGAATTCTAGTGTGTCTGTTTTTTGTGTCATCTGTATAAACATTTTGAGACACAGGTGCCACATTTTTTTGGAAGCAGGATCAATGTTAAACTTTTATGTTACAGTTTTGTTTAAGTTTTTGCAAGTCAAATACAGTAGGGAAACATTATCAGTGTTGCACATAGGATCCCAAGGGCAGGGGGCACTGTGTCCCCCATCCTCCAAATTTGGGGGACATGCACCATTTTAGAGGTACAAATGAAAATAACAGTACATAATGCACTAATAGTGCTATAAAAATGAGATAATCTTGTTTGCTTAGACAGTTTTGCCACCTTAACTTTGTGGTCTGCACTGTAATATCATTATTTCCTTGAACACTTACATTATTGCAATAAATGTTTTATCGTGCTCAAGTAACTCGTGATAACATTAACATGTATTAATATCTGGTTAACCTAAAATGAGCTGCACCATGGAATTTTCCATTCCGGATCTTATTCTCATTTAACTTTAGTATACACTCATTATCTACCAGCATTTATTATAATAAATACCTATGTTTTCTGAATTACTTTTCTTTCCAAACAAACAAATAATTAAATGACAACTTGTATATTTGCATAAATTTTGTTTGTTCAAAATAAATCGATCTTCTTCACCCTAGGGGTAACTTTAACCTTGAAAATACCTTACACTAACAGCCATCAACACTTTACATTGCAACTCGGCCAACTACCACAAACCTTGAATTTTTTAATTGCCAGATACATAGTTTTAAAATAGATATTCATCGTAATCTTACAGTTGTATCACCTTTTGCAACTTTGGCCATTGCTCGTGCCAACAGAGACATTGATCGACATCCACTAATACAAATTTGTAGGCTTTTTCTTTTTTACGAAGAAGCACACTAGAGGTGGGGGGGGGGTAGGAGGCACACAGGGTTAAGATTTGGGGGACATAGGAAAAAAAACCTCACAAGCCCATGCTCAGTGTGCAGCACTGCATTATTGCAGGTAAGCTGGTGAGACACTTTTCTTTGCTAGCTGTAAGGTAGTTTCCATAACAATCGTGAACAAGTTAAGCATCTGACAGAGTGACTTAACTTGAGGAAAATCTTCCTAACCAACAGATCCAACATCAAAAGTTTGACTGGATCTGCAACATCATCTTAAGAAAGCAAAAATGTCACCTTGAGGGGTGAAATATGGAGGTTTCAGTTGAAACTTATTTTTGAATTTCCTATTCCTGAAAATGCCATATTCTTTGTTGCATCAAGGTCAAGGTTATGGCTAGGGAAAATGTAATTCTTTCACTTGTATCATTGCCCAGGAGTATAACCTTTGAACCACTGAAGATATTTTAATGAAGCTTTAACCAATTATCTATCAGGATTAGAGAGTGTGTCAAATACTATAGCCATGCATCTGCTTCAAGAGGTCAAGGTCATGGCAAAGGAAAATATAAATCATTCACCCCATTGACCAACTTTTAAACCAGTGAATATATTTTAATGAAAGTTTGAACTTATATATCCAGACAGTGTCTAATGTATTCAGTCATATCCCTGCTTCAGGGTCAAGGTCACAACAAAGGATAATGTGCAAGTCAGTGGCCTGTTTATTGATGCATGCTGTCACATTTTAACTCCTATGTATACTTTGATGAAACTTTACCAAGATCCACACCTTTATCATACATTAGTTAAGTCCCCAGCTTAACGGGCAAGGTCATTAATGTGCTACAGGTTGTAACTAAAATTGTTGCATTTGCAACTAAAAATCTAAAAATTGGCAACTGGTTGCCCTCGGACAACCTTCACAGTCATAATTCAAGAACTTAAAGAAGACATCAACACTTTCAAATCACGAATATATGCAATGCGTTACACTGAAAGCATTTGGCAGATGCATTATAATTCACAGCATTATCCCTTTTCACGGCTCCTACATTAAGTCTCATTCTTTACATGTGATTATCTGGCTTACAGTCTATAAGTGACCAGTCTAATACTTAATATGCAGTCAACCTCATCTAATAGCACAGATCCAGACAAATGCAGACATGGAGACAAATATGGAAAATTTTGTCAGCAGTAAATTACTGTCAGTCGAACATCTGTAAATGCAGTTATGGCTAAGACTTTATTAATATCATCTACTATCAGCAGAAGAAAATGAAGGATAAATCCATTTAGCAGTGAATATTAGTCTTGACAATGTATAGAGAGATGGTTTAGAGAACTCCAAATAGTTCATTTTAATGGGTGGCCTGAGGTGGAATCAGATTATGACTGTTGACAGTTCTGTTAGATCTAGGTATACTACTGATAATAACCTTATAATTTTTATAATTACTCTTTAATTTGCCTTAATTAGAACCTTTAGTTTTTGTCATCTTCTACCAATAATACCCCACTCAGTTGATTTTTGAGTGAATGCCTAAGGCAACCAAATTATTTGGGCTTGACAAACTAAAATTTGAAATGGGTACTAATATTTTTTAAATAGGTCACCCCATGGCTACTAAAGTTTAATAGGTACTTAGTGCACTGCATTGGTAGGAAAAGGAGGGGTGTATCATGCATTGGTAGGAAAAGGAGGGGTGTATCATGCATTGGTAGGAAAAGGAGGGGTGTATCATGCATTGGTAGGAAAAGGAGGGGTGTATCATGTGCCATTTTGCAGACTCTTGTTTCCAATATCATCCTAAAGTAATTCTCTTTGTCTGTCTGTCTGTCTCTCTGCCTATCTCATAATTGTTTCCTGCTATAATCCTATAGTAAGTTGGCAGTTGCCTTAATCTGTGTCTGAATTATTATTTAAATGTTTAGAAGGATTTGGATGATTTGTTGCTTGTAATATACTTGGAAGTACTCGCAAAGCTCTTAATACCTTCTGGTTGGATACAGTTTAATAACTATTCATATTTTCTGCACCTTTCCTGTATTAAAAAAGCAAATAGTTGTCCGGTTTTTTGTGTGCTTTTGATTGCAGCCCAAAAATCCATTATCTTCACATTAATGACCATTCCACCAATACTCTTGTACAGTAAGGGATGGGCAGGTTGTTCTTGAAAGACATCACACATAATAGCAAATTGAGCTTTCGTCAAGGAATAATGACATTGATATTTTATAACAGTCTAACTCTTAGTAGTGCAAAATATCAGGAATTCAGTGAAAGTAATTTGTATCAGAGAAGCAGTTTTAATTTGCACATATTGTTGCACAAAAAACATGAAAAATTTACTACCGTATATACTCGCGTATAATCTTGGTCCAAATGCAAACAACATAGACCCTGATCTGCTGTTGCATAATGCGGTGGCAGATCAGGGTCTATGTTGTTTGTTCTACTGATTAGTCCTTACAAACTCCATAGACCCAGATCTGACAGCACATTATGCGACAGCAGATTTGGGTCTATGCAGTTTGCAGTTGGTATGGGATTATATGCGAGTATATACGGTAATTAAAGATTTTCTCCATATTTGACCTTAAAACCGAAAGTGAACATAAGCAAAGTTGGTTGGGCTAGCTGTATTGGACATACTTCTGTCCCATTCTACTCATTTACTTTTAAACCCTACATCACAACTTCAAAAGGCAGAGGGTAAGACTCAGTACATCTTGATTCATTTTCATGCATGTTTTGCTCAGTGTTAAATTTATTGTGCCCCTAATGATATATTGGGAGCATCTTGCTTTTGTCCAATCCATCCATTATTTGATGATTTACTGATTTGTTCATTAGTTGATGCAGAATATTTTCATATGAAAACAAAGCATTTATGTAATCACAAATATTTGTGAAGGTGCCCATAGTACTAGAAACCAATAAATAAATAAATAACTGATAAACCTTTTTTTTATATATTAACATGTATTTGCCTTTTATCAAGTTTTGTGAATTCAAAATCTAGCTTATGAGACCATGTCTGATTTTTTAAATTTCAGTTTTTTTTTTTCTTAATTTGAAGGCACTAGAAGATTCAGAAAAAGAAAACTTTTTGGTACAGGAATTATGGATACAAGAAAATTTTGATGTAAGTATTAGTTCATGCAGATGACTTAACTTTAGTGATTATTCTAGACAGAATTGTAGGCTTGTGTAATGCATTTATTTATGAGAGATAGACTGACTAACTTACCATTTCTTAAAGCAGAAAAAAAAACAAATAAACAAACCGTAAAAACCAAGAAGAATGAAGCCCCCAATGGTCTTAATTCAGTTGCTTTTCATGAAGGTCCGATACACCATTTTCATTGTGATAGTTGAATTGCTTTTTTGTAGTAGTTCAGTTGCATTTCATGAAGGGTCCGATACACCAATTTCATTGTAATAGTTTAATTGCTTTTCATGAAGAGTCAGATACACAATATTTATTGCAATAGTCTAATTGCTTTTCATGTAGGGTTTGATACATTTTCATTGCAATAGTCTAATTGCTTTTCATGAGGGATCTGATACATTTTCATTGCAATATTCTAATTGCTTTTCATGGAGGGTCTGATACATTTTCATTGCAATAGTCTAATAGCTTTTCATAAGGGATCCGATACATTTTCATTGCAATAGTCTAATTGCTTTTCATGGAGGGTCTGATACATTTTCATTGCAATAGTCTAATTGCTTTTCATGAAGGGTCTGATACATTTTCATTGCAAAAGTATAATTGCTTTTCATGAGGGATCCGATACATTTTCATTGCAATAGTCTAATTGCTTTTCATGGAGGGTCTGATACATTTTCATTGCAATAGTCTAATAGCTTTTCATGGAGGGTCTGATACATTTTCATTGCAATAGTCTAATTGCTTTTCGTGAAGGGTCTGATACATTTTCATTGCAATAGTCTAATTGCTTTTCATGACAGATCCGATACATTTTCATTGCAATAGTCTAATTGCTCTTCATGAAGGGTCTGTACCCCATTTTCATTGCAATAGTCTAATTGCTTTTCATGACAGATCCGATACATTTTCATTGCAATAGTCTAATTGCTCTTCATGAAGGGTCTGTACCCCATTTTCATTGCAATAGTCTAATTGCTCTTCATGAAGGGTCTGTACCCCATTTTCATCGCAATAGTCTAATTGCTTTTCATGAAGGGTCTGATACATTTTCATTGCAATAGTCTAATTGCTTTTCATTAAGGGTCTGATACATTTACATTGCAATAGTCTAATTGCTTTTTATGAAGGGTCAGATACACAATATTCATTGCAATATTCTGATTGCTTTTCATCAAAGGTCAGATAAACCATTTTCATTGCAATAGTCTAATTGCTTTTCATGAAGGGTCCGATACATTTTCATTGCAGTAGTCTAATTGCTTTTCATGACAGATCCGATACATTTTCACTGCAATAGTCTAATTGCTTTTTATGAAGGGTCAGATACACAATATTCATTGTAGTAGTCTAACTGTTTTTCATGAAGGGTCAGATACACCATTTTCATTGCAATAGTCTAATTGCTTTTTATGAAGGGTCAGATACACAATATTCATTGTAGTAGTCTAATTGCTTTTCATGGAGGGTCAGATACACCATTTTCATTGCAATATTCTAAATGCTTTTCATCAAAGGTCAGATACACCATTTTCACTGCAATATTCTAATTGCTTTGCATCAAGGGTCAGATACACCATCTTTATTGCAATAGTCGAATTGCTTTTCATCAAGGGTCAGATAAACCATTTTCATTGCAATAGTCGAATTGCTTTTCATCAAGGGTCAGATAAACCATTTTCATTGCAATAGTCGAATTGCTTTTCATGAAGGATCAGATACACCATTTTCATTGCAATAGTAGAATTGCTTTTCATGAAGGATCAGATACACCATTTTCATTGTAATAAAAGTTATACTGAGATAATTTATATATGTAATATTGAAATTATACCATGAAATACACCATGTATAATTTTATGCCTCTCACATAACCTTTGGATATGATTATAAATTCTGTTCAATTGGAAAAATCTTGTTTCGTTACTGCTACCTGGTTTATTTCACTTAATTGTAGTTCTTGTCTAGTGAGAACCAATTATAACATTGTTTCACATTACATGCTCAATTTTGTTTAGATATATGACATAGTCATGTTAGTCATGTTGGAGGATATCTCAGTACATGGTATCCTCACTATTATGACATAGTCTTGGAAGATATCTCAGTATATTGTAGCATCACTATTATGACATAGTCTTGGAAGATATCTCAGTATATTGTAGCCTCACTATTATGACATAGTTTTGGAAGATATCTCAGTATATTGTAGCCTCACTATTATGACATAGTCTTGGAAGATATCTCAGTATATTGTAGCCTCACTATTATGACATAGTCTTGGAAGATATCTCAGTATATTGTAGCCTCACTATTATGACATAGTCTTGGAAGATATCTCAGTATATTGTAGCATCACTATTATGACATAGTTTTGTTGGAAGATATCTCAGTATAAGGTAGCCTCACTATTATGATATAGTCTTGTTGGAAGATATCTCAGTACATGGTAGCCTCACTATTATGACATAGTCTTGTTGGAAGATCTCAGTATATGGTAGCCTCACTATTATGACATAGTCTTATTGGAAGATCTCAGTATATTGTAGCCTCACTATTATGACATAGTCTTGTAGGAAGATCTCAGTATATTGTAGCCTCACTATTATGACATAGTCTTGTTGGAAGATATTAGTATATTGTAGCCTCACTATTATGACATAGTCTTGTTGGAAGATCTCAGTACATGGTAGCCTCACTATTATGACATAGTCTTGGAAGATATCTCAGTATATTGTAGCGTCACTATTATGACATAGTCTTGTTGGAAGATATCAGTATATTGTAGCCTCACTATTATGACATAGTCTTGTTGAAAGATATCTCAGTATAAGGTAGCCTCACTATTATGACATAGTCTTGTTGGAAGATCTCAGTATATTGTAGCCTCACTATTATGACATAGTCTTGTTGGAAGATATCAGTATATTGTAGCCTCACTATTATGATATAGTCTTATTGGAAGATCTCAGTATATTGTAGCCTCACTATTATGACATAGTCTTGTTGGAAGATATCAGTATATTGTAACCTCACAATTATGACATAGTCTTGTTGGAAGATCTCAGTATAAGGTAGCCTCACTATTATGATATAGTCTTGTTGGACGATCTAGTATATGGTAGCCTCACTATTATGATATAGTCTTGTTGGAAGATCTCAGTATAAGGTAGCCTCACTATTATGACATAGTCTTGTTGGAAGATATCTCAGTATAAGGTAGCCTCACTATTATGACATAGTCTTGTTGGAAGATCTCAGTATATGATATCCTCACTGTTATGACATAGTCTTGTTGGAAGATCTCAGTATATAGTAGCCTCACTATTATGACATAGTCTTGTTGGAAGATCTCAGTATAAGGTAGCCTCACTATTATGACATAGTCTTGTTGAAAGATCTCAGTATATGGTAGCCTCACTATTATGATATAGTCTTGTTGAAAGATCTCAGTATATTATAGCCTCACTATTATGACATAGTCTTGTTGGAAGATATCTCAGAATATGGTAGCCTCAATATTATGATATAGTCTTGTTGGAAGATATCTCAGTATAAGGTAGCCTCACTATTATGACATAGTCTTATTGGAAGATCTCAGTATATTGTAGCCTCACTATTATGACATAGTCTTGTAGGAAGATCTCAGTATATTGTAGCCTCACTATTATGACATAGTCTTGTTGGAAGATATTAGTATATTGTAGCCTCACTATTATGACATAGTCTTGTTGGAAGATCTCAGTACATGGTAGCCTCACTATTATGACATAGTCTTGGAAGATATCTCAGTATATTGTAGCGTCACTATTATGACATAGTCTTGTTGGAAGATATCAGTATATTGTAGCCTCACTATTATGACATAGTCTTGTTGAAAGATATCTCAGTATAAGGTAGCCTCACTATTATGACATAGTCTTGTTGGAAGATATCTCAGTACATGGTAGCCTCACTATTATGACATAGTCTTGTTGGAAGATCTCAGTATATGGTAGCCTCACTATTATGAGATAGTCTTGTTGGAAGATCTCAGTATATTGTATCCTCACTATTATGACATAGTCTTGTTGGAAGATCTCAGTATATTGTATCCTCACTATTATGACATAGTCTTGTTGGAAGATATCAGTATATTGTAGCCTCACTATTATGATATAGTCTTATTGGAAGATCTCAGTATATTGTAGCCTCACTATTATGACATAGTCTTGTTGGAAGATCTCAGTATATGGTAGCCTCACTATTATGAGATAGTCTTGTTGGAAGATCTCAGTATATTGTAGCCTCACTATTATGACATAGTCTTGTTGGAAGATCTCAGTATATTGTAGCCTCACTATTATGACATAGTCTTGTTGGAAGATATCAGTATATTGTAGCCTCACTATTATGATATAGTCTTATTGGAAGATCTCAGTATATTGTAGCCTCACTATTATGACATAGTCTTGTTGGAAGATATCAGTATATTGTAACCTCACAATTATGACATAGTCTTGTTGGAAGATCTCAGTATAAGGTAGCCTCACTATTATGATATAGTCTTGTTGGACGATCTAGTATATGGTAGCCTCACTATTATGATATAGTCTTGTTGGAAGATCTCAGTATAAGGTAGCCTCACTATTATGACATAGTCTTGTTGGAAGATATCTCAGTATAAGGTAGCCTCACTATTATGACATAGTCTTGTTGGAAGATCTCAGTATATGATATCCTCACTGTTATGACATAGTCTTGTTGGAAGATCTCAGTATATAGTAGCCTCACTATTATGACATAGTCTTGTTGGAAGATCTCAGTATAAGGTAGCCTCACTATTATGACATAGTCTTGTTGAAAGATCTCAGTATATGGTAGCCTCACTATTATGATATAGTCTTGTTGAAAGATCTCAGTATATTATAGCCTCACTATTATGACATAGTCTTGTTGGAAGATATCTCAGAATATGGTAGCCTCAATATTATGATATAGTCTTGTTGGAAGATATCTCAGTATAAGGTAGCCTCACTATTATGACATAGTCTTGTTGGAAGATATCATTATATTGTAGCCTCACTATTATGACATAGTCTTGATGGAAGATCTCAGTATATGGTATCCTCACTATTATGACATAGTCTTGTTGGAAGATCTCAGTATAAGGTAGCCTCACTATTATGATATATTCTTGTTGGAAGATCTCAGTATATGGTAGCCTCACTATTATGGCATAGTCTTGTTGGAAGATCTCAGTATATGGTAGCCTCACTATTATGACATAGTCTTGTTGGAAGATATCTCAGTATATGGTATCCTCACTATTATGACATAGTCTTGTTGGAAGATCTCAGTATATGGTATCCTCACTATTATGACATATTCTTGTTGGAAGATCTCAGTATATTGAAGTCTCACTATAATGACATAGTCTTGTTGGAAGATCTCAGTAAATGGTACCCTCACTATTATCACATAGTCTTGTTGGATCCAAGATCTCAGTATAAGGTAGACTCACTATTATGACATAGTCTTGTTGGAAGATATCTCAGTATATGGTATCCTCACTATTATGACATAGTCTTGTTGGAAGATCTCAGTATATGGTATCCTCACTATTATGATATAGTCTTGTTGAAAGATCTCAGTATAAGGTAGCCTCACTATTATGACATAGTCTTGTTGGAAGATCTCAGTATATGGTAGTCTCACTATTATGACACAGTCTTGTTGGAAGATATCTCTGTATATGGTAGCCTCACTATTATGACATAGTCTTGGAAGATATCTCAGTATATTGTAGCCTCACTATTATGACATAGTCTTGTTGGAAGATCTCAGTATATGATATCCTCACTGTTATGACATAGTCTTGTTGGAAGATCTCAGTATATGGTAGCCTCACTATTATGATATAGTCTTGTTGAAAGATCTCAGTATAAGGTGGCCTCACTATTATGACATAGTCTTGTTGGAAGATCTCAGTATATGATATCCTCACTGTTATGACATAGTCTTGTTGGAAGATCTCAGTATATGGTAGCCTCACTATTATGACATAGTCTTGTTGGAAGATCTCAGTATATGATATCCTCACTATTATGACATAGTCTTGTTGGAAGATCTCAGTATATGATATCCTCACTGTTATGACATAGTCTTGTTGGAAGATCTCAGTATATGGTAGCCTCACTATTATGGCATAGTCTTGTTGGAAGATCTCAGTATATGATATCCTCACTGTTATGACATAGTCTTGTTGGAAGATCTCAGTATATGATATCCTCACTATTATGACATAGTCTTGTTGGAAGATCTCAGTATATGGTAGCCTCACTATTATGACATAGTCATGTTGGAAGATCTCAGTATATTGTAGCCTCACTATTATGACATAGTCTTGTTGGAAGATATCTCAGAATATGGTAGTCTCACTATTATGACACAGTCTTGTTGGAAGATCTCAGTATATGGTAGCCTCACTATTATGACATAGTCTTTTTGGAAGATCTCAGTATATTGTAGCCTCACTTTTATGACATAGTCTTGTTGGAAGATATCTCAGTATATGGTAGCCTCACTATTATGACATAGTCTTCTTGGAAGATATCTCAGTATATGATATCATCACTGTTATGACACAGTCTTGTTGGAAGATATCAGTATATTGTAGCCTCACTATTATGACATAGTCTTGTTGGAAGATATCTCAGTATAAGGTAGCCTCACTATTATGACAGTCTTCTTGGAAGATATCTCAGTATATGGTAGCCTCACTATTATGACACAGTCTTCTTGGAAGATATCAGTATATTGTAGCCTCACTATTATGACATAGTCTTGTTGGAAGTTATCTCAGTATATTGTAGCCTCACTATTATGACATAGTCTTGTTGGAAGATATCTCAGAATATGGTAGCCTCAATATAAAGATATAGTCTTGTTGGAAGATATCTCAGTATAAGGTAGCCTCACTATTATGACAGTCTTTGTTGGAAGATTTCTTTGTATATTGTAGTCTCACTATTATGACACAGTCTTATTGGAAGATAACTTGGTGCAAGGTAGATTTACTGTTATAACATAGTCTTGTTGGAAGATATCTCAGTATATGGTATCCTCACTGTTATGACACAGTCTTGTTGGAAGATATCTCAGTATATGGTATCCTCACTGTTATGACACAGTCTTGTTGGAAGATATCTCAGTATATGGTATCCTCACTGTTATGACACAGTCTTGTTGGAAGATATCTCAGTATATGGTATCCTCACTGTTATGACAGTCTTGTTGGAAGATATCTCAGTATATGGTATCCTCACTGTTATGACATAGTCTTGTTGGAAGATATCTCAGTATATGGTATCCTCACTGTTATGACATTGTCTTGTTTGAAGATATCTCAGTATATGGTATCCTCACTGTTATGACATAGTCTTGATGGAAGATATCTCAGTATATGATATCATCACTGTTATGACATAGTCTTTTTGGAAGATAAGATGACCATCTTATAACTTAAAATGCACTGTGAATTTATTTTTTGTCTGTACAGGAGTGGAAGAAAGAGCAGGAAGAAGAGATGAAAATAAAGATGGCACAGAACAGTCGGTTCAAAGCCTATCGCAGATATGTAAAGAAAGGTGGACCAGGACAGATGAATTTTGGCCCAGAATGAGTACCCCATGTGCATTTGACTGGGATTACTTACAATTGAAAATATGACACTAACATCACCAGGCCCAATATTCTTGAAACTTTTTGAGTAGTAAAATCAGACTCGAAGTCTGAAAATTATCACATTCAATGACTTTGACAATAATATAGACACTTTATTAATTTTGATAGCTCTACTACATCTAGCTTTCAGCCATATACATATACTTTAGGTATCATATCCAATTTTAGGATTTTGAGCTTAAGCTCGAGTGTTATGATTAAACAATTTGGAAATTATGGGGCCTGGCTTGGGTAATATTTAGGTAACCTCTCTGTTTCACTTTACATTTAAGCAAACATCTGCTATATTGCTTCAGGAGATTATGGTCTATGTAAATTCCTTTGTTTATACATATTATTATGTTGTGGGAATAATATGGGTTTTGATACTATTGTATCAACCACTTAAGGGAAGGGGGCTTTAATTTTCTATATTGCAGCATATTTTGTATTCACCATGTGTAGGAACTGGATTTTTTTATACATACTTACATATACATGTATATCATACTTGGACAGATAGGGATAGTGGATTGCAGATCAGAGCCAAAATACTTTTTCTACTGAGGGGTTGGGACGAATTTTTAGCTCACTTGGCCATAAGGCCAATTAAGCTTATGGCTTGGACCTGCATCCAACATGTCATTCATTGTGTGTTGTCCATCAACATTGCTATTTTCAACTTCTCAAAAACCATTGGGCCAGTTTTATCCCAACTTTATAGGAATGTTCCTCAGGACATGCTCTACCAAAATTATGTTCAAGTGGCTCCCCAAGCAATAATGTGGCTTCCAGAGCAACAGAAATGGAAAACCTATTGTTGACTTTTTGTCTAGAACAGTTCAGCCAATCTTTATTGAGCTTGTCAGGAATGTTTCTGAGAACATACTTTATCAGAATTGTGTCCAGGGTGGCTGCCCCAGCAATGAAGTGGCTTCCATAGCAACCATATGGGAAACCTATTTTCAACATTTTATCCAGAACAGCTGAACCAGTTATGATCAGACTTGGTAGAAATATTTGGTAGAACATGCTTTGTCAAAATTATGTCTGGGGTGGGTTCCCTAGAAACTGGCTTCATTAGCAACCAGGTGGAAAACTATTTTTGACTTCTTTAGAATGCTTGAGCCAATTTTGATCAAACTTGGTAGGAGTGTTTCTGTGGACATGCTTTATGAAAATTATGTCTGGGGCAGCTACCCAATCAATGGTGTGACTTCCATAGCAACCATTTAGAAAGCCTATTCTCTGTCAAATGCATTACGTGGTTACATTACATTAGGATAACTTTCTCTGCTAACTCCGAATCCATACAATTTGCTCATGGGGGATGTCGAACGGCCCTCCCCCCCCCATGAAGATGCAGAACAGCACCAGAATATACTGTATCCATGAATACAGTAGAATCGTCAATTAGTCTCATGGGTGATGTTGAGATGCCCTCTCTACCCCCCCCCCCCCCCATGCAGATATAGAAGCAGCACAAGAACATCTTGTATCCATGGATACAGTAGAATCGTTGATATGTCTCATGGGTGATGTCAAGATGCCCTCTCCACTCCCCATGTAGATGCAGAACAGTGCCAGAATATACTGTAGCTGTTAATACAGTAGATTTGTTGATTAGTCTTTTGGGTGATGTTGAGAAGCCCTCCCCATGCAGATGCAGAAACAGTGCCAGAACATACTGTATCCATGAATACAGTAGAAAGCAGAGACGATTAGAGTCATGCATTGGATTCGCATATGATTAATAGAAATGGTATTTATATATTGCAATCCCACTAGAGATAAGCCTAGGACCCCACCAATGAGGCATGAGGGCTCACAAGTAATAGGACCAGACCCATGAGGCATGAGGGCTTGCAGTGAGTATCACCCCGCCTTTGAGGCATGAGGGTTTACAGTCAAATTTGTCCCCCACCTGTGAGGCGTTAAGATGTACAAGTATCATTTACCCCATCCATGCATGAAAATAAGAAAACAAGCCAGACATGAAGGGGTGAAGGTTTGCAATTTGACCAATATGGCTGGCCAGTCATACCGATCATACCGCACTGACTGGCGAGCCATCCTGCCATCCAGACAGACCACATAGCCAGCCAGCCATACCAACCATACCACACTAGCCATCCGGACCGCAAGGCATATATCATCTTGGTATGTTGTTCTGACTGCCAACCAACTGGTCCAGCTGTACGAACGAGCCATGTATGTTTACAGTGATTAGGAGTCTGTTATCTCTGAATGGTGAACCAACCAGCTGGCCAGCCACCCAGACAAACCTCATTGCTAGCCGGCCAGCTGACAGATCAACCAGACTTACCATTCCTATGAAATTCATAGCAAACCGGCATAATTTATGGAGCCATCCGACCGAGCCAAACCCAACTCGCCATGCCAGAAAGGCATTCCATAATGCGATCTCTACTGACAGCATACCCATTGGGCAAAACAATGATGCATGCTGATGATACTTCATCATTTCCATATGGAACGCTGTATCCCTGGACTCGGGGTGTACAAGAGGTGACAATCCCCACGTTGGTGAAGGGGATGAAACAGAAAAGCCAGAACATGCTGATCCAACAATGGAACAAATGGAATAAAGTTCACAGCAGCGATAGAGGAAATATATTGGATTTTTTTCTCAGTTGGAATGCCTTCTTCCACCTTCAATCAATTCTACCTACAAGGTCAACCCCTTGGTGGATGTAGACAATGATGACGACAGTTCATCAATCAGAATCTTGCCACAATTGTCAAAAATTGCACAAATTATGTGGCATCTCTTGGAGCATTCACAATCCTGGTAATGCAAGAGCTTTATATATGATGAGTCAGTTGGCTGCAACTTTCTCACCCCACTGGTAAAAAGTCACTTACATGTTGATAATCTCCCATCTCTGCATGACCCTATTAGGGATCATACAAGAGAAGGGGCAACTGTTGCCAGAGAATTCGCAGTAGCAGTTCTCAACAACGGCAGGTTTTTCTTTTTTTTCTCCTTGCCAAGTGAATCATAGGCAGTCATATGCTCCTATTTTCACAGGCAGACAGGGAGGTGAGAGAGAGGAACACAGTTTCTCATTCCCCAGGCCTTCCGTCTGTCATCAGTGATACACCATCACCCATACCCTCTGGCAACCCACCTGAGGTGCCAGATTACTCCGTTTTCATCAGATTTAAACCAACCATTCTCAGAAAACAATGGGTGATTCAAACTGTGTCAGAGGGTCTCTGTATTTCGTTATCTGAACCCCTCCACTTTCATCATCCTACTTTCATGAAGGAACTCCCAAGTGATCCCATGAAAGTGGATGTTTTTACACAAGAAAATCTAGTTTTCTGCTTGTAAAGGGCAGTGTAAATAGTACGACAACCGCACACACAGGGCTTCTACTCCAGAACATTTCTGGCTACAAAGTCCAATGACAATTGAGACCTGCGATAGAGATGCAATGAGTACACGACCAGTCCCGGCATGTCCGATGTGTACTTCCATATACCTATTCATAATGGCCCCAATATAAGCCCTTGGGCCTTCACTAAAAGTTCAAGACATCTGCCGCAGAGACGGTGATATTCCTGCATAACACACCACAGAAACATTCTGTAAATTTGGTTTTTGGTTCATTGGTGGATAATCAATGTAGAGAAGTTGGACCTTGTCCCTTCTCAACATTTTGCCCATCTAGGTATGGAACCCTTAACACACATCAATGTGGTGTCTTCCTCCCAAATGCATCCAAAAAATCGTTCATGCATTGGAAAAGGCATCAACCAAGACGTTGAAGTTGTACCTTCAATAAGATGTTAGGCCACATCATATCCCAGTTCAGGACATCATCCACAGAGAAGGCAGCATTTCTGGACAACATACTACAAAAACATTAGGGAAATAAGGTTTTTTGTTCACGACATGAACAACCTTACTTCCCTCATTCATGGTTCATGATGAATAATCAGTGTAGAAAAGTCGGACCTTATCCCTTCTCAACATTTTGTCCATCTAGATATGCAACTCTTAACACATATTAACTTGTCATCTTTCTCCCAAGCACATCAGAAGTATAGCTTATGCATCGGACAATGGTGGAACATATCCATGGAAACACAGTCCTGATAATGTTGGACGATTCGGTTGTGGTGACATACCTCTGCAAGGGGGGACCAGACCTTTGCCTCAGAGTAGGGGAATACCTTCATGGATGCTCACAATATCAGGTAATATTCAAGCCAAACACATTCCTGGCTGGATCAGTGGCCTGGCCAACTCATTATCAAGGGAGGACAACTGCTTCATACAGAGTTGTCCCTCCAGGAACCTTCCATAGGCTCCGATGCTTGACGTTTCTTTCTCATTTTTCCCTGACCCCAGAAGCATGGTCCATAGATGCTCTTTCAATCAGCTGGGATGTAATGTGGGCATACACCTTCCCTCCATCAATTTTGATTATGAAGATAATTAAGAAAAGAGGGGTGCAGACTACAATAGCTCAGATTGCCCCACTAAGATGAAACATTTAGTGACAGACATACCTAGACAAGTCATAGCAACCTCCACTCTGCTTGAGCAGTCAAGATCGTCAATATTCCATCCATGTCCAGAGAAACTCCTTTATGCCTGCATCCTTTCAGGGATGTCCTGATCCTCCACTTTGAGGACATACAATGGGAAATTGTGTGTTGTCAATGACTGGTGTCACATCAATGACATCACACCGCTCTCAGAATCCATTCCCTGACGGTGAACTTCTTTCTCCTTCTCTTTGAAGATAAGAAGTTAGCCTCTATTACAATCAAGGGATACTGTTCCATGATCTCAGACATGTTCTGACTTCAAGGATGAAACTCGTCTAAGTTTGAGCCACCGTCTTCCCCCCTCACTTGCAATTTATTATAACGCTAACTTCAACATGCAGAATGAGTGAGCTACATACTATATCCATAGATCCGAACTACATGCAGTTCCATTCTGATGGTTCAGTCGTTCTAATGACATGACCTGGTTTCCTTCCTAAGAACAGGCTGCCATCACTAGTCAACCAACAAATAACTATTCGGTCACTCTCCTTGTTTGATCTGTCAAGAGAAGCAAAGCTGCAATCTGTCAAGAGAAGCAAAGCTGCAATCAGTCAAGAGAAGTAAAGCTGCAGGACCCCGTATATACCCTCAGATGTTATCTGAGATTCACGGACAGTCTCTGCATCAAACGTAAAAGACTACTCCTGCCGCTGAAGGCAGGAATACAAGACAACCCCACAAGCGCTGGACACTTGGCTAAAGGGAGTTATTAAATCAGTGTACTCTTAACTCTCACAGGATCAGGTACACTAATGAAGATTTCAGCTCACAAAATACGAGCAACTTCCATGAGCCTGGCCTAGTATATAATGTCTAAATTTGGGACATAACGGAGTCAGCTGACTAGCACGCCCAGTCTGTCCTCTCTAGCTTCTGTTTGCATGACATGGTCTCGCTAAGGAGATAACTGAATCTTGTTGGGTTATTGGCAGCTGCACAGGCAGTGACCATTCCTCATTCATGAAAGCACAACCTTAGACCCAGGCATGAATTTGCCACTGGAAACTTTTGATGTTGAGACAATAATCAAATTGTGAATCCCACAGGAATCTCCCACCCATATGTATAAACAAACTATCTCTTGTTGTGCTAAACTAACATTAGGAGAAGTTCATCCTTTTAGTAGAGCAATCATGCTCCTACTGGGTGATACAGGTAGAGGTAGGATACTCTGCATTTCCTCCTCTTACCTATTCTCCTAATGTAATGTGATCAGGTCATGTATTTGACAGAGAAAGCAAATTTTTTTGTAAATTATGTTTCTCCAATAATAGTTACCTGATCACATTACAAATAATCCCTCTCACCTTTCCCCGCAATACAAGCATCCATGTTAGGACATGTTTTATCAAAATTATGTCTCGAGGAGCTTCCTTGGTAATCGAGTGGCTTCCATAGCAAGCAGGTGGAAACCTGTTTTTTTTCCTTCTTCCTCGGAACATATGGTATGAGACATAGGTATCCTGGAAGAGTGAATCACACACACACACTTATTTTAAGAATTTTAAAGACAATCAACATTCAGCTCACCTGGTTGTAAGAGTTTATGGTATGACCCTGCATCCATTGTGTCCATCCATCATGCGTCCATCAACAACTGCTATTTTAAACTGCCTCTCACTGGAAATTTTTTGGCCAAATTTGGCACAGAACATCGTTGTATGAAGGGCTTTCACATTTTTACAAATGATGCCAATCCACCATCAAATATGGCTGCCATAACTAATGGTAAAAAGCCTTTAAATGATGTCCTCTTAAGAAGCACTCAACGGAATTTAATCAAATTTCACAGAATGCATCCAGTCAGGATGACCATTCAGGTTTGTACAAATGATGCCAATCCACCTTCAAATATAGCCACTGTTACTATAAATGGAAAAACCTTTAAACAACTTTGTCTCCAAAATGGTTGAATAGAATGTGACCAAACTTGACAGAAAGCACCCTGGAATGTAGACCTTTAAAGTCTGTACAAATGTCAGTCCACATGCAAATGTGGCCATTGTTATGAAAAATATAAAATTCTTTATACAACTTCTTCAAAATTGGTGAATAAAATTTAAATGAAACTCAATAGAAAGTAACCTGGCATGAAAACCTTTCATATTTGTACAAATGATGCCAATTCGCCATCAAGTATGGCCTGCATTACTAAAAATAAAAAAATCTTTAAATGACTTCTCCAAAACCGCTAAATAGAATTTGACTAAACATGATAGAAAACATCCAGGAGGCATGAAGATCTTAAAAAATTTGTTCAAAAAATGCCAATTTGCCATCAAATATGGCTGGTGTTTCTAAAAAAAATAGAAAAACATTTAAGCAACTTCTTGTCAAAAACCACACAATAGAATTTGACCAAATTTGAAAGGGAGCATCCTTGCACAGATGCTTTTCAAGTTTGTACAACAACAACTGATACTGATCTGCCATCAAATATGGCTACCATTACTAAAAATAGGAAACCTTTAAACAACTTATTCTCCAAAACCGCTGTACAGAATTTTATCATATTTGACAGAAAGCATTGCAGATTTATACAAATGATGCATATCTGCCATCTAAAATGGCCACTGTTATTAAAAATGGAAAATTCTTGAAATGATTTCTTCAAAACAATTTAATAGAATTTGACCGAACCTGACAGAAAGTACACAAAAGACATTTCAGTTTTGTACAGATGATGCCCATCCACCATCAAATATGGCTGTGTTTTCTAAAGTGAGAAAAGGCTTTAAATGATTTCTTCTCCAAAACTGCTGCCCTTAACCAATCTTGATAAAAGTCATCCTGGCATAAGGATCTTTCAAATTTATGCAAATGATGCCAATCCATAATCAAATATGACCACTGTTACTAAATATAGAAAAACTTTTAAAGGGTTCTTTTCAAATACCACTCAATTAAATTTGACCAAATTTGACAGAAATCATCCTGGCATAGATGGCTTTTCATTTTTGTACAAATGATGCCAATCCATCAATAAAAGTCGAAAAACATTGACACAACTTTATCACAAAAAAGCTGCTGAACAGGTTTTGACCAACTTTTTGACACATAGTGTCTTGGCATAGGGCCCTTATAATATTGGACAAATGGTGCTGATGTGCCATCAAATATGGATGTAGACAAAAATAAACTAGGAACCTTGAAACATTTGTTTTCATAATATATACAATCAACAGCATTGGAAGAAATTTCAACAGAAAGCAAAATACTGACAGTTTTTTTAGCCAACTGCTCTTGCATTTGGCTATTAGGCAGATGTCAGGTAAGTGATTTCAGGCCACTTTGGTCTCTTGTTTAATGGTTATATGTATATTAAAAACAGCTGTTTTTTTAACACAATGAATGTAAAACTTGTAAATATATTTCTTGCTAAATTATTACTTCAAGTCATTTCTCCCTTCATCACAAGAGTTTTCTTCACTAGTTTTTTCCCTTATAATGATAGACATAGAGTAGAACATCGTGAGCAAAACCTCAGCAGAGGCTTTATTGATCAACAATATGTAGAAAATAAAGTTATCAGTACTACTTTTCCTTGTATACCCTAATATATTCACATGTAAATAACACTAAAATTTGAGATACCTGTAATGAATGTAAGTCCTGAGACACTTCACAAGTTGGGACACATTGTTATTTTCAACAATAATTTTTTCATATACTGTAAGTTTTGGAACACCTGAGAATTATTTTTTCTTCCAACTAGCTGATCTGCATTTTATTAGAGTTATTTACCTGCCAGATATCAAGGGAATATTCCGATTACAAAATAGATGGGATTATAATAAATTAGGTTAATATAAATTGTTTGAGAAATCAATAAAGGTATTTATTTTCATCCATTGTCTTATTTCTATTTCATATATGTATAATTTCCTTGAACAACGACAAGCATTTAGCTTGACCACAATGCTGCACACAAATCAACAATCATTTCTCCCTTTTTTGCATTAGTTTACTATTGTAGCTTTACACAGTATTTCATTAAAACTTGTTACAGAATTGTGTGTATGAAAATACCTTTGTATAATATATAAATGTAAATGTACATGGGTGTCGTTGCCACATACAGCGTTATTCAGGAGTGTATAGTTTTAGCCTTAGCTACTTCAAAATAACGAGTCCTGTTCACCTACTGTTGCATGCACAAAGTGCTGATAGTGTTGAACCCATTTATGCCAAGTTCTCTGGCCATGGATTTGACCACATAGTATTTGTAGTCCAAATTCTCTATTTATGGATACAATACAGATGAGTCTTTTCAGGAAGCTGTCCACTTTATGGAAGCAGTCTTCAGCTGTAGAGGTATGTAAAATGAAATTTGTATTCTTTCTTGCTATCCATTCTATGGGATGAAATTGTTTAATATATTGAACATTTCAGAATTTATTCTTAATTTTCTAGAAAGTCAGACCTATGTCAGATAATGCCATGCTATCGAATAGAATAGAATATGTTCTAGGTTGGACACTTTTGAAGCTGAACATACATTTTGAATTCAATTGTATGTTGTGCGCAATAAATGATGAGTAATGTTCGGGTTTTTATAATCCAGTGCAATTATTCTTGTTGGAGACGGATTCATGTACTAATGTGGTTATTATAATATTCTTGTACAGTTGTTCTTATAAAAGAATTTAATGCATATCGATGTTGATTCATGCGCTTGCATGCATAATGTCTATCATTCGATTCATACTTGAATGTGTCTCGTGTAAAACATGGCTCAGTCATTGTATTTTTAGCTGTTACGGGGAATCATTGATCTCTGGGATTTTGTGTAACCTGGATACTGCAGTCATTGGTGATGTTGGTTCAAAGGATGATGCTGGTTTACTCAGTGTGAGGGGCCAAAGGTTCTGGACAGACAGGTCTGCAGGTTAAGGAGGTTCTCGATGGTTCCTTCAGCAGGCTGGGAGGAGCAGACTATGAGCTTGTTCCTTTATCATTTATGGGAGCTGTGGAATCAGAAATATATCAATTGGATGCCATGAGATAAATACCATCATATATTAGGTTTTGAACCTAAAAATTCAATGTCACTATATTTGTGAAAATCAATCAATTTTCAATGTCACTATATTTGTAAAAATCAATCCTATATCCATCATACTTGTTGATGAACCATACATTGACCATACTTATTTATTGAGACATATATCAATAGGTACTTATTGATAATTCCATTTATCAATCATGTATGTTGATAGATTCCATACATCATATATGTTGATACATCCATATATCAATCATATCTGTTGATACATCCATATATCAATCATATCTGTTGATAAAGTTCCATACATTGATTATATCTGTTGATACATCCATGTATCAATCATATCTGTTGATAAAGTTCCATACATTGATTATATCTGTTGATACATCCATATTTCATTAATATCTGTTGATAAAGTTCCATACATTGATTATATCTGTTGATACATCCATATTTCATTAATATCTGTTGATAAAGTTCCATACATTGATTATATCTGTTGATACATCCATATTTCATTAATATCTGTTGATAAAGTCCCATACATTGATTATATCTGTTGATACATCCATATATCAATCATATCTGTTGATAAAGTTCTATACATTGATTATATCTGTTGATATATCCATATGTCAATCATATCTGTTGAAAAAGTTCCGTAAATTGATATCTGTTGATACATCCATATATCAATCATATCTGTTGATAAAGTTCCATATATTGATTTTATCTGTTGATACATCCATATATCAATCATATCTGTTGAGGCCAGTTAGAGTACTATGGTCATGAACTATATATTGCCTTTCTAAACCTTTAGATTTTGAAAATGTTAATTGGTTTGGATTAATGTTGTGAGCCATTTTCAGTGTGCAAAATATTTAATTCCTTTAGATTGCTGTCGTAAAACAAAAGACACGTTACTGCCTTACAAATCCAACAATTACAATCAAAGCAACAGGCTGAAACAAGTAGCTTGCAAAATTAATGGTGTGTAGAAAATAAAATTTGTGTCAAGTCGAAAGCAAAACCGAAATGGCTCTATAACGAACTAGTTTGATCTTTATTTAGCATTTTAGCTTGTGTTAATTCTTTAATGAATATATGATGGTTATATTTGACGTGTGCTTTTTATATTTATAAATATTAATTGATCATTCAATCTTTATATGAATTACCCCACTTTGTATGATCACATATCAATAAAAATTAAACATAAGAGACACCTCTTGAGAACATGAACCAGAGTTAATAAAATTATGGTTAAAATGCAGTCTGAAAAAATAAGGTGTGATAAAAAAAAATGAACTAGTTAAATTTGCTCATACTATTTTTTTTTAAAGATAAACAAAGCTATTGGTGACACTAAGCATGATATGCACTGAGTACTGTAGGTCTATTTTTAGTCAAGCGGCCCGTGAATCAGACAATCTTGTATTACTTTTATTTTTATTTTTATGTTGGAGAAATCAGAAAATATGCACTTAAATTAATATAAAAGCAATTGTAGTAGTGTGTAACAATTTACTTTTTTTTAATTAATGAACAAGAACTGTCACTGTAAATTACCAGTGGGAGATGTGGTGATCTTGCCGATTATGTCTGGAATTTATGTCAGTAAGTGTTTAGGCACCACAAAAGGTTAAATTTCTTATGTGCATACAAGTCTTCAGACCCGAAAAATTCTTTTTTCCTGTTCCAAGACTTACATCAATTACATTTACTGTTTTTGTGCTTTTTTAATATGGCAATATTTAATGACATTAAAATATTTTCATTGAAACTTACCAGAATAACTAAGTGATAGATTTTAAAGCTCAGAAGTGCCTTTTAAAACTATTTACCTGAAAAAGGAAAACACTCCACAGGTAGCAGCTGTCATGATCCCAAAATTCAGCCATCTGTAGTGATGTTTATCCTTCCAGCCTATATGTATATTGCAGATAACCAATAGTTAGTTGTCTAACAAATAAAATAACTTCTAATTATCTAATTCATGATATTTTGGGCACTTGCCATGTACTAATGACTGGTGGAAATTAATAATTACATAATGCAAGCACCCACATTATGATAGCAGGTGATTGTACCCAAATTGGGTCCCCTATCTTTATTCTGATTTCATAACTAGAATTCAACCGTTTTACTACTTGCATTTTTTTTATTAGTGGGGAAAAAAAAACAACTTGCAAAATCCTATTTGTGCTGGATTTTGCATTGTTTTTTTTAAAAACCAAATACTGTTACTACTTATGCCGCAGTCCAGGAGTTTGGGAATAGGAAGGAACTACAATACTTTTCTATTAGTTTCAGTTGTAAAATTTTATCATTTTGAATCATATTAAAACTGCATGTAGCTGAATTGTTTTACTTGTTTATAATTAAACTATGATTTATACACATGTCCAGGTTTGTATATTTGTATTTTTGGTCCATGAAAGGTTCACAAACAATCAGTCTCACCATGATTGAACAAGAACATTTTGAGGACAACCATACTGTTTTTAGAGAATAGTCAGGATAATATGTAACACAAATATCTGTGATTGGACATCCCACAAAAAATACTAGTAGAGCATGTTACCTAAATGAAGATGATAATGGAAAAATATTTATGTCTTTGTGAATGAAATGGTTAGTACAAAAGAGATATCCTACTTGAAAATATAATGGTTGTACCCAAGGTTGCTGTGTATTAACAGTCTGTACATGAATGGCCACAGTATTAGGCTACATGCTATATCACAGTGAAGAAATCAATTCTAAAACAAGCTTTGTTTTATATTTCAGGGTCTCCGGTGGCCAAGTGGTCTAAGGCACATGCCTTTACAGATCACTTGCATCTCACCTCTGTCTGTGTGGGTTTGAGTCTTGGCTCAACCAATGTAGGTATGTGTGAAGGATTGCCAGTGGCTTCCCATGAGTCAGTGGTTCTTCCCGGTCTCTTCCTCCACAAAATATACTGGTTGCCATGTATAGCCTATCATGTGCTAAAAATGGCATTAAACCCCAAAATCACCAAAATCACTTTTACATTTCAGAACTATGCATGTGTATGCTGAATGTATATACTTTGAGGAGTTGTACTGATGATTTTGGTGAATATCATTGAAAAAAATGTAGCACTTGCAAAAAGATGCAAGAGCTTGAAATCTCAAATCACATTTTCCACATTTAACTTGCATTTGGCAGTTATGTGAGAATTAAGATTGAGCCCTGGATTTTATATCTTATTGTTGATAACATTGTTAGATTATTTGTTATATCAATTCAAAAATATACCTTTACATGAAAATTGATCAGTATTTCTTGAATAAGACAAATGTCTCTAGATATCATCACCAGCATCTACATCTATCCAGCAAAGTCAATCCAGGATGGCGGTATGAAAGAATTTAACAGTTGGAAAATCAAAATAAACAAGCTTTTAAAAGTTCTCTGCTTTTTTTCAGTTATTTTGGAACACCATATTTTTTAAAAACTAACAACAATGGCAAAATAGCCAGATATGCATTTTTAGGTGACAGATATGCAAATCAGTAAAGAGTTCTTTCCCTGTAGTATAGGAATACCTGCTGAGGCCACATTTTCAGGGTGCAGCATGAAGAAAGCACAGATAAACTGCATATAACTTTGTGTCAGTGGTAAATATGTTGAATTCAATAATAACAAAAACGAGATTGTTTTAAGGTTTCGAACTTTATCCATTTTTAAGACATGGGGAACAATTATTAGATTTTGGCAGTTCAACGTGTCAGGGAATCTAGTAACACAGAGTCTGATTTATAATTGGCAGTGCACTTAGTCGAACAAATTCTTAACTGTTTGTTATTGAAAATATTTTCATTAAGGTAAAAATTGCAGAGATTTGAATGTGTCTGTCTCAAGCAATTTTAAGTGTTTCACTTATGAATTTAAAAGGGTTGGATCTGATACTTGGCCAGATTTTGGTACTGTGAAATAAATTGAAGCCATTAAAGAAAATGGTATCATAAAACTACTGTCTGTACTCGCTTATAAGTTGGTTCCAACTGCAAACTGCATAGACCCAGATCATCTATCGTACAATGTGTGGGCAGATCTGGGTCTATGCAGTTTGTTAGGAGTAATCAGTAGAACAAACAACATGGACTCTAATCTGTCGATGCATAATGTGACAACAGATCAGGGTCTATGTTGTTTACAGTTGGACCCGACTTAAAAGCGAGTATTGATGGTAAGTAATTTCTCTAGTTAACCTGTGTATTCATTGTACATGACGTTATGCAAATTACGCCACATCTTGCATGTGTTCTCACAAGGTCTCGCACATTATAATCACACCATACTCCTATTAGGAGGTCAACTGACCACTGAAACAAGACATGAGTCAGTTCATTGAGGTAGGGATTATGTCACATGGGCTGCATGTTTACTAGTACACACTTCATTGGCAAATACAAATGATGAAAAAGGGTGCATGATAGAAAAATTAAGGCACATCATGGGGACACTGGCAATATATAACAAAAATCTATTAGAATCGATTAATTTGCATCAGATTAATGTGATGCAAATTCATTTAATTATTACAGATCAAAAGCTAGGGTCCTCACGAGATTGTTTCCCTTCATGAAATTTGTTTGGTTACAACAAATTGCAAATGGCAGCAACCTGCCATATTATCAATTCCAGGTCAATCAATTAAAAAGCAAATGCCAAATGTCATTTAATTTTAAATATGAACTGTGAATTCACTGCACTGCAGAAACGTTCATAAATGAAACTGGTCCTTTGGTTTCTGCACCAAAAACAAATTAATTTTTTTAAATAGATCTATCACTGACTGTTCGTGAAATCTTTGGCCTACTTGCAAGGTTGTCCAAGCCCATATAAATGCAACATTACTGTGGTTAACAGCCATAATTAGCTTGTTTAAATAGATCTATCACTGACTGTTAGCGAAGTCTTGTGAGGTTTTCCAGACCCATATACAGTAAAGTTTGTTTATAAGGTTTCAAAGGGGATGGGGATTTTTAGAACATTATGACCGAGAAATGTTATATCCAAATTCACCTTTTTTTCTTCTTCTTCTTCTTCAAAATGTTTATGTACTTGTCCATGTTAATACCGTTGAACATGCGTGTAGTAAACAATTTATACTGGTATGATTACTATCAGAACTTGTATGTAATGGTAATACAATTTTCAATCAACATACATTTGCATCAATACATGTTATCATGAAGCAAAGATAAACAAATAAGTTTTACCATCCAATGAAAGTGTCAACATACATGTACATGTACCAACTTGTAAATCGTAAACACTTGTATGTGAAATCATCTTTGTTCACCAACTCGGTTGTTCCTGGCGATCACTAATTTCACATACAGTATCCTCATGGTACAACAAATGTACATTTCAATTTTTGGCTTCACAGATGTCACATTGTCAATATCAAATTAACATAATCTAAGAAATCAACATCCTCGTCACCAGACCAAGGTAGGCGTCGTGCTCCCATAGTAAGGGAACATCAGCAGCTGCACTGCTCTCACTGGTAATGACATATGTGTGCCCACTAAAACTCTGCCTTAAGGTGGCAGGGGACAGTTTCGTAAATTGGCCCCTGTCCAATTTCTTAACTTAAGGCTATGATGTGACTTTTTGAGCTATTATTGTTTAATAATTAAAGATATGGATATATTTATGAATTAGTTGTTTCGGGCTTGTGTTCTTCTTCAAATTGATGTGAAGCATGTACACCTCCCATAGTCTGTTCATAGTATGTAGACAGTGAAATACCAATAGTCGGCTAGGAAGCAGAGCGAGCCACCCATAGCAGTAAACATGTGGATTCAAGGCAAGAAAAATATCTCAAAAACAGCTTGGATGGCAACTATTTTGAATTGCATCAAGCTGTTTAGTATATAATGTTTTGCGGAAATATCACCTAGGAAAAGGGCTTGTGTTTGCACTGTGAGCATCACTTGGTGTCAAAAATGACCTTCGGACGTGAAAAATGCAGGTATAAATTTGGGGTTGGGGTGCATAAACTTCTTTTGCTATGAACTGCCGTTGAATTGTCAGGTCAAGTGAATAATATTTGTATGCTTTGTTTTAATATAGCTATCCAAAAATATGGACCTTTTTGACCTCACTTGTGTATTTTATTTTTTAATATTTTTTATATTAGGCTAGTGGATGCGGCATTAAATTGGTGCATAAAAACTGTCCCTTGCACCCTTAACAAAACAGTTTGCAACACAAAATGTAGAAACATCACGCCACGCATGATGAATGCGGACAGTACATTTATTTCACGTTCAACTTGTTGTCAAGGATTGCGAGGTATCTTTGGATTAGAGCACGTCGATACTTTGACTTCTAGTCCTCATATTTTTATCCCAACTGGTCATAGACTAGAAGAGCTTATGGGATGATCCGTCCGTCCGCACAAGTTTGTTATCGCTACTCGTCCTAGACTAGTAGTTGAAGATTGCCATGAAACTGTACACACACATTCGTCCCATGGTCTAGCTGGACCATAACGACTGTCTTCAAAATCTTGTTGTCACTACTCCCCTTGATTGGATGATCATTATGACAGTTTTCACTAGAAGACTTCCAATGATGTTTGCTTTGTCCTAAATGAAAATGGTGTCAAGCTGACATCCAGTATGTACACCACAGCAGCTAATGTGAAAATTTTCTTATTGCTGAAGAATATCAGAGATGGTTTCAACACTCGACAGTTGAAAGGAAGAAATGATCTTATCAGGAATTCCCGGAAATTCTTTTTGCCAAGTAGAGAGTCAGCCCAATAGAGGTTTATTGTAGCTTTGTGTCTAAAGAGACTTTTTTTCTTTTCTTTTTTTTGACAAGCGAATTTTCAGCCATTTTCACAACGGTCAGAATTTTAAATCAACACGAAAGATTTACTTTAAGCTGTACTCATTTAGTCAACATACAGGTATAGAATGAAAACTAAAGGTTATTTCCAAATTATTTAGTACAAAGTACAAACAGTAACATTTCTTTTCATGCTTTAATTGCATTGAACCAGCAACCCATAATTCTAAAGTACTGATAATGAATACGGTGCGATTACCATGCCTTTGTTACCTGGCATCTTTGTTAGGCTTTTGTTATTTACTGATTATGAATGAGATGTGATTATCATGCTTTCGTTACCTGGCGCCTTAGTTGTTACGTCTTTGTTATTTAAACAACCGCTATTGTTTACATGGCTTCGGCGCGTCAGGTGATAACATTATAATTTAGCTAATTTTCTCAGACGGACCACTCTAATCAAACGCTATAACCAGTTAAATGTCGTTACAAATGAACGTTATAAGAAAGCCTTTGGAATACATAGTAATTAGGAATTTCACCAGGGAAATTGAAGTCAAACGTGTTAGCAGAGAAAACGTATCCAAGAATGTAATAAACAGTCTTCACTGTATATGCAGCATTACTACAGTTACAACCAAAATGATCTTTTGTTTTTATTTAATAAAAGTATTTTTTAAAAAGGCTTGTGCAGTCTGTACCCCAAAGCAGCTTTATCACCAAAATTATGGTACTAAAAATAGACATAAAAACAGCATTATCTAAAAAAAAATCGTGACAGAATTTGACCAACTTTGACAGAAGGATCTTGCCATTTAGGCCTTAAATGATGCTGGTGAAGATACCAAATTAGAGAAACATTGAAAGTTATTTTCATCACATATGCAATCAACATCATTGTAAGAAATTTCTACAGAAAGGATCCTACTGACTCAGATTTCTTTGCCAACTTTTCTTACATCTGGCTATTAGACACAAATCAGTGAGGCGAGCGACGTCGGGGCTTCATATTTTGTGAAATGAATTCCAGTCCTTCCACTGTGAGTGTTAAGCACCTCTCGTAACAGGTGTACGATTTTGTTGGTTATCATTATCTAGAGGATGATCGACCTCGATGTTATTGGCCGGATCGAGTAGATTATAAAATTAAATATGAAATTTTATAGGTGGGATAAATAGGGATCTGAGCAGATATATAGAACAGAATAACACGAGCACCCGTACATGAAATATAACAATTTAATCAATTACATAAAACAAATTGAAATAATACATAACATTAGAAAGATGCACTTCTTTTTGAAATCATTTACCGAATTTCAACACAAATATATTTATGTAATTAGCCGATCTGTTTGAAACGATAGACTTGGTTCATCGTGGAATCGAGTGAACAATCGAATCAATTGCCCAGCATGTCTGCATAACCTTGTTATTGCTGGTCACTCCAAATTCAACGTTGCTGTCAGGTCAAGGTTGATGTTCTCCCCTTTTTGCTTCTCTCTCTCTCTCTCTCTCTCTCTCTCTCTCTCTCTCTCTCTCTCTCTCTTATCCAGCCTCTTTCGGTCCTCAAACTTTGTGTGGGATGCCTCTTCTCTCCACCCTCTAAGTTGATACTTATACGTGCATCGATGGTTGGCTTTGTAGGTAGGTAGGTAGGTGGAAATGTTGATAGGTAGGTAGGTGGAGCTATTTTCCACTTTAAAATAAACAAGAAGCAACCTAAATATCCCGTCAGATTTCTTCTGGGGAGTAGAATATTACCACACTCGTTACGTCAGATATCGTCTTATCGAAATTCAAACAGATACCAAAGGCTATCTGGTCAGGTCAAACCTGACGGACCATAAACAAACCTAGTTTCAGTAGATTAATGTACTTTCTAACGGCTATTTCATCACTAACTCACATTAATATCACACGAGACATAACAGTTTCAGTTCACGTCTTAATGATACAAATGAATTAATGAAATTCACTTCTTGGCTTAACTACATTAGTTTCAGTGAATACTCACTCAAGTTTTTATCATACATCAAATCATCTAAGACAGGTAAATTCACACAGATTCTGACAATTTCTATCAAATAAAGTAATGCATGAAATTCTTAGAATACACGATTCCTATAACAATCAAGACGACAAATTCAAACAATGCGTCAAACTCGTATAAAGAAGATTATTGTACGAATTCAGACAAATGAACTCAAACAAATAGTTATACTCGTATCAAGAAAACTGATGTACGAATTAAAACAAATACATTCAAACAAATAATTATATTGATATAAATGAATTACATGAGATTGATGCAAATACCTTGTGCTTTCAAGACTCGCTCGCTTCTACCGTTAGAATCGTGTCCCACAACTTCCAGACACCTGTCCCTTGAACAATAGTTTATACGAGAGAATTTCGTCTTATTCTGCTCGGAGTCAAGATCTTACCGGCCTTTCGCAGGAAACTTGGACTGATTCAATTTTGCGATGTGGAATATTTAAAACGTGAAATTTGGTCTGGGAAACACACCTCTTATTTAGCGTAGCCAATCAGATTAAACGTATCTACCACCTTTTATAAATACACGCCCATCGTGGATAGCGTAACCCTCTTGATTTCGCGCTGTTTAAATAACTAATTCTGGAAAATTTCAAAAGATAAAAAAACTTCAACTGGCTTTACAAATAACCTCTGCATTCTATCAACTTTGACATTTTCGATACCTAGACCCAAATTAACATTATGTCCGACCGTTAGACAATGAAGGCTTAATTAAGAATCAATCTCGCCCCAAACAGGGAATTTAAAACCATCGCAGTCTAGCGATTTAATACGGTCCCTTTCCTCATAAATCTAATTAATTGTTATGTACTAACTAACCACAGCATTGATGCGCTCTACGAAATACATCGACAGAAATTTGCACCCTTACATTGAGAATATTATATGTGTGTCTCTGCGTGTTTATTCTGCAAATACTTGATTTACCTCCGAGATTTAAAAAAAAAACAAGAAAAAAAAAACACAAAGGAGATTTCTTGATCTAGAAATTGGTCAAGAAGTTCTGTAAGTACTCTTGGGAAACACTTGACTTTGACAATATTTTATGGCAATCTCCAGTAACTCCAACATGAAATGTTAAGAATAAAGATGATGTAAGCTCATTGGCCATTAGGCCATCTGGTTTGCAAAAATATGAGACTGCAAAAAGTTCCATTTCTAATAAATACTGATTTAATCTTATATCTTGACCTTATGAAAGGATTTTCAGATTTACCAACAGTCTAAAGATTGAAATGCAAGATGATTTTTCAAAGCCATGACATGAATTAAACATTTTTATTGTAGTAAAAGCATGTTCATTATTTAGAAAAAAATATTATATAACAATCTGTTTATAACCATCATGTAGGCAAGAACATAATGGCAAATTATAGTTTCACATCTGACGTAGCTTGAGAAACCATACTTTTTGCCATGCCACGGGTAATAAGCATGTGTCCGACATGCTAACCGTGTCCAGTTTCATTTACCACACAAGTTAATTTTTCCTGTTCCAAACCTTGCCAAACAGTATTTATCTTTAAATGTCAATGTAAATAAAACTGAATATAAATATAAACCCTTCAGACATGCATGGATTATCATTGTCAGTAATTAAGTCACTCCCATGCTTCTTGTCCTACACATTGCAAACTTGTCATCATAACCAAGCATTAGTTCAAATGAAGGAACATTTCACCTAATGACACATAATAAAACAATCCTAAAACGTGGTTTCTTGAAGACTATTATATCTCTTGGTCTAACACTGCTAAAGTAATGTATGATATCTTTTAACAGTCCTTTACAGCATCTTACAGACGTAAATCTGTTATGATATGGATAATAAATCATTCAGTACTTACACAGAAGTTATTATTGTCAGTATACATAAAGACATTAATTTAGGACATTCGTTTTATAAAAGTGTTTAGTCTTCCAAAACTGAATTTGTTGAACTTTTATCAGGACGTTTGCTATTTATTTCTTCAAAGGGTCAGAGATGAAAAGTAGAGGCTCAAAGATGAAAAGTAGAGGGTCAAAGAGGGAAAGTAGCAGGTCATATATGATGGATACTATGTCAACCAAAGAAGCACTTGAATATAAAATATTACCTTTATTAGTAAAAGCATGAACAGAAAGATCATTCTGTAATATTTTGTTTTATAATTGGTGTTTGTATTTAAAAAATAAATCTTTTTCATATGTTGATGTAATTCAAATTTATTTTTACACCAATCGTCGACTGTTTTCTTTAATATTTCTCAATATCACTCCCTTTCATTTATTTAATTTATTACTAAATTGTGCATTTGTCAAGTTGGTTTCTTCAGAAACTGACTTCCTTACATCATCAATACGACCACGAAATTACTTTACACGAGTGGCTGGCAGTGAATTTCCACAGCTGAAATGCTGGAATTTACTGACGACAGGAGAATACTGGAAATTTTGAATAAACAAATTTGTCATTTTTAATGAAATAGCTATCAGAAAATTTTATCACCTTTGGCAATTTCGGCGATCATTAGCAACAAAGCATTGGCCTATCTTTGACACTCGTTAGAATGATCAGCTACACAACTCATTGCACAAGTGCTCAAGTTTCCTTTTCTGTCCTTATTTTATTAAATTTTGAATTAAGTTTTCATGATATACATAATGAATCCACATGTAACACCTGCCTTCACAGCTGATTTTTACATGTAGTTTATGTTACCAAGGTAGTGTCTTGAGATGAGTGATGTACAAGTATTTTCAGCAACCTAGTAGTGCTGAATTTACTTGTACTTAAGCCAATGAAAACATGTCTTTCAAAACCATGTTGGAGATCCAGAATAAACTAGCAGACTGATGCAGTAATTTCATTTAAAGGTAATCAGTCCAAAAAGTCTGACTTATGCAATTAATATATGCAGAATCGCTATTTTATTAATTTGAAGATGTCCTTGTAGCAAAATTTAGCCATCTCAAGACAGATACATGACTATATCTTTACAGTGTATTTATATGACAAGGCAACTGCAAAAGTCTTTGTTTAAATTCTTTTGAAAACTTTGTCAAAGTTTGACATGCATCTCCTTTCATGTTCCAATTATGAAAGAATATGAATATAAATATTTCTATTATCACCTATTTATGCCCTGCCTTGTCTGCCCATGTATCCTTCTTTCATCCATCGATACATCACACCTTGGTTAAGTTTTGGATTTAGGTCCGTATCTTGTGAATTTTTATCTTACCTGGCCATAAGGCCAAGTGAGTTGTGGGTGTAGCCCTGCATCCATCTGTCAACATTTGGTTGTTACCTCTCTGGAGACCGTGTTTCAGATCTGATTTTTATCAGACTTGGAATATTGTTTATATGGTCAACATCTCAGATAAATTTGAATATGAGTGAGATCCACACATTTTAATGAGGTGATCTTACATCTGACTGGATGAGCTTATTACCAATCTGGAAGCCATATTTCTGATCCGATTTTTATCCGACTCTGGGCTTATATCATGAAGATCTTGCATGAAGTTGTTAATGATTGAGATCCACGTATAGTATTGAGGTGATCTTGCATCTGATCGGCTGAACTTGTTACCACCCTCGAAGCCATATTTCTGATCCAGTTTTTATCAGACTTGCATACATGTGACTAAAGACAGATCAGGTCAGGACAGATCAGATTTCCAAAATTTGGTCAGGAGTTTTGAACTCGAAAGAGGGAGAATTTTCATCGACCCGATTTTCAGCATGCCAATGGACAAAAATTACAACTATTGAACAAATTTACATTTTTTTAAATATTAAAATATGTACATCATCTCGTCAAGTAAGTCCTTTCATAGTAACTTGTTTCCATTCATACTTTTCTTATATGTCCCACAAGCACTTTTGGCATTTCTTATGAGATTATTGCTGGATTATATTGGTGGCAGTCCTCATCATTGTTGATCTTAACACTTACGAGGTGATGTACTGTTAATGGGTCCAGCATTCCTCTAGAGTCAGCCTGAATTTTCCTCAGCATGGAAATGTCCTTTTTAGTGTCTGCATTGGAATGTGGCAATGTCAGTACAACTGTACTGATTCCACCAAGAAGTTTAAATCATTTCATGCCTGTGTGTAGATTCAGATTGCTGACGGCCTGCCAGAACTGCTCAAGATTGGTACTGTCTGGGTCTAATGTTGTTTTAATGTCAGTAAGATTTTTCACACGAAACAGAAACGCATACATTATACCATCACACCCTTTGTGTTGTCATCATTATCATCACTGTCACCAGTCTTTAATAATGTCAATCAAATTCGGAAAACGATTATCACTTACTAATATTATTAAAGGAGACAAAGACCCCATTCATCCCAGGCATTACGGATTACAATGGCACTTAGTGACGTGTACTTTAGTTTTGTTTACATTCATGTTTACAAAGTATTAAATCAAGGTCAGTGGTATTTATATCTGTTTTGTGATGCGGTCGTTTATATTAGTGTCGAAAGCATATTTTGCCTAAAAATCGTGATCGCTGGTAGCGTTCTGCAGATGGTCACTCACGACAGTGAGTTTTTATATTATCATTATTATTATTATTATTATTATTATTATTATTATTATACAATTAAGGTGATGATTTCTTATGAACAATGAAATATTCACTATGTGAGTAGTTTTTATCCGTTTGCATGAGAACATTTGTGCGATTTATGAATCAGGGAATATTATTTTGACAAGATCTGAAAAATGATCTGCCACCAGAAATGGGAGATTATGTTGAGCTATTAAGTTGGCAAATAGTGTCTCAGCACTTGTAACTTTATCCACATTTGATGCAGATTCCGCGAACATGGGTTTAAGTGATGGCATATTTGTCGCGGTTAATATGCTTTTATGAGATCGAGGTTTCTGCATGACACGTGATTAATTCTTGCCACCGTAACAGACTTTAAAATCAGCTCTACAGGAAGAGCAGAATGCATATTCATGTCCTTTTTAACGTGATTGCAACCACCATTTAATTTTGTGTGCTATTTCGGTTGCTTGGAATTTGGTGTTTTGGCATTGGCACGTTTAGACATCTTATGCCTCTTGAGCTCATGAGTAATCCAACCATAATCAATTAACATTTTTAATCCTGTCCAAATTACTTTTGATCATACATACATGTAGTATAGACTCTAATCCATCTCGACAACTTTAAGCACCGAAGCTGAACATACCTTGCCTAGAGAATGAAAGTAATTTTTATTGTTTTATACTGAATGGGTTCTTTAGTAACTCAACCATAATCAATTAACGTCTTTAATCCTTTCGGAATTACTTCCGCTCACACATAGTATAATCCACCTCGACCAACTGCAAACAATGAAGCCAGCCGACCATGCCGACGGGATCAGAGGGTGAACTATAGCGACTACTAGTATATTGTCTTGCCCTGCTTAAACAAGTTCACAGTCACGTTATTACAGGTAGTATTTCTGTAAATATACTACACTGGATCCAAAATGTGAAGAAAAAAAAATGGAAAAATTAAATTTGTCACTAATAATTTTGCGTACGCGGGATATTTCAGTGAGTGACGGGAGACACCACTCATCTCGAAAGATAAACCCTCCCTTGCGGGAGGTTCACATGTATGGACTTGGAATATGGGCTTATGTCATCAAGATCTTAGAATAGTATGTTAATGAGCGAAATCCACACATGTTACTGAGGTGATCTTGTATCTCATTGACTGGTCTTGTTTGCACTCTGAAGACCATAGTTTTGATCTGATTTTTATCAAACTGCTTATATGGGCTTACATCATCAAGTTCTCTAAGAAATTTAATAATGAGTGAGATTCATCAAGATTTTGCATGAGTTTTCTAATGAGCAATATCCACACATATTTATTAGGCTATCTTGCATCTTATAATCTGAGCTTGTTACCTCTTTTATGACTGTAATTCTGATCTGATTTCAATTAAACTTGATATATAGACTTAAATCATCAGATAATATGCTTTTAGTTATGAGCGAGATTCATGAATATTAATAATGCCATCTTGCATATCATTGCATGGATTTTTTAGGTGTCCTCAGGGAGAGAACATTCACCCTGTCCCAATGAGAGAGATTTCAAAATCATGCAGAATTCCCAATTTTAATAATTTACTCCTGAAAATCTTATTCCCACTTGGTCCAATTCTTTACCAAAATGATGGGACCACACATCATTCCTACTTACCCAAGAAAAATCCCTGCATTGACTGAGCTTGTCAGTAATTTAGCAACTCTATTTCTGGTCATAGTTTTATCCAACTTAGCATATAGGGTTTTATTATGAACGAGATCTGTGCCTGTTAACGAGGTGATCTTTCTGAGCTTCTTACCACACAAGAGATGGTATTTCTGACCAGATTTTAATAAAACTTAAGGTAAATAGGCAAATATTATCAAGAGGTTGACGAGCCTGTTATGAGTAATACCTATTCATATTTATGAGTAATACCTATTCATATTTATGAGGTGATCTTGCATCTAATTGGCAGATTTCTTTATCACTCTAGAAACTAATTTGATAGTATTTTTATCAAACTTGGTAAATAGGCTTATATCATCAAGATTCCTGTTTAGTACAATTATGAGCAATATTCACATACTAGTATATTAATGACGTGATCTTGCATTTGATTCAATGAGCTTACCGACACATTAGCAACTATATTCTCATCAGATTTTGATCAAAATTGTTAAATAATTTTATATTACCAAGACATTGGATGAGTTTGATTTTGAGAAAACTCTACAGAGATGTATAACTTAATCTGGTATCTAATTGGCTGAGCTTGTTATCACTCTGGATACCAAATTTCAGTTAGATTTTGCTTCAGGTTGTAAATAATCTTGTATCATCATTGTCTTAGGTTGTATAATAAGTAAGATCTGCACATATTAATTAGATGTTCTTGCACCTGATTGGCTGAGCTTGTAACTCTCTAGATCTAGAGACTGTATTTCTCATCCAATTTTGATGAAACTTGGTAATTAGGTTTATATCATCATGATATTAAATGAGTTTGATCATGAGCAAGAGACTGTGCATATTAATTATGCCTTTAATTTTTGGAAATAATTTGCATAAGACTATAGTAAAGTAGGTCCAAAAAAATAATACTAGGGCCTTTTATCTAAACAAGTGAGTGCCCTTTCATAATTGCCACATTTCAACTGTCTACATGTTTATCCATTGGTCCATTCAGCCAGTCAATGTGTCAGACTCGAGCACAGAAGGGTACAGGTTCATATCCTGGCCATACCAGGCCGGGCATCTGTCATTGTGTTTATCAAGGCAAGACACTTTATTCCAATTGACTAGCACAACAGAACCTTTCATGTACTTGAGGTGCCATTTAACATCATTCACTGAATCAACCAAACATTATAACAAGCTTAGCTTACTTTTTACCCCCTGTGTCGGACTACCCTCGTGACAAGGTGTCCGCTTTATTTGGTTGGTTATCGTTATCTAGAGGATGATCGACCTCTGTGTTATTGCCCGGATTGAGTAAATAATAATATAAATTATGAAACTTATAGATAGAATAAATAGAGATCTGAGCAGATATATAGAACAGAATAACACGAGCCCCCGTACATGAAATATAAAAATTTAATCAATTACATCAAGAAACTGGGATAATACATTACATTAGGAAGATACACTTCTTTTTTAAATAAATCATTTACTGAATTTCAGCACAAATATACTTATGGAAATAGCCGATCTGTTTTAAACGATAGAATTAGTTCATCATAGAATCGAGTGAACAATCGAAGTCATTGCCCTGCATAACTGCATAACCTGCGATAAGCTGGTCCCTCCAACTTCAACGTTGCTGTTATCTTTGTTCTTTCGCTTTTCCCCTCCTCGCTCTCTCTATCTCGCCTCTGACAGCCCTCAACTTTGTGTGGGTAGGTAGGTGGATACGTGGATACGCAGGTGGAGCTATTTCCCCTTTCTTGTGCTTTCAAGACTCGCTCGCTTCTACCGCCATAATTGTGTCCGTCAACTTTCCAGACATCCGTCCCTTAAATAATTGTTTTTACGAGAGAATTTCTTCTAATTTCAATCTTGGAGTCAAGATATATTTTCTCTTGCAGAAAAACTTAGACTGATTAAATTTTGCGATGGGGCATATTAAAACCATGAAATTTCGTGTGGGAAACACGCCCCTTATTTAGCGTAGCCAATCAGATTAAACGGATATACCGCCTTTTATAAATATGCGACAAACGCGCATAGCGTACCCCCTTGATTTTCGTGCGATATTTAAATAACTGATTCTGGAGAATTTCAAAAAGATAATGCAACTTCAACTAGCTAACAAATGGTTTCTGTACCCTCTCAACTCTGACATTTTCGATACCAAGATCGAAGTTAACCTTTTCCTTCCAATCTGTCTGACCGTTAAATAAACAAATGCTTAATTAAGAATCAATTTCTCCCACAACAGGGACATTAAAACCATCGCAGTCTAGAGATTCCATACGGTACCTTTCCTCATAAATCTAATTAATTATTCTCTGTCAAAACTAATGTGCTCTACCGAATCCATCGACAGAAATTTGCATCCTTACACCCCCACTGCTCACAGCAGAGTCATCTTGATTTTGTTCCATCCATCTCTCTGTTTCAAGAGGATTGTTATCCAGGGTGCACAAAAACCACACAGTGTAGACAAATACAATTTAGCTAACATATATGTATGCATTTATAGATGACCTAATTAGATCTTTAGACCATTACAGCAAGTTTTGAATGCCTGCCATAAGGTATTATGTTGTGATGTTGTAAATCCATCCATGTGTTACCAATTTTATTTCCGCATAATAACGCAAGGGATCCACCATCTACAGTTACCAAACTTTGTGGATAGCTTGCACTTGGGATAAGTAAAAACCCTGTCAAGTTGAGGTCAAAAGGTGAAGGTCATTGTGACTGAAAGATAAAAAATCGTTTCCGCAGAGTAACATGAGTTCTACAACACAAACATGTACCAAGTATTACAGATGACTCGCACTTGGGGTAATGAAGAAGCCTATTGATCTTGAGGTCAAAGGTCAAAGGCACTGTGACCAAAAAAGGAAAGTGGTTTCTGCACACAAATTTGATTTATTTACATAGAGGACTTTTAAACACGGGGCAGTCGGATAATGTGCAGTTTACAATACTCTTGTTTATATTTTGAAACAGTTTTTAACTTTTTGGACTTTGACTTTTTTTGGAGAAATACCCTTTTAGCATGATTAAGTGAAAACCAGATAGATGAAATTTTCAAGGCATATTTATATGCATATATAGATCATCTGCTTAGATTTTCAAGCTATGAAGCAATTTTTCACTTTGTTAACTTTTATTTTTTTTTCGGAAACTTTGTTAGCACAAATAAGCAAAAACCACTTTAGGTAGACACATTCAATTTGGTATCCATGTTTACATGCATATGTAGATGACCTTTATAGATTTTAAATCAATTATAGCGATTTTTCAAATTTTTTTAAAGTTTTGGAACATTTTGGGACTTTGTAGAATTTACAAACGGCAAATCTAGGTTACATTTTCATGTGATTTGATTGGTAGAATTTGCACCTTATGGTAATTGTTCCAGCTTTTCTGACATTTTTAGGATAGTTAATGACCCTTTGTCAGTAACTGTGAATCTCCACAGGAACAGTTGCTTGTAATCCAGCAATGTGGTGATGAAACTCTGAACAAAAACTGAGACTCAAAACTCCAAAATGAACAAAAGTAGATTCTTTCAGTATCAGTGAAAATTTGGCATGTATAGGGGTAAAATAATTTGAACATTTACTTGAAGCAAAAGTTTTAGAAGATCCAAATTTATGAAACTTGAGTATGAATTCAGTTTTTGGGCACATACTCAAAACTCCAAACATAAAAAATCGTACATCAAGTTCTCAGTTTCATTTAAATTTGACATACATTTTGAGATGAAATCAACCAAAAGACCACTGTGTTGTTCAAATTGTAGAAGATCAAAATTTTTTAAATTTGAGCTTTGGTTTAATATTTGTGCCTGTTTTATGACTTTGGGGCCATTGTTAGCAGACATTTTAGTAACATCTCAAGGGAGGTATAGCTGCAAAAAGCATAATGGGTCAAGTTACGAAGAAGACATTGGATAGACAAAGTAGATTTGTTGATTGGTTTTAACGGCATTTTTAACACATTATTGGCAGTTGGAGTTAAGTGCTTTTCCTAAGGACACAAAGAAGCAGCCAACAAGGTTGTACTATTTTATTCTAAGTAACAAACAAGCCAGAAGTCATTTCTTATTGCAGATGTAATACTCGAGACACTTCACCTATCTGTCTGGGTATCAACTCCACAGCAGGGATCAAGTTCCCAGTAATTATCTGTAATTCATTTTAGTGGTTTGCTTATAATCAACATGCTCTTTGTTTACATGTAAGGGGAGTCGTGGTAACTAAGTTGGTAGAGCATTGAATTTGTAATCCAAGAGTCACGGTTTCAATACATGCACAGGAGTAGTTATATGTGGGTACTGGGGGCAGAAGGTGGCACTTGGGGGCAGTAACGGGAATTTAGCATTGTGGGGCACTTGGGGGCACTATTTGGCAAAAAGTGCCAAGATTTATAGGGCAGAATGTGGCACTTGGGGGCAGTAACGGGAATTTATCATAGCGTCCGTATGTAGTGACGAAGACAACGTCCTCTACCATCAAAAACTGGGTGGGGGTGTTTTTGATAGTAGAGGACGTTGTCTTCGTCACTACATACGGGGGTCGTGTGTGTAAGACATGGCAATGATGGGAATAATTAATCTTTCTTGAAAAATGGGTGGTCCTGATAAGGACCGTTGGATTTGTTGAAGAGTTCATTTAGAGGAGGTGTGGGCACCTCCCAGGCTTTGCCCTGCACGCAGGACAGCTCCCCCTCCATGTTTTGAAGCTCATGCTGCAGCGCTTGTTGTTTAGTATAAAGGGAGGATGGTCCGCTTCCGGATCCCAATTCTCCTTATTTTCCTCCTCCATCATCCTGTGGGGTTTGATGGGGATATTCTTCTCCTTCTCCTCCTCCTCCTTCTTTTCCAGGTCGTGGAGGAGGTGCCACGCCACCTCTAGATGAACTCGAATCTGTCTGATTGTTTCTTGTTTATTCATTGTTTGTTGAATAAAATGGGTAGCTCGACTAGGGAAGACATTGTTTTAATATACTAGAAGCGCGGACGTGAAGGAAAACATCCCTTACACCTAAAAACAAAAAAAAAAAACATCACCCCTCTACCCCGCGTCTGACGTCATTCGCTTGACGTCATTCTAGGCTTCACGGATTTTGCACTCCATCACCCCTTACTCTAAAAAGCGCGGACCTAAAAGAAACTACTTTTGATAAAAATCAAACACACACCATACCATCCATATTTTTTTTTTATTATTTTTTTTTTATAAACCAAGCACACTCCACAAACATACAATTTATTTTTTATATTTTTTTTATATCAAACACAAACTTACACACACCACACTATCCTTTTTTTATTTTTTTTAAATTTTTTTATATTAAACTTTCACACACCACACTATCCATTTTTTTACTTTTTAAATTTTTTTTATATCAAACACAAAACTTACACACACCACAAATATACAATCCATATTTTAAAAAAAATTTTTTATATCAAACACAAAACTTACACACACCACAAATATACAATCCATTTATTTTAAATGTTCTTTCCCGAAGTATTTCTTCTCTCAGCACCTCTTCTACTAGATCATGCGCCATTTGAATGAACGTCATCCTCTTTCTCTCCGGCTGGGTTTCCATCAAATGATTCTTCACCCTCTGAATGTTTACCATAGCTTCATTCAGCTTTGTAATCTTGTTTGCTGCCATCTTCGTTTTTTTGGAACTGTTGAGATCTTGACGAGTCAACGAGAATGACTACACTGGCCAACGCACCACTTTATATGCTTAACGCGCGGACGCGATGGAAAACATGGTAGGGTTTCAGATCGACAGTGAGATCACAGATAGAGGAAAGAGGATAGTTTTTTTTAGATCGATAGAAAGAGAGAGAGAACATAATTATTTTTTTTTCAAATTCAATAAAAAAAAACCACACAACACCATTTTTTTTTCAACAATAACCATTTTTTAAATCAACAATAACCATTCTAACATAAAAATACTAACAATTCAACAATAAAATTTTAAACAGGAACATATTTACAAGGTTGACAATGTTGGGGTGGTAAACTAAACCTCCACCTTTCTACATCGACATCATTCTGATTGACATTACGCTTGTGAGCTAAAGACAAGAGATAACCAAAATGTTCACAAAACCATCGTTGTACTTTAGCATCATTTCTAGCATAGTCACTATTAAACCAAGTCAGTAAATGTTCTAAGGAATATCCAAGACTGGGGTGATGAAGAAAGTGTACACAATATTTTCCATACACCATGGAATCCGATCCTTGTAATCGAACATTATTGAATCGAGTCGAGACGGCATTTCTTCTCATAAAGTCAATGATGTCGTCTTCCAAAGGAGGTAATCCATAAGAATCAAAATATTCCACACCTCCACCATTGTGATCGTTGGGAAAGTACACTGCTACCCAATGGGTTCCTGGTAGATGACTGTCGTCGGTATTGATGACATAGGCATGAACATCTTTAGGTTTACGGTGAGGTAGTTCATCTTTAGCACACACCACAGGATTCCAAGAAGAAGTGTAGGAACTACGAGTCAATAGGTAATAAAGTTCTCTAGTATCCATTTTTTTCTTCTTCTTTTTTTCTTCTTCAATGGAAATAATAGGTCACCAATTCACACCTGACTTTAAACTTGAATTGATCTGTCTTGTAATTCCACGAATATTCACGTCGGATAGGTTCTGCACTCTGTTGAATGAGTCCTTCGATGCGTCTGATCTCCAGATAATCAAGTGGAGGAGAAGAAGAAGTCTGCAAGTCTTTATACCATTTTCTCAACACTTTTTCGTCCGAGTTCTGGGACCAGGCCGTTTCCAAATATTCGTCCAATTGTTCTTCGCCCGTCATCATCATACATTGGTCGTGTTGTATCTGACTGGGATGATCGTTTTGACATCCATGACATTGTTCTCGGACTAGACTGTTAATTATTTTACTCAATTCCTGAGCATAACAGGAGACTAACTGTTTTTCTTGTTCTGGCCATCGAGAAATAAATCCAGTAAACTCGGTTTTAGGTTCTGAATGAATGACTTCGTCATCATCATCATTTGTGGTAGTTTGTGACTGTTGAACTTCACAAAATCCCTCATCTATTTCCATAGGTTCTTCTTCTACGTGTTGCATCTTTTTTTTTTCTTCTTCTAATAGTCTAGAATCACTTCTCTCAAACTGTTGATTTCTAGAGTGTTATCAAATTCTGCATACAAGACGACGTTCACTGTCTCGAGTAGAGGATCTGCAAACTGAAGTTCCACACGAAGTGGGCCTGATTTTATAGGGTGGAAATGTCCTTCATCGCTGCCTTGGTCAGGAGTGAAATCAAATCCCCACAAGGCATACCCTCCTGCATAATCCTCGTACGAAATGCCGTGGCTGGTGTTGGTACCTAACTGTCCTGTGGCTTCAAACAGGCTCAGGTAAGATCGCAAGTAATTTTTATGGCCGTCGCTAGAGTTAGGTTCAAAAGGTCTGGTACACAAGGTCTTGCCATCTCGACTGACTTCTATCTTGGAGACGTTGTAGTGTTTAAACTCGAACGGATTCTGATCGTGGACTCCGTTGAGAGCTGCATTACTGACGATGCCAATCAGCAAACGTTTGGGGAGCTGTCCTTGGAAGACGTGATCTTCGACTTTGGATCGGAGTCCAGCGGCTATGGTAAAGGTTTTCACTTCCACGCGTCGCACAGGATACTTGGCAGTGGTTCTGCTCAACGTTTGATTGATGTCGTTGGCTACTTTTGGTAAGACTTCCACACGTCGCACGTAAAGTTTGGCTTCTTGGATTTTGGTTTTCCACTCGTTAGCATGAGCCATCAAATGGAAGGCGGCACTACTGCGATTCAGTCTCAGGCGTACATCCACTCCGTTCAACAAATACTTGTCTTGCAACCACATGTCCAAATGCAAACGATCCATCAGTTCTAAACTTCGTTTGATTTTCTTTCGACGGTCGTTAAATCCCACATTGTGAGGGACTGCTGGAATTATAGGATCACCATCATTAGCAGAAGTCTTCGCCGGTACTGACAGCTCTGTGTCGTTGAACTTTTCCGAGGTGTCAGGTTTCCAGACTACCGAAGCATCCAGATGAGTGTTCTTGGCTTCTTTTTCGTACGTCAAGAGATTTTCCAAGTAAGCACGGTAAGAGTAAGTATCCAAACTGCTGCTGACCAGTTTGTTATTCAAGTACAAATCTACTTCGCTGAACAAGGAATGCATGAAATTATTGACGGGTGCCACTCGGGCAGCTTCCCCAGGAAGGTTGTTGTCATTTTTTTGTACTTGAAGTTTCAGGTACAAGTAACTGTTATTCAGATCGATGTAATCTTCGGTTTGTCCTTTGATTTCAAATTCGATAGGAGCTGATTCCGTCAAAGACGATACAGGATGAAATTCCACCCATTGGGATTCTTGCATCGTCATCATGGTAGGAGGCATAGAAAACATATCCAGTTCTGACTTGGTACATTCGCAAGAATCTCGGTGCATCATTTTTTTTTCACAGTTAATAATCAAACACGTCTAATTCTCTGACGGTTCTTCTTCTTTTCTTATTCTTTTTTGAACTACCGTGTGTTTTTTTATGAACTTTGAAGGGATTTCGATGTCGTCGTCTCTTTCTATCTTGTCCTTGCTGTGAAGTGGAGGAAGAAGTAATGCCAGAGCCTGAAGCGTGAAGCGTATTTATAGGATTCTCTCGGAGACCTAAAAGATCTTTGCCAGTGTTCATCAACACATTTTTGCCTGCTCTCATAAAGGCTTCTTTAGGATTTTGTTTGTCGATGAGGACATTTTGCAAAAATTCTTTTCCTTGTGTCAAAGCGGCATCTTTTAAGGCATGAAATCCTCGAGTCACCATCGGTTTCAAAATAGGAGCTACCGTCCGAAATGCCGATTTTAACATATCTCCTAAACCATGTCCTCGTTGTCGAGTCACTCCTTGGTACACTGGATACATTTTTTTGTTTGGGTCTGTTACAATTCGTTAGAGAACTTGTTTTTTTCGAAAATGTAGTTTCACCGTGACTTTTCCTTTGTCAATGAATGGCACATCTTGTCCCAAATCTCCTTTTATACTAATGTTGACACTGTCAAAATACGATTTACTGACTGGAAGATAATGAGGATGTACAAATTCACTGTGAACGTGAAATGTGTTTCCACCTTCTTCGTACGCACCAGCAGCAGTATCCACTTTGAAAGGAATGACTCTCAGTAAGGGAGCAGCTGTGTGGCCCACCACGTTGTACTCCACCACATCGGAGTACACAAACATTAAATTCAGTCCAACGTTCAATTCGATAGGGGTGCGAAAAGCCTCTCCGAAATCTGTGTTGGTGTGGATTGTTCGTTCACCATGATACTTTTTATTTCCACCCAAAATATCAAACAACCCAGCAGAAAAGCCGATGGTCATGAATTTTCTTTCGTGCGCGGGTAAGTGTTTGTCTTCTTTCTCGTCGAATGACTTTCCCTCATGCCCTTTCAAAAATTGCAAGAGGAAACGGCGTGCCACAGGATGGTATTTGATCTCTACCCATATTTGTTTTTTTTCCAAGGCTTTGCCAAATTGGGCTTCGAAGACGGCCGCAATCGTCTCCACCAAATGTTGAGCACTAAAATAATACCCTTCAGGAATTCTCATGCGATAGGTCGAGTAGGGAGTATTGTCAGTTTTTGAACTCATTTTTTTCCCAATTTCAGGATCATGAGCGTCCAACTCTTTTTGCACTTTTTCGTTATAGATTGCTACGTCAAAAACGGTTTGATTTCCAGACACATTCTTGATTTGCGTAGGATGAATGATTTCTACCAAAGCCACTTCCCAATGAGCGTCGTGATCCAATTGGAAGGCCTGAGGTAATTTGGCCGTGAAACAACATAATTTGTTGTTGGGAAACACATCCATGGAACTGTCACTGGGTAACGTTAAATAAAATTGGTCATTCATAGTTCTAAGGTGGTTCTGGTGTCCGAGGAGTCACTCAAGTGGACAGAAGAATGATGTTCAAAGGGTTCCAAAAGAGGACTGGTATTGTGGTGACTGGAAGAAGAAGGTGGACTGGCGTTGCTCGTACTCCCGTGGTGGTGACTGTTGTCCGTCGTCGTCGTAAATTTAAAAGAGGGACTGGGTAAAAAATAACTGATGCAACTGCTAAGTAAAATGGTCCACAATTGTTTGTCTCCTTGTTGCAAACTCAAATTAGCAATGGCTGCTCCGATGACACAATACACTACAAAAATTTGGCAGAAAAAGACGATTTGATTTTTAGGCACACGTTCTCCGCACCACACCCAAAGCGGTTGTTTTTGTAATTCTTGAAGAGAAGAACTCTGCGAAGGAGTCGTTGAAGTCGTGGTTGCTGTGTTGAATGGCATGTTGTTGGGTTACTTCTTTTTCTTTTTATAGTCGACGACTTGAGAAGCAGCAATCCAAGATTCAAAACTAGGAGGATATCCTTTCCAACGTACTTTGACTTCTTCTACTCGACGTTTGACTACTTTACGTGTTCTTTGTTCGAGAATGCTTTCGATGTCGTACAAGTCGTCTTCTTTTTTGGTCACTCGTTGTAACTCAGGCAAGTAAAATGTTCCTTTGAGCACTTCACCGTGCATGTCTTCCAATTTATAGACGGGAGGATCACGTCCACGCACGGGGGTAGTGATACAAAACAATTCGGTGGTCCAGTTAGGTAAATAACCTTTGTCAAAAGTACGTTTGGTTTTTCCGATGCGAACCCAATCACCCGTCTTTAACTCCAGCAAGGGTTTAATCTTCTGAGGTGGTTTCCTTTTTGAGGTACCAAACAATTTATCAAACACGGTCACTTCGTTTTCAAGGCTGACCTCTTCGGGGGCACATCCGATGCTACGATGGTACGATTGATTGTACGCTTTGACCAAACGAGGTAACACGTCGATGTACTTGAGAGTATGTTGATGTGTAAAATATTTCCACATGCGTTCTTTCAAAGTTCTTTGAAAACGTTCCACGATACTGGCTTTGGTTTCAGGATTTTCGGTAGTAAAAAAATGAATCTGTCTTTGTTTCAATTCTTTTTGAAAAGCTTGATTTAGAAATTCGGTGCCTTTGTCAGTTTGCCATCGTAAAGGTTGGCGTCCACTTTGTTTCAACCAATTTTAAGGCCCGTACCAATTCGGTACTGCTTTTAGAGGTCAAAGGTACGACCCAAGCAAATTTGGAAAACACGTCGATGACACAAAACAAATATTTGTGACCACGATTGTAGATTGCCAAATGAGAGACGTCGGCTAAATCGGCTTGCCATTGATGATCGATGCCTTCCACTTGGGTTGGACTTCTAGAAAATTTACGTCGAATGGGTTTGTGTAACGTGTACGTCGATTGTTCTTGTAACCATCGTCGTACTTCTGGCAAACGTACACTTTTCAATTTACTTTTGGCAGCTCGATATAATTTTTGAACTCCTCCGTAACCAGCAGCATGGCCAGGATTGTAATAAATGGTAGCTAACAGTTTCTCCATGATTCCTCAAGAATAAGTCAACCAAGTACCAATGCTCTTTTCTTCGTGGGGTATCTTTTTGGATTGTTTACGTGTCCGACGAGCCACTGGTGTAAAAGAAGATGTTGTTTGAACAGGGGTCATCGGTTCTGTTTTGACTTCTGTCTTCACTTCTTCCTTTTTCTTTTCTGAGGGTAATGGGGTAGACAACATCTTTTTCATCCAACTTGGTGTGGCTAGCTTTTTCTTTTTAAGAGGTGGAGTTTGTAACTCTTCTTCTTCTTCTTTTTCTTCTTTGACGGTCATCCCTGTACCGGTGTCTGTTTTAGTGGTGGTGACTTTAGGTTCGCTTTTCATCATCGTCTTAAAATCTCTCAGAGTGGGTGGAGCTGTTTCGTCGACTGCTTTTTGGTGAAAGAGTTGTAGACGTTGTAAAAGTTGACCGTACCGCTGCGATTTTTCTGTTTCTGACAAATCGCTTCGTTCCATCAGCGTTTGTAATTCTTGTTGTAACTGGGACATCTCGTTGAGATTAGGATTGGGTGGTAAATGAGGTATCCGTTGTTCGTTCCAACGATGAAATTCCATCCATCGTTTGTAAGGTACTAAAGTCAGTTTTCGTCCTTCCATTTCATCCAAAGGTACCAAAAAGGTGTGGTCTTTTCAGAGAAGGGTGGTCCTTTTTATCTTCTTTTTTTGTTATCGCATGACACCTCCTAAAAGTGGTCCAGCAATCGTTCCTAACAAAGGACCCGCTATTTTTAACAACGGTCCTAACAGCATAGGTAGAAATCCTCCTCGTTGCACCAACATTTTTTTCTTTTATTGAAGAGGTATTTTCTTTTTCACCATTTGACGAAGAACGTTCCGATGTTTACCTAATTTTTGTTTCTGTATCTTGGACAAAGGTACCGTTCCTTTCAAAACGTTCAAACAACATTCACACACGGTATCGATGATTTCTTTGGGGGCTGTTTGAATGAGTTGTTTTCGCATGGGAGGATTGGATTTGGTCAGGACAGACAAGACATCCCAATGTTTGGCCAGACGAGGTGGAAGTCGTCCTTTTTTGGTGGTTTTACTTTTCTTCTTTTTTTGGTGGAGGTGGTTGTGGTGTGCACGTTTGGGAGCCATCTTAGAGGTGAGGAGTAAGTCTGAAGTCTCTGGCAGTGTACCCTTCTATTTTATACTGGAACACGTCTCCACTGATTGTCTGCACGACGTACCAACTTCACGACAGGCATCACTCGACGTTGAGGTGTTTTCAAGGGATTAAATCGTCTAAATTCTTCTTTGGATAAATCCAACAAACTTTGTAACACGCCGGTTCTTTCTTGAACTTTGGTTTTAGGGGATGGTACTTTGTTGGCGGCAGCTGCCATAGCCAAATCAGCCGATGTCGTCGAGGGTCCCGAAGTGGTGACTTTCGAAATAGGTTTCCATTTTTGCATCAAATTAGGAAACACTTGTCTTAAGTCCGGTTTGGCAGGCATCATCGTGAAGGGTGGTGAAGAAGACAAAGATGATGGGGACGAAGGAGAAGGAGACCTCGTCACGGTTGTTTGTCGTGGTGTCTTGCGGGTGTACGTTTGCGTCCTGGCCGCAGTACCTCTCTTGCGGCTCCTTGCAGTGGTGGTGGTAGGTGTTTTCTTTTTCTGGTGGGTGGTTTTCTTTTTCTTTGGACTTTTCTTCTTTTTGGGTGCTTTGGGTTTTTTGGCTTGGGCATTAGGATCCCATTTCAAAAGGGAACGAATCATGACCCCTCCTAAAGAACCGCTTCCACCAGGGGTTAAAATGATTTGTTTTTTAGTCCGTGAATCGATTCTAGGATCGGCTAGTTGTGACAATGCCCCTTTATGTTTTTGAAAAAAACGTTGAGTTTGATGAGGGATGTGAATGATGCCTTGCAGTAATTGACGTGCCGTCAAAGTAAACCATCGTAACACTTCTTTAAGACTCGCTTCTAACAAATGAGCACGGACTTGTGCATTTTTTTCGCGACTGATACCATACAAGGCACGAATCAATTTAGCCGAAGGATGAGCTTGAAAGGAAGTCATCTCGAAAGAGTGTGAGACAGAAATGACGTAGTGACTGTTTTTATAGTTTTTTTCTTTCAAAAATTGGCTGAAGGGGACGTGTAAATGACAGGACCTCCTTCTTGACCCCAAGGGTGAAACAATTGGGCACGAAATCTCAAATAGTCAGGAGTGGTGGGTTTTAAGTCGATGAGTAAATACTCGTGAGGGGTTTGAGTGGCATCGTCGTACGCATAATTGAGCCAAGGAGCTCCTAACTGTTTGGCTAACACTTGTACTTGAGATTTGTCTCTGGGGCTTTTAAACAAGACCACGTAATGAGCGTTCAGTCTGATGGGCTTTACTTTGTTGAAATAAATTTTGAGTAATGTATACAATACTAGCATTACGATGGTGTCCTTTTCGTGTAAACCAAAGTTTAATTTCTTCTTCGTCTTCTCCTAACATGTCGTCAAAGATGACCAGATGGGTTTGACTCACGTCAGACACGATCCCGTCGTCTTCGCGAGGGATGCCTTCTACAAATGAAATGGTTTCTCCTTGACTTTCGTTCAATAACGTGTAAGACGGTTGCCACTCTTTGTAACACCACACGATACGTTGAGGTGGAGGATCGAACAAATGAGATTTTTGTTCGATCAAACGTTTGACAAATTCGGTTTTGCCTGAACCACTAGGTCCAGCAATCAACATGTTAAAAGGATGGCACAGATACAAAGCGTTCCAACTTTGACGATCTAACTTTTCGTCAATCACTTTGACTACAGAAGCAGAAGAGGCAGACGAGGCAGAAGATGATGTAGCCATGACTGAGGTAGGAAGATTTTTGAGAAGAAGACAAAAGACTCAAGACATTTTATACGTTTCATACACGTTTATTTATTTGTTTAAAAAACAAACCAACACAACAAACAAAAACATTTTTTTTTACAAGTCATGAAGGACAAAAATGCAGACCGAAAAAATGGTCAGGTACAAGATTAAGGCTACCACTAAAAGAATGAAAGTTCTGTATAAACAAGTCAATGTACAACATTCTGGTGTGCTAGGAATGGAAGGCCCAGGCACCGGTGGTAGTATTCTTCTGGTCTCTGTGGTGGTGGTAGAAGAATGAAATGTCTCTGACAGTAAGGAGGGGGTGTGTTCCTCAGAGGGTTGTATTTGGACGACGACAACGGTGTGGTCTTTCTCTGCTGTGTCAGGTTCTTCTTCCAGGATGGTTTCTAAGGTCATTTTTTTTTGTGTGACTTAGGTTCCCATTTCACTTTTTGACACTTAGTGGTGACGAGCCAGATCTTTGGCAAACTGTGGTACTTCTTGTAGCCAAACATCGAAACCAACACTTTTCCAGTCACGTACATCTTTCCAACTGGTAAGTTGTTGGTGCATCCAACTAACAAGGCACACTTCTTCAAAGGTGTCAAGGCAAGATAAAGTTTGACTAATGTCTTCTTCACACGGAGGTACCCCACTTGTGATGTTCATCACCACTCTCAACACTTTGAGTATAATTTGTCTTTCGTGTACCGATAAAGCATGAATGCTCATGTTGTTGTTGGGGTTTTTTTGGGGTTTTTTTTATGGTTTATCAAAATAGTCCAAAACAACCACGGGTCCTCCAAAATAATCCAAGGCAAACACTTGTCCTAAAAAATACTCCACAACGAATGTCCTGGAAAACGAAATCCAAGAAAGGTAGTCACTAAGACACACACTGCATAGCGTCCAAAATTCAATGGAAACAGTTCTTGTATCAAGTCTTTATAATAACACGATCGTTGACTTCCTTCCACGGAATACGTTTCACAAGTGAAGACCACAGATCAGGCATGGTGAGCTTTTATAGTTTGAGGTTCCTAAGGTGGGTATCTTTGGTGGTGGGTTTTTATATCCAGGTTCTTTTGTGATAGACTATTCCCGGCATTCTACAATGAAAGGTTTTCTCCAGAATCTTTCTTCTGACAGTTTGGAAGTAAGCATACCTTAAAAATCGAGAAATGACTTTGAGTTTGCGTTTCACTTGGATCTTGACAAACTCTCGGTAAATGCGCGTTCGCCCCACCACAATAGCCCGAGCCAAGCACATCTGGTCTTGAGTATTGTCGATTTGGACGACACTGCGTTTGGTAGTACGAAGATCGTCCACGAGTAACGGTTTCCTACTTCGTCCACTTCCTCAAGGAGGGGAAACGTGAGTCAAGTAAAGTGTGGCCTTTCCATCGGTGATGGTAAACTTGTCGTTCGATTGTTGAACATGTTCTATTTTGGACATGACTTTGTTTGGCGTTAATTCTGCCGGGGTGCTGAACTCGATCCAAACAGGACTCTTCAAATTGTCATGATGAATGGCCAGTCTCAATCGATCGTCTTCTTTGGCTCCACATTGTCGTTTCAAGTTCATTAAGACAGAATCCCACAAATCGCTAATGAACCCCGCCGCTTTCTCGGGAGGTACATTTTGACTTGAAGTCTTTAAAGTGAACCGTGTGAGTGTAAGCTGTAGTTTTAAATTTTCGAGAAGTTATTTTTTCCGTCTCTCGAATCCGATAGTAATTTTCAGGAGGAGCCAAGGTAGTAGGTAGTGTTTTTTGGTCAGGAGTTCTGGTGTTGGTAGTGGTGCTGGTGGTGGATTTTGTTTTGGGTGGGTTAGAAGTTTGGGTTTCAGGTTCACTCATCTCCTCTTCGAAGTCACTAGCATGGACTTGAGCTAGTAGTTCATCTAGCGGTGTTTCAGGCGGTACGGAATGCCTTCGTCGTCGTGGCCTCTTTGTTTCTTCTTCTTCTTCTTCTGTTTTCTCATGGCTTGGGCGTGATCTTTTCATCTTGAAGTTTACTCTGAATCTGATTCAGTTTCACCCAGGGAACCTATATATATATATATATAGACCTTCTTACCTTCAGAATCACTGGTCGTGGTTGCACTTTCAAACTGTGAAGATGGAAAAGTACTGCGCTCGAGATAAAAGTCAAGATACTTGCTATGTCTGCCAAGAGAAAGGACATTGGGCTTCAGAATGTCCACAACGTCAACAAAAAAGAGATTTTGGAATTGAATTGAATAAGTATGTCCATAAGGTGTATGATAATTATGCTGCTGACATACTTGGTAATGTCTATCATATGAAGTCTGGAAGGAAAGTCAAAGGAAATTTGAATTCATTTGGAATGATAACTATTCATGTTGCTGGTAAGGAAGGAAAGAGGGAGAAACATACGAGTCGAGGGAGATTTGTCTTTGAAGCGGTGAATGGAGTGGATCTACCAAGACATAGTCAAGTGGTACATCTCAATGATGTACTTGATGATGATAGAATAGAAAATCTTCAAGTGATGACTGGTAGTGAACGAACATGTTTGCACAAACATGTGAAGAATGATAAAGAAAAAAGGAGAGTTAATTTTGGAAGTGCTAGAAGTGTGATGTGCCAGTTTGTTGGTGAGACTGAGGAAAAAAAATTTGGAAGTATGGCAAGGGCTATTCAGTATTTTGATTGTAATAAAGGAAGTATCTATAATTGCTGTACTGGGATTTATAAGTCGGTCTTTTCGAATAAGTTCCAGAAAAGATTTCAAGCTAGATTGGAAGAGCCAGAGAAGAAGAGTCAAGGAACTAGTGGATTTGTGAGACCTGTGAAATTAACTGACTTGAATTCAGGATTATATAGTCGGATGGATTCCACTTGTGATGTGGCAAGATGTTTTGGATTAGATCAGCTTGAAGTTTACAGGATTTGTATGAAAAGGCAGTGGATTCGAGATGCTAATGGACATTTTATTAAGTTGGAGTTTATCAATGAGAGTCCAAAAGAAAGTTATGAGAAAATTGTAGACAAGAATCTTCCTGAAGTGTCAGAACAAGAAGAGGATGAAATGGTGGAGATGGAAATTGATTGAAATGTATTGGATTTATATGAAATTGTTTTATTACCACGAGTAACATAATGTATATACATTGAATAAAATATAATTATTATTGATGTATATCTCTGAATGGTCTTGTGTGGTTTTTTTATTGAATTTGAAAAAAATAATAATTATGTTCTCTCTCTCTTTCTATCGATCTAAAAAGTAACCTCTCTCTCTATCTGTTATCTCACTCTCGATCTGAAACCCTACCATGTTTTCCATCGCGTCCGCGCGTTAAGCATATAAAGCGGTGCGTTGGCCAGTGTAGTCATTCGGTAAATTTCTTTCCCCATTGTAGAAGATTTGCTGTTGATTTTCTTTCCCGGTTTCTGCCATACTTCGATTGTGGGACTCCTAGTTCTTTCTGCCTTCTTGCATCAAGGACCTCCCTGACATCCTCAATATATCTCTGGGCAGTTTTCTTCTGCAGCCAGACTTCATTCAACCCCATTGCGTATGACTGGTCGTAGATATATTGGAACGCCTGTTGGTCTAATTCGGCTCCACTCATTTCCGGCGGTGTGTTCGGTTCCGGGGTGGGTGGGGGTGACTTCCACGCTTCCGCCGCTACCTGTTTTACCGATGGTTTGGCCGGATAATTTACAGCCGATATAGGCGCGGATGAGGCTTGAGGCGCAAGTGGGGGAGTTTTTTTTCCCCTCGCATCCTGCATGTTGGTCCCCTCTGGGGTGTTTTTTTCCTTTTGTGTTTTCCCTCTTGTCCCAGCTACAGCTGCTGCTGCTGGGGGTGGAGTGGTCAGCGCTGGTGTTGCTGTTGGTAGTACCGTGACAGGGCCGCCAGCACTCGGCTGGGTCTGCACTCGTTGCTCCCTCTGTTGAGGCTTCGGTTGTCCTCTCGCTGGTCCTCTGTTTCTCCAATCCATTGGGGTTCTGTCTTCATACACATTTCTTTTATCTTCCCAGATTAGGAGAAGAGTTGTCCTTTTCTCCTGAGCTCTTAAGCTCCAGTCTGATGCCAGTGAAAGGCCAAGGCCCTTCAGGGCATTCAGGGCGTGCTCTGGTATAATTTCCATCGCTAGCGCTATTTGTAGTGTTATCTACTGCTCTGTTCGCTGTCGGCCCGTTAATACTAGCGGCATACACCTGGAATCATCTGATAGTGTACCACGGGCTCCAAACCAACTATGTTACCTACCACACACCCTTGGGCGGATTGGATATGGCGGACATTTTAGACCCCAACAGTCCGAAAGTGCTAACCAGACGGACGCTAACACAGGGAATGCCAGACCACCTGAAGCCGCATTTCCTGAAGCCGCTACAGAAGAAACCCCTCGGTCCTTCTAAGGACTAAAAAGAGTACGCAAAATGCCTATCGGGTTTCAAATTGGCACAGAAACCCCATTTTTTGACTAAAACTCTCTGAAAAACACAAATTTGATCAATTTCGAACCACCGTCAAAAATTATTACTCAAAATTGAAGTGCGCGTGATACGAAAATGAGATGAGTAATTTTTACTCAAAGATTGGTATTGTTTTTGGAAAATAATATGTACACTTAGTACACAAAATTTTTACAAATCAGGAATAAGCGCGTTATTTAAAAAAAAAAAAAAAATTTCTTTGTAACTTGAAGTATTGTCATAATTGAACAAGTGGCTAACACTTCATTGGTATTAGGGACAGCCCGACTTAGTTAACTGGGCAGAATTTGACCTTTCCGCTTCGTGTCTCCCTTGCCAAAGCCCAAGCCGCCTGCCACGTTCCTGACATAGCATGCTGTGCATGCCGTAAAGCGCAAGCGGTTTTTACAGCTCTGTTTAAACCGCTTGACGAACCCCAAACTGATGCTACAGCAACAGTTTGGGGGCAAATTAAATAGTGCGCTGTGCGCATATTAATCAGACGTACATGACGAGATTCGTCGCACACGTCTATAATCCAAATTCAGTCAGTCAGTGTAGTCATCATTCCATTCAGGCAGCGCAGGTGGAGCAGAGCAGACGTGTGGCAGAAGTGCTAACCGGTAGAGGGAGACGCAGTGGACGAGGAGGGAAGGAGGCAGTCTTGGCAGCCTTGCAGCAGCTATGGAGTACTCAACTACAACTGCAAGACCATCCCTCTTGCAGTATGGAAGTATGGGGCCCAGCTGCTGTGCTGACCAATTGAGGGTATGTCGACCTATCCCCCCGCCAACAGCCGACCACATGGAGCAGCAATATAGCAAGCTACCAAGGGGGCGCTGCGTTAATGAAAGAGCCAGCATGGCAGATAGACAGAGCTTCTCTACCGGGGACCACCTGCAGAAGAATAATAGTCCTTCTAAGGGCTAAATAGTTCTTCTAAGGGCTAATTCATTGCCTGAATCAATGGGGTTTTCAATTTGGCTTTTTTTCGAAAACCCCTTTTGATTATACTCTTTAAAACACAAATTTGATCAATTTAGAACCACCGTCTAAAATATTACAACTTACAACTGTAGTGTACGTGAAACGAAAAAGATATGAGTAATTCTTACTCAAAGATTGGTATTTATTTTTTGTGCAAATAATATGTACACTTTGTACACAAAATTTTTACAACTGAAAACATACGCGTTAAATGGAAAATTCTTGTAACTTGTAGTATTGTCATAATTGAATAAGTGGCTTACACTTTATTGGTATTAGGGACAGCCCGACTTAGTATAACTGGGTAGAATTTGATCATGTATGTACGTTCTTGGCGTTTCAGCTTCCGCCACGCTTCGCGCTTTCGCTTGCTTAGTCCGTGCCGCCTTTTCCACTCCAGACTGTATAACTTGAAGCAATTCAATAACAGGTGCGCTACAACGCGCACATATATTCATGTAAACATTGTGGTTCTAGTCCTATGTACAGGTATAAAGGTACACACTCTCCAATAGCGCGCATTCATTTAACCCCCTTAATTGTGGGGAACCATGCTGCGCTGGAGGGGTGTACTCAGCAAAATGTCAGGTGTGTTGCGAACTGTCAACACACCTGACTAAATATGAAATTAAAATTTACACATCCCTCTGGGGTGTGTAAACGGTACTCATCCTCCAATAGCGCGCATTCATTTAACCCCCTTAATTGTGGGGAACCATGCTGCGCTGGAGGGGTGTACATAAAATAGAGTCAGGTGGTTGCAATCTGTCAACACACCTGACCACTTAACCCCCCTATGCGTGCTTCGCACGCTGTGGGGGTAAATAGTCGTACATGCCCGAATGGGCGAAAACGACTTTAATCCAAGCACAACAACAGTGTAGTCATTCTCGTTGACTCGTCAAGATCTCAACAGTTCAAAAGAAGATGGCAGCAACCAAGATTACAAAGCTGAATGAAGCTATGGTAAACATTCAGAGGGTGAAGAATCATTTGATGGAGACCCAGCCGGAGAGAAAGACGATGACGTTCATTCAAATGGCGCATGATCTAGTAGAAGAGGTGCTGAGAGAAGAAATACTTCGGGAAAGAACATTTAAAATAAATGGATTGTATATTTGTGGTGTGTGTAAGTTTTGTGTTTGATAGAAAAATTTTTTTTTTAAAAATGGATTGTATATTTGTGGTGTGTGTAAGTTTTGTGTTTGATATAAAAAAAAATTAAAAAGTAAAAAAATGGATAGTGTGGTGTGTGAAAGTTTAATATAAAAAAATTTTTAAAAAATAAAAAAAGGATAGTGTGGTGTGTGTAAGTTTGTGTTTGATATAAAAAAAAATATAAAAAATAAATTGTATGTTTGTGGAGTGTGCTTGGTTTATAAAAAAAAAAATAATAAAAATAAAAAAAAAATATGGATGGTATGGTGTGTGTTTGATTTTTATCAAAAGTAGTTTCTTTTAGGTCCGCACTTTTTAGAGTAAGGGGTGATGGAGTGCAAAATCCGCGAAGCCTAGAATGATGTCAAACGAATGACGTCAGACGCGGGGTAGTGGGGTGATGTTTTTTTTTTTGTGTTTTTAGGTGTAAGGGATGTTTTCCTTCACGTCCGCGCTTCTAGTATATTAAAACAACGTCTTCCCTAGTCGAGCTACCCATTTTATTCAACAAACAATGAATAAACAAGAAACAATCAGACAGATTCGAGTTCATCTAGAGGTGGCGTGGCACCTCCTCCATGACCTGGAAAAGAAGGAGGAGGAGGAGAAGGAGAAGAATATCCCCATCAAACCCCACCGGATGATGGAGGAGGAAAATAAGGAGAATTGGGATCCGGAAGCGGACCATCCTCCCTTTATACTAAACAACAAGCGCTGCAGCATGAGCTTCAAAACATGGAGGGGGAGCTGTCCTGCGTGCAGGGCAAAGCCTGGGAGGTGCCCACACCTCCTCTAAATGAACTCTTCAACAAATCCAACGGTCCTTATCAGGACCACCCATTTTTCAAGAAAGATTAATTATTCCCATCATTGCCATGTCTTACACACACGACCCCCGTATGTAGTGACGAAGACAACGTCCTCTACTATCAAAAACACCCCCACCCAGTTTTTGATGGTAGAGGACGTTGTCTTCGTCACTACATACGGACGCTATGATAAATTCCCGTTACTGCCCCCAAGTGCCACATTCTGCCCTATAAATCTTGGCACTTTTTGCCAAATAGTGCCCCCAAGTGCCCCACAATGCTAAATTCCCGTTACTGCCCCCAAGTGCCACCTTCTGCCCCCAGTACCCACATATAACTAACTACTCCTGTGCATGTATTGAAACCGTGACTCTTGGATTACAAATTCAATGCTCTACCAACTTAGTTACCACGACTCCCCTTACATGTAAACAAAGAGCATGTTGATTATAAGCAAACCACTAAAATGAATTACAGATAATTACTGGGAACTTGATCCCTGCTGTGGAGTTGATACCCAGACAGATAGGTGAAGTGTCTCGAGTATTACATCTGCAATAAGAAATGACTTCTGGCTTGTTTGTTACTTAGAATAAAATAGTACAACCTTGGATCATACCAATTGGTGTTTACAATAATATTTACATAAACACATGGCAGATTTATCTCAATCAATATATAGTAATGCTGTCCAAACAAGAGAGATGGTATGTCTGTATGCCATCAGGAGCTAAGGTCCTTGATTTTTAAAAAAAATGGTAAAATTGTATCTTTGCAACCGTTTTTTTAAATATTTTTTTTATGTAGTTCATGTTGGAAAATTACTCAGCAGACATTGGACAGACAAAGTAGTTGCAGGATTGGATAATATGGTTTATGTTGCATCAAGGATTGTAACTGAGTAATTGGAATATTTGTGTTAATTTTGTTTTCATCACACACTGTTCGAAAATGTTATGTTCCTTTTATGTTCTTGATTGTTAAACTTAGATTTAAGTAGTAATATGAAACATATAAAATCTAGTAGCAAGAGAAACTTGCTAGACATTTGTGTTCTGTTGTCACATTATGTGACGTCATGGAGACGTGATGTACTATGTCAGGTTTACATTCTTTTCCTATGTACGTGCCCCTGAGTTAAAAGAAATATTTATTAATATTGTCGTTGAATTAAATATAACAGTACAAATCTGGGAAATTTTAATTGTGAATAAATATTATGATGTATATAAACGTTGCAAACACTGGACTTTCTCGTTCTTTTCCATAATGAAGCACGCGAAAAACATGAAAATAATGGCAGAGACTAGAGGCACTTTAGATGCCAGTATTTTCATACTGTAGGGCTGTAGCTTATAAATACCATGTTTTACTCGTTACCTAAAGAGCTTGCTACATGAGTGGGGCCTTTCTCAAGCTACTAGTGCAGAACTTGCTACATAAGTGGGGTCTTTCTCAAGGTGCTTGTGCAGAGCTTGCTACATGAGTGGGGCCTTTCTCAAACTACTCGTGCAGAGCTTGCTACACGAGTGGGGCCTTTCTCAAGCTACTCGTGCAGAGCTTGCTACATGAGTGGGACTTTTATCAAGCTACTTGTGAAGAGCTTGCTACATGAGTGGGGCCTTTCTCAAACTACTCGTGCAGAGCTTGCTACACGAGTGGGGCCTTTCTCAAGCTATTCGCGCAGAGCTTGCTACATGAGTGGGGCATTTCTCAAACTACTCGCGCAGATCTTGCTACATGAGTGGGGTCTTTCTCAAGCTACTTGTGAAGAGCTTGCTACACGAGTGGGGCCTTTCTCAAACTACTTGTGAAGAGCTTGCTACATGAGTGAGGCCTTTCTCAAGCTCCTCGTGAAGAACTTGCTACATGAGTGGGGGCTTTCTGAAACTACTCGTGCAGATCTTGCTACATGAGTGGGGCCTTTCTCAAGCTATTCGCGCAGAGCTTGCTACATGAGTGGGGTATTTCTCAAACTACTCGCGCAGATCTTGCTACATGAGTGGGGTCTTTCTCAAGCTACTTGTGAAGAGCTTGCTACATGAGTGGGGCCTTTCTCAAACTACTTGTGAAGAGCTTGCTACATGAGTGGGCCTTTCTCAAGCTACTTGTGAAGAGCTTGCTACATGAGTGGGGTCTTTCTCAAGCTACTTGTGAAGAGCTTGCTACATGAGTGGGGTCTTTCTCAAGCTATTCGCGCAGAGCTTGCTACATGATTGGGGCCTTTCTCAAACTACTTGTGAAGAGCTTGCTACATGAGTGGGGCCTTTCTCAAGCTACTTGTGCAGTAATGAAGGTTATTAGTTATTCCTATTTAATTCTGACACTCATTACCAGGTCACTGAAAAAGTATCATATATGTCATGAACTTCAACCGCGACTATAAATGTTGGATATATTACATCATGCTATGTTCAAATAATGTCCATCGCAGAGTGGACACACACACACACACACACACACACACACACACACACACACACACACATATATATATATATATATATATATATATATATATATATATATATATATATATATATATATATATATATATATATATATATATATACTCAGTAAATTCGGTTTGAATTTCAAACTTTATTTATCTCTGTACAGAGTTTTCTTTGTCTTGGAATTTGCTCTTTGTTACTTGGCAATTACTGTGCAAAACCAAAACAGAAAGTGGTACATGTAAATCATGTACAAAAACAGCTAGCAGTTTGACGGCATGTTTTATGTAAGGAAATTTGTAAAAGCTTGCTTCCATTTAAAAAACCATATTACATATCCATTGTTAGCGTTGGCATCACTTATTTATGCATTTTATAATAAACCGTGCCTATAATGGATTGTAATGCCTCCGATGTGACTCATTGTACATGATGGAGACCAAACATGGTTGTAAAGGGGCTAGGGCCAAATGTCGGCCACAGCATGAAATATGGAGAATAATTCAAGCTGGATTAAAATGATTGCTGAATGGAAGTGTGTATGATTATCTTTCCTGCCATCAAGGTCCTTCATGTTTGTACAAATGTCACCCACTACCAAATTATTGCTGCTGACACCTTTAAAAAAACAGCAACAACAAAAATGAATGACTACCTTTATGAAATTTGCAACATCAAACTTAACAGGAAGTTTTGTCAATCTTATTTGTACCTGCCATGCACATTGGCCAATAACTTGGTGAATGGATGCACATTTTGATATTGCTGCCATTTCTTATTGTATATCTCTTATTGTATATATCTACAGCAACACGTTGGTGATTTACCTCTGATCCAATAAAATAAATCTATAATTCTTGAAAAGAAGATTTTTGATCGTATCTATTAAAGATGATAATAATTGTGTGTATGCCTGATTTTCTTTTTTGAATGACATGATCTGAAGTATCAATTGTATGTAACTTGTATTTCAGCGAAATGTGATGGAGCATAGTTGAACTTGTAACGTGAACTAAATTGTCGCGTGTAGTCTCAAACTTTAAAACGTCTAACAACGTTTTATTTGTTGAAAGTTTATATATATATATATATATATATATATATATATATATATATATATATATATATATAAACTGACCTGTATTTTAAACCTACTGCCTTCATATGTCCAAGATACAACGTACTATCTCAATAAAATACCGAAAACTAACCTTCCAGATAACACTCTCCTCGTAACTATGGACGTCTGCTCCTTATACACCAACATCCCACACGAGGCAGGTATCACAGCCTGCAAGGAAGCATGGGACGGTCGACCTGATCCTTCCCCACCGATATACTAGTTGGTCAAACTCTTAACACATGTTCTTAAGTTTAACAATTTGAATTCAACAACCAACACTTCCTACAAATGAATGGAACTGCGATGGGCACTAAAATGGCACCTTCATATGCCAATATATATATATTGACTCGAACAAAAGCTCCTCAACGAGGCACCCTACAGAGCTCTATGCTGGTGCAGATTTATTGACGACATAGAATCAAAATGGATCCAAACGGTCGACAATTTAAAAATATTTCTTGAATTCGCCAATAACTTCCATCCTACGATTAAATTTACGTCAGAGTCATCAAACAGGTCCAACATATTTTTGGATATTCAAAATACCCTCCTGGAGGGGAACATAGAAACAGACCTGTATTCTTCACCAACTGACTCTCACCAGTATCTACTCCCAACCAGCTGCCACCCCCAGCACGTAATAAAAAATCTTCCTTACGGTATGTGTGTTCGGACCAAACGCATATGCTCTAATCCGGTTACCTTTGAAAAGAGATTCGGAGAGCTCAAGGTTCACCTTAGAAGGAGAGGATACAGAAATAGCTACATCGAGGAGGCTATTAACAAAACCAGACTTCTCGACAGAGGAACCCTCCTGAAATATAAAACCAAGACAACCAACAAACGCGTTCCCTTCGTGGTTACTTTCCACCCCGACGTTCCAAAGTTACAACAGATAATTCGGAAGCATTGGAACCAGACTGAATCCACAGACTGAATCCTCCGAACATCTGAAGGGCATATATCTGAAAGTTCCTATGGTTGCATACCGTAGACCTAAAAATCTGATGGACCATCTGGTACGTGCCAAGGTAACTTCAAACAAGACCACAGATTCAGGTACCTATTTCTGCAAAGACAAGCGTTGCCTAATTTGCAAAAAATATTCAGAAGTTCGACGACATGAGTTAGCTACACTATCAATCAGAAGCTAGGATGCCGAACCAAAAATGTAATCTATCTTCTAACATGCAAGATCTGTGGCACTCAATATGTTGGCGAAACCGTTGATTTCAGAAAACGAATGAATAACTTCAAGAGCCACATTCGCAACAAAATCAAAGTGAAACTCAATTACCACTACAACTCAACTGGGCATTCAGTCGAGTCGCTCGAGATGCTAGCAATTGATTCTAACCTGGGGTGGATCGATATAGAACGCACACGTAAGGAATTATACTGGATACTTCAATTGAAAACTCGTGCGGAGTTCAGCCTAAAGGAAAAAGTCTAAAATTCCTATTGCAATCTTATCATAACTACACCAGGCATCAGTTTATCAGACGTACGCATCTTTTTTGCGATAATATTTACCCAAGTAAATATTCCGTAACTCTTTACATGTAGTATTGGTAATCTTCTTCTTGTTCGTCTTCTTCCTCTTCTTCTTCTTGCTATTATTATTATTATTATTGTTATTATTATTATTGTTGTTGTTGTTGTTGTTATTGTTATTATTATTATTATTATTATTATTATTGAACTCTTGTTCATTATTCCGCTATACCATGCTCTTGACATACTTCCTTAGTACCTCCATTCATAACTTTACTGGGATATAATTTCATTCGCACATTTTGATGATGGCGTTGATTTATCGCCGCGCGTGGTGTCAGTCCTTTGTTCAAAGTCTGGAATTAGGTCAAAACACTTTGGTCTTCTGCGTGATACGTATGATAAACACTTTGAATTTAACTTTGTTGGGCTGATGGCAGCATAACATAGATTTTTAGTTTACCCGTTTTAGACCTTTTTTAAAGTTTGTCTTCTTTCTTTCTTCTATTGTTTATCCTTTGTTTGTTTATTTCCCTGTCATTTAAACACGTGAGAGTAAAGACATTTTCTTGGCCTTTGTGTTTGGTGTTTGTTTTGTGGATGTAAATTGTTTCTTCCCCTGACGAAGAGTTTGTTTAGCTCGAAACCTTGGGAAACCGTTTTTGTATTTGCGCCGTTATCAATTTGTGTGGCAATTTTTTAAAAATATTTTCATGAAACTCCTTTTTGTATTATCGATTTCCTTTGTTAATGTTCAGAGTCTATCAATCAGATCAATATAATTTAAACCAATTTTTGTCTCCAATTCTTGCTTATTGTGCATATGTTTTTGTTTATTTTAGTTTTAACTATTTCAGTACTACCACTTTATGGAATTTTCTTCTTTCTTTTTCGCAATCTATTTCAGTTTTTAATACATCTGTATCTATTGTAAAATTTTGTTCCAAATCACTGAAGTCTTTCATTTTCATTTAATCCTTGGTTATATTTAATTTAATCCTTGGGTATATTTCATTTAATCCTTGGGTATATTTTGTTAATACTACCATGCACCACAACGATATTTTCAAACTAGTTCTCTATCACTATATTCTTTTGTATTTGTTTTATATTGTTCAACTCCAGCGTGTAATATGCTGTAAAATTCGGAGAATGCAACATCTTTTAGCGTTTTTATATTATCCCTCAAATTTGTAAAACATAAATCGTAAGTTATTTTCGTAGATTTAATCTTGCCTTCATTCACATTCATGTTTGTTTGTTTTTTTGTTTTTTGTTTTTGTTTTTTTTTTACGCTCTCTACCTTTTTAGTTATCTACTTTATTTTTCTGCAACTCTGACTGTGTAATAGTGTTAGCTGTTATCTTGTTGTTCAGGTCAGTAACTTTTGTTACAAAATCGTTTATTACCAGGTTAGTAATTTTTGTTACAAAATCGTTTATTACCAGGTCAGTAAATTTTGTTACAAAATCGTTTATTACCAGGTTAGTAATTTTTGTTACAAAATCGTTTATTACCAGGTCAGTAAATTTTGTTACAAAATCGTTTATTACCAGGTCAGTAAATTTTGTTACAAAATCGTTTATTACCAGGTTAGTAATTTTTGTTACAAAATCGTTTATTACCAGGTCAGTAACTTTTGTTACAAAATCGTTTATTACCAGGTCAGTAAATTTTGTTACAAAATCGTTTATTACCAGGTTAGTAATTTTTGTTACAAAATCGTTTATTACCAGGTCAGTAAATTTTGTTACAAAATCGTTTATTACCAGGTTAGTAATTTTTGTTACAAAATCGTTTATTACCAGGTCAGTAAATTTTGTTACAAAATCGTTTATTACCAGGTCAGTAATTTTTGTTACAAAATCGTTTATTACCGTTTAAATATCTTTATCAATCTGTTAGATTCAATTATTAAAACCTCTCTGTAACTGTTGCACTCTCCAAAATTACAAATGGCAGTTATATCAGTAAAGGTTTTTTTGGGGATGACTGTTCTTTCCCTTACTAGGTCTTGAATAACAGTCTATAAGGTATTTAATCTCTGTCTGGACAATTTCTTTGCATCTAAAGTATTTTTTTTTTTTTTTTTTATCATCAATCTGTTCTTGAAGCTCCAATATTTTGTTGGCTCTTTCATTGCCACTCTGTTCAATAGCAATTATAATTATTTCTACTGGTCATCGACCTGAGGAGCTTATGGGATGGTCTGTCATCCGTTGTTCGTCCTTCTGTTAGCACAAGTTTATTATCGTTACTCTTCCTAAACTACTTGGAAGATTTTGCCATGAAACTTTACATGTACATTCATCCCATGATCTAGTTGGTTCTAAATGAAAATGGTGCCTCTCGGACATCCAATATGGCGGCCACGGCAGCCATCTTAAAAATCTTGTTATCGCTACTCCTCATGAATTGTGAATAGGGTTTTCACTAAAAGACTTCTTATGATGTATAGTTGGTCTTAAATGAAAATGTTGCTGATCTAGCATCCAATACGACCACCATGGTGACCATCATGAAAGTCTTATTATTGCTACTCCTTCTGAACGAAAAGTAATATTGCCATGGAGTTCTCACCAGAAGACTTCTTAAGATGTATATTTAGTCCTAAATGAAAATGGTGCAGCTCAGACATCCAATATGGTTGCTACAGTGGCCATCTTGAAAATCTTATCACTACTCCTGAATGAATTGTCATTTCAGCATGGGGTTTTCCCTGGAAGACTTCTTATAATGTCTAGTTGGTCCTAAATGAAAATGGTGCGAATTTGACATCCATAGCAGCTAATTTGAAATTCTTGTTATTACTGAACAATATCAGAGATGGTTTCAACACTCAGCAGTTAAAAGGAAGAAATGGTTTTATCATAAATTCCTGGAAGTTCTTTTCGACAAGTAGAGCATCAGTCCTTTTGAGGGATTCTTGTTGATTCTCAACTTCTTCCCTCAAGGACTTAAAATCTTTAAAATTATTAGATACATCACTTTTTCAGGATTTGTTAGACGGGTAATACGGTTATTTATGAGGTTTAAGTCACTGTTTATTGTTAGATCAAGTGCATCATCTTTTACATACGCTTTTGTCTCAGTGTTAAAAGGAAAACCAAAGTTCACATAGAAAATATACCTTAATGCACGACACCACAGCTATTTATTTTGCTTGGAAGGCATATGCTACGGGAATGCCATACTGTTCCAGCTTCATCTCTGATGTTGACATTCAGTCTGTTGATTTAGCTGAAGAAAGCAGTAATAGCATTGCATTTAATTATTGGTAGTGTTATAAGTTGGTTGCTTATGATTGTTGGACAGGCTGTTTCTTTCCTTGCTGAATATATTTCTTGTTTTATCATTAGTAGGTTTGTTATTTTCATTTTGTATAAAATGTGTAAACAAATCATCCCACCGAGTCAGAAGTTCGTAATTGGAATGTGTCCGTATTTCATAACCTATTTCAAAAAGTAAACTATAGCAACTGGTGCAACCATTAGTATCAAAATAAATGATTGTTTGTTTATTCCGTGATCAGACTTCGCGCTCCGGGATAAATATTGTTTTTAGGCCTTTCTAAATTATCTCTTTTTTTAACGTCCGAGAATCGGATAGAATTGATTGACCTGACAGTAGAGTCATCGTCATCATAATCTTTCTGCTCTACTTTTCTGTAATTTTGTCTTTATGTTTGTTCTCTGCAATTTTTGTACTGTCACGGATTGTTTATCAGAGTAATGGAATACTGTTCTTTGTTACCTCGGTATTGATGTTTGGATTTAATCCCAGTTTAAACGAGTCACTGGATGTCTGTAAATTATTGCTGTATCCAATGATAGTACCCATTTCTATCATCAGGTGTCTCGGTAACAAAATGATACTGTCACCACCAACAGCCGAATCCAATTTCACTTTTGAATCTGTCACGTATTGTTTCAATTTTGCAATGATATTTTCGTCTGTGTTAATCATACTCTGCTAAAATTAATAGTTCCATTAGCGTTTTTACGGCGTGTGATACTGTCGAAACAGTCTGTACAATGGATGTTCTGTTTTGTATCTGTGTATCTAAAAAAAAGACATATGATGTTAAGCTTTGATTCAACCTTACAATACCTTCATAGTTCATACCATTGATATCTTGCTGACAGAAGCATGTCCAGACAGTAGGTTCATCCTTGTACGCCATATAGTTCATTTCCTCAGTTGACAATGCGCTCCAGTATTCAGCAGTACCTGCTCCCTATTTATATTTACTTTTCTAAGCAGCCAATGCAACAGCCAGTGTAGGTTCTTGAGAACCTTGGTGTACAGTTTCATGTTCTTGTAGCCCATTATGTATCAAGTGTTTGTTCGTTTTTATTTTCTTCCCTTGAGGTATCTCCAGTTATGCTGTGGTAGAATTTCAAGATTGTTGCAGAGCAAATTCAAATTATTTGATTTTGACTGCATCGTCACCGAGTAATTGTATTAAATAAACATGCAGTTTGTGTCCTGATTTGACTAACTATAATTGTGTCCTGATTTGACTAACTCTAACTGTGTCCTGATTTGACTGACTCTGATTGTGTCCTGATTTGACTAACTCTGGTGCCTTTGTATATATCAAATGCGTTAAGGAAATTCCACAACCAATAGTTGCCATGCACACTGACCAATTTAGTTGATTTTACCAAACTTTCAGGTCACACTGTGATCTGTATCTTTTCTTATAATCACCACTGTAAAATTGTAAGTGTAGCTATTAAAAAATGTTTATATGTATATAAAAAAATGTTTTTCAGTATAGTAAATGTTTATCTTGTAAAATGCATCTGCCATGTTAACTTGGTTCAGGTGATATAACCAATTTAGACCATTATCATGAGTTGGAAGGCAAGGACAAGGAGTTGTACTCATTAGTTTCTTTATTCTGAGGTCTACTTATCTATGATAAAGTGTTAGCTTTTGCGAACTAAAATATAGAATGTGGAACAATGTTCACCTATACTTTGGATATGAAATTAATTTTTTTTTCTTAAAAAAATGTAAATATATTGAGCCTCTATTTTCTATATCTCCACATTCACGTGTAATCTGTTGATATCTCCACATTCACGTGTAATCTGTTGATATCTCCACATTCACGTGAAATCTGTTGATATCTCCACATTCACGTGTAATCTGTTGATATCTCCACATTCACGTGAAATCTGTTAATATCTCCACATTCACGTGTAATCTGTTGATATCTCCACATTCACGTGTAATCTGTTGATATCTCAACATTCACGTGTAATCTGTTGATATCTCCACATTCACATGTAATCTGTTGATATCTCCACATTCACGAGTAATCTGTTGATATCTCCACATTCACGTGTAATCTGTTGATATCTCCACATTCACGTGTAATCTGTTGATATCTAAACATTAACGTGTAATCTGTTGATATCTCCACATTCACGTGTAATCTGTTGATATCTCCACATTCACGTGTAATCTGTTGATATCTCCACATTCACGTGTAATCTGTTGATATCTCCACATTCACGTGAAATCGGTTGATATCTCCACATTCACGTGTAATCTGTTGATATGTCTCTCTGATCTGTTCATTTCTTTCATTGTAATAACAGCTTAATCTCATTTGTGTACAGAATCTTGGTATTTCTGGTATTTATGCATTTCTATTTTCCGTTTCTGCTGTCAGTTGTTTCTGTGTTACATTTGTAACATTTTACATCTACTGATTGTGCTTTGCACACATGAATTATGATTGATTGTATCTCCGACACAAGTCGCCTTGGACACGATTGTAGTTCGTGAACAACAGCCAGTTTTGATTGTATCATTTATTTCAGTAGTTTCATTTAAATTACTACGAGATGTTGAATTAAAAATATCTCAAGACTAAATATTCAAAATCTGTATATCTATACACTGTGAAAGGTGTACTGCATTGTAATCATCAAGATGGTCCAGAATTTCTTTTCATATCAACTGAATTTTGTTAATTGTGTGGTAATTCTTTGTGTGTGTGTTTGCGTGTATATATATATATATATATATATATATATATATATATATATATATATATATATATATATATATATATATATATATATATATATATATACATATATATATAGTAAACTTCTCAAAACCGAAAGTATTCCGGAATCCCCTCCAGACTGACATTTTTTTGGAGTCCCGAATTTTCCCTTCTTTAGTATCATAATTGTTTTCCTCCAGTAAACCGAAACCTCTCAACTCCTATACTGAAACAAATTTCGATCCCAAATTTCAATTTTACGCTGAAAGAAAAAAAATAAAAAAAAAATAAAAAAATAAAAAAAAAATCTATGAGACCCGAAACTCACTTCAAGGTTGGAAATGTATTTTAGCTGCTAAATTCATGACACACGTTGGAACAGATTTAATTATAATTTGCAAGTACTGTAGTAGGCTTCATCTTTGAGACAAAGACATGGAAAATGTCCCAAGGGCACGCGAGGTTAAAGACAATACTTGACACGCATGCCGACACAGATTAGGGCTGATAATAGGCTAATCTGAGTCTTTCCACCATATAAAGAAGCCATCTTTTAAGGCGAATTATTCAAAACTAAATGCTTGTAGGTAAGCCATTTAAGAAAGATCACGAGTATCTATTTATTGTCTAATTGTGATTGATGCTATCCATTTGCATACATGATCAATATAACGTTTTTAATTTTAAAAATTTTTTTTTTTACATTAAATACCAGGACTTTATTAACCTGGCATGTGGGCTCGCTTATGATTCTTTGCTGACAAGGACCGACAATACAGATTTCGAAAAGCCAGATTCACTCAATTGATTTTCAATGGATAAAAATCATTACATACATGAATTTAAGTAGCCATGACTATCATTGTCTTCAGTCACATGTCAGGATGTCAGAACGACCAGCTAAGCGTCCTAGGATTGAACTATTCGTGCAGGATAAAATTTGTCTGATCAATGAGCATGAATCTGTACCAAAATCTACATTGAAGAAGCTAGGGGAAAAATTCGGCATATGAACATCTGCTATTTCAGATATTCTAAAGAAAATGGAATTCTAAGAGAATGAATTTCAAAACAACAGTGATGCAAAGAAGTCTCGTTTGAACAATGCCTGCAATTTTGACAAACTGAATGATCTTGGGTGGCAATAGTTTAGCCAAGCTAGGACCAAAATATTCCAATATCATGCCATATAATACTCTCTGTCTGTCTGTCTGTCTGTCTCTCTCTCATAAGCGTTTAGATAAAGACATATTTTTCACATCTGCGAAAACCTCAGTAAACCGGAAGAAAAAAACCTCTCAAAACTGATTTTTTTTTTTTTGGGAATGGGGGTCCCCCAAGCGTTTGTCGGTTTTGAGGGGTTTCACTCTATATATATATATATATATATATATATATATATATATATATATATATATATATATATATATATATATATATATATATATATATATATATCCTCTTATTAAAACGTGCCCTATATATTCTGTGCCTTTAATTCTTACAGTTTGTAAACTACCGGATGTCCTAAAATTGATTTCTCGATTTTGAATATTCTTTCTCTCAAGTTAAGAAGGTAGCTATTTACGAATATTAAAATTATATTTTGAATTTCTTACTGCTTCCCAACTTTTTAATTTAGTTGTTCCAAATGAGTCGGTTGTTAAGTAACCGAATAGATTGATCCATACTGTTCATCTACTTTCTTCTTTGCTCGTTTAAACTGGGGTCATATCTAATGATATTTGATGAGTGTTATTGTGTCCATAAATTAGCTTGGGTAAAACGTCAACCCATTTCCTGGTTTCGTTTTGAGTGAAACACTTCCACATTCTAGTCTTGAGAGTTCTGTTACGCCTTTTTACAACAGATTTTTTTTCTTCTTCTGAGTAAGATGAAAATTACAAACTGTTTTCCTTTTCCAACGATTCAATTTTTTATTATTGTAAAACACTTTTCCTTCATTAAACTGTATCTCTTTAGGCTCTCGCTCTTTGAATATTTCTCTGAAAGCATCGTATATGTTGTCTCCATATTTCGTTTTTCTTTTCTCTGTCCACGGGTGTTTATAGAAAACACCTATCACTGTCAAGATGTATTTACCTTCATCGTTGTATTTTTTTGTTTTTATATGATTACATGTCAGCAATTTCTGCTTACCACTGGTATCTCACATAGTCTCTTCTGTTTGGAAACCTTTTTCTCTCTTGCTTAATGTATATGTAGATTTAAATTCTCTGTGTGTGTGTGTGTGTGTGTGTGTGTGTGTGTGTGTTTCTTTCTTTTTGACCCTTTTAATTTGTTCCCATAATTGATTAATATTTGTCTAAGCATATGGATTTTCAGGAACGGAGTGAACATCTTTTAAATATTGTTCTTTACTGGCCATTTGAAACGGTAGTAAAACATTCAGAAAATACGTTACGCTTGGCAATTTTTTTTTTTTTTTTTTTTTTTTTTTTTTTTTTTTTTGCCGTTTAACAAACACGCCAGCATGATATCCATCCAGGGCTGGAAATGTTATTTTCAACAATATCAATCCTTTTAAACATATTAATTATTTCAGATTTATGTAACATTTGCCATTCCTTTGGTTGATTAAAAAACTGTAATATGTAAATCTGCATCTTTTCTAAAACCCTCGCAGGTATTCTTTAATAGTTGAAATCGATAAATCAACATTTTGTCCTCTTGGATGTCATTTTGTAACAGAACTAGCTTTGATCATGCTTTCATCCCATCAAAACTTTTGAACAAGATTGTTAAATCTAACACAATATAGCTGGTGTGGTGCACGTTTTTAAAATTATTTAGCGCTTAACTCAGTCCTCAGTGAAAAATTGGTACATGGTCCTATGACAAGAGGGTATTTTTGTTTGATTAAAAAAAGTCCAGAAATTTTTTAGTAATTTATACATTGAGAGAGCTGCATTTAGAATTTCTTGTAATTTGTCGATTTTGTAAAAATATTAGCGCGTAGCGAGCAAGCGACGAAAAAGATCGTCCTATTTTAATTTCACTATGGGCCAGCAATATATACACAACTCGTATATGAAAAATATGAAAACTTATTATATATTAAGCTCACCTAGGTCAGTCGTTAAAAGGCTTTATCAAATTATGATTGGCTTATATTTGGGTGTTTTTTTTATATATTTATTTACGATTTATTTTTAACAGTAGTATTGATCAGATGTGTCCTGGGCGACACCTTTAATCCTTCTTTTTTTAAAAATTGTACACTAATACCCTATACCATAAAATAACAACTAAAAATTTTAAAATTCTAGATCATCATGACTCTATCGCCACCAATGTGTGTGTGTGCGTATGTGTAGAAAAATCCTAGGCTAGCAAAATGCTACCCACCTGTATTGGACGAAAAATTACCTGAACCACACTCCAATCTTTTATTTGTAATTTAAAAAAAAAAAAAAAAAAAAAAAAACATCCTACCCACTACACGATAAAAAATAGTTTCACTACCACCATGACCCTATACTACTACAACCTTCAATTTTGTTTGTAAGAACAAAATCTTAGATCACCATGACCATATCAACCATCTTTGTAAAAAAAAAATCTATTGCTATCATAATGAAAATAATCAACACAAATCAGTAAATATTATAGCATATGAAAACATATGTTAGACCCTACCTGCTTAGTGAGCGAAGTGAGGCAAGCAGGAAGCACACCTGTCACCCGCTATTTTATATTTTTTTTAATGTCAATACTCTAACTGATAGAAACAAATGAAAACATTAAACTAATAATAATAAACGGACAGATGTTTAATAATTTTTCGTAATCTAAACCTATAAGAGGGCAAACTAAGCACTATGCAAAAATACGACCTTACGGGTAAGAAGGAAAATATATTTCTACTTTCAATATCATTGTGACGGACCCCTCGTAACAAGTGTACGATTTGGTTGGTTATCGTTATCTAGAGGATGATCGACCTCGGTGTTATTGCCCGGATCGAGTAAATAATAAAATAAATTATGAAATTTATAGATGGAATAAATAGAGATCAGAGCAGATATATAGAACAGAATAACACGAGCATCCGTACATGAAATAAACCAATTAAATCCATTACATAAAACAAATTGAGATAATACATAACATTAGAAAGATACACTTCTTTTTTAAATCAGTTACCGAATTTCAACACAAATATAATTATGTAATTAGCCGATCTGTTTAAAACGATAGACTTAGTTCATCATGGAATCGAGTGAACAATCGAAGCAATTGCCCAGCATGCCTGCATAACCTTGTTATTGCTGGTCACTCCAAATTCAACGTTGCTGTCCGGTCCAGATTGATGTTCTCCCCTTGTTTCCTTCTCACTCTGTCTTATCTAGGCTCTTTCGGTCCTCAAACTTTGTGTGGTTAGGTAGGTAGGTGGATAGGTGGAGCTTTTTCTTTAAAACAAACAAGAAGCAACCTAAATATTCCGTCAGATTTCCTCTTGGGAAGTAGACCATTACCCCACTCTCATTACGTCAGATATCGTCCTATCGGAATTCAAACAGAAACCAAAGGCTATCTGGTCAGGCCAAGCCTGACAGACCATAAACAAACCTAGTTTCAGAAGATTAATGTACTTTCTAACGGCTATTTCATCACTAACTCACATTAACATCACACGAGACATAACAGTTTCAGTTCACGTCTTAATTATAGAAATGAATCAATGAAATTCACTTCATGGTTTAACTACATTAATTTTAGTGAATACTCACTCAAGTCTTAATCATACATGAAAACATCTAAGACAGGTAAATTCACACAGATTCTCGCAACTCATATCAAATAAAGTAATGTATGAAATTCTTAGAGTACATGATTCCTATAACAATCAAGATGACAAATTCAAACAAGTCGTCAAGCTCATATAAAGAACATTATTGCACGAATTCAGAAAAAATGAACTCAAACAAATAGTTATACTCATATCAAGAAAACTGATGTACGAATTTAAACAAATAAATTCAAACAAATTACATTGATATCAACAAATTACATGAGATTGATGCAAATACCTTGTGTTTTCGAGACTCGCTCGCTTCTACCGCCAGAATTGTGTCCCTAAACTTCCAGACACCTGTCCCTTGAAAAATTGTTTATACGAGAGAATTTCGCCTAATTCTACTCGGAGTCAAGATTTCACCAGCCTTTTGCAGGAACTTGGACTGATTAAATTTTGCGATGTGGAATATTTAAAACATGGGAAACACACCTCTTGTTTAGCGTAGCCAATCAGATTAAACGTATCTCCCGCCTGTTATTAACACACGCCCATCGTGGTTAGCGTACCCTCTTGATTTTCGTGCGCAATTCAAATAACTGATTCTGGAAAATTTCAAAAGATAATTCTACTTCCACTTGCTTTATAAATCGTCTCTGCATCCTCTCAACTTAGACATTTTCGATACCTAGACCTCCAATTAACCTTCTTGACGTTGGTGATACTATGAAGGCTTAATTAAGAATCAATTCGCCGCCAAACAGGGACATTAAACCCATAGCAGTCTAGCGATTTCATATGGTACTTTTCCTCATAAATCTAATTAATTGTTATCTGCCAGCTAATGTGCTCTTTATCTGCCAACTAATGTGCTCAACCGAAATCGACAGAAATTTGCACCCTTACAATCATGTTCTAAGAATGTTTTATATGTGTATGTGTAAGTATAAAAAAATATAAAAACAGTAGCCTCTTCAATGTTTTAATGGTAGAGTAATAACATTTTTATTAAGTTAAGACATAATTTTAAGACTGAATAGCTTTAATTAATAGGTTCAAATAAATATATAACGTAATACTAAGCTGGTACGAATTGACCAAACATACATTTTTTTAATGCCTATATATAATATCGATAGACACGTTATACCTGGCTGGCTTATAATTAGTACTTGACACATGTCCAATGATAAAGAGCCAGTGTATTGAAAACAGGCACATAGTGTTGAATGTAAACATTTTCTAGACATATTTTATGAAACATTTTTAACTCAGATAATCAAATTATAAAACTCTATGTGGATATTATGCATTATTTATAAAACAATAACTTTATTTACTTAATTTAATCTGTTTACATATCTAAAAAAAATTCTTGAAAGCCTTTTCTGACTTAGACCAAGAGACTAGTGGATCACGTATCTGATTTTGAACCTAAGCAAAGTGTGTTCGAGACCCGCCATATGTGCATAAAAATAGTTTTATATAAATTGAGCACACCTGGTTACTTTCGTTGGTTCGTTACTGGTACGACAAGTGATGGTAACTTCCAGTACACCTTAATACCTAATGGCACAGTTCGATATCACTATAGCTTGACTTACTTCTGGAGCTCGTAGCCTGTCGTTTCACCTAGGGTCTCCAATGAGGGTTAAAGTCGACCGTGCAATTGAAGCAATCGAAGCGACATCCCTGCCAATGTGACGTGAGAAAGACGTAAATCATATACCCGAGGCCGGCCGGGTAGAGGAAAATCCTTAGAGTTGTATGTCGTCTGAAATTGACAGACAGGTGTAATCAAGTCGGATTATGCACACACACACACACACACACACACACACACACACACACACACACACACACACACACACACACAACAAGTGGTTATAAGAAAGATTGAATCAAATGGGGGTAAATACGTGAAATGAATATTTAATATTTGACAATGCATTCCGAAGTTATAAGAGGAGGCCAAACAAAATAATCGATTATCACTGCACTGTTAAAAATTTTGCTTCGTTTCTTTTGTCCCCATAGGTCAATAAAATGCCTTATGCTTATATCAGATTTTGATTTTCGCTCATTTCAGGTATTTCCCAAATTTAACTTCCGTTTAAAATTCTAACTGTATTTTTTTTAAAAAAAGTTGTTTTTGTCGAGTCATTATAGAGGGATCTGGCAGGAGTTAAAATGACTTGAAGCTGTAATAAGAAGACAGCCGAGAAACATAGATTTTTATTTGTATCGAATATGAAATAAGTACCTATTTCCTATTTAATAATTTTGTATAAGCTCAATCATGTAATTTCAATGCCATGTTGATTAAAAATGATATGCAAATCTCTTGCTTTTCAAGAAATGAAAAATATTTTTCTTCATGTAAGAAATTAGCAGATTAATGTAGTTATTTTCCAGTACATTATTTTTCGTAACAGTTATATTGGACCATAGTTCTTTATGGTCCAAACTTGAAAATAAGCAAATATTACTATGAGATATAGCCATCATTGCCGTACTACAAAACTCTGAAAATATGCATATTAATTCTTCAAATAACGTAGAATTGAGTATAATTTAGCTTATTTAAAATGTGATAATAATTTACAAATAAATGAAGTAAGAATAGTATTTAAGAAGTCTTAACTACGATCCCCAAAGCCCAATTGCTTACACAAATATCAATAAATTGTGGGAACAAATAAAACTGGATAGAAATAAGACAGTCCTCTGAATTGAAAGAATGGTCAACCGAACAATCTACATACATATTGCACAAGGAGGCTAGATAAAGATTTTCATACAGAAGAGTCTATGGTAGTCGCGTGGAAGGTCAACTACAGGAAGATGTTGTTGTCTATCAAAAATACGCTTGGGCTAAAAAGGAAGTGAAAGCAAGCAAGAGGAATGACATACAAATGCTTTCAGATAAATCTTTAATGAGCGAAAACCTGAAAAGATACAGTTTTATGAAGCGGAATAATTTTACAACTGGAAAGTAAAGTAAGTACTGAAGAAAGAAAATATCGAATATTTTTCCGCATATCCTAACAAAAGGTTGCTGTTATAGAAAGATTTAATTTACCTCTTAACTAGAGAATGTTGCAATATTTAGCTGAAATTAAATTTGACAACGGATAGCTGTAATCTCTAATCTTTTTGATATTACAATAGCAGATATCATAGGTCAATAAATATGACACCATTAAAGCCAATGACACTAAAAATAGGCCCAAAGTATGGATTAACTTATTTGATTACCCTGTAACTGATACCTATGGAACGCGTAAATATACAATTGGTGAGAAAGTGTGGACCTCAAAATATAAATCCATTTTTGAGACATTTTATCTTCCTAATTTGATGGAAGATACTTTTACACCCTGATCAGTACTTTTTGGTGACTCTATTGTATATGAATTGGAAGATTTAAAGGGAGAGAATATTGAGTAGATATTTTACGAGGAGGAGTTACCTATATACAACAAACAAAACGGACTGTTCAAGGTTTACAAAAATGTAGAGACAAAAAAAAAAAAAAAAAAAAAAAAGGGGTTAAAATATGATGTGGTTGTTAAATAAAACGGATATGATTATTCATTTAATAGTTGGGAGTCTGATGAAAGTTCTGTGTTATTAAACTGAATGGAACATGTAACACTGGTTACTTCAAAATGTAAAGAACCACATCATAATAAATAAAACAAACTATTCTGAAGACCAGACATTGTGACATTTTGTGTGATTAAAGAATACCACTTGAAACGTCTCAAGATGTATGCTAACATTGTGGCAAAACTTTAGACGATCACTTTCAATAATACTGAATATTTCTGCTTTGAAAAATTTGCAAGCAGATAATGATTGGCTTTTGAAAGAAGTAGTAGTGTAATAACCAGTATTTTACATTAGCTGGAAAAGTTATTTTATTTGTTACCGCCATGTTGCTAATTCCTTACATTAGTTAGTTTGTTCATTGCAGTTTTAGTAACGGGTTTGTGTTTGGTAACCAAAAAGAATAAAAAGAAAAAAGTCTCCGAGGAAAATAAACAAATTCAAACTATTCAGTTGAGCTATTTCAAAAAGTAATTTACATCAACTCCTGCAGCAATGGTCATAGTTAAAAAAAAACGCAAAGTTTGTTTGTTTCGTGATCAATACCTTTTGATTCATTATGTTTTTTGCTTACAAGACTAACCATTTTCGTCCTTATTGTCTAGTCTACCTAATTATTACTCACGTTTTCTGAACTTTTATGGTTGTATATCTTTTGATGAGTTGTTTACTGATCATGTTATGTATATTTAATCTTTAATATGTGTTAAATCTTGTCCATGAAGGTAAGTATTACTTTAGATTCTGGTCACTAGTAAACAGAATGTTTATTTGCATTTGAGTTCAAGGCCAGTCTTGTTGACAGTTAGACTGTTCCCCCCCCCCCTTTATTGCTTCACATCCTGTTGATATAGGTCAAGTGAAAATGTGTGTAAATAGGGATTTGGTAAAAAAAAAATTAATTCCGGTTTTAGATCAGTCTGTATGAATCCATTTAAGATCAGATTTTATAGTTTGTGCCGTTGAGATCTGATATAATTCGAGAGGAATTATATACTTAATATATTCATTGGAATTACTAAAGTGCTCATTGAATTTTGAATTAATACATTTCTTTGGACCTGACCTTTGTGAACTCATTAAAAGACATTCTGGATTGTATCATTGTGTTATATCAGGACATTCAAAACTTTTGAAGCTCATTCGGAATATTCTGTATTTTTGGACGTGTGATTAGGACATTTAGGATTATCTGGAATCTGATTCAGGATATTGTAACTATATTTTGAATTTCACTTTATATTGTAGGAAATTAAATTGCTTGTTGATATTACTTACATTGTTGGTTTCACTTTCTTTCTGTTACTATTTTTAAGACCTAGAGTCGTTACAATTATTAGCTGCTGGAATTCCTTTTTTTTTTTTTTACCACTGCGGTATTTGTAGTATTCATACCTAGATTAAATGTATTTGATGGCTTTTGTAAATTGTTTTAAAACCCACTAATGCTGTCAGTTTTGATCACCATATCACTGGGTAATTTTTATTTATATTAACAACCAACTGCATAGCTTAGTCTAACTTTTGAATCCAAAATATATTGCTGAATCTTATTTTAATATTTTCATCCAAAGAATCGTGTTTTTCACCCAGTATTAATTTTTCAATAAATTTTGTAATAGTATTTTGCACAGTGGTAATAGACTGTGTATTCGATGTTCTATTTTGAACTTGAGCACCTAAAATACAAATCAAATAAGATCCGATAAATTGGTTAAGTTTAGATGTTCCTTCTTATGTTAGTCGCTTGCTATCTTGTAGAAAAAATTAAATCCATCCTATTTTTTTCTTATCAGTCGTTAACAATAAAACTATTTCTTCAAAAGACATTCTTGTCTCCAGGATTCAACTGCTTCACCACCATAATTATAATGTCGTTCGTATGCACTTAACACATGAGATGGTGTAGGTTTTTCAAAACCCTGATGTACAGTTTTATGTTCTACATGCCCATTATCAATAAGATATTTATTTTGTCCAGTAATGTATTTCCAATCATAATCAGAAGCAATATTAAAGTTTTTACAAATTATCTTAAAATTACTTTAGATCTATATAATTGTTTCATGGATTACAATGCTGGATCGTCATTTAGCATTCTGACATAAATTCTCGTATCTGAAAGCAAACGTGAAACCTAAATATTGTATTTATTAACTCTGGTATACTTTTATATCTTTTTATTAAATTGTTGCATCGTGTGGTGGGTATAGGATGTTGATTTATTACAAATCCCCCCCCCCCCTCCATCAACAAACAAATAAAACAAAAAAAATAACAAATGATAAAAAAAATAAATATGTGGTGCAGGTAATTCTCCGTCGAATATTGGTGGGTAGTAATATGCTGGTATGGGTTTATATTATATACAAAAATCGTAACGCATCTGATTAATAGTACAAATAGTTTGATGGTAAATTTTGCTGTGTAGCTGGCCAATACAATAATAAAAAATGTTGGTTTTGTATTTAGCGCTTCGAACCCCGCGGATAGGGCATACACAGTGCATGCACACTTTTTTTGGCGGTCAACATATGCCCTACATCTACTTGTCATTTCGGCCCCAAACCAGTTCGTCCCGGGTAGATTCGGTCCAAAGGCTACGTTCGGTCAGGTCGATTCTATATGTATCCCATAGAGACAATACTCAAATTAAAGATCTCAGGTACTTCCGGAATGAAAGCCAATACAACATTCTAAAATGTAATCTAATTCCTTGACTTTTTATGCAGTTTTCTGTTTCTTCTTCCAATCACTCATTTATATTGATATTATGTACATCTTCTTGCTTTCTTTCACTCTGATAGAAGAGATTAGTTTACATTCATCCATCCATCCATATATACTACCTACCTACTGGCGGCGCGAGTATTCGAGGCGCCCGGAGTCAGAGATCTTTAGTGGTGCCGCTACTGAGGCGTCCTGGCGTAATGGTCTTTAGTGGCGCCCCTAGTTTGCCACAGAGAACAGTTTTCACGGTTACAGCTAAAAAAAACCGACGGCGCCTCTCTAGAGAGAGAGGCGCCAGGCCCGACATTATTTCGTGTCATGTACCCTTCGAAACGTTTAAGCGTCAATTCTTACTTCATATAATATATTTAATATATTGTAAATATTACCTGATAGACCTACCGTTGATAATTTGTTTATACACAGAATAATTTTAGATATTTTTTAATTTTAGATGCAGCTTTGTTGAATAGGAGACGCGAAATACTCAAAAATTGGATAATGTTTAAGATTCTTTGTGGGGATATTTTGATGCAAAAAGTTTGTGGGATTTAGGATATCGAATCTACTTTTGTATATTAATTAAGATATTTTTTATTCTCCCTTTAAAATATCAAGTGAAAGTAGCACTTGTCTCCCCTGAGGTGTTTCATCAGCAGGGCGCGCGTGAAGCTGAAAATCGATAACACTTCCTGCTGCAACTGAGAACAAAGCTGAATAGATCGAGTCGAGACTAGTGTATCAACAGTGCATCATCAAATACACGAAGATGAAAGATATAGCACATTGAAAATGTACGGTTGTGTGTTTTTAGATCTGTAAAATTTCAGGCACAGAGGAAAGTACCCCTGTGGATAAATTCAACTGCAGCAGAAACCAAATTTGAGGAGTGTTTCTACTGTCTGTGGTTTGTTTAGTGCTTTTCCTATAGTTCGGTTTATGGCCGGTGATCGATCTGCAGTGGAATATTAATGAAAAACAACACACAATAGCTCAAGAAAGCGTATGCAATGGTGAGTTATTGGGTTGGTTTTTCTGTCATTTGGAGGTAGTGGAGACTTCGACTGCCTCCAGTAATGGCGCATCAGCACCATCACCATCACTCTTCCAGGGAGAGGGATGAACAATACGTGGGGCCATACAAACTGGAGAAGACCTTAGGAAAGGGCCAAACGGGTAAGGAACGATTCTACATGAAACCCCGGTTACTAGAAACACCGAAATACGCTCAAAACCCGAAATACACAAGTATTTACACGTGTATGTATCGGTTTACACACCGAAATTCTGATTTATATTTGTTTTAATAATTATGTTCATAAAAATAAACGAGGATTCGATATCAGTTCTATTGAAGTTCCTAGCCGTAGGTTTACTTTTGGACTTTGCAGCATTGGTCAGGGTGTTCTTTTCTTCAAACGGAAAGCTGAGTGCAGTCTGGAAATGTTTTTGTAAAGTGTTCAGTAATTGCAACTGAACCAAAACCAGGCGTCATGAATAGAAACAAATATTTACTTGAAGAATAATAACGACAAACAATATGTCACTCATCTAGCTCTTTATTTATCTATCTGTTGATAAAACATAGATTTATGAATCATTTAAATCAAAGTTTATTTTGCTTTTTATTATTATTAAAACAATTACAAATCATCATTACGGTGTGTACACAGATATATACACCGAAAACTTGTAAATTCTCGTGTGTTTCGGTTTTTGAGCATATTTCAGTCTTTCTAGTAATACATGAAACTCAAATCATCAGCCTTGAATACAAATTATGAAGAGTGAATAATTGAACGATACAACTTTGATAATATAACCAGAGACACATATAACATATATATGTCTCTGATATAACCCAGGGCTAGACATTGTTTTAATTTTTTTTTTTATATAACAGCTTGCCATAGGGTTGACTGGAAAATTGAACTTGCCCTTTGGGAGACTTGAGCTTGCCCAAAAATGTGACAATGTAATATCAGCGAAAGTTAGAAAAATGTCGAATAAAAATATGGATTATTTTATTGAAGTTGTTTTATATTTTTTTACAAATAAACACATAAACAGTTTATTTTATTTTATTTTTAGCTTTTCTAGTGATAGACATCAAGAGCTTATGGGATGGCTTGTGGTGCATTGCCTGATGTCTGTCTGTCTGTTAGCACAAATTTGTTATTGCTACTCCTCCTAAATTACTTGGAGGATTGCCATGAAACTTTACATACACATTCATCCCATGGTGTAGTTGGTCCTCTTAAATGAAAATGGTACTGCTCAGACATCCAATATGGCCACCACAGCAGTCATTTTGAAATTCTTGTTATCAATACACCTCCTGAATCGATGGTCATATCAACAGTGCTGCACAGACTAGTGGGTTTCCCGCAATTTTATGTCATATGTCCCCCAAATCTTGACCCTGTGCGCCCCACTGGGCGTGCTTTTTTTGTCAGGAAAAAAAATAAAACAAATATGGCTACACCTTAACTTCGCTGATGTGCATCCACATCTGTGTTGGTGCAAGCAAAGGCCAAAGTTGCTAAAAGTGATAAACCTGTAAGGTGGCAGTGAATATCCATTTCAAAACAATGAATCTGGCAATGAAAACATTCAAGGTTTTTGGTAGTCGGCCGAGTTGCTAAAGTCTTGGACCGCTGCTATTGTAACGTATTTTCGAGGTTAAAGTCACACCTACGGCAGTGAAGATTTAATTTATTCTCAGGTTGAATTAATTAAAAAAGGTACTAATTTATACAAATACATGATTTGTCATTTGATTAATGATTGGATACTTTTAATAGAAAAGTAATTAAGAAAACATGGGTATTTATTATAATAAATGCTAGTAGATAATGAGTGAACACTAAAGTTAAATGGGAGCAAGATCTGGAAGAGAAAATTCCATGGCAGTTCATTACAGGTTAATCAGATATTCAGACATGTTAATGTTTTCATGAGTTACTTGATCCACATGATAAAATGTTTATTGCAATAATGTAAATGTCCAAGCAAAATATGAGAAAGTTAAGGTGGCAAGACTGTCAAAGCAATTAAGATTATCTAATTTTTTTTAGCACTTCTAGCGCATTATGTACTACCGTTTTCCTTTGTCCCTTAAAAATGTTGTGTCCCCCAAATCTGGAGGGTGAGGGACACAGTGTCCCCTGACCTTGGGATTCTAGGTGCAACACTGTATAAACATGGAATTCTTATTCTGTCTAGTTGATTCTAAATGAAAATGGTGCCGATCTGATGTCTGATATGTCCACCATAGCAGTCGTCTTAAAAATCCTGTTGTCACTACACTTCCAGAGTGGATGATCATATCTAAATGTGGGTTTTCACCAGAAGATTTCTTATGATGTCTAGTTGCTCCTAAATGAAAATGGTTCTGCTTGGACATTCAATATGGCCACCACAGCAGCCATCTTGAAAATCATGTCGCTACTCTACTTGAATGGATGGTCAAATCATCATGAAGTTTTTACGTGAAGACTTCTGATGATGTCTAGTTAGTCCTAAGTGAAAATGGTGACAATCTGACATCTAATATGGGCACTACAGCAGCCATCTTGAAAATCTTGTTATGGCTATTCCTCCTGAACAGAAAGGCATATCAGCATGGGGTTTTCACTAGAAGACTTCTTATGGTGTCAAGTTGGTTTTAAATAAAACTATGCCAATCTGATATCCAATATGGTCATGGCCATCTAGAAAATCTCAAAACTACTCCTCCTAGATGGAAAGTCATATCACATTGGGCTTTCAGCAGAAGACTTCTTATAATGTCTAGTTTGTACTAAATGCAAATGGTGCAAATCTGACATCCAGTGTGGCCATCATGGGAGCCATTTTTAAAATCTTGTTATTGCTACTCCTCATCAATGGAAAGTCATATCAACATGGAGTTTCACCAGAAGACTAATCATGATATTTAGTTGGTCCTAAATGAAAATGGTGCTGATTTGACCTCAAATATAGCCACCACAATGAACATATTGAAAATGTTGTCATTATTTCTCCCGAATGGATGGTCATATCAGCATGGAGATTTTACTAAAAGTCTTTTAATTTTGTCTGGTTTGTCCTAAATGAAAATGGTGCTGATCTGACATCCAGTATGGCTGCCTGAGTGTAAAATTTGAAAATCTTATAGCACAAGAATATCTGAGATGGTTTCAACATTCAGCAGTTAAAAAGAAGCAATGGTCTTATCTTGAATATGTGGAAATTCTTTTTGGACAGTAGAGCAGCAGTCCCTTTGAGGGACTATTGTGATTTTTTTATTTTTTATATTTTTTTTGCACTTAAAAAAATTATGCCAGTAAGTAATGTTATCAAAAAGATATATCTAATAATAGATGTAGATGAGAAAAGGCTTGACTTGGAAGTGAGGGTGGTTTTGTACTGATTTATTTACTTACAGATCAGAATGAACACTTATTTTTATTTATGTACATGTTATTTTTTTCAGCACACAGTACATATGTATAGGTCTCCTGTAATTACAGTGTAAACAAAAAGATGACATTTTGGTACATTTATCCTACTTTTAAAGGAATGAATCCATGTGGCTAATCATTAGTGATGAGTGCTTTTTATTTCCATACACAACAGAAATACAAAAGTTAATGTCATTAACAATTATCACCCTTAGTGACTTTGAAATTGGTGATATGCAACAAAACAATCTTTGACAAGCTCTTTTTTGAGAGTTGTCAAGCTTGGCTTCTTTCATGTGACCAGAAAGTCTGGCAAGTTCATTGGCAAGCATAATGATTAGGAAGGAGCCTGCTCACCCATTGCCTGTGGCTAGGTTAGGACTTGAAAGTCAGTGAATCCTGTATGCATCAAATATTATGATTACAGTGTAATTGATAACTAGTTAAAATATAAATATTTATTCCCTATTTGTCAAAACTTGTTTCAAATATCAAGCATTCCCATTATTATGTTTGCATGAGAAAAAATGTGAGACTGACCAAGACAATGACTAAAGGCTGGAATCGACAGACTTAATGTATCCTGAAATAAAGGATTGATAGATGAATGAAATTGCTGGCATTTATGTAACAGAATCATGTGGTACATATAAATTATATATAAAAGTGTTGATATATGTTCTGTGGTGAGTTTGCAGAGTATAAAACTTGCAAAACATAAAATATTATGAACTTAAAACTGAAAACTGAGCTTGCCAAGCTGATTTTGAGCTTTTTCCCAGGACTTGATTTAACCCATTAAAAAGAAGTGTTGGGTCACATGTAGACAGGGTGATGAATAGCAACTGATTGAATGGAGAGGACATGATCACCACATACTGATAAACCAACCAATAATAATCAATCCATTTATACATCCATATGTTTCCTTTAAACATTTGTAGAAATTTGTGTGATGGGGTGGGTGGCTGGGTGGATTCTTGTTCTTAACAGTTCTATCATAAGCCCTTTTTTGTAACTTTATTTCTCAATTATTTCTAAAAAGTCCCAAGAGATTTATTTTACATATATTGCTGTGAGTCAAGGAGTTTCCATATTTGGGCCCAAAAGAAAATCCTGCAGCTGGCAAATGATTAAACCTTGAGACTTTTCAGTGCCAAATAACATGTCAACCATCATATTTTTGTTTATTCAGTAGCACACTTAAATGAGGGTAACATTTGTTTGCATCATTTTTGACAGAGATATGGCCTTTGTATTTTGAACTTAGATTGTCCGTTCTGTGTTATTTTGTATTAAGCATCTTGATGAATAACGTTTCAAAAGTTAGTCAGATGCTATGAAAATAAATGCAATAGATTTAGATGTGCCCTGGCCTTGGAGGGTTTTATTTTGTTTCCCTCAGATTTTAAAACAGTTATGTTCCTTATAAAAATGTTCCTTGATATTTCTTCTACAGCAAGTACTCAACAAATAACGATTGTTATTCATCAGTAGTTAATACAGATGGAGATATGAAGTAAATCATTGATACAGTATGTAAACCCTCATTTATTTGGGAAAATATGAAAATTATTTCGTCAATAAGTTTCTATATTTCACACTAATGTATATAATAAACTGAAATAATTTGACAGTGTGGTAAAAGATAAATGCATATTTGTTAAGATTTGTATTTGTTGAACCTAAAATCATCACTGCCCTTCATAGTCCCCATATATGCTGCCATCCACTGCAGAAGGGCAGTGACCTTAATCATGAAAGCCCTAATTGATACTCTATGGCATAGTGAAGCCTATGTGTCTATGTACAACACATTCAGCTATGCACAGATCTTCAGTCGCATTATGTGCTGCCAGATTAATGTCTGTGCAGTTAGACACAGATCTTCGGTTTTAGTATGTGCTGCCAGACTATTGTCACTGGTGTTCGACACTGATCTTCTGTTGCATTATGTGCTGCCAGATTAGTGTCAATGCTGTTTGACACAGATTGTCATAAAAAGAAATTAAGTTATGTCCTGCCAGATTAGGGTCTGTTCTGTTACACACAGATCATTTGTTGCAAGAAGTGTAGACAGATTAGGGTCTGTGCCATTAGATGCAGATCTTCTGTTGCATTCTGTGCAAGTGAATTCCATTAGACACATTTTCTGTTGCATTAAGTACTGCCAGATTAGGGTCTGTGTTGTTAGACACAGATCTTCTGTTGCATTATGTGCTGCCACATTAGGGTCTGAGTTGTTAGACACCATATTATTTTGTATTGTGCACTGCTAGATTTGGGCCTGTGCTGTTTGACACAGTTTCTGTTGCAATATATGCTGCCAGATTAGTGTTTGCAATTAGACACATATTCTGTTGCATCAAGTACTGCCAGATTATTGTCTATGTTGTTAGACATAGATCTTCAGTTGAATTATATGTTGCCAGATTAGTGTCTCTGCTGTTTGACACAGATCATCATGCCAAGAAATTAGGCAGTGTTCATTCCATAAATGGAAAAAGTAGGGTCCAAAGGCCCCTGCTAGCTCAGAAATTGGGGTAATTTTATGGGTCACAAATATACTTACCTATTTCTTCTTTGTTTAAGCAAATTTAAACACATTTTATCATCAGGTTTTCCTGCAGCGATCTTTCTGTAGTGAAAATTTCCTAATGCATGAGTAACAATCTTTCTATTTTTGAACCTCTGAGTGTGCATTTTTTTCTGCCCTGTATGCTGCTTTGGAAATAATTGCAGCAGTGTATTTGCTGAAGATTTCATCTTTTTTTATGTTTTCTCCAGGTTATTGACAATGTTTTCTTGATTGATGCTGATACTAATCAAAATTGGTCAAACACTGAATTTGATTGTCTTTTGCTTCTTTGGCAAGGTGCACACTCTGTTTAGTAAGCTTGCTTGGTGTAAGCTTGATTCAGTTTGTCTACAATAAACAATAGCGATTTTGTATCATTATTTTCTGGGTTTATTTTTATGCTCCCTTCAGGCACAATAGATGTGCGCTTCTTGTGGCAAAAATTAAAAATATGGAACAATGGCGCAATGTTACAGACAAAATTTGAATACTGATTAGGGTCTATTCTATGAGACACAGATCTCTTGTTGCATTAAGTGCCACCAGATTAGTAGGGTCTGTGCTGTTAGACACTGGTCTTCAGTTGCATTAAGTGCTGCCAGATTAGGGTCTATCTTGTTGAACATGGATCTTATGATGCATGAAATGATGTCAGATTAGAGTATGTGTTCTAGACACAGCTTTTCTGTTGCATGAAATGCTGTCAGATTACCGGTAGGGTCTGTGTTGTTAGACAGATCTTCTGTTGCATTATGTTCCACCAGATTAGAGTCTGTGCTGGTTGATTGAAATCGTCAGATGACCTGACAGCATATAGCATGATCTGCTTATTATGCAACAACAGATCTGGAGTCAGTGCTGTGTACCTTGGGTGCACGTTACACATGACCTACTATAGTAATCTCTGATGAATGAAGATGTGCTATTGGGTGCCTTCATTTGAAAAAGCATCAGGGCTGAGCAAATTCCACAGCCCAACATCTTGGACTATTCATTTTTGAAGTCGGGCCAGTAAAATTTTCCAAGTCGCTAGTTCGGGGCAAGGGCTTTTTGCCTATTTTAAAAAAGTCAGACATGTGCCTATGTTCATGCCATAATCACTTTATCTACCTTTATCTGTCCATTCATGCCCTCTGGGCATACTGAATGCTTGATTGTACCCCTCCATGTATTTATTTACATCCAGTATCACACCTATTGGTGGTCATTGATAACTCTTTCATGTGTGCACATTATATTACCGCTTGACTACATATTGGGCTAAGTGAGTAACTTATTGGCCAATCAAAACACGCGAGACAAAACAAAGCCAGTATGATCATTTTGCATTGTTTTAAACTTCTTACTTGTATTGTGTTTACTTAAACCAGATCCTCATGAACGACTCACCTTTTGATTGTAATCAAGCGAATCAATCCAATTAAATTAATGAAAGGCACTTTGCCAACATTAGTGTCGGTTCCCTTTATGAACTGATTAAATGGCAGTGATGATTCTTTAATTTTCAACTGATTATACAGATGATTAACTTCCACGTCTGATAGGAGCTGTCTCTGTTCATATTTAAAGGACAAAATGTATGTTATGATCACTTTAGAAGTAGTTGTCAAGCAAGGTGATATTTACTATGTGGATAACTAAATTATTTTGTCAAGGAAGTTAATAACGGCTAAAACACGGTATTGGTGCTGAGAGTAGTCTCACTCACTTAAAAAATTGAAATGTTTGATAGAACATTTCAATGAAGCTCATTATATACCCTAGGGTGTCCCCTAGTCAGATCAAGTTAGATTTAGCTTGAACATGCATGCGATTTTGTTTAACCATTATTTCAATTCATTGGTATAACAACAGTTACAGACACTACACTTGGTGTATAACATGCAAGAAAAACAGCATGAAAACTTTAAAACTTTATTTTTTTTCACAGTAACATCAGTAACAGGATATCAACATTTAAAGTAAACAACATAACTGGAAGTGGTAAACAACTTAATAACAAAATCAAAACATCTATGACAAAGGTATCACTAAGAAAAAAAACCTAACCATGAAACTTTTGCATAACAAACATAAAAGACATAGAATAATCTTATTTAGGCATTTATCTAACACCAAGAAGAATATTTAAACAAACAAAATCATTAATACTGGCCAAAAGTATTGCAAACTTCCATAAGAGTCAGAAGTACATTGTCCATAAAATTGGTTACAGACACTACAAAACTATAGCATTTCAATACAGCTGCAGAACCATACATATCTCCATAAAATTCACTTCAAAAATAATTCAACATGAACACATTGACTAGAATTATTCATTAAATGAATGTTGATTAGTTAATAAAATGATAAAACCACATTGTAACAGGTATATGTCCAATACTTGTGTTAAAATTATGAACTGGTAAATAGCACTTGAAAGTTTAATACTAAATAGTGTTTGTAAGAGTAAAATATTGAAGTATAATGAATGTTCAATAAATCATAGTCACTAAAGTATTGTTCAACCCAAGGTGCTGACTCAAACACAGACCCATATGTGATTGATCTTAAGGTTACAGACACTACACATTAAACCTTGACTTTATATTGTCATTTCAAATAGAAGTGCTTATGATTTTTTTCCAGATTTGACTTGAGCTTAGACAATTCAGCTGCATTAAACTTGAAATGACCCCTTTCATTGACTATTTGTGGAGCTTTTACCCTGTACAAGATAGCATCTAGAGCCTCTTGTGAATAATCATCTTTTTCAGGCCAAACATACATGTTGCCAGACTTTCTCATGTATTTAAGTCTAACTTCGTTATGAAGAATGTCTATTACTTCTGCTAAGTATACATCTAGAGGTCCCTTCTTTGGCTTAAGTCCTACAGCAACAAATTCTCCAGGGTGGTATTTCTCTATTGGTTTCTCTGTGTTGGTTGGTGCTTTTTTGTCAACTTTGATCTTCTTTGTCACAATGTTTTGTCTTTCTGTTGACTTCCGTTTCTTATTAGGCTTTTCGCTTGTTGCTGAGTTATGATCTTTCTGGTTACTTCCTTGTTTTCTTTTCTTGTCATTATTTTCTATTGTTGATGGATTCTTGTCTTTAAGTTGTTTTCCTTTCTGACTTAAATTATCTTTATTGAGTACTAACTTTCTCATTTCCCAGGCATTAACATTTTCGCTGAAGTTGCATCTCCCGTCAACCTTCATGCATTGCTCACAATAACAGCTCAGATTTCTTATGCTCAGTTCATAATCATTGCTTCCTGACTTTACAGCATGTAATTTTCTTGTACCTTGCAGTGTTTGCACATCAGTTTCTTCTCTATTTCTCTCAACATCTTTAACAAGGATGAACTCCCTTCTCGAAACTGTTTTAGCTTCATTATCTGTATTTTCCATTTTCAGTTTCTCTGTACAGAAATGATATACATCTTCTGCACAACCTATCACCTTTCTATTGCTGATTACAGCTCTGTAGCAAGCATTCTTGACTGTCGCACCGAGACCATCGCAAACACTCTTTCCATGTGATGTTTCGAAATAATTTCGTGTTACAGATGGCTTTTTCCTCAGACTTATGTCAGCAAAGGCTTTCTTCCCCTTATACTGGGCAGCACAGCCATCTGTCCACTCATGGATCTCCTCTACTTTCACACCTTTCTTCTTTAGAATTTCTATAGCTTTGTTCTCAAAAGTGATAGCTAAGTCTGCATCATGTTTGGTTTCTTCACTGATGCCAATAATGGCATGCTTTATCTTGAATTCTTTTTCTCCCTGTTTTTCTGTATAGTAACACATGATTGGATGTATTGTAACTTGGTTCCTGTCGAAGAATCCAGATTGTACTTCACTTTGAAAAACACACCCATAGTTCTCACTAAAGTCCATGACCATAGCAATAGAACCCTCACCAATTCTATCAACACAAATTCCCATCTGTTGCTGTTGCCATTTGGCCCTGAAAACGTGCTCTGGATACTCTTGCATGTCAGTTTCTAAGCATGTAATTAATGTTTTTATGTCTGTTTCTTTAGGCACACAGGAGACGCAACGCTTTACTTTATCATCTTTTGCTATTTCTATACTTTCCCATTGATGCCATGATATCTGCCTGTCACTATACTTTTCAACAAATGGTTTAAGGTAACTCTGCAAACATTTCACACCGCATTGTTTGCATTCTCTTCTTAAACATTTAATAGCTGGATTGGTGTCGTATTTACAAAAAGTAGCATCACTTAAGCTTTTCTTATCTACTGAAATTTCATCCAAATCTCCATTTTCTTTCACTGCTTTTTTTACATTTGTTAGTGCCTCACTTTTTAGGGCCACGTTACAGCACTTTTGGCATAAGCATGATCTTCTGCTTGTTTCAGACACCTTTTTAACATTCACTGGTTTCAATTTAGAAAATGAAGTTAATCCTATTTTGTGACTATGGTTCCTTAACTTGTAGTCTTTGTAGGCTTCTTCTAATGTCATAGTCATCACATGTTTTTGAAGTATTTCTTTTTGACCACCTTTTCTTACTTTCACAGTTTCACGTTTATTAGGCACTTCCCTACTGATTTCTGGACTTAGAAAAAAATCTTTCACAGATTTCTTTAATGGAGAGTTAAGTGCATCCCTTCTTCTTTTTCTTTGTTTCGTCTCCCACCATGTAGAACTAGGTTTTTGCCCTTTCACTGATACTTTGAAATACTTTTTTAGTCTGTGTCTTTTATATTTCTTCAGTAATGCGTCACAAATGATGTTGTATGCATGTTTCTTTGCACCCCCTTTCCTTGTTTTCACTTCTGAAATGCTCTCTGACACAGATTGTATAACAGAATCTGTCAATTCAAGTTTTTTTCTGCAATCCGGTGTCATTATCATTATATTCCTATTTGGAAACTTTGATGTTGATGGAGATTCAATTAATTTACTTATGATGACTGCTTTTCTCTTTGGGGTATTTGGTAATACTTCCTTTACCTTTTTTAATTGTCTGTACAGAGTTGCTTTAGGTAACACTTTATTCATTGGTGAATCTCTGGCTGACCCAGTATTTCCTATTTCACAATCAGTCTGAATACACTCTTGCTGTATACTTTCATTCAGTTTGATACGCATTCTCCATGCTTGGGTTCTTTTCACAGCTTCTTTCTTCTTTCTACTTAATTCAGCAGTTTTCGGACTTCTTAAATCAACACTCTTATTAACCGATATTGCCAGGGCTGCTTTTTCTTTCTTTTTCTGGCGATACCTTTTCATTTCTTCACGTTTTTTCCTTCTTAATTCTTGTTGAAGATTTGAATCGGAAAGTGATTGCTGTTTTTTTAGTAGTCTTGCATCTTTTCTTCTTTCTCTATCAACCCTTTTTAGCTCCTCATGTTTCGCCTTATTTTCCCTCTGTTTTTTTCTCCAGGCTTGTACCTTTAGCCTCGTCTTCTCCCTTCTAGCTTTAATCTTCTGTTCATCTTCTTCTGGCTTATCTTTGCTTCCTAAAAGCAAACAACTTCATTCTCATTTTTGTTCCTCTATGTATACGGATGAAATTTAGACTTTACAAAACATACTTGTAATGAGTACGCAATATGCTTTCATACATAAGCAAACTGGAATAACCTGTAGATTCTTAAAGAAAAGTATCTGATTGAAAAAGAAATAGCATAAAACCTGATGATTATTCAATGTTCTAGCATTTACAATGATTGCACACTTTCCTTAATAATGTAAACAACAGTCGGGTCAATTCACATGTCTAGTAGTGTCTGTAACCATTTGACAATATCAGCAATGTATCCAATACTAAGTCTGAGCTCATTGAATTCTCATAATATTTCTGTTTGAATTTACTAGTCTAATGATATGGAATGCAAAAATACTCAGTTTCAATTGCATATTGTAAGAAATCACTGAAAATGTTGCCTGTTATCAGAAATCTAGATGAAAGAAACTATAAATATACCAAAATATTACAAATTGCAGACAGACAATATGTCAAAATTTAGCCTTACACATCAATACTGTAATAGGAAACATAATTTGGCTTCATTTTTTTTAAAAAAAACAGGGATAAAGTCATAGACAGTATAAAAAGGGGATATTGGTTACAGACACTACAATTTAAGAGTGTGGTTTACCATTCAATACAAACTTACCAGAGTTGTTCCCAGAGGTTTGCTTTTGTCGTCTTCCCATGTCTTAGGGATGTACCATGGTAAAGAACAGAAAAAGTAATTAGGCAGCTTCTTCTAGGATAAGAAATTCAGGTTACATTGTCTTGTAGTAAATTACTCAAACAGACAGTGCTGCAAGAATGATGCAATATTCAATCAAGAGAGTTATTGCATCACTTTTTTGCTCTTGGCTGCAGAGGTAAATAGATGATGCAACATTACATCACATAAGATGGAACTTTCTATTGAGAAAAACAATGTTTTAATGACAAGTAGAACAATACTTTTATCTTTCATTTTTATACCTGTTTGTGTAGTGTCTGTAACTTTTTTTATTGAGTTGCTGTTTTTTAATGGTACAATACAGCACCACCAATTTTGGCCAACTTGGACATCACATGGATACACATGAGCCTTTGTAGGATTTATACTTTTCCATAATGAAACAACAAAATTATTGCCATATAAACTTGTAAAGGTTACAGACACTACAAAATTTAGAACTGGAAAGTTTGACAAAGAACAAGCTCTCAATCGAATATCTTGGCTAGCCATGTGATTTAAATGGTTTTACTACTTATTATAATATAAAGTCGAGTTCTAGATGTCAATAAAAGTTATAATGAATGTTATTTTGTACAAAATGTTGGCATATAACAACAGATTAGTGTTTGAATTTCAGTGTTGAAACAAAACTTCTACTGACGGTATTTTGCTTATAAAATCCATAATATTTTACCGATTTCTTTAATTCAAGAAGCAATATTTGCAGGATAGAATTCCGCATAAAACCAGACCAATAAATGCATAATTTCAGTATGATATTTAGAGAATTCTCTATTTTATATTCAAGCTTTTTTCGAGTGAGACTACATAACGCTCAAAAATGGCCATTTTTAGAGCTTGTTTCCATGCATATCTCAACAATGGGTTACACTAACCTCTTGAAATTTTCAGGAAAGTAAGAGAGGTATATGCCAGGCTTACCAATCTTTAAAATTGGTTCATATCTTGTTTAATTTTTCTATTTCATGCATATAACATGAAAATTCCTTTATCAGCACCAATACCGTGTTTTAGCCGTAAGGAAGAGTTGGAGAAGGAAAATTAATGTGAAAGTGTAGGGGTAAAACGTAAGACTGCCACTGAGTGTGAGGTAACTTTTTCTCCAAAGAGACATGAGCCAGACTCTGTGGCAAAAAATATGTCAAATATGACACTACTTAGAGACTGTGAAATTTTCAGCCACATTGGGTTGATAGTTATCCCTGACTTGAATTTGTTGACTCAGAAGCAAAAATGTTTTGCAGTTATTGCAAACAATATCAGAAACTGGCACAGGTTGGAAATTCAACCAGTGTATTTGTCAATGGAACTGACAAATTCAGGATTAAACCAATCAAGTCTCATGACAGTTCTGGACCTCACAAGGCCTCTGTAGTTAGGGAAGGTCTGAATTCCAGTAAATTCCTTTCCATTCTTGCTCATGGAAGTACATGTACTGATGCTACTATATTGGTGCAAGAAATAGTGCATATAAGATACTTGGACAATGGAAAACTGAAAACTTCTGATGTAACAAAATGTAAACCTATGTTTTTGAAAAATTAAATTATTTTAAGAAATAAATATGTTGTACATTATTTTGTTTGTTCTTTCTATGGATTAAAGTGCAAACATCTCATCAAATCTTGACAAGTGATTTAAATTTGGGACAAGTGAAAAGGTAGGTGGGACAAGTGAATTTTCCGAAAGACAAGTGGAAAAAAAAAAATCAGCCCTGAGCATGTAATCAGTAATTATTATTATTTTAATAGCAGTAATACACCACCTACTGTTACTACATTGCTATCTTTTCCTGATACTAATCCCCAATTCAAGGCAAATATTCCTTCATCCAGTTAGTAAATGGAGGTCTAGAGCAAAAAACAACATGATTCCAGTCTGATTCCTTGGTTATTTCCATCATGAGAAATATCATCTTTCATTTCCATGGATCTCTTGTAGTTCTCATCTGGGCACTTTATGTATTTCATCATCTAAGTAGTCTTTTGGCATATTTATGATCAATTGTATAAATTTTCGTGTTGTAATTGACATTTTCACCCCACTCCATGCATAATTTTCATTTATCTGTGTTCCTTCCTGTTCATTAAATTTGAGAGTTTTTAGTACCCTGTTAGGGTAAGTATTACCTACCATTTCTTCTTCTGGTTGATTTTTAGTTTTGTATTTCTGTTCAGCCTTTCAATATGTCTCGAGGCGTGGGTAAATACAGTCATAAATAGGCTGCTTGGAACACTCACCCCACCTGTTTGGTGTTCACTTTGTGTACAGTCACTGACAAATCTCCTTTTTGTTCTGTTTGGTCTAACTTGGTGTAGGACTTAGCAGAAAGCCACTGTTCCTGTAGGTACAGGAGGAAGGGACCTGCTTCCTCCTCTTTTTCACTGTAAGACTCCCTTTATTCCCAGGAGGGGTCAATGGTACTTTCCAATGTAGGGAAGAAGTGTCGGAGACATTAAAAGTTTTGCTGGAGCATGGCAGAAACCTTTTTTATGGCGGTCTTGCTTGATGTGGAAATGCTATTTAGAGGGTCAATTCCTACAGTGGCATTGTCAGATTGGAGGATCCAACAGCAGTGAGCACCGGTCCATGTTTGCAGTCCTGGGCCCAGCTAAACTGGTAAAGAAACGTCCCCATTCCTGAAAGGTCGAAGGGTCTTCCTCCCAGATGTTTTAAGCAGGGGCCCCAGCAGAACCATCAGGACCATTGTAACACTCTCTTCCATCCACATTTCACATGACAAACTGGCTGGAGGGAACAGGGGAGGAAGACTTTGGATCCATCTGTCTTTCCTAAGGAAGTAGGCAGTCGTCACTAGGGAGTCACAGTCTTTCCTGCCAACTCCCCCTCTCCCCATCACAATCAGTGTTGGTAGCAAAATCAGGACCATAATAGTAGCAGGTACTGTATTATTGCTATTAAAATGTAGGTTTTGATGGTAAAACTAATTTTAATTAGGCAGTATTTACATACTATTATTACTGGATTCCCTCTTCCCTCCCCAATCTTATGTTCTATAGTCATGGTCCAAGTCAGAGAAGAACAATATTCCAAATAAATGGGAGTGACTAAGGCATCTGACTGGGACTGTGTTTTTTTTGTTTAAAGACTTCAGTTACTAATTAGAGGAGGGAATTTTCACCTTGGATTGGGGACAAACACCAGGCAAAGAGATTGCATTGTAATAATAACATTTAGGTATTACCTAATTAAAATCAGTTTTACCCCCAAAAACTACATTTCAGAAAGACTTGCCAATGATATTAAATTTCTTGTAATTTTAAACTTTTTTTTGAAGTATTAAGTATGAATTAATAGTTTAGATTTTAAAAAAGTGAGCATTTCTTTTTTGGACTAGTTTGCTATACTTGTCATAGACCAGAAGAGCTTATGGGATGGCCTGTTGTCTACCATCTGTTGTCTGTTGTCCATACATCCATTAGCATAAGTTTGTTATTGCTACTCCTCCCAAACTACCTGGAGGATTTTTGTCATGAAACTTTGCACACACATTCATCCCATGATCTAGTTTGTCCTACATGAAGTGGTTGCCACTCAAACATTCAGTATGGCCACCACAATGGCCATCTTGAAAATCTTGTTATTGCTACTCCTCCTGAATGGATGGTCATATCAGCATGGGGTTTTCATTAAATGACTTCTTATGATGTGTAGTTATTCCAAAGTCAGATTAACATGGGGACCAGAAAACGTTTGATGTTGTCTAGTTGATCCTAAATGAAAATGGTGCCGCTCAGACATGTAATATAGCTGTCACAGTGACCCTCTTGAAAATCCTGAAATTGCTACTCCAGATTGGATGGTCATATCAGCATGAGGTTTTCACTAAAAGATTCCATATGAAGTCTTGTTGGTCCTACATGAAAATTGTGCTGAACCGATGTCCTATGTGGGCACCATGGCAGCCATCTTGAAAATCTTGTTATTGATATTCCTTCTGAATGGAAAGTCAATCACCAAGGGGTTTTCACCAGAAGACTTCTTATGATGTCTGGTTGATATTAAATGAGAATGGAGCTCTTTTGACATCCAATATAACCGCCACAGCAACTATCTTGAAAATCTTATTATTGCTACTTCTGAATGGAAAGTCATATCAGCATGAGGTTTTCACTTAAAGATTTCTTTTGATGTCTAAATTGGTCCTAAATGAAAATGGGGCCGATCTGACATCCAGTTTGGCCACTAAAGCAGCCATCTTGAAAATCTTGTTATTGCTCCTCCTGAATGGAAAGTCATATTGACATGTGGTTTTCACTGGAAGACTTCTTATGATGTCTAGTTGGTCGCAAATGAAAATGGTCCCGATCTGACTGGTATGGCCACAGCAGTGGCCTACTTTAAAATCTTGTTATTTCTACTTCTCCTAGATGGATGGTCATATCATCATTTGGTTTTCACCACACCAAAAGTTGGTCTTAAATGAAAATGGTGCTGATCTGACATACAATATGGCTACTATGCAGCGTTGTACCTTGAGCACGGGTTTCCCACAATTTTTTGTCCAACGTCCCCCAATTCTTGACACTTGTGTGCCATGGCAGCCATCTTTAAAATATTGTTATTGCTACTTGTCCTAAAAAAAAGTCTTATCAACAGGAGTTTTCACCAAAAGACTTCTTGTTACTGCTCAGAAATATCAGAGATTGTTTCAACAATTGGCAGTTAAAAAGAAGAAATGGTCTTATCTTGAATTCCAGGAAATTCTTTTAGGTCAATGGAGTGTCAGTCCCTTCAAGGGACTCTTGTATAATTGAATCATCACCCCTTCTCCTAGGTGTACATGCATCATAAATGAAGATACAGAGTCACAAAAGTTGAAATCTGGAAACTTTGTTTTAATTTATTTGCATAAAAGATCTTGAAACTGTATTTTATTTCTGCATTCAAAATAAAGCACACTTAGCGTTGTGATTTTGTTACATTTCTAACATTTAATGGAACACTAGTAAATAGTTGACGCCTGTTGCATGGGATATTGGTATTTTTTGTAGGTCTAGGTCATGTATTGATCTAGTGGAGGCTGTAGATGGAGTCTGAGTTGGTAGGACTAATTATAGAATGTTATGCTACATGACTGATTCCATGCATTGAGCACTATCATGTACAATATGTTAACCAGCTGCTAGGAGGAAGCTTAATGTGTGTTTGAATCTGACACTGTCCAATGCATACTGTATATACTCACGTATAAGCTAATATCAACTGCAGACTGCACAGACCCAGATCTGCCGGTGCATAATGCGCTGGCAGATCTGTGTCTATGCAGTTTGTAAGGACTAATCATTAGAACAAACAACATAGACCCTTATCTGCCGGTGCATTATGCGACGGCAGATTAGGGTCTATGTTGTTTGCATTTGGATTCGGTTTATATGCGAGTATATACAGTACATATGTATCATTAGGTCATCTGTGCTCCTTGTAAATGGCACAGTCTTGTTTAGATTGAATGTTTATCTTTGAGGCTAATGTGTATTGCAGATATGTTGAAGGCAGTGTTGGTATTAAGTAGAAGTATTCCATTGATCAGAACTGTATAGGGAACACATATTACCCTGAAATATGTGTGTTTGGATATATGGATGTTACCAGCCTTAGTGTCATAAAATTGTGGGTGATTGGTTTGGTTCAGATCAGACAAAAAAAAAAATTATGCGTGTACTGTACCTGTTTCTCATTGCCGACTCTAGCACTTTCCCCCCCCCCCCCACACACACACACAAAAAAAAATCAGATTGCCGTAATTGATTTGTGCATCTAATTGAGCCAGTTTTGCCCAGTACTATGAAGCGCTTTAAATATTATTTGATTTATATATAATGTTTAAAAAAAAAAGAAGAAAGAAAACAAAAAATCTGCCAACCCTAATTTTAAAACCAGTGCAATAGGAAACACACATATTTTTTATGTTGGCCTCAGCAGTTTGGATAATCTGGTTTAGATTATCCTTCTACTGTGTTTACATGTATATATGTTCCTGGTGCAAAATTATTAGTTACGTTTTTCAGGAGAAGTTCCATGGATTAATTGTTGGTATTGACCATTGTTGTACTGAGGTGAAATTACATGTACATCGCTTCACTTGCAGGTATATGTATTAATTCTTACACTTTCTTCATCAACAGCAAGCAGCCCATTTTTTTGTGAACAAGCAATTCTTTATGTAATCATAATATCACAAGAATGACAGGAGACACAGTCATTACCATGCCTTACAGATGCATTAGTTTGTTTGAAAACATTCCCATAACTGACTAACAACATATAAAAAGGACACTTAAGGACCTGACATTTAATTTTCGGAGTTGGTGGTGGGTGGCCTGGGATTTTCTTTTCAACCAGGATATTTTTTCTTTCTTTTATCACACAATTTTTTATTTCCTCAACTAAAGTGCTGGATAGAAGATGGATAGAGTAAGGTCTTTTTTTTCTAAATCAGAGCAAGAGAATTTTTTCAAGATTTTTAGGGATGGAATTTTAAAAAAGTAAAATCTCAGTCTTCCCAGCCCCTCCTTCCCCGAAAATTAAATGGTCAGTCCCTTAGAGCTTGCATTCCTGCAGATTCAATAAAGTGGAGATGATACAGTTGTCCCCCTTTTTGAGAGACCCTTCTCAAGAGAGGCCACCCCATCATAAGAGGCCACCTCACTCGACACCAGAATACAGCTCTCCCTTGTCATAATGTGCTACGTTATAACACGATTCCAGATGTAATGCAGTTCTGCTATGTACCTCATGACCAAATTAACCAATTGTATTTGTAATTGTTTGTATTTGAATTAGTTTATCACATGTATAACAATACGGATTGAAAGAAAACAACATGAAACTTAGTATTATATCCTTATTTCCTTTTTTAAACATTATTTAATAAATTGTATCATTCCCACTATACCATGGTTCAGTATGTAGTAGTCTGCAGTCTGGACTTTGGCTACTGTGTTATAATGAAGAAGAGCTGTGGTATATTTTTGCCATTTTGTTCCTAATAGAAGCTACCCCTTTTATAAACCCAGCTTTTTGAACAATGCAGAAGGTGTGGCCTCATAGGAGGGGGACCACTGTAGTACTAAAATAACAGAATCTTATAAGTTTAATCATTCAACATCAAAAACAGAAATCAAAGTTCTTTTAAAGACTGGCAGTTGGTTATAGGTATCACTAATGTACACTAAATAGGGTCTACACTGAGTGAATGGATCATGGTTAACAGCCAGCACCTTGATATTTTGATTGAATATTTTTCTTGTGTTCAGTTAACTGCTTTTTATGAATCAACACTTGAAATGTTAATGAAACTTAGCATGTAGGTCAGTTGTGCACGACAATACTGATCATTTGCTTCACAAGATTCACTCCTGCTGTTTTTCTGGACTCGAGAGTAGAAAAGAGATTTTTTGCATGACCCTCCAATATACAGTTTTATATATATATATATATATATATATATATATATATATATATATATATATATATATATATATATATATATATATATATATATATATATATAATACTACATGTACATTCAGAAATATGTAGTCAATTTAGAAATTGAAAAGGAGGTGGGGTGGGCAAAATGAGCTCGGAACATATATGTACTTGTGTCATGAACTCAACATTAGCAGTGTAGCCAAATAGTGAATTTTGGTACATTAATGCTATAATTTGTTAAGATTTCTTCTTCTTGTTACATGTTACCACTTATGCCGGGATATGACTGGACTTGCAGTAATTAGGGATCCAGATCTGACTCACCCTGGGGGACCATATGAGTGCTAATTTCATCAGACTTGTATAGTGTCACTGTGTGAACACATGTGATTATCCCCAAAACAAGGAGAGAAAAAATGGTACACAAAATCTTTGTGAAGTCAGGGACTTAGACAACCATCATTTTGACTTACAACTTGCGTAGTGTTATTATTTAGTAAGGGTGGGGGGCTACAAAAAAATATAAAGTAAAAATATAATTCATAATTTTCAGCTGATTCTTAAATACAGATATTAGTAGTGACTAATAAGAATATAACAGTGTGAACAAAAATTAAAGGACAAAAAATAAATCATTTTTTATTAATGATATTCCAAAACTTAGAACGTACAAAAAGAACGATTCAGACATTACTGGTGGTGGTTTGGTGGAGATTTATCTTTGCTGGTAGAGGGTGATTCAAATCAGGCACCGCTCAAGATGAGTTTGGTTTAGAAGGCACGTCTCTCTTTATTTTGTCCAATTATCTTATTGTTTCCAATTTTAATGGCTTTTTATGTTTTATACAACGGCAGTGAAAGATCGGAAGCTGAAAGATATGGTTGGGGTGTACTAGGAGGATTAACTCACCTGTGTCAGTTTCTTCATGACTGGAGGTAAACAGACCTCTGAATAGGCCATGGATTAGTCTGTTATATGTCTGATTGTTTTGATAGCCAGGCTTGGTCTCTTACCTGTAAAGGTGCAACCAGCATGTTTCAAAATCATATTTTTAAAAGGTTTACCATATTTTGGTGTGTATGCACATCCCAATTTTCGACCCAGCATGAGACGAAAAACATAGATTTTGCTGTTTTCGTCATGAAACAACATTGGTGCACTAATAATCATCATTTGTTACATGATATTTGATTAGTTTGCATTAAAACAGTACTTGACTATTTCTCTGTTGTTTTCTGTGTGTGCTTAATACTTGTACACGGCTATGATGGTTAGATTGTCTCTCACAATGTTGGGGTATATTACATGGTCCATGTTGACAATTAAAAGATTCAAAATGAAACACAAGATGCTGTGTGAAAGTTGAGAGGTCCAGTATTTATAATTATTTTGGACTAGCATGACACCTCTTTAATATATCTTTAATACATAACTGTACTAAAAACTGTTAAATGTCAGAAAGCATCATATTAACTCAGGTTTCTTGGTGAACTGATTTTGTATTTAGCTGTAAGGTGGATGTCAGCCAGGTAAGTGATGACAGGTGCTCTTGGGCTTGTTATTATTTTTATTCTTAAAATTAGTAATTATCTCCCTGCCTCTATAGAGATGGGGGTATATAGTAATCCTCCTGTGCATCCGTATGTCATTCCATCTGTCAGTCTGTCCTTCCATTCAGCGCTGTGTCATTAGTGCAAGTCCCCCAGTTTTTTATTGATTGCCATAAAACTTGGTAAATATTATGTTCATCACCCGAAGATGTGCATATTGACAACTCAATTTGTTCATGAAATTTTTGTTAGAGTTATTGCTCTTTTTGTCTTGTAGCCAGGGTTGAAAAAAGTCATAAAATTTTTATGAACATTTAAAAAAAAATAAGATTTAAAAAAAAAAAAAAAAAGATTTGTAAAAATTTAAATGTTTTTTTTATTTTCATGAAATTTATCATGCCAGAGTATATGATTATATAGTGAATACAAGAATAGATTTAGGCGAAGCCTCATGTTTTCTTGATACTACAGAAGTAACAGAAGTGACTGGTTTCTGATTTACAGCGGTGGCTTCCATGTCACTGCTGCTCTTTGGTTGCATACTTCATAGTGCTGTTTCATATGCATAACTTTTCTCTGCAATTCTTTATTACAAGTCTTACATATTGCGTGACACCCAGCTTTTCCAGGAGTGACAATCCTGTCAAAGAAGAGCCAGACACAGTCTTGTTTTCTTCACATATTCCAAGGTATAAGAGATCAGCCAAGGCTTTTCTTCTTAATGGTACCTGACCAAATGAACATGCAGCTTATATATGTTGTGCCTGCTTTATAGTTAATACTGGAGTGTTAAGAAGCCACAATTGACAATCACAATTAGTTGAGCATATCCTATCATCCTACATGTGTTTATTTAGAAATTAGACTTACATTTTGAATGTTTTCATAATTTAATGTTCACAGAATTACAATTAGTTGAGCAGATCCAACGTATTTATTTAGACTCACATTTTGAATGTAAGACATTCTAATGCTATTTACAAGTGATTTAGGTCACAAAATCTGTGTAGTTTATCATCATATTTGGATGATTTTTTTTAGAGTGATTCAAATCATCAAATCAAACAACCCTGGTTGTAGCATGACACAATATCATTAGCGCAACACTCTCAGTTCTCATCGTGCCGATAGGTGACACATCAGGTATCCATGAGTCTTCTCAAACCCTGGTGGTCTGTTGCTTGGCGGCCTGCTGTTGTCCATGTCAGATTGATCTGTCTGAGCTCCTTTTCTAGGGAGAGTCTCCAGATCTATTTTGGGAGTCCTCTTCCCCGCTTTCCCTGTGGTGTCCATTTCAGTGTCATCTTGGGCAGGATGTCTGGGTTCATTATTAAGACATGTCCAGGCCATCTCAATCTGCATTTTTTTGCCTCTTCTGATAGAGGCCTTGCATTGCATGTTGTTAGAGTTCATCATTCTGCATCATGTTAAGCCAAAAAAATCATCTTATTCTTCTAAGGCACTTGGTGTGCAATGAGTCCAGTTTATTGCTGATGGCTTGGGTGGTTTTCCAGCATTCGGATCTATATAGCAGAATGCTTAGTACATTTGATTTCTAGATTCTTAGTTTTGTCCTGAGAGAGAGCTGTTCTGATTTCCATATTCCATGTAGCTTGACAAAGGTTCGGTTGGCATTTGTCAGTCTAGTGTTACGGAATCATGCCTCCTTTACTTTTTTTTATAATGATTTAATTTACTAATTTATGATCTCTGTTTTTAGTCTGAATAGCGGTTAGCATATCAGTATAGATACGACTACTGCTCGATCAATAAGTGGTGACATGATCAATTGCGCGGGAAAATGAAGTCGACCTAGCTTTTTACTTTTGAAATCAACATTGAAAGGTCACATTCCATACTACAATAACATTATGTTTACTCTTTAAGATTTTTAGTACGCTAGACCTTTGGGTAAATGACGCGTAACCTAGTTCCTGATTGGTTCTTAGAGGGTTGTGTTATTTTGTAATACCATATTATTAAAGACGGAGAAAGGGTTTTACAATTCAATATCTGCGCATTTGTAATGTATATATAGCAACTCATCCAGTGATAAATCATTCTTTACAATTGCTTGAATGAAGAGAGGTTATTGAAATTATTCAGTTCAGAGTGGAATTTATTTAATTAGTAATTCATCTGAATTACTATACAGCTCCGTGGAATTATCGGACATTATTCTAAAACTTGTGAGATTCCAGACTTGCAAGGATTATTTTGGATTTAATCAGAACTTATCAACTTCAACACAGTGCAGGTTATTTTCATTCGGAATACTTCATCCGGATTACTCGGATTAACATCAGGAAGTGAACTTTAAAACATTTTAGGACTTTTTAGGATATTCTATACTGTAAGTTATTTTAATTCTTTCACATTGATTATTTGTTGAACTATTTTAATTCTTTTAATATTTTAGGAAATTAAAGATTTGCATTTTAATCTTGAAAGCTTGTTTGTGTCTTTTATTCTGTTACATTACCCCTAGAGTCGTAACACTAGATACAACCTCTGCTTCATTGTCACCATCAGTTGTAACTTTGCTGCCAAGGCATGTGTGCTCGGCGATGTCCTCTACTTCCTGATTGTTGATGGTGGTGGTTTGTTTTACTGTGTTGTTTTTCTTGAAAAGCTTAGCTTTTCCTATGTTTATTTTCATACCCATTGTGTCTGCTGTTGCTACCAGCCTGTCTGTCTTTTGTTGGATGTCTTGATGATGACTATTTGGCAAAATTAAAATTTTCAAAGAAAGAGGTTAGTGACCATTGAATTCCATGGTTCTTGTTTTTAATTGTATCTTTCATCAACCAGTCCATTTCAAGAATGAATAGAAAGGGGAAATGGATACATCCTTGTTTTATTCTGGTCCTAACCTTGAAGCCGTCAGTTGCTTGGTGTCCACAGATGACCTGGGGTAGTCCATAACTCCAAGGAATGTTCCAAAGAGTATCCCTATGCACACTGTCAAATGCCTTTTCAAAGTTGATGAACATCACATAGAGGGAGTTATTCCATTCTGTTCCAGTATCTCTCGAAGGGGAAATACTTGATTGGTGATAGAGCGACCTATGTGGAATCCTGGTTGCTCTCTCCTGATGATTTCCCCCAAAGCAGGTATGATACGATCTAAGAAAATCCAGCTGAAGATTTTAGTAGTCAGAGAGTGCAGTGTAATTTCCTTCCAGTTGTTACAATTGCCCAGGTCCCCATTCTTTCGAATCTTGGTGATGAGTCCAGTCTTCCAATCTTCAGGTGTTTTCTCTGTGTCCCTTATCTTCTGTCATATCTTGCAAAGGTGTTTTGGTGTTTCTCTTTCATCTGCTTTCAGCATTTCTGCACAGGTCTCATCTTCATAAGGCACCTTTTTACTTTTTAACTTCTTGATGGCATTGGTTACTTCCTCCTTGGTTATGGGGTCCATGCAGATGTCCAGATCTTTTTCATATGGTGATATATTGGCTGTCTGAGGTGGCTTTGGTCTGTTGAGCATGATCTCTAAATGTTGTTTCCATCTTCTTATTTTCTCTTTCTCTGATGAGATTATCTTTCCATCTGTTCTTTTGATAGGTACATATATTGGTTGGTTCCATAGTCACCTCTCAGCATCTTGGTTGGTTTGTACAGGGTTTTCATATCATTCCATTCTGCTGCTGTTTCTGCCTTGGTGGCAAGATTTTCGAAGAATTTTCTCTTGTCCTTCCTTGCGCTCTTCTTTATTTCTTTGTCCCTAGCTGTATATTCTTTGTTCAGCCTCTCTTTCAATTGCTGCGACTTCATATTAGCATCTGTGCCTTGATCTTTTTTCAGTGCTCAATCTTTTTCCAAGTTGGTTGGCTGATCAACTCTTCTCTTTGGGATTTTCTGTACCCAAGAACTTGTTTTGCTGCCTCTTCTATTGCGGTGTTAAAATCCAGTTGTTCCATTTCTCCTTTGTCTTGAAGGAGACTGTACTTGTTGCACAGAGACGAGACAAATTCTTTTTTCGTGTCTGGATTGTCCAGCTTTGAGATGTCAGAGTGTTTCTTCCTAATGTTTGCTAGTTGGGCCTTCCTTAGCTTGAATTTGTACTTGGTTACATGTAGGTTGTGATCACTTCCAACTTCAGCATGTCTCATGGCTCTCACATCCAGCATGGCTTAATGCCATCTTCTGTTAATGATGCTGTGGTCAATCTGGGTTTGAGTCCCCCCATCAGGTGATATCCAAGTTAGTGTGTGGGTGTCTTTTTGAGCAAAGATAGTTCCACCAATAATCAGTCAGTTGGCTTCACATATCTGTTAGAGTCTTGAGCCATTTCCATTCATGGTCCCCATTCCATGCCTACTTATAACAGTCTTACAGCCACTGTTATTGCATCCTAGTATAGCACTGAAGTCTCCCATTAGTAACATCATGTCATGTTTCGGGTTCCTCAATTACAGCTTGTAGGCTCTTGCATGTCAGAGCATGTGCACTATGCGGTCCAGTGTTCTGGAACGTTCTGGTTCTCACTAATTGGGAGGACGAATTTTTGTCACTCTGTCGGGGTATTTTACCCCCGGATAAGTACAGCTATGCAATAACAACAGGTAGGTATTACATCATTAAAATTAATTTTACTCCCCCCAAAAAACTACATTTAACTGCAGTGTCAATTTTTTTTTTTATAATAAAAACAAATTAAATTTAGAGGTCAGTGTAGTATTTAATGTTGTCAAGGCCATATTGAGATTTTACCATTAGAGACTATATCATTGTGACAAATACCATGCACATGAAAATTTCTGCATGATTAAATTGTAGTGATTTTAGTAATCTGCTCAGGTCTTAAATCACGAGCGTTTTGCCACACATAGTAGTTTTACAATATTTTTTAGGAAAACTTTAAAATTGCAAAAATTAATGACATTTTTAAATCAGAAATTTTGCAATATTGTAACATTGATGCTATTTCTGCCTGTATGGTATTTCATTGACTGGTTGATCTTGTTCACTGGTCTGGGTTATCATCCTTACATGGCTTCCAATCCAATTCTTCCATTTTTGTGAAGGTATTGACATGCATAGATGGTTTGTAACTTTGTCTGTTTGTCAGGGTTTCTCAGTCTTGTCAGATTCTCTTTCAAATTATGAAATATAAAAATGTAATGATAAAAAAATCAATATCAAGTTCTGATTTGTTGTTGAATTTGTTATGACCACAAATATTTTATATCTCTTTATACATCATGCTTGTAGTACTTATTATTAAACAGTGGTACAATCACTCAAAAAACACGGCTTAAGTTTGCAGCTAAGTACATTGGAAAGTTGGAAAGTTTTGATTATGAGTCATGCTGAATCAATATTTATACTTCTGTCAGTGTCCAAATCATCACTCCACTGTATCTCTCGCATCTCCACAGCAGGAGTATCAACAGCTCAAAATGAATGAAAAGAAAAAGGAAATGTAGGTAAATTTTGTCATACGTATTATTTGAGAGTGCTCTGTGTTTTAAAAAAAAAAAATATTTAATAGTAAAAAATATAGACACATTATATTGGCCATATTATGCAGAGGAAATGGGAGGCTGGCCTGGACAGTATCGAACCCTCAACCCTTGGATTACGAGTCCAGTGCTCTACTAGCTGAGACACCATGACTCAGCATGCCTGGAATAAAGATAATGTACCGGTATGTGTAACTCAGAACCAGATAAATATACCTGTTGAATTCTTTCTCAGAAGCTGAATCAACAAGTTGGTGTTTTTTCTTCTTTCTTTTTTTTATTTTCCCTGACAGATTTTGTGTATGATTCAGATGCCATATGAACCCATTTAATTTTCATTTCTTGCTTGTGTTTGCAATACATGTACTGTATATACTCGCTTATAAGTTGAGTTCAACTGTAAACACAGACCCTGATCCAATGTTGCAATTTGAAAGCGGGCTCGCGGATTTCTCGCAAATTTTTGTACTATGCCCCCCAAATCTTGACCCTGTGCGCCCTTTTTCGTCAGAAAAAAAATTGGAAAATACGCCTACAACTTTTCATTAGGGGATGTCCATCCATGTCTCTGTTGATACTAGCAATGGCCAAAGTCTCAAAAGGTGATAAAAACTGTAAGATGGCAATGAATATCTATTTTAAAACAATGTATCTGGCAATGAAAACATTCAAGGTTTGTGGTACTTGGCCGAGTTGCAACATAAAGTGTTGGACAGCCATTATTGTAACATATTTTCAAGGTTAAAGTCACCTCTGTGGCGAGGAAGATTTAATTTATTTTTAGGTTGAAATAATGACTAAAGAGAAAAAATTTATGGAAATACACAATTTGTCATTCAATTAATAATTTGTATGCTTGGAAAGAAAAGTAATTCAGAAAACATAGGTGTATATTATAATAAATTCAGATAGTTAATGAGAGTACACTAAAGTTAAATGAGAGCAAGATCCGCAATGGAAAATTCCTTGATGCAGCTAGTTTCAACTTAACCAGATATTAAAACATGTTAATGTTTTCATGAGTTTCTTGAGCACATGATAAAACTTGTTTGTTCTACAGATAACTCCTAACAAACTGCATAAGCTCAGATCTGCCAGCACATTATACAATGGCAGATCTGAGCCTATGCAGTTGCAGTTGAATTCAACTTAAAAGTGAAAATATATGGTATTATTAAATGCCTGAATTAGAGTTCTATACCTGGGGTGCACAACTCAAACATTTACATGGTCCAAAATCAACATTGATTGGAACTAAGTGGGCTGCATGGCAAAAGTTTTGTGTCTTTAATAAAACTATAAATACACATGTGTAAAGTAAGGACAAGGGCTGCACAAAATGGGTCAGCGGGCCATAATTTGTGCACCCCTGTTCTATACAATAGTTATTTGGTTGGTTTAAGACTCCATTTTTTGTGTACACAAGCTGAACATGTTATTATTAGTTTCCTCAAGTTTTTAACTTGGAAATTTAGTATTTCATGGCTTTTATGCCTGTGGTGATTATTGATACTGTATATTATTTTCAGAAAACTTTCTAAAATGTATGTTGTTGCTTTAGGTCAGGTAGAGGAAAATATTGCTATACTCATTTGCTCAATCTGATGGGATGTCTATATATCTAGTGCTAATTTCTCATCGTTTTGTTTTTCCTTCTTTAGATTGTTCATATGAAATCAATGAAAAAAAAATTAATGGATCCAGATCTTCCACAAATTAAGCTAATAATTAAATCACAATTAATTTTGTTTCTTGTATTCCTTTTTGTACGTAATTAGTACCGTATTTGTTGGTCTATAAGTTGATACTTTTTGACCTGGAAGTATGGGATAGGCTTCTTCTTATACTCTGAATCAACGTATATATGGATTATGTCATTAAAATTGCTTTACCGTATTTAATGTAATTTTTCATATGAGGAAAATTAAATATGGTTTTCAAAGTACGAAAATAGTGTGTAAAAAAAATAATTCTCATTTTGGGGAAGAGATTGTGTATGAAAAATATAGGACCCAACATTGTGAATGATTCAAAAATATTTACATGATCATCAGTATTAAATTCACTTGCATCAGATGTAATTATGCTAAAGCAGTATGTGCTGGTAATATATGTTGTTTAAATTTGCTTACATATGTATGTGTTAGAATAGACAAGTTAGAAAACAAATAACCACGACATGGACATAGGCATTCCATCGCACATTTTTCTTCTTGCACCTCGTGATCGAAATAAAATGCACCCCGATATGAGAGAGAGAGATTTCAGCCCTTCTTCATGCTATTTTGCTTAATGTACCTTACTGCCCCTGTTTAGCTGAAGCTTTTGGCAGAGAGAGAAAACTAAAAAAATAGTAAATGGAAATTATAAAAATACATACCATACTCCTTGAGTTTCAAAGATATATAATTATATTTAAATATTCACAATATTTATATGCATATATACTCCATTTAGTTTAAATCCCAAGAATGACCATTTAGCATGCTGTGTTGTTTTCTTTGCAAGTACAATAACCTCCCCATTCCCACTAAATAAGATTACCTTTTATCAGTAAGTGCATGTATACTTCCTGTAGTTAGGCAGCATTTGGTTTGATCTTTGCTCATGAATTCAAAGCTCTGACACTTCTGTGAGAACAAAAGGTGTCACTGGTTGAGAAACTTACATGAGTAAGCACCGGACATTACCTGGCATTACACAGTACCCTATACATTAACTTGCTTTACAGGATCGATTACAATACCCTATGGATAGCCTCATTTCCCTGTTGGTAGGCTCACTAATTTGATCCTGTTTGTTGAATCTTGTCCTCAACAGGTGTCAACTGAAATGACCTGGCCAAAGCTGTAGGCATATTTAATTAGTGTATAAAGAACACTGCAAAGCCATATGGTTCTTGTGACAATGGATATCACAATTAAGACAAGAATGAACTGTTTATTCAGAGGTATTATTTGGTAATGGAATATAGTAGTGCCCTTGTACATGAGTAAGATCACAATCATCAGGTAACTGAACCATACAGATTACAATCACCTGTAATCTCTGTCTCTCTCTGTCTCCGTCTCTCTCTCTGTTTCTCTCTCCAAAAGCTACAAATAAAAACTTCTCTGATGAATGTATACGTTCTTACACACTGACACAGCTTTGTTTCATCTCTCTCTCTCACAAACATATATACACACATTCACTAAAAAACAACAAGTCTTTATTGAGTTCTTTTATTTTTTATTGTACATGTAATTTGATAATGAGGTTACTGTTACTGTAAGGATACAAGTTGCACTTAACTTTTTGACAAACAATGTACCAATAAATAATACATATAAATAATACAATCACAGACTATCTTAATCATTTTCCCAATTAATCTGAAATAGCGTACAGTGATACCATTAATATTCATGAAACTGGAAGTTACTAGTGAAAAAGTTCAGGCCAAGATGTTGATCTGGCTTCATCTTATACTCCACATCGACTTATATATGGATGAAGAATGGAAAATTTACGAAATGAGCAAATTTGACTTATACTCCACGTCGACTTCTAGGCCGGCAAAAATACGGTATTTTGAATTTTTTTCATACACTATCAATGCATATATATATATATATATATACATATAATATGTACACACTTTCAGTGATTTTAAGTTTTGAGGAAAAAAAATATTATCAAAACTTTAAAAATCTTTTTTTTCATGAGGTCAAGATTATAAATAATAACTTATGTATAATCAGACACCTGAAAAAAATATCTAACACCAGATTGGTGAAAAATGACAGTAAATACTGTAATCTGTCTTTTCACTTTATACTGCTTGTTTAATTAATAAGATGGAATAGACTGTAGATAACAGTTTCTGTATATCTTTATATATCTGATGGAAACACAGGTGTTTCTTATGTGTTCTCCCAGTAATTGCTATATATATATATATATATATATATATATATATATATATATATATATATATATATATATATATAATATAGTAAGAGTATCTACAAGTTGGATCCAGTCCATAAAGAACCTTCAAGATAGTCATTACTTCTCACACCTGTGATTACAGTAGCCTAATTTTATCTGGCATTGATCATGCTGAGTGTCCATACTTGGAAGGGATTGGGGGCGGAGGCAAACATTTTCTGTGTACCCCATGATATGTGATCATTAAATCAGCAGAGGGTTTAAGTCTGGTAAAGTACAGTAGTTGCTTTTCTCTCAACAATCTATTCTTTTGACAAAAAGGGATTTATGAACAAACCTCACAGTGTCTTTTGAAATCCTCACTTAGTCTTCTGAAGATCTTCCATTTCTATTCAGGGATGTTCCAGCTCTTACTAAAGTGGCATTTTGGGGAAAAAACCCAGAGTATTTCTTTGTTTCTTTTTTTTAACCTCATATTGCAGTAAGGATAAGTTAGCTTATGGTGTTGCCCTGTATCTTCAGCATGCCAGATAATTTTTCTGTCAAATAAATAAAACAGTCATCATTTTGAAATTTAATGAATAATGAGCAATTATCCATGGGTATTGTACACACTTTTTTAGACTCATTATACTTCAGAACTCTAGTTTGCTGTTACTGACACGCTTTTGGAAGGGTATAGATAGGCTGTTATTACTTTTGTTTATTTTCATTTTATTAAATAATAATAATAATAATAATAATAGCAATGACTTTATTTAAAGTGGGTGACACAATTAGTTGCATGGACCTAATCCTCCATGTGGCTGTTTATTATTTGCATATTTACATGCATAGCACATACAGTCACAAACCTGTCCTAGTGGTCATCTGTGTTCAGCGGTCATTCTAATCCCCCCCCCAATTTCCTATATAAAGGCCCTGTATTTAACGGTCACTTGCTTTCAGCAGTCAGCGGCTAGGTGTTTCTTAACTCATTAACCCCTAGCGCAACGTTTACGCGTCATGAGGTTGTACCCTACTTCCGAGCTCTGTAACATCAACATCATTTAAGATACTCTAAAGTGGATGGTATTGCAGGAAAGAGGACAGAGGTAGCTCTACAATGATACCAAATAATGTTGACTTTCTACTCACATTAAAAAGTACAGCGAACAAAATTCATTTTTTGAGACACGATTTTTTTAAGGTCGAAAATTGACAGTTGCGGAACCGGAGTTTGTGTCCGGATTTTAGACTTTTTGGCCTTAGATCTAAAGCAGACCCATCCGAACTGCACACAGACAGATGAACCTTTGCAAAAAGTAGAATAAGTTTGAGATCTGGAGAAAAAAGGGGCCAGGACACAAAAATCGAGGATCCAATACGAAAAAAAAAAAGAAAAAAAAGAAGTCCAACTTTTACCCTTTTGCACATGTGCGAGCATAATAGCCAATGAAAAACAATGTTTGTGATACACCTAAGCATCCGGCTTGACGATAACCCTTTCTTAAACAGATCTGTTTGGCTGAATTCAGAAGTAACCCCAAAATGTTGCCTACCCCCATTTCACGTGAAAATGAAAAAAATCTCCAGGGGTCAATGAGTTAACCAAACCATGGTTTCACCCTGTCTTAAGTGGTCACTGGAGCATATCAGCAGTGACCGCTCCAAGTATGCAAATTAAACACTTCTTTTGTTTGATGAGCAAGGCATTGTTTAGATAAAGGTATATCATGTGAATTGATGTTTAAGCATTTCATTTCTCGATTGTACTTCCTGTACTCCAATCACGCTGTCAGTCAAACTCAAAGGTGTCGACATGTCAGCTTCGAAAGCGAAGTGATTTTTCTTCTTACATGAGAGAATTGAAGCAATTTGTTTCCTGGATAGTGGACAAAGTAATCATGTAGTTGCAGCAGAAATGGGAGTTGGGTGAACTCAGATCCAAGTGATTATTAAGCATAAGCGAGATATTATGCAGATTTTGAGAACAACGTTAATCTGGAGTGTATGAGATTATGTACAATCACACCAAATGAGTAGAGATACATGTACACTGCACTTGTGAAAAACGCTTATGGTTTATATGCTACTAACAATAGCTGCAGGAAGCTTCTTTTCATTCCCTAGTCATCAAAGATCTTGCATAAAAGATGACTGTCTTTTGATCTTGATGAGTTTCAGCAACTGCTTTATCCATCAATTGTTTGAAGTGTGAATACCTGTTTTCATGCCAGTAATACCAGCTGGCCTAACAAAAAGTCAGTCCTGTGTTTGACAATCGCAGGTAAACTGTCAATTAGTAATTTTATTTAGATGCTGTTTCTACTGATAAGTGATGATTTAATGTACTTGATAGATTAAAGTGGAACTTTTTATTTAATTATTTTGTTATTTTTCTTTTTGCTAATTAGCTAAACTAAATTTATGTATCTTGATAGCATACCACTACTACTAATAATAATGCTAATGCTATTCAGTGCATAGTACATGTATTTGTCATGAACCAAGTTTGAGAGCTGAACCTGCCATCAGAGGTCACCTGTCTTCAAAGGCCACTTTGGCTCTTTCCCATTGGTGGCTGCTGAACACAGTTTTGAATGTAGTTGCACACACAATAAAGAAAGGCACATGCAACTCCTAATTCTTTCTAAAGGAAAAAAACACACAAAAAAAACAATTCACAAGTTCGTTCCGAACAAAACCCCAAAACATTAATAATAAGCTGAATTTACTTACGGCCATAATAAATAGAACATTTTATAAGAACATGCTCCAACTAAATATATATAGGACAGTACAAAAAAAGTGAGGCAACAAAGTGGAAGGTTTCAGGCCTTGAATTTTAAAAAAATTTCCTTGTAGCCAGAAGGACTAGTAAATTTAGAAATTTACAAGTTCTGCTGAATCTTCACTACAAAACAATATCAGACACATATCTAGATTAACAACAGTTTTAATATCCTTAATATTACAATCATAATTCGAAAGTACAAATCTTGCTTTAGAAAGCCATGAAAGTTACTTGAAAATATTCACTACAAGTTCACAAGAAAAACAATGACTGATTCTCCAGAAATTGACTGTAAAAAATATGACTTAGTAAACATTTTTTACAGCCTTGTCATCTAGAAAAAAACAAAAACAACCCCCCCCCCCCCCAAAAAAAAAAAACAAATAACTTAATAAGAGAAAAAGACAAAGACCTCAATCACGCTGGTCATTACATATCATCACTCCAGAGACAGACAATTTAAGGCAGTACCCGTTGTGCTATAGTGAAAGCAGGGTGAGAAGATCTCTCATTTGTTGTATAGGTATTGTGTAGTTTCACAACAGATACCGGTACTACCCTTTGAACAAAATACGTCTCCATGATGCTAATCTTTTAAAGATGGAATGGTTAAATCTTAATAGGGATTCTGATTGCCATGATACTAAAAGAGCAGTTTGACAAGTTCACAAGTCTGATTTACAGTCTTTTGGTCCCAATTTCCAAGAAGATAAATCATCTTCTTATCAATTTGGTGCGGGTAGGGCTAATGTAAGGTTGTTTAAGTTTGCTAGGCCAGTAGTAAGTGGTTACCTTATGCCAACACCGTGTGGATTTGTCAAATTCCAGGTTTTCAATAAGCAATGCACTCTGACCTCACACCTGAACATAAATGTCAAAATATCTAAAATGGGGTAGGAAAGGTCAGAGGAAACTCGGACTAGCAATTTTTTGACATACAACTTTACCTGATAAATCTAACAAAACTGGTAAAAATTTATACAGTCTCGTTTTGAAATACGATTTGTAAAATCCTCATTTTGTTCTAACCCTCCAGGGGAACATTGAATCTTGGGGATTTATGCGATAAACTCCAAGAGAACTTGAACATTGTCCAATCATTACATATGATAGCATTTATTTACGCTGTCTGATGACAACTGAAACTTTACTAACCATCAGACTATTAAAATTATGAAAACTACTAGTCTTGACAGGAAATTTACTATCCTCAGGCTAGTGGACTACCACTAATTTCGAGCCCAGGGTTTGAAATTTATAATTTAAGTTGTAATGAATTTGTCAAATCAAACAGGTTACACTTTTCATCCATTGAATTAGAATATAATTAAATGCATTTATATTTCACTAATTTCCTTGACTTAAAGAACGTTTGCTTTGGTTTGTTGGTTTTAACAGTACTTTTAACACATTATTGGCTAAATCATGCTTTCCAAAGGACACACCAAGGCAGCTGATCTGTGCTGACCAGGGTGAGTATTGAACCCGCCACCCTTGAATTTACAAGTCTAATGCTCAATCAAATGAGCTACTGAAGCTCTCCTTATAGACTGTCACATAAACTTGAGTGTGCTTTGTGTTTGCTTCATGCAGGACTTGGCTTTATGTACTGTGCTAGACAGTAAAAGTATAAACACAGCAACTAAAATCTTTGCATGTTCTTCTTTTGTCTCCTTTTGCTAAAATGCATATGCACTCATTTCAGTATCTACTTCAGTTGTATGCTATATGGCTTTATAACATGTCAGTACATTTTTAGACCTTGACCTTTAATCAGTACCATATAACCATTATTGTACTGATGTGCCATTAAAGCCTAATACATATACTTGTAAGATGTCGGCATGTTGAGCTGTGATAAAAAAAAGCATTGATCACTAATCAGGTTTTACTGGTGAAGTATGATGTACATGCAACCTGATGGTTGCACCTAGTGCCAGGGAAAATGCACACATTCTTTCAATAAGTAAAAAAAAAACATAGTATAAAATAAAATTGAATTAAAGAGTCAGTACAAACAAAAAGATGATAATTTGCATTTTAATAAAGACTGCAAATTAAAACAAAAACAAACATTTCCTGTAGTAAACCATAGTTTATTACAGTAACTAGAAATCATAAAATAATGATTACATGTAGATACAATACAAAATGTGCCTTCTGGAGCACATGCTCTATGACTTGTCTAGTCAGGGCACAGGAAATTTTTTGCCAAGGATTCAACCTTGTGATGAGTGAGATGCAAGAGTTACTTTTCCCTGTCCTCATTTTACTCAACACAGTACATTTCTCCACTACACTACTTGTGCTCTTACTAAAAACCCACAGGTACCCAATGCAAGATTGGTACTAAAATGGGTCAGAAGTATGAAAATATTATGTTTGTAGTGAAGACAGCGGGTTTTAAACCATTCTAATGCAGTGTAATTTGAGAAATTGCATTTGCATACCTAGCCTACAAGTTCTTAATTGTATCTGTGTTTACAGTGCCTTGATGTCAGCCTTCGGGAAACTTGAAAGCGCAGCTCGATATAAAATGGTTAATCCTTCAAAAGACTGAAGGAGGCCACTGAAAATAGATCAGCATGCAAGGCGATTGTGACAATAGTACAGGTCTTAAGCTCCAAAGCCAGGTCCCAGACGATGTCCCCACTTGTGACACCCAAGGATACAAGGGAAGTGGCTTAAGAATAGACTCTATAGCTGAATGCAGAAAGCAGCGGTTGGAGCACGAGTGGGGTGAGGTGGGGGATAGATTACCCTCTCTACTGCTGGCGAACTCTTGCCCTGTGAAAACTTTTCTGTAAGCTCCTGAATCATGGCAGAATGCGGGAGCAACAGAAGATCTGGATGCAATGGTGCCACCAATAGTCTCTCCAGACTGAAGAGAATCTTGGTGTCCTCAGAGCCCAAAGGCTTTGGACACAAGTCTGGGGGAAGGAGGCAGTAAATTTAATTTACTGCCATATAAAATGTCCAGACTTCTTCTTCCTCCAACACCTGGACAAACAGGTGGGTGGGGGCTGGGACCCTAATGGAGGGGGATTACCCATCGCCGCCAGTTACTCAGTTGCAGATTTTCTTCACTTTTTTCGAGGAGAGAGAATGTTCAGTGTCCACTATTAAGGGCTGTAGGGCAGCCCTTTCTAACTTTTAACACTCAAGTTCTGTAGGGATCCAGTGATTGGTTCAGACCTTCATCTTTCTAATCTCATCAGATATTTTGAACTTCCAAAGACTGGTATCTTGCTCAGTAGTGTTTAGATGGAATCTCTCATGTGTACTTTGGGCATTGTCTAAATCCTCTTATGAACTGTTGAGTGAAGCTTCGATCAAGAACCTTACCCTTAAAACTGTATTCCTGCTCTCTTTGGAATCTGCGAGAAGGAGAAGGGTTCATGCATTGTCTGTGAAAAAGGGTTGTTTACGTTTCAACGGTACATATGAGTTGGTGTCTCTTCTTTGTCAACTAGGGTTTCTGGCTAAGAATCAGCCACCTTCAATAGACCCACTTCCTATTGAAATTCTCAGTCTTAGTCATATCTGTGCTGGGTATGACCATGAACGACTTTTTTGCCCATTTATAGCTTTAAGGTTTTATTTGGCTTCCTCTAACAGGAGAAGGAAGGGTTGAAGCATCTTTTCTACAGTACAGCACATGCGATTTTTCATTTCTCCACATGTTGTGGTGGGAGAGTAAATCTCCTCACACTCTCTCCACAATGAAGCTCCCATGGATCAGGGGTAAATACCTACAAATCATGACTGAAACTCGGCAAGCACGTCTTGTGCTTCTGCACCATGGAGGGGGCTGGTTGACATTACTGATTGACATTTGAATAACAGATGCATGAATACCACTCATGGACAGATTGAGACGTCAGAGTGATTTACAGTCGGATACCATTTGAAGAATCAATTGTCTTTATGTCGATTATATATTTAACAATAAAAAAAATCATTTCAAAAAGAGTCTTGTATATTCAATACATGTGTGTTTAGAAAAGTTGGAGCAGTTTCTATGCAGTATACTTCAATTTGCAGTTATTGCCGATATCAAAGATTGATATGCATTCCCAGTTCAGTTTAAACAATGTAGTCCAAGAAGTTTACATCATGATCCATGGAAGGTAGATGAAAGACACTTATTGGAATTTGACATTTTTGCTTTATTCAGAGAAATCTGAACAAACTTATGCGCCGACTTGACGATAGGCACACCTTTCGGCTTCTCTTGAACAGCATAAATGTATCCTATTGTTACAAAGGAAAAGTGATCCTCTTAGATATGGACAGTTACATTTAAAATGAAAACCAGCGCTATTTAAAATAAAGAAAAGAACGGAAAACACTGAATTGACACTGAAATGCGAACCAACTGCATGTGTACATTGAGGTTGAATATACATAACTTTGAGCCAGCTAGATTCAGTTGCAATATGGCCAGCTGCATGTGTAAGGTAAGGGACCGACCATTTAATCTGCAAGGGGGTGGGTTGGGCGTGGGTACAGTGACAAGCATTGTCTTTCTGACTGGGTTTTTTTTTTCTTCATTCATTCCAAGATAATTTTCTTAAAAAAGTAAAATAAAGTATAGAGTAAGGTCCTTATTTTCCCACAAATCAGAGCAAGACAATTGTTTTTTTTAAAAGAATCCTAATCCCTCCCCCTTCTTTAAAATCGAATGGTCTGTCCCTAAAAGAGACTTGACTTCAGCGTATGTTCTACAAAAATCAAAGCAGTAACCATTGTCAACACTGTTATAACATATTGACAAGAATTGGCATCAAACAAATATGTAAATTTCAGCTTGGGAAGTCATCATTTATATTTCACGACACCATCTTACTTGAGTGTCATGTTTAACAGCAACAATTATAACCCAGCAATTAACATTAGAAGTTTGTTAATTGTGTACAATTAAACAATTAAATTAATTACTGAAATGAACAATGATATGGGAAAATCATCATGATTCCAAGATTATTACTTCTCACCCTCACTGTGATAGTTAATTTACGATCAAAGATTTTCAGATTTTTTTTCCAACAAAGGAGAAACACCTCACACCATCAATTATTGTTAATAAAAATAATAATAATAATAATAGTAATAATAATAATAATAATAATAAAGTCTTTATTTTATGAGGGTGACATATAATTAGTACAAAAACTAAACCCTTGTGACCCTCAATTCTCTGCATATGTACAGACAAATATATAAAATACAGCTGGGAAACAAACATACAAAAAGGTATTATGGATTAGTGTACACAAGAGCAACGGAGTATGGATTCAGCACACGGAGCATTGTGTACACAAACAAGCATGATTGAAAACTTTTTCATTCACACACACACACGTGTAAAGATCCAGAGACATTTTATATAATATATACATATACAAATATACAACAAAGTTGTCTATAACCTATTTTAGACATTATCTGGATTGCATCCATTTCAAACATCTGTGATGAAAGGAAGGCATTGATGCTGCTTTTTTAACATCTTTAGGTAGACAGTTCCAATGAATGAAAGGAAGGCATTGATGTTGCTTTTTTAACATCTTTAGGTAGACAGTTCCAATGAATGAAAGGAAGGCATTGATGTTGCTTCTTTAACATCTTTAGGTAGACAGTTCCAATGAATGAAAGGAAGGCATTGATGTTGCTTCTTTACCATCTTTAGGTAGACAGTTCCAATGAATGAAAGGAAGGCATTGATGCTGCTTTTTTAACATCTTTAGGTAGACAGTTCCAATGAATGAAAGGAAGGCATTGATGTTGCTTCTTTAACATCTTTAGGTAGACAGTTCCAATGAATGAAAGGAAGGCATTGATGTTGCTTCTTTAACATCTTTAGGTGACAGTTCCAATGAATGAAAGGAAGGCACTGATGTTGCTTCTTTAACATCTTTAGGTAGACAGTTCCAAATGATTAGACCCGAGAAATTCAAACTACAATTCGGTTTTAGGCTTAGAAAGAAGAAAGTTATTAGATGACATAGAGCATAGCATCGGTAGACTAGAATCTGTATTGGCATTATTTGTCCTTCTACTGAACATATCATTTATATATTTGGGCATAGAACCATTAGAAACTTTAAACATGAAGTTAGCTTTTCTTAAACATATTCTTTCATAGACAGTCATGATCTTCAAATCATTCATACATTCATTGACATTATGAACATTATTGTCAAGGATAATTCTGATGGCTCATTTTTAAAGTCTTTCAACTTTTAACAAATTTGTTTTAAAAGCATTACCCCATATGATGTTGCAGTAGTCCAGATGAGGTTGAATATAACTTTTATAAAATATTATCCTGTGGTTAAAGGTTAGGAATACTTTAATTTCTTATAGTAACCAGATATTCATAGCCATCTTTTTGGTTTCATTACTGATATGCTCTGACCATAACATATTTTATCAGCTTGAACTCCTAAAATTTTTATCTTGTGTAACAATGTTTAGTTCCACGTCATTCAAATTTATGTGGAGAATATAATCTTTAATTCTGTTATGTCTCTGATGAGTGGTTATCATCATCACTTTAGTTTTGTCAAAATTAATGACCATTCCATTATGTATACACCATTTGGAGAGTTTTATAAGAGCATTATGCAAGTTTCTTTCAACACTATTTTTAGATGAGCTAATATCAGATTAGATGGTGTCATCAGCATAGAGATCCATCTCAAGTTTTTCGTCTGACTGGACACTGTATGTCAACTTTTTGTTTTCTTCCTTTCAGATATGACTTAAACCAATTTAAAGAGTTGTTGTTAAGCTTGTACAGTTTTAATTTTTCAAGTAAAACATCATGATCAACTAAATCATAAGCTTTCCTAAAATCAACCAGCACAACTCCCAGTAGATCTCCATTATCTAAACCTTGGAGCCATTTTTCAAGCATACTAGCAAGAGCAGTTTCACATGAATGATTTGGGTGAAAGCCTGATTGTCTATCATATAAGAGATTGTGTTCATCAAGAAAATCATTAGGGAGTCATTAGAATGTTTTTCGAGAATTTTCTATAAGACAGGAAGGATTGAGATGGGTCTGAAAGTATTTATTTCATCATGAGGACAAGATTTATGAAGAGGTTTCACTTTTATCTCCTTTCATTTGTCAGGAAATGTATTTGTTTTTTTTACTAAGATTACATGTATATGCTATGCTTTCTGAAATGAAAGATGATGCTGTCCATAATAATCTTGGTCCAATGAAGTCAGCACCTGTGGACTTTGTTACTTCTAAATTTTCAGACATTTGAGTACTTTATCATCAGTTACAAAGGATATTTCACAGAAAGTACTGTCAGGGATTTTTTTCATTACAAAGGTGAAAGTTCGTTTAATATTGGTTCTTTAATATTATCAGCAACAGTAATGAAAAAGTTATTGAACACCTTTTCAGTATCTTCATTGTTATTGTTGCATACACCATCTTTTCTTGAGGTGCAACAGTTATTAGAATGTGAATGGAAATAACCTTTACCAGCTCCAAGTTCTTAAATTTTTTTCCAAATGTTTGCTGGTTTCTGTTTTGATTTATCAATCAGTTGTTGGTAATGAGATTTTTTGATAACCTTATGAGCCTTACAACTTCATTTCTCACTTTTTTGTAAATATATTAATATACATGTAGCTAAGAATGTTTTCATGTACACTGCAACTTTAATGTCGATGCATCTGCTTCAGACAGACATGCTTGTGAAGAGAACCATGTTTCACCAATTTGATCATGCTTTTTTAAAAAATAGTGTCTGTGTATGAAACTTCCTCATCAAATATACAGCATTGTGTAGTAAATTTTTTGGAGAAAAAAATGGATGTAATGTTAAAGTATGAGTATAGATTTACATGTCTTAAGCAGTTGTGAGCACATCACATCTCTCTCTCTCCCACTCTCTCTAAGAAGAATTTGATGATTTGATATTCCCACTTTCTCTAAGAAGAATTTGATGATTTGATAACATTGTATTTTCATTTGACATTTAGCTCATAACATTGATGTGATACAAAATTTGATTTGGAAAAATAAAAAATAAACAAGAAACGTGCCCATTCATTTATAAGGGCAACGACGTAGATAACTTTGTGCCCCTACATGCTCTCACTTTCACTCTCTCTCAAACTCTTCAGCACATGCTTGCTGGGGTCATATACAGTAAATCACACCCGCCTCCATTCCTCAGTGGTGATCGGATGCAACTCCACAAGACGTGGTGTGCAGAGCTGTTCTCCGCAAGAAGCCACGGCAAGCCCATCAGGATGCATAGGGAGATGGTGGAGGGACTTTTTCTTAATCTTCTTCCTACTCTTATCTAACCCCACTGCGATGCATGGAGAAATGAAAAATCACTTGAGCTGTACTGTACATTTGGGGGGTCATCTGATATTTTGTCTTCCACTATTTCTAGGTGGATTGTCCTCACTATAAAGATAGCTTATCAGTCCGTAACTTAGAGGGACTTTTCTTTCATGAGGAATAGGGCCCATGAAGTTAGGGCTATTGCTTCATCTTGGGCCTGTTAGAACCACTCCTTTTTGGATGATATTATGAGAGCTGCATTCTGGTGGTCTTCCACTATCTTCTCATCCTGTTACCTTCGATCTTTGGCACAGCAAAGTGAAGGTATTTTTTTTGTTGGGCCAAATAGTAATAGTGCAACAATTGGTTCAACCTTCTACCATCTTACATTAGTGAACACTCCTACCATATTGGTAAGTGCAATATTTTTATATCAGATTGTCGAGGCCATCAACCTCCCTCCTAACTGGCAAATTCAGCAATGCAATTGTAGAAGGGCTGTTAAAATGTATGGGGGTGGGGGTGGGGGGTAAAATTAATTTTAATTATGTAATACTTACATGCTACTATTGGAAAGATTCCCTCCTCCCACCCCACTCTGATGTCCTGTACTCTAGGTCCAAATCAAAAGAGGATAGTATTCTATATGTGGACTGTGACACAAGAGCCAGACTGGGATCTGGTTCTTTCTGTTCAAGAAACTTCCAGTACTATATGGAGAAAGAAATTACTTAGTTTGAACAGGAGACTTGTGTCCCAGAAAAGGAAAGCAATGCAATAGTAGTAAGTAAGTATTACATATATTAAAAGTTGTTTTACCCACCCACACCCGCAAAAAATTACATATTTCTCTACAACAAAATGACTCCTAGATTACTGAAAAGTGTATCTGTAAATGTGAATATAATTATGAAATCTAGGGCGAAGTGTGAAACTGCAACATAATATTTTCATGATTTTTACCCATTTTAGTATCAAGCTTCCACCAGATACCTGTGAAAAAAAGCAAAGGCAGGTTCCTTTGTGTCATATTCTAGACTGACAACAAGTAGGCAAAATACGCAAAAGTAATTAATAGTTGAGACATGCTATATGTTAAGTGATGTTGAACTTCTGTCCTTGTTACGGGTAGAAAATGCATACAGATTTATTTTCAAGGTACAAATCTGCATCTACTTGGCCCAGGGATGAATAAGTAGTAAAGTTTTACTTGGTCAAATCAATTTTTGCCCAGTCAGGATGAGAGGATGAGTGGTTTTCCTCAGCCCTGCTAGTATTTAAGTTAAATGGTTAAACTTCTTCAAATCAAATTATACCGTTATTCCTTGCATATAATCCAATACCAACTGCAAACTCCATAGACCCAGATCTGCCATCTCATAATGCGCTGGCAGATCTGGGTCTGTGCATTCTGTGCAGTTTGTAAGGACTAATCAGTAGAGCAAACAACATAGACCCTGATCTGCCGGTGCATTATGTGACAGCAGATCAGGGTCTATGTTGTTTGCTCTTGGACTTGACTTATATGCGAGTATACATGGTAATCTCAAATACAGTCATCAGGTTTTATCTTTTAAATTAATTATTTTCTTTTTATGAACCACTTCACTAAGTACAGGTGTCACTGTCAAGAGAACTGTACTAAGATACAGTAGATGATTTGAGAGGACTTGTTTGTCTTGTCTATCTTGGGACCTTTTTAATGTTGAGAACTTGCCCTTTCCTGAATGATATACTGAATGACTATTTGTTTGAAAGAGTGAGATGAATCATTTTGAATGATAGTCTTTTACTACCAGACTCTTGTGTTGCTTGTTGAGACCTCTGCCATACAAGGGTTGGGTACAATGCTTTATTTCTATTACCAATAGAAGGCACTTTGGTCAAACTTTGTAGAAGTACAGTCTTCTTATTACATGTATCTTGTAAAGTAGCAGACTGAAACTGAAACATTAAAGTTAAATACTCTGCAACCATGAGAACAATCTTTGAAACAGCAGACAAAATAGATCGCTCATTTGGAAAAGTAAAATGGTAATTTAGTTGGCAGCCATTTAATAATGAGAAGGCGGGATGTGAAACAAGAAAGATCTTTTTCCCAGTCTCCAAATTTAGACATTTTTTCAGCAATCATTCAATCCAAAATTTTACTGTGAGTATAAAAGGATGTCTTTAAACAATACTTTGTAATCAGATGCTGATGCAGGAGACATGCTTCAATCAGCCAAACTGTCTTTGTTATGCAATACATCTTCACAGTGACATATTATGTCATCTTTTAAAACTACTGATGTCCAGAAAGTGACCAATTAACCTAAGTTACTTGGCCAGTTGCTTCTGTTGCACTTGGCTGTTGGGCTGATGTCAGCCAGGTTAGTGATTTTTATTGTTTGATTTTTAAATCACACTGGAATTTTCCTCTGAAATAAACACATTTATTTTGTTTCATTAGCTAAAATATTATGACCGTGGTCAGGCGTTTACGGCATTAGTACAGTTTCTCCAGGATCATGGGAATTTTAAATAAAACTCCATTCACTATGTCTATTCTAGTGTTAAATAACTGGGTTAATGTGCTGTACACAGCTGTTTCTTAATCTTAAATGTTAACCATAGCTCTTACTGTGTTGTCACTTTCATCTTAGATATCAAACATATCATTCCAGGTCTTAACCAACTATTCTTCATTTTTGGATATTACTGTACATGCATTGTGGATCTTGCAGCTTTTTCTAACAGGGCAATAAATATTATTGTCCTATCTAAATGTTGTTCATTTGTTTCATTTCTGTTAGACCAACTTAATTGGTCAGCAGCCAACTCAAGAGGTGGGTTCTTTTAATATTAAATATCTGATTGGCCAGGCCTATAATTGAGCTCTGATAACTGGAGTCCTGCATCAATCACTGCTCATCTGTTCGTACATGGCCGAATGGCCACACACGAAATCCAAAGAACGAACGAACCATCACTGCTCATTAGCTTAGCTCAGCTTCAGCTAATATTGTCACTGACCTGTAGTGTGAACTTCTTGGTTTATTTATCTCATTGATTTATCTTGGGCCAGGATGCCCTGAATAAGATATCCTTATAACTTTCTAACAGATAGAATCCTAAGGCTAAACTTTTTAGTTCCTAAAATTGAATACAGTTACATTTTCAAATCTGAACATCTAGCTTTTCTTCTCCTGGAAATATGTATTACCGTATATACTCTTGTATAAGCCGATACCAACTGCAAACTGCATAGACCCAGATTTGGATCTATGCAGATTGTAAGGACTAATCAGTAGAACAAACAACATAGACCCTGATCTGCCAGCGCATTTTGTGACGGCAGATCAGGGTCTATGTTGTTTGCATTTGGACCAAGTTTATACGCGAGTATATACGGTAATCTGATGATAAGCTCACTCCCATTTTTATAAAATGTTGGCAAACAATTTTACTAAGGATATATATTTCTGATAACAAGTCCACCCCATACTGGTTGACAAATTTATATGGCTGAACCCTCAGTTGTATCATGTAAGAAATACTGTAACCTTCCTGTTTATCTTAGATCTCAAAGGAACAACCTAAAAAAGGTGAGTGAAAGTTTAAATTGGAGTCTCCACTGCCATGTAGACCAAATAAGTAACATACTACTTTGGGGCAGAGTCATAAGGGTTGGTGGATTTGGGTAAATGCTGGGTGGGTGGTTGATTTGAACCACCATCTTCATTTGAAATAGTACGCTTTTTATTTAAAAAGCAAAACATGTAGATCATTTGAACTGGAACAATCCACCCCTTCTCATAAAGTTTACCATTTGAGATAACATCCTGTATCAGCTCCTGATGCTACCTGGATTTAAAATATTTTGAGGCCAGTCTTATTTCTTGATCTGGCAGGTTTAATCAATCAAGTCTGATACATCCTTCCTTGAAGGCACCTATATGAATGATATTAAAATATTAACAGTAAGTGAACTAATATTTTTGAGAAAGGCTAGACTTATGAACAAAGTTTCAAACAATATGGCCGCATTATATCTCAAGGAACTATTTCATGCTAGAAAAAAAGGCAACACTACCAATTTAAGATCAATTTTAAAAATTTTTAAGAAAAGTTTTAAATATTCGGGGCCACTAATTTGGAACAGAATCCCAAAAGGAAATGAGACAAAATGCAAATATAAATGCATTTAATTATAAATGTAATCTAATTTAATGGATGAAAAGTGGAACCCATTTGATTTGACAAAATACATTACAACTTGAAGTATAAATTTTCAAACCTTCCACTTTGTTGTCTCACTATTTTGTACTGTATATACACAATGCACCTGGTTGGAGCATGTTCTTACAAAATGTTCTGTTTATTATGTCCATATATACATGTAGCTTATTATCAATGCTTTTTTTAATATTATTATTATTATTGTGTGTGCAACTATGTACATGTATTCTGTATGTAAATGTATATATAATGAGGGCCACAAGGAGGATTAGTTCCATGCAACTAATTGTGTCACCCTCTTTAAATAAAGTCATTATTATTATTATTATTATTATTAGTAGTATTATTATTATTATTATTATTTTTATTATTATTATTATAAGTGTTGATATGCAATACAGAAGTTTAGGATAGTTCATCTAGGAATCCTTTAAATTCAAAACTGTGCCCTTTATCTGACATGAATTATGAGGGCAGTATATTTTAGATGGCTGGAGGAGTTAATTATGGCACAAATATTGTGTGCAAACCCTTGATCATCAATATGTAGAGTCCTTGGTAAATTATCAATTGACTGCATGTGTAAGAGTGGAGGAGGTGGGGGTGCGAAGAATAACCTGTCACATGAAATCTGGTTCATATTTTTTTAAGAACTCTTATGGATTGTTTCTTGTCTTTCAGTATTATTTTTCTTTCTGTCTTATTAAGTGAAAATATGGCCTCTAATATCATTCAGTATGACCTCTAGTATTATTCTTTATGTGGCAACTGTTATAGATAGCTTTTGCTGTATAGGATGGCTTGATTTCAGACACTTTAAATTTATTTTGGGACTTCACAGAACTCAATAGTCAACAGCATCTGTACATTTCACTCTGATAAATCTAAGATAGTTGTCTGATGCTGTCCCCCCCCCCCCCCCCCATGTGAAATAAATATCTGAGATGATAAACAGACAGTAGTCAGAAATTGTAGAAAGGTGGCTAACAAATCATTTCCTTATTTCTTGACATTATGACTGTAAAATTTAAAAATGTCAACACTGTTGAAAATAGTCCCCAAAAGGATGTTATGTCTCAGGTTTGACAGAAATTGGTATATCTGTTTTCAATACACACACCTTGTAAATTTATGATATAAAATATTATATCTCTTTTTAAACATTGTTATTAAAGTAATTTGTGTCCAGTTTTGTTGAAAAAGGATGTTAATGTGATAGCCAAAATCCTTCTCTGGGGAACCATTTCACAGATTTTAGCTCTACTGGTCATAGATGAAGATAGCTTTATAGGATGGCCTGTAGTCTGTCATCTGGCATACGTCTGTTAGCGCAAGTTTATTATTGCTGTTTCTTTTAAACTACTTGGAGGATTGCCATGAAACTTTATACACACATTCACCCCAAGGTCTAGTTGGTCCTAAATGAAAACAGTGCTGCTCAGACATCCAATATGGCCACCATGACAGCCATCATGAAAATCTTCTTGTTGCTACTCCACCTGAATGGAAAGTCATATCAACATGAGATTTCCACCAGAAGACTTTTTATGATGTCTAGTTGGTCTTAAATGAAAATGTTCTGCTTGGACATCCAATATGGTCACAGCAGCAGCCATCTTGAAAATCTTGAGTGGATGGTCATATCAACATCGGGGTTTCACTAAAGGAATTCTTATGATGTCTGGATGGTCCTAAATGAAAATGGTGCCAATCTGAAGTCAAGTATGGCTGCCACAGCAGCCATCTTAAAAATCTTGTTATTGCTTCTCCTCCTAAATGGAAAGTCATATCAACATGGGGTTTTCTCCAGAAGACTTCTTATGATCTCTAGTTGGTCCTAAATGAAAATGGTTCCACTTTGACAGCAGCCATCTTCTAAATCTTCTTGTTGCTACTTTACCTGAATGGATTGTTGTATCAATATGGTGTTTTCACTAAAAGACTTTTTATGATGTGTACTTGATCCCTAATGAGAATGGTGACAATCTGACATCCAGTATGGCCACCACAGCAGCCATTTTTGAAAATCCTGTTATTGCTACTCTTCTTGAATGGAAAGTCATGTCAGCATGGGGTTTTCACCAGAAGACTTCTTATGGCATCTAGTTGGTCTTAAAAAAAATGGTGCCAATTTGATATCCAATATGGCCACCACAGTGGCCATCTTAAAATCTTGCCACTAATCATCCTCGATGGACAGTCATATCAACATTGGGTTTTCACTAGAATTCTGATGGTGTCAGTTGGTACTAAATGAAAATGGTGGTCAACTGACATCCAGTGTGGCCACCATGGCAGACATCTTGAAAATCTTGTTATTGCTAATCATCCTAAATGGAAAGTCATATTAACATGGTGTTTTAACCAGAAGACTAATTATGAAATCTAGTTGGTGCTGAATCAATCTGACCTCAAATATGGCTGCCACATTGAATATATTGAAAATCTTGTCACTAATTCTCCTGAATGGATGGTGATATCAACATGAGATTTTCATGAAAAGTCTTCTAATGGTGTCTGGTTTGTCTGAAATGAAAATGGTGCCAGTCTTACATCTAATATGGCTGCTGAAGTGACTAATTTGAAAATCTTCTCACTCAAGAATATCAGAGATGGATTCAACATTCAGCAATTAAAAAGAAGGAATGGTCATATCTTGAATTCCTGGAAATTCTTTTTGGCTAATAGAGTGTCAGTCCCTTCAAGGGATTCTTGTTTTTTATATTTTGGTTTGTAAAGGAATTAAAAAATAATTTGTCAATAAACTAGAACACAAATGTTTTTTCTTCATTACTTCTAAGTATGTAGAAAAAGATTGGGACTTTTAATGTTAAATTATTGATTTTGATTGCTAATATATTTTTTGCCTATCAAGTGCCATTTATTTCATGCAAATCCACTGTCATTCAGAACTAGCATCCTTTTAAGTTAGATTTTACTCAAAAATTGCTCAACAGTACAGCTGAAATTAAAACCAGATTTTCCTATTCGAATGTTCATGGCATGTAGTATTTGGATAGTGTTTCCGCTAGGAATGCGCAATTATCGGTACCTTGTACCAACAAGGATGGAAAAAGTCAGTGCAAGGCCAAATTTTACCAGTACAAATCCTAATCAACTAATCTTATCAAACATGGTTTATCAGTTCCATTAAGTAAAGAAAATTGTGTTGTAAACAATACTTTCAAAAAGAAAATGATGTGAAAGTTCCTGACCTTTACAGGAGCTGTGTTGATGATTGGCATCATAAGTCAAGATCGCAACAGTAGTGTAATCCCATTCCAATATCGGAACTGTTAGTCACCAACTTAATCCACACACAATAATAACTGTGGTTCAGAGTTCAGTAAGAGCAATAATAACTGTGGTTCAGAGTTCAATAAGAGCAATAATAACTGTGGTTCAGAGTTCAATAAGAGCAATAATAACTTTGGTTCAGAGTTCACTTATAAAGTAAATAGTTAAGGTCTATACATGCACCAGATAAAAAGTGTAATTTTAGTGACTTGGTGGGAGAGAAAGTTTTCAACTTCAGCATGGTTTATAAATCACACGACTTGCGGTCATCTAAAAATAAAAAGCGTCAATATCCAAACCAAGCCATTCCCTTCACACACGATCACATGGTTCTTAATTTGTTTTGAACAGGAAAAAATTAAAGCATAAATGCTATACAAATGAAATGCTCCATAACAAAGAACTATCTCAATAATTTCAAGCATTTATGTCACAACTCAGAGTGAGGGTATTCTAGTCCGAGAGTTACTAATTTGGTTTCGATGCTGACACATGGAATTGAAATATGTAATTGCCGATTGAAATTGAAATTGGACAATGTCGGGAGTTTCTATTGCTAATAACATCAACCTGGTCACTCTTTTTTCCTTCAGACGACTTCTTCCAGCAGTTTTTATTCAATTTTGTGCACTGAAACCATGCTCAGCCAGTATGCTGGTTATTAGAATAGCCAATCCAATAACTACAAGTTTTGCAAACTGCCGAAAGATGTCAGAATAATTTCTGAATAATGTCTCGCATCAAGAATCGAAGTTCAGCTGATTGTGTCCCTTGATGATCATTTTCATCTACTGTGATTCATTTTACCTGCGCCCACCAGCTGACATTAGTGAATGACAGCAACAACACAGCACTGGAAGGAGAATCAGCTTATCTATTTGATGGCTTTTCAGGCGGTATTTTTATTTCAGTATCATCGTCTGTATTGATTTCTCCAAGTCCGTTTAAAAGACTACAGAGTTTAAAAACTAAAGATTTTATTAGATAGGTGTTTACAAGATGAAACCAACCTCTAAGCAGAAGCAGCACTCCTGTATATGTTTCGTTTTGGTAATTTGATAACCGTGGGAACTACAGCCCTAACTGTAAACTGTCTATCGTAACAGATTATGGAGGCAGGATTATATTGTATGTGTATACATACCATTACACCACCTGAAGCCATCAAAGAGATAAGCCAAGTTCTGCTGCTGTGTTGTTGGTGTCAATCACTAATCAGAGTCAGCTGAGATATGGGATATGAGACAAATATAGTAGTGGCAAACGAAAAGATTAAATTGGTTTCTGACAGACTTTGATGTTGAGACAGTTAGCTTTCAAGACTTAAAACACATTTTACAGTTTGTTGGTACAAGAATACAGACAGTCTCCATTTTTTCCCGGTACAGGGGCAAATTTTATTGGCAAAAACTGGCATATGCCAGTGTAACAGAATCTCTGGCATAGAATTTGAATATTTGTCGATGTTAATAAAGCTTTCAAATTATTAATTTTGTTTTGATAGTCAACTTTGGTATTTATTAAAACTCCCCACCACTTTGATGCCATGTTGCATTGAAAACACTGTGCACTCAGTCATCCAAATCTAATTAAATAACATTTTTGTGGTCTCGTAATTTTCTTTTGGATTTAGACTAATTATCAAATGAATGTAGGTGCTGTTTTCCCAGTTTATCTTCAAAGACGGTATGACCACAATTTTTGTTTTTATTGCTGAAGACAGACTATAGGTAAAAAAAGGGCAGTAACTCTTGATTACATCTTCAGTTAAATGCAGGGACTATCAAAAAGTAAATTATACAGGAAGTGATTTTTTTACAATGAAAATTGAACAAATCGACTTTTGTTGTAACTTGACCAGAGTGCAAAAACTTCAATACAGTTCATGCATACAGTCAGTGACTCAATTATTTCTTAATTTTAAAATGTAAAAAATCCAGTTTGGACTGAATTACAGGATTGTAAGTATTTATTCCAATAGTGGTCAAATTCCCAATTAAGTTATTTTGCCGAAGAATTTGTTGACTTTGATATGACCCCTGTTCTATATCATATTTATGTCATGCATTGAACAAGCCACTTTAAATTCTGATTGTTTGTAAGGCTGAGTCTAATCTATTTCAGTTCATGGTAAACAATAACCACCAATTAAAACTGAAAGTAGCCTATTCACTTTATGATATAAATGAATTGTACCCTGGATCCAAGTAGACAAGATATGAAGCAACAGAGCAACAGTCATTTTTCCGGTGCCGGCTGTGGCATTGTTGGAGTAATCATTTTGTTGAGGTTTTGAATAAAGTTTTTCATTTATGTACATTTCCTAAACCCCATGACAGATTCTCATCATATTTGGCATCAACCATGATGAAGCTACAACAATAATTCTGTGACCTGCTTGCTAGTCCCTTTTACCTTGGGGTTCAATGTTCCAGTCATAACAAATTTGCATTAAGGTTTTGGTTAAATTTTATTTCATTTGTTTGTATTTCCTAAAGCCCGTGATGAATTTTCTTCATACTTGTGATGAATCATTATACAACTTAGACAAATCATTCTGCAATATGTGCTCTTTCCCTTTAATCATTGGGTCAAGGTCACAGTCATAGAAAATTTGTGTGAAGGTTTTGGTTAAAAAAAATGTATTTGCTTATATTTCCTTAAATCCTTGATGTATTTTGTTCATACACTTCTAATGAATCATTATGAAGCTAAGACAGTTCATTTTGTCACTTGCTTGCTCAACCTTTTGGCCTTGGAGTCAAAGTCACATGCTTTACAGCACTGCTTTGACCTTCTTGGATGGTAGGTGATAGATACATTTAGTTTAATAAATACTTTGATGATCTTTTGCTGCAATTTGACAAACGTCCTCAAAGGCTTCTCTCAAAGTATGGCTAATACTTTCATTTCTAATGTTAATATCCTACCTGCATTATTCTCCCACTGACCTTGAATCTCTTGTGTCAGGAATGACAGTATTTTGAGGGTTCAGAGACAAATCTTTCATCTTTTCTGCACTTTACTTTTTCTGCTGATCATGGAATGATTGCAAAATAATACAAAGACTTTTAAAAAGAAATTAAAGACATGTTTATTAGGGGTGAAACGATTAATCGATATATCGATGTATCAATATTTTTTCTATGTCGATACCCATATCGATACAAGAGGGGAAGAATCGATACAAAACGATACTTACTCTATACAAGTTACTTTAATCTTCAGCAGTCGTGAATAATTATTAGTCATTTGCCTTTAAATTCTTTAAATTGAGAATTCATTTGAGACAGCCGTAGCAAGTACATGCAACCATTTCTGTCAGTAAAAAATAAAAGCAATTGACAACACCCACTTGCCTTCTACAAATTAAAACACAAGGTGACTAACTCAGGTGGTTCAAAATCTGTCCCCTTCTCCCGCCCCAATTCCATGCTAATTAGTTTATCTCCTCTGCATCTTCAGCCACTGATAACATATATCAACGGAAAAAATACATTGCAGATTTTGTTCCCTGTGTATGATTTAAGTACTTTACTGATCATTTAATAACCACTTTTACACGAAATTTATATGTTGCATCGCATCTTGTCTACTTGGATCGAATTGAAGGCTACACTTCCGGTGTGTCATGCAGTGTTACACGCAATTCAGATTAGTGGTTATTGTTTGTTCAAGTCCAGGGAAAAACAATAACCACCAATCATAACTAACTGTAGCGTGTTCACTGGGTGACATACTGGAAATATTGGCATCCAAACTCTATCCAAATAGACACAAAGCAACATAGAAACTTCGCACAAAAGTGACTATTAAATAATATGTGTAAAGTACTTAAATCGTACATGGGGAATAAGTTTGGAATATCTCCTTTTACATTGATATATGTAATCAGCGACAGAACCTGCCGATGGGATAAAAAAAAACAAAAAAAAAACACAGAATCGGCAAGGGGGCAGCTTCCAAACCGCACGAGTTATAGCCATCTCGTCAATTTGTAGAAAGGGAGAGGGTGTTGTCAATAATTTCCAGTTTCACTGAGAGAAACAAATGTCTGTGGCCGCGGCAGTTGAGTTGCATCTGCAGGAAGTACAATGTGAAGAATTTGGCTATTAGTCATCTCCGCTCCCACACTCGGACTTGTTCTAGATAAGAATTTCCTTGCACAAGGAAATTGCACTGTTTCTTCTGTTTTGAAGATAACACTGTAATCTCTTCAATATTTAAGTGAAGACATGAGACTGGCAATAAGATGTTTAAAAAACATTCATTCAATGTAAAACAAAGGGCGCGGTGACCAGGATGAGTCATGTACATGATCGAATGGAGCAGCCTGAAATGGCCTAAAAGTGTGAATAAAAATCACTAACAGCTAGTCTGTTTAGGAGTATTTTGTTTTTAAATCTTGTCAAGGATGAGAATGGCATATGAACAGATGATAAGTATATGTTTGTTTGTAATCTGCATACTGGAAATACACCCAATATGTCAACACATACAAATGGCACCACCCTACCATTGACAGACATTCTAAAGATGAAAAGACCATCAAGTTGATATGTGTATCAATAATGTATCGTATCGTAGGCTGTGTATCGAGAATCGTATCGATGCGTGGCAGAGGTGTATCGTTTCACCACTAATGTTTATTACAGGGCTGTTTTTTTTTGTTGTCTGAAAAAGACCTAAACCTCAGGCTGTTAGCCACCATACATATGATTCTACCGGCTGTAGGACAAAAATAGTGTTTTAAAGGCCATCTACCATACATACCATTTTATAGTTGAAATCTACTGCTTTTGAAAAATAAAATCTTAAATTTTTTTTAATGAAAAAAACTCTCTGGAATTTGTTTGTGTTCTATCCCCACATTACAGATACCAGCAGGAAACCAGTCTAGTAGGGACCGGAAATGTTACAACAGTCCAATTTGGTGTGGCTGATTAATCGGCTTAAGAAAGATAATATGTACATGACAAGCTGGTAATTGATTGCCTTATTGTTGTAATCAGGAGAGTTTAAGGCCAAATGCAGAATGTTTTATGAGGTATTATAAGTAGTAAAGGAATTCTAAGTTGGTCCATGATGGCTTTCGAGTCTTTTAATAAAAATCAGCTGACCTTTGGCGGAGGTGAGATGAAAAGGAAAGACCGACCCAAAAATTATTTAGGCAGAAACATAAGTTAGTATTTTGAGTTTTTATATTGTTTAATTGTTATTGTGTTGTTCAAGATGTTTTTTAGAGGGATATTTAAGGGCAGCTCATATATTTTTTTATGTTCAGTTCATGTCAAAATGACAAAACGTGCTTTCTCCCAATGCTAAAAATACACTGGCAAAGAAATATGAGACTCAGGAATACATTCCAAGTCCAAGTCAGGAACTTCCTCCTTGGGGTGAACTTAGCCTGAAAGAGTATTGGAGAGCAGTCAGTAGCCTTAAAAATCGACTGAACTTAGCCTGAAAGAGTATTGGAGAGCAGTCAGTAGCCTTAAAAATCGACTGAACTTAACCTGAAAGAGTATTGGAGAGCAGTCAGTAGCCTTAAAAATCGACTGAACTTAACCTGAAAGAGTATTGGAGAGCAGTCAGTAGCCTTAAAAATCGACTGAACTTAACCTGAAAGAGTATTGGAGAGCAGTCAGTAGCCTTAAAAATCGACTGAACTTAACCTGAAAGAGTATTGGAGAGCAGTCAGTAGTCTTAAAAATCGACTGAACTTAACCTGAAAGAGTATTGGAGAGCAGTCAGTAGCCTTAAAAATCGACTGAACTTAACCTGAAAGAGTATTGGAGAGCAGTCAGTAGCCTTAAAAATCGACTGAACTTAACCTGAAAGAGTATTGGAGAGCAGTCAGTAGCCTTAAAAATCGACTGAACTTAATTGCAGGCTGAGCATGGTTGTTTTGTCATTGCCATTTCTTAAATGCTGATACAGACAGGACATTCTCCATTCTTCGCAAAATACAAAGTGATTCAAGGGGAAATCTGGACCAGAAACTATTGAGAGCCTGTCATGTATGAAACTTAATAATCACAGAAAATGTCATCAGTGGTCACAGGTCAGTGATCTTGTGAAGGAAACTAAAAATGCTTGTGAATTTTATTTTAAAAAATCTTTGCATTGAACTATGAGATATAGAACTCCTCCTTTTTCATTTAATTGACAATACACTAACTCGTATTAATTCATTATTATTGTAACATTTTCCATCAGAATCTGATTCATTTTCAGAACTTGCTGTTTTATTATAGTATGAAAAGAATACATATTATGTAAAAAAAATCCTCTTGTTTTCTTTTCAGTCCCCTTAAAACATGCAAAATTCATGTCAATAAAAAAGAGTACTGGTTTAGGAGCCACTCTACTGATCACAATTTGTAAATCTACAGGTTTTGATGCCCTGGTTCAGTCACATGTATGGACTACCCTCAACAAAATCCCATTGTAAGGGCCTCACCTGTACAATTGGACCTCTACATGCTAAGCTATTGTGCAGTCATATGATGGAAATGTCTCCTGCAAGCAGTATGAGAAATAATTAGAGCTCTAGAGTTTTATGTGTTTAACTTTTTACACCAACAATGTCAGTCTTTTCAACCCAGAATTTCACAAAATTGAAGAAACAAACGTAAAAGTATAATTTTATGAAAAAATGGAAAAAATAAACAAAATTGATCACAGTATTCACCCATTCTGACCTTAATCAGTAGGAGAGTGATTGTATATATGTATTTTCTTGACAATTCAATTGCTGTTTTAGGCAACAGTCATTTAAGTGAAGTTTCATTCTTGAATCCTGTCTCCTAATTCACTAACACAAGTCTTAAGTTAGCCTAGACTTAAGACATTAGATTCGTCAGTTTTAAGTCAGACTTAAATTTCAGCCAATCAAATTGTTGGATTCTAGATTTAACTTTAAGTATAGGTTTCAATTTCATGAACATGACTTCAAACCAGACTTAAGTACAGAATCCAGGAATCTAATTGGATAAATTTAAATCTGACTTAAATCAGACTAATCATGGACTACCCAAACCCCACCCCCATAACTTCCTTCCCATGCTGCAAATTAGATGAAAGTTTGCTAATGTGGATGTTGTTCATGAGAAGATGAGGGATATATATATATATATATATATATATATATATATATATATATACATTCACACACAATCATACACACAATGGAAGCCCATAAATGTGGACAATTTAATGGCATCTGGATTATCAAGGCCTCACTGTATAAAGATATTTTTAAAAAACCTTTTCGCTTGAGCCTGCCTTTTATTTAGCTATAAATGATGTACATAAATGAAAACTAAAAAATTTGAACATTGAGGTCAATCTTGGGTGTGTGTCATGTGGATGGATGGATTTGTACAAGGATGCCAAAGTGATCACTATGTCAAGTTTACACTAAGGTGGGCTGAACAGAATAATAATACTGGCAAAAGTACCTGAAAATATATAGATTCTGAAACTTTTGTCTATAATTATTATTTGATGGTCTGCAGATTACAGGTTTTAAAAATATCTGATATAGGGAAGGGGGGGGGGGAGGAGAGGCACAGTGCACTCCATGAACTGCCTTGGTCCCATCTTTATGTCAACACTTGTTCTTTAAGGAAACTCTGCTACACCAGAAGTCTTCCATAGAAAAGTGCTTAGAAGACAACTCATCACAAAGATTGGTAAATTTCATTTTCATTTCATTTTTGAAGTCAATGCTCTTCCATTTACATTCTGCAGATTACTTGAAGGTTGTGCCAGATGTATACCTGCCTTGAGTGAACAGCTGGCAGACTTGCCTAGAGAGAGTAAATTTAGCTGAAGGCTAGGTATTAACTATATCATTTTGATGATTACCATATGAAATTGTTTATGTAACCACCCACACCTGTATAGTTTGTGATTTTGTAATGATTATTGGACCCTTAATGGGCAATATCTTAGATAGTAACATCAAAGCAAGATTGCTGTAACAGCATATTACAGTAAAACACATTTACAACAAACTTCTTGGGACCCCCAAAATTACATGGAAACCAGTCTTAAGCAGACACCTCTGAGAACTGAGAAAATGGGCATCAGATGACAGGTGATTACTTAACAGAGATTCATTACTTTAGAAATTTAATTAAAGGACCTTTAAAGTATGATTGTTTAAATTGTTCATTACAGGTGACCTTTGGGGCAGGTTTGACTATAGTTTGATTTGTTGTATCCATAATTATTTATAGCACTATAAGTATATACTTCAGTGGGTATGCAAATTCACTTCATACTAACAATAATAATAATAATAATAATAATAATAATAATAATGACTTTATTTGAAGAAGGTGACACAGTTAGCTGAAGAACTTATCTACCTTGAGGCCCTAATACAAATGAACATATTTATACATAAATATACAAACAGAAACACACATATACACATACACACATGCACACGCACATATGCATACATATACAGAGCACAATAACTAGAATTTTCAATCACAGACCTGGGCCAAACTTTATGGATGGCTTGCAGGTGTGGTAAGAAAGAAGTCAATTGATTTAGTGGTCAAAAAAAGGTCAGAGATCAATGTCACTATGCCAGAAAGAAGAAAAATAGTTTCAGCTTAATAACTTTAGTTTTGTTCCACATACCTTGACCAAAGTTTGTGGATGACTTGCACTCAAGGTTTGGAAGAGTTCTATTGATTTTGGAGTCAAAAGGTTAAAGGTCAGCAACATTATGGTTGAAATAAAAATGCATTTTGCAGAATAACTTTTGTTCTGGAGTAAGTTCTTTGACCAAAGTTTGATTCTGGGGTCTAGAGATCAGAGGTCATGGTCATGTTAAGTGTAATAAGAAAATAATGGTTTCTGCAGGATAAGTTTAGTTCAAGACTACATACCTTGACCAAAGGTCATTGAGACCCATTTGTCAATGATCTCCATACTATACTGTTGCCTACATATAGGATTAATTAACATGTGATGGGTGTATAATGTGCTGTTCGTGATACTTATTTTAATTTCTAAAGAAGAAAATATGCATCTACCATTTATAATGTGTCCTACTGGGAAGTGACATTAGGACCTATACAAGTACTGCTCATTCAAAATTTTCTAACAAGAATGTTATAAACTACAAGATTATCACATTTAAGGGGGGTGGCTGTTTACAATATCATAGAACTTTGATTTAGTTTTGTAGAGTTATTGTATTTAATTGTGATCGCAAATAGATATTTGATGTATTTTTTTTCTCATTGTGACATATAAAGTGATACGTTTAGAAAATACTCCCCCCACCACTACCACCACCACTACCACACCACCAAAAAACCTGAGGTCACTCTACTTATTGAACTGCAGTATTTTTGGAATTCTTTCTAACAATTGTCAACATTTGAGTATTGACTAAGGTCTAGCATTTATAATATTAATTTCTTCAATTTCAACCAGATCACTACTGATTTCATAACCTGTTGCAAATTTCTTACACTTTGATATCTGTGTTAGTGAGGTCTTTGTTCTAGTGATGTATCTACTTGGTTCAAGTTTGGATCCAGTGTGTCACACAGTGATTAGGCTAAATTCAGTTCTTATTGGTGGTTATTGTTTACCCAGAACTGGTACAAATAATAACCACCAATCAGAATTTAATGTAGCATTTTTCACTGCATGGCAACAGAAGAGTAGACATTCAAATTTGATCCAAGTAGACAAGATATGAAGCAACAGAGAAACTTCACATAAAAATGGCTATTAAATGAACAGTAAAGTACTTAAATCACACATGGGAAACAAATTTGGAATGTCTCCTTGACTTGATATATGTTATCATAGGATAAACGTACCGATGGGATAAAAAAATGTGCACAGAATTGGCGAAGGGGGCTGATTTCAGACCAAGCAAGTTAGTCACAATGTGTTCATTTGTAGAAGTGGAGTGGGTGTTGTCTGTAGTTTGTCTTTTTTACTGACAGAAATGAGTGCCTGTGCCTGTGAAGGCTCACTCTGATGAATTTATTAATTTAAAGAATAAAAAGGCATATGACTAATAATTATTCAAGACTGTTGAATATTAAAATAATTTTGTATCTGTTCTTCACTTCTTGTATTGATATGGCTAATTATCGATTCATCAATGAATCGTTTCACCCCAAGTGGTTAGCGTACTGGACTCAAAATCGTATGGTTTTGGGTTCAAAATCCTGCTCAGACCAGCCTGGGTCCATTGCCTGAGCACTTCAATAGTCTTCTATTTGTTGATCAATCATCCAGCCTAGATCATTTCTGCTGGAAATGGGTCAACAACTTCTTTTGTAAATTCTTAAACACTTCATCATAGCCAGTCATGAATGGTAAATGTTTAACAGCAATATTAGCATTTAATTATCTAGCCCACCCTGGCAGAACCTTGACATCGTAATTACTTTGGCATCCATGTGCATGTCGATCTGTACACACCTTAAATTAACCTCAATGATAAAAGTTTTTTTATTTAGCTTAATGATAGGCAGGTTCAACAACAAAGGGATCTCTTGTTTACACAAAATGAAATTTTTATCCAATTTTATTTTATTTTCTTGCTTTTTGCCTTATTACAACATCAGTAGTAACCATTATGACGAGTTTGAGTTGGAAAACTTGGCAACACCTATGGTGTTAGGCTGGGAATGAATATTGCATGGCTGTATTGATTGATAGGCAGTCCAGAAAGATCACTGAGCTTTTTAACATCTGCCATTTTTCCAGTTTCTTATACATATTCAGTGTTGAACAGGGTAAACAAGAGATCTTCCTTCAGATAATGTGCTGGAAGATCAAACTGTACTGTTTGCATGAACTGGAGTGATATGGGTCTGTGCCCTTTGCAGTTCGGTACACATGATGCATAATCAGATATGGTAGATTTGTTATGTAAGCGTAAGTAAAAAACATGATGGGCAGTCTGTCCTGTTCATCCAGGTCTGCTATTCTGTGAGGGCTGAATTAAATGGTCGAACAACATTTTGCTAAGAATTCATTTTCAGATATATTATTTATTAAATAAATACCAAGACACATACTTATTTATAAAGCTACAATTGTGTTTATAGAGCATTAATGCCACACCAGTCTCTCTTTTCCAGTGTATGAATTCCCTGCCAAACTAACTTAAATACCAAATGTAGCTATGAAACATGAAATATAGGTCACAGTGATCAGCTACTAATAGGAGGGTGTTGTACTTTACAGAGACACATCTACACACAAAAAGGTGCATCACTTTACAGCAGTGCATGGGAAACATATTTACATGGAAAACGTTACCACTCATTGAACCATGAAATATAGGTCACATTGACCTTATTGTGGTGGAAGAGTTGCACTTCCCAAGAGACATTCAGCCAAACATATATGACAATGCAGGCAAAAGAGCATGAGATCTGACCTTAATAGGTGCAGTTCCAAGATTTTTCAGAAGAGGGGTTACCTGGTGGGGTAGGCCACATGTACACACATATATAATGTAGTCCACTATCGTTAACAGGGCTTTCCACAAGAATTGAAGAAGGTAAATGGGCCAAATGAGAAGAAGGGGTGGGGGTGGGGGGTGTTTAAAAGGTTTTAAAATAAATAGGGGGTCAGTAAACAAGAAAAATGATTAGGGGAGGGCACTGAAATTTTTTTGTAGCCATCCACAGGGAGGTTCATTATTAAATGCAATAGCTCATTGTATTCTTGAAAAAAGAGTGAAGACAAATCCATACTTTAAAAAACAAAAAAAATTGGCATAGTGTCCGATAGAGGTATAAGCCCAGTCAAGCAGTGTCACTCCTCACACCTACATCAAAGACCATATGAAAACATTTTGGGAAAGAGAAAGAAAAGAACAGGCTTGGACCTATCTGTTTTATTCTAAAGAAATCTTACTTGCCCTGATGCTAGATACATTTTTATCACCACAGTAATATACCTTACTGTATTGGATTCTTTGATTGTCCTTTCTCTGAAATTACCTATTTATTAAAACTTTAAAACCACAATAAAAAATGTCCATATTAGATTCTTTGGTTGTCATTTCTTCAGAATTATCCGAGACCTGCCATGGTTTGCGCCTTTAACATTAATTGTAACGTTTACATCATAATATTGTGAGAAACTATTAAAATCACAATTGAAGGTGTTCAGTTATGTATACTAAGTTTATTCACTGTTGAATAATGTTTAGGATCCCTCAAAATCATTTGCAAATTACTATTTTTCTGAGCATGTAAAAGTTTGCTTTTTTCCAGAAGTTCGTCCATATTTTGTGCACCTAACATAAATACCACTTGATATAAGGTTGGAATTAGCAAATCAGGCCAAGGTGTAGAAATCGATTGTTTATTTTATTGTATTTTTATTATTTGTATCAGTATTTTATTGCATTCAAAAGCATATTTAGTTGCAGTAAAAATGTATGAAAAAGATGAAATACATATCAACAAAAACAAAATAAAAATTTAGAGCATTTTTTAAAGAGCTTTTTTTTCAAGCTCTTTGGATAAAAATATCAAAATAGAAAAAGTATTGTGCATTTTAAAAATGTTTTGTTAGGCTATTTCACCACAGACTTCTTTTCTACATAAGTGTAACATGATATAAGAAGCACATATGATAGTAACCAGTTTTTGGTTGTACTGTCATGGACAAGAAAAGCTTATGGGATGGCCTGTTGTCCATAGTCCATCAGGCATCAATTAGTACAAGTTTGTTATCACTAGTCCTAAACGGCTTCGAGGATTACCATTAAAATTTGCCCACACACATTCATCCCAAGGACCTAGATGGTTCTAAATAAAAATGCTGCTGCTCAGACATCCAATATGACAACCACAGTGGCCGTCTTGAAAATTTGTCATGGCTTCTCCTCATGAATGGATGGTCATATCAACATGAACTTTTCATGTAAGGCTTCTTATGAACTCAAATTGGTCCTAAATGAAAATGGTGCTGCTCAGACATCCAACATGGCTACCACAGCAGCCATCTTTAAAACCTTGTTATGCTACTTCTCTTGAATGGATGTTCATATCAACATGGGGTTTTGACTAAAAGTCTTCATATGATAGTCCCATAAGAAAAGGATGCCAATATGACATCCAATATGGCCACCATGGCAGCCATTTTGAAAGTATTGTTATCATTGCTCCACCTAAATGATAGGTCATATAGACATCGAGTTTTCACAAAAAAAATAATATCTTGTTGATCCTAAATGGAAATGAGACCGATCTGACATCCAATTAGGCCATCATCTTGAAAATGTTGTTATTGCTACTCCTCCAGAATGGATGGTCATATCAACATGGGGTTTTGACAGAAAGACTTCTTATGCTGTCAAGATGGTATTAAATCAGAACGGTGCTGATCTAACATCCAATATGGCCACAGTGGCAGCCATCTTGAAAATCACATTATACATGTAGCTACCCCTCCTGAACATCAAATCATATCAACATGGGGATTTTACCAGAAGACTGCTTATGATGTCTAATTGGTCCTAATTGAAAATTGTGCCACTTGGACATCAAATATGACCACCATGGTAGTCATCATGAAAATCTTGTTATTGCTACTTTTCCTGAACAGAAAGTCATATCAACATGAGGTTTTCACCAGAGGACTTCCTGTGATATCTAGTTGGTCCATATTGAAAATGGTGACGATCTGCCCCTCAACATGGCCATCGTAGTGGTCATCTTGAAAATCTTGTTATCACTATTTCTTCTAGATGGATGGTTATATCGACATTGTGTTTTCACCAAGAAACTTCTTGTGATATCTACTTGGACCTAAATGAAAATGGTGCTGATCTGACATCCAATATGGCCACCATAGCAGCCATCTTGAAAGTCTTATCGCTACTTCTCCAGAATGGAAAGTCATAGAGGTTTCCACCAGAAGATTCCTTATGATATCTAGATGATCTTTAACTCTTTAGCTACTAGTGCTACTGTCGTGGTTCACTGCTCTGCCTAGCTGCTGGAGTCACTACTGCAGCTGATTTGTGGGCTGACTACCAGAGCCAGCTGCAGTCAAATGATCACTTTTTAGCTGATAATTTGGGGAATATGGGCTTATTGTTTTAGTTATTTTCTGTATAATAGACTGATTTATAGACTAAAACCATGCATATATAAAAGCTATAACTACTTTGTAGTTTGTTTCTTTTATCATGCTGACATCCACAAGATTGGCAAAAAATTCATGAATAAAACACAAGACACGATTTTTAAACACTAAAATTGATGTCAGTCTTTTATTCAGAGTTCAAATATATACATGTAATTACAGTGAAACCCCACTATAATGCGCCCCGCTATAACGCGAATTCGGATATAACGCGATCGTGGAGTGGCTCCCAAAATTTCATATATTCATTCACACATGACATTTTTTTTCTTCAAAGTACGAGAAATAGTGTATACAATGTGTATATTACAGTATCATTTTGGGGAATTGATCGCATATGAATTCGAGTATAATATGTTTGTGGTGTGGTTCCTGAAGTTTTATATACATTTACATGTATTTTTCTCGTACACGGAAAAATTTTTTTTTTTTAAGTACGAGAAATAGTGTATCAAAAGTTTGTTATCATTTTGGGGAAGAGATCGCGTATGAATTCGATCGTGGTGTGGCTTCTGAAATTTAACAATTTCACCAATTTCTTCAAGTGTTATGCCAAAATAAACATCGGAAATGTTACTTATTACTGATTAATGAGTAAAGCCAGTAAGTCGTCTTTGTGTTTGTCTTCAATTCATTCTGTATACAGTCATTGCTCAAACAATAGCCGACATGTTTTTCTTCAGCATACATAACCGAGCATCAGACAATGTTGTGGTTGATAAAAGATTCTCACGATTTAATCAACATCAAAAAACGTAAGCCGCTAGCACGTGCGCTGGACTTCAATTCATCCTGTATACAATCATTGCGCAAACAATAGCCGACTTACGTTTCTTCTTTAACTGCATACACAACCAAGCACCAGACAATGCGGTGGTTAATCAAAGATTGTCATATGTGGGTGCTTATGTAGAGACTGAGCTTGGGCGGCAAGATCAAAGATTGTCATATGTGGGGTGCTTATGTAGATACTGAGTTTGGGCAGCAAGATTAAAGATTGTCATATGTGGGTGCTTATGTAGAGACTGAGCTTGGGCGGCAAGATCACAGGGAGTTCAAATAACCATTCTCTGTCACTTGGCACTGAACAAGTACAGCTGTATCAAACTCATGGCTCAATCAAAGGGTTGTCATGTAGGAAAACAAAGACGGATCGATATCAGATAGTAAACGGTGTTGTACCCTATTCATGCTATACATTAGACGTGTATACGTTGTTCTCTGAATAGAGTAAAATATAGTAAAACCCTGCAATAACGCGACCCCGCTTTTTACGCGATCGAATTTTATGGACCCCAAATATCGCGTTATAGCGGGGTTTCACTGTACTAAAAAAAATGTTTAACTAGTCACTATGTTCTACTATTTCTTAAGTTGCTCTTCATGGTATCTATAGAAGCAGTTATTCTTTATGCACAGACAAACATCACACTGTTTGCACATGATTCACACCTCATGCCGCCTTTTTTCTTTTGAACACAGTTTGCATCGCCCTGGTTTTTCAATTTGTGTGGGCCAATGTGCATTTCCACAGTTATCAAAATTGCAGATATGTCCTATCTCTATCTTGATCCTCGAAATGTCCCTATAATTTACTGCAATTCAAAAATCAAGTTGTCTCCGTCCGATTTATCCTTTTTTTTTTGGTAACGAGTTTGTGGTTGGGTGACTCCAGCGTAGTTATTAATGCATTGACTAGAGAAACATCAAAGCAGAAGCAAAACAGATATTTCCACCATTTGGTAGCTTTGCGTCAGGTAGAGTACTGCATCCTTTTCTGATCTGCCAGGTCAACCCCAAACATGTATTTATTATACAGTCCTGAGACAATCAGAGCTGGCACTGGTAGGTTCCATTTTTTTGCCTCCTACACACCATCTTGCTCTCGCTTGGATTACAACTTGTTGAGAGATAATGGACAATTTTTTGGTCCTTCCACGCTACAGCACATAAACTTCCTTTTGTCATCAGGACACTGTCACCCCTGTTCTTTAATTTGGCAGATTTTATTTCCTCTGGCATTCCCTTTCTATTTGCTCGCACTGTATCTAGACAATAAAGTTGTTCTTTCCTTAGTGATTCAAACAGTGCCGGACTGGAGAAAAAATTGTCCATGTAAACTACATGTGATTTCCCATGTATTTTTGCAGTCATATCGGTTACAACACAGGCATCAAGGCCCTCTTCTTTTGTGCGGCCAGTCTGGCCTTCTTTTTTTTCCTGTATATACCTGAACTCGTGCATATAACCATTGTGTGGGTCTGTCCGTTCCCAAACTTTTATTCCAAACTTGGTTGGCTTCGCAGGTAAATATTGCTTGAAGGATAATCTACCTTTATATGTAATCATATCTTCATCCACACTCTGCTCTTTATGACCATTGTAATTTGCAAGACATGTTTTGGAAATTTCACCAAGAAATGGTCTTATTTGACACAACTTGTCATGTCCAGGCTGGCGTCTTGGTGGATTCTGCCTGGTGCCATTTACATGAAAATACTTTGTGAATTTTTAAAAACGTACTCTGGTCATAATCTTGGGAATACTTGGTATCTGGAAGAGCCATGTAGATCGCCAAGCTAGGCTAGAGGTCGGAAGTGCCAGGATTGACATAATCAATCGTGTTCCTAGAAAGACCAGCATTTCGTTCATTGTCATTGATTGCCAGAGTGAACCGGGGTTTTCTTCCATACATCTTGCGGCATATCCATTCGTTTGTACCACAATGCTTTCAGTCATTGCCAGGGAAACAAAATTTAAAGAAAAAATCAATTTCTTTCTTCCCCTCATCTGAAACGAAAGTTGGGCCGACACTTTCGGTAAACTCCGTGACTTTCGGAGCACGTGTCTCTCTTGTCCACACTTCGCTGTCTTCATCATTGGATTCTGTCTCAATTTCGGACAGACTTGACAAAGAAGATAGTTCAATGTCACTACCAACACTTCTTAATTCAATATTGTCAAGTTAATCCTTGGAAAAACCTGAAGATTTTGATTCTGAATCGCTATCATAAGCAAACGCCATTGTTTCCACTGGCAACTACAAACACATGTATTAACTAACATGTACAAAATTGCAACAACAAAAAATCCCTGCATTTAGTAAGAAAAATCATTTAACTCTATTTTGATTGGTTGAATGTCCTTTTACTTCCAATTATTGACCAATAAGACTGATTGTAACATGAACTTTCAGAGCTGATCTATCAGTCACTGAGGTTTAGGGAGCATAACCAGCTAGCGGATACATAAGTCGCTGGGGGTAGTAGTGCTTTGTTTACAAGCAGATGTATCAGTCACTGGGGAGGCAAGGCATATTTATGCAGCGGATATACACGTTAGTTGCAGTGAAAGAGTTAATGAAGATGGTGCTGTTCAGACTTCTAATATGGCCAAAATAGTGGCCATTTAGAAAATCCTGTTATTGCTACTTTTCCTAAATGGATGGTCACATCAACATGGGGTTTTCACTAAAAGACTTCTTATGATGTCTAGTTGGTTCCAATGTGGCCACCATGGCAGCCATTGTAAAAATCTTGTTATAGCTACTCGTGAACAGAAAGTCATATCAACATGGAATGTTCACTGGAAGACTTCATGTAATATCCTGTTGGTTTCAAATTAAAATGGTGCCAATCTGACCTGCAATATGGCCACCATGGGGGCAGTTTTTCACAATCTTGTTATTGCTACTCCTATTAGATGGATGGTCATATCAATATGGGGTTTTCACCAAAATACTTCATATGATGTTTACTTGGTCCTAAATGATAATGGTGCTGATCTGACATCCGGTGTGGCCACCATGGTAGCCATCTTGAAAATCTTCACATGGATTTTCACCAAAAGTGTTCTAATGATGTCAAGTTTGTTCTGAATGAAAATGGTGCCAATTTTACAACCAGTATGGCTGCCGCAGAGGCTGATATGTAAATCTTGTTTTTAATAGCAGCAATATATTACCCTATCACTATTATATAGCTTATTACTTTTTCGTGTTGAAAAATCTCGTCCGTTCGATGTGAAAACATCCTCCCACTTTGAGTGGAGATTTTGTCAACAAGACACGTCACACCCGTGCACCTCTCCGCGCCTGCGCGAACATTCATCTTTTTCATGGACGCCATGGCTAATGGTTGTGTCGTGCGAACGTAACCAGAGAAAAATTGTCTGCTGCGGTTTTCAACCATGTTTGGGTTCTCCTTTCAGCCTAAATTCATCTGGGTTACATTTATCCATCTCATCTTATGTGTCTTATGCTGCCCTACATCAGTGTTTGTTCTAGAAAGAGTCTTTCTAGATTGCCACGTGTATTCCGTCCTTAGGGGTTAGGGTACACCATATATTTTTTCTTTTCAGAAATACAATTTAGCTCACTGTAAGTCTTGTGTGTTCATTGCAACGTAACATAGACAACCGGGATAGCGCCGCAATTAGCAGGTGCATAATTCTACCAATTGAATATTTGATTAAATATTCTGTTTGCTAATTCATCAATTGTATTTTTAATAACCACGCGGGACGCGTCACATTGCTATTCTGTACTTTCTTGAGAACAATAAAGTTTGTCAAGAAAGCTAGACTCCTATCCTTGTTAACATGTATATGTATATTGTTTACCTTTAGACAAAATCCACTGTGGTGCATATAGACCGCTAAAGTATATGCAAATAGAGGGAGGTGAACTGGTGTGCATATAGCACGCGATATATACGAAAAGGGTTTTTCACGTGTGGAAATAAAAGGTGAATTTTACACGTTTTATTATTGTATTATTTATATATGGTGGTATATTCAAACGAGGCGAGTTTTCACTTGTGGAAATAATACAATATTGTTATTATTATTATTATTGTTCTCCTTCAGATAAATTCTTAATTCAGGGAACAATTGGTTACCTTGTGCAAATATACTGGGTGTATATAACACCCGGTACATACAGACAGGTGAGTTTCATGTATGAAGAATAATACAATATTATTTGTATTATTATTGTTCTCTTTCAGATCACTTTTTTTTTTCAGAGAACAATGTCGGATCAGTCTGTAGGAAGTGTGGCCACAAGAAGGGCCCTTGGGACACTTACCCAGACTGCCTCACGTGTTCAAGTGTACACGTAAGAAAAACTACATACCTCTCGCACAAATGACTAATGAATCTGCAATCTAGCTGATTCCAGATGCATGTATAGAGGGCGGAAGAAACGTTAATCCGCATCATCATCTGAATTTTCAAAAAATTTTTCTCTTATAGAGTCTCAGGCAGGAACACACTGGGAGAAGACTAGTTCTACAAGCTCAGAACACTCCGGGGTCCCAGGAGTCTATGGGACCAATCTCAAGAGTCCGGAGACAGGTTGGGCCTCTCCTGTAAGGGAGGGAGTGAACGTTCCAGTAGTAGATCGCCTCTCCCAAAGGGAGAAGACGAACACCCCTCACATTAACAGTAGCGTGTTGCTGCCTTCCACCTGGAAGGAAGTGCACCGCTTAAATCAGAGTAGCGTGTTGCTGCCTTCCACCAGGAAGGAAGTGCACCGCTTATATCAGAGTAGCGTGTTGCTGCCTTCCACCAGGAAGGAAGTGCACCGCTTATATCAGAGTAGCGTGTTGCTGCCTTCCACCAGGAAGGAAGTGCACCGCTTATATCAGAGTAGCGTGTAGCTGCCTTTCACGAGGAAGGAGGTGCACCGCTTGTCTCAGGGTGGCGTGTCGCACCCTCTCGAATAGGAGAAGATGCACCACACCTTGTTTAGTGATGAAGACGAACTAGGCTGACATATCTATGTCGCCTAAGTGGCCATTGACCGGTGACCGGTGACTGGTCCTGTCACCGGACATTGACCGGTGACCAGTCCGGTAAATGGACATTGACCGGTAGAAATGACCGGTCGGTGTATGCTGACCGGTCACCGGTGACTTCGTCCTGGTGGCTGCTTACATCGTCACAGGCCGTCGGTCATCTCAAACCTTTCAACCTTATACCGGTCATCACCCAGAGGCCTCTTAGTGCGGGGATAGGGGATCGGACTGAAAAAGGACCCCATCTCCGAACTCTACCATCATACCGTGTACAGGATTGGGAGTCTGCCCACAGGGTTCAGACGAGGGAAGGAGATCGGATCAGGATCCCCCCTTTCCTATTATCCCAATGAATCCGTACAAGAGGTGGGTCCCAGAGTAGAGGCGATGCCGCGGCTCGTGTCCCGCCATCGCCCCCTCGTCAGGTGTCATTCACCAGCAAGGCGAAAGCATAGCATCATCTACGAAAGACAAGCGGTCTCGTCTTTATCCTGGAACATCTAGAGCACATAGACAAACAAGTACAGGAAATGGCGTCGAGTACACCTATGTCACTGTCTCAGAAGGACATAATGATGTCCAGCCACTCTCCTGCTCGGAGTGTTCTAGATGATGATGCATTTATCTACCCTTGTTGACTCCAGTGAGATCGAGGTAGAAACAGCTCTTTTGTCGCCTCCTATCAGTCCCATCAGTTCCTTTCACTTAGATGATTTGGAAGAGATCTGGTCTTTTGATAACGCTGTAACTTGTGCCCAAAGCCATCTTGCGCACAGCCCAAGAAGATCCTTTCCAGTTTAAAGGATCTCAGGGAACCCAGCCACAACCAGATCTCATGCTCCTTCTACATTTCTCAATGATTGAGGAAATGTCATAGAGGTTCTTCCACAGGCCAGCCTGTGCTAGACGGCGTAGAGGATGGTCTGTCCCTCCCTCTACTTTGAGACCTTGTTCTCTGCCTCTATTTACTGGGTACATTCCCAAAGTGAAAATCCATTAAGAACCTCTCCAGTTGGATGCAGATGTCTCAAGTGGGTATTATAATTGAAGCCTGGGCATGCCTTCCGATTAAATTAATCAAGCCTTTGAGCAGAAAGGCTGGCTTCTGGTCACCATAGCTTCCCATGCAGACCTCTTCTCAACTACTTCGTTTAGTATGCTGGGGGAGGCTGCTTTGAACCCAGCCGCATTACTATGCATGCTGGAAGCTGAGATCAAGACATCCCGGAATTCACTCTCTGTCGCAATGGTTTTATCAATGGAACTTCTAACATCCACCATCTCATTGTGCTGGACTCCTCAAAGGTCTTATTTAACCATAGGAAAGACCTTCTAAGGGCTGCTCCATTGGAAGCCAAGAGCCTCTTCGGAGGACTCATCCCCACTGTGGCTTCACAAGATTTGAAGGATCATGAACATAGATCCTTCACAACTGCACCTGGCCCATCGTAATCGGCCAGGAAGCACACTAAGGTGAATTGCCCCCAGGGGCCACCCACTAAATTTTAAAACAGATGCAGCTGCAGTCCAATGCACAAGTTCAAATGAGACCTCCTCCTCCTGAGTAAAGTCCTCAGGAGGAACTTATTCAACCCACCTTCCTTTCCCAAGGAAGGCAGTGGGGGGGGGGGGGGATGGCCCTAGGGACTCGTATCCTCTCCTGTCGTGCATTCCTCTCCTATTGTCCCTGTAGGTGCTTGTCTAGGCATCTCTTCAGAGGCTTGGTCAAGTAACTTGGATGATGGGTGTGTCCTTTCTATGTAAGTGAGGGTTACCGGCTTCAGTTCTGGGAACAACCTCCTCTATCAAGGACCCCGATGTTCTTCTCAAGTCCAATTTGGGGACATTAAATGAAGAGGTGCACACCCTTTTACAGAAAGGGGCAGTCAAGAGGTTCCTGAATGATCAGTCTCCTGCATTCTACTTCCAATTCTTCCTGGTCAGCAAGAAAAGTGGGAAATTGTGTATCATTTTCGATCTCCCCCTGATAAACCGGTGGAAATACCTCCGGGTTTGCTTGGACCAGGAAGTCTTTCAATTCTGGGTTCTGTCATTCGGAATCGCTACTGCACCCCGAGTCTTCACCCATGTTATGGGAGTTGTAGTGCCCTATCTCTGATTACTGGGAACCCCGATTCTCCAGTATTTTCCCGAAATGCTGATCCATAATGTTCAGGTTCAGTCCTGCCATCAGGACCTGTTCCGTTGTTGGTTCACAGTAAGCAGTTAAAAAGAAGAAATAATCTTATCTTGAATTCCTTGAAATTCCTTTCGGCCAGTAGAGCGTCTGTTCGTTTAAGGGATTCTTGGCTAACTTAACTGTTGAGATACTTAGTTTCTCGTAACTTACGTGGGTTGCAATAGTTTTGCATTGCATAACCTCATCACAGATGGAGTGTGAAGGAAGGTAACACCAGCATATTTGTTAAAGCAGTGGTCCCCAATGCGGTGCCTGCAGGCGCCATGGCGACAACCAAGGTTTTTTGTGTGCCCGTGGAAGAGGTTATAATGAATAATAAAAAATAAAAAAATTGGTTGGTGCCCGCCACTCTCTCATAAACTCACAAATATGCCCGTAGACACAAAAAGGTTGGGAACCCCTGTGTTAAAGCATCTAACTGACCCATACTGTCAAGTGACCTTGACAGTTATAAACATCTATAAACATAACATAGATACATGAATACATAAAAACAATGGCTTGCCATAGCTATGATATTTAACCTTTATTTATTAAATGTTCTGTTCAGGAATACAATCATGTAATTTATTGCAAGTATTTTTGGGCGAAAAAAAAGCCTGGACCAACTGACTGTTAAACAGGCAATTCGCCCAGTTCTCAGATTTAATGGAATGCACTGATTACTATTCAATTACACAATGTCTTCGCATATATATAGTTTATTTCTCATTCATTAACTAACTCAAATGCTCTGTACTTAATAATTAATATAAACTCTATCAATTATTGATAAAAGGAAACTATTTTACTTGTTTTAATTCTGTACAAATTTTGACATTTTAAAATTTAAAATTGTGTCATAAATCAATAAAAATTGTGACCATTTTTGCTTTTGCTACTTGTATTTCTTTGCAAGTTGAGAAAAACTCAATGTGCACAATCCTATTGTCCACTGAGTATTTTTAAAACCTATTATTTTACGTACAGCTGTATAGTATAATACCTCTACTGTAATCTAGAAATTTCAGAATAAAATAAACTACTTTTCTTTCAGTTTCACTTGTACTTTTTATTAAAAACAAAATGCTACATGTGCAGCATAAATTGCTTTTAGTTCACCAAGCTGTATAAAACCACCAGACCAATTTTGACCGAAGTTGGCAAAGAGCATTGTGGCATTAAGGGCTTTCAGATTTGTACAGATTATATCAATCCACTGTCAGATATGGCCAGCTTTACTAAAAAATAGTAAAAACCATTTAAATGAATTATAAAAACAACTGCCAAACTGAATTTGATCAAATTTAAAACAAAACATCCTGGCAGGAAGCCCTTTTAAGTTTATACAGATGATGCTGATTGATTTGCCTTCAAATATGGTCCCTGTTACTATAAACAAAAAACCCCACTGTTACTGAAAATAGAAAGCATTTAAACAACTTTTTAACCAATTAATAGAATTTAACCAAGTATGATGGAAAGATTCCTAACATGAAGACCTTTCAAGTTTGATCCGGATCAAAGATCGCTGTTACAAACCTCTTGTAACAGGTGTACGGTTTGGTTGGTTATTGTTATCTAGAGGATGATCGACCTTGGTGTTATTGCCCGGATCAAGTAAATAATAAAATAAATATGAAATTTATAGATGGGATAAATAGAGATCTGAGCAGAGATATAGAACAGAATAACAAGAGCCCCCGTACATGAAATATAACAATTTAATCAATTACATAAAGAGAGCATATTTGCTTGAAATGAGTGAATAACGGATATATTTCATTGAGTGGGTGAAAAAGTCACGAGTGAAAATACTTAAGTTTTTCACCCACAAGATTTAATATATCCGTTATTCACTCGGAGCAAGCAAATATTCTTTTTATTTTATGCTCAAGCGTATTGTCTAGCAATTTTTATAAGACACTGAAGTAGCTGATTTCTTACTGCATCCTGTGTGATAATGTCAGCAGTTTACCGTGTATGTTCTGCTCTGTTTTGTGTATACAGTATTTGCACATAAAATATCAGTAGTTACATAATGCTCCTTCCCAATTCAAGGTAAAGTAGCAGATAAAAAGAAAATGAAACCAATTTTTTTTTTATGTCTATTGGTGGATTTGAACCCAGTTCGCCGGAATGTGAAGCAGCCATCTTTACCATTACACGATGCTAGCGTCTTATGAAAAGTTTGAAATGTCTTCCTTATAATGTTATCAATGTCTATTGACGGCCATTGAAAAAATATTTTTTCACTGCAGTGAAAAATCACAATTATTTCACTCAGAAAATCCAGTATTTCACTGCCTAGCATAAAATAAAATGAATAGTACATAACATTTGAAAGATACACTTCTTTTAGAAATCAATTACCGAATTTCAACAAAATTTAATTAGCTGATCTGTTTTTATCGATAATGGAATCGAGTGAACAATCGAATAAATTTCCCAGCATGCCTGCATAACCTTGTTATTGCTGGTCACTCCCAATTCAATGTTGCTGACAGGTCAGGGTTGATGTTCTCCCCTTTTGTTTCTCTCTCTCTCTCTTATCCAGCCTCTTTCAGTCCTCAAACTTTGTATGGGATGCCTCTTCTCTCTACCCTCTACGTTGATATGTATATGTGTATCGATGGATGGGTAGTTAGGTAGATAGGTAGGTAGGTGGAGCTATTTTTCCCTTTAAAATAGACAAGAAGCAACCTAAATATTTAGTCAGATTTCCTTCTGGGGAGTAGAACATTACATGTACCTACTCATGTTATGTCAGATATCATCTTATCAAAATTCAAACAGATACCAAAGGCTATCTGGTCAGGCCAAACCTGACAGATGCTAAACAAACCTAGTTTCAGAAGATTAATGTACTTTCTAACGGCTATTTCATCACTAACTCACTCTAACATCACATGAGACATAACAGTTTCAGTTCATGTCTTAATTATACAAATGAATCGATGAAATTCACTTCATGGCTTAACTACATTAGTGGCAGTGAATACTCACTCAACTCTTTAGCATACATGAAATCATATCATTTAAGGTAGGTAAATTCACACAGATTCTCGCAACTCGTATCAAATAAAGTAATGCATGAAATTCTTAGAATACATGATTCCTATAACAATCAAGGCGACAAATTCAAACAATTCATCAAACTCATATTAAGAAAATTGTTGTACGAATTCAGTCAAATGAACTCAAAAACAAATAATTATACTCATATCAAGAAAATTGATGTACGAATTCAAACAAATAAATTCAAACAAATAATTATATTGATATCAACGAATAGCATGAGATTGATGCAAAAACCTGGTACTTTCGACACTCGCTCACTTCTATCGCCGGAATCGTGTCCCTCAACTTCCAGACACCTGTCCCTTGAACAGTTGTTTGTACGAGAGAATTTCGCCTTATTCTGCTTGTAGTCCAGATCCTTCTGGCCTTTCACAGGAAAACTTGTACTGACTAAATTTTGTGATGTGGAATATTTAAAACACGAAATTGTGTCTGGGATACACACCCTTATTTAGCGTAGCCAATCAGGATAAAACATATCCACCACCTTTTATAAACACATGCCCATCGTAGTTAGTGTAACCCTCTAGATTTTGCGCGCTATTTAAATAACCTATTTTGGAAAATTTCAAAAGATGACACTACTTCAACTGGCTTTACAAATAGTCTCTGCATCCACTCAACTTTGACATTTTCGATATCTAGACCCCAGATTAACTTTACCCTTTTACATCTGTCCGACCGTTATACCACGAATGCTTAATTAAGAACCAATCGCGCCCCAAACAGGGACATGAAACCCAATCTGATTAATTGTTGCGTGCCACACTGACCACTGCAATAATAGATTGAAATTTGCACCCTTACAATCGCTAAACAGAATTTGACCAAATTTTACAGAAAGAACCCTGGTATAGAAGGCTTTCAAATTTGTACAGATAATGTCGATGCATTATCAAATATGGCCACAGTTACTAAAAAAAGAAAAATCTATAAATGACTTCTTCTCCAAAATTATTGAGTAGAATTTGATTACTCTTGACAAAAACATCCTGGTATGAAGACCTATCAGATTTGGTCAAAGGATGCTGATGTGCCATCAGATATTCTCCACATAAATTTTAATGATGTGGAACTGAAAAATGTTACGCAAGATAAAAGTTTAGGAGTTCAAGTTGATAACAATATGTTATGGTCAGAGCATATCAATAATGTTACCAAAAAGATGGCTAAGAATATCTGGTTACTATAAAAAATTTAAGTATTCCTAACCTTTAACCACAGGATAATGTTTTATAAAAGTTATATTCAACCTCATCTGAACTACTGCAGCATCATATGGGGTAATGCTTCTAAAACAAATTTGTTAAAAGGGGAAAGACTTAAGAAACAAGCCATCAGAATTATACTTGATAATAATGTTGATAATGTCCACGAATGTATGAATGATTTGAAGATCATGACTGTCTATGAAAGAATATATTTAAGAAAAGCTAAGTTTATGTTTAAAGTTTCTAATGGTTCTGTGCCCAACTATATAAATATGTTCAGTAAAAAGACAAATAATGCCAATACAGATTCTAGTCTACCGATGCCATGTTCTATGTCATCTAATAACTTTCTTCTTTCTAAGCATAAAATCAAATTGTATAAAAAATAGTTTGGATTTCTCGGGTCTAATCATTTGGAACTGTCTACCTAAAGATGTTAAAAAAGCAACATCATTGCCTTCCTTTCATTCATTGGAACTGTCTACCTAAAGATGTTAAAAAGCAGCATCAGTGCCTTCCTTTCATTCATTGGAACTGTCTACCTAAAGATGTTAAAAAAGCAGTATCAATGCCTTCCTTGCATTCATTGGAACTGTCTACCTAAAGATGTTAAAAAAGCAGCATCAATGCCTTCCTTTCATCACATGTTTGAAATGGATGCAATCCAGATAATGTCTAAAATAGGTTATAGCCAACTTTGTTGTATATTTGTATATGTATATATTATATAAAATGTCTCTGGATGTTTACACGTGTGTGTGCGTGTGAATGAAAAAGTTTTCAATCGTGCATGTTTGTGTACACATTGCTCTGTGTGCTGAATCCATACTCCGTTGCTCTTGTGTACACTAATCCATAATACCTTTTTGTATGTTTGTTTCCCAGCCGTATTTTATATATTTGCCTGTACATATGTAGATAATTGAGGGCCACAAGGGAGATTACTTTTTGTACTAATTGTGTCACCCTCATAAAATAAAGACTTTATTTTATTATTATTATTATTATTATTATTATTATTATTATTATTATATAGCCACTGTTACTAAAAGTAGGAAAGCATTCAAGTGACTTTTCCTCCAATACTGTTGAATAGAATTTGACCAAACTTGAGACCATCCTGGCATTAAGACCTTCAAATTTGTACAAATGATGCTAATCTGCCATCAAATATAGCCAGTGTTGCTAAAAATATAAAATAATTTAAACGACATCTTTTGAAAAACTGGAAAACAGAATTTGTTCAAACTTTACAGAAATCATCCTGGCATAGAGGACTTTCAGATTTGTAAAAATGATGCCAATCAACCACTAAAAACAAAAAAAAAACACTTATGCAACTTTATCGTGAAAAACTGCTGAACAGAATTTGACCAACTTTGACACAAAGCATCCTGGCCTTTTAATGCTGAGATACCATCAAATATGGATGGAGATAGAAAAAGAGCTACCTTAGTTGGCACTAAATAACTTACTTCTGTTGCTGTGCTTATAAAGCACCAAACCAAACCAGATCTAGAATAAGTTCCTTAAACTTGATTGAAGCTTGCACTTAGGGTAATAAAGAAACCTACAGATTACAGATTTTAAGCTCAAAAGATCATACGTTAAGGTCATTGTAAGCTTAATAAGAAAAAAATTGTGTTGGTGCACATCGTTTACTTTAAGACTGCATAACTTGACCAAAGGTCAATGCCATTGAGACCCATTGGTCAGTAATAACCAGAGTCAGGCATGCCCTACTAGTACATACATGGAAGATTATTATTCACATGGGTGGGTGTATAATATTCTATTAACCATATTCTTGTACTTGAATGTAATGCTTTTATGCCTGATAATGGACTATTTCTTTTCTCACCTGGACGCCCAATTTCCCTGCCAAAGGTCCATAGAAAGCTCTAAGGAACATTTTTAAATTACCGTTTGTACTCCTGTATAGGCTGAGTCCAAATACAAACAACATAGACCCTGATCTGCCATCGCATAGAGTGCCGGTAGATCAGGGTCAGTGTTTTTTGTTCTAATGATTAGTCCTTACAAACTGCATAGACCCAGATCTGCCGGCACAATATGCAACAGCAGATCTGGGTCTATGCAGAGTACAGTTGGTATGGGCTTATACGCGAGTATAGACAGTACTTAAAACTATTTAACACAATTGTCTTACCACCAAAATTCACCCAGATTGTCCAATTCAACTTGTTTAGTTTTATTACCACTACTAGTCATATACCAGAAGAGTTTATGGGATGGTCTGTTGTCTATCGTCCATCTGTTAGCACAATTTTTTTTATCGCTACTCCTCCTGAACTACTTGGAGGATTACCATAAAACTTTACACATATTCATCCCATGATCTAGTTTGTTCTAAATGAAAATGGTGCCGCTTGGACATCCAATATGGCTGCCACATTGGCCTTCTTGATAATCTTGTTATTACTACTCCTGAAAGGATGGACATATTAACATGGGGTTTTCACTAAAAGACTTCCTATGATGTCTAGTTGGTCCTAAATGAAAATTGGGCCGATCTGATGTCCAATATGGTTGCCACGGTGGCCATCTTGTACATCTTGTTATCACTACTCCTCCTGAATGGAATGTCTCTAAATCTTGTTATCGTTACTCCTCCTGAATTGAAAGTCATATTGACATGGAGTTTTCACCAAAAGACTTCTTATGAAGTCTAGTTGGTCCTGAATGATACTGGTGCAAATCTGATATTCAATATGCTACTACAGCAAACATCTTGAAAATCTTGTTATTGCTAATCCCCCTGAATGGATGGTTATATTGGTATGGGATTTTCACTAAAAGACTTCTTATAATGTTAAGTTGGTCCTAAATGAAAATGGGACTGATCTGATGTCCAATATGGCCACCACAGCGACCATCTTGAAAATCTTGTTATTGCTACTCCTCCTAATGAGATGGTCATATCAACATGGGTTTTTCACTAAAAGACTTCTTATGATGCTTAATTGGTCCTAAATGAAAATGGGGCTGATCTGATGTCCAATATGGCCACCACAGCGACCATCTTGAAAATCTTGTTATTGCTACTCCTCCTGAATTAGATGGTCATATCAGCATGGGGTTTTCACTAAAAGACTTCTTATGATGTTTAATTAGTCCTAAATGAAAATGGGGCAGATCTGATGTCCAATATGGCCACCAGAGTGGCCATCTTGTAAGTCTTTTTATCACTACTCTAGAACAGAAAGTCAGTCAATCTTGTTATTGCTACTCCTTCTGAACAGAAAGTCATATTGACATGGGGTTTAGACCAGAAGACTTCTTATTATGTCTAGTTGGTCCTAAATGAAACTGGTGCCAATCTGATATCCAATATGGCCACCATAGTAGCCATCTTGAAAATCTTGTTTATTGCTATTCCACCTTAATGGATAATCATATGAACATGGGGTTTTCACTAAAAGACTTCTTATGATGCCTTGTTAGTCCTAAATGAAAATGGTGCCAAGCTGACATCCAATATGTCCACCACAGCAGCTGATTTGAAAATCTTGTTATCGCTAAAGAATATCAAAGATGGTTTCAACACTCAGCAGTCACAGGGAAGAAATAGTCTTATCTTTGAAATCCTGGAAATTCTTTCTAGCCAGTAGAGTGTCAGTTTCTTTGAAGGAATCTTGTTTTAAACCAGAATTGTGCAGATTAAAAACAGTTAGTGATTACACTCATTGATGTGGATTTTTTGAAAACAAGACTTACTTTCCCAAGGTTATCATAATATGCACAAGTGTTCAGATGATTGCTTTTTTATTGGGTCCATTGAACTTTCTTTTTTTTAATGGGTTATACAGGTTTTTGTTTGGGCATAAATTGACACAGGGATGGTGAGAGAACACTTTCTACCTTTGCTTTGGTAACCCAAGGGTTAATTATGGGTGGGCTGTGTAAAGTTTTATCTGGCATGCTAACCTTTTCTTTGGTTGGTTTACATCATGATACCCATCTGTAATAAACAACATACTGGAAATCACATCACCTTATGCACATGTTATCTTGCTGCCCAACAGTTGGTGTCCCATCTCATATTTTTAAAAATTTATTTTGACTTTGCTGTACTTTTTTGCAAAATATTTTACATCATTCTTCATTGGGAGAGCCACAAAAGCCATACATGTCTCTCAGAATTTCAGTCTCCCTCGAACACTCCTACAAGGGAGACAATATCTCTGACATTAATTTTTGTTTTTAAAACTTCGAACTAAACACTAACTGACTAAACAAAAAAGTTATAAAATCATGCTAAAATGAGTATAATCATACAGGTAGACAAGTGTGGCAGATTCCCTTCTTACAAGGTTTCCGATTTGGTTGGTTATTGTTATCTAGAGGATGATCGACCTCGGTGTTATTGCCCGGATCGAGTAAATAATAAAATAAATTATGAAATTTATTGATGGAATAAATAGAGATCGAGCAGATATATAGAACATAATAACACGAGCCCCCGTACATGAATTATAACAATTTAATCAATTACATAGAACAAATTGAGATAATACATAACATTAGAAAGATACACTTCTTTTTGAAATAAATCATGAACCGAATTTCAAACACAAATATACTTATATAAATAGCCGATCTGTTTTAAATGATAGAATTAGTTCATCATAGAATCGAGTGAACAGTCGAAGTCATTGCCCTGCATGCCTGTGTAACCTGCTTATCGCCAGTCACTCCAACTTAAATGTTGCTGTTCTCCCTTTGTTTTTTTTTCTTTTCCTTCTCACGCTGTCTTATCTCGCCTCCTTTGGCCCACAAACTTTGTGTGGGTAGGTAGGTGAATAGGTGGATGGAGCTATTTCCCCTTTCAAAATAAACAGAGAAGCAACCTAAATCTTCTGTAAAATATCCTTCTGGGAGTAGAGCATTACTCCACTCTCGTTACATCAGATATCGTCCGATCGGAATTCAAACAGATACCAAAGGCTATCTGGTCAGGCCAAACCTGACAGACCATAAACAAACCTAGTTTCAGAAGATTAATGTACTTCTAACTGCTATTTCATCACTGACACACATTAACATCAAACGAGACATAACAGTTTCACTTCACGTTCTAATTATACAAATGAATCAATGAAATTCACTTCATGGCTTAACTACATTAATTTCAGTGAATACTCACTCAAGTCTTTATCATACATGAAATCATCTAAGATCTGTAAATTCAAAAAGATACTCGCAACTCATATCAAATAAAGTAATGCATGAAATTCTTAGAAGACATGATTCCTATAACAATCAAGACGACAAATTCAAACAATTCGTCAAACTCATAAAGAAGACAATAGTACTAATTCAGACAAATGAACTCAAACAAATAGTTATACTCATATCAAGAAACTGATGTACGAATTTAAACAAATAAATTCAAAGAAATAATTATGTTGATATCAACGAATTACATGAGATTGATGCAAATACCTTGTACTTTCAAGCCTCGCTCACTTCTACCGTCAGAATCGTGTCCCTCAATTTCCAACACCTGTCCCTTGAACAATAGTTTATACGAGAGAATTTCTTCTTATCCTCAAGGAGTCAAGATCTCCTCCTCTTGCAGGAAAACTTAGACTGATTAAATTTTGCAATGTGGAATATTTAAAACATGAAATTTCGTCTGGAACCACACCTCTTATTTAGCGTAGCCAAATCAGATTAAACATATCTACCGCCTTTTATAAATACACGCCCATCGTGGTCAGCATAACCATAGATTTTTTAAATAACCGATTCTGGAGAATTTCAAAAGATAATACAACTTCCACTAGCTTTTACATCTAGTCCTGCAAACTCTCAACGTTGACATTTTAACCTTGTGACCGACTGCTAACAATGAAGGCTTAATTAAGAATCAATCTCACCTTCTAACAGGGGCATTAAAACCATTGCAGTCTAGCGACTTCATACGGCACCTTTCCTCATAAATCTAATTAATTGTTCTCTGACAAGCTAAATGTGCTCTACCTAATACATCAACAGAAATTTGCACCTTACAACAAGTTTATAACCTGTCATTACCTCAAAGTGATATGGTGTGCATCATATATAATGCACATTCTGAAAATATAAATGCCTACATTTAAAAACAAAAATATTGAAATATCATTTGTCAGGCATAGGATTTCCATTTTTGGATTTACACTGTGATCAAGAAGTTATTTTATTTAAATTTGACAAATATATATTGGGGAAGATAAACAATGCAGGTAATTGCTTCATAGTAGCACAATACTTGCTGACAAGTGAACTGGATAGATCTCTAAATACCATTTTGAAAAGAAACAATTTTTATGTTGGAGAACTGTTCAGACTGCATATATGTTCTAAGGTACAAAGGTACAATTAATAATAATAATAATAATAATAATAATAATAATAATAATATTAGTATTATTATTTTTATTTTTATTATTATTATTATTATTATTATTATTATTGATATATACAAATGAACATTTGATATTGGTAAGAAATTGAATTATCTAGTGAACAAAAGTTGTCATTAAAATCAGTGTTAGAAATTATATCAGTGTGGGAAATATCTGTAAAACATTTAGCAGGAGTCCATTACAGTTATATCAAAGTGTTGCAGAGAGGGGACAGTTATTAGCAGATAATAGAACAGAGGGCAAAATTAAGAGAAAAAAGAGATTTTGTCAAATATTGTCATGTTTTAACTATTAAATATTTATTTCTAAAGTTAACCGTTCTTCTTTCCTTGTCATTTATCTTCTAAACAAAATTTAACTTGGGGAGAAAACATAAGCTAAAATTACGTTAGGAAAATCTCAATATTTTGATCCTCTCCAGAATGTTTGGAGCAAATCTCCAGCATTTCGCTGGAGAGGTACATGTATGAAAATCATGTCATTCCATTATCTCAGTTTATTATTTGTTTTGCAAGGGAATGCAGCTTTAACCAAACATGTCCCTTCCTTATTTGTGTTTGGTCATAAAAAACCATGTCAGTGACAAATTGTAGCTAGAATAGAAATGATCATGTGTGTTGTGGTACTTGTGTAGATCTGACCAAGTTTCACTAACATGTCTTTAAGTTTGTCAGGATTTAAGACAATATTTGATTGGTCAGACTTTAAGCAGATTGCTGGATTCTTGACTCGAGTTTAAGCCCTGACTTTGCTGTACTGTACTTGTGAAATCCAGGACTCATTTATATATGTCCACCATTTTGGCATACTGTATTATGTTATGACAAAGTCTGTCAATCTGTCCATTAACTTTTCCTATTCAGCACGATAAATTCAGTTCTACAGAATGTACATCAACCAAACTTTGTGGATAGTTTGCCCATGGGATAAGGAAAAAAACCAATAGATTTTGCAGTAAAGCGGTCAAATGTAAAGTTCTTCAACATCTACAGTTACCAGACTTTGTGTTTGACTTGTACTTTGGATAAGGAAGAACCCTTTTGAGATTGGGGTCGAAAAGGTCAAAATTAAAGGTCATTGTGACTGAAAAAAGATAAGTTGTTTCTGCACAAGAACTTAAGTTCTACATTGCAGACCTGGATTAAACATTGTGGATGACTTGCAGTTGCATTAAGGAAGAGGCATATTGATTTGAGGTCAAAGGTCAAGATCACTCGGTCTGAAAGAAGGAAAATGTTTTTTGCATAAAAACTTTCATTCTGGACTACAAATCTTGACCAAAGTTTGTGGAGGGTTTGCATTTAATGTATGGAAGAGGTCTATTGATTTGGGGTCAAAAGGTGAAAGGTAAGGCTTATTGTGGCTCAAAGAAAAATGGGTTTTTAAGAATAACTTTTATTCTAGAGTAAATTTCTTGACCAACTTTGTGGATGGCTTGCAGTTCTGGTAATAAGTAATCTTTATATTCTGGGTTACTGTCATGGTACATCTAATAAGAAAATAATGGTTTCTGCATAGTAAGTTTAGTTCAAGACTGCATACCTTGACCATAGGTCAAGATCAGTTGGACCCATTGGTCAACCATGCTCTACTAGATCCATCATAGAAGACTATTAAACATGGGGCGGACATGTATAATGTGCCATTCACAGTACTTTTGTGATCAGTTAAGAATAGACTTATTAAGACATTTAATCCCTCAATTTTAAGTCAGATTCAAATTTTAGCCAATGAGATTGCAGGAGTTTAAACCTAAGTCTTGACATGGGATCTGTCAGTGAAGTCCAGGCTTGTATATATGGTGGAGTATGGTAGTGTTCTAATCTGAGTGCTGAGTCATTTTCTGTGTATTACACAAAGTGAAAGGATTAGCATCATTATCAGCAGCTGTGCTGCTTTCTGCTTGTAGGAAATCTGTTATATTTGTTTGCAATGTGAACCACATGAATCATCACAGAGTTGGTGAGGCACCAGGCTTTAAACATCTTTTATAGTACTTCTTATCAGTGGAAAAGCTTGCATCTATAAATTAAAATAGTGATGTTGTCTTTATCACAAATACATGCATTTATATCTGCAGTAGGGTTGCTCAAGAACAGACTAGCTTTTAGGACAGTCAGAAAGTTTTTTTCTCGTCTTTGGAGCATGAGTGAGAGGAAGAAATCACTTTCTTGTCCCCATTTTTGTGAAAATGGCAGATATTAAATTGAGATTATTCATTTTTCTGTTCTTGATATTTCCTTCCACTTTCATTTCCACATTGGATTTCAATCAGATTTGGGATGCAGGTTGATATGGATGAGTTTTGAGATTAAGTAATGCCGCTTGGTATACATATATGTCATCATTAGCAGGTGTTTTGTACCACATTGGGGGTCTTCAAGGTCATTGTCATTGTGTTATATGTTTAATATTTCTGCTTCACCTTCCTTTCCACTATAATTTTGGAGCTATTTGACCACATGGGTGATCCTATCTGCAAGGTCAAGGTCACAGCTAAATAGTTTATAATTCAATCACATTTGCCCTTTTGCTTTCTAACATAAGAGTTGTTTAAGATAAATTGATGAAACTTGGTATACTTAAGTATTGTGACCAGAAGATGTGTTCCATTGCATTTTTGAGATCTTATCCTCAGGGTGAAGGTCATAGTTCAATAGTTTTAGGTTTCTTTTTTCTGCTTTATATAATCAAAGCTGTTTCAGGTGCAGGGATGAACCATGGTACATTTTATGCTTTGCATTTTGATGGCAGAGTCAGGGTTTTATCTCCAGTGTCAAGGTCACTGATAATATTTGTTATCCGTTTTCTGCACTTTCCTTCTAATGTTCTTTAAGATAGGGCACTGAAACTTGGTTACTTTCTATGTCTGCCCAGTAACTTTAGCTTGGTCTTAACATCATAGATTTCATGCTTGTGAACTTTTATGTCCTGACCATGGTAGGCAGGAGACAAAAATTCACTGAATTTGTTTCTACCTCTTCTAAAAAAACACTGTACGAATTTCAAATTAGTAAGATCTAAGTTAAGTTTGATATTCTCCATTTTTGAACAAACTTTAATGGAGACATGTCCCCCTGTTTGACTTGGAACATTGCCGTTCAATTGCATCATTAACTTCATTTATACTGAATAACTTTTGAAGGATTTCATAGCTTTAAACCAAATTTGGAATGTGGCTTTACATAAAAATGACCTCAGTCAAGTTCTATTTTCACTATTTTCCGTTTCAATTTTACAGAGTTATAGCTGCTGTTTTTGACTTAAAAGATTGCCTTTCAATTGTATCACATTGTTAGGAGCATATGTTTTATCGACATACTTCTAGTTTAATACAAATATCTGCGAAACTTTAACAGATATAAAAAAAATCATGATAAAAAAAAATCATTTTATGGATTTATCAAGTTGACGACAGTTTTGCAAAAAAAAAATTAACTTTCATCAATAGTTACGAAGTAAAATCAGCATTTCATGGAAATAACCAGGAAAGTCACCAGAAGTGGCACAAAAAACTGAGTTAATATCATTCTTGTGGTATATGTTTGTAATTTGTCCCATCAGCCTCCAAATTGTTTATATACCAGAGACATTTTGAAAAGAAAATTAAATAGTAGATGCAGAAATTTGAGAAATGGTCAGTTTAACAATGTAAATTTGTATCATGAAAAGATCAGCGATTTTGAATAATCTTTTCATATATCTGCAGCTATGATGAAAAATCCCTATAATGCAGAAAAATCCCAGATTTAAAGGGTATGAAAGTCACAAATAATACAGAACTCATTAGGCTTTCAGTCTATTGGAAGCCTGTGATAAACTTGGATAAACCTTGTTTTGATATGTTTCCATTAGTTGGAAAATCAAACTAGACAGTGAACTGTGCGATTTAAAGATGAAAAATATTGAAAGAAATATATGGATTTTTTTTCTCAGTGATACAAATAGCTGCTTGCAGTCCAGTGGTTATTTCTGTTCAGTATGATCTATAAATGGAAATGAATACAAGCACAGCCATACCTATCTCTTTCAATGCACAATAGTTGGAGCTAAAAAATCAAATACTGGCATTTTTTCTGCAATAATTATGTATATGAGCTATTTTTGGAGTAATAAACACACCATACCTGAATAATAAACACACCATACCTGAATAATAAACACACCATACCTGAATAATAAACACACCATACCTGAGTAATAAACACACCATACCTGAATAATAAACACACCATACCTGAGTAATAAACACACCATACCTGAGTAATAAACACACCATACCTGAGTAATAAACACACCATACCTGAATAGCATCAGTTATTTTTGGAGTAATAAACACACCATACCTGAGTAATAAACACACCATACCTGAATAGCATCAGCTATTTTTGGAGTAATAAACACACCATACCTGAGTAATAAACACACCATACCTGAATAGCATCAGCTATTTTTGGAGTAATAAACACACCATACCTGAATAGCATCAGCTATTTTTGGAGTAATAAACACACCATACCTGAGTAATAAGCACACCATACCTGAGTAATAAACACACCATACCTGAATAGCATCAGCTATTTTTGTAAATTAATGACCTGGAAAAACTAGGTTTGGTAGGAATACACTATGTTTATTTTGTAGTCTATGAGAAAATCAATAGTGACAGATTGCATCCATATAGCTGCCACAGCGACCATCTTGAAAATCATATTGCTACTCCTCCTAGATGGAAAGTCATGTTGACATGGTTTTCATCAGAAGATTTCTTATGATGTCTAGTTGGTACTAAATGAAAATGGTGACAATCTGATGTCCAGTAGGGCATCCATGGCAGCCATCTTGAAAATCTTGTCATTGCTACTCCTAAATGGAAAGTCATATCAAAATGGGGTTTTCACCTGAAGACTAATTATGATATCTAGTTGGTCCTGAATGAAAATGGTGCTGATCTGACCTCAAATATGGCAGCCATCTTGAAAATCTTGTTAATGCTAATCTTCCTCAAAGAAAATTCATATAGACATGGGGTTTTCAACAGAAGACTTCTTATGGGATCTAGTTAGTCCTGAATGAAAATGATGCCGATACAACAGTCAATATGGCCACTTTGGCGGCCATCTAAAAAATCTTTTTATTTCTACTCTTCCAGAATTGATGGTCAGATCGACATAAGGTTTACAGAAAGACTTCTTATTTTATCTAGTTGGTCCTAAATGAAAATGGTGCCCTGCAGACATCTGGTATGGCTGCCACAATGAACATATTGAAAATCTTGTCACTAATTCCCAGAATGAATGGTCATATTGGCATGGGGTTTCACCAAAAGTATCCTCATGGTGTCTAGTTTGTTCTATCGCTAAATGAAAATGGTGCCAATCTTACATTCTATATGGCCAGAACAGTGGCTGATTTGAAAATCTTGTTGCTAAAGAATATCAGAGATGGTTTCATCACTCAGCAGTTAAAAAGAAGAAATGGTCTTATCTTGAATTCCTGAAAAAACTTTTTGGACAATAGAGCATCAATCCTTTTGAGGGACTCTTGTTTAAGTTTACATATGTCTGCTTGTCCCGTTTTATTTTCCTTATATGGTAATTAGCATTTTTTTTAGTACAAATATTAAAGCATCTAGGTGATATGATTGTATGACTAGTTTCAAAATATTATATATATGTTGTGTTGCAACCACATGCCCCGTAATTGCATGGGGAATGAGTACAGTGACACAATCAAGTAATGAATGTACAGTTTGGTACAGTATTAGAGGTTCAGTCACTGCATGTATGCATTACAATTTATGATGGACTTGTCCATTACAAGAATCAGCATGGTGAAACAAATGCACTTAGACAAGTACTTTGGTAAATCTGTCAGTGACTGTGAAAGTGCTTCAGTTAGAGTAGAGCCAGTGCACTCTTCTTAGAAAGAAGTTTCCATGGATAATTCAACTTAGTCTTATGATGGGAAATGAAAGAAGGCTATTGCATGACATTTTCTGATCTGTGCATTGCTGCACGCAAGTCTGATAAAAGAAACATTGGTACAAATAATAACTAAAATAAAAACTGATGATACAAGTTTTTATTATCTTAAATTAATATTGTGACTCAAAATTTTCAATATCCCCTAAAAAAAATTGGTTAGAAGGACACTGTCCCAAAAAATTCTGACATATGCACAGTTCTGACTGTGATCATGTGTGCTCATGATAAACACAAACAAGTATAAATAGATTTTTATAAAACATGGTTTTTGGATATATCTAAAGAATCTCTTCAATGATCCCAGTTCAGTGGTCATAACTTCGATTTTATTTTAGCTCTAATGGCCCATGCATAGAACAATAAAAAAATAAAAATGGATTTTACCCAAATTTACCATATGGGTTTTAATGGATCTGAGACAACTTCATTGATCTTCTATCCATGACATCATCTTCAGGGTCGAAGGTGACGACAGGTTTTTATACTGCACTTATGTTGTGAACATGTTAACTTGGACAGATTTTAAAATATTTTCTAACCAAAATTTGTATGTTGAAGTTTGTTAATATCTGAGATGGTTTTAGTTCTCATGAGTTAGAAAGCATGAATGGAGAGAAGAAACAGACTTGTTGTGGATTCATACAAATTATTTTCAGCCTTTTGAAGTGTGCAAGATACATGTTGCTGAAAAATTGCTGAAAAGATGCTATTTTCATTCAGAATTCAACAATAATCAGTTCAAGGTGTTCAGCAAAAGTTAAAATAAAAATTCAGCAAAGAAAAAATACTATAGATAGTTTGAGGTTTCTCTGGCATCTTCCATTTTTAGTGTATTGATCTGGACTGGTAATTCATCTGTCCCTGTTGTCAAGAGAAGGTTGAGGAGTTCTTGGCAGAACTTTTCATGATCCAGTTGTGATTGATGTGAGTTGTCCAGGAATTTAATTGCTCAGACTAATCCAGTTATTCTATAGGTCTTCACAGCCTACTGTTCTTTTTTGTCACAGCTTGCAAATTAAACAAATTGAAGTTCATAGTATTTGACGGCATAAAATACATGCAAATCATCTCTCTAAAATGTGGTGACTAAATAAAATGGTAAAATCAAACAATGTTTTGTAAATATAAGAATTAATCATTTCATTGCAGTGAAATGAAGCATCTACATCAGACATTGTAACTTCTTGACTAACCTGAATGTTTCCTTGTCAGGTTGTCCCCAGTTTGATATAGTGCAGGTTGTCCCCAGCTTGTTATAGTGCAGGTTGTCCCCAGCTTGATATAGTGCAGGTTGTCCCCAGCTTGATACAGTGCAGGTGGACTTTGGTAATTTAAGGTATTTAACTTGTGTTGGTCATGAGGCCATGATAAAACCTGTACCTATGATAAAGCCCAAATGTCTACAAAAAATAAATTAAAATTAAATAAAAGAACTGGTCTTCTGTAGTAATGAATGTTAGAGTTTATTATTATTATTATTATCATTTTTTTAATTATTATTATTATTATTATTATTATTATTATTATTATTATTATTATTATTATCATTTTTATTATTATTATTATTATTATTATTAACATTTTTATTATTATTATTATTATTATTATTATTATTATTATTATCATTTTTATTATTATTATTATAATTATTATTTTTATTATTATTATTATTATTATCATTTTTATTATTATTATTATTATTATTATTATTATTATTATTATTATTATTATTATTATTATTATTATAATTATTATTATTATTATTATCATTTTTATTATTATTATTATTATTGCTCCCATCCTTTTTTGTGTTTCCCCCCATCCATCACACTTTAGTTTTCACTCTATTATTATTATTATTATCATTTTTATTATTATTATTATTATTATTGCTCCCATCCTTTTTTGTGTTTCCCCCCATCCATCACTCTTTAGTTTTCACTCTATGATTTTCAAACTGTTAGTGATTAAGGAATGAAATTTGGTATATGTATACATCATCATCAGAGGTTTGTTGTGAACCAAATTGGAGGTCAGAAATTATGCTTCTGTTTTTTTCTGAAACGAATACAAAAATTATGCTTCTGTTTTTTCTGAAATAAATACAAAAAGGTATGTATGTAATGGCGTCTAACAGCATCTCAGCACAGTAATGGCTATATGGTGCCAATTATGTAAAGTTTTAAAAAATGAAGAATTGCACAAAAACTTTAAAAAGATAAATCCTTCCAAATAAAATGTCAATAATGAAGTACTGCAAGGTAAAGAAGTAAAAGATAGAGATGTTTAAATTTTGTAAAATGTATACAAACTAAAATATAAAGGTAAAAAATATAAAATCGTTAAAATATACTGTCATATATTTGTAATATAAACCACATTCCCTTAAAAAGTCAAAGATACTCTTGGGTGTTACATCATAAAGTTCCTTAATCAGATTCATATAAAAAAGCTTCTGTCTCACAGGGTTGAAGTCAATACACTTGACAAGAATGTGTTCCACTGTCACTGGACACTGACAGGCTGTGCACTCTCGTTATGCATGTCCTATATGAGATCAACATAATACCACCTCATCTCTGCAATGTTTTGTAAATGCAACTATTGATTATTTAATTACAGCAAAATGAAGCATCTACATGAGTACATTTGATACAAAATGTATTAAATGACTTTAATAATATTAATTGCCACGAGATACTTGCAGTGAGTAGCATATAGTATTATTCAACAGTGGCAGATATAGAGGGCTTTGCTGGTGGTAGGGAAGGTCAGTTGAATCCCCCTTTTCCAACATAAAATAGTACATTTATCTGTAAAAAAAAAAAATAAAAAAAAAAAAAAAAACCATCATAATTTGAAGCAAAACAAACCACCCATTCTCAAAATGAAAATCTCTTACCAAAAAAGAGATCTGCCCCAGATATAACAATTGTCATAAATTTGACATCAAATGCACATTTATGGATGGTCATATGAACATGGGGTTTCCACTAAAAGACTTCTTATGATGTCTAGCTGCTCCTAAATGAAAATGGTACCAATCTGATGTCCAATATGGCCACCACAGTGGCCATCCTGAAAATCATGTTATTGCTAATCCTCCTAAATGAAAAGTAATATTGCCATGGGGCTTTCACCGGAAGACTTCTTATGATGTCATGTTGGTCCAGAATGAAAATAATGTTGATCTGATGTCCAATATGGCCATCTTGAAAATATGACTCCTAAATGAATGGTCGTATCAACATGGATTTTTTTTACTAAAGAACTTCTTATGATGTCTAGTTGGTCCTAATGTTGCCATTCAGACATTCACTATGCCTGTCACTGTGGCCAGCTTGAAAATATTGTTATCACTATTTCTCCTGAATGAATGATCAAATCGACATGGGGTTTTAAAGGATAATAGTGCCAATCTCACTTCTAATATGACTCATAATGGCCATCTTGAAAGTCTTGTTGTCACTACTTTTCCTAGATGCATGCATGTGATACTACAGGTGGTAGGCCAAAAATACCGTTTTTAAGGCCATCTACCACACATACCATTGTAAAGTCAAAATCTATCACTTTTGAAAAATATCGAATTTTAAAAAATTTAGTGAACAAAACCAAACACAGTATTTGTATGTATTCTATCAACACATTAGAGAAACAAGCCTGAACCAATCTACATGTACTTGGGGGCCAGAAATGTTCCACCAATGATCAGTGTGATGATGCATGGCAGAGTAATAGGATAAGAATCGTTAAAGAACAGCTAACATGAGTACAGAGCAAGCTGTTAATTGATTACTTTATTGTTGTTATTTGGGGAGATTAAGGCCAAATGCAGGATGTTTTTTTGAGGCGTTATAAGTATAATAAAGGGATCAAAGGTGGTCCATGATATCTTTTATGCCTTTGATGAAAATCGACTGACCTCACGCAGAGGAGAGATAAAATGGAGACCGACCGTAAAAAAATTATTTCGGCAGGCACACTAGAGTAAGTATTTTGATTTTTTGTCTTGTTTAATCGTTATTGTATTATTCAAGATGTTTTAAGAGGAATATATAACTACCGATCTTACATTTTTTGTTCAATTCATGTCAAAATGCCAAAAATGTGCTTTCTGTCAATGCTAAAGAAACCACAGACTAAGAAATATTACAAGTAAACTGTGCATGGATATCATAGTTTAAGTGTGTGCAGGCAAGTAGCAAAGGTCCTGAGTTTGCATTATGTGTTTCAAAGGTATGCATCTGTTATATTTCATAAACTATTTGAAGTTTTCATGCACATAAATTAAGTTCAAATCCTAGATAAAAAATATCAGTTACAAATATATTACAAGATAATTAATTTTAAAGTTGCGATAAATTATTTATAAAAGCATAAATATATTACCGGTATATATTTTTTAATTGTTTATTTAAAGTCTAAATCAATCTTTATTTTTATATTTTTTATTTACATTGGTGAAACTTGCCAACTGGTTTTTGGATCTGAGCTATGAAGAGAAAGAAGCCCTTGAGGATGAGGCTCATAAATACATCCCAAAACCAAGTCAGGAACTTCCTCCTCGGGGTGAACTTAGAGCAGTCAGCAACATTACAAACCCAGCAACAGGAAAACTGAAGTTAGAAGTTCTTTGCAGGCTGAGTGTGGTTGTTCTGTCATTGCTACATTCTAGTGCTGATATAGAGAGGACATTCTCCATTCATCACAAAGTACAAAGTGATTCAAGGGGAAATCTGAACCAATGTTAAGTGTGAAGCTTAATAATCACAATGAATGTCATCAGTGATCACTAGACAGTGATCTTGTGAATGAAATTAACAGTACTATTGGATTTTATAAACAAAAATCTTTGCAGTGAACTATAAGATAAACAACTCTTCCTTTTTCATTCAATTGGCAATATGGTGACTCATTAATTCATTATTATTGTTAACATTTTCTTTCAGAATCTGAGTCTGATTCATGTTCAAAACTTACTGTTTTACTATAGTGTGAAGAGAATACATATTATGGCAAAAAAAATGCAGTTGTTTTGTTTTGAAACCATTAAAACACATACTATTTATGCCGATAAAAAATCTACTGGTTTAAAAGTCAATCTACTGATCAAAATTTGTAAATGTACTGGTTTGAAATCCTGGTTCTGTCACATGTATGTAGATGGCTGGTCATATCTACATTGTGCTTTGGCCAAATTACTTCTTATGATGTCTAATTGGTACTAAATAGAAATGGTGCCAATCTGATATAGAATATGGCCACCATGGCATCCATCTTGAAAATCTTGTTATCATTGCACCTTCAAAATGGGAAGAGATATCAACATTAAACCTCCAATATGTCCACCATAGTGGCCATCATAAAAAAATCGTGTTTTTGTTATTTCTTCTGAATGGACAGTTGTATCAACAAGGGATTTTCACATTAGGACCTTTTATGATATGTAGTTGGAACTGAATGAAAATGATGATCAGACCTCCAATATGGCTAGAGTGGTAGCCATCTTTACAATTTTGTTATTGCTACTTCTGAACAGATGATCATATATAGTTGGTCCTAAATGAAAATTATGCTAATCAGACCTCCAACATGTTGGCCATAGTGACCATCTGGAAAATCTTGTTGTTGCTACTTTTCTTGAAGGTATAATCATATTGACATAGGGTTTTCACTTAAATATTTTTAATTATATTTAGTTGATCCTGAATGAAAATCATGCTAATATGACTTCCAAAAGTAAAACTTCTCATTGCATGTACTTCTTGTAAATGGATGGTCATACCAACATGGTTTTTTTTCTTGAAAGTGTTGTTCTTTCTTGCAATATTTAGTTGTTCCTATATTAAAATGATGCTGATCTAACCTCCAGAATTGCTGCCCTGATGGACCTCCTGAAAATCTTTATATGGCTACTTTGTTCTCCTGAATAGATGGTCATATTGACATGGAATTTTGCAAAAGCTCATCTGACCTCCAACATGGCACTATAGTGGCCATCTTCAAAATCTTGTTATCACTACCTTTCTTGCATGAATGGTGGCACTGACATGGAGTTCTCACTGAAACACTTCTTGCAAATATTTAATTGGTTCTCAATGAAGATAGTGTCAGTCTGACCACAAACATACCCACTTTCTTGAAAATATTGTTATCTCCATTTCTCTCCAAATGGATGGCTATATCAACATGGGATTTGCAGCAATAGATTTCTTATGATACCTAGTTGTTCCTAAATGAAAATGGTGTCAGTCGTACATCAGTCAAACATCTTGTTGATAATACTCCGCCTGAATGGATGATCATTATGACATGGAGTTTTCACCAAAAGACTTCTAATGATGTCCACTTTGTCCTAAATGAAAATGGTGCCAAGTTGACATCCAATATGTGTACCACAGCAGCTAATTTGAAAATCTTGTTATCACTGAAGAATATCAGAGATGGTTTCAATTTCAACACTCAACAGTTAAAAGGAAGAAATGGTCTTATCTTGAATTTCTGGAAATTCTTTTCGGTCAGTAGAGCATCAGTCCATTCAAGGGACTGTTTGTTTTGTAATTGTTATTTTAATAGCAGCAATACATTTACCCATCACTATTATATAGCTTTATTCCTTTTTCGTGTCGAAAAACTCGTCCGTTCGATGTGAAAACATTCTCCCACTTAAAGTGGAGAATTTGTCAACAAGCCACGTCACGCCCGTGCATCTCTCTGCGCCTGCGCAAACATTCATCTTTTTCATGGACGCCATACCTGGTGGTTGTGTCGCAAAAACGTAACCTGAGGAAATTGTCTGCTGCGGTTTTCAACTACATTTCGGACTTCCCTCCTTCTAAATTCATCTGTGTTACAGTTGTCCGTCTCGGCTATATGTGTTTTATGCCACTATTCGTCAGTGTTTAGTTCTGGGAAGAGTTTTTCTACTTCTCCACGTGTACTCTACCCTTAGAGGGGTTAGGGTAAACAATATGTCTTGTTTCTTTTCAGGTACACGGTAAGTCGTCTATGTCATTACAACACGACATAGAACAACTGTGATAGCGCCGCAATTAACAGGCGCATAATTTTACAGAATTAATATTTCATTTATATATTATTCTCCTACTATTGCAATTGTTTCTTTATTATCTACGCGTGTCGCGTCGCATGCTTTTCTTGTATTTTCCTGAGAACAATAAAGCTTGTCAAGTGAACTAGCTTCTAATATCTCTTGGGAAGAACATATATATGTATATTGTTTACCTGTAGCAAACTAACCACTGTGGTGCAGATAGCCCGCAAAGTATATGGTGAACGGGTATGTATAGAGTACGCGACTTACCAAAAAAAGGTGAGTTTTCTACGTGTAGATTTTAAAGGTGAGTTTATACGTTGTTATTATTATTGATTGATACTTCAATAATAATTATTTCAGATAATATTTATTTCAGATAAAAGAAACAATGTCAGCAAATCAGTCTGTAGGTAAGTGTGGCCATAAGAAGGCCGCATGGGATACACACTCAGACTGTCTTACCTGTTCCAAGTGTAAGCGGAACAGTCGCTGCAATATTTGTACAAATTGGACCAATGAAACCTGGAATCTTGCTGATTCCAGGCGTACTTATAGAGGGCGGAAAAAAATAGTTAAATCCCCCTCATCGTCTGATTTCTCTGGTTTTTCTTTTACAGGTACTCAGACTAAGGCAACATACAGCAAGAAGACCACTCTAGTTCACAAGGACATTCCGGGGCCCCAAGAGCCTGCACCAGCCTCCCCGGACATAGTTGAGGTCCCTCCTGTAGGGGCTTGTGAACGCTCCAAGAGTAAATCGCATCTCCCGGGAAGGGAGAAGACGAAAAAGAGCAGTAGTGTGTTACTTCCTTCCACCAGGAAGGAAGTGTACCACTCCAAACATTCCCAAAGTAGCGTGTCGCACCCTCTCGAGGAGGGGCTACACCGCACCTTGGGTAGTAATGAAGACAGACGGACATCTGAGATGTCGTCTGACCGGTCACTGACCGGTGACCGGTCCGGTCACCGGTCAGTGTCGGGTGACCGGTCCTCCGGTCACCGGTCAATGTCTTCTGACCGGTCACTGACCGGTGACCGGTCCGGTCACCGGGCAGTGTCGGGTGACCGGTCTTCCGGTCACCGGTCAATGTCTTCTGACCGGTCACTGACCGGTGACCGGTCCGGTCACCGGTCAGTGTCGGGTGACCGGTCCACCGGTCACCGGTCAATGTCTTGTGGCCGGTCACTGACCGGTGACCGGTCTGGTCACCGGTCAGTGTCGGGTGACCGGTCACCGGGTGCCCGGTACCGGTCACCGGTCACCCGGTACCGGTCACCGGTCACCGGTCTTTGGTTGATCACCGGTCACCGGTCACCGGTCACATCGTTCCGGTGACCGGTCATCCAATACCGGTCGCCGGTCACCCGTCATAGGCCACCGGTCTTCTCGTACCGGTCACCGACGTCACACTGATCAACAATCAGAGGCCTCGTCGTACGGAAGGTCGCAGACCAGGGAAGGGGATCGGATCGGTGTCCCCCCCTTCCCTATTATACCAATGAATCCATACGGGATGTGGGGACCAACATCTCATAATAATTGGCCCCTTATGCCCCCTTGGGCTACTGGACCCTGGACTCTGAGTAGAAACGATGTTGCGGCTCGTGTTCCGCCATCGCCTCCTCGCCAGGTAGCATCCACTAGTAGATCCCGACGCCTAGCATCTTCCGCGAAAGGCAAGCGGTCTCGTCTTTCTCCTGAAAGATCTAGAACACCTAGAGCCCCTACTCAGCAAGTACGGGAAATGGCGCATAGTGCGCCTCTGTTACCTTCTCCAAAGGACAATGTGTCGCCCGGCCACCCTCCTGCTCGGAGTGTTCTAGATGATGATGCTGTATCTATCATCGTCGATTCCAACGAGTACGAACTGGAACCGACTGATAGACCCAGCTTCCCTCAACCAGAGGAAGCGGAAGAGATATGGTCTTTTGATAAGGCGGTAAATGAAGTTTACCGCCTACTACCTACGGATTTGTGCCCGAAACCGTCTGGCTCACAGTCCAAGAAGATCCTCTCGAGTTTGGAAAAGATCTCCGGGGCTCAACCACAATCAGATCTTCTGCTCCTTCCGCATTCCTCTACAATTGAGGAAATATCACAGAGGTTCTCCTCAGGCCAGGACATCGCTAGACGGCGCAAAGGGTGGGCTGTCCCAGCCTCTACTTTAAGACCTATGGTCTCTGCCTCTAGTTACCGAGTACATTCCCCGAAGTTGCCCGTTAAACCTCCTCAATTGGATGCAGATGCATCTCAAGTCGGCTTGACAACGGGATCCTGGGCACTCCTTCCTATTAAGACGATCGAAGCCATTGAGCAGAAGGTCCGTCTTCTGACCACCATAGCTTCTCATGCGGACCTCTTCTCAGCTACGTCGTTTAGTATGCTGAGGGAGGCCTCTCTGAATCCAGCCGCATTACAGCGTGTGCTGGAAGCTGTTGCCAAGACATCTCGGCATTCACTCGCTATTGCAATGGCCCTTTCAGCGGAACTCCTACACATCCGTCGTGATGTTGCACTAGACTCCTCGAGGGTCTTACTTAGCCACAGTAAAGACCTTCTAAGGGCTGCTCCCTTGGAAGCTGAGAGTCTCTTCGGAGGTCTCATTCCCACTGTGGCCTCACAAGATTTGAAGGACCATCAACATAGGTCCTTCACAACTGCACCTGGCCCATCGCAATCGGCCAGGAAGCGTACTAATGTGCATCGACCTCAGGGGCCACCTGCTAAATTCTTTAAGCAGGTGCAGCCCCAATATAGTGCACAACCTCAATATAGTGCACAACCTCAAGTGAGACCTCCTCGTCAGTCAGGTCCTAGGCGTGGACCTAGACGCCGAGGAGCCCCTAGGAAGAAGTTCTACAACCCACCTTCCTTTCCCAAGGAAGGAGGGGGGGGGGGACGGCCCTAGGAACTCGCACCCTCTCCTGCCATCCATTCCTCTCCCAAACATCCCCGTAGGGGCTCGCCTAGGCCTCTTTTCAGAGGCTTGGGCAAGTATCACGGACGATGGGTGGGTCCTTTCTCTTGTAAGCGAGGGTTACCGTATTCAGTTTCAGGAACAACCTCCACTATCAAGGACACCCGTATTCTTTCATCAGTCCAATCTGGTGAAACTAAGGGAAGAGGTAAATACCCTTTTACAAAAAGGGGCAGTCGAGAGGGTCCTGAACGATCAGTCCCCTGCATTCTACTCCCGAATCTTCCTGGTCACCAAGAAAAGTGGGAAATTTCGCCTTATTATCGATCTCTCCCCCTTAAACCGTTTTCTTTTGGAGGAACATTTCAAGATGGAGACCACCTCCTCAATCCGAAATGCGATGCGGCCATCGGATTGGGCGGTATCCATCGACCTTCAAGATGCATATCTTCACATTCCGATTTTTTCACCTCATCGGAAATATCTCCGGTTTTGCTTGGACCAGGAAGTTTTTCAATTCCGGGTTCTGCCGTTCGGAATAGCTTCCGCACCCAGAGTTTTCACCCGAGTTATGGGAGTAATAGCGTCTTATCTACGAGTACGGGGAACTCTGATCCTCCAATACTTCGACGACTGGTTAATCCACAACGTTCAGGTTCAGTCCCTCCATCAGGATCTGTTCCGTTGTTGGTCCACAGTAACTCGATTGGGTCTTTTACCCAACCTCGAGAAGTCAGAACTGATTCCATCCCAAGACTTCGTTTATGTAGGAATCAACTTCCTCACAAACCAGAACTTAGTCCGGGTTCCCCGAGAGCGTATAGATCGAATCCTGGCACTCTTAGAGACACTACGAGTAAAAACCGTGTTGTCTGCTCGCCTTTACCTATCCCTACTGGGAACCTTGAACGCCGCTGCAGATCTGGTTCCCTTAGGACGGCTCCATATGCGCCCTCTACAGTTTCTCCTACTCGCAAGGTGGAAACCACACAAGGATTCTCTATCAGCTCCGATTCCTCTAGGACCAGATTTCCATCATCATCTGCGATGGTGGATGAATCGAGACAGATTCCTAGCTGGGGTCCCCATGCACGCTCCGGATCCCCACTCCTACCTGTTCGCCGACGCGTCAGATTCCGGTTGGGGTGCTCATCTGGAGCCAGAGGGGATAACTCTTCAGGGCCTTTGGACCCTACACGAGTCGTCCCTCCACATAAACAACCTAGAAATGAAGGCTGTCTTTCTAGCATTACAAGGGTGCGTCGACAGGGTAAGGGGTCGTTGTGTCATGGTCTCCTCCGACAACACGTCCGTCGTAGCGTATCTCCGACGTCAAGGAGGCACACATGCCCCTTCTCTTTGCGTGGAGGTCTGGAACCTCCTCCGCTGGGCTACCTCGGAGAACATCTCCCTCCGAGTTCGCCACATCCCAGGGAAAAAGAACATCTTAGCGGACAGTCTGTCCAGGCCAGGCAAATCAGTTCTCACAGAATGGACTCTTCACCGCGAAGTGACAGAGTCCCTTTTCTCACTATGGGGAAGGCCCCTCGTGGACTTGTTTGCGACCAGGCTCAACAACAGACTCCCCTTTTACGTCTCCCCAGTCCCGGACCAGAGAGCGTGGGCAGTGGACGCGTTCAGCTTCCAGTGGGATCGTCTGTTCGCATACGCCTTCCCACCGTTCCAATTGCTTCCCCAAGTTCTGCAAAAAGTAAGAACTTCCACTGCCCGGATCATTCTCATAGCTCCGTTATGGCCCCAACGATCGTGGTTCAACGATCTTCTAGATCTATTGATAGATCAACCCAGATCTCTCGCTCAACGGAGGGATCTTCTGTCACAACACAGAGGCTCCCTCCTACACAACAGCCCACACATTCTCCACCTTCACGCTTGGTTCATCTCAAGCGATCTATCCGCCAGAACAAGTTTTCGGGCCGGGTTGCCAGTTGCATCATTCAGGCCAGGAGAGCTTCTACATCCAAGGTCTATGATGCCAGGTGGAAAATCTTTTGTGATTGGTGCAGTAGGAAACGTGTTGATCCCAGCTGTTCCTCTATAACTGCCATTGCTGATTTCCTTTTGTTCCTTTTCGAGAACAAAAGATGTTCAGTATCTACTATCAAGGGCTATAGAGCCGCCATTTCTAACAGACTTAAATTCTCTCAGGGCTCGGAGATTGGTTCAGATCCACACCTTGCCGATCTCATTAAGTATTTTGAGCTTCAGAGACCTGTCACTCGCTCTCTGACGCCTAGATGGAATCTATCATGTGTTTTATGGTCCTTAACAAAAACCCCCTATGAACCATTGGGTGAGGCATCCTTTCAGGATCTCACACTCAAGACGGTATTTTTACTCGCTTTGGCGTCTGCGAGAAGACGTAGCGAGATTCATGCATTGTCGGTGGACACTGGCTGTCTCCGTTTTAATGGCAATTTTGAATCCGTTTCCCTCCTCTGTCAGCCAGGATTTTTAGCCAAAAATCAATTACCTGCGGTTGCTCCATCACCTATAGAGATCCCCAGTCTTAGTCGAATCTGTGCTGGGGATGATCAAGATAGGCTCTTATGCCCAGTTAGGGCACTACGTTTCTATCTAAATGCTTCAAAAGTGAAAAGAAAGGGCAGGAAACGTCTTTTCCTTCCTCTTAAGGGCTCCGTTGATATTTCGGCCTCCACGATTTCAAGGTGGATTGTCACCACAATTAAAAGAGCTTACCAGTCCCTTACTGATAGAGACCTTTCCTTTATGAAACTAAAAGCCCATGAGGTTCGAGCCGTCGCTGCCTCATGGGCCTATCTAAATCACTCTTCTCTGGAGGACGTCATGAAGGCAGCATTTTGGCGATCCCATACTACCTTTTCGTCCTTCTACCTCCGCTCATTAGCACATCAAAGCGCAGGCATATTTTCTCTGGGTCCCATAGTTGCGGCACAACATGTGGCCCAGAAGGACTCCAGCAAATCGTAAAGTGGACATCTCCCCTCAAATGGTGAGTAGTTTACATTTTTCCTCTGTTTTTGATCAGTTTAACATCAGCCGACCCACCTAACTGACAAATTCAGCTATATAATAGTGATGGGTAAATGTATTGCTGCTATTAAAATGTAGTTTTTTGGGGGGTAAAACTAATTTTAATTATGCAATACTTACCCATCACTATTATCAAATGCCCGCCTCCCACCCCGCTCTGATGCCCTGGCGTAATTTCGTCTATGAAAAAGATGAATGTTTGCGCAGGCGCAGAGAGATGCACGGGCGTGACATGGCTTGTTGACAAATTCTCCACTTTAAGTGGGAGAATGTTTTCACATCGAACGGACGAGTTTTTCGACACGAAAAAGGAATAAAGCTAGATAATAGTGATGGGTAAGTATTGCATAATTAAAATTAGTTTTACCCCCCAAAAAACTACATTTTCTCCACAGTCCTTGCTTTTTTATGTATCTGTGTCCCTTTTAATTGTTTTTGAGGGTTTTGAGTACATTGCTAGTAAATGTTTGCTTCTTGTGTTTCATCCATCCCTCCAACAGTAACTGGTGTCAAGGTAAGTATTTCCCACCCAGTTGTTGTTCTCTATATTATTTCTTATCTTCCTTTCAGCTTTCCATTATGCCTCATGGTGTTGGTAATTGTGGGCATAAAAAGCAATGTGGCCCCCCCCCCCCCCCCCCCCATTTTAGTGTGCACAGCATGTGTGCTCATGGATGGCTGCTTCATTTGTTGTTTGTGGCCTCATGAGGCATTATTGAGGGAAGTTGATGGAGACTGCCATTCATTGTCTCCGGCACCAAGAGGGAATCGCCAATCCCTTTCTTTAGGGATAGAGGATCAACTTGCTAGTCCTGTCCCACCCACATCCCCCACCTCCTGTGAGTGGAGATGGGACCTTATACCCCTGGTCAGAAAGTCCCCTTTTCCTAGGAGGAAGATTAAATGAAATAGTCCTGCCTTGCCCCAATAGCAATGACAGGATGTTGAACTGTTGATTTTTGTGGATGCAGATGAGTTCTCAGAAGAACCCATCACATCAGGTTTTTCTCATCCATTGGATTAGAACTCCATTTTAGCCCACCCAATGTATCAGATGATGGAGGAGGAAGAATTGCGGACATTTGATAAGGTGGTAAATGAGGTTTACCGACTGTCCAGTTTGGAGAGGTTGTCTGGGGCACAGCCTTAGTCAGACTTACTGTTACTCCCTATCTCAGCGACGGTGCGGGAGCAGACTGACAGGAGTCCTCTGAAAGCCAAGAGGGGGCCAGACAGCAGAAGGGGTGGCCTGTCCCCTCTTCCCAGGTTTGCAGTCGTTGCAGTTGAACAAAAAATAAAGTACAAGCCAAACCACAGCGATGAACACTTTTAGCTTGAACTACATCCAAAGCTGGCTACATAAGTTACAGTATTCCAGTTCAGTTACCTACTTGTAAGGTATCTTACCACTTTAAAATGCCAGAATAAATCTATGAAACACATGGTTCAGGCTTTGGATTTATATAGGGTGCATCATGTGATTTGTACTTAATTTGGTTTTCTTTGAAGAGCACTTGTTTTCACCAATGACAGAGACATATTCTTTGTATACATGCAAGGCCAAAAGCTTTATGAAAAATAATGTTCTTTTTTCCTGTGTCTTGATTTAATTGAGGATTATCTTTATAAAGGATACATATAACTAATTTAATTCCCAGAGACTTTAATACAGTGAAACTTGCTTAAAACAATCCCTGTGTAACCTGGCTTCCTCTGCACTGCTAAAACTTGTTGTCCAATAAGATCATCTGATATTAATGAGACCTCTGCATATTGGCTAACTATATAAACCAACAGTGTCTGCTTCATGGAAGTTTTATTAGATTGATATTTTGCAAAATAGAAATAGTTTGAGCAGAGGAAAAAAATGTTGTACATGATCAAAGCAATTCTAAAGTGCTAATAGGATGAACTCGATTTTAATATTGAACAGTTGGTTTATGAGCAAACACTCCTTGAAATGTGGATCAGTGACATTTTCTATTTACATCTTAAAGCACTTGTGCACTTGGGGATTATATATTGACAATCATCTAGATTCCTTAAGTTTACCTTGGCTTGGAAATATACATGTACTATTGACAGTTGGCTTATTGGGGAATTTCATATCCCCCAATCCCATTTCCCCATATTCCACACATATTGTGACTACAGACAGACATGCACAAATGCACTAACATTTAGGCTTGGTTCAAAGCTCTAAAAATAGCAGTATGTGACCTAGAATCTGCTTTACTGTCATCACAGCCAAGAGCTGACCATTCACATATCAGCAGTAATTCCATCCACCTGTTCACCACAGCCAAGAACTGACCATATCAGCTTTTCTCTCAAAGTTGTATCATTTTTTGACAACGGGTAGAAAATAATTACATGGCTGTCCTAATAAAAAAATCTTTCATAAAATCTCCGCAGCAATTATCCTTACAGAGGTTTAATTTTATGATAAGATATAAACATTGGGACATAAATTTAAGATGCTCACAAAAAACCCACAGAAAAGACTAAAGTGTTAATGATTACTACCCAACTAAAGAGAGCGAAATTGGAAAGTAACAGTTTGAATCATAAGTTGAATGAAATTTGTCTGTTAATGGTTACCCGTGACAAAACCCTTGGGGTGATGGTTGACAATAATTTGCAATGGAATGAACATATTCAAGTCATATGTCATAAAGTCAGTTCATGACTATGGCTATTACGCAAGATAAGGCCGTATCTATGAAACACAGGTTAATATATTACGAAAGTTATATACAACCATACCTGGACTACTGTAATGTTATTAGGGGAACACTTCTGACAAGAATATTTGCATATTCCGCTTGCAAAAAAGAGCTTGCAGACTTATCCTTGATAATGCTGAAAACATCACAAATGCAATTAATGATATTAATTAAAGTGTTAAACAGTAAGTGAATGCAAATTTTTGAAAAAGGATAAACAGATGCACAAAGATTCAAACAATATGCCCGTATTGTATCTCAAGGAACTAATTCATGCTAGAAAAACAATGTCAACACTCCCAATTTAAGATGAATTTCAGCTAACCATCATTCCATTCCAAAACCAAATAAAGAACTCTTTAAGAAAAGTTTTCAATATTCAGGGCCACTAATTTGGAACAGAATCCCAAAAAGGAAATGAGAGAAAATGCAAAAATAAATGCATTTAATTATAATCTAATTTAATGGATGAAAAGTGGAACCTGTTTGATTTGACAGATACATTACAACTTCAAGTATCAATTCGCAAACCTTCAACTTTGTTGCCTCACTATTTTTGTACTGTATGTACCTAGTTGGAGCATGTTCTTATAAAAGGTTCTGTTTATATTGTCCATATATAAATTTAGCTTATTATTAATATTTTTTCTCAGTATAAACAACATGTGTATTGTTTTTTTGGGGGATGTGTATTTTTTCCACTAGAAAGAATTAAGAATTGTATGTGCCTTTCTTTATTGTGTGTGCAAGTATGTACAATGTATGTAAATATGCAAATAATAGAGGGCCACAAGGAGGATTAGTTCCATGCAACTAATTGTGACACTCTCTTTAAATAAAATCAATATTATTATTATTATTATTATTATTATTATTATAATAAATGTCAATTATGTACTTTTCTAAATTCAGCATGAATAATGGCTTTATCTTGTTCAAAGTGACACAGGTGTTTGATGAGTCTAGCAAAAATCATGTGCCAAAAAATTTTGTATTTTCCTCCTATTACAGTGATATCCACTATAATGTTGCAGATTGGAGCCAGAAAAAGAGTACAGCATTCTTGGCAAATCCATATTATATTGAGTTTTGTAAGAATCAAGGCTGCATTATAATAGGGTATGTTGCACATTAAGCCACAAAAAATACATGTTGTATGTGAAACTACATTATAATTCATGCTGTAGGTAAGAACCAATATCAGGAGAAAAAACTTGAGAGGAAATGATAGATCTAAATTCAGCCATAATTATGGAATCCATGACCATACCTGTGTTATATGTATTATATGGAGGGGCTTTATAATGAGAGACCACTATATACTTTTCACACAACTTTATCACATTTACAATAAATTATAAACATTTTCACATATTTTAAGAACGGAAACAATTTCATTTACATGTGATGTTACATCTTATAGTAGATCGTAATGGAGATGGCTTTCTAAACAAGAAAGTCAAAGAGATAATCAGTCTCTTTATCAGTGAAGAATAATCATACATGTATATCGGTTGCTAAACCATACAGTATCTTGTTTTTTTAAAAATGTTTTTCATACTTGAAAATCTCATTAAATTTGTTTAGCAAGCTTGATGTCAGTGCAGAAGGTATTGTGCCCCACCTGGTGACCAGGATATAGATCTTTTTTCAGGGCGATTTCTGCGGAAAAGGGAATACAGGGATATAGTTAAACAGAGATATCCTACTCATGTTGAGCTATATTTCATTAGATGTCAGTGCAGTTGAGTTTGTGCCCTGACTGGGGGCTGGGATATAGATCTTTATTCAGTGAGATTTCTGCTGAATAGGGAATATAGGGATACAGCTAAAGGCAGCTCCCATACAAATGTTTAGCTATATTTCAGTTAGACGTCAGTGCAGGAGATTTTGTACTTAGGGAGATTTATGCTGAAAAGGGAATACATACATAATGTATTTGGTTTCATTTTGGTGTGCAGTTAAATGGTAAAATCCAGAATTGCTGAATATTCATACAGCTGTCATCTGGAGAAATGCTGGGATAAAAGTGTTTTTCAAAGTAACTAGGGTTCTGCTATTAGATAGTTTTTCTGAGATCAAAGAATCAGAGACCAAGTATTCAAGGTAAATCACTTGTTTCCTATTTGAATAAATCTAGTTGACTAGGGATATAGTTTGCATGACTGATGGAAAAAAGCAAACTTATACATATGAATTGATTTTTTTAAAGTGGAAAGACATTGCCATGGGAGGTGGGAATCGACTATATTCAGGAAATATCAAACTGGTCATTCCACTGCATATTAATTGGTGAGGGTCTAAATTGGAGCAAAATCTACTATCAGTGGTACTCAACTAGGGCATTATTAATCAGAGCTAAATGAGGGACTTAAACACTAAAGGAAGGAATGCTGACCGTTGTTTCCTTCAGCAAGTGTCCTACAGTAAAAAATGCACTTTTTCAGCTGTGCCAATAATGAGTGCACATTTTGCAACTTCTCAATTTACACGTTATGGACGTGCTTATGCCCACACTAAACATGCACAAAGTGCATATTTTTTAGCTCTACTGGTCATAGACCAGAAGAACTTGTGGGATGGCCTATTATCCATCGTCTATCCATGAGCTTAAGTTATCACTACTTCACCTAAATTACTTGGAGGATTGCCATGAAACTTTACACATGCATTCATCCCTAGGTCAAGTTGGACTGTCCAGTATGGCTGCCACAGTGGCCATTTTGAAAATCTTGTTATCACTGCTCCTCCTAAATGGAATGGTCATATTGACAGGAGGTTTTCACTAAGACTTCTTATGATGTCTTGTTGGTCCTGAATGAAAATAGTGCTGATCTGTCATCCAATATTGCCACCACAGCAGCCATCTTGAAAATCTTGTTATCACTACTCCTCTGGGACAGATGGCCATATTGACAAGGAGTTTTCAAAAATGTTCATTGGATGCAGAGCTGTCATAATTCCTATTTCTGAAAATTGACAAACTTTTAAATAACTTCTTCTCAAAAAACCCTCAGAAGAATTTGGACAAATTTGGCAGAAAGCTTCCAAATTTGTTTTAATGATGCTGATTCTCCTCTAAGATGACTGCTATTTACTAAAAGCAAAAAAAACCCATTAAATGATATCTTCTCAAAAACCATTAACCAGAATTTGATCAAATTTGAAAGAAAGTATCCTGGCACTGAGGGCTTTCTATTTTATACAAATAATGATGATCCACAATCAAATATGACAGCTATTACTAAAAAAAAAAACCCAACTCTAAAACAGATTTTGTCTGAATTTCAGGGAAAACATCCTAACACACAGCACTTTCAATTTTTAGCTCTACTGGTCAAATCACTACTCCTCCAGAATGGATGGTCATATCAACATGGGGTTTTCCCTAACATACTTCTTATGATGTCTGCTTGGTCCTAAATGAATATGGTGCTGATCTGATATCCAATATGGTGCAGATCTGACATCCAATATGGCCACCACAGCAGTCATCTTGAAACTCTTGTTATTGCTACTCCTCCTGAATGGATGGTCATATCAACATGGGGTTTTCACTAAAAAACATCTTATGATGTCTAGTTTGTTCTAAATGAAAGTGGTGCTGATCTGATGTCCAATATGGCTGCCACAGTGGCCATCTTGAAAATCTTGTTATTGGTACTCTTCCTGAATGGATGGTCATATCATGTATAGTTGGAATTATATGAAAATGGTGCTGCTAAGGCATCCATTATAGCCACCACAGTGGCCATCTGGAAAATCATGTTATCACTACGCCTGAATCAGTGGTAATTTTGTTATTGCTGAACACTCTTCTTATCTTGAATTCCTGGCATACAACATAGAGATTTCACCGAATACTTATCTGACCTCAGATATGGTCGCCATTTTGAAAATCTTCTTCTTGCTACTCTTTCCAAATCATGTTGACATGGCTTCTTACCAGAAGACTTCTTACGATGTCTAGCTGGTCCTGAACGAAAATTATGCTAATCTAACATCCACTTTGTCCATGATGGCAGCCATCTTAAAAATCTTGTTATTGCTACTCTTCCAAAATTGATGGTTATATCAATATATGGTTTTCACCAAAAGACTTCTTATATCTAGTTGACCTTAAATGGCTGCCACAATGAAGATATTGAAAATCTTGTCACTAATTCTCCTGAATGGATGGTCATATTGGCATGTAGTTTTCACCAAAAATCTTCTAAAGGTGTCTAGTTTGTCTTAAATGAAAATTAGGTCTGTCACATTGGATTTGAAAATCTTATTGCTCAGGAATATTAGAGATGGTTTCAGCACTCCAGCAATTAAAAGAAGAAATGGTCTTATCTTGAATTCCTTTAAATTCTTTTCAGACAGTAGAGCATGAGTCCTTTTGGACTTTTGTATTTACCACTCTTTAGACTAGTTTATTAGGGCTTTAATCAGATTTGTTAGGCCTGTGTCATCAAGATCTTGGTTAAATATGATTATGAGTGAAATTTATGCATATTAATGACGTGAGCTTGTCAACACTCCATCAACAACATTTCTGATCAGATTTTGATCAAACTTGTTAAATAGTCTTGAATTATCAAGATGTTGGATGAGTGTGATTATGAGCAAGATCTACACATACAGTGAAACCCCGCTATAACGCGAATTCGGATATAACGCGATCGTGGTGTGGCTCCCAAAATTTCGTGTATTCATTCGCACATTAATTTTTTTTTTCAAAGTACGAGAAATAGTGTATAAAATGTGTATGTTACAGTATCCTTTTGGGGAAGAGATCGCTTATGAATTCGAGTATAAACATTTGTGGCGTGGTTCCTGAAATTTATATACATGTACATGTATTTTTCTCGTACACGGAATTTTTGTTTTTTTTTTAAGTATGAGAAATAGTGTATAAAAAGTTTATTATCATTTTGGGGAAGAGATCACATATGAATTCGATCGTGGCGTGGCTTCTGAAATTTAACAATTTCACCAATTTCTTGAAGTGTTATGCCAAAATAAACATTATCGGAAATGTTACTTATTACTGATCCATGAGTAAAGTCGGTAAGTCTTCTTTGTGTTTGTCTTCAATTCATTCTGTATACACTCATTGCTCAAACAATAGCCGACATGTTTTTCTTCTTTAACTGCATACACAACGGAGCATAAGACAATGTTGTGGTTGATAAAAGATTCTCACGATTTAATAAACATCAAAAAATGTAAGCCGCCAACACGTGCACTGGACTTCAATTCATCCTGTATACAATCATTGCGCAAACAATAGCTGACTTACGTTTCTTCTTTAACTGCATACGCAACCAAGCACCAGACAATGCGGTGGTTGATCAAAGATTGTAATATGTGGGTGCTTATGTAGAGACTGAGCTTGGGCGGCAAGATCAAAGATTGTCATATGTGGGTACTTATGTAGGGACTGAGCTTGGGCGGCAAGATCACAGGGAGTTCAAATAACCACTCTCTGTTACTTGGCACTGAACAAGTATCAAACTCGTGGTTCAATCAAAGGGTTGTTGTGTGGGAAAACAAAGACGGATCTATATCAGATAGTAAATGGTGTTGATACCCTATTCATGCTATACATTAGACGTGTATACGTTGTTCTCTGAATAAAGTAATATATAGTAAAACCCCGCAATAACGCGACCCCGCTTTTTCCGCGATCAAATTTTATGGACCCCAAATATCGCGTTATAGCGGGGTTTCACTGTATCAGTGAGGTACATGTAATCTTGTATATGACTGGCACTTGTTACCGCTCTGGAGATTGTATTACAATCGGATTTTGCTCTATCTGGGTAAATGAGCATATATTATATTTATTGTAGGCAGGTTCTATGATAAGTGAGATCTGCTCATATTAATGAGATACCTTGCAGCTGATTGGCAGAGCTTGTTACCTCACTAGATCAAGGGACTCTGCATGTATTTCTCCAGTTTCTATACAACCCAGTAAATAGGTTTATATCATCGAGATCTTGGATGTCTTTGATTATGAGCAAGAGGCTGTACATATTAATGATGCCTTGATCTTTAGAAAGATTTTTTGTCCGGATATTGTAAAATGGGTAAATCAACATGATATAAAATTTAGGAGACAGTTTATATAGGCTGGTCAACTGTTAAGTTATGTAAGCCAGGTGAACAATATCAGGCCCACTTGGTCCTCTTGTTGTTAAGAGTTACATGACATATATCAGCCAAACTTTGTGAATGGCATGCACTTGGGTGCTAATATGTAAGGAAGAAGTCTATTGATTTTGGGGTCAAAAGGTAAATGGTTATGGTCACTCATTGATAGAAGTAAATGGTTTCCACACCATAACATTAGTTCTACATCACAGTCTGGCCCAGACTTTATAGATAACTATCACTTAGGGTAAAGAAGAAGCTCATATATTTCTGTGCCAAAAGGTCAAAGGTCAAGGTTACTCTGTCAGAAAGAAGTAAAATAGGACTGGTTGGTAATGTGCCATTCACAGTATTCTTGTTGTACTAAAAACTCATCTCCATCATGGAAGTAGGGGTGGGATCCAGAAGAATTGGAGGTATATTTATTTGAGTAAATTGCTCACCATGGCTGATGTTTTGCCTGTATTGTTGTCACTGGATCCCATATATCATGATGGTGATGTATGATAACATCATTACTACCTAGAATTGAGTTTGTAATTTTGTCTAGAAATGGTGGGGAAATTGGTCTGACTTCAGTTCTTTTAGACTCTTTTTTCAGTCTGGGCAATCAAATGTGGTCTTTTTAAAGGTTTGGTCTGGAAACTGTCAGATATTGGAATAAAAATGCAGAAAACCCAGATATCAGGGTTTGGTCTGCAGACCAGACTGGGATTAGATAGATTGAACTCGGACACAGTACCAAAAACTCGGACACAGTACAGAAATCCATATTTAGTCTGGGTAATTTTCAGGAAAACAAGGAAAATTCTGAATGAAGCTCAAATTTCAGGTTTTGGTCTGGATATCAGGTTTTGGTCTGGTATTTACCCAGACTCCATCCTAGCATGGTTGAGAATTCAGATTAATATGGAAATCTGCACTATTGCCCATTTTTCCCAATAGGCAGAACCCTAGATAATGTTTGAGAGAACTGGGTTTTCCACCACAGAAATATTCATTTATAGGGTACTAAAGGAACAGTATACCTTTCTTGGGAATTTTGATCAAATTACCAGATTTCAGCATTGAATGGAACAAGAATGATCCACACTAAAACTGTACACGAATTTGTAGAACTCATCATAAAAGAGCATTTTAAAATTCATTTGTGTAATACTGGTAGTAGTGCTTGATTTTACAGCAGTTGATTTTTGATTAAAATAAGCAAAAACTCAGTTATTAAATGTGAGCTTTCATCGATGGTTCTAGTTAGCTCTACAGGTCATAGAACAGAAGAACTTATGGGATGGTCTGTTGTCCATCATCTGTCATCTGTCTTTCATCCATACATCCGTTAGCACAAGTTTGTTATCGCTACTCTTCCTAAACTGCTTAGAGGATTGCTATGGAACTTTACACACACATTCATCCCATGGTCTAGTTGGTCCTACTATAGATGAAAATGGTGCTGCTCGGACATCCAATATGGCCACCATAGCATCCATCTTGAAAATCTTGTCATTGAATGAATGGTCATATCAACATTGGGTTTTCACTAAAAGACTTCTGATGATGTCTAGTTGATCCTAAATGAAAATGGTGCTGATATGACATTCAATATGGCTGCCATGGCAGCCATATTTAAAATCTTGTTACGGACATTCATTCTGAATGGATAGTCATATTAACATCGGGTTTTCAATAAAAGACCTCTTACAACGTCTACTTAGTCCTGAATGAAAATGGTGCCAATATGACATCCATCATGAAAATCTTGTTATCGCTACAACTCCTGAATGGATGGTCATATCAACAAGTGGTTTTCACTAAAAGACTTCTTATGATGTCTAGTTGGTTCTAAATGAAAATGGTGCTGATATGACATTCAATATGGCTGCCATGGCAGCCATATTTAAAATCTTGTTACGGATATTCATTCTGAATGGATGGTCATATCAACATGGGGTTTTCAATAAAAGACCGTTTACTTAGTCCTGAATGAAAATGGTACCAATATGGCATGCAATATGGCTGCTGTGGCAGCCATCATGAAAATCTTGTTATCACTACAACTCCTGAATGGATGGTCAAATCAACATGGGGTTTTCACTAAACGACTTCTTATGATGTCAAGTTATTGCTAAATGAAAATGGTGCTGATCTTTGGTCCAATATGACTACCATGGAAGCCATCTTGAAAATCTTGTTATCGCTCCTCCTCCTCAATGGATGGTCATATCAGCAGGGGGGTTTTCATTAAAAGACTTCTTATGATGTCTAGTTTATTCACTGATTTTGACAAAGTGCTTCTAAGTAATTGTTTACCTCGCCACCATCTTGCAGCATGAATGAAATGATGCGAAACCACATGATTTCATCATTCAAAACAGTAGACATCTTTTAAAGGAAGAAATCATCTTATCTTATAGATATAGTTGAAGTTGGTTTCCTACAAGAATGAAACCCTTTGTTCATCTCTCTTGACGTCGCTCAAGGTGAAGAGGGCAATACTAGCCCTGCTGATCGAAATGACTGTTCTTCAGTCCCATGAGCTCCAACAACATGCTCAGCCTCAAAGTAATGAACCATATTGATACTAGATATAGTTGCAGTGGGTTTCCTACAAGAACGAAACCCTATGTTCATCTCTTTTGATGTCCCTCAAGGCAAAAAGGGTGATACTAGCCCTGCTGTCGAAATGGCTGCTCTGCAGTCCCCATTAACTCTAACAACATGCTCAATCTTGGCATCATGAACATATCGATACTAGATACAGTTGCAGTGGGTTCCCTACAAGAACGAAACCCTTTTGTTCATCTGTAACCGTGCACGGTTGGCCATAGTTTCTTGCAAAAATCCATGTGCAACTTGAGGCTGGTTTTTTTGTTTTGAGCTGAAGCGCATCATCCACCATTATGGTAGTACATGTAGTGCTGACCAGTGCACTAAAAAATTGATATAGGAAGGAATCACTATGAACTTAGTACAATATAAAGGAAACAGTACTAATCTGAATCCGATTGTCTTTTACCGGAGTCTTAAAAATGCGAGAAAGAACCCTGAAATCATGGAAAAACTACAAAAACTTCGTTAGTAGCTATGAACCCAAACTGACGATCATTTTGAACTTGCGTACTGACCAGTCATGTGACCTATGCATTATCTCGTGGGGTTCCTTAGGGTACAAAAGGTTCAGTGAAATATGGAATTTCAGTACTGGTTCTCTACAGGAAGGAATCCAGGATTTTTTCATCAGGGGTTTAATTTTGAGAATGGAGTGGTTCATTTTACTTAAGATGGCCATTTGTGATGGTCTTCATTTAAAATTGTAGTGTTTCTACTGGAAAGATGTGTATGTGTGTGTTGGGGAGGGGGATTCAACTGACACCCTCCTCCCTCCCTCACTCCCCGGATGAACTCTAAATCTGCTACTGCTCTTTTTCAGAGGGTTTTTCTTGTTAACAGAACTTCTGAAACATAAGAACCCTGGTTTACAAATGCCATCTGCATGATTAATATGTGAACATGTATTGAATACATCTATTACTAATGATATGCTCCAGACATTATTCCCTTCTTGGTCTCTGGTAAATATAGTTGTGTATTATTATCAGAATAAGGCATAAGCATTTTCAGTACTCTGACAGTAAAAGTCAGAGAAATATATATTTTTACCATGTGTAGGATACTGAGTCTTTGGAACAGGTGTCATAAACCATATACTGGTATATGAGACCCTTTTGCATGGCAGTAAATGTCAGTCTTCATCAGTATGCAGTGCAGATAGTGTGAACTTTCACCATTTGGCCTGCTTTTCTGTTAGTTAATACTCATTGATTTCCATGGAGACTCCTATCAGTCAGATGCATATGCTCTGAACTGTTCTCTAAGAGACTGATGACCGACTCTAAGAGAAGACTGGTTTACTTTGGGTTATTTGTACAGACTTACTGTCAAGTTTTACAAAATCATATGGGCTGTAACTGTTACACTGGCACAGGAGCGAAATTGATCTATGGCAAAATGGCAATTATCCATACCCATCAGGAGGCAGTGATTTTGTCCAGGTAATATGTTGTCCAGATAATCAGTTTTAATCAATCAGGAATTTAAATGTTTGGGGGATATTGGTGGGAGTCCATGCAGGTGAACAATATAAATTATCATCATCTTGATAATTGGTATTCTAGTATTCTTGTATAGTATTGCTGTCCAAAGTCAGACATGCTCTGCTGATACCTACCTGTAGTAATATTAAACACAAGGTGAGTGTGTAAAGTACCATTAACAGCACTCTGTTTTTTTACCTACAGGGTACATCTTCCTTGTGCAGTTGTTTCTTTCTTCTCTCTTGTCGGATAATTGCTATTCTCCATCTGCCAGCTTAGACACAACCAGTGAAAAACTCCTTCCAGTCTCTCTACCCTCTCCCCCAAACCATCTGTGCTCAGTTGGCTTAATTATTCTACTAACAGCATTCCAAAATATCAATGAAAAGGCAACTAATGTAGTGTATGGCTTGCCTAGCATCATTAGAAGGGTGAGTTGAGTCAGGCAGACATTGCTGTTTCCTAATTGTTTTGGTAGAAAACAATTTCTTAAAGTAAACATATCCTCTTCTGTAATAAGTATTTGGCCAGTAATGAAATTTTTACTAGCAGGTCTATTTGTTAGTCATCATACACTGTTTTCTTTAGCTCTACTGGTCATAGACTAGAAATGCTTATAGAATGGTTTGTTGTCTGTTGTACATCATCCATCTGTCCGTTAGCACAAGTTTGCAATCACTACTCATCCTAAACTACTTGGAGGATTGCTATGAAACTTTACACCAGAAAGACTTCTTATCATGTCTGGTTGGTCCTAAATGGAAATGGTGCCAATCTGATATTCAATATGGACACCATGGCAGTCATCTTGAAAATCTTGCTATCATTACTGTTTCAAACAGAAAGTCATATAAAAATAGGGTTTCCACCAGAAGACTTCATATGATGTAAAATGGAAAATGGATAATGAAAATGGTACCAATCTGACATCCAATATATGCACCACAACAGCTAATTTGAAAAGCTTGTTGTTGCTGAAGAATATCATAGATGGTTTCAACACTCAACAGTTAGGAAATGTTGTTATCACTACTCTTTATGAATGGATAGTCATATCATCGGGTTTTCAGCAAAAGACTTCTTATGATGTCTAGTTGGGTCCTAAATGAAAATGGTACACATCTTACATCAAATATGGCCACCACAGTGGTCATCTTCAAAATCTTATCGCTGAAGAATATCAGAGATGATTTCAACACTCAGCAGTTAAAAAGAAGAAACGGTCTTATCTTGGATTCATGGAAATTCTTTTCGACAAGTAGAGCATCAGTCCCTTAAAGGGCTCTCATTTATTTGTTAATTTCTTGATAATGTGTCAAAAAATGGCCAAGTTGAAAAGTTGTAGGAAACGTCTGATCATTGGTTCACCTTCTAAGTTATTGAAATTTTTATGGGCTAAATAAGTGGTTGGTATAGATGTACAAAAAAGTTTTACTTTTTTCCTCAGCATCCCTTTTTAGTAAATTACTATGATATGGGGTATTTTGAGGAATCAAATTTTAGTAGAAAGCTTATTGTTTCTCCTTTTATGCATAAAAGATTTTATTGAAATTTTAAAGGTTGAAATAAATGGTCAGCGTTGATGGACATAGGTTTTAATTTTTTCCTCTGGCTCAAGTTTTGATAATTCTGTTTAACACAATTTTTTTAAAATATGGGCATTTTTGAGAATTCTAGTCATAGAAAGAAACCTTTTATCACTTCCCCTCCTAAGTGTCTATAAGGATTTGAATGAATTTTTGTCGGCTCAGGCAGTGATTAAGAAGATGTACAATATGGGTTTACCTTTTCCGGAGTCTCTTTTTTTGTAAATTTTTAAAAAAAATTGTTTTAAAAAAATTGTTTTGGAAAATGGAGTTCAGCATAGATGTTTGTCATCACTTATAATAAATAACATAGAGGGTTTTACTGACATCTGTTTAGGTCACATAAGTGGTTATGTAGATGTGCAATAAGAGAAGATTAACATGCCATGAAGCGCAGGGATATGCATGTCTTTGTTTGCATATCTAGTTTCTGACATATATTCACAGATTATACTATTGCAAATTTAGTTTTATTACGAAGAACTTGTAACAAGCATATGGATTGGTTAAAATTGCATGGTGTAATGCAGAAAACTAGAAGTTATTAGTTCAAAACACCATAAAGGAACTTTTTGTGTTCATACACTTTGACAATATTTGTAAACAGCGGCTACAGTATAGTTCTTTTATTTCTTGAGATTTGTTGTTATATTTATATCATTATTTGTTTCACTACAGATGTTCATGCAGTCTGTAATAAATTTTCATGACTCATGACTTTGTGAATCCTTTAAAATATGATATTAAATTTTTAACACATTACCATTGATATTACTGTCAGCAAATCTGAAAACATACATGTAGTACAGTTATCTGTATTCTAACAGTTAGGAAAATTTGTCAGAAAATACCCCAAAGTATATACCATTTATAGTCACTTATAAGTCGAGTCCAACTGCAAACTGCATAAACCCTGATCTGTTGGCATATTATGCAATGGAGATTAAGGTTTGTGTTGTTTGCAGTTGGACTCGACTTATAAGCGAGTATATATGGTATGTCTTGGGCACAGTACTGTCGTAGTCATCATATCACAGTGGCATCAACATTTCCATATCACATTCACATATCAGATTTTCGCATTCAGCCATTCATAATGTACATTACATTTTCAGATCAATTTTGTGTTTGGTTAAATAGTTTATTTTGAAATGATATTTTGAACTTTTTGGACATAGACTTTTTAATACAAACTTTTTAAGTACAATTACTCAGAATCTCCCTAATCAGTGAAATTTAGTATGTCCATTTATTTTTGTTGTTGTTCGTCCTTAGAGTTTGAAGATGACCATGACATCACTAACTGGTTTGGTTTCTGTGAGTACGTGAGTGGCTGATCAGGCCAATTTGTGCTCTGAACTGTCTGTGGCACACTGGACAGGAAATGCTGCTTGGGTTTGCTTGATCAATCGAGGACATGCTGCAGTTCTGAGATTCACACTGCTCATGCTTCTGTAGCTCCAGTATGGATGAGAACCCGTCAGATGGAACAATCCTGTGTGAGATCTTCCCCAAGACTCAAGGTCAATGTTGAAGTGTTTCAAGGATGACTTGAGGGAATCTTTGAAGCGTTTCTTCTGACCACCCTAAGATTGCTTTCCCTCCTTCAGCTCACCATAGAAGATCTTCTTTGGTAGTAGCTCTTCTGACATTCTGGGGACATGGCCTGCCCATCTCCACTGTGATTTTATCAGCAGAGTGTGGATGCTTGGAATTTCTGCCCATGTGAGAACCTTAGCGTCTGGGACCCTGTCCTACCATCTTATCCTCATCAGTTTCCTCAGACAGTCCACGTGAAAATGGTTCAGCTTCTTGGCATGGTGTCTGTACACCATCCAGGTTTCACAAGCATACAGCAGGGTCAGCAACACAATGGCTTTGTAGACCTTTAGTTTTGTTTGTAGACTTATGCCTCTGCGATCCCACACAGTTGCACGTAGTCTGCCAAAGGCCACACTTGCTTTAGCATTTATGCCCATTTATACACTTATGTACAGGACCTAATTAGATTTTGATATCATTTAAGCAACTTTTTTGGTGTTTTCTCAGCCTTTTTTTGTTGTTGGGGTATTCATTAATGAAATCCTTGTTAGCACAATTATTTAAAAGTGCTTGCCCATTGCAAATGAAATTTTGTAGGTCTGATTATATGTATATAATAATAATATATACATGATCCGGTTAGATTTTATTTTCTATAAAAATGATATTTGTGTGTGTAATTGGGAAGAAAGTGTGTGTGTGTTGGTGGTGGTGGTGGTGGTGGGGTTGACATAGGACTTTTGGACTTAATTGGTTGCATTATGGACATATGTGTTGTTCAGACACAAATCCAGTTCATTATTTTGCGATGGTTAAAAATGTATGGTAATTAATAGGACAAATAAATGGCCTGCTGAGAGACAGTCAGTTCTGGCAATGCAATCAAAGCATCTCTTTAGAGGTCCACCTGTGGGTCTAGCCAGACAATTTCAGTTTACTTTAACATCAGTTCTGCTCAGCCATTCTTGGAATTCATTTTGCCATCTAACTTAATTTTGGACCTCTCTTTTCCCCACAAAGATCAGTTGGTGACAATATATTTCTTAGAATCTGGGGTTGTTTTTCAGTTGTAGTTATTGTTGCATAATATTTATGCCCCACATCTTGATTTGGTCCTGTCCATCTGTCTGTCCATCCATACTTTTGTATGCCTGTACATACATCCAGGGCCGTCGCAAGATTGTGCTGGAAGAAACGGCTTCCTGGGCAAGCGTCACCTTCGGCACCCCCCCCCCCCCCACTCGGGAAAAAATACTGCAAACTCCGGAAAATGGCGTCCACCAGGCTTGGTGCCCCGGACGATCGCCTGTTTTGCCCACCCCCTTATGATGGCCCTGCATACATCTACCATTCCAAGAAGCTTCTTAGCAAGATTGCACAAAAACCACACAAAATATAGACACATTCAATTTGGCAGGTATATTTGTATGCATATTTAGATGATCTAATTAGATTTCCAGATCATTACAGCAGTTTCCCCAAATGGGTAAATACTATAAGATCTCTTTTTAGTCCACAAATAAAAAAATTTAAATTTTTTTTCAAAAAAGTAGTTGCTCTGAGAATACCATGGCAAAACATTGATCAGCATTTAAAAAACTTAAAATTGCAATTGATAACTAAAAATTATTTAGATGTCATACGCACAAGCTCATGACATCATGTTTGACTATACAATACCCATTTTGTAATAAAAGTTTAGTTATTTTTTTAGAAATTAAAGTGGTCCACATGTGACAACCAATTTAATATTTGTACAGAATATAAAGGTATGCGTGGATAACCTAATACTAAAATATTGTTTTGGTTGTTGCATGTGGACCATGTGAATAACGAGAAAATTTAAGTCTGTTAGCATTCATTGGTACCTTACATCTCGATAACAATCAAGAATTAACAACATCTAAACTGATGTTTCTGCTAAAATAAACACATAAAATGATTTTGACATCAATGCGAATCAAACTCTCTTGACAGTCCAAGTACATTAAGCGATATATGTTCTCTACTCATTTTCTCGGACCCAGACTTTATTATTTTCTCTTGAGTCGGGTTTAAAACCATATTTCATCAGCTGTGACAAACTCATTCAAAAATCTGGTCACTCTTTTCATATCTGGTGAGTAGCTCTCTGGTCATTTCAACCGGAGTCTGTTTTTGAACAGCTGTCAGTAAACATGAGACACATTATTCACAAAGCTTTCTGAGTTTCAAATGATTCTTCATTATATTGCAAACAGCTGACGAAGTTTTGTCCGTGATAATATAAATATATTCCACTGTGTATTGAGCATTTTCATCCATTGACCTCTTCACAGCAGATACTTCCCTGCTTGCCAATGGCAGACAACAATCTTCCAGAACATGGGTCATCTGCCTTGGATTCGCAACCATCTTTAAAAGAATGAAACCACTTCACAATTGTAGGATATGATGGAGAATTACATATGTAAACTTTATCCAAGTCGGCCCTGATATCAGTCAAAGAGTACCCTAAAGCAGCGCCGGATTTTATATTTGTTCCTTTTTTTTTTAAAGCCCATGTATTAACTTTTTGGGACTTTTTGGGACAAAACCTTATTGGCACAGTTGAATAAAAGCCACTTGAAGTACATAAATTAAATTTGGTTGGCATATTTTCATTTATATGTAGATGACTTTATTCGATTTTCAGCCCATTATAGCAATTTTTCAATATTTAGCAATGTGATATATGCAGAATGTGTTACTCATTACCAGTATTTTTTGCTTTCTAGGTCTGGTGAAGCTTGGAATTCACTGTGCAACTGGAAGAAGAGTTGCCATTAAAATTGTTAACAGAGAAAAGCTTAGCGAATCTGTATTAATGAAGGTAAGAACATTTTCAGGCTTTTATCTGACAAAAGCTTTTTATGTACTTTCCACAGATAATCTTTGTCAAGCCCACATTAGTGGGAAGGCGAGACATAGCAGTCTTTTTTCCACTGGCATTGTGGTCATCATCAGTTTGTTAAAGTTTTGGTTGAAGTTTTTTATTTGCATATGTTTTCTAAACCCCTTGATAGATTCTCATCATATCTGGCATGAATCATTATGAAGCTATGAAAGTTCATTTTGTGACATCCTTACTTGCCCTGGTTCAAGGTCACAGTAATACAAAATGTGCGTTAAGGTTCTGGTTGAGTTTTATATGCCTGCTGTAGGACGGAAAATATTAAGTTATGATGATGTCTGTCTGTCCATTCATCCATCAGTTACTAATTTGGTTTCTGCACAATAACTTTAGTTGTTCAACAGTTACCAGACTTTTGAGATGGCTTGCATTTGTGGTAAGGAAGAATCCTATTAATTTTGAATTCAAAGGTCAAGGTCACTGTGACTGAAAAAAGAAATATGGTTTCTGCACAATAACGTCAATTCTCTATTATCTGTAGTTACCAAACTTTGTGGATGCCTTGCACTTGTTGTAAGGAAGAACCATACTGAATTTGGAGGCCAAAGGTCAAAGTCACTGTGACTGAAAGAATAAATAAAATGGTTTCTGCACAATAAAATTAGTTCTACATGACATACCTCAACCAAACTTTGTGGATGGCTTGCACTTGGGGTAAGGAAGTAGGCTGTTAATTTTGGGGTCAAAAGGTTAAAGATCAATGTCACTGAAAGAAAAATGGTTTCTGTACAATAACATTAGTTGTAGATCACAGACTGGTCCAAACTTTGTGGATGGTTTGCATGTAGGGTAAGTAAGAAGCCTAACGATTTCAGGGTCAAACGGGCAAAGTCAAGGTCACTCAGACTGAAAGAAAAAATGGTTTCTGCACAAAATTGTAAGTTGTCTACTTAGAGGAATACTTCCAGTTGGGTTGCTTATGACTACTCAATGATGCTCATCCTAGATTGTAATTGTAACCAGCTTATGATATTTAAATGAATGGATGCTTTGTTGACTGGACCATTAAAGCTGATAAAAATAATTGGTCAAGTACCTACTCGTCAGTGGGAAACTTATTTTCAGACACATTTCCCATAAGCGCTATACATACATGTCGGTAAAGTGGCCAAGCAAAAAGCGATCAACAGAGAACTATGTGTTGTGTTTGTTGAAAAGAAACTGATGTTAGATATTTGTGTGCAAGTGCTCTAGGCTCGTGGCAAGAGTGTGAAAACATGAAAAGAATAAAATATCAATAATATGAATGTCAAATATTTTTTGCTTGACAATAAAAAGTAATTCCAGTCTCCCCACCCTCAGCCTCCAAGCCCCCTCAGCTTCATCTGGTCCTAGCAAAAATATTTTAGAGTTCTTGTTTAAGAATAACATAAGTCGGAAATATTTTGGACTCTACACACTATAATCAACATTCTTCCAAAGATAGATGCAGTTAATTTTTGTGCTTGAAAATTAAATTTTTGGCCTTAATAAGTCATTGATATGTGCTTGAATTCCCCGATGAAATGTCTCTATGAACTGTGGTTAAGGCTATTGGTTAAGTTTGTATAAGTCTGCCATAAGGCAGAGTGTACTCTTTTATGATGTATGGAATAATGAAGAACCCTATTGATATTGGATCAAAAAGTTCAAAGGTAAAGGTCACAGTGACTGAAAGAAAAAAATGTTTTTTTTCCACAATTACTTGACTTCACCACCATCTGAAGTTATTGACCTTTATGAATGGCTTGCACTTAGGGTAAGGAAGGACCCTATTGATTTTGGGCTTGAAAAGGTCAAAGTTCAGATCATTTTGTCTGAAAGAAGAGAAATTGTTTCTGCACCATAATTTGAATTCTCCACATTTAAAGTTAACCAATCTGTGTGGCTGGCCTGCACATTTTGTAATGAAAGCCTGATTGATTTCATGGTCAAAAAGTCAAAAGTGAAAGTCACTGTCTTTGAAAGAACAATTTTTGTTGTCTTCTGCACAAAAACTTGAGTTCTTCACCATCTACAGTTATTAAACTTTCAGGATGGTATGCACTTGGTGTAAGGAACAAACCTATAGATTTTGGTGTCAAAGGTCAAGGTCACTGTGACTTAAAGAAGAAAAATGGTTTCTGCACAATAATGGGTGTTCTCCTCCATCTGCAGTTTCCAAACTTTGTAAATGGCTTGCACTTGTGGTTTTAAAGAAACTTTTTGATTTTGGGGTCAAAGGTCAAACATCAAATTCACAGTGACTGCAAAAAGATAAATGTTTTTTTACAAAATAATTTTAGTTCTAGACCACATACCTAAAGTTTGCATAGTGCCTGTACTTATGGTATGGAAGAGGACTGTTGATTATGGGGTCAAAAGATCAAAGATCAAGGTTATTGTAGCTCAAAAAAAAAGAGAAATGGGTTTTTGCAGAATAACTTTTGTTCTTGAGTAAGTTCCTGGACCAAACTTTCTGGATGGCTTGCACTTATGGTAATAAAGAAACCTATCTATTCAGGGGTAGAGGTCACAGTCATGAAAAGACTAATAAGAAAATAATAGTTTCAGCACATTTAAGCTTAGTTCAAGACTGTATACCTTGCCCAAAGGTCAAGGTCGTTGAGATCCATAATAATCTCTGAGTCAGCCATACCTAACTAGTGCCTGCATAGAGGACTATTAAACACGGGTCTGTTGTATAATGTGCTGTTCAAGGTATTCTTGTTTTCATTTGTTCCTGTTTCCTAAACCCTTTGATGGATTTTTGGGGTTAGCGTCACAGTAACAGAAAATCTGCATTCAGGATTTGGTTAAATTTTTTTTCATTTGCTTATATTTCCTCATTCCCAGGATAGATTTTGTTCATATTTGGGATGAATCATTATGTAGCTAACAATCCATCCTGTGACCAGGACCTGGCTTCCTCAACCTTTTGACCTTGAGGTCAAGGTCACATTTTACAGAAATGCTTAAATCATGGGCTTGATATGCAGGCCCAGACCTTCTTGTAATTACCATCTTTACCCTAATTTTTTGGGACACCCAAAAATAATTATCTTTTCTGATGTCCCAAAGCTAGGGGTTCCCAATAAAATTTTATGAAAACTTAGGTTGGCACTGGAGTGGGGCATGACTTACTGGCTTTTTTTCTCATTTCTGGAGTTGACCGATTAACACTTGTGTTGCAATGTAGATAGAATTAAATCTCTGTAGTCATTTCTGAAATCTTTTATGTAAATGCTGTTTCCATACTAGAAAATACTTACATGTACATCAAAACAGCAGTTTGTCAACATCAATGAAGTCTGAGTTGTCCAATCTAGCACTCATGATCATCTGCTTACTGTTTATGAGATTAAACTGTTTCAGCTATGTTGGTCGATTAAACAGACTGTCAAAGACTACTGAACAATTTAAGCCTTCATGCCAACAAAAAACAAAAAAGGAGAAATATTGCTTCCTTTATTTACATTTCGTCAGGTTTAGTCCTTAGTATGGTCCATGTGTACCACCATTTTCGTACAGACTGAACAAATAGCCAGTCAGTGATTGTGCTGTAATGGAACATTGATAAATGGCATGCATTTAAACAGGAGGTGCAAGCAGTATTGCCATGTGTTATTATTATAATTCAGATCTTCACACTGACATGTAAAAGAGTTGGTTTGTATTCAGCAGAGTGAACAATAATCATGTATGAGAATAATGGTCAGAATCAACCTCTCTCTCTCTCTCCTTCTTCAACATTGAAGACGGAACAGCTTTTATTGACAAAAATACACATATATAAGACTAATATCACTTACCATATATACTCGCATACGAGTCAAATAATTTAGGAAAAAAATAAAAGCTTGGTTGGTTTATCCGTGGGACAAAGTCTAAACTTAAACATTTTTAAGTTTTTTTTTTGACTACTGGTATATATAATGCTGTTAGCCAGGAAACCTTGGTACAGGAGATCCTGGGGTTTCAGGTTAAACAGAAGCCGTTAGCCAGGAAACCTTGGTACAGGTGGACCTGGGGGTTCAAGTTAGACAAAAACAGATGATGTTTTATGGGTCAGCTTATATGAGGGTCATGCACTTTTTAATTTTTTTACCTATTCCAATTGGGGGGGTTGGCTTATACGTGAGTATATACAGTACTTAAATGGAGAAGTAATATACTAATTTGACCAGTTACAATGGGATTTTAAAATTCCAAATGAGGGGTAAATGTTACACAAATTTCTTAATCTACTGAAACATGATATTATCTTTGATTGATTCACAATATCTGTTTTTAATAGCAGTAATATGTATCCTGTTGATATTGCGTAGCTGGCTTTTTTCTGGATGGAAAATACCCTGACCGTATGATGAGAATTCATCCCCCCCATAGGGTGGCTGGAAGGTTCTGGAATACCAGAACACCCCTGGTCCAACCTGCAGATACCTTGCCCATGTGCACTGTCCTTCATTCTTTTTCTGGTTGCAGACTTTGCTGTTGCTTTAATTTACGTCAAAGAGAAATTTCCCTTCACTTTCTGTGTTAATGTCGTGATCTTTATGTGCATCATTTTCATTGTGTGGAATTACCCTTGATCAAGCATTTTTTTCTGTTTGAATTGAGCACTCTCAAGAGTTATTCACATTTGTTCTGGTTACGTTTTGTACAACCTTGCATTTAGGTTCTTAATCCACAGGGGTGTTAGCATAACTGTTATGGTTGAGAATTTTTTTCTAGCTCAGGTGGATATATTTAGTAAAATATCCCTATCTTTGCCGAATTTGGTCTGTGGACTCAATTTGATTCTTTTTATTGTTTTCTTACAATATTGAATCATCATAATGCACATTTCTTTTAATGTGATTTGTGCAATTTTTATCTCGGAAAAGCAAGTCGCACACCAGTTTTTCTCTTTATGCTTGTGTGTTTAGTTATCGAACACCAGTTCATTCTTGGAATTAGTATCAGAAAGTATTCCTTATTATTATCCTTTTTATTAGCAATCTTACCTTTTTTTGTGTGTGTGTGCTAATTTTGTTTTCTCCAGTTCTCAAAAAAGCATGGTTGATATAATTTTTTAATTATCTTCAGTATTATTTGGTTGTTTTATTTCTTTAATCTTCAGTACTCAGCTTTGCATTGCTTACCTTTTTGCATTAAAACATTAGTGATTGTTTTAATTCTTTGATACCACACCTAGAAAAGGTGAGTTCTTGCTGTTATCACATTATCACAGAGTTAGTACACACAAATACATTTTTACCCATACTTACATAGAATATTTTGAATAAATCTTTTTAGCATTCTCTTGCAGCAATGGTTAAGCAGAGTGTGGGTAAGTGTGGCCACAGGGAAGCCCCTGGGACACCCACCCCACTTGCTTATCTTGTATAGGCTGGAAGAGAACAGATGGTTGTCCCTTTTGCAGCCTATGGTTGGAAGGAGGTCTAGGAACTCGCCGAGCATAGATGTACTTATAGAGGAAGGAAGAAAGTTCCTTCCTCGTCTATCTCACAATTTTCGGGGAATTTCTTCTCTGGGTCCCTCAGGTGTCAGAGAAGGGATCATCAGAGTTTCTTTGGAGACCCTCAGAGTTAATGGGCCCACTCCCAAGAGAGGTAATAAATGGATGGAGAGTGAGTTATTCCATCCTGTTAGGGAGGAGCAGCATCCTTCCCATTCCATGAGGACAGAGAGTGAGTTGCACCCTCCCATGAGGGAGGAGCAGCACTCTTCCAGAAGGGCAGAGAGTCGTGGCAGCCACCATCAGGGAGGAACAGCACCCTCTACTTGCCCACAGCTCGGTGTGGGCTGAAAGTGAGTCATGCCACTCCTTAAGGGTGGAGCAGCACCCTTTCAGTCTCCAGGGCCCATTGTCAGCGATGGGATTGAGCCACCCAGTAAGGGGAGAGCTTTGATCCAAGTCTCTCAGATTTGGGGAAGGGTCTTCTTACAGATCTGAGTCGCCTGACTGGTCATCGACTGGTGACCAGGTGCCAGGCACCGAGCACTGGTCACCAGTCACCGGTCTATAGGACCCACGGTACTAATTCATCTCCCATAGTAAACCTATGCAAATACCATGATATTAAAAATTCAATAACTTTAAATTTTTGAATGCTCATGATCAAACCTATATTTTATCAGTATAGGCATATCCTAGATGACAGCTTCTTTGTAGAGAAAACAATATGAGCTGCGGCATTTTCTGGATCAACATGTGCTTTCAATTCCGCACCAACGAGTCAGGTGCTAATTTCAGAAATGTGTTTTCCAAACTCAAGTCTGTAAAAGGACAAATTCCATCAATAAAACACGGTCTCTATTTTTCAGTTACAACTAGGATAAACTCTCAAAATATTCATTTCACTAAACTTTTACTTTCATTATCAACCAATCCTGGCCAGCCAAACCCATATATACTCTATTTTATCTTCACCCATTTCTAGACTGGTTCCCCTTCTCCCATATATTTAGTACCGTGAGTCCTATAAGTACTGGGCACCGTTACTGGAACCCCTAGGCTAGGGTACGGGGATAGGGATCAGGTTGCTAGGCTAGGGTATGGGGATAGGGATCAGGTTGAGACCCCCCTCCTCTCCAGACTGCCATTTCCTCCTGCTTGGGATTAGGAATCGGTATACAGATGCCAGAGTAGGGAATGGGATCAGATCGGCATCCCTCTCTTTCCTATGATCCCTCTAAATGCCTACAGGATGTGGGGCCTTCCACCACAGAGAAGTGATTGGCCCTTTCCCTGCATGTAGCCATGGACTTTAGGGCCTTTGCCCCATGGTAGAGAGGTTGGGTCCAAAAGGAAGGAGGGGGATGGACCTTCTTCCCCCAAATGCCCCTGGAGGGTAGAGAGTCACTCTCACCCATCCACTGAGTCTGCTACTAGGAACAGTCTGAGGAGTTACGGGTCCAAGTTTCTCTTAATCCCAAGTCTCCCCCGCAACAGAGAGACATTGGGTCGCATAGTCCTGCCTCCCAGGAGTGAAAGCAGGATGAAAACATCCTTTCTGCCCTCGTCGATTTGGACAAGTTTGATACAGAACAGGATGAGGTGGCACCCCCTCACTTCTGGTGGCCTGCCTCCTCCCATCCATTGGTCAAGGCAGCAGAGAAGGAAGAGATCTAGTCTTTCGACACAGCAGTAAACGAGGTTTACCATTTTTTGCCCAGTGATCTGTGTCCCAAGCCTTCAGGCTCTGGTGACACTAAAATTCTTTCCAGCTTGGAGTTCTGGCGCTAACTCTTGACCAGATCTGTTGTTGCTTCCTCACTTGGTTAGTGATTAAGGAAATTTCCCAAAGGTTTAGGAAGGGCAGGACTTTGCTAGACAATGTAAGGGATTGTCTGTCCCCCCCTCTACATTGCGACCCTTGGTTTCTGCATCTAGCTCTAAGGTTCATACCCCTTCCTGGCCCATTAAACCTCCTGCTTTGGATGCTGAAACGGCACAAGTGGGTGTTTCCACAAGGACCTTGACTTGCCTCCTAATTAAAACACTGGAAACTGTAAAACAAAAGGCTAGGTCACTAGTATCCATAACCTTACATGCCGACCTCTTTTCAGCAGCCTTCTTCAACCTGCTGAAGGAGGAATTTCTGTTGCCACATGCCCTTCATCATTGGTTGGAAACAGTGTGAAAAACATCTAGGCATGCGTTATCCTTGTGCATGGCCTTATCAACGGATCTTCTCCACCTCCGCAGGGATGTTACTCTGGACATATCCAAGGTCTTACTAGAACATAATAGGAACCTTATGAGGGCTGCTCCCCTGGAGGCAGAGACTCTCTTCAGAGAGCTTATCCCCTCCGTGGTTTCTCAGGATTTGAAAGACCAGCAACACCATCGAAACTGGCCAGGAAGCGAAATCATTCTGACAGGCCACAGGGTCCGTCAATGAAATTCTTTAAAGCCACACAGCCCCAGTCAAAGTAACAACCCCATTTAAAACTCCCACTCTGCAGTCAGGCCTTAAAAGGGTGCTCCATAAAGGCACAAGGAGGAAGTTTGAGGGCCCTTCCAAATGTCTGAAGGACAAGGGTGGACAGCCCTAGGGACTCCCTCCCTCTCCTGCAGAGTTTTCCTCTTCCACTAGTTCTCATAGGTTCCAGGCTAGACTGCATTTAAGAGGCTTTATCTGGTATAATGGTCAATGGCTGTGTTCTTTCTATAATTAAAGGTGGATACCGGCTTCAGTTTTGGGATCTTCCTTCTCTAGTAAGGTCCCCCATGTTCTTCCACCAGTTGAATCTGGTGCGATTAAAGGAAGAGGTACACTCCTTTCAGAAGGGTGCAGTAGAGAGGGTGTTCAACGACCAACCTCCGGCCTTTTACTCCCGGATTTTCCTGGTACCCAACAAAGGTGGAAGGTTTTGTCTAATTATCGACCTTTGCAACCTAAACAGGTTTCTGCTGGATGAACCTTTCAAAACGGACACCACAGCCTCAGTCAGGAATGCCACAAATCCTGGCAACTGGGTGGTCTCCATTGATCTTCACCTTTACATCCCTATCTTTCCTCCACACAGGAAGTACCTCCAATTTTGCTTGGATGGGGAGGTCTTTCAATTTCGAGCTCTGCTGTTTGGTCTAGCCTCGGCACCCAGAGCATTTACCAGGGTCAGGGAGTAGTTGCAGCTCATTTAAGGTCACTAGGTATCCCAGTCCTCCAATATTTTGATGATTGGTTGATCCACAGTGGTTGGCTAGAGTCCCTCCATCTAGATCTGTCTCACTGTTGGTCCATAGTAACCACTGGGTCTTTTACCCAACCTAGAGAAATTGGAGCTTACAACATCTCAAGATTTTGTCTACGTAGGGATGAATTTCCTCATAAACAGAGAATTTGTCTGTGCCTATCGAGACAGAATAAACAACTGTCCCTGTTGGAGGCGCTGACAGCCAGGACCACATTGTTGGCTCATCTTTTTCTTTCTCTGCTGGGGACCTTGAACTCCACAGCAGACCTGGTTCCCCATGGCAGACTGCACTTGTGTCCTCTCCAGTTTCTCCTTCTGGCAAACTGGAAACCACACAGGGATCCTCTGAATGCTAGATTTCTCTAGGTTGGGATTTTCCACCATCATCTGATTTGGTGGACAAATCGGAACCGGTTTTTAGCTGGATTCCCCACACATGCCCCCTAATCCCACTTTATCTACTCACAGATGCGTCAGATTCAGTGTGGTGTGCTCATCTGGAGCTGGAAGGATTGATTCTTAAGGGTTCTTGGTCCTGGGAAGAATGTATCCTCCATGTCAACAATTTGGAAATGAGGTCAGTGTTCTTAGTCCATCAGGTATGCGTCAACAAAATAAGAGGTTGCTGCATGATGGTCTCCGACGACAAGGAGGCACACATGCACCTTCTCTTTGCATGGAGGTTTGAAACCTCCTTCGCTGGGCAGACTCGGAAGGGATTACCCTCCAAATTAGCCACATTCCTGGCAAAAAGAATATTTTGGCAGATGGTCTGTCAAGGAAGGGGAAGATAGTCCTCATGGAATGGTCTCTACACCAATCCATAGTGGATTCTCTGTTGCAACTTTGGGGGACACCGTTGGTGGATTTGTTTGTTACAAAGCTAAACAGCAAGCTTCCCTTTTACAGTGGATGCTTTCAGCCTGAAGTGGGATCGTCTGTTTGCTTATGCCTTCCCACCCTTCAGGATGATCCCACAGATACTTCACAAAGTAAGGAACTCCACTGCTCAGCTCATTTTGATATCCCCTCTGTGGCCCTAATATTCAGGGTTCAGCGATCTTCTCAACCTGCTTGTGGACCATCTCAGGACATTACCACAGAGGAAGACCTCCTTTCGCAGCACAGGGGCTCTTTCCTACACAACATTATGTAGATTCTCCACCTTCACGCTTGACTCCTCTCAAACAATCTCTCTGCCCGGACAAGTTTTCGAACAATATTGCCAAGTGTATCATACATTCCAAGAAACGAGCTGCATCTTAGGTATACGATGTCAAGTGGAGAATCTTTTGTGATTGGTGCAGTAGGAAACATGTCAATCTTAGCTGTCCCTGTATGAGCGCAGTGGCTGATTTTCTTCTCTTTCTTTTTGAAGAGAAACTATGCTTGGTTTCTACTTTCAAGAGCTATAGGGCAGCCCTATCCAACACTCTCAAATTTTCAAAAGGCCCGGCCATCGGGATGGGCTTTCACTCAGCAGAGCTAATTGGGCATTTTGACATGCAATTAGACCACTGTCTCGCTCTCTAATGCCTAGATGGAATCACTCTTTTCTCTTGTGGTCTCTAACTAAAACCCCCTATGAACTATTGGGTGAAACTTCCTTTGAGAACCTTACCGTAAAGACTGTTTTCTTGCTCTCATTAGCGTTTGGAAGATGAAGGAGCAAGCTTCATGCCCTGTCCTTAGAGCAAAGGCTGTATAAGGTTCAAGGGAAATTATGAGTCGGTTTCTCTCCTTTGCCAACCAGGTTTTTTACCAAAAGACCAGCTTCCATTGGTTGCTCCACTCCTGACTGAGATCCCCAGTCTCAGTCATATCTGTGCTGGGGATGATCAAGATAGAATTTTATGTCCAGTTAAGGCTTTACATTTTTATTTGGCAGCTTTGAAAGGGAGAAGGAAGGGTAGGAAGTGTCTTTTCCTCACCTTCAGGGTTCGCATGGTCATTAAAGGTCATTGAAAGTCATTGAGAAATGAACACCTCATTTCACCTGGGTCATTGAAAGTCCTTGAATTTTAGAGATTTTGCTTAAAAATTAAATATTATGGAGAATTTTGTTTTTGAGTCATTTATTTAACCATGTGCGAAGATTGGAAGTACAGTTTGATTTTTCCATCATCAGCTTGCCATTCTGTCATTATCAGAATCCACAGGAAGTAATCAGACATTGTGCATAGTGTCCCTTTTACATGATGTAATTAATGCATGCGCAGTCTTTCAATTCACCGTGTGCTTCCGGTAAGCATAGATTGTTCATTAACAACAGAGTCTTTTTAACGAGCGTTCATCGCAAAATGTGTGGAAAGTGCACATTCAGCAATAGTTGGTTGCAAGGCAGAGACTTCATTAAGTGGCTGAGAAAAGATGCGACCTTGAAATACAGAGTTCTTTGCATAGTGAGCAAGAAAAGCATCAATATTGCAGAATCGGCACTGTGGCTGAAGTTGGAACTAATGAAAACACACAAGCCTGCTGTTTCTATGTCAGCATTCATTGGGTCAGTGCAAACAACGTCATTTAATTCTTTGTCATCGCTGTCATCTGCATCATAGAAAGCAGTTGTCAGCAGGTTCTACAAATTCAACATCTGACAATGGGGGTGCAGTTTCGGTGACAGATTTATTGTAAAGCAGTGATGTGCTGAAGGCTGAAATATTATGAATGTCAGCAGCCTTTTCCAGGCAGCAGACAAACTGGCAGATGAAGCAGAAGAGAAAGGGACAATCACACTAATGTTGTGAGTCCAATGGACTTGGAAGAAAAGGAAAAGAAAAGAGCAAATGAAAGTATTAGAGTTGCAGCTGGAGGAGAAAGTACAGCAGCTAAAGAGTAGTGTTGAATATTTGGTGCCATTACAATGACTTTATTATCATGGGGAACAAATCTGCAATGTCTTCTTTCCATTGATATATGTTATCAGTGGATGAAGATTCAGCGGGATAAACTAATTAGCATGGAATTGGGGTGGGGGAAGGGGGCAGATTTCGAACTACGTGAGTTAGTCACCTTATGTTAATTTGTAGAAGGCGAGCGGGTGTTGTCAATAGTTTTTTATTTTTTACTGACAGAAATGAGTGCAAGTACTTGCAACGGCTGTCTCATATGAATTCTCAATTTAAAGAATGAAAAGGCAAATGACTAATAATTATTCATGACTGCTGAAGATTAAAGTAACTTGTATAGAGTAAGTATCGTTTTGTATCGATTCTTCCCCTTTTGTATTGATGTGGGTACCGATATAGAAAAAGTATCAATACATCAATATATCGATTAATCGTTTCATCCCTAGTGTTTACGTAGTGAAATATGGTACATTCAGTTCTATTTGGTGGTTATTGTTTGTTCAAGTCCAGGATAAACAATAACCACCAATCAGAACTGAATGTAGCTTATTCACTGCATGACACACCAGAAGTATTGGCATCCAAACTCGATCTAAGTAGATACAGAAAAATCACTGACTGAATGTACCAACAGAATTAACAAAATTAGCACAGAATCGGTGAGTGGGGGTAGATTTCGAACCACACCTTGTGTTCATTTGTAGAAAGGGAGTGGATGTTGTCAATAGTTTTCCTCATTCATCGACAGAAATGAGTGAGTGTTGCCGTGGTAGTTGTTTTGCAGCTGTAGGAAGTACAATGTGATGAATTTCATTGTTAATCAAGGAAATTGCGCTATTTCTTCTGTTTTGAAGTGCTAATGCCTTCCAAATTTAAGTGCAGACATGAAAATAGTAATATGATGTTTTTAAAGCATTCATGCAATGCAAAACAAAGGGCATGGTGACCAAGATGAGTCCTGCATCCGATCAAATAGAGCAGCCTGAAATGGCCTAAAAGGTTGAATTAGGATCACTGACATTTAACAGGTAGTGTGTTTGGAAGTATTTTTGTTATCTTGTCAAGGATGAGAATGGCATATGAACAGATGATATGTCTAGGTCTGTCAGTAGTCTGCATACTGGAAATACGACCAGTATGTTGACACAAAAAATGGCACCACTCAACCATTGAGAGACCTTCTAAAGATGAGAAGACCATCATGTTGATATTTGTATTGATAATGTATCGTATCATAGTTAATTTGTATCACAATAAATATCAATACACAGCACAGGGTGTATCGTTTTACCCCTAATGAACATGGGGGGTTTCATCAAAAAACATCTTATGATATTTAGTTGATTTTAATTGAAAATGGTGCTAACTTGATCTGTGTGAATTGTGTTATTGCTACTTCTTCTAAATGGTGCTAACTTGAATCTGTGTGAATTGTGTTATTGCTACTTCTTCTAAATGGTGCTAACTTGATCTGTGTGAATTGTGTTATTGCTACTTCTTCTAAATGGATGTTCATAATGACACGGGGTTTGGACTAAAAGACTTCTTATGATGTCTAGTTGGCTACACATTTTTTTTTGCAAAAAATATTACATATAGATTTAACCAGACTTTTGATGTGGATCTTGACATTATCTGGAACAAGTTAAATTATTTTTTGTTCATGATAGCAGGCGGAAAGAACAAAAGGCATGACAAAGAATTTTGTTCTGTACTTACAGATATCTTGTGGACATGTTATCTGAAACATGTAGGAAAATATTTTGTTTCTGAATTTGGTATGTTGGAATTATGTCAAGAATAGCAGAGATGGTTTCAGTACTCAAAATGACTAAAAGGACAGAAGAAAGAGACTTGTCATGGATTCATATAGATTAGTCCCTTAATTTGACTCTTGCTTTATGCCATGCTTCACCAAAAATGTGTCTAGGATGGCTTCCTTAGCAGCATGTGGCTTTATATTGAAAAGCTGTTTTTGACTTGTTTTTTGTAGATTGAAATTTGATTTGAATGTTTTTGTGGTTTCTCCAGCATCTTTGTGGCTTACATCATGACCAAATTTTACTTTCTTCTCTCTATTGGCCCAGTCAGTTTGATCAAACATTTTGGGAATGTTCATTAGGACTTTATCAACACTGATTGTGTATGGAGTGACTTCCCTTGTCGTGGTGAAGCATCCATAGCAACTAGTGGAAAAATTGTTTTCAACATCTCCAGAATGATCAGTTCAGTTCTGATCAGCCTTGATATGTATGATTCCTTTGGACATACTCTACCAGACTTGTGTACAGGGTGGCTTTTTTAATAAAGTTGTGGCTTCCATAGAACCAGCTGGAGAACCTGCTACTGAAATTATTGTCAGAATGATAGAGCCAATTTTAATCCCACTTGGTTTGTGGGAATTTTCTTTAGGACCTGTTTTACCAAACTATGTCAGTAGCATGGCTTCATTAACTACCAGGTAGAAAACATATTTTCGATTTCACTGGAATAGATGAGCAAATTTCGATCAGACTTGGTAGAAATATGTTCCTTGGCAATAGCTAGAGAGCATTTGACATCAAAGCATTTCAAGTTACTTCAGTAAGGGCTAATGCAATGTCCAGTTTTGGCTGCTAGTAGTAAATGTGGCACAGACTTTAAATGTTTTGTCTTGAAATGTTGGACTAACTTAAACCAAATTTAACTTCTGTAATTCATACTATGGTGATGATGCTGATCATTCTTACAGTGTGACCAGTGTAAAAACAAAAATACTGTAACTTCTTGGATCAGTTTTGCTGTTGTTGATTGGTTTAATTTGTTTTTTTTTTTGTTTTATGCACAGCAGCATATGAATGTTTTTAGTGTCAAGGCAGTCTGAGTAAAATGCCTTGCTCAGGGACACACCATGATAGCCGACCCAGGCTGATCTGATGGTAGGATTCAAACATCACTCTCTTGGTTGCGAGTCCAGCATGCTAATCACTGAGCCACTGATGTTATTGAAGTCTTGGGGTTATTTTTATGCCCTTTGATAAATGTTATTGTTGGGACATATAGTGTTACCCTTGTCTGTCTGCCTGGTGAAGTTTTGCATTTGAGTCAGTTTTAGGGCATGGTGGAGCATTCATGTTTCATTAACACATTTCTACAGAGAATCTTTTATCCTTAGCAAAATTTTTCCTGGAGACAGTATTACAATCATCTGTACCAGGGTAGCTTCTCTTGAGTATACTTACAGAACAGATGTTTGCTGTTCGATGTTTGCTTCCTCATTATGACCTACTGTCTGTGTATTTTGTATTCTTTTATCTTCAGGTGGAAAGAGAGATTGCCATCATGAAGTTGATTGAACATCCACATGTGCTGGGCCTGTATGATGTATATGAAAACAAGAAATACTTGTACGTACAATCAAAAAATATTGTATTTACCCACCAACTAGCAGACAGCATACACCCAGATCTACATTCATGTAATGTACGAGCAGATCAGGGTCTAATCTGTTCAGTCAGTGATTTCAAGCAATCAAAGTAGACCCTGATGATGATCAGCTAGTGCATGATGTAATGGCAGATTGGATCTATAATATTGGAAGCTGTGCACACATTATACATGATTAAATACAGTATACTCGGTTGCACACATTATACAAGGTTACACACAGTATACTAGGTTACACATTATACAAGGTTACACACAGTATACTAGGTTACACACATTATACAAGGTTACATGTCATATACTAGGTTACACAAATTATACAAGGTTACACATATTATACAAGGTTACACACATACTAGGTTACACACGTTATACAAGGTTACACATATTATACAAGGTTACACACATTATACAAGGTTACACACATTATACAAGGTTACACACATTATACAAGGTTACACATATAAAGTTACACATGTTATACAAGGTTATACACATTATACAAGGTTACACACATTATATAAAGTTACACATGTTATACAAGGTTACACACATTATACAAGGTTACACACAGTATACTAGGTTACACATTATACAAGGTTACACACATTATACAAGATTACACACATTATACAAGGTTACACACAGTATACAAGGTTATACACATTATACAAGGTTACACACAGTATACTAGGTTACACACATTATAGATGGTTACAACATCATACTACCTTCTTTAATGTAGAAAGCTACTCAAATCTTTTAGATCCAGAAATTGTTGATCTTGAAATAAGTTGAAGATTGGACCATAGTAAGTATCCTGGACTACCCTATTTTGACGCACTTAAGAACTTACTTTCACCTTTACCGAAATATACTCCTTTCATAGTGATGCCTCTCATTAGTATAGAAACATTAGTTATTTTAGCAAAGCATGCATAAAAAATGACAATGATATATTCCCTAATACTCTTCCTTGCATGCTTTCAACCAGAGGACCCCTCATCGGAAAGTTTGTGTATTACGTCACCCTTAATGACGCACTTCACAGAAGTCTATTCTAGTAATGACACCATTGTACATATGCGCGGGGAAAAAAAAACTATATTACAGAGGAACATCAATAGGAGATAGAAAACTCAAGTTTATGGGAAAAATTACAGACAGAAATTTAACTTGGCATTCCTAAACTTTTCTTACTTTTATCATTAATCTGGTTTGGTACAGATTTTGTCTTGAAAGGAAAAATAATCAAATTTGGAAAAATCATGATGGTATTAATTTTAAAATTGTGTAGTTATAATTATAAAATAATTAGATTCAGCATGTGACCTTTTTCCCAATACTTAATTAGCATTGTGAACATGCAGAACCTCAATCTTTGTATGTACTGTTTTTGGAACATCTAAACTGTTTTGCATCCTTCACAACTTATTTATCCAGAATGCAAATATTCAAAGACAGAAGACATAAAATTACAGGAGAAGGTTTTATTTTCATTATTTATCATTCGTGCCATTATCAAACAAATCTTAAAGAAATAAATTGGTCAAAACAAGTTAAAGATCAAGAATGTCTTAAAAGATTATTGAAAATTTACTGTTAAAGTAAAATTGCTTAATTATCAGATAAAAAATCCTAATAATTGATTTAAATAAGCAAAAATTTAAAGGATACTAATTTAATTATTAAATATATCGTAAAAGTATATGTTTTTTGTAAATTTCCACAAATTATAATAACAAATAACCACCTCTGAAAATCAGTTATGACACATAGACATGAAACTGTATAACATTGTACACCTTTCTAAACAGTGTTACTGATGCAGTTATCAGCTGTGAGTCACGTTGCTAACACATGTTGAGTAGCAGACTGGATGCCTATTATGGCGGGAAGTTGATTTGCCCCGTCAGAATAGTTAGTAAGGATTTTTATGAGGATTTGCTGGTTGAAAAAAAGAGAATTAGTGAAATGGCATTTTTTTCATGGTATGTGTCTTTGTTTCATTTCACAACCGATAAGGATAGGATTTTCTACAAATTTTTCTGGCTGTGTGACTCGATGTTGATTAGTGTACATTAATGTTGTGGTTGTGACATCATTGAAAGATGCGTTCTCTCGAAAACTGGGAGTTTATGACTGCGTCAAAAGAGGGTAGCGTCAAAATAGGGTGTGGGACGATACATCATGTATGTTTTTATGTATCGGCATTTAACAGCACCTCAGCACAATAATAACGATATGATGCCAATTAAAAGTAAAGTCCTAAAAATGAATAATGACACAAAAACTTCAGGAAGATAAACCCTTCCAATTAAATGTAAGCATGAAGTACCACAAGAAAAAATATAAAGGTAAATTTCTTAAAATTCTGTAAAATGTATATAAAATAAAATAACAGATAAAAGGTATAATATCCTTAAAACATCATCAAAATTTTTTATATAAACTGCATTCCCTCAAAAAGCACAGATACATCAAGATACTGGCTGAAATAAACGAAAGCTTTCCAAGTACACGTGAGCCTATGAGTCATTTTAATTTGAAAATGAACCAGCTTATTACATGAATTTACAAATTTCCTCAATTTGATTGCATAGCAAAAAAATGTGTCAAACTGTCATGTTAGTCTGAAAACCACAATTGCTTTTGACCTTCTACCAATGTCATAAAATGACTTGCTTGATTATAGTTACATTTTATAGAGGTGAATATTCAAACTGTTTATTGTTTCTGAGTTTCTGTCAACAACTAAGAGGTTTTAAAAAAAAGTGTCAATTTTATTGTTGTGGTTAAATCTGCAATAAATTAGTCCTCTGTTGATGGGCATACTTCTTCCTGAATTACCTCTCATTCTAGGGTTGTAGTTTTCTTTGACCCATGACCTTCAGATGTCACTCCTTGACCCATACAAGGGCCTTAATGAACTACCGTATATACTCGCTTATAAGCCAATACCATCTGCAAACTGCATAGACCCAGATATGCTGTCACATAATGTGCCGCAGATCTGGGTCTATGCAATTTGTAAGGACTAATCAGTAGAACAAACAACATAGACCCTGATCTGCTGGCACATTATGCGATGGCAGATCAGGGTCTATGTTGTTTGGATTTGGACCTAGGTTATACATGAGTAAATATGGTAACTCCAAATCAAAAAAGAATACAAAATGGTGAAAGGGAGAAAAAAAAAAGTCATGTCATTGCAAGCTTGGAAACTAGTTAGGATGTTCTCCTTGCTGTCATAAATAATATTGATAGTTGTTAGTTTTTGAAAGACAAAATATATTTCCTTAATTAAAGCTAGGCTTTCTCATGATTCTAACAAATGGTAATGTAAATAGGTTTTTGAAGAGAAAATTTAAATAATGGAAACTCCAACACAGGTAAATAGTCACCTGCAACCATTTATTGCATTTATTTAGCTCTCCTGGCCAAGTGAGCTAATGGTATGATCCTGTGTCTGCCCTGCATTGTCAGTCTACAGTTGCTATTTGCAACTTCTAAAAGACTGCTAGACCAATTTCAACCAAACGTGGTGGAAAGCGTCCTGGTATGAAGGGCTTTCAAATTTATTCCAGTGGTGCCTATCAACTTCAAATATGGACATTGTTACTAAAGGTAGAAAAACCTTTAATTGATTTCTTCAAAAAATCACAACAGAATTTGACCAGATTTTAAAGAAAGCTTTCTGGCATAAAGGCATTTAAGATTTATACAAGTGAAGCTGATTTGCCTTCAGATATGGCCACCATTGCTAAAAATAGCACATGCTTTAAACAACTTCTGCCCATAAACTGCTCAACAGAATTTTCCCAGGTTTGACAGAAAGCTTTCTGCCTTGAAGACCTTTTGAAGATTTTTTTTTAAAAAAATTTATTTTTACAAATGATGCTGGTTCACCATCAAATATGGCTGCTATTAAAAAAATAGAAAAATCTTGAAACAAGTTCTCAAAAAATACTGAACAGAATATGACCAAATTTAACATGAAACATTCCTGGCACAAATGCCTTTAGAACTTGTACAAATGATAACTGATCCACCAAAAAAATAGAGCAACCTTTGAACAACTTCCTCTCAAAACATATTGAACAGGGTTTGACCAAACTTGAAAGAAAGCATCCTGGCATGAAGAAATTTTAGAATTTGTTCAAATGATATCAATTTGCCTCAAATATAGCCACCATTACTAAAAGAAAAAACTTCAGAATACTTTTTCCCAAAAACTGCTGAACGGAATTTGCCCAATTTTGACAGAAAGCTTCCTGACAAGAAGGCCTTTCAAAATTGTACAAATGAAGCTGTTGGTACTAAAAATAGAAAAACCTTTAAATGACTTCTCAGAATCTGTTAAACAGAATTTAATCAGATTTGACAGAAATCATCTTGGGATGAAGGCCTTTCAGTTTTGTACAGATAATGCCAATCTGCTCTTAAATATTGCCACCATTGTAAAATTTTAAACAAAAATCTTCAAACAACCTCTTCTCAAAAACCACAGAACAGAATTTAACCAGAAATTTTACAGAAACTGTCCTAGCATGAAGATAATCAGGTTTGCACAAATGATATCAATCTCACATCGACTTTGGCTCTATTACTAAAAATACAAACAAACCTTAAAATGACTTCTTCTCAAAAACTGCCATACAGAATTTACCAAATTTACCAAAAAGTATCATGGCATGAAGGCAGTTTTGCACACTTGATGCTGATCAACTATTGTTTCTAAAAAATAGAAAAACCTTTAAACCTTCTCAAAAACTGGTCTGCAGAATTTGATCAAACTTCACAGAAAGCATTCTGGCATAAGGTCGTTTCCAAATGGCACAAATGATGCTGAGCCACCATCCGATATAGCTACCATTACTAAAAATATTTTCCGTATAAACTTGCATATAAGCTATGTCCAAATGCAAACAACTTAAACCTTGATCTGCCATCGCATAATGCGCTGGCAGATCAGGGTCTATATTGTTTGTTCTACTGATCAGTCCTTACAAAATGCATAGACCCAGATCTGCCGGCACATTATGCGATGGCAGATCTGGGTCTGTACAGTTTGCAGTTGGTATGGGATTATATGCGAGTATATATGGTAAACATTTAAATGTTAGAGAGAACATCATACTAACCTAGATTTCTTAGCCAACTGCTATTATTTTTGGCTTTTAGGTAGATGTAAGCCAGGTAAGCATCTTATTTCAAGTCTATCAATAGTACTTCAGGTGTGCAAGTTATGTAAATTGTTCACATTTTTATTAATTGGGTATTATTTTGTATGGATTTCCTAATTGTGTAACAAGACGCAATTGTTGCAGCTCCTGTTAAGGCACAAGTTCGATTTTAGCTCTACTGGTCATAGACCAGAGGAGCTTTTGGGATTGTTTGTTCTGTCTTGTGTCGTTTTTTAGCTCTACTTGTCACAGACCAGAAGAGCTTATGGGATTGTCTGTCGTCCATCATACATTGTCTGTTGTCTATCCATTCATTAGCACAAGATTCTTTAAGCTACTCCTCCTAAACTACTTGGAGGATTGCCATGAAGCTCTACACACACTTTCATCCCACGGTCTAGTTGCTCCTAAACGAAAATGGTGCCGCATGGACATCCAGTAAGGGTGCAATGGTGGCCATCTTGAAAATCTTGTTATTGCTATCCTCCTGAATGGAAGGTCATACCAACTTCGGGTTTTCACTACAAGACTTCTTGTAATGTCTAGTTGGTCCTAAATGAAAATGGTGCCAATCTGTTATCCAGTATGGCCACCACAGTAGCCATCTTGAAAATCTTGTTATCGCTATTTCTCCTGAACAAAATGTAATATTGCCATGGGGTTTTCACTGGAAGACTTCTTACAATGTCTAGTTGGCCCTAAATGAAAATGGTGCTGATCTGATGTGCAATATGGCTACCACAGTGGCCATCGTGAAAATATTGTTATGGCTGCTCCTGAATGGATAGTCATATCAACATGGGGTTTTCACTACAAGACTTTTTATGATGTCTAGTTGGTCCTAAATGAAAATTGTGCTGATCTGATGTCCAATATGGCCACCACAGTAGCCATCTTTAAAATCTTATTATCGCTACTTCTCCTGAATAAAATGTAATATTGCCATGGGGTTTTCACCAGAAGACTTCTTATGATCTCTAGTTTGCCCTAAATGAAAATGGTGCCAATCTGATGTCTGATATGGCTGCCACAGTGGCCATCTTGAAAATATTTTTATTGATAATTGTCTTGAATGAAAAGTAATATTGCCATGGCGTTTTCACCAGAAGACTTTTTATGATGTATACTTGGTCCAGAAAGAAAATGGTGTCTATCTGATGTCCAGCATGGCCACAACAGTAGCCATCTTGAAAATATTATCACTACAGCTTCTGAATGGATTGTCGTATCAACATGGGGTTTGAACTAAACAACTTCTTACGATGTCTAGTTGGTCATAATTGTGCCATTCAGACATTCAATATGCCTACCATAGTGGCCATGTTGAAAATCTTGTTATCACTATTTTTCCTGAATGAATGGTCATATCAGCATTTGTTTTTTTTCACTGAAAGACTTCTTATGATGTCTAGTTGATCATAAATGAAAATGGTGCCAATCCAACTTCTAATATGATTGCCAGAATGGCCATCTTGAAAATCTTGTTATCACTACTTTTCCTAGATGGCTGGTCATATCAACATTGTGCTTTCGCAAAAAGACTTCTTATGATGTCTGGTTGATACTAAATAGAAATGGTGCCAATTGGATATTGAATATGGCCACAATGGCATCCAAGTTGAAAATCTTGTTATCGTTGCTCCTCCAGAATGGAAAGTCATATAAACATGGGGTTTCCACCAGAAGACTTCTTATAGATGCCTTGTTGGTTCTAAATGAAAATGGTGCCAAGTTGACATCCAATATGTCCACCACAGCAGTTAATAATTGAACATCTTCTTATCCCAGAAGAATATCAAAGATGGTTTCAACACTCCACAATTGAAAGGAAGAAATTTTCAGCAAGTAGAGCATCAGTCTTTTTGAGACACTCTTGTTTGTTTTATATTTGGATAGTAGTGAGCACCCTGAAATGATCGGGTCAAATTCATACAGATAACAAAGATAGTTTACTGTTTTTTTGGAAGGTATCAACATGTGGAAACAAAACTTGTGAATCCTAATTGATGCCCTAAATTGTAACATTATAGCTGTGAATTAATTCTTAGCACACATATCTTCAGGAAAAATGGGAAACAAGTCCTGTGACTTGACCACTTGAAAAATAAGTAGAATCTGACATTTGACATACCCAGGAAAATTAAAATAAATTTACGGTATTTGTTTACTAAGGACAATGGATATAAGGGCTGGTGTCTACACTGTTTACATAAAGTGTTATGTAGAATGAACAGTGGACCTTTTTGTGTTGATTTATACTGGAGCAATTTCAGATATTTGTAACTTAAGTAATAAAAATATTGCAGTTGAGAGGGATGAACAGCATGGTAACATGGGAATTGCCAGCATTGTGCTGAAGGACTCATGAATTAGGCAGTTGAGAGGGATGAACAGCATGGTAACATGGGAATTGCCAGCATTGTGCTGAAGGACTCATGAATTAGGCAGTTGAGAGGGATGAACAGCATGGTAACATGGGAATTGCCAGCATTGTGCTGAAGGACTCATGAATTAGGCAGTTGAACCCTAGGAAAGCAATGTATTGATCCGTGTATAACATGTACCCAGCTGTTAACAGTATAGATAATAATGTACCAGCAGATCAGGATACAGAACTGCCATCACATAATGCTTGGCGATCACATAATGCACCAGCAGGTTAGGGTACAGATCTGGTATCATGTAATGCATCAGCAAATCAAGATACAGATTTACCATCACATAATGCACCAGCACATCAGGGTACACATCACCATCACAGTATGTCCCATCAGAGTACAAATCTGTCATCACATAATGCACCAGCAGATCATGGTACACATCACCATCACAGTATGCCCCATCAGAGTACAGATCTGTCATCACATAATGCACCAACAGAACAGGGTACAGGTCTGTCACCACATAGTGCACCAGCAGATCAGGTTACATGTCACCATCACAGTATGCCCCATCAGAGTACTGATCTGTTATCACATAATGCACCAACAGATTAATGTACAGATCTGCTATCATGTAATGCATCAGCAAATCAGGATACAGATCTACCATCACATAATGCGCCAGCAGATCAGGGTACAGATCTGTCATCACATAATGCACCAGCAGATCAGGATACACATCACCATCACAGTATGCCCCATCAGAGTACAGATCTGTCATCACATAATGCACCAGCAGATCAGGGTACATGTCACCATCACAGTATGCCCCATCAGGGTGCAGATCTGTCATCACATAATGCACCAGCAGATCAGGGTACATGTCACCATCACAGTATGCCCTATCGGAGTACAGATCTGTCATCACATAATGCACCAGTAGATCAGGGTACACATCACCATCACAGTATGCCCCACCAGCATACAGATCTGTCATCACATAATGCATCAGCAAATCAAGATACAGATCTACCATCACATAATGCACCAGCAGATCAGGGTACAAATCTGTAATCACATAATGCACCACCAGATCAGAGTACACATCACCATCACGGTATGCCCCATTAGAGTACAGATCTGTCATCACATAATGCACCAGCAGATCAGGGTACTTGTCACCATCACAGAATGTCCCATCAGGGTACAGATCTGTCATCACATAATGCACCAGCAGATAAGGATCAATGCTGTTCACATTTGGTTACATATGATGCCAACCAAATATGATAAACTACAAAATGAGATTCCCTTGCTTCCATAAAAAAATCACACGCAGTTCTATTTTAAAAACTGTTACATCTCATCTTTCCTATAATACAGTAATTGCAGTCCATAAATGCTGACTGCATTATGTACCAAACAGCTTCATAATGAGAAAGATCGAAAACTTGATTGTGTGCATGTGTATGTGAAAGAGGGTGGTGGAAGAAAAAAATGCCAAAGCAAGATAATTATGACAGTATTGATGCTCACAAAAATATATTTGTTACATAGTAAGTGAACATTCAAACTGGTCAAGTAATTTCATATATGAAAATAAAGATTTTTTACTGAAACTTTGTTTTAAGAGCAGTAATAAATTACCAGCTATTATTGCATTGCTATATCTTTTCCTGGCAATAGTCCCCAGTCAAAGGACCTTATTCCCTCCTCCAATTAGTAATTGGTGGTCTAAAATAAAAAACAACATGATCCCATTCAGATACATTAGTCGATGTCCAACATTCAGAATATCTTCTTTTCCATGGACTTCATGTATTTATATATGTATCTCTTGGGCAATGAACACTTAATCAATTTAGTAATCTTTTGGCATTTCTGCAGTCAGTCATGTCCTTTTTTTGTGTAGTATTTGTTAGTTTCTCCCCAGCCTGTTATTTTCATGTATCTGTGTAGATTTTCATTGATTCTGAGGGGTTTTTTTTAACATTGCGATTAAAATGGATCTTCTTGTATTTAATTTGTCTAATAGTAAGCAGTGTCGGGGTAGGCTTTGTTGTTTCAGTTCATTGTTGTATTTCTGTATTTTCCATTCTGCCATCATAATACCTCAAGGTGTTGGCAATTACAGGCATAAAAAGGCAACATGGAACACTCACGCCACCTGCCTTACTTGTATGGCAGGTGTACACACAGATGGTTGCCCCAATTGTTTGTGGCCCAGTGAGGTTTGGGACTTGGTTCAAAGTTGCTGGGCCTATAGGGCCAGGAAGAAGGGTCCTGCCTCTTCTCCTTCTTCTTAAGAGGACTCCCTCTATTCCCAGGAGGGGGCTACAGCGCATCCTGGTGTATGGAAGCTGCCTGTGGCAATGGCACTTCCCATTGTATCGAAGTAGCCTGCTTCAGTGATTGCACTTCCAGGTTGTACTGAAGTCACCTGATTCATTGAGAGAGGTGTCCAGAGTTGCCTGCTTCACTAAAGGAAGATCTCTCAGAGAGGGATCTCTGGCACTTCCCAGTGTAGGGAAGTAACCAGCCCCAAATAGTGAGTCCTGCCTTGGCAATGCAGGGCATTGCCAGGTGACTGGGCACCGGGTACTGGTCACCGGATAGTGAGTCAGATGATGGTCAGTGAAGATCCGTCACAAGGCACTGCATCACCAGGCACCGGGTCACTGGTCACTGGTTGGTATGTCAGATGAAAGTCAGCGAAGATATGTCACCTGGCACTCTGTCACAAGTCACTTCGTAATCTATCTAGTGACAGACATAGAAGGTCTGTTACCAGTTACCTGGTGCTAGATACCTGGCACTGGGTGGTGGGTGCTGGATCACCAGGCACCAGGCACTGGGGTTTGGATATAAGTCACCAGACAAAATCCAAAGTAGCATTCATAGAGTTTCTATCACTGGGTACCAGGCAGCGATCACCAGACACTGATCACCAGGTACCGGGTACCAATCATTGGGCATGGCGTATGGTGGTGGTCTTCAATATTCAGTCTTGGGTGACTGATCACAGAGCACTGGTCACTGAGCACAGAGAGCCGGGTGACAAACGACAATCAACATATACTGGGCATCGGACATCAGTCTGACTGGGTGCCATTGGGCTAGAGGAATGGATTGGTTTGATAACCACTCCCTTTCTCTGTGTTTTCTTTCAATCTCTATGAGGAATTAACTTTAAGTTTTGAGAATGAAGTTGAAGGTAGGAATCAGGTCGATACCCCTCCCTTTTCGATGTTCCCATTCTACCGCACTGGAACTTGGGGACTTCCACTACTACCTGGTGGTGAGTTGGCCATGTCTTCTTTTCCAGCCATGCCACCATGGATGGCTTAGATGTGGCTCCATGGATCAGCAGACCAGGCATGCCCAAAATCTCATTATTGAGGGAAGGGGAGGGGGATGACCACTCTCTGCCTCTGGCACTAAGAGGGAATTTCCAGTCCCATTCTCCAGGGAGAGAGGATCGAAGAACTAGTCCTGTCTCCTCCTGTGAACAGAGATGGTATGATAAACCCCTGGTCAGGAAGTTGCATTCTTCCAGGTGGAGATGAGATGAAAAAGTCCTGCTTTCACCTCAAGAGCAAAGACAGGACAATGAACTGTGGATTTTTGTGGATGCAGATGAGTTCCCAGATGAACCCACCACACGGGGTCCTTCTCATGAGTTGAATTCATTGTCTTCATCCCACCCACCTGGTCAGGTAACAAAGGAGGAAGAACTGTGGACTTTTGATAAGGTGGTAAACGAGATTTACTGCCTACTTCCCCAAATCTGTGACAGAGACTTAAGGATCTTTGGAGGCTAGGCTCCTCTCCAAGTCAGACCTGCTATTGCTCCCTCACTCAGCAATGGTGAGAGAGCTGATGCAGAAATTGTCTAAAGGCCAAGAAGCAGCCTGATGACAGAAGGGGTGGTCTGTCCCCTTTTCTATGCTTTGGCCCCTAGTCTCAGCTAGTAGCTGCAGGTCCATTTGCCGACTTGGCCCCTTAAGCCCCCCCATGTTAGATTCGAGTGCCTCCCGGGTGGGGATTTCAGCAGGAATCTGGACCTGTCTGCATGTCAAGGCTCTCAAGCCTCTGGAACTGAAGGTTTGGTCACTAAATACCATAACAGCCTTGCAGAGACTGTTAGAGGCAAGACATCGAGATGTGCCATCGATGTCAGTGGTGCTTTCTGTAGAGTTCCTTCATCTCCATAGGGATGTGGCTTGGAAACATCCAAGGTTTTGCTGGATTGCAGCAAAAGCCTTTTATGGGCTTCCCCTCTGGATACACACATGCTATTCAGAGGGCTAATCCCTACATTGGCCTCTCAGGATTTTGGGGATGAGCAATGCCAGAACCAGGCCCAGCTAAACTTGTGAAGAAATACACCCATTCTGGAAGGTCCACGGCTCTCCGTCAGCAGTTTAAACAGAGAAACAATAAAAATAAAAATAATTCCCAGCTTAAAACCCCATTTCACCCATAATTCTCATCACAAGGTGGCAGGAGGGGCCAAGGGAGGAAGTCTACAGACCCCTCCCCATTCTCTAAGGAGGCAGGCTGTCACCCCTAGTAAGTTACAACTTCAATTACAAAATCCCCCTTTTCCAAATTGTCTCAGTAGTTGACAGAATATGCCTTTCTTCAGATATATGGTCAGATCTCTTGTACAAATGCATGGGTCCTTTCCACAAAAAAGGAGGGTTACCAGCTTCATTTCCAGGACACTCCACCTCTTTCAAGGACTCCCTTTCTGTTCCATCAGCCTCAGCTTGTGTCTCCATGGGGAGAGGTGTACTTCCTTCTAAGGAAGGTTGCAGTAGAGAGGGTGACAAACATAAATCTGGGATTTTATTCCCGGATTTTCTTAGTTTCAAAGTTAGGGGGAAAGTTTTGACTCATCATCAGTTCTTCCCCTTTGAACAAATTCCTTCTGGAAGAGCAGTTGAAGGCGGAGAGAGAAGCCTCAGTCAGGAATTCCATCAGGCCAAACAACGGGGTTGTCTCCATAAATTTCCAGGATGCTTATCTTCACATTTCCATCTTTTCAGCCCGTATGAAATTTCTGTGGTTTTCTCCAAGGATCTTCCAATTTCAGGCTGTTCCTTTAGACCTAGTTTCCACCCCCAGAACATTCACCAGGGTGAGGCTGTGATGGCAGCTCATTTAAGGTCCAAGCTCCAGTACTTCAGTAACTATTTGATGCACAATGTCCTAGGAGGTGCCCTTCTGAGGGATCTGTCTCTTTGTTCGGAAAAGGTGATTCAACAAGGCCTAATTCCCAGTCAGGAGAAGTCAGATCTTATCTCTTCTCAGAATTTCATTTCTATGGGAATGAATTGTCTCACTTGTCAAGGAAGAGTCTGTATTCCTCCGAACAGAATCTCACAAATACTTGCTCTCTTAGCTAGACTTGATGAGAAGACATCATTGTCTGTTTGTCTCTACCGTTTTCTCCAGGGGACTCTGAATGGAGAAGCGGACTAAGTTGCCTTAGAAAGGCTTCATATGCTACCCCTCCAGTTCTGGAGACCTCACAAGGACCATCTTTCTGTCCAGATCCCCTTAGGATACAAATGTCATCACCATCTGAGTTTGTGGAGAAATCAGGAAAGATTTCTGTCCAGAGTTTCAATTTACTGTCTGGAACCTCACATCTTCCTTTATACCAATGCCTCAGATTCAGGCTGGGGGGCTCACTTAGAGCCCAAGATAGGGCTGGTTGTCTCTGGAAGAAGCTTCCTTTCACATCAACAATGTAGAAATGCTGTCTTTTTTATAGCATTTCAAAGGTGCATCAACTTCATTAGTCATCTCAGCATCATGGTACACAGACATCACTTTGGTTGCAGCACACCTCAGACACCAAAGGGGCACTCATGCCCCTTCTCTCTGCTTGGAAGTTTGGAACCTCCTCAGTTGGACAGCTTTGAAGGAGATTACTCTCGGAGTCTGCCAAATTCCGAGCAAGAGGAATGTTCTGGCGGATAGCTTGTCCAGACTGAGGCAAGCAGTCTTCGTGAAATGGTCTCAGCACCAGTCAGTAGCAGAGACACTTTTTCATCTGTGGGGAAGGCCAGTGGTAGAAATGTTTACAGTGAAACAGAACAACAAGCTTCCTTGCTATATTTCTCTAGTGCCAGACCAGAGGTCATGGGCGATGGACACCTTCAGTCTGAGGTGGGATCGACTGTATGCCTATGTCTTCCCAAGTTTTAGAATAATCTCTCAGGTTCTTCACCAAGTCAGGACTTTCAACTCAAAACTCAACCTGATAGCTACCCTATGGTCTCAGAGAAATCATGATTCAGTGATCTCTTCGACCTGTTGGTCAACAATCCCAGGGAATTACCTCTGATAAGTCTTCTGCTGTCACCGACGGTCTCACATGAACAGCACACCTCAAATCCTCCACCTTCATGTCTGGCTTATATCACGCTATCTGTCCATTGAGACCAGTTTTCAAGCATTGTTGCCAAATGCATCATTTATGCTAGAAAGCTTTACATTTCTAGCTAAGTCAAGAGGAGTCTTTTTCTCCTTTTAATATGTACTTTTAATATTTTGGCAGCCACCATCTTGAGGTGACTTGTTCATAATATTGACAAAGTTTATCAGCCTATCACAGTGAGAGATCTCTCTTTCTTGAAAATCAAAGACCATGAGTTCAGAGCTGTTGCTACATCTTGGGCCTTTTAAATCATTCCTCCTTGGATGATGTCCTGAAAGCCGCCTTCTCACATTCTCACTACACATTTTCGTCATTTTACTTTCATTCAGTGGCATACCAGAGTGAGTCTATTTATGCTTTGGGTCCACTTGTGTCAGCCCAACAAGTTGTCAAGCCATCCTCCAGTCTGCAGTAGATCATCCTACTGACAATAATGGTAAGTTCACTTGACAGCGTATCTTAAGCCTTCAGACACCCACTGTGCTGGCATATTAAGCAATGCAATAATAGCAACTGATGTATTACTACCATTACAATTTAGATTCTTGGGAAGCAGAGACACTTTTTCATCTATGAGGAAGCGAATGGTAGGAAACAATATAGTAATGCAGTAACATAATTAAAATTATTCCCCATCCCCAAAAAAATGAACAAAACTATGTTTTGTTTCTTGAATCTAGACTCATTATGCATTTGGTATATTTGCATTTTAAGATGATTATTCAGAACTGAGGCACGTTGTTTTCAAAAATACCTTAGTCGATGTTTATTACTAATATAGCCCTGAGTTTGGCCAGTGAAAGACCTTTTTCCATCTGATTCTTTGCTTCAAAAATGGTGTCTGAGCAATGCAAGAATCACATTAACAGCTTTTGAAGCTATGATGACCTGGAGATCCCCTTGGATTTCATAAATGGAAAATTCCATTTGTTTTGTATAGGCAACGTTTGTTTCACAGAGACGATGTACAAAACTGATGTCACTGTGTGTTTGCTTCCATTAGCACAATCAGTATGCTTATGAGGTAGAAGCTACCAATGTTACTATTAATAGTACACTGGCAGGCCCACATTACTGGTATACTTTTTAGTGTATCTGTTACACTGGCAGTCTTTGTGCATATAGAATTTGTGTGATAGAGTTTGAACTGAAATGACTGATGGACTTTATTTTCAGAGATACATTATGCAACTGAACAGCACCTGAAATGTCTGAATTTTCTGTCTGATCACTGAATAATGCACACAGGCTATATTGGAAGGCTATGATCACTAGAGAATTAGGCACCATAAGTAGAATAGACACTAATATAATATTCAGTTATTTATTGCCACATGGGCTGATTCAGATCACATGGAGTACTAATTCATATTACTGGTTTGATTTCTATTTTAAGGATGGACAGCTGTAATAGCCAACTTGCCAATTTGGCACTGTTGATTTGTGCTAATGGAAGTTTAAAGTGCCCTTAGCTAAGGAATAGAATAGTTGACACTGATTAAATCATTAGTTGACACTGATTAAATAGAATAGTTGACACTGATTAAATGCAATAGTTAACACTGATTAAATACAATAGTTGACACTGATTAAATACAGTAGTTGACACTGATTAAATACAATAATTAACACTGATTAAATACAATAGTTAACACTGATTAAATCAATAGTTGACACTGATTAAATACAATAGTTAACACTGATTAAATACAATGGTTGACACTGATTAAATACAATAGTTGACACTGATTAAATACAATAGTGCATACATGTGACAGAAATGTAGTTTTTTGGGGGGTAAAACTAATTTTAATTATGCAATACTTACCCATCACTATTATATAGCTTTATTCCTTTTTCGTGTCGAAAAACTCGTCCGTTCGATGTGAAAACATTTTCCCACTTAAAGTGGAGAATTTGTCAACAAGCCACGTCACGCCCGTGCATCTCTCTGCGCCTGTGCGAACATTCATCTTTTTCATAGACGAAATTACGCCAGGGCATCAGAGCGGGGTGGGAGGAGGGCATTTGATAATAGTGATGGGTAAGTATTGCATAATTAAAATTAGTTTTACCCCCCAAAAAACTACATTTTAATAGCAGCAATACATTTACCCATCACTATTATATAGCTGAATTTGTCAGTTAGGTGGGTCGGCTGATGTTAAACTGATCAAAAACAGAGGAAAAATGTAAACTACTCACCATTTGAGGGGAGATGTCCACTTTACTATTTGCTGGAGTCCTTCTGGGCCACATGTTGTGCCGCAACTATGGGACCCAGAGAAAATATGCCTGCGCTTTGATGTGCTAATGAGCGGAGGTAGAAGGACGAAAAGGTAGTATGGGATCGCCAAAATGCTGCCTTCATGACGTCCTCCAGAGAAGAGTGATTTAGATAGGCCCATGAGGCAGCGACGGCTCGAACCTCATGGGCTTTTAGTTTCATAAAGGAAAGGTCTCTATCAGTAAGGGACTGGTAAGCTCTTTTAATTGTGGTGACAATCCACCTTGAAATCGTGGAGGCCGAAATATCAACGGAGCCCTTAAGAGGAAGGAAAAGACGTTTCCTACCCTTTCTTTTCACTTTTGAAGCATTTAGATAGAAACGCAGTGCCCTAACTGGGCATAAGAGCCTATCTTGATCATCCCCAGCACAGATTCGACTAAGACTGGGGATCTCTATAGGTGATGGAGCTACCGCAGGTAATTGATTTTTGGCTAAAAATCCTGGCTGACAAAGGAGGGAAACGGATTCAAAATTGCCATTAAAACGGAGACAGCCAGTGTCCACCGACAATGCATGAATCTCGCTACGTCTTCTCGCAGACGCCAAAGCGAGTAAAAATACCGTCTTGAGTGTGAGATCCTGAAAGGATGCCTCACTCAATGGTTCATAGGGGGTTTTTGTTAAGGACCATAAAACACCTGATAGATTCCATCTAGGCGTCAGAGAGCGAGTGACAGGTCTCTGTAGCTCAAAATACTTAATGAGATCGGCAAGGTGCGGATCTGAACCAATCTCCGAGCCGTGAGAGAATTTAAGTGTGTTAGAAATGGCGGCTCTATAGCCCTTGATAGTAGATACTGAACATCTTTTGTTCTCGAAAAGGAACAAAAGGAAATCAGCAATGGCAGTTATAGAGGAACAGCTGCGATCAACACGTTTCCTACTGCACCAATCACAGAAGATTCTCCACCTGGCATCATAGACCTTGGATGTAGAAGCTCTCCTGGCCTGAATGATGCAACTGGCAACCCGGCCCGAAAACTTGTTCTGGCGGATAGATCGCTTGAGATGAACCAAGCGTGAAGGTGGAGAATGTGTGGGCTGTTGTGTAGGAGGGAGCCCCTGTGTTGTGACAGAAGATTCCTCCGGTGAGTGAGAGATCTGGGTTGATCTATCAATAGATCTAGAAGATCGTTGAACCACGATCGTTGGGGCCATAACGGAGCTATGAGAATGATCCGGGCAGTGGAAGTTCTTACTTTTTGCAGAACTTGGGGAAGCAATTGGAACGGTGGGAAGGCGTATGCGAACAGATGATCCCACTGGAAGCTGAACGCGTCCACTGCCCACGCTCTCTGGTCCGGGACTGGGGAGACGTAAAAGGGGAGTCTGTTGTTGAGCCTGGTCGCAAACAAGTCCACGAGGGGCCTTCCCCATAGTGAGAAAAGGGACTCTGTCACTTCGCGGTGAAGAGTCCATTCTGTGAGAACTGATTTGCCTGACCTGGACAGACTGTCCGCTAAGATGTTCTTTTTCCCTGGGATGTGGCGAACTCGGAGGGAGATGTTCTCCGAGGTAGCCCAGCAGAGGAGGTTCCAGACCTCCACGCAAAGAGAAGGGGCATGTGTGCCTCCTTGACGTTGGAGATACGCTACGACGGACGTGTTGTCGGAGGAGACCATGGCACAACGACCCCTTACCCTGTCGACGCACCCTTGTAACGCTAGAAAGACAGCCTTCATTTCTAGGTTGTTTATGTGGAGGGACGACTCGTGTAGGGTCCAAAGGCCCTGAAGAGTTATCCCCTCCGGCTCTAGATGAGCACCCCAACCAGAATCTGACGCGTCGGCGAACAGGTAGGAGTGGGGATCCGGAGCGTGCATGGGGACCCCAGCTAGGAATCTGTCTCGATTCATCCACCATCGCAGATGATGATGGAAATCTGGTCCTAGAGGAATCAGAGCTGATAGAGAATCCTTGTGTGGTTTCCACCTTGCGAGTAGGAGAAACTGTAGAGGGCGCATATGGAGCCGTCCTAAGGGAACCAGATCTGCAGCGGCGTTCAAGGTTCCCAGTAGGGATAGGTAAAGGCGAGCAGACAACACGGTTTTTACTCGTAGTGTCTCTAAGAGTGCCAGGATTCGATCTATATGCTCTCCGGGAACCCGGACTAAGTTCTGGTTTGTGAGGAAGTTGATTCCTACATAAACGAAGTCTTGGGATGGAATCAGTTCTGACTTCTCGAGGTTGGGTAAAAGACCCAATCGAGTTACTGTGGACTAACAACGGAACAGATCCTGATGGAGGGACTGAACCTGAACGTTGTGGATTAACCAGTCGTCGAAGTATTGGAGGATCAGGGTTCCCCGTACTCGTAGATAAGAGACTATTACTCCCACAACTCGGGTGAAAACTCTGGGTGCGGAAGCTATTCCGAACGGCAGAACCCGGAATTGAAAAACTTCCTGGTCCAAGCAAAACCGGAGATATTTCCGATGAGGTGGAAAAATCGGAATGTGAAGATATGCATCTTGAAGGTCGATGGAGACCGCCCAATCCGATGGCTGCATCGCATTTCGGATTGAGGAGGTGGTCTCCATCTTGAAATGTTCCTCCAAAAGAAAACGGTTTAAGGGGGAGAGATCGATAATAAGGCGAAATTTCATACTTTTCTTGGTGACCAGGAAGATTCGGGAGTAGAATGCAGGTGACTGATCGTTCAGGACCCTCTCGAATGCCCCTTTTTGTAAAAGGGTATTTACCTCTTCCCTTAGTTTCACCAGATTGGACTGATGAAAGAATACGGGGGTCCTTGATAGTGGAGGTTGTTCCTGAAACTGAATACGGTAACCCTCGCTTACAAGAGAAAGGACCCACCCATCGTCCGTGATACTTGCCCAAGCCTCTGAAAAGAGGCCTAGGCGAGCCCCTACGGGGATGTTTGGGAGAGGAATGGATGGCAGGAGAGGGTGCGAGTCCCTAGGGCTGTCCCCCCCCCCCCCTCCTTCCTTGGGAAAGGAAGGTGGGTTGTAGAACTTCTTCCTAGGGGCTCCTCGGCGTCTAGGTCCACGCCTAGGACCTGACTGACGAGGAGGTCTCACTTGAGGTTGTGCACTATATTGAGGTTGTGCACTATATTGGGGCTGTATCGATGCACATTAGTATGCTTCCTGGCCGATTGCGATGGGCCAGGTGCAGTTGTGAAGGACCTATGTTGATGGTCCTTCAAATCTTGTGAGGCCACAGTGGGGATGAGACCTCCGAAGAGACTCTCAGCTTCCAAAGGAGCAGCCCTTAGAAGGTCTTTACTGTGGCTAAGTAAGACCCTCGAGGAGTCCAGTGCAACATCAGGTGCAACATTGTTTCTACTCAGAGTCCAGGGTCCAGTAGCCCAAGGGGGCATAAGGGGCCAATTATTATGAGATGTTGGTCCCCACATCCCGTATGGATTCATTGGTATAATAGGGAAGGGGGGGATACCGATCCGATCCCCTTCCCTGGTCTGCGACCTTCCGTACGACGAGGCCTCTGATTGTTGATCAGTGTGACGTCGGTGACCGGTACGAGAAGACCGGTGGCCTATGACCGGTGACCGGTATTGGATGACCGGTCACCGGAACGATGTGACCGGCGACCGGTGATCAACCAAAGACCGGTGACCGGTACCGGGTACCCGGTGACCGGTCACCGGCGACCGGTCACCCGACATTGACCGGTGACCGGACCGGTCACCGGTAAGTGACCGGTCACAAGACAGTGACCGGTGGACCGGTCACCCGACACTGACCAGTGACCGGACCGGTCACCGGTCAGTGACTGGTCAGAAGACATTGACCGGTGACCGGAAGACCGGAAGACCGGTCACCCGACACTGACCGGTGACCGGACCGGTCACCGGTCAGTGACCGGTCAGACGACATCTCAGATGTCCGTCTGTCTTCATTACTACCCAAGGTGCGGTGTAGCCCCTCCTCGAGAGGGTGCGACACGCTACTTTGGGAATGTTTGGAGTGGTACACTTCCTTCCTGGTGGAAGGAAGTAACACACTACTGCTCTTTTTCGTCTTCTCCCTTCCCGGGAGATGCGATTTACTCTTGGAGCGTTCACTGGCCCCTACAGGAGGGACCTCAACTATGTCCGGAGAGGCTGGTGCAGGCTCTTGGGGCCCCGGAATGTTCTTGTGAACTAGAGTGGCCTTCTTGCTGTATGTTGCCTTAGTCTGAGTACCTGTAAAAGAAAATCCAGAGAAATCAGACGATGAGGGGGATTTAACTATTTTTTTCCGCCCTCTATAAGTACGCCTGGAATCAGCAAGATTCCAGGTTTCATTGGTCCAATTTGTACAGATATTGCAGCGACTGTTCCGCTTACACTTGGAACAGGTAAGACAGTCTGAGTGTGTATCCCATGCGGCCTTCTTATGGCCACACTTACCAACAGACTGATTTGCTGGCATTGTTTCTTTTTATCTGAAATAAATATTATCTGAAATAAATATTATTGAAATATCAACCAATAATAATAACAACATGTAAACTCACCTTTAAAATCTACACGTAGAAAACTCACCTTTTTTTTGGTACGTCGCGTACTCTATACATACCCGTTCACCATATACTTTGCGGGCTATCTGCACCACAGTGGTTAGTTTGCTACAGGTAAACAATATACATATATATGTTCTTCCCAAGAGATATTAGAAGCTAGTTCACTTGACAAGCTTTATTGTTCTCAGGAAAATACAAGAAAAGCATGCGACGCGACACGCGTAGATATTAAAGAAACAATTGAAATAGGTGGAGAATAATATATAAATAAAATATTAATTCTGTAAAATTATGCGCCTGTTAATTGCGGCGCTATCACAGTTGTTCTATGTCGCGTTGTAATGACATAGACGACTTAACGTGTACCTGAAAAGAAACAAGATATATTGTTTACCCTAACCCCTCTAAGGGTAGAGTACACGTGGAGAACTAGAAAAACTCTTCCTAGAACTAAACACTGACGAATAGCGGCATAAAACACATATAGCCGAGACGGACAACTGTAACACAGATGAATTTAGAAGGAGGGAAGTCCGAAATGTAGTTGAAAAACCGCAGCAGACAATTTCCTCAGGTTATGTTTTTGCGACATAACCACCAGGTATGGCGTCCATGAAAAAGATGAATGTTCGCGCAGGCGCAGAGAGATGCACGGGCGTGACGTGGCTTGTTGACAAATTCTCCACTTTAAGTGGGAGAATGTTTTCACATCGAACGGACGAGTTTTTCGACACGAAAAAGGAATAAAGCTATATAATAGTGATGGGTAAATGTATTGCTGCTATTAAACCTGGATTTCAGAATAGTAAAGCAGTAGATTTTTATTGGCATACATTTTTTGTTTCAGGGTAATGGAAAACAAAACAAGTGCATTGTTTTGGCCATAATATGTATTCTTTTCATACTATGATAAAACAGCAAGTTTTGAATATGAATCAGATTCAGATTCTGACAGAAAATGTTAAAGTTATAATTAATTAATATGAGTCAGTATACTGTCAAATAATGAAAAAGAAAATTTGTTTATCTGATAGTTCACTGCAAAGATTATTTTTTTAAAATAAAATCCAAGTGCAGTTTTAGCTTTCTTCACAAAATCACTTTCTAGTGACCACTGATGACATTCATTAAGCTTCACACTTAACAGGCTCTTAATAGTTCTCTGGTCCAGATTTCCACTTGAATCACTTTATTTTTGCTAAGAATGGAGAATGTCCTCACTGTATCAACATTAGAATGTTGCACTGACAGGACAACCACGCTCAGCCTGCAAAGAAGTTCTAACTTCAGTGTTCCTTTTGCTGGGTTTCTAAGGTTGCTGACTGCTCTCCAATACTCCTCCAAGCTATGTTCACCCCAAGGAGGAAGTTCATGACTTGGACTTAAGATGGATTCTTGAGCCTCATCCTCAACGTCTTCTTTCTCTTCATGACTCAGATCCAAAAGTCTGTTGGCAAGTTTCACCACTGTAAATAAAAAAAAAGATTGATTTAGACTTCAAAATAAAAATGAAAAAATACATGATGTATTTATGCTTTTATCAATAATTTAGCCAAACTTTAAAATTAATTATCTTGTAATATATTTATAACATATTTCATCTAGTACTTGAACTTAATTTATGTGCATGAAAACTTCAAATAGTTTATGAAACACAAAAGATGCATACCTTTGAAACACACAATGCAAACTCGGGACCTTTGCTACTTGCCTGCACACACTTAAACTCTAATATCCAACTTGTAATATTTCTTAGCCGGTGGTTTCTTAGCATTGCGAGAAAGCACACTTTTCGGCATTTTGACATGAATTGAACAAAAATTGTAAGAGCTGTCCTCTTAAAACATCTAAACAATTAAAACAATTAAACAAGACTAACATCACAATGCTTACTCTAGTGTGTCTGCTGAAATAATTTTGTATGGTCGATCTCTCCATTTTATCTCCCCTCCACCAAGGGTCGGCCAATTTTCATCAAAGACTCAGAAGACATCATCAACCACCTTTTAACCCTTTATTACATGTACTTATAACACCTCTAAAAACATCCCGCATTTGGCTTTAAACTATGCAAATTCCAACAATAAGGTAATCAATTAGCCGCTTGTTGTGTACACATGTCAGCTGTTCTTTAACAATTCTAATCCTATTGCTTTGCAAAGCAACACCGCACCTGTCATGGTACTGGTGGAACATTTCCGGTTTCCATTAGACTGGTTCTGGCTGGTTTCTCTAATGTGTTGATAGAATGCGTAATAATACCTTGTTTGTGGTTTTTTATTAATTTTTTTAAAAATTCTTAAAATTTTTAAAAGCGGTAGATTTAAACTAATAAACTGTATGTGCAGTAGACGACCTTAAAAACGGTATTTTGGCCTACTGCCGGTAGAATTATGTGTATGATAGTGGCTGATTAGAAGGCAGTTTGTAGCAACAAGTTTCAGTGATACCAAACTTGAATAAAGGAGTTGTATAAATCTTTAAGCTAATGAATATTGAAAAGACATTTTTTTTATTTGAAATTTCGTAACGGTGTTCCATGGCATGACTGGATTTATGTCTGGAATTGTGTTATAAGGAAGGGTATTGTAATGAAGAAGAGCTGTACCAATATACTTTATAATAAAGCAGAGTTTGTGCAAGAACATGCAACTGCAATTCATGCCAATTTCCCCCAAAATAAAACAAATGCATCGAAATTACACATCATATATGCAATCCATCCTTTGTTAAATCTTCCCTATTTATAAATTTTCCATTTTTGTTTGAAATGGAGGGGAATTCCTCCCTTATAATTTTTTGTTGTAAAATAGACCCAGATTGGCTCTGGGAATACCTTAGTTGATAAATTCATCGCATGTAAATAGGGTATACAGTTAATTTACTATTATGGGTGTTGGGTTTCTTATTCCAGATACCTGGTTCTGGAGCATGTGTCTGGAGGGGAGCTGTTTGACTACCTCGTTAAAAAGGGCCGCCTGACCCCAAAGGAAGCCAGAAGGTTCTTCAGACAAATAATTTCAGCTCTAGATTTCTGTCACAGTCATAATATCTGGTAAGGTTACTCAAACGACTCAGTAACTGAAGCAAAAATTTCCTTACTTGCAGCCAAGTGAGCTTATGGTACATTCCTGCATCTGTCATGAGTCTGTCAACAATTGAGATTTTAATTTCTTCTCAAAAACCGCTCAACAGAGTTTGATCAGATTTCACAGAAAGCATCCTAGTATGAAAACCCTTCAAGTATATACAAATTATACTGATCTGCCTTCAAGTATAGCTGCCATTACTAAAAATAGAAAAATCCCATCTTTCATCCATCAACATTGACTATTTTCAAATTCTTCTCAAAACCCACCGACCAATTTAAACCAGACTTGGCAAAGAGCATCCTGAAGGCCTTTCAAGTTTATATAAGTTATGCACATCTGTGATCAAGTATGGCAGCCATTACTAAAAATAGAAAAACCTTTAAATGACTTCTCCAAAACTGCTGAACAGAATTTGATCATTATTGACAGAAAGCATCCTGGCATGAAGACCTTTCAGATTTTTTACTTATTTGCAAATGATGCTGATATGCTGTCAAATATGGCTGCCATTACTAAAATAGAACAACCTTCAAGCGACTTCTCCAAAAGTGCAGAATAGAATTTGACCAAACTTGACAGAAAGCATCATGGCATAAAGAGCTTTCAAGTTCATACAAACAATGCTGATATTAAATATGACCAATACTACAAAAAAGTAGAAAACCTTTAAACAACTTCTGATGAAAAACATCTCAGTAGAATTTGACCAAATTTGACAGAAAGCCTCCAGGCTGAGCCAACACAAAATGTAGCCACCTTTAACTAAAATTTAAAAGAAACAATTAAACAACTTCACAAAAATCAATGAACAAAATTTGACCAAATATGACAGACAACATCATGGCATAGGAGGCTTTGAATTTTGTACAAAAGATGCTATCTGCCATCAAATATGAACTTTGTTGCAAAAAACATAAACCTTTATAAAACCTTTTATGAAAAACTGCTCAACAGAATTTGACCAACTTTACAGCAAGGAAATTGGTTTAAAAGGCATTACAGATGATTACAAATGTTCCAATCCACTGACAAATATGGCTGATGTTGCTAAAATAGAAAGAAAAAAAACAACATTAAGTCACCTCTTTACAGAAACTGCTCAGCAGAAACTTCTCAAATTTGACAGAAAGAACTCCGGTAATAAGGGCTTTCAGATGTATACAAATGATGCCAATTTGCTAATCAAATATGGCCACTATTACTAAAAATGGATAATCCTTTAAACTTCTCAAAAACCATTGAACAGAATTTGACCAGATGTTACAGAAAGTATTCTGATATGAAGTGTTTTTAATTTTTATACAAATCTGCCATCAAATATGGCTGCTGTTACTAAAACTAGAAAAAAGCTTTAATAATTTCTTGTAATAAACTGCTTAATAGACTTTGATCAAATTTGAGAGAACGTCTCCTAGCTTGAATGCCTGTCAGATTTGTACAAATGATGCTGTTCTGCCATCAAATATGGTTGTGTTACTAAAATGTAGAACATTTGCACAACTTAATCTTCAAAAAAATCACTGAACAGAATTTGACCAACTTTGACACAAAGCATCCTGCATAGGGGCCTTTCAAAATTGGACAAATGATGTTGATGTGCTATCGGATTTGGATGAAGATACAAAAACTAGAGAAACTTTGAAACAATTGTTGTTGCAACATATGCAATCAACAGCATGGGAAGAATTTTCAGCAGAAAGCACCATAATGACCCAGATTTCTTGGCTTTTGGACAAATGTCAGCTAGCTGAGCAATCTCAAACCCACTTGGACCATTTGTTGTTGTTTTTTTTTTTGACAATTCACAATTGTCAAATTTGCTGTGATCCTTTTGTGTCAGTTGTGACCTGACAAAAATAAGGTTCTCTTCTTGTCTCGTCTGAATAGTGAGATTTGATTCTCTACCTTGCAGTGTCAATTGTACTGTGACGGAACAAAGACCTGTACTTCACACATATACAGTAGTTGTTAATAGTACCTGCTTGTCAGTCTGTCAACAATTTGGTTTCTGCAAGGTAACATTACTGGGAATTATTGGATTTTAACCAAATTTGGTAAGCAATTGTTAGATTTGAACCAAATTTGGTATGCAACTGTATATTGACGAGACCTCAAGCAAGTTTGATATCCAGCCTTTTCTGTCGTCATTTAGAGGAGTTATGGCCCCTGATTGCCTATTCCCCTCCTCCCCTTTTATTATTTCTACAGCTTAGCATTCCCAAAGATTGTTAGACTTTAGTCAAATCTGGCATGCATTTCTATACTGATGAGATCTTGAATGAATTTGACTTCCAGCCTTTCACAACATCATTTGCAGGAGTTGTGTCCCCATGTTGCTTGTCCTCCTGACTTGTGGTTTGTGCAGCATAACTTCATGAAGGTTTATTGGATTTCAATCAAATTTGGTATGTAGCATTATATTGAAAAGACCTTGAAAGTGCTTGATTTCAAGCTTTCCACAACATTGTTTTCAGGAATTATTCCTCCTGATTGCCCATGCTCCACTGGACGTTTTTTCGCAGCAAAGCTTTACCAAGGTTTGTTGGATTTCAGTGAAATTTGGTTTGCAGCTCTATATTGATGAGACTTTGAATGAGTTCGATTTCCAGCATTCCTTGATATTTTTGTACAGGAGTTTTGATCCATTATTGTCTTTCCTCCGTACTTAGGCTTCCACAGCATAACTTTACCAAGGTTTGTTCGGTTTCAACCAAATTCAGTACGGGCTTTATATTGATAATACATAGAATGAGTTTTATTTCCATTATTCCACAACATCATTTACAGGAGTCATGCCCCCAGATTGCCTTTCCTTCAGACTTAGTTTCTGCAGTATTGCTTTACCAAAGATTGTTGGATTTCAAGCAGATTTGTCATGCAGCTTTATTTTGATGAGATCTTGAATGTCTTTAATTTCCAGTGTTCCACATTATCATTTGGAACAGTTATGGCCTCTGATTGCCTACCCTCGATTAGTTTCCTCAACATAACTTTCAGTTTTGCACCATGAGCACAGGATCTCGGGTTTCCTGCAAGTTTTTGTCCTATGTCCCCCAAATCTTGACCTGTGGACCCCTCAGGGTGCGCTTTTTCATCAGGAAAAAAATCAAAAAATATTTCTACAACTTTTCTTTAGTGGATGTCTATCCATGTCTATGTTGGAGCTAGCAATGGCCAAAGTCACTTAAGGTGATAAACAATGTAAAATAGCAATGAATATCCATTTTAAAACAATGAAAGTATTCAGGGTTTGTGGTAGTTGACTGAGTTGCAATGTAAAGGCTTTGATGGTTGCTAGTGTAAAGTATTTTTGAGGTTAAAGTCACACAAATGGCAAGGAAGATTTCATTTATTTTTTTAAGAGGTTGAAATTAATGGCAAAAGAGCCTAAATTTTTGCAAATATACAATTTGTCATTTAACGAATGAGTTATTAATTTGAAAAGAAAAGTAATTAGGAAAACACAGGTATTTATTATAATAAATCTTCGTAGATAATGAGTGAACACTAAAGTTAAATGAGAGCAAGATTGAGAGTTGAAAATTCCATTGTGCAGCTCATTTCAGGTTAACCAGATTTTCAAACTTGTTAATGTTTCCATGAATTACATGAGCACATAATAAAATGTTTATTGCAATAATGTAAATGTCCAAGGAAATAATGATAGTACAGTGCAGACCACAAAGTTAAGGTGGCATAACTCAAAGCGAATAAGATAATATCATTTTTAGCACTATTAGTACATTATGTACTAGTTTTCTTTGTCCCTTAAAAATGTTGTGTGTTCCCCCATGTTTACAGGTGGGGGACACAGTGTTCAGTGCCATTGGGATCCTAGGCGCAACACTAAGTTTATTAAAGAAATGTTGGATTTAAATATTAGTTATCATGTATCTTCATAATAATAAAACCCTGAGAAGAGTTCAGTCCCCTGATTGCCCATTCCCCTAGCTTTCTTATCCCAACACATATTCGTCTATTTAAGGCAGTACCAAGCAAAGTGTTGTGCCCTTTGCAATGCACCCATTCATACATGTGACAGAACCAAGGTTTCAAACCAGTAGATTTTTACAAATTATGATCAGTAGATTGGCTTCAAACCAGTAGATTTTTTATCGGCATAAATTGTATATGTTTTCAGTAGGATTGAAAACAAAAGAAGTGGATACTTTGGCATAATATTTATTCTCTTCATACTCTAGTAAAACAGTAAGTTTTGAACATGAATCAGATTCAGATTTTCTGATGGAAAATGTTAGAATAATAGTTAATTTATATGAGTAGGTATACTGTCAATTAATGAAAAAGGAAGAGTTTTGTATGTTATATAGTTCACTGCAAAGAATTTTAAAAAAAAAAAAAATCCAATAGTATTTTTAGTTCCTCCACAAGATCACTGTCTGGTGACCACTGATGACATTCATTGTGATTATTAGGTTTCACACTTAACAGGCTCTCAGTAGCTCTCTGGTCCAAATTTCCCCTTTAATCACTTTGTATTTTGTGAAGAATAGAGATTGTCCTCTCTGTATCAGCATTAGAATGTGGCAATGACAGGACATCCACGCTCAGCATGCAAAGAAGTTCTGACTTCAATTTTCCTGTTACTGGGTTTGTAAGGTTGCTGACTGCTCTCCAATACTCCTCCAAGCTATGTTCACCCCAAGGAGGAAGTTCATGACTTGGACTTAAGATGTTTTCATGAACCTCATCCTCAACGTCTTCTTTCTCTTCATGGATCAAATCCAAAAATCTGTTGGCAAGTTTCACCACTGTAAAAAAAGGAAAAATAAAGATTGATTTAGATTTGAAATAAACAATGAAAAAACACATAATGTATTTATGCTTTTATGAATAATTTATCCAAACTTTAAAATTAATTATCTTGTAATATATTTTTAACATATAATTTATCTTGGACTTGAACTTAATTTATGTGCATGAAAACTTCAAATAGTTTATGAAACACAAAAGATGCATACCTTTGAAACACACAATGCAAACTCAGGACCTTTTCTACTCGCAAGCACACACTTAAACTCTGATATCCAAGCATTGTTAAACTTGTAATATTTCTTAGCCGGTGGTTTCTTAGCATTGCTAGAAAGTACACATTTCGTCATTTTGACATGAATTGAAAAAAAAATGTAAGAGCAGTCCTTAAATTTTCCTCTTAAAACATCTTGAACAATACAATTACAGTCAGAGAAAACAAAAAATAAAAATACTTACTCTAGTGTGTCTGCCGAAATAATTTTTTATGGTAGATCTATCCATTTTAATCTCCCCTCCGCTAAAAGTCCACCGATTTTCATCAAAGGCTCAGAAAACATCGTGGACCACCTTTGATCCCTTTATTACTGATAATGCCTAAAAAAATGCATCCTGTATTTGGCCCTAAACTCTAAACTCCCCAAATTACAACAATAAGGTAATCAATTAACAGCTTGCTGTGTACACATGTTGGCTGTTCTTTAACAATTCTAATCCTATTACCCCGCCATGCATCATCGCATTGTACTGGTGGAACATTTCTGTTCCCCATTAGACTTGTTCAGGCTTGTTTCTCTAATATGTTGATAGAACATGTAGCAATACAGTGTTTTTTTATTTTAGTTATTCAATTTGTTAAAATTCTATTCATTTTCAAAAGCGGTAGATTTCAGCTATAAAACTGTATGTGCGGTAGACAGCTTTTAAAACTGTATTTTTGGCCTACTGCTGGTAGAATCACATGTATGCCCATTGCTAATAAGTCTTGTTGCTTTAGAGTTGATAAAATCAATAATATGTGATCTATTTCCTTGTCATTGTAAAGCTTAGATATTATAGGCATTCAAAGCAATATGCATTTTATTACTGAAGTCTTTGTTGTGTACTGGTTGAAGCTTAACTTTTATAGGAGAATATAATGATAAAAATCTCATGATCTTTGCTTTGGTATTCTGATTATGATGAAACATTTTTGAAGCAAGCTAAGAGATATATTGTGACTTGCTGGGGGTCAAGGCCAAATAAAATGTAATAGATGGATAGCTCAGACCTTTTTCATTTACTGACAAATGATGCTTTCACAACAAAAGTTCTTATTTAGATTATACTAGCACAAAACAAAACAAATGAACAGTAAACACAATTTATTCCTTTGCTTCCATCCAGGCATATATAAGTTTTCTTACACAAATTTTAGTGTTCAAATAGCAAAATATGAAATTTGCAAATATGTATAATGGTGTATATAACAGAGGTATGATAATCAAAGCATTTTAAAATGACAAGAACGATAACAGTCTTAAATAGCAGGTAAAAATCAGCCTAAATGTTCAATTAATCATAATTCACATAATCTCACATTCAAATAATCATAATCCCAAAACCAGTCTTGCACAGAAAAATGAATTAGTGGTTACTGAAAATTGTTTATGTAATGTACTGAAGTGGTACCGTATTTTGTAAGTCAAATCAAGGTTTGGAACCAGATTTGGGTTTATGTTTTAGATTTAAACGATAAATATGGTAGTGGCACAGTCTGAAACCGGATATCAATAGTGTCTCACGTGGGTTGGATCCGACACAGTGTGTCATTTTGTACTGACACAGCATGTCATTGTGTTGTGTAGATTATTTCAACATGCAGATCACACAAAACTACAAAATGGATGGCAATTTGTGATTTTAAAGGGATACGTGTACATGTAATTGATCAGGAAATTTGATAATGTCAATCAGAATACTGATTTTTCAATGGATTGGACTACAGCAATGGATAGCAGACGTCTGTGTTGATGACAACACAGTAATAGTGTCATCGGTCAAATAACTATGTGGAACACTTTTGTCTGATATGAAGAGGGGAATAAACATTAAACAACTTGAGAGAATTATTATAATCAGTATTGGTTGCATGTCTCAACGACAAAGTTTATATTGGAAAATGACCAATGATACAGTTGGAACAATGTATCCTGTATAATGTTTGTTTGGAATTCTTGGAAAATATACTATTTACAGTGTACACCTCTCCCTCAATAACTCACACACAATGGGGTCCAAAAACACAGACTGCAGCATAAGTGAGGGCATGAGTTACTGAGGGACCTCAGAAAAATTAAGAAAGGAATGGACATCAGTAGTGAAAAGAGGGGGTAAATAGTTGAATACTTACATGTATTTATAATCGCATTGGGAATAATTGTCAATAAATAGTTTTTCTAATGAAGTTGTTCACTTTTCTGTATAAATTATCTTTATTTTCTAGATAACCAATCTCTAAAAGATCATTAATATCAACTCCAATAGGTTTCAACACACATCCCATGTGTACCAGCGAAAACATTGTGTATTACATCACTGTTTTTTGGATGTTCTAGTGTTAGTATTAATTCAGAACACAACAAGAATTTTTTTTTTTTATAAAAATGATGAACATTTATTTTGAGAAATGACACCAAAACTAAATTTTTTGATTGTTCTATTAGTAAAATATTGATGCTGTGATTTCATGGCAAGTAATAGCAAAATTTCTGCGCATCCTTGAGCAAACCTCTGAGTACCAATTTTTGGAATTTTAAGTTCAAACTTATGAACTTGCTTCTCCATAATGAACCCTATCTTTGAAACTATGAACTTGCTTCTCCATAATGAACCCAATCTTTGAAACTTATGAATTTGCTTCTCCATAATGAACCCTATCTTTGAAACTATGAACTTGCTTCTCCATAATGAACCCAATCTTTGAAACTTATGAACTTGCTTCTCCATAATGAACCCTATCTTTGAAACTTATGAATTTGCTTCTCCATAATGAACCCTATCTTTGAAACTTGTGAACTTGCTTCTCCATAATGAACTCTATCTTTGAAACTATGAACTTGCTTCTCCATAATGAACCCTATCTTTGAAACTATGAACTTGCTTCTCCATAATGAACCCTATCTTTGAAACTATGAACTTGCTTCTCCATAATGAACCCTATCTTTGAAACTTATGAACTTGCTTCTCCATAATGAACCCTATCTTTGAAACTTGTGAACTTGCTTCTAAATAATATACCCAATCTTTGAAACTATGAACTTGCTTCTCCATAATGAACCCTATCTTTGAAACTTGTGAACTTGCTTCTCCATAATGAACCCTATCTTTGAAACTTATGAACTTACTTCTCCATAATGAACCCTATCTTTGAAACTTAGTTTTCTTTGCTCTGAGTATGCCTTTTGCTTGGTTCTCTTGCTCTCCTTGCTCACAATTTCAAATGAGTAGGACAAACCACTGATAATGTTTGATACTTTAATTATGTTATTTACATAATACTATTTAAAACTGTGTTTGATTGCTCAATTGAAATGAGTTGACTCAACACATGACTGTGACCACTAGCTCTTATGCAGGTAGGATTTGCATGACTTTTAACTTTTTTTATTCTACCCCCCTTTAATTGATTTGATACAAAAGATGTAATTATTGTGATAACACAAAGCAGGTCTACTTTTAATTGACTGTATCTATGCAACATTACACTTCCACAATTTGGAGATCAAAACACAGTTGGCACTTAATTAGATTCTCACAGAAACAATCATGGGCATCACTGTAATGGTTGATTGACACTTTTCATGTTTGAATATAAGAGGACACATCAGATTTATGACAATTACACTGAAACCAAATTAAAAGATAAAACTGAAACATGAATTTCACTTGACAAAACTTATTTAATTGGTATTTATTTCTTGAAGTTTTGAAGGCATTACTCACATTTTAATTTATTGATATTTTGTTGTATATTGTTATTTACATGTACTGAGATTTTTTTTTAAAGAAAATTGAACAAAATATATGACTTCTGGTATTCAAAGTTGTGAATTTCATGATGTTGATTCAAATTTCTGAGAACTAACTGCCGTTTTTGATAATAAAACATGCAATATATCAAGGTTTAATTTACCAATTTTGGTCACAATTTTATTCATGTTCAGTAATTATGGGCCTATTTTGGGGGTATTTTTTATAAGAAATAGTGGGATCCACACCTGCCCTCACGTTAGAAGCGGGTTTGCGAGTTATCTGGGTGTGCTAAAACAAGGGAGTGGTGTAGAAACAATGTATCCTGTATAATGTCTGTTTGGAATACATGGAAATATAATTCATGCAATGTAGATACAACATTCATGTATAATGTCTACAATTTAAATCCAATATTAACAATGGAAAACCTAAAATTATAAGACATACATATACAATTTGTTTTTAATTTAAGGGCTGATCAATTAAATGACATAATTATACACAGTCGGCACTCTATACACTGAGGGTACTTGCTATGTGGGATAGTGTGGGTATTAACACATACATTTTTGTTTACAGTGATAACATTCACAGCTGATCACGATTTCTGAGTGAAAAAGGATCCCATTTAGTTGGTGTACAAATAATTTTGTTGAAGGCATCTTGAAAAGGTGATTTTAGGTTTTAGTATCTGTTTCAGGTCATCTTTTGTGATTAAAAGTCAATTTTGTTTCATACTGTCAAAGTTTAAACCAGTGTCTAGTCATTTATACAGTGGCTGATGTTTTACAATGATTATATCATGTTTGACAATGATCATAGCAATAAGAAAGCACCGTATATACTCATGTATAATCCCATACCAACTGTAAATTGCATAGACCCAGATCTGCCGTCGCATAATGCGCTGGCAGATATGGATCTATGCAGTTTGTAAGGACTAATCAGTAGAACAAAAGAACATAGACCCTGATCTGCTGGTGCATTATGCGATGGCAGATCAGGGTCTATGTTGTTTGCATTTGGACCTGGATAATATGTGAGTATATATGTCACACATTCTCTGCCATTTTATAAAGAGGGTCTGACATGAATGATACTGAAAATGACAGAGCAATAGTATTACATGGTACTTGAAAAATGGAGTAGCAAACCATGGAGCACCAAAACCTTGATTGATTTAATGTTATAATGGTGTCCAACATCGTAGTTGCTGCTTAGAGTTTTGAAGATATATAAGTGTTATCTCATTATGTTCCCAAAAAACTCAATTCACTCAAGTATAAAATGACTGTACCTTTAAAAGTTGTCATAATATTAGTTGTTCTAATTTGATCACATTTTCTACTTCTGTACATTAAATCAGGAACAAACTTACGACAAAACATGAAAACAAATTGATCTCATACTCCATTCTCATGCGCCAGTTTACATAAGTGAGCAAATTGACATTAATTTGTATATTTACATACATGTTTATTTTGTAGTATGAATGGATTTGCACATGTATACAAATTTGCATAGTATGTAAATCTGCACCATGTCTGAAGGTAGTGTAAAAGCAAATTAGCACCTGTTCAAATTTGTGTGGTGAACAAAGTTTGGCATGTGAATGCATTGCAAATTATAAACACGTGTATATTTGAATTTATTCTTTTAAAAATCAAGTCTGGAAATGATAAAATATAGTGATTATATTTAGATATTTCGCTAAGTTCAGTTTGGACATTGTGTCTGTTTTTTCATTGCTCATTAGTTAACGTAGAAGTGTCTATCTATCTCTCCTATGAAGTTTTGTGTCAAGGTATTGTATAGGATGGATGGGTAGATAGAAGAATGAATGGATACATGTATATGGGTGGGTAGATGGGGTGAATATACATTATGTATGTATGTATGTATGTATGTATGTATGTATGTATGTATGTATGCCCATCTTTCTTTGCATAAATTAGCGCAAGAAAGAAAGAAGTTACTGTTGATTTGGTGCAACTTTCTGGTAATGCTACACACTTGTAATTGTCCAACAGAATTGTATACATTTGAAATAGAAATACGAAAAACATATCTCTCAAACAATTTATATCAGCCTAACTTATAACAATCTTCATCTATTTAGGAATGGGATTAATCCCTTGGTAAACAATAAGTCAGGAACTCTAAGATTATGATTTAAATAATATACCGATGGGCAGGTTGGAGATAAAAATGTTCTCAAGTATCCAAAAACTCAGAGTACATGAGAAAATTGCTTTTCATTTGTGTCCCAGGTTTTAAAGTGTTCCAAGACTTGCATTCATTATGGTCTGTTCACATTTGAAAGTAAAATGTCCCATAGCAGCATCTAAATGGCAGTAATCTTCAGCTCATTAACCTAAGAAAATAATAAAATCGTAATTAGTGATACTTTGTTGAGAATATTTGTGTGGTTGCTTTCTAAATCTATCGGATCCTGATCATATTATTCTGAGTTTCATGTATATTGCTCTGCAGTTTAAGTGTGAAATCAGCACAACTTCTTAAAAGCAAGATATTTATTATCTTTTGTTTCCACAAAGTGAGCTGGAAAGTTGCATAATTTTCAAACAGAGTTCAAAAGTTAGGAGTATACTCTAAATAGTTTTAAAGAAAGGCTTACTATTCCTCAAAATACGAAGATTTATGCCAGAAAGTGACTACAGTGTCATATTTATTGAATATAATTGGTTATTCGGTAATTATTACAATTGTCTTAAAAGTAATTATTTGACCAATAATTATTCCATATGTCTGTTAAATAGTTTTAGCAATATAATGTTTGGAGAATAAATGAAAATTGACTGGTTTTGTCCCATACATGTATGTGTACACTGTGCTGCTCATTTTGAGTACCCTCTGTGTATCGAGTATCAGGATACCCATTGTGATTATAGATCATACAATAAATGTACATTGGTCCCCCTCTTTTAAGACCCCACACAAGAGAGGCCAACAAAATCCTTCAGCATGGTGGTGCATTTTTATCATTTTTACTGCCTCACCAGAAGTCAGCCCTCCTACAGGTTCAGCACATTTTCAAGTAAAATGGATACTTGCAATTATTTGCTCATGAGGTCTTCATCTATCTGCCATGAAATCCAGTCATTACCATATGGGTCCCATAGCAAAACCTCAACTCAGAATGCCAGAATTAGAAACCATACTTAAATTCATTCGAAAACTGAAATTGGAAATCATTTAGAAAAATATACTCTTAAATGAATTCAGAAATTTTGTAGTTGCATGTGTAATCATTGTAAATATGTTTACAAACAAAACTTTAAAATCAGAATTCAGATTTCGTGCTTAAGACATTGAATGACTACAGGCTATCCTTCTTGATTCCTTCTATCCAACTGTTGCTATTACTGTTCATCCATTTAATATATAGGTATTTATCTGGTTACTACAAATAGTATCTGTTAATTCAGTATTCACTATATCTGTTAAAAAAAACACAACCCCCCCCAAACTCCCCCACCCCCCAACAAAGAACTTAGTTCTGTTTACACATTTATCTGTTTGTCTTTCCATCCATCTGTCTATGTGGCGGACTACCCTCGTTACAAGGTGTCTGCTTTATTTGGTTGGTTATCGTTATCTAGAGGATGATTGACCTCGGTGTTATTGCCCGGATCGAGTAAATAATAAAATAAATTATGAAATTTATAGATGGAATAAATAGAGATCTGAGCAGACATATAGAACAGAATGACACGAGTTTCAGTACGTGAAATATAACAATTTAATCAATTACATAAACAAACTGGGATAATACATTACATTAGGAAGATACACTTCTTTTTGAAATAAATCATTTAACGAATTTCAAACACAAATATACTTATATAAATAGCTGATCTGTTTAAACGATAGAATTAGTTCATCATAGAATCGAGTGAACAATCAAAGTCATTGCCCTGTACAACTGCATAACCTGTGATAAGCGGGTCCCTCCAACTTCAACGTTGCTGTTCTCTTTGTTCTTTCGCTTTTCCCCTCCTCGCTCTCTCTATCTCACCTCTATCGGCCCTCAACTTTGTGTGGGTAGGTAGGTGGATGCATGGATACACAGGTGGATAGGTAGGTACATGGATGGAGCTATTTCCCCTTTCAAAATAAACAGAGAAGCAACCTAAATCTTCCTTCAAATATCCTACTGGGAATAGAACCTTACTCAACTCTCGTTACTTCAGATATTGTCCTATTGGAATTCAAACAGATACCAAAGGCTATCTGGTCAGGCCAAACCTGGCAGACAATAAACAAACCTAGTTTCAGAACATTAATGCATTTCTAACGGCTACTTCATCACTGACTCAATCTAACAACACACGAGACATAACAGTTTCAGTTCACGTCTTAATTATACAAATAAATCAATGAAATTCACTTCATGGCTTCACTACATTAATTCCAGTGAATACTCAGTCAAGTCTTTATCATACATGAAATCATCTAAGACAACTTGTAGCAAATAAAGTAATGCATGAAATTCTTAGAATACATGATTCCTATAACAATCAAGATGATAAATTCAAACAATTCGTCAAACTCATATAAAAAAAATTATTGTACTAATTCAGACAAATGAACTCAAACAAATAGTTATACTCATATCAAGAAAATTGATCTATGAAATTAAACAAATAAATTCATACAAATATAAACAAATAAATTCAAGCAAATAATTATATTGGTATCAATGAATAACATGAGATTGATGCAAATACCTTATGCTTTCAAGACTCGCTCGCTTCTACCGCCAGAATTGTGTCTGTCAACTTTCCAGACATCCGGTCCCTTGAATAATTGTTTTTATGAGAGAACTTCTTCTAAATTCAATTTCGTAGTCAATATCTATTTTCTCTTGCAGAAAAACGTAGACTGATTAAATTTTGCGATGGGGGCATATTAAAACCCTGAAATTTCGTGTGGGAAACATGCCCCTTATTTATCGTAGCCAATCAGGATTAAATATACATGTATCTACCACCTTTTATAAATACGCGCCAAAATGCGGTCATCGTAACCCTCTAGATTTTTAAATAACCGATTCTGGAGAATTTCCAAAAGATAATGCAACTTCTACTTGCTTCATATCTAGTCCTGCAAACTGTCAACTTTGACATTTTTGATCTCTAGACCTCCAAATAACCTTCGTACCGTTAGGGCTACAATGAAGGCTTAATTAAGAATCAATTTCGCCCCTCTAACACGGACATTAAAACCATCGCAGTCTAGCGATTTAATATGGTATTTTCCCTCATAAATCTAATTTATTGCTATCTGCCAAAACTAATGTGCTCTTTATAGATCGACAGAAATTTGCACCCTTACAGTCTATACTGTATGTCTGACTGCTTGGTGTCCATCCAGTCAATAAATTGTTCATGGGGTTGGGCTTCCTGTGATGTTAACTAGGCTGTTTACCAATCTCTCTGTGCCCTTTTTGATCCAAGTTCTGTATGTGTAGACAGTTTTGATGAACTGTGGGAACTTATAAATAGATGAAGTTGATTTTGATATTTAAAGAAAGAACCCCAAAATATACATAAATCCAGTTAGGATATCAAAATATATCCAAGTCCAGTTAGGATATCAAAACATACACAAGTCCAGTTAGGATATCAAAACATATATAAATCCAATTAGGGTATGAAAATGTACATCCAGTTAGGATATCAAAATATAGACATGACCAGTTAGGATATCAAAACATACCTAAGTCCAGGTAGAATATCAAAACATAGTTAAGTTTAGTTAGGATATCAAAACATAGACAAGTCCATTTAGGATATCAAAACATAGTTAAGTTGAGTTTATATATCAAAACATATTTAAGTTTAGTTCGGATATCAGTTTTCAGTTGTTGTCTCCCTCCTGTAAAATCTATGTCTAAGGTGTTTTAGAGTAATCTGACCATTAATTGGTAATTGAGCATGATACCAGTTTTGAATGAGAGAACATTGTATACCGTACTTAATACTGGGAGATCGGGCTATTGGCTGTAATACCGGCATGGAATTTGTCTTTTTTTTTTCCTTTTCCAAGAATTTTATCTGTGCTTTCAACTTCTACTTAGATTCTGCCTAAAAATCATCTTGTGCCTATCTGGTGCAAAACTGATGATTAAGGTAGCTTTTATTGGTACCCTGCTTTTGAGATATTTATGTTGAGAAAATCCTCAAACGTGCATTGTTTTGATTGTTCAGAAAGTGTGCTCTTACTTCAGTCAAGAAGTACATGTATTGTGTACTGGGTCATCTAATGCACAAGATAGTTTTATTTTCTCAGATGCTAACATTGATGTCTAGGGAAAATGAATTAGTGGTCTGAGCCCAATATGTGGAGCATTCATCATTCCAAGCTCATTATTAAATTAGGCTTCCATATCAGTTCTCTGTCAGGTTACTAAGATTCCTGTACCATTGCTGAAGCAGTCAAATTGTGACCCCAGACACCCTTGGGCCATGGCTGAAATCAGTTGGTATTCCTGATCTAATAAGGAATTGATCCCTCCTCCCCTCTTATTGTTCTGAAAGTACATACAGTCAAACCTGTCAATAGCGACCACCCATGGGAAAAGGCAAAACTGGTCTTTGTACACAGGTGACCTTTGTACACAGGTTCACCTTTCAAAATTGGTTTTTAAACAAATACCATGCACAGAATATCATTATCAGTATTATTATTATTATTAGTAGTAGTAGTAGTAGTAGTATTAGTAGTAATATTATTATTACATTATCAAGATCATTTTAAGTGCACTATTCAGCAAAATCATAAAATATGTGTACATGTATATGATTTCTCTCTCAAAATTATGTTCCACACAAGATTACTGAATCCTGCTCACTTTAATCCATCCAATAAATGAAATTATCACTGACTTAAAATAATCAATGATCTTAGTTTGTTTTGTGCAATATGACAAAACACTAATTGCACTACTGATTGACAGCTTACATATGACTGTAAAACAGATGACTGACACTTTGGTTGGCCAGCTTATTAAATTAGGCTTGGAAACAGCTGTTCACACTTCAAAAACAATATCTGGATTAGATAGTTGCTCAACTTGCCGAGATTAAAAGACAGTTGGTTTATGTGAGAGGCCTGTGTCGAATAGGGAATCAAAAGAAACCATATATGGCAGTTCTTTGTGACCCATGAACTGAGACTTTGCCTGCCTTTTACAGACAAGTTTTAAATATTGAATAACCTCTGACCCTTATGATTAGGGTTGTAAGTAGTTTCTCTGCTCAAAGATGAGCTTTATTCTCAAAATTGGCCATAATATCTTGCTTACGCCTAAATAATTCCTTGGATCTGAGCTCGCCCAACTTCCATTTCTGATGTGACTTCACAACTACTTTTTCCACTATCCAGCAAACAAATTGCTTTGACCCTCTCCTGTAAGGATAAAAACTGCCTCGCTTTCAAACCTGACATATTGACACCTTCAGGTTAGACTAACATTGTTACTGGATTGTGGTGAGTACAAGCAAGATATGAAATGTTTATACATCAATTCACATGGTATGCCTTTATCTAAACAATATCTTGCTCATCAAACAAATGTCTAATTTGCATACTTAGAGAGGTCACTGTTGATACGCTCCATTGACCGCTTAAGGCAGGGTGAAACCATTGTTGGTTAGGAAACACCTGGCCGTTGACTGTAGAAAACAGGTGACTGTTACACACAGGACATTTATGTCTGAAATTTGTTGTGGGGTCCAGATGACTGATATGTACAGGTGACTGTCAGGACAAGTTTGACTGTATATATGATAATGATACTTTTGTCATATACGTATCAATTTTCAGATTATCGAATAAAATTCCTATACATAACTGAAAAACAAAAGAAATTCCTTACAATTTCAACCTTTTTAATACGAGCTTCATCTTAAATCATAAACTGAATTACATTTTGATCAGCTGATATGCACATGATTATCTCAGTTTGATGAATGAAGCACATGTAGTTCCAGCATCTTTTGAGAGTCTGGTAATATGGAATCAGAAAACATCATCGTTTAGAAGACCAAGGTGTGACAACATAGATTGAATCTATGAAGGGTGTAAAGTTTTAATCTTTCGTTTGGAATAGAATAGATTGTATACAATTAACATACTAATGTATACTGTATATTTTGAAGGGTTTTAGATACAGATCATTTATCAGTCAGAGCATATTATTATAGTGACCAAATTTAATTATTTCAGGTGGTATTGTAGTTATCTATGTCTTAGATGAGAAGATATATTTGTATATAATTCTCTAAATTCTCTTGATACATTTTAATTATTGTTTGGCTAGGATAGAGGGGTACATCTGTATTTGCTGTTAATTATTGTGATGTGATTCCTGTTAAATATGGTGTTATCTGTAGCCACTGTGGCCCAGTGGGGGGATGTTTCAGGCAATTGAAACAAAGGAACCCATTATTGGCCAGAAGGTGTGTTTGTAGACTTACATAAATCACTGATAGCAAGTTTCTCTTTATAGCCCAATATTTAGTTTTGTGACCATTTGTTGTGAAATTAGTAGCTCTTTTAGCAGGTGTAAAGTGCTTAAAATAGAGTTAAGTAGTTACAGTGTAATTTGGAATTAATTAGCTCATAAAGAAATATTTTGCAAGTAATTTCACACTTAGTATGACATTTTTAGAAATTCTAATACACATTAAATGTTACAAAGGGGGATGTGTGGAGAGTGGATATAAGGATATAATTTGGTTATAGAATTTAGGTTTTGTGCATTTTGGTTTGTATACTAGACATAGATAAATGTCAGCAGTTAACACAATTAGCCCTGTAAGTTTAGCTCAGCATTAAGTCTAGTATGGTCTTCAGGGAATTCTTTCTCTGAGTTCTGTTAGGATCCTTTATAAGCTAGGGTCAAATAAAGTGCAGAGAGTCAGCATGTAGAACTAGAAGGTTTAAAATCGAATTAAATGTGAAAAAGAAAAACCCTCTTGTTTGTCTTATTCCCCAAGCACAGTTAGAATAGATCATGCAAAAACAACAACTGGTGGAGAATTCAAAATGGAAATATTATTGTGTGAAATTATATTCAAAATTTTCTGCGTTTTTTGGGGATTTAGGGGATTTTTTTTTTTTTTTTTTTTTTTGGCTTTGCTGACTCAACGTGAAAATTCAATAGCAAAAATTTTAGTATAATTCATATCCAGGAATTTTCTTTTGGACTTTCTACACAATATCATGAAGTGATCGGTCTTCTGGAAACTTCTTTGGAATCCATATGTGCCTTGGAGTTTTTCTGTCATTTTACTGAATCAAAATGGATAGAAGCTGCATGGATTTCAGTCTGTTGTCACCATTTTCTGGTGATGGAAACCAAGATGCTAAATTATGGTAAACTCGCTTTTAACTTCTCACAACAACCAAGGGACTAAATGAGAACAGAGCAAAAGCAACACTACCCTTACTGTTAATGCACTACAATGGTATTTATCTCTGGCGCAAGATATAAAAGATGACATTAATTCGCTTCAAAAAGAATTCATCAGTAGATATGGTCCTGATGAAAGAGTACAATGGCAGAGAACAGCAGCACTATACCAAACATCTCAAGGTACCGATGAGAAAGTTGAAGACTTCATTGCCAATATAGTTTCCAAGGTAGCTGATCTAGAACTACCACAGGTACAAATCAAGCATATAGTCATCACTAGTTTGAAGCCACATATAGGACAGTTCATATTGCAACAGAATCCAGCAACAATCGACGATCTATGTCAAAGCGCGAGACTCGCAGAAATCACTATGACCGACAGTACTAAAGAGCAGCAAAAACTCATGGCAGCTATTCATAGACTGGAAGAAAAACTAGAAGCAATGTCAGTTGCAGTGTCATCCAAGCCAGATTTCAAGCGTTCACCAAAAGAAATTGGAAATTGGAAAAACCAGACAAGGCAGCAACCTGAAGTTTATGTATGGTGTGGATGATTTCCATGGCATGTAAAGCAGAAATGTCCAGCATATGGCAAGCAATGCCATAAATGTGGAAAGTTTAACCATTTTGCAGTATTATGCAGATCAGCCCCATGGACTCAGTCAACAGTCTGATTAGATACATTAAAAGTCCATCACAGTAAGAAAACGTAACAACCGTATCTCAGTAGCATACATGATACTACCACATCAGACATTAATAGAAATCACTCATCATTGATAATCAGTAATAAAAACAACAGCACTAATTGATACAGGACCAGCACTTTCATGCATTTCATGTAGTCAGCTGCAGCGTTTGGATAGCAATTTCAAATTGGAACCACCCAAAATTCCCTTTATCATTGGTGTTAATGGGGATCAACAAAGCCTCTTGGATATGTAACATCGGACCTAAATCTCAATCGACTCACAGTTACACACAGTTTCCATGTTTTTAAACATATACATTGTGACCTTATTCTTGGTATGGACTTCCTGGAAAGCATGAAAGCTACAATAGACTTGAACTCAAAAACAATATCCCTGTATGATGGATTAACAGTGTCTGCCTTAAAAAGTGAACATAAACAGAAAATAAGCCTTGCTAGAACAGTTGCCAGGATTGTGGTGCCTGCACACTGACACTGGCAATGAAAGACCTTTTAGGCAAAGATTTTACAGAACCAGCCCCATACAAAAAGCAGAAATTGACAGACAAGTTCAAGAAATGTTAAAGTATGATATCATTGAACCATTTACGTCACCATGGCAAAGCCCAGTGGTTTATGTAAAGAAGAAATCTGAGGAATATAGATTTGCAGTTGACTACAGGAAGTTAAACAAGCTTACAAAACCAGAAGTATTTCCTCTTCCACATTTTGATGACATGATGGATAGCATTGGCCAATCTTCTGCCGTATATAATTTTCAGTGCTTGACATGTTTTCTGGCTTCTGGCAAATCAAGATTGATCCTGAGACAAAAGAAAAGAGTACATTCGTCATATCCGATGGTTGTTATGCATTCAAAAAGGATCCATTTGAATTGTCCAATTCACCCATAAAAGTTTTCAGCTTACCATGACAAAACTACTGCAAGGTTTGACTTATAAACATGTTCTGTGCTACATTGATAATGTGCTGGTGTATAGTCATGCCCTAGAGGAACATTTCTCTAATTTGCAGGAAGTATTTGATATACTCCGTAAAGCGCACCAATCTTAAATTGAAGCCATCAAAATGTTGCTTTGCAATTAAAAGGGTCAAATATTAAGGACATGTTATTTCCAAAGATGGAGTGGAGATTGACTCAGATAAGACTAAGATAGCGTCTGACTATCCAAGACCAAAGAATGCACCAGATCTCAGAAGTTTCCTGGGATTATGCAATTACTACAGACGCTTTGTAAAAAACTATAGTAACATCTGTGCACCATTGAACAGCCTTCTCAAAAAGGATGTACAATTTCAGTGGACTGATCAGCGTGAATCAGCTTTTAACAAACTGAAAACAGTTCAGACTATAACACCTGTCTTAGCTTACCCAAACATAGACAAACCCTTCATTCTCTCGACAGATGCTTCTGGACAAGCCATATCTTACATTCTCAGTCAAAAAGATGATCAGGTTAGAGAACATTCTATTTCATATGGAGACAGAGCATTACATCTATTTGAAACGAAATGGGCCGTATCCGATAGAGAAGGTCTAGTGTTAGTGGATGGAGTAAGGTATTATAGACACTTTCTTGAACACCAGAAATTCACTGTTGTCACTGATCAAGCAGCCTTAAAATACTTTAAGGTCATTAAAAATCCAACTGGACTTGGGTCACTGGAGTAGGTTATTACATGGATTTCATTATGAGGTCACAAAAGTTGTGCCAGGCATACCAATGCTGACTCTTTATCAAGGATTCCATACAGAGATGCAATAAATGACAATGAGGCTGCTCATGGTGACACTAAAACTCACTTGAATATATTGTTTACAGCATCAATGAATCTGTAATAGTGACCTTGGAATGTGACCCTCCATGCTCCCCCAGCAGGGTGCAATCTCAGCCAGTCTCTGTGTACAGTGTAGTAGACCAGACAGTGGATAAGCAGCCAGTCTCTGTGTACAGTGTAGTAGACCAGACAGTGGATAAGCAGCCAGTCTCTGTGTACAGTGTAGTAGACCAGACAGTGGATAAGCAGCCAGTCTCTGTGTACAGTGTAGTAGACCAGACAGTGGATAAGCAGCCAGTCTCTGTGTACAGTGTAGTAGACCAGACAGTGGATAAGCAGCCAGTCTCTGTGCACAGTGTAGTAGACCAGACAGTGGATAAGCAGCTAGTCTCTGTGCACAGTGTAGTAGACCAGACAGTGGATTAGCAGCCAGTCTCTGTGCACAGTGTAGTAGACCAGACAGTGGATAAGCAGCTAGTCTCTGTGCACAGTGTAGTAGACCAGACAGTGGATAAGCAGCTAGTCTCTGTGCACAGTGTAGTAGACCAGACAGTGGATAAGCAGCCAGTCTCTGTGCACAGTGTAGTAGACCAGACAGTGGATAAGCAGCTAGTCTCTGTGCACAGTGTAGTAGACCAGACAGTGGATAAGCAGCCAGTCTCTGTGTACAGTGTAGTAGACCAGACAGTGGATAAGCAGCCAGTCTCTGTGCACAGTGTAGTAGACCAGACAGTGGATAAGCAGCCAGTCTCTGTGTACAGTGTAGTAGACCAGACAGTGGATAAGCAGCCAGTCTCTGTGCACAGTGTAGTAGACCAGACAGTGGATAAGCAGCCAGTCTCTGTGCACAGTGTAGTAGACCAGACAGTGGATAAGCAGCTAGTCTCTGTGTACAGTGTAGTAGACCAGACAGTGGATAAGCAGCTAGTAGCAGGTTTCATTTGGAACAGAGGGGAGGAAATCAAAAAGTTTCAGTCTCTGTGTCTTGACTTGGCCCCAGTCAAGTGTTACCTAGAAACAGGCCAGCTGCCTAGTGACTTAACAAAAGCAGCAAAGACAGTAGCTGAATGTGAGCAATATGCCATGCTTGATGGACTTCTGTACCATTTGTGGGACTGACCTGCTAAGAAACTTCCCAAAGAAATCCGCATTAAACAAGAGTTAGCCATTCCTACAGATCTACTCCTACAGGTCTGTGTAATGAAATTCTACATAACTGTCATGATACTGTAACTGGAGGAGGACCTCAAGGCTTTGACAGAACTTATGCAACAATACAGTCAAAGTACTACTGGCCAAAAATGCATACTCAGATAAAAGACTATGTTAAAACCTCAGAGGAATGCCAACAAGCAAAACAGCCTTCTCACTCTACCAAGGCACCCTTCCACCCAATGCCATGAGTTGGAGTATTTAATCACTGGCATATGGATATTCTGGCCCATCAATTGTAACAAAAGACAAATACCAGTATATAGTGTTTTGTGCGTAGACAGTTTCAGCAGATTTGCAGAAGCATTTCCATTACAATCTCAAGAAGCAACTGAAATAGCAGATATATTGTACAAAGAAATAGTTGCCATTATGGAGCTCCTACAGCTCTTGTCTCTGACTGTGGCCAGAATTTCCTATCACATATCATTTCGGAACTCTGTAATAAAATGGATATTAAACGCTTCCATACATCGAGCTACCATCCTGAAACCAACTCCACATGTGAGAGATTCAACAGGACATTAGCCCAATCTATATACACCTGTATTGACAAAGTGCAACAGGACTAGGTTTATTTGTTGCCAGGAATTCTAATGGCTTACCGCAAGACAAACTAGTCTTTAGAAGAGAAATGAGAGTTCCACTGGATGTTTGTCTTGCTGACCCTACAATTGCCAAGAAGCCAGTAAAGGACACAAGCACAACTTATTTACAAAAACTAAAAACACAGATGGAAATAACGAGACAAGTGGCCCAAGTCAACATTCAGAAATCACAACAACAATATAAGGACTACCATGATAAACAGGCACAAGAACCCTCCATCCACCTAGGACAGAGAGTATGGTTGCTCAATCCAAAAGTACCCAAATGCAGATCAGATTAACTCCACAAAAAATGGACAGGACCATGATACATCAGTGACAATGGACCCAATCATACATATGAATTATGTAATTGTGCAAACCATAAGCTACAAAAGTCCCTAGTTCATACAAACAGACTAAAACCACACTTCAGTCCAGACGACAGAGAAGAATATTTGAATCAAACAACTCAGATAGCCACGCTGCAAGAGACCAAAACAGCAAAGGAGACTCGTACATTATTAGACACTAAAACAGATGGTAGCTGTTCCCCGATGACACCAGTCCACAGCAAGACAACTAGTTCCCCAAAACCTGCGACGGAGTTTTCATTGATGGCCTTGACATCAGATGACCCAGTAATGTCTCAGCCAAGGGACCAGTGGGGTATTGTTGATGCCATTCTAGCCTGCAGTCGGCATTGTAGCAAACGGGTGTACAGAGTTATATGGTGAGATTTCCCCAAGACAACATGGGAGTCAGAGGAAACCTTACCCCAATTTTTACTCCATGACTTTCACATTAAAAAAAATGCTAAATGGAAAAAGGAAAAAGTTTAGGAAGTGAAGATTCCATATGGACCTGTTCAGTTAGTTCTTAATTATGGACTTATTATATTTGATTTGCTGTGCTATACTTTCCTATAAACCTTTTCCTTCCATGTCTTTTCTATACCTCTTCCTTCCTATGGCATAACATAACATATATAAGCCCACACTTGGACTATTGACAGCTGTGTTGCATATTTCAAACAGATTTTCTTTGCAAACAAATAACTTGCTGTAAGGTAATATTAAAGCAGTGAATAGCACAATGTTAGTGACAGCTATTCTTAGGGTCATAAAAGTCTTTATGTCCTATGTGATGTCAGGATATTACCTGCAAAGTGATGCGACATTCATAGGATATTACCTGCAAAGTGATGCGACATTCATAGGATATTACCTGCAAAGTGATGCGACATTCATAGGATATTACCTGCAAAGTGATGCGACATTCATAGGATATTACCTGCAAAGTGATGCGACATTCATAGGATATTACCAGCAAAGTGATGCGACATTCATAGGATATTACCTGCAAAGTGATGCGACATTCATAGGATATTACCTGCAAAGTGATGCGACATTCATAGGATATTACCTGCAAAGTGATGCGACATTCATAGGATATTACCTGCAAAGTGATGCGACATTCATAGGATATTACCTGCAAAGTGATGCGACATTCATAGGATATTACCTTCAAAGTGATGCGACATTCATGGAATATTACCTGCAAAGTGATGCGACATTCATGGAATATTACCTGCAAAGTGATGCGACATTCATGGAAAATATTATAAGATATATATTGGAGATGAGTTAAATGTTTATGGAATGACATTGATGTGACTCTGGAGAGACATAGATGATATAAAAACTATTATCATGATTACTGTTTGAGTCTTTAAAACTATTTTGCAAGTACATGTATCAATATGTGTATCCAAATCAGGCATGCAAACATGGATAACTTTCATTTTGATATGGAACTGGCATGCACCCATATGAACTCTTGGAACTATAAAGTTGTTTCTTTCTCTAATTGAAAAGATAGTAATAAATTTTGATATTGTTGTACTGTACCTTAGTACCCTGCACTATGGAATGTCAGTTATATTAACAGAATTAGATTTTGTAGGTTTGTAGTGTGCAAGGATGTGTGGTTGAATACTCTACCATTTAGATGACCATTAAGTGCATTTTTACTCAAGTTTAATCAATAATTTGGTTCAATCAATAGTATATGGTTTTATTTAAATTTGTGGACCAAATTTTGATAGGCCAGAGGGACATATTATAGTGCCAAATTTAATTATTTCAGGTGGTATTGCATTTATTTGTGTCTTAGATGAGAAGATACATTTTTTGTATATAATTCTTTAAATTCTCTTGATAAATTGTAATTATTGTTTGGCTAGGATAGAGGGGTACATCCGAATTTGCTGTTAATTATAGTGATATGATTCCTGTTAAATATGGTGTTATCTGTAGCCACTGTGGCCCAGTGGGGGGATGTTACATTCAGGATTTCAGGCAATTGAAACAAAGGAATCCATTATTGGCAAGAAGATGTGTTGGTAGACTTGCAATAAATCACTGATAGCAAGTTTCTCTTTATAGCCCAACATTTAGATTTGTGACCATTTGTTGTGAAATTTGTAGTTCTTTTTGTAAAGTGGTTAAAATAGAGTTAAGTAGTTACAGTGTAATTTGGCATTAATTAGCTCATAAAGAAATATTTTACAAGTAATTTCACACTTAGTATGACATTTATAGAAATTCTATATGGCTATAATTTGGTTATATAATTTAGGTTTTGTGCATTTTGGTTTGTATACTAGACTTAGATAAATGTCAGCAGTTAATTAACACAATTAGCCTGTAACTTGAGCTAAGCATCATGTCTAGAAAGGTCTTCAGGGAATGCTTTCTCTGAGGTCTGCTAGGATCCTTTATAAGCTAGGGTCATCTACTTACTATGATCTTAAACACAGAGATATTAAGAAAGCTAGGGAAAGACTTTCAATGTTGTTACAGCTACTCTCTAAGCTCAGTTTTATTGGTTTTGTAAAAAAATTGTTTTCTGTTTTTGTTCATTTTAATGGCACTTGTAACACATTATTGGCTATATAATGCTGAGGAAATGGAAGCTAAGTGCCTTTCCCAAGGACACATGGAGGCAGCCAACCCAGACTGTCCTAGATGGGTATCAAATCTATGACCATTGTATTACAAGTCCAATGCTCTACCAACTGAGCTAAAGCGGCTCCCAGGTGACTTTTTTTTTTTACAGTACTTAAATTTATGGATTTAGGAAACTGTCCAATTTTTTCCACAGAATGATAATTGTTTGTTGGGTTTTTAGACATAATCTAATGTAGCAAACAAAAAATCCACAAAAATTGGTACTCGATGAATAATAGTGAATTCACAATAAAGTATTATTACAGGAATCAGGTTTGTACTATGTGTATAAGTCCCAGCTTTTCCTTTTTCCTTTCAGTCACAGAGATTTAAAGCCAGAGAATTTACTTCTAGATGAGAAGAATAATATCAAAGTGGCTGACTTTGGGATGGCTTCTTTACAAGTGGAAGGCTCCATGCTTGAAACAAGTTGTGGGTAGGTGGCTATTGCAGCCCGAAGTTTGCAATTTTGTCATGTTAGTTCTGGTACACTTCTCTAGGATTTCCCTCAACAAATGAAAAAAAAAAGGAAATACATGTATGTGCTAGAATATTCAGAAACTTTGTTTAATTTTAGCTCATCTGGCTGTAATGTCAAGTGAGCTTACAGAATGGCCTCCTGTCTGGTGAGTGCCATTCATCAGTAAACAAATGCTATTTTTGACTTATTGAAAAAAAATTGGTTGACTGGTTTAAACCAGATTGACAGGAGCACTCTACATTTGAGACTTTTCAAGTCTGGAAAAATGATGCCAATCTTCCTTCGAATATTACTGCCATTTCTAAAATTAAGAAAACCATTAGACAGTTTATTCTCAACTGAGTTAGACCACATTTGAGAGCATTCTTACATCGAGACTGTTAAATTTTTAGCCATATTGGTCATAAACCAGAAGAACTTATGGGTTCATTATCCACCTGTTGTCCAACCATCCATTAGCAAAAGTGTTATTGTCACTCCTCCTACACTACTTGGAGGATTGCCTTAAAATTTTACACACACATTAGTCCTATATAAATTGATGCTGCTTGGACATCCAGTATGGCTACCACAGTGGCCTTCTTTAGAATCTTGTTATTGCTGCTCCTCCTGAATTGATGGTCATATCAGCATGCCATGGGGTTTTCACTAAAAGACTTCTTATGATTCTTAGTTGGTCCTAAATGAAAATCCGATATCCAATATGGCCACCACGGCAACCATCTTGAAAATCTTATTGCACCTGAATGGAAAGTCATGTTAATGGTTTCACTTGAAGACTTCTTATGAAGTCAAGTTGGTCCTAAATGAAAATGGTGCTGATCTGATCTACAATATAGCCACCATGGCAGCCAGCTTTATAATCTTGTTATCACTACTCCTTCTGAACAGATGGTCATATCAGCATAGGGTTTTCACTTAAAGACTTCTTATGTCTAGTTGGTCCTAAATGAAAATGGTGCCAATTTAACATCCAGTATGGTTGCCATGGCAGTCATCTTAAAAACCTTGTTATCACTTCTTCTTTAGAATAGAAACTTATATTGAAATGGGTTTTTTACCGGAATACATATTATAATGTCTAGTTGGTCCTAAATGAAAAATGTGCTGATCTGACCTCCAATGTGGCAGCCATCTTAAAAGTCTTGTTATTGCTATTCCTCATGAATGGAAAGTCATATCAACATGGGGTTTCCACCAAAAGACTTATTATTATGTCTTGTTGGCCCTTAATGAAAATGGTGACAGTTGTACATCCAATATGGCTGGCATGGCAGCCATATTGAAAATCTTGCTAGAATGTTTCTCCTAAATGGAAAGTCATATGAACATGGGGTTTTCATCAGAAGACTGCTTATGGTGTCTAGTTTATTCTTAAATGAAAATGATGGCGATCTGACATCCAATATGGCCATCCTAATTGCCATCTTTAAAATCTTGTTTTTGCTACTCCTTTTGAATGGATGGTCATATTGACATGTGGTTTTCACCAAAAGACTTCTTATGATATCTAGTTGGTCTAAATGAAAATGGTGCCAGTCTTACATCCAGTATTGTCACTATGATGACCATCTTGAAAATCTTGTTATCGCTACTACTCCTGAATTGGTGGAGATATTGATATAGGGTTTTCACCAAAAGATTTTGTATGATGCTTGGTTGGTCCTAAATGAAAATGGTGCTGATCTTATGTCCAATATGGCCACCACAGTGGCCATCTTGAAATTTTGTTATTGCTCCAGAATATCAGAGATGGTTTCAACACTCAGCAGTTTAAAAGAAGAACAGTCTTATCCTGGATTCTTGGAAATTCTTTTTGGCTAGTAGAGCATCAGTCCTTTTGAGGAACTCTTCTTTTCAGATGATGTTGATCTGCCTTTCAAATATGGCTACCATTAAGAAACATGGAAAACTCTTTTAACAGCATCTCAGAAATCCAGTATCGCAAAAACTGCACAACAGAATTGACCAAATTTGACAGAACCTTCTGGCATTAAGGCCATCCAATGTTTTGTTAGTAAATAATGCTAATCAGTCTCCAGTTTGGCAACTGTTGCTAAAAGTAGAAAATCCCTTAAACAACTTTTGAAAACAATGCTCAACAGACCCAATATGACAGAAAGCATCCTGGCATGGAGGCCTTTCTGTGTGAACAAGTGATGCAGATCCACCATCCATTATGGTAACTGTTACTATAAAAATATAAAGTTTTGAATGACATCTTTTCTAAAAGTGCTCAGCAGAAATTGACTTGATTTCACAGAAAGCATTATTGCATGAAGGTCTTTAAAGTTTGTACAAATGATGCAGATTTGCCATCCAATATGGCAGATGTTACTAAAAATATTAAAACCTCAATTGAACAACTTCAAAAATACTAGCAGAATTTTTAAGGAATTTGACAAAAATCATCCTACCATGAAGGCTTTACAAATTATGCAGATCTTTCATCCAATTTGAACACTGCTGCTAACATTAGAAAGACCTTCAAATGATTTCTTCTCAAAACTACTCAACATAATTTTGACCAAATTTGATAGAAAGCATCCTGATTTGAAGACCTTTTAGTTTTACACAAAGATGCTTATCTGACATCAAGTATTGCTGTAATATCCAAACAACTATTTATCCTAACCAGTCAACACAATTGAATACATTTCAACAGAAGCATCCTACTAACTCCGATTGTTTGGCCAGCTGCTCTTGCATTTGGCTGCTAGGCAGCTGTCAGCCAGGTGAGCTATATCAGACCCACTTTAGCCTCGTGTTTGTATGTTTTAACATACTTTGAGAGGCATAGAAATAAATAAACAAAAGCCTTAACCAAAATTTAATAAAATTTAAATCCAAGTAATTCTTTTAGCTAGAAATAAATCAAACAAGATCTTTCTTTCAATACAGAAACAAGTTGGATTGATTCCACATCAGATATCTGGGATAACTGTGGTACAGTTTTTATTTCATACTGCAACATCTATAACATTGCTGTGAAGCAGAGATTAATCAATTAGCACACTGTCAGAACCTGTGTGCCAGAGTTGTCTTATTTCCACTGACATTTGTGCAACTTCTCACCAATAATTCCAGGGAAATCTTTCAAATGTAATGCTACCTGTTTTGAGAAATGAACAACAAAAAGTCACACAAAATAAAACAGAAATAAGACAACTCGGGCACACAGATTGCTGGAAATAAGAATATATCACACAGGTTCCAATAAAATGAATTAAATGTTGTTTGTTTTGTTTTAACATAACGTTTATATAAGGTGTGCATATTGTATAGATCTGTACATACATTTTACTGATTGTATATTCATTACTTATACTGAACCATGTAGTTGATATTCCTGTCATTTTACTGTAATAGCTCACCACATTATGCCTGTCCGGAAGTCATTAGGGTAGGTGGAGTTTGTTGCCATAGATACCAGTCAATGTCAATCACCACCAAACTGCACCCATTATATCTAGCATGATCACATGTCCATTGTAAAAAATATTTAAAAAAATGTGCTGAATTAAGTTTGTTAAGTATTCTGATTTCTTTTGTTACTGGAAGAGATAGATAACAGTATCAGTTTAGAAAACATTTGGCAGTTAAATTTAACCCTGTATGGTTTGATACAAAAGCTTTCATTTGAGATTGCCATGCATTCCTTTATTTACCTGTAATGCAGTAGAATGTTCCAGTGCAGCATGTTTTTCTGATGACAAATAGATATGACAATTGTTGATATGTCAGTGCTTCCAAAGAAAGACTCTGCCATTTCTGTAACATTAGCAAAACAATATTAACATCTTAAAAACTCCCTTGTGCACACTGTTATTGCTTTAATGACATTAAAAGTTCATGCCTACAAAGAAGCATAGCATGAAGACTTTTGCATCAGAATAGTAAATATTTACTAAGATTTATACAAAAAAATATTGCTTACCATAGTACTTTAAGCAATTCGATTTTTTAATATTATTTTCTTGAAATGAAAATGGTGCCAATCTGACATCCAATGTCACTACCATGGCAGCTATCTTCAGAATCTTGTTATTGCTACTCCTTCTGAATGGAAAGTCATATTGACATGGGATTTTCACCAGAAGACTTCTTGTGATCCAGGTTGGTCCTAGATGGAAATTGTACTGCTTGGACATCAGATATGGCCACCACAGTGGCTAACTTAAAATCTTGTTATTGCTTCCCTTCCTGAATGGATGGTCATATTGACATGAGGTTTTCACCAGGAAACTTGGTATGATGTGTAGTTGATCCTGCTCAGACATCCAATATAGCTACTATAGTGACCATCTTGAACATCTTGTTATTGCTGCTTCTCCTGATGGTCATATCAACATGGAGTTTTCACCCGAAGACTTCTTTATGATATCTAGTTGGTCCTGAATAAAAATGATACTTATCTAACATCGAATATGGCCACCATGGCAGCCATCTTGAGAATCTTGTTATTGCTACTCCTGAACAGAAAGTCATATTGATGTGGGATTTTCACAAGAAGACTTCTTATGATGTCTAGTAGGTCTTAAATGAAATTGGTGCCACTCAGACATCCAATTTGATCGCAACAGTGACTGTCTTGAAAATCTTGTTATTGCTAATCCTCCTGAATGAGGTTTTCACTAAAAGATTTTTTATGTCTAGTAGGTCCCAAATGAAAATGGTGCCAATCTGACCTCCAATATGGCTGCCACAATGGCCCTCTTGATAATCTTGTTATCACTACTCCTCCTAGATGGATGGTCATATTGATATTGGGTTTTCATCAAAAGACTTCTGTGTCTAGTTGGTCCTAAATGAAAGTGATGCCGATTTGATGGTTGCCGTCTTGAAAAACTTTTTATTGCTATTCCTCCTGAACAGATAGTCCTATTGGCATGGGGTTTTCATGAGAAGACTTTCTTATGATGTCTAGTTAGTCCTAAATGAAAATGTTGCCAGTCTGACATCCAATATGGCCGCTATGGCAGCCATCTTGAAAATCTTGTTATTGCTATTCATCCTAAATGGAAAGTCTTATCAACATAGGGATTTCAATAGAAGATTTGCCGATCTGACATCAAGTATGGCTAACATGGTAGTCATCTTGAAAATCTTGTTATCATTACTTTTACTGAATGGATGCTTGTATTCACCTGGAATTTTCACCAAAAGACTTCTGATGATGTCTAGTTGGTCTTAACTGAAAATATAGATGGTCTTACATCCAATATGGCAACCAGAGCTGACAATTTGAAAATCATTCTAGTTGTTAAAAAATATCAAGAATAGTTTCAACACACAACAGTTCAAAAGAAGAAATGTCTTATCTTGAATTCCAGGAAATTCTTTTTGGTCGGTAGGATCTTTTGAAATAGAGTAAAAAAAATTTATATCTTGAATGTCAGATTAATAATCAACAATTTTTATATCTTTAATGTCAAATTAATGACTAAAATTGGTAGGTTTAGTGACTTTTTGAAAACACCATGCTTTCATGACAAACATGCCATCCTTTTTCTTGTTGAGTTGAAATCTTCATAACAGAAGAAATGAATCAATTCCAGTTGTGCAGTCCTTACAGAAAACATGCATCAAGCAAAAAGAAGAAAATAATTACATTTCAGTGCTAGTAAATTGAAAATAATATAAAATACACATGAACTGAGAGTATTTCTTAATGCTGGGTTATTGTTTAAAATAAATATTCTCAAGTGAAATCGATTCCTAGATATGCAAATTCAATGTGTACAGTGTACAGGTTGTAATACTGACCACAATGGAGGTTCAGATACTACTTTCCTGACCATGGCTTTGGAATTTGAAAGGATATTTCTTAAAATAAATACTGATATGATGTCTGAATGTTTTTATAATAAAGATATTTCATTTAAAAGGTAAATAATGTGGTATGAACGGAGGGCTTTGGTTTGTTATCACTGTCTGCAACCTAATGAAGTGAAACGTGGTACAACCAATTTTCTATGATCTGACTCTAATATGACAAGGTCATATCTGAGAATAAGCCCATCCCTCACTTTTTGAAAGTTATATGATATTAGGCTAGTCTTATCATTGGAAAAATATGGCATAGTGACATTCTACACTGCATGACTTTAAATAGCATGTAAATAGATGGTCTTGAAATGACATACAGGTGATTTGATATAACAATTATGGTTTTCAATCACCCGTATCTTATATTTCATAAAAATTCTTTTCAGTTTCCTGTAAAATGTCCAGTATGAGATCATAATGTTACTTGGAGTTCTCATTTTACAGTGCATTTGCACAGAGTTAACATTTGCCATAATTATGACCTTGTAGAGACTTTGGTGGCTCATGTACACAACACTGCCATGATAAAAACAATTTAAGAAAAAGAACATTGGTATGCATGTGTGTATACTACACATATTCCTTGAGAACAAGTGGATTCTTTGGGCCCTTTGCTGGCTAACTAATATTATTATCCATGATAATATTATTATTCATGATGGGTATCCAGTTGGTACTGTATTCAAGGTCATTTGTTTGGTACTTGTCCATCAGTAACCCCCCGCCCCCCCCCCCCCCCCCCCAATTTTCATGCTTTTCTAAAATTTCAATGCAATGGTTAGTCATCAGCCAGGTTGAGACGTGCATGCCATGTAGCCTCTGGCCATGCAAGCTGTAAAGAACTCCTCTTAGTTTTAAGTTTATAATTCCCATGTATGCAAAGGTTATATTTTGCCCATTATCATGAATGTTCTTACCTTTGTAAACATCTAAACTTAAATAATGCTACATACAAAAGTGAATTCTATTCAGAAATCTATTACTAACTTCATTCATCATTGAAGTTCAGCTTATCATTACATGTGAAGATCAGAAAAGTTTTTTCTTTGTCATTTGACTTGTACTTTTTTTACCTTTAAGATTTTGGGGTTTTGCATAGTCCAAAATGTTTAGGAGCTATTAGAGCCCCCAGTCCTAGCCTTAGTTATCCCTTTATCTTTTTTGACATGCATCAGAGCAGGGGCCGATCCCAATCTTGAGTACATATAATGGGTGCAGATTGGTGTTGAACACAGATGCTGATAGCATCTTGCATGACTATGCATCTCAGTTTTGATTTAATGGATGTTTTTGCATACTTCTTCGCAGTGTCAAATACAGTCATAGATGCAAGTTTGTGTAAGTGTTGTACATGTGTTGTTATTTTTGTTAAATATTGAATTTGTTTCTAATACTGAAATCAAAGCAAATTATCTTTATTTTCTTGTCTGCATTAGCAAATGGCAAAACATAGGCATCACTCTTCTGGCATTGATGGCATTATCAGCTTTGCTTGTCATTAGTGTTAAGATTCTGTGTTCAAGTTTTCTGTTAGATTTTGTATTTAGTAGGGATCCATCATAGCAGAGTGTGTAGGTGGGACAGTGGGGATACATCATATCACTGTGTAGGTGAGACAGTGGGGATATATCATAGCATAGTGTGTAAGTGCGACAGTGGGGATACATTATAGCACATGGTGTATGTGAGACAGTGGGGATACATCATATCACAGTGTGTATGTGAGACAGTGGGGATACATCATAGCACATTGTGTAGGTGAGACAGCGGGATACATAATAGCATAGTGTGTAGGTAAGAGAGTGGGGATAGATACATCATAGCACAGTGTGCAGGTGTGACAGTGGGGATACATCATAAAGTGTGTTGGTGAGATAGTGGGGATAGATCATAGCACAGTCTGTAGGTGGAGCAGTGGGGATACCTCATAGCCCATTGTATAGGTGAGACAGTGGGGATGTACAACTGAAACAGTGGGGATACATCATAGCACAGTGTATAGGTGAGACTGGGGGATACATCATAGCACCGTGCGTAGGTGAGACAGTGGGGATACATCATAGTGCAGTGCATAGGTGAACCGTTGAGGATATGTCATAGCACAGAGTGTAGGTGAGAGTGTGTTCTTCAGATTCCTTGTATTCACATCAGCCAAGCTGTATTTTATTGGTACTAAATGGACATGACAGGACAGCTCAATCTGATTAAAACTGAGGACACCAAGATAGCAGAGATATGACATGCATTGATAAAAGTTCATGTTCTGTAAAAATATGGAATTCCTGGTCCATCTATTTTTAGAAGCCTATGAGATAAAGCACTGCATTTCATGTTAGAGAGAGTTATCGTTATTAAAGATATGTTCTGAATGAAGTGTTTTTCAGAAATTTTAAAGCTGTAATTTGATTGATGAATAAAAAGGTCAACAGAACATGACCTAGTATTGGTGACCATCAGATCTATTTATTGTAGCTAGATCTTGATTTTAATCAGATTGCTAGACCAATGGTTTTAAGGAAGAAGTCTACTCAACAATTTGTTTACACCCAGAAATTGTTCATATATTAAAATAAGCCAAAGATATGACTACACTAATTACATATACAGCTGTAACTGAAAAAGTCAGGGGTCACCAAACTAGTTTTGTCACTATGGGCATCATTTTAATATGATCATCTTCATTGGATTTTATACAGGATTCACTGGGGGGTTTTGCCAAATTTTCAGAATGGCTTGCATTTAATTAAGACAAGGAAAACCCCTCTTGATTTTGGATTCAACAGGTTGAGTATCTGACCAGTGAAAGATGGTTTTACATATTAAAAAAGGTGTCATGATACTATTTACCATTTACCATATGGAGGTTGTATCATGTGTCATTTACAGTACTCTGGTTTGACTATAGACTGATCTCTATCATGGGGATACTGGTAAGGGTTAGTGCAGTATAGGCAGAAGTATATTTACATGGGCAAATTACTCACCATTCCTCCAGTATTGAAAACACAAACTTTGCTGACCTTTAAACTAAAATATGTTGCATAATGCACCAGCAGATCATGGTCTACATTATTTTTTCTGCTGATTACTCCTAATAAACTGGATAGATCCAGATCTGCTGGTGCATTATGCAATGGCAGATCTGATCTGTACAGTTTGCAATGGCAGATCTGATCTGTGCAGTTTGCAATGGCAGATCTGATCTGTGCAGTATGCAATGGCAGATCTGATCTGTGCAGTTTGCAGTTGGTCACAACTTATAAGCGAGTATAGATGGTACAAGTCATGCTGTTCCTCTCATGGGATCATTCTCTATGTCCAGACTTGATGAAGTGTGCTGCTTCTCATCCATATTGTATGGAGAGGGTATATAGGACTCGCAGTGCTAAATATATGGGAGAAGGGGAACCAGTCTAGAAATGGGTGAAGATAAAATAGAGTATATATGGGTTTGGCTGGCCAGGATTGGTTGATAATGAAAGTAAAAGTTTAGTGAAAAGAATCTTTTGAGAGTTTATCCTAGTTGTAAGTGAAAAAAATAGAGACCATGTTTTAGTGATGGAATTTCAGCCCTTTTACAGACCTGAGTTTGGAAAATATATTTCTGAAATTAGCACCTGACTCGTTGGTGCGGAATTGAAAGCACATGTTTCAAACACATGTTGATCCAGAAAATGCTGCTGCTGATATTGTTTTCTCTACACAGAAGCTGTCATCAAGGATATGTCTATACTGATAAAATTTAGGTTTGATCATGAGCATTCAGAAATTTAAAGTTATTGAATTTTTAATATCATGGTATTTGCATAGGTTTACTATGGGAGCTGAATTAGTACTGTGAGTCCTATAATGTTAACCGTATCAGTCCATCACATCATATCATGTCTCATCTATATTGTATCGAGGGGATATATAGTGCTACTTGTATCTGTCCATCACATCATATCATGTCCCATCTGTTGCAAATTTAGTTTTGCTCAATAACTTTTGAAGGACTTAAAGGATTGGAACCAAATTTGGTATGGGACTATATATTAAGAAGATAGGGTAAGTGCAATTTTCGCCATTTTCTGATCAAATTTGATTGAGTTGTGGCACCATTTTAAAAAACGTGTGCTTGCATATTGAAACTAGCGTTGTATCATCATATTAGCAGGTGCATCATTGGCATCATTTGGACACATTTATAGTTTTACTATGTCTCTTCTTTTTGTGATATGTGTAAGTTATATTATCAATGAAATGAAGTACATTTAATCATTTTCTTCTGAACTTTAAAATGTGTTCATTCTCCAAATAACCTTGGCATTCTTTGCAGAAACTTTGCAAAACAAAGGATTCCCACACTGAAAATACCCCATTGATAATGCAGTAGATGGAACAATATACTCCAAGCCTTATATATCCAGATCACAAACAATTCTCATATTCAATCACAGAATCAACTCAAAATTTGGATCTATGATTGACAAATATTAAATCACCAACCAATTAGATGTCTTGTAGTATGTGTGTGTGTGCATGCATGTGTGTGAAGAACCCTCAGACTCCAGATTCTGACCTCTGATTGGTTGGTGATTTAAAGTTTTGTCAGTAAAAAGGCAGGTATGGCCATAGATCTCATTTCATTATTCTGTGATAGAATTATATATATATCATGTGCTTCATTATAAGGCAGTCTGATTACACCACTCCTTCTTTTTAACACACCTGGATAATACACAATTGATTAATGAAAATGTTGATAAATGCCAACAGGTGGCAATGTATGAAATAAATGCCAGTTAAAGAAACCTTGGGGATTTTTTGTTTTAATTTTATATTTTAATTGGATTCCAATGTAATCATCATAAATGTGATACATTGTCATCTGTTAAAATATGAAAAGAGTTAATGCCAGAGAGCGTTTACACGAGAACCTAATGAAGTGCCTGCTCAGTTGCTAAAGCTGGCTTTATTTTGACAACTGAATTTAATGGTCCTTTGACACGATGACACAAGCTAATGATGAGATTAGTTGTCTCCAGCCAATTACAGTAGATAAAAGGTTCCAGCATCCAGGTGTAGATCAGCATTATTTTTTTTTTAAATCGCACACTGTTAACAACTCAAAGTTTTTGTCTTGGCTAATCTGTGTATTGTTCTTTAAACTTTGCAGTCATACATTCAAATAACTTGCGAGTTCCAAGAAAGCATATGTATTTCAGATTTTTTTGTTTATCATTTCTGGCCATATTTTTTTAATAATTTAAAAAAAATCTGGATGTGGTGTTCCAGGTCAGTGTAACATGCTGCTTGTATTTATTAGTACAAACAACATAGAGTTGTATTCAGTCATCACCACATGCTGTCAACAAACAAGTAGTGACAATTAAAATCACTGCCAACAAACAAGTAGTGACAATTAAAATCACTGTCAATGAACAAGTAGTGACAATTAAAATCACTGTCATGAGGAATTAAGTTGTGCAACCATATTGGTGTTTTGTTTCGGTGGTTCATGAGCTAAGAGACTTGAGTTCATTTGTGTTTGCTTACGATGGATACATAACATGTATCATTATGTTTAATAGTGAAAGTGATGCAACTTAAATATTACTGATGCATGAGACTGAGTACTGCATGTCAACTGGATTTATATTAAAAGTCTGTCATCAATTTATTAACTTTATAAGACTTCTTAAGATCTAGCAACCATTAATATTAAAATCCCTTAAACTAAAATGTGTGCAGGACAAATGAGATTATAATTCTCATGTAGCAACGAAAGTTGCTGGCACCATCCCCCCACTGTCAGTGTTAACCAGAAATGTGTTTCCCTCACTATTTCATGCCCTTGCTTATGCTGTTGTCAATGTTTATATGGCCACCATTGCTCATGAGTTATTGAGGGAAAGGTGTATAAAGCTGTATACACAATGGCTACTGTGGACAGTATAATAATTAGGTAGCACTACACACACACACACACACACACACACACACACACACACACACTGGAACATTTTTTTTTTAAAAATATGTTTTTCTCAAACAGCACATGCAGTTGGCATGCAATAAAATCACACACATTAAACCAGCTGAAACTGGCCCTGTATGTTAATAACAGTATTTATCCTGTGATTAGCCCCCATAGTGCCAGATTTGTGCATTTTTAGCTCACCTGGTCATGAGGCCAAGTGATGTTCTACTGTGGCCCTTTGTCCATTGTCCATCATCTGTCAGCACTTGTTTGTTACCAATCTGGAGGCCATATTTCTGCTCTGATTTTGATCACTTTTGAAATATGAGCTTATATAATCAAGATTTCATTAAAATGGGATAATAAAGGAGATCCACGAATATTAATGAGGTGATCTTGCATCAGATTGGCAGAGCTTGTTACCACTCTGGAGACTATCTTTTTGCTTCAGTTTTTATTACATTTGGAATATTGTCTTGTATAAAGATGACAAGGGGTACTCGGGTACCCGCCCGTTGATAATTACTCGGGTAATAAAATAAGCCATAAGGTACCCGTTTAAATCATGTAAGAAAAACACCACTAAGTTCAGATCGATGATTATATCTGCCGACATCAGGAGCGACCATATCTGCTAGCCTATAATTCGATACTTTTTGACCAGGAATTCGAAATGTAAACAAAATGTTGTTTTTCCTTGAAAGTACGAAAAATAATTTGTAACAAAAATCAAGTATCGTTTTGGGGAAGAGATTGTGTATGAAAAAATATAAGTGCCAACTCTGTGAAGGATTTTAACTATTTACAACGACCTCTTCATTCCCAGCAAATATTATTACCCTTCATCATAAAGTGCACATAGTTATGCGGCATTTCGTTTTATCTTTGCTCATGCTAGTTGTCAGTTTGAATTGCTCTGACATTTCTGTTGGCGAGATTAAATAACGTGTCACTGGTTGAGAAACTTACACGAGTAAGCACCTGGCATTTCCTATCATTAGTTAATCATTACACAGTACTGTATTCAGAGAGGATAGTGCAGCAATTCAACCGACAACAAAGCAGTTCAGGTTTGTACACATTAAAGTAATACAATTTCGATCGGGTACCCGGGTAACTGCTCATTAGGATCGACAGGTACCCGGTAGATGTTTACTAAAATTTTGACAGCTTTAGTCTTGTATCATCAAGATATTGGACAGGTTTGATAATGAGCGAGATCCATGTATATTAATGACATAATTTTGCATCTGATTGGCTCAGCTTGTCACCACTCAGGAGGCTATATTTCTATTCAATTTTGATCAATCTTGGAATATAGGCTTATGCCAGCAAAATCCAAGACAGGTATAATAATGAGTGAGATCCATGCATAATTAATGATGTGATGTTGCATCTGATTGACTGAGCCTGTTACCACTCGGGAGGGCATATTTCTGGTCTGATTTGGATTAAACTTAAAAAAACTTAGGCTTATATTAGCAAGATCTCAGATGAGTTTAGTAATGAGCAAGATCCACACATATTAAGGAGATGATCTTGCATCTGATTGGCTATGCATGTTACCACTTCGGAGATCATATTTTTAGTCTGATTTTGATCAAACTTGGAAGAATTGCTTGTATCATCAAGATTTTGTACTAGTTGAATAATGTAAAAAAGATGTGTGCATATTATTGATGTCATCTTACATATGATTGGCTTAGCTTGTTAGTTCATCTGACCATAAAGCTAAGTGAGCTTCCTGTATGCTCTTGTGTCCATCGTACATTGTCAGTCTGTTGTCTGTCTCAACAACTGCTTGTTACCACTCTTAAGCTCATATTTCTGTTCTTATTTCAATCAAACTTGGAATTTGGAATATGGGCTTTTATCATCAAAATCTTGTTTCCACTCTGGAGACCATATTTTCGATCTGATTTTGATCAAACTTGGAATGTGTGCTTATATCATTAAGATCGCAGATGTATTCAGTAATAAGCAAGGTCCACTCATATTAATGAGGTAATGTTGCATTTTGAGAAAACTCAGGGGGACATTTTCCTAACCCAATGTGCCAGTGTCACCCTAAATTTAACAAATCCCTATATATTGATCTTTATAGGGGGACAGAGATACATATGATGTCCTTTGATTAACAATGTATCAGCACTGATGAGGTGATCTTCCATCTGATTGACTGAGTTTGTTACTACTCTGCAGATTGTGTTTCTTGTCCAGTTTTTGGAATATATACTTATATCATCAAGATCTTGGGCAAGTTCAATAATTAGCAAAATCCACTGATATTAATGAAGTGATCATGCATCTGATTGACTGAGCTTGTTACCACTCTGGAAGTCATACTTCTGGTCCAATTTTGATCAGACTTGGAATATAAGCTTAGTACCAAAGGTGAAGGTAAAAGACATGGATAATCTCACATCACACATGTTCATTTTTAACATTTATTAAGAAAGCACTTTTATATTTCCTGATACAGAGAAGTGTGCTATAAATCACAAGTTATGTACATTCCAGCACACATCACTGGTTTATTAGCTCTACTGGTCATAGACCAAAAGAGCTTATGGGATGGTCTGTTGTCCATTGTCCGTCGTCTGTTGTCCTTAGTCAGTCGTTTGTCGTCCAATGTCCCTCCGTCCATTAGCACAAGTTTGTTATCACTAATCCTACTAAACTACTTTAGAGGATTGCCATGAAATTTTATACACACATTGATCTAATGGTCTTGTTCAGGGGTGTCAAAATCATTTGCTATGGCGGGCCAGATTTGATATAAATAATAAGAAATAATAATAATAAATAATGAGTCTGGCGGTCCGTATCTGGCCTGCGGGCCGTATGTTTGACACCCCTTGTCTAGTTGGTCCTAGATGAGAAAAGTGCTGCTTGCACGTCCAATATGGCCACCACAGCGACTTGTTATCACTACTCCTCCTATCTGGATAGTCATATCAACATGGGTTTTTCACTGAAAGATGATGTTTTCTTGGTCCTAAATGAAAATGGTGCAGATCTGACATCCAATATTGCAGGCATCTTGAAAATTTTGTTATCGCTACTACTCCTGAATGGATAGTTATATCAACATGGGATTTTCACTAAAATACTTCTTATGATGTCTGGTTAGTCCTAAATGAAAATGGTGTTGATCTGGAATCCAATATGGCCACCACATTGGCCATCTTGAAAATCTTGTTATCGCTACTCATCCTTCAAAGAAGGTAAGTGTTTTCACTAAAATACTTCTTTTGATGTCTAGTTGGTCCTAAATAAAAATGGTGCAAATCTGAAGTCCAATATGGCTGCCATGACAGCCATCTTGAAAATCTTCTTATCACAGCTTCTCCTGAACAGAAAGTTATACAGTGAAACCCCGATATAACGTGCCCCGCTATAACACGAATTCGGATATAACACGATCGTGGCATGGCTCCCAAAATTTCATATATTCATTCGCACATGAAAATTTTTTTTTTTCAAAGTACAAGAAATAGTGTATAAAATGTGTATATTACAGTATCATTTTGGGGAAGAGATCGCGTATGAATTCGAGTATAATATGTTTGTGGCATGGTTCCTGAAATTTTATATACATGTACATGTATTTTTCTCGTACACGGGGGAAAATTTTTTTTTTTTTAAGTACGAGAAATAGTGTATAAAAAGTTTATTATCATATTGGGGAAGAGATCACGTATAAATTTGATCGTGGCGTGGCTTCTGAAATTTAACGGATGGATATCAGATAGTAAACAGTGTTGATACCCTATTCATGCTATACATTAGACGTCTATACGTTGTTCTCTGAATAAAGTAAAATATAGTAAAACCCCGCAATAACGTGACCCCGCTTTTTCCGCGATCGAATTTTATGGATCCCAAATATCGCGTTATAGCGGGGTTTCACTGTATTGACATAGGGTTTACACCAAAAGACTTCTTATGATGTCCAGGTGGTTTTAAATGAACATGGTGCCGATCTGACATCCACTATGGCCACCACACAGCAGCCATCTTAAAAATCTTGTTATCGCTACTCCTGCTGAATGGATGATCATATCAACATGATATGCCTGAATAATTTGCCTGAATGCATGGAATTTCAATCACATCTTAAAGCTTCATGTGTGAATTTTCAGCAGGAATCTTATAGATTGAATAAGTAATGGCAGACATAAATAATCATTAATTTGACACGAAAATACTGTGTTGAAACTGTTTTTTTATTGCACTTTGAACGGATGAAAGACAAAAGAGGTTATGTTGTACTCAGAATATGAAAGCATTCAATGGCTAAAAAGGGGTTGGGTTGGTGTGCAGTGAGGTGAAAGACCACCTTAAGTAAAGCTGAAGTCAGTTTTACTCTTTTTGCATATTTGGGTGAAATGATAGGCACTGGGGTGATTATATCACCTGAATCATCCCCTCCATTATACTGTGGACAATTGCTTGAGGAAAGTCATCTTCATTGATGAATGTAATGTCATTACAGGGGACAATCAGAAGGATTTTACAGGTGAAAAGCAGGAGCGGACTATGTGCGCCAGTGTCTTGGTATCATATGGGAATGCATATCGTGGAGTTCGAACAATACCACTTGTAAATGGAAACATAAATGCCCGAAAATACTTAGAAATAATTGAGAACACTATTTGGCCTGTTATAAAAATGACATTTTGCCAATGATCAGTATATCTTCCAAAATGATGACACACCTGTATAGTCCAGGAATATGGCACCAAATTCATTGAATTGTATGTGTTGGCCAGTGCAAAGTCCAGACTTACACATAATAGAAAATGTTTGGAATGGGTTACAAAGAGAATTACAAAATGTTATTCACAGAATCAGCTCATTTAGGTCTTGGAGACAGCCATCAAGGATGTGTGGACTTCGCTTTCTCTTTATTACCAGCAGAACCTTCTTGATTCCATATTGTGAAGGATAAGGCATGTTCTAATGGCAAAGAAACATATCACAAAATAATAAATATTAGTAATATTATTTTGATTTAAAATTTACTCCCAAACTGCAAGAATGTTTCATACATAATGGTCAGGTGTGATGTATATAACTTGACTTTGGCACTAAGCTGTATCATCAAGATCTTAGACGAATCGGATAATGAGCAAGATCCATGCATATTAATGAGGTGATCATGAATCTGATTAGCTCAGCTATGCCTCAGATTGTGTGGGCTTTTTACCACTCTAATGACTTTATATTTAATCTGATTTTGACCAAACTGGGTAAATATGCTTATATAATCATGATGTCCAATTAATATTATTATGAGCAAGACCTATGCACATTAGTAAGATTATCTTTCATCTAATTGGCTGAGCTCCATACCACTAGAGAGATGGTATTTCTGACCAGATTTTGATCAGACTCAAATAAGCTGATATAATCAAGATGTTGGTAGAGTTTTATTTCTGTTAATTGTATTATTAGTTATAGCACATATATCATTATTGTTATTATTATTATTATTATTATTATTATTATTATTATTATTATTATTATTATTATTATTATTATTCCATGAGTTTTATTATGTTAATGAGGTAATCTTGCATCAAATTGGTTGAGATTGGTACCACTCTTGGGCCTGTATTTTTGGTTGCATTCTGAAAACTTGGCATATTGGCTTCTGTCATCATGATCTTGGATAAATATGATTATAAGCAAGATCCACATGATCTTGCATCTTATTGGCTGTGCTTGTCAACATTCAAGTGACTTTGTTTCTGATTAGATTCAAAGTTGTTCATTAGTTGGATATCATTGAGATGTTGATTGAGTTTGATTATGAGCAAAATCTAGACATATTTATGAGATTAAGTTTGAAATGCCTGAGCTCCCGTTTAAACAGAGATCTTGATCCCTACCGGCTGTAGAGTATGTAATTGGTGTATCTAATAAAGTTCTCTATCTTTCCGATTAATGTTGCTATTATTGAGCTCTGGTTCAGATTGAATGATTTCTGTTATCTGATACTGAATACAGTTAATGTTGTGGTCAGGTTGGTTAAAATGTTTAGACACTGGGGTATCCTTCTTATTACGGATGTCCCTTAAGTGTTCTTTAATTCTCACTTGGAATTCCTTTTTGGTCTCACCTACATATTGTTTGCCACAGAGGTGGCAGGTGAGTAAATAAATAACATTATGTGTAGTACAATGACCTCTTAACTTTGAAGTATATTTGAGGTTTGTAAATGTGCTTCTAAATATTTTAGATTTGAGATTATCTTGTATCTGACTGGCTGAGCTTGTTAGTACTCAGGAGACCCAATTTAGATTGAATTTTGTTCAGATTTGGTAAATAAGCTTTTATCATCATGGTCTTTGATAGGTTTTATAACAAATGAGATTTGCACACTAGCCGCATATTAATGAGACAATCTTGCATCAGATTGACTGAGCTAGTTACTTTTCTAGAGAGTTTATTTCTCATTTGATTTTTGATAGATCATAAATAAGTTTATATCCTAAATATTTGCAGTGAATTCAATTATGAGCGAGAGCTATGTATATCAGTTATGCTTTATCGTGAATTTTTTTTTATCAGACTATAGTAAAATAGGTAAAATTGACATGATGAAAAGGTTTGGTGATTGTGTACATAGGGTTGTGTACTACATGAGGCTGTTTAGTGAAATGGTCAGCTGTTAAGTTATTTAGCCAGGTGAGTGATATTGGGTCCACTTGGGCCAAAAATGGGGGGGGGGGCTTCTTATGGGTTAATTGGTTAAAGCTTTTTTATATGAGACTTTTCCACAAGGTTATGAAAGTTACTTTGACACAAGTGCTTCACTGTAAAGTAATGAAAGAAGATATTGATGCATATATTTACAGTTGTTGAGCTACCACATGTACCATGTTCAACATAGGTAAATGTAAAATAATTTTCATACATTATTAAACCAGAGTCCATGATAGGTGGCAATTTAGGCAAAATAATCACCCCTGTTCCTCTCATTTCACCCAGATATGCAGAAAAAGTGAAGTTGTCTTTGCCTTTTTAATAGCAGCAATACGTTAACCATCACCATTACACAATTATTACTTTTCGTGTCTAAAAATCTTGTCCATTCAATGTGAATACATCCTTCCACAGAGTGGAAAATTGCCAATAAGACACGGTGCACTCGTGCACCTCTCCGCACCTGCATGGAACAGTCATCTTTTTCAAGGATGCCATGTTAATGGTTGCATCATTCATAACGTGACCAGAGAAAAATTGCTTGTTGCGAGTTTAAACCACATTTGGTTCTCCTTTCAGCTTTATTTCATCTAGTGTTACATTCATCCATCTCGTCTTCTGTTTGTATGCCTGTTGCCCCTGCGCTCTTCAGTAATTAGTTCTGGAAAGGTTTTCTTGGGTTACCACATTGTATCCTGCCGTTACGGGTTAGGGTACACCATCTCATGTTTTTCAAAATACAATTGGTTAATGGGTAAGTCTTGTGTGTTAGTTATAATTTAACATAGGCTCGACCACAATGATTAGGAATTCATAATTCCCTTAATTAAATAATTGATCAAACATCAATTTGGTGTTTTTTCTAATTCACAATTTTATTTTAATACTATGTGAGACGCGTCACATTGTTATTATGTGTGTCTGAATTGCTCCTAGTGCACAATAAAGTTTTAAACAACTGAATGTCTAATCCTTATTTAAAATGTATATAACATTGTTTACCTTTGTGCATACACTGGGGTGCATATAGCACACAGTGTATGCAAACAAATGAGGTGAACTGGTGTGTATATAGCACACGGTATATACATATAGGTGAGTTTCACGTGTGGAAATAATACAATATTGTTATTATTATTATTGTTCTTCTTCAGATAACTTCTTAATTCAAATTTACAATTGGTTACCTTGTGCAAATACACTGCTGTGTATATAGCATGCAGTACTTACAAACAGGTGAGTTTTACATGTCAAAATAATACAATATAGTTATTATTATTGTTCTTTTTCATATAACATTTATTTCAGAGAACAATGTCGCGAAAGTCTGTAGGAAAGCGTGGCCACAAGAAGTACCCTTGGGACACTCACCCAGACTGCCTCACATGTTCAAAGTGTACACGTAAGAATCGTTGTACCTTTTGCACAAAATGGACTAATGAAATCTGGAATCTAGCCGATTCCAGACATACGTATAGAGGGCAGAAGAAACGTCAACCCCCTCGTCTGAATTTTCAGGTTTTTCTCTTACAGCGCCTCAGGAAGGAACACACTGTGAGAAGACAAGTTCTACAACTCAGAAGAACACTCCAGGATCGCAGGAGCCTATGGGACCAGTCTCTCCGGAGACAGATAAGGCCCCTTCTATAGGAGGGAGTGAACGTTCGAGAAGTAGATCGCCTCCCTGGAAAGGGAGGAGAAGTCGAACACCCCTCACATTCACAATATCGTGATGCTGCCTTCCACGAGGAAGGAAGTGTACCGCTTGTCTCAAGGTAGCGTGTTGTTGCCTTCTGCGAGGAAGGAAGTGCATCGCTCGTCTCAGGGTAGTGTGTCGCACCCTCCTGAGAGGGAGGAATTGCACTGCAGCCAATACTTCCGGGGTAGTGTGTCATGCCCACTCGAATGGGAGGAGCAGCACTGCACCTTGATTAGTGATGAGGATGAACTAGGCTCTGACATGTCTATGTCGCCTTACTTTACACCGGTCACGTTGTCCTGGTAACCAGTCAGGTTGTAATGGTTACAAGCTACCGGTCATCTTGTACTGGTCGCTGACCTTACACTGGTCATCACTCATCGGTCTCAAGGTACAGGGATAAGGATTGGACCAAGATCCCCCCTCTCCCCACTCTACCATCATACCCTGTACAGGATTGGGGGTCTGCCCAGAGGAGCCAGACTAGGGAAGGGGATCAGATTGGTATCCCCCCATTCCTATTATTCCAATGAATCCATATGGCATGTGGGGCCCTCCACCTCAGGGTAGTTGGTCCCTTATGCCCCCTTGGGCTACTGGACCCTAAACCCAGAGTAGAGGCGATGCCGTGGTTCATATCTCGCCATCACCTCCTCGTCAGGCAGCATCCACCAGTAAAACTGTGGCATAGAGTCATCCATGAAAGACAAGCGGTCTCGTCGTTATCCTGGAACATCTAGAACACATAGAGCCCCTACTCACCATGACGAACAAGTATGGGAAATGGCACAGAGTGCACCTATGTCACTTCCTCTGAAGGACATAGGGATGACAAGCCACTGTCCTGCTCGGAGTGTTCTAGATGATGATGCGTTATCTATCCTCATTGACTCCAATGAGTTTGAGGTAGAAAAAGCTTATTTGATGCCTCCTATCAGGCCCCCCAGCTCCTCTCAGTTGGATGAAGAGAAGGGGATCTGGTCTTTTGATAAGGCGGTAAACTTCAGACTTGTGTCCGAAGCCATCCGGCGCACAGCCCAAAAAGATCCTTTCCATTTTGGAAAAGATCTCCAGGACCCAACCACAACCAGATCTCCTACTCCTTCCACATTTCCTCAACAATCAAGGAAATATCACAGAGGTTCTCCATGGGTCAAGACTGTGCTAGACAGCGTAGAGGGTGGTCTGTCCCTCCCTATACTTTGAGATCTATGGTGTCTGCCTATAGTTACTGGGTACATTCCCCGATGTGGCCCATTAAGCCTCTCCAGTTAGATGCAGATGCATCTCAAGTGGGTATTACAACTGGAGTCTGGGCACGCCTTCCTATTAAAACAATCAAAGCCATTGAGCAGAAAGTCTGGCTTCTGGTCACCATATCTTCCCATGTGGACCTCTTCTTGGTTACTTCATTTAGTATGCTGAATGAGGCTTCTTTGAATCCAGCCGCTGTATAATGCATGCTGGAAGCTGTGGCCAAAACTTCCCGGCATTCACTTTCTGTCACAATGGCTTTATCAGCAGAACTTGACAGTGACATTGTGCTGGACTAGAAGGACTTACTTAACCATAGTAAAGGCCTTCTAAGGGCTGCTCCATTGGAAGCAGAGAGCCTTTACGAAGGATTCATTACCACAGTGGCTTCACAAGATTTGAAGGATCATCAACATAGATCCTTCACAACTGCATCTGGCCCATCGCAATCGGCCAGGAAGCATACTAATATGAAGCGCCCTCAGGGGCCAACCATTAAATTCTTCAAATAGATGCAGCCCCTGTCCAATGCACAGTCTCAAACGAGACCTCCTCATCAGTCAGGTCCTCGATGAGAAAGTCACAGACGAGCTTCTAGGAGGAAGTTCTCCAACCCACCTTCTTTTCTCAAAGAAGAAGGGGGGGCATGGCCCTGGGAACTCACACTCTCTCCTGTGGTACATTCCTCTCTCACCGTAGGTGCTCGTCTAGGCCTATTTTCAGAGGCTTGATCAAGTTTCATGGACGATCCTTTCTATTGTAAATGAGGGTTACCGACTTCAGTTTCGGGAACAACCTCCTCTGTCAAGGATCCCCATGTTCTTTCACCAGTCCAATCTGGTGAAATTAAGGGAAGAGGTACACACCCTTTTAAAGAAAGGGGCAGTCAAGAGGATCCTGATGGTCCTGAACGATCAGTCTCCTGCATTCTAATCCTGAATCTTCCTGGTCACCAAGAAAAGGGGGAAATTTTGTATCATTATTGATCTCTCCCTGTTAAACTGGTTTCTTTTGGAGGAACATTTCAAGATGGAGACCACCTCTTCAATCCGGAAATGCATCCATCAGATTGGGTGGTCTCCATCGACCTTCAGGATGCCTATTTGCACATCCTAATTTTTCCTCCACATCAGAAATACCTCCAGTTTTGGGTTCTACTGTTTGGAATTGCTTCTGCACCTAGAGTCTTCACCCAAGTTATGGGATTGTTAGTGTCCTATCTCCAATTACTGGGAATCCCGATTCTCCAGTACTTTGACGACTGGCTGATCCGCAATGTTCAGGTTCACTCCCTCTATCAGGATCTGTTCCATTGTTAGTCCACAGTAACTCAGTTTGGTCTTTTACCCAACCTTGAGAAGTCAGAACTCATTCCATCTCAGGACTTCGTTTATGTAGGGATGAATTTTCTAATAAACCAGAACTTAGTCTTTGTTCCACCGGAGTGCATATATCGAATCCTGGCACTTCTCGAGGTGCTATGAGTAAAAGCTTTGTTGTCTGCTTGCCTTTACCTATCCCTATTGGGAACCTTGAACGCCGCTGCGGATCTGGTTCCCTTAAGACGTCTCCATATGCGCCCTCTACAGTTTCTCCTTCTCACAAGGTGGGAACCACACAGAGATTCTCTATCAGCTCTGATTCCTCTAGGACCAGACTTTCATCACCATTTGCACTGGTGGATGAATCAGGACAGATTCCTGACTGGGGTCCCCATGCATGCGCCTGAGTCCCACTCCTATCTGTTTGCCAACACGTCAGATTACAGTTGGGGTGCTCACCTAGAGCTGGAGGGCATAATTCTCCAGGGTCATTGGACTCGGGATACGTTGTCCCTCCACATAAAATGAAATGAAAGCCGTATTTCTAGCATTGCAAGGGTGCATCAACAGAGTAAAGGGTCGATGTGTCATGGTCTCCTCCTTTAACATGTCCATTGTTGCATATCTCTGACATCAAGGAGACACACATACCCCTTCTCTCTGCATGGAGGTCTGGAACCTCCTCCACTGGGCCACCTTGGAAAACATTGCCCTCCAAGTTCACCACATTCCAGGGAAGAAGAACATTTTAGGGGACAGTTTGTCCAGGTCAGGCAAAACAGTCCTCACGTCATGGACTCTTCACTGCTCTGTAACAGAATCCCTTTTCTCACTATGGGGAAAGACCCTTGTGGACTTTTTTGCACCAGGCTCAACAACAGACTTCCCTTTTACGTCTCTCCAGTCCCGGACCAGAGAGCTTGAGCGGTGGATGCATTCAGCTTCCAGTGGGATTGTCTGTTCGTTTACGCCTTCCCACCATTCTGACTGCTACCTCAAGTTCTGCAAAATGTCAGAACTTCCACTGCTCGTATCATTCTCATAGCCCCATTATGGCCCCAACAATCGTGGTTCACCGTTCTTCTATGCTTGTTGATAGATCAACCCAGGTCTCTATCTCACAGGAGGGACCTTCGGTCACAACACAGGGGCTCTCTCCTACACAACAACCCACACATTCTCCATCTTCACGCTTGGCTCATCTCGGGCAATCTATCGGCCAGAACAAGTTTTCAGACCAGGTTTCCAGTTGCATCATTCAGGCCAGGAGAGCTTCAACATCCTATGTCTATGATGCATCTTCTGTGATTGATGCAGTAGGAAAAACGTTGATTGTAGCTGTCCCTCTGTAACTTCCGTTGCTGCTTTCCTTTTGTTTCTTTTTGAGAACAAAAGATGTTCAGTATTAACTATCAAGGGCTATAGAGCTGCCATTTCCAACACACTTAAATCCTCTCAGGGCTCAGCAATCGGTTCAGATTCGCACCTTGCTGATATCATTAAGTATTTTGAGTTGCAGAGACCTGTCTCCCGCTCTCTTATGCCCAGATGGAATCTGTTATGTGTTTTATAGTCCTTAAGCAAAACCCCCTATGAACCATTGAATGAGGCTTCCTTTCAGGACCTCACAATCAAGACTGTGTTTTTACTCACTTTGGCATCTGCGAGAACACGCAGCGAGATTCATGCATTGTTGTTTGACACTGGCTGTCTCCAGTTTAATGGCAATTACAAATCCGTTTCCCTCCTTTGTTAGCTGGGATTGTTTGCCAAAAATCAGTTACCTTCAGTAGTTCCATCACCTATAGAGATTCCCAGTATAAGTTGAATTTGTGCTGGAGATGATTATGATAGGCTTTTATGCCCAGTTAGGGCACTGTGTTTCGATCTAAATGCTTCAAAAGGAAAAGAAAGGGTAGGAAACGTCTTTTCCTTCTTCTTAAGGGCTTTGTTGATATTTCTGTCTCCACTATCTCACGGTGGATTGTCACCACAATCAAAAGAGCTTATCAGTCCCTTAGTGATAGAGACCTTGCTTTTATGCCTCATGGGCCTATCTAAATCATTCTTCCTTAGAGGACATCATGAAGGCAGCATTTTGGTGATCCCATACGACCTTCTCCTTCTACCTCCACTCATTAACACAACAAAGCAGAGGTATTTTCTCTCTGGGACCCATAGTTGCGGCACCACATTGAGGCCCAGAGGGACTCCAACTAATTGTAAAGTGTATCTTTCCCTCGAAAGGTGAGTACTTTCCATTTTTCTCTTTTTTTTGATCAGTGTAAGACACATCAGCCTACGCACCTAACTGACAAATTCATCTGCGTAATATTGATGGGTAACATATTGCTACTACTAAAATGTAGGGGGGTTGGGGTTGGGGGGGTAAATTAATTGTAATTATGCCATAATTATCCATCGTTATTACCAAATGCCCCACCCCCACCCCCCACCCTGCTCTGATGTCCTGGCATAATGTCATCTGTGAACAAGATTACTGTTCCATGCAGGTGCAGAAAGGTGCACAAGTGCATCTTGTCTTATTGGCAGTTCTCCACTCTGTGGGAGGATAAATTGAACAGATGAGATTTTTGGACACGAAAAAGTAATAGCTGTGTAATAGTCATCAGTAAGTATTGCATAATTAAAATTAGTTTTACCCCCCCCCCCAAAAAAAAAACTACATTTCTTGAGTTGATACAATCTCATTTTTCTGTTCAGTGAGCAGAACAGTTTAAACATAGTGTTTCATGCTTTTTGATAAACTTTTGTGTCAACTGAATGATTATTTTTGCCTTCAATTACCATTCAGTCTGCGAGATTTCTGCCAAAGATTCACACATGAAGCTTGAAGAAGTGAGTGAAATTCCATGCATTTGTAGCCGAATCATGAGCAAATTATCTGTGGAGGTCTATAGATTGACTGCTAGTAATGGTACACAAGTTTGTTTTGGATTTCGTCCAGAAACACTATGACAAAAGGAACTTGTACCACAGTATCTGTCACATGTTTTCAATAGTAACATATTTTTAGCTCCACTGGTAATAGATCAAAAGAGCTTATGGGGTGGTCTTTTGTCCATCATCTTTCGTCTCTCCATCTTTTAGCACAAGTTTGTTATCGCTACTGCTCCTGAATTACTTGGAGGATTGTCATTAAATTTTACACACACATTCATTCCATGGTCTAGTTGGTCCTATTGAAAATAGTGCCGCTCGGATATCCAATATGACCACTATAACAGCCATCTTGAAATCTTGTTTTTGCTACTTCTTTTGAATGGATGGTCATATCAACATAGGGTTTTCACTGAAAGACTTCTTATGATGTCTAGTTGGTTCTAAATGAAATGGTGCTGATCTAATGTCCAATATGGCCACCACAGCAGCCATTTTGAAAATCTTGTTATGGTTACTCCTGAACAAAAAGTCTTATTGATATGGGGTTGTCACCAGAAGACTTCTTATGATGTCTAGTTGGTCCTAAATGCTCAGACATGCAATATGGCCACCATCAGTCATCTTGAAAATTTTATCACTTTATACCCTGGATGAATTATCATAACAGCATGGGGTTTACACTGAAAGACTTATTATGATGTGTAGTTGGTCATAAATGTGGCTGGTCATATCGACATTGTGCTTTCACCAGAAGACTTCTTATGATGTCCAGTATGGCCACCATGGCAGCCATCTTGAAAATCTTGATATTATTACTCCTCAAAAATGGAAAGTCATATCAGCATGGGGTTTTCTTCAGAAGACTTGTTAGAATGTCTTGTTGGTCCTAAATTAAAATGGTGCTGATCTGATGTCCAATAGGGCCACTATGGTGGCTATCTTGAAAATCTTGTTATTGCTACTCCTCTTAAATGGAAAGTCATTTTGACATGTGGTTTTCATCAGAAGAGTTCTTATGGTGTCAAGTTGGTCTGAAATGAAAATGGTGCATACTGATCTACTGCTCCTAAATGGATGGCTATATCAACATGGGATTTTCACCCTTAGACTTCTTATGATACCTAGTTGCTCCTAAATAAAAAGGGTGCCAATCGTACATACAATATGGCTGCCATAAATGCTGTCTTCAAAATCTTGCTGTCATTACTCCCCCTGAATGGATGGTCATATTGACATGGGGTTTTCACCAAAAGACTTCTAATGATGTTTACTTGGTCCTAAATGATTATGGTGCCAATCTGACACCCAGTGTGTCCACCACAGCAGCTAATTTGAAAATCTTGTTATTGCTGAGGAATATCAGAGATGGTTTCAACACTTGGCAGTTAAAAGGAAGAAATGGTCTTGTCTTGAATTTCTGGACAAAAGTTTTTGTCCAGTGGAGCATCAGTCCCTACAAGGGACTTTTGTTGAGGTTACCATCGTTTGCAATAACAAAATAATTGAACAATTTTGTTGAATCAAAATAAGAACAATTTTAATATTGTTGTAAAATTTTATGAGTATTTCTTTTGCTTTCATATTATTTGATTGAAAAGTATAGTAAAACTGCTGTTTTAAACAACATTTGTAAACATTCTAAATTTTGACCACTTAAGAAACATTTCTCTCTATATTCCCACCACTTGACTCTATTCCTGTGAGAGAGAAGTACTTCACCCAAAAATTTGAGTCTAGCATGGACCCTGTTAAACTCGGCACATATTTTCCAAATAAACCGATTGTGAGTATTTAGCTTGATGCTGTAACTTCTTTTATGAAAATTGCTTTGCTTAGTTTGCCATATATGGTCAATTAGATCAAACAGTATATCACAAAAAGACCTTTTTGTTGTTATTCATGTGTAATTGTCGTCTTTTGAAAATTATTTTTGTTCGTTTTTGCATTTTACAAATGTGACAATATTTAAGAGACTTAAATTTTTTTGTCACTAATATTAAATGCATGACTAGATGACCTTTGATGTGAATTTATCATGCCATTCTTTTGTTTACAGTAGTGCCAATGTATGTTTGCATGTTATTATCAGATTTTATGCTTGATTTGTATTTTTACGCCCCCAAAATGTCAAGAGATTTAATTTGGTGTCACTTTCATTTGACACAGATTCAAGCTGTGGCACTAAAAGGACCATCCTTTCCCCACATGGCATCAGTGATATTTTAATTCTCCACATGGCATCGGTGATATTTTAATTCCTTTCCCTACACGGCATCAGTGATATTTTAATTCCCCACACGGCATCAGTGATATTTTAATTCCCCAAATGGCATCAGTGATATTTTGATTCCTTCTGTCTACCTGTCTAGCTACCTCTCTTTCTGTGTCTTCCTGTCTTTTTATACATCTGGCTTTCATGCTTTTTCCGTCTACATGTCAGGTAGAATTGTGCCTATAATTGGCAGTATAATTGCCTATATATGCTATAGGATATTACCGTATATACTCGCGTATATACCAGTTCCAAATGCAAACAACATAGACCCTGATCTGCCATTGCATAATGTGCTGGCAGATCAGGGTCTATGTTGTTTGTTCTACTGAGTAGTCCTTACAAACTGCATAGACCCAGATCTGCCAGCGCATGATGCGCTGGCAGATCTGGGTCTATCCAGTTTGCAGTTGGTATGGGCTTGTGCATGAGTATATACAGTACTTTGCTTATGATCCAAGGAGCCCACAGAGAGAGATCCTTGCCCAAGTCCAATCTATTAAAAGATTGTAAGGTCATTTATAGGGTGGAAAGTTATGAATAGTTTTAACATACATTTTTGTTAACAGGCATAAAGAAACACTCAAGATATGTGAAAGTTTTAGGAAATTTTATAAAGGTAATGTTGCCCTCACAGGGTTGGTGGTTTGGAGATGAGGGTTAAAGTGAACTTAAATAAAATTTACACATACAGCTCTCCCCCATTATAATGTGCCTTGATATAACGCTATTCTGGATATAATGCAGTACTACTGCAGACCCCATGACCAAAATCACACCAATGTATAACATTATGGGTGGAAAGAAAAGAAGGTGAAACATAGTTTTATATCTTCATTTCCTTTTCAAGACAACATTATTTAAAAAATTTTGATAGTGCCTGCTATACCACTATTTGGTATATCATGCTATTCTCATTATATTGCAGTTCTCAATATAACGCGGTTCGGTATATAACGCAGTCGGTGGTTATGAACCTTCGAATACCACATTATAACGAGGGAGAGCTGCACATAGTTTTATATGAAATGTTATAAAAATCATCGATATCATTTTAGTGAATTTGCAATGTTGCACTGTTTGAATTGCTCAGGATTTTCTGTGTTTCCTTTCCATCGGAGAGTTTCATTCAGCTTGTCATGTTCAAGATCCACAAGCATGAGAATGTGTGATCCTATTTGTTTAAAATCCCCATACTTTCATGGTAAGACCCGTAAAATATGTGTATATCTTATGCATGATCTATTCTCAAGTAAACTTTTATAAGGATGAAAATGACATGCTGTGTGGCTCATTTGTGAGAAAAAATATCTTGTTGATGCCCACTATCAAAGTTCAGCCTGGAGAAACCTGCCCTTTTACATCAAGTGGTACATGTGTGGTGATAGCAATAAAATAAAAGTTAAAAGTTTCATGCCTACTATTGCATACAATTCACCCATACGTAGACTTCTTCCCAAAAAATCGCATGAAATTCTGGTAATTTTTTTAGCCAATCATTCTCTTAAATCGGGTATTTAATATTCCACCACACATAGGCTTGTTCCATAGTTTATAGAATAATTAGTTGTATTTGATCTAAAATATGGCATTGATATTCTACCTTACAGTTACTGCAAATAAGCAGTTTTGCACAGATGAGATTGCAACAAATGCATGACAAACTATTTATGACACCTGTATTAAATAATGTGAATTAGAGTGAATTTATTTACTATAAATGGTTGTGTGCTTGCATTTGAATTTACTCATATTTTACCTTTGTAACAGTTCTGGTTGTTCCGATCATTATTTTGATATAGGATGATTGAATCCAATTTGAAATAACTGGTCCAAGTCCAGCTGAAGTCTTATTATGGAATGGTTTTCCAGTCCTCTTTAGCTTGAAAGTGCTGACAAATCTTTAAGATATAAGTAAATATTGCAAAATTACAGTAACTTTTAATAAAAGCAAGTCTTTTTACTAGTTAGAATAGTATCAGTAGATGTCAAGTCACTCCTTAAAATGCTTGTTAGTCTAATCATCCTACTGTATTTTCTGCTGACCTCTAACATGATCCTCATTGTGACCATCTTGAGAATCTTGTTATCACTTCTCTTTATGGGATTGTCATATCGACATGAGGTTTTCGCTAATAGAGATCTAACTATATGTAGTTGGTCCTAAGTGAAAATGAGACCAGGGTGATCTCCCAAATTTGACTTATGTCATAACAGCTACTTCTCAACAGATGGCAATAACGACATTTAAAAAAAACAACAAAATAAACCACTTTTTTCTTGCAGTATGTAGTTGTATCTGTAATAAAATTATGCTGATCCCATCTCCAAAATGGCTGCCTTGACATCCATCCCGAATTTTTTTTATGGCTACTTCTCCTGAATGGATGGTCATATCGACATGGGGTTTACACTAAAATGCTATACCAATATGTAACTAGTTTTGAATGAAAATGGTGCTCATCTGACCTCCAACATGGCACCATAGTGTCCATTTCGAAAATCATGTTATCACTACACCTCTTTGAATGAATGGTGGCATTGGTTTTGTTACTAAACACTTTCATTGGTTCTAAGTAAAAATGGTGCAGATCTGACCACCAGCATGTCTGCACTTTTGTTATGGAGTTTTGAAAACCAGACCTAATTCACCTTGGGGTTAAGTAAAAAGTTATTGCATGCATTTTTGTACATCATCGAGTTTATGAACAGTTACTTGTACATATAGAAATAAATTTTGACCTGAGATTGTTGCTTCACATCAAAGTGCTCATGCTTCTGCACTGCCTCTGCAATTCTTCTCAGTTCAAAGTCTGTAGCTCCAATATGGATGAGACTGTGTCAGGTGGAGCAATCCTGTGCAAGACTCTGGGTCAATGTTGAAGTGTTCCAAGGACGACTTGAGGGAATCTTTGAAGTGTTTCTTCTGACCACCCTAAGATCGTTTTCCCTCCTTCATCTCGCCGTAGAAGATGTTCTTTGGTAATCGCTCTTCTGACATCCTGGTGATGTGGCCTGCCCATCTCATCTGTGATTTCATCAGCAGGGTGTGTATGCTTGGAATGCCTGCCATCTTATCCTCATCAGTTTCCTCAGGGAGTCCATGTGAAAATGGTTCAGTTTCTTGGCATGGCATCTGTACACTGTCCAAATTTCGCATGCATGCAGCAGGGTCAGCAACATAATGACTTTGTAGACCTTTAATTTTGTTTGCAGAAATGCTCCCACACATTTGTGTATAGTCTGCCAAAGGCCACACTTGCTTTAGATGGGCAGAACACTTGAGCAACATCCTTAATCAACAATCGTCTATCAGTGAAGAGGCAATTGACTGAGACTGACTGCCCTAAGTGGAAATAATATTTCACTTGCTGATCCACCAATGCTGATTGAAACTGAGAAAGCAACTGACCTGCTGTCAAGTGGCAAAGCACCTGTAGCAGATGCTATACCAGCAGAAGTCAACAAAACCAGAGGCTCACACATGGCACAGAAACTGACTGAACTCTTACAGTCAATGTGGACTCAACGAACTCTACCCCAGGAGTACAAGGATGCATCCATTGTTCACTTGTACAAGCAGAAAGGCAACAGACAATCCTGAGACAACCATCAGGCCATCTCCTTGCCATCAATAGCCAATAAAATCCTTGCCAGTATTCTACTGAATCGCCTTGTGCATCACATTAATCAAGGGCTCTTCCCTGTGAGGAAAGGATGATGGACCACAGACATGGTGTTTGCAGCTCGTCAACTTCAGGAGAAATGCCAGGAACAGAACTCTGACCTGTACACTACAGTCATCAACAATCAGTCATGGAACCTCTAGAAGATCATGGCAAAAGTTGGTTGGCCAGAGAAATTCATTGTACTGGTTGGGTAATTCCATGATGGCATGCTCACTCTTGTTGTGGATGATGGTGAGTCATCTGAACCATTCCCAGTCACCACTGAGTCAAGCAAGGCTGTGTGTTGGCCCCAACCCTCTTCAGTATGATGTTCTCTGCCCTGCTTACTGATGCCTTCCATGACTATGACACTGGAATTTACATCAGATACCAGACTGATGGCAAGCTCTTCAATCTGAGGAGACTAAGGGCAAGGACGAAGTTACAGGAAGTGACTGTTCGTGATCTCCTATTTGATGACGACTGTTCCCAGAATGCCAAATTTGAGTCTGACATGTAACAGAGTATGGACCATTTCTCTTCAGCCTGTGATAATTTCGATCTCACAATCAGTATCAAGAAGGCACAGGTGATGCACCAACCTGCACCAGGAAAACCTTACCTAGATCCTACCATCACAGTGAATGGCCAAACCCTCCAGGCAGTGGATAAGTTCATCTATTTCCGCAGTATACTGTCACATGCAGTCCACATTGATGATGAAACTAGTGCCCACTTAATCTATTGGAACTCAATAACAGATTTTATTGCAGTCATGGTTGGTTTTACGGTACCCGTTGATGATTTTATTGCATTCGTCCTGTGAGTCAACACACTAAGCAAACAGATGGGAGAAACCCTGATGCCGTAAACCCAACCATAACATATTAACATAGGCTCTTACGATGTCTGGTTGGTCCTAAATGAAAATGGTGCTGATCTGATGTCTAATGTGGCCACCACAGTGCCCATCTTGAAAATCTTATCACTACTTTTATGAATGGATGGTTATATCAACATGGAGTTTTAACTAAAAGACTTCTTATGATATCTTATTGGTCCTAGATGAAAATTGTGCGAGTTGGAAGTTCAGTATGGCTGCCACAGTGGCCATCTTGAAAATTTTGTTATCACTATTCCTCTTGAACGAAAAGTAATATTGCTATGGGGTTTTCACCAGAAGACTTATTATGATGTCTAGTTGGTTCTAATTGGAAATGATGCTGCTTGCACATCCAATATGGCCACCACAGCAGCCATCTTGAAAGTCTTGTTATCCCTACTCCTACTGAATCAATGGTCATATCAACATAGAAATTTTATTAAATGATTTCTTATGATGTCCAAGTTGGTCCTAAATGAAAATGGTGCAGCTCAGACATCCAGTATGCCTCCCACAATGGGCATCTTCAAAATCTTGTTATCACTATTTTTCCTGAATGAATGATCAAATTGCATAGGGTTGTCACTGAAAGATTTCTTATGATGTCTAGTTGGCCGTAAATGAAATATCATATCGACATTGTGCTTTCACCAAAAGACTTCTTATGGTGTCTAAATGGGAATCATACCAATCTGAAATCCAATATGGTCACCATGGCAGTCATCTTGAAAATCTTATTATCATTACTAGTTCTAAATGGCAACTGATATCAACATGGGATTTCCACCAGAAGACTTATCATATCTTGTTGGTCCTAAATGAAATTGTTGCCAATCTGACATCCAGTATGTCCACCACAGCAGCTAAAAGGAAGAAATGGTCTTATCTTGAATTCCTGGAAATTCTTTTCACCCAGTAGAGCATCAGTCCCTTTGAGGGACATTTGTTTAAATGTGATGCAATTACATGTATCTTCATTTTAGAATTCATCTACTGACAAAATTTAGAAATAAAATTCTGATACCGTTCTTTATTCAGAAGCAAATAAATAAATAGTATAAAAGAATACAGCAGCATGTGTTTAGTAGAGTCTGCATACAAACAGTGTAGAGTCTGTATACAAACAGTGTAGAGTCTGCATACAAACAGTGTAGAGTCTGCATACAAACAGTGTAGAGTCTGCATACAAATAGTGGGTCTTGTTCTTAAGAAAATGTGTCACATGTACATGTATGTTTGGCAAGGAAGTTCTGTAGAGAGGCTGGACTTGAAGTTGTATTTTGGATATAGCGTTATGTATATTTCATTGTGTGGGAACATGTTAAGCAAACAATTTAAAAGTGACCTAAAAAAGCACAGCATTTCTCATATTCTTCATTTTATCAGCTTAATAAATAGTCCATGCAATTAATTACATATTGCTTCAATGTCTTCTTTCTTATATGAACCCGTGTGATTTCTTTTTATATTTGTTGGTTTAAAAGCAGAACTTCTCTCTCTCTCTCTCTCTCTCTCTCTCTCTCTCAGTTATTAAAATCACTATCATTAAACTTTTTATATTTTGTGAAGCACCTAAATATTCTCATGGAATTCTTTGCTCAAAAATGTATCTTTTATCTCTCGCAATACACATATGTCAATGCATTTTAGTGGGCAAGTCTTTGAATAGTAAATGGCATTGTGTACAACATAAAAAGAGAATTCTGCACTGTCTACTGTAGCTCAGCTAACAGGTAAGTTCCACGCGATGTAGTGGATGTCCACTATTACATAATTATAATGCTGAAACTTTCCAAATGAGGCAATAAAATATAATCTATTTACTATGAGCCATGACGTGGACATCTACGATGACCACTATATTTGGTCCGTGGTGGACAGAATCGTGGTTGGATTAATTTTCACAGCGGAAATGTGGATTTTACTAAATTTGGGATGTGTGCACTGTAGGTACTATTTACTGTCGGCCATGTTTTGTTATTGTTGATTACTGGAAATTGATTTCAGCAAGTGAGCATCAGTCTATTCAAGGGACTCTTGTTCATAATCTGTTGTTAATTATATATTTTTGGTTAAATAATTATAGGTTAAAAAAATGAATAGTTTGATCAGATTTTTAAGTACAAATATTTCTAAACTCTTATTGTAGGAATAAAAGTTCTCTGCATGAAAAATGAAAGGACAGAAAACATCATCATGATTTTTAGCTCCCCTGGCCATAAGGCCAAGCGAGTTTGTCCATCAGGCATCGCCTGTCGTGCATCGTCTGTTCACAACTGCTATTAAAAATTTCTCCAAAAATGCCCAATAGAATTTGGCCAAATTTGAAGCAAAGCATCATGGCATGCAGCTGTTTCAAATTTGTTTAAATGATGCTGATCTGCCATCAAATATGGCCACCATTACTAAAATAGAAAAACATTTTAATGACTTCATCTTACAAATGGTTCAAAAGAATTTGATGGAATTTGACCAGATTTGGTAGAAAGCATCCTGGCTTGAAGGTCTTTCAGATTTGTTTAAATGATGTTGATCTGCCATCAAGTATGGCCACCATTACTAAATTCTTAAAAGCCGCTCAACAGAATTTGAACAGATTTGACAGAAAGCATCCTGGCAAAGATGAATTTTAATTTTTGTACATATGATGCCGATTTGAGATCAGATATACTAAAAATGTAACAGCCTAAAATTGACTTCTTCTTAAACACCACTCAACAGAATTTTATTCAATTTTACAGAAATCATCCTGGCATAAAAGGCTGTCAAATTTGTACAAAATGATGCTAATCCACCATCAAATATGGCTGACATTACTAAAATTAGAAGAAACAAGAAACTTGAAATGACTTCTCAGAAACTGCTCAGCAGAAATTGACCAAATTTGACAGCATTCTTGCAATAGGGGCTTTCAAATTTATACAAATCAGTTTTGTTCACCGTCAAATGTGGCCACCATTACTAGAAATGGACTATCCTTTAAATGACTTCTTTTCAAAAAGTATTAAACTGAATTTTACCAGATATTACAGTAAACAATTTGGCATTAAGGTTTTCAGTTTATACAAATGATGCCAATCTGACATCAGATATGGCTGCTGATAAAAACATGACCAAGTTTTGTAATTCTTCAATATTTTGAAGCAAGTTTGATATGTTTGATTAAATAGGGTTTGATAGTTGCTTGTAGTAGCATACTGAAGTGCCTGAAACAGTTGTTGTTCATACAGCAAAACCTGTCTTGAAAGATCACTGCTATGAGAGAGATCACCTGTCTTTTGAGACCAGATTCTCAATGCACAGATTTATTGATTATATAGTGTTAAAACTTGTGAAGAGAGACCACCTGTCTTAAGAGACCATGATTTTTGGTACAAGGGGTGGTCTTTCCAGACAGGTTATACTGTATATGAACACATGTATTGGGTATTATTTTAAGGCATATTAGATATCAGACATGAAAGACAGGTACAATGAAAAATTGGAAATAGGCTGGATTTTAAAAGTCCAACACCTAGCTTTTCCAGAGGCTTGTTTAGCATTCCCATCACTGCATAAAACTTTGCCTGGAGTATTCACTTTAAAAATGCATTCTCTGAGACAGCATTGTAGCGTCTATGAGTCTTCCTCGGAAATCACAACTCTTTGTTCTAACCAGTCCTATGTAAATCTGTATTTTATTTTCTATTTCTTTCAATCAAAGATCGTCCTTCCTGTAGAGTATTTTCACCATCTCTAGTCTTAATCAATCTGCAGTCAATTCAGTCTGCTCTTTAGTGCCATTTTCACAAAGGCTGAGTCAAATGAATTTATATATGTACACGCAAAAGGTGATCATGCAGACCAATTGAGGGATATTATCCAATGAAACAAGCACTTTGGAAAAATAAAAGCTAATATTACGTCGATTAGACAATTCTGAGTGTTTCAACCAATAAAAAATATGTTACATTTTTCTTTATGAACTTAGTCAACACAGGTTTAGGTTTTACTTGTAAGCAACTGGTAAGTTATGATGTTACTTCTTTTGTACCACTCCCTGCCCCCTCCCCCCTCCAGTTATCATCTCAAATTTATACCACTCTCAGAAGTTATCTATTCAGTGTGGTACAAAGTGGATTTCCACTAAAAAGCAAAACTCTTTCATGTCTGATATCTCGAGTGCCATTACTCATGAACTGTTTTAAATGTATATGTTCTAGATTTTAATTTTAAAAATATGATAACTCAATATGCATTCCCCCTGAAACACTTCCAAATTTTGTAATTACTAAGAGCAAAGAAACCCATGACCTTAAAATGAAATTCGATAGTTGAACCAGGCTGATCAGATGGTGGGTTTCAAATCTGCAACCTTCTGGTTACATGCCCAATGCCTTAACCGAGAGCCACTGCAGCTCCCTTGGTTGCTGATCTCAGTGGTTTCCAAGTTAAGACTAGGGGCTATGTGCTCCAGGCTTTTCTTTTCCCTCTACAGTTTCAATACGCATGTGAATTTGCATTTACAAGTCGTCATATGTCAACTACTCAGGTGAGTGATATCAAATTCTTGTGGGCCTCTTGTTATATTATTTGTATTTCAAAAATGACAAACAGTACAGTCTATCACTCATTATTAGCTGTTTGCATAGTAAATACAGGTAGCTAAATACTTTCTTATATTGAAATTCGATTTAGGATTGGATTTTTGTTCTACTTTTTAGCTCTACTGGTCATAGACTAGAAGAGTTTATGGGATAGTCTGTTGTCCATTTTCCAACATCCATCCATTAGCACAAGTTTGTTATCGCTACTCGTAAACTATTTGGAGCATTGCCATGAAACTTAACACATTTTCATCGCATGGTCTAGTTGGTCCTAAATGAAAATGGTACTGATTTGACATCCAATATGGCCAACACTGGAGCCATCTTGAAAATCTTGTTATTGCTACTCCTCCTTAATCGATGGTTGTATCAACATGGAGTTTTGAAAAATGGTGTAGATCTGAGGTCCAGTATGGCTGCCACAATAGCCATATTTAAAGTTTTGTTATCGCTACTCCTGAACAAAAAGTCGTATTGACATGAGGTTTTCAACAGAAGACTTCTTATGATGTCTAGTTGGTCCTAAATGAAAATGGTGCAGCTTTTACATCCAATATGGCTGCCACAGTGGCCATCTTGAGAATCTTGTTATTGCTACTCCTCCTGAATTGATGGTCATATCAACATGGGGTTTTAACTATAGGACTTTTCATGATGTCTATTTGGTCTTAAATGAAAATGGTGCCGCTCAAACATACAATATGGCCACCAAAGTGGCCATCTTCAAAATTTTTGTATTACTACTCCTGAATGAATGGTCATATCAGCATTGGGTCATATCAGCATGTCTAGTTGGTCTTAAATGAAAATGGTGCCAACCTGACCTCCAATATGGCTGCCACATCTTGAAATTCTTGGTATGGCTACTTCTCCTAGATGGTTGGTCGTATCAACATTGTGCTTTCACCAGAAGACTTCTTATGATGTCCAGTTGGTCCTAAATGGAAATGGTGCCATCTTGAAAATATTGTTATTGTTACTCGACAAAAAAAGAAAAAATGAAAGTCGTATCAACATGGGGTTTTCACCAGAAGACTTTTGATAATGTGTTGTTGGCCCTAAGGTGGCGCTCTCCAGTTTCGTACTTTGCATAGGGTTAGAAATTTAAAGAAAAAGAATTACCCAGGGTTTCCTCACTGGCTGTTCTGGCTATTTAAAAAAGACCTTGTATATCTTAGGCATTGTTAAAAGAACTTTGAATTCCCTTTATTTTGGTGTATGATTGATGGGTGAAATTTGGGTTATAGAGTATACAGCTTGGTCTTACTTAAGATGTGCACCTCTCAAAAAACTGCTAGCTCTGCTTAGTCATTTTCACTTCCTGGACTTCAAAGGTAAATAAAAAAAAAAGAGCCGATAACTTTTTTACTTTTTAGATATTTTGTAATTTATTCATAGTACTTTCAGAGGCTGGTATTGTCTGCTCTGGCAAAATTTGTTTCCCTATTTTAATAACTCCTGAAAATAGTGCACTTTTGACTAATTCAGGCTGATTTTTCGAGTACTTTAGAGCAGCCATTTTGTCTGCCGTGTGCTTAGATCATGTCCAGTGTCCACAAGTACAATATGTAAAGACATTTCAGCCACAGTACATGAAAGTAACATAGAGGTATGCCAACATTCTCTCCATTGTGCATGTTGCAAATGCAAAATACTTCATCTTACACCTGTCACTCTCTCAGAAGCATGTATTATCTGTAGAGCGCCCCCATTAAGACAACATGTGCATTTTTATTGTATGATTTAATTTTGGTTGTATAGCTGAAACATTTAAGCCGCAAGCATATAAACAGTCCTTTTGAATAATTCTAATGTATTTTCCCACAGAACAGTATTCATTTGTAGCAAAATCCCACACAAGCCCACTCCCCCCCCCCCCCCCCCATGATGAAAAGTGGGCTATTTTAAAACTACACCTTGCATTTTCTCAACAATAGCAACCAATGTTTTGGTAAAAGACAGGAACATGAAACTTGCCACAATTATTCATGAGATGTAACTAATAAAATTTACAGACTGAACACGGATGGAAGAGTTCAGGTTCACAGAGGTCAAAGGTCAAAGGGTACAAAGTTTGCTAATTCTTCTAACACTAGTATATGGAAGAAAGCGAATCTGCTTTATTATCATTGTTTTCCAGAATTTTATTACAACCAAATGAAAAGAAACATTTTTGCTATATTTTTCTTAGACTTAATACAACAGTTTTAAATTTAAGTTGACTTTACTCCTATGTTCTAAGACTTCTAATTTTCCCATAATTGAGGTCATTGCACACAAAATACTGCCACAAGGCATATTGTGTAAGCAAGAGCAAAATAGGCATAATTAGCTTATTTTTATGCATAACATCAATGTTAATATACCATTTTGTTGAGAAATGCATACATAATTATATGAGAAAGAGAAAAGCAATTGCACAAATTTTCATATTTATTTTAAGGTGGCGCTATCCAGTTTCGTACTTTGCATAGGGTTAGAAATTTAAAGAAAAAGAATTACCCAGGGTTTCCTCACTGGCTGTTCTGGCTATTTAAAAAAGACCTTGTATATCTTAGGCATTGTTAATAGAACTTTGAATTCCCTTTATTTTGGTGTGTGATTGATGGGTGAAATTTGGGTTATAGAGTATACAGCTTGGTCTTACTTAAGATGTGCACCTCTCAAAAAACTGCTAGCTCCGCTTAGTCATTTTCACTTCCTGGACTTCAAAGGTAAATAAAAAAAAAAAGAGCCGATAACTTTTTTTACTTTTTAGATATTTTGTAATTTATTCATAGTACTTTCAGAGGCTGGTATTGTCTGCTCTGGCAAAATTTGTTTCCCTATTTTAATAACTCCTGAAAATAGTGCACTTTTGACTAATTCAGGCTGATTTTTCGAGTACTTTAGAGCAGCCATTTTGTCTGCCGTGTGCTTAGATCATGTCCAGTGTCCACAAGTACAATATGTAAAGACATTTCAGCCACAGTACATGAAAGTAACATAGAGGTATGCCAACATTCTCTCCATTGTGCATGTTGCAAATGCAAAATACTTCATCTTACACCTGTCACTCTCTCAGAAGCATGTATTATCTGTAGAGCGCCCCCTAAATGAAAATTGTGCTGATCTGACATCCAATATGGCCACTATAGTGGCCATCTTGAAAATCTTGTTATTTTGCTACTCTTAAATGAAAGTCATTTTGACATGTGGTTTTCATCAGAAGAGTTCTTATGGTGTCTAGTTGGTCCATAATGAAAATGATGCAAACTGACCCTGGCCACCATGATGGACATCTTGGAAATATTATCCCTGCTCCTTTCAAATGGATGGTTATATCAACATGGAATTTTCATCAATAGACTTCTTATGGTACCTAGTTAGTCCTAAATGAAAATGGTGCCGATCATGCATCAAATATGGCTGCCATGATGGCTGTCTTGAAAATCTTGCTGTCACTACTCCCACTGAATTGATGGTCATATTGACATTGGGTTTTTACCAAAAGACTTCTAATGATGGCTACCTGGTCCCAAATAAGAGTGGTGCCAATCTGACATCCTATATGTCAACCACAGCAGCTAATTTGAAAATCTTGTTATCACTGAAGAATATCAGAAATGATTTCAACACTCCGCAATTAAAAGAAACAAATGGTCTTATCTTAAATTCCTGGAAATTCTTTTTGCCCAGTAGAGCATCAGTCCCTTCAAGGGATTCTTGTTAAGTAAGTGCACCCACATGTGGCTGTATATTGGAAATACATTTTAGGATATCGGTGCCCATATAAACTGGTAACTCCTTTGACACAATGATGTAGAGATGAATTGATTGATTTATTTATTTTACAGGGAGAAAAATATGATGGAAGGAAGGCTGATGTGTGGAGTTGTGGAGTAATTTTATATGCATTATTAGTAGTAAGTATAAAATAGATATTGTACATAACACACTTGTTTTAATTTAGGTACCACTCCAAATTTGGCACAGTCAAAAATTTTAAAATGTTCTGACTAAATACAAAAATTTTAAAAAATGTACCAAGTGATCTATTTGCAAACTATTTAAGGGGACTGTTTTGTAGGCTTTTCTTCTGTTAATTCTTTTCTTAAAGTTAATCTGGATGATTTTTTATTGAAATGTGGCATTACCAGGAAAAATCCAAAGTTGATGAGGATTAGGTGTACCGTGCATTACACAATGCATCAGGTTGATTTACCAATAATGCTGGAAAAAAACTTCTTTGAACTAAATTATATACCTTCAGAAAAGATGTTCTACAACAGAACATTTGATGAGGAACCTTATATTTCGAAGAAACATCATTTCAGAATTGTAAACCACTGCACAGTTTCTCATCATTATAGAGTCTACAAGAAGAATGTACCCATTGAATAGAATTCGACCAAACTTGATGGAAAGTATCTTGGCATGAAGACTTTTCAGTTTGGTACAAGTGATGTTGATCCATCATCAAAAATGGCTGCCATTACTAAGAGTAGAAAATCCTTTAAATGACCACGTCTACAAAACTGATTTATTGAATTTGACCCAGTTCATAGTAAGCATCTTGGTATGAAGACCTTTCAAATTTATACAGATGATGCTGACCCAGACCTTTCAGATTTATACAGATGATGCTGATCCAGACCTTTCAAATTTATACAGATGATGCTGACCCAGACCTTTCAAATTTATACAGATGATGCTGACCCAGACCTTTCAGATTTATACAGATGATGCTGACCCAGACCTTTCAGATTTATACAGATGATGCTGACCCAACCTTTCAAATTTATACAGATGATGCTGACCCAGACCTTTCAGATTTATACAGATGATGCTGACCCAACCTTTCAAATTTATACAGATGATGCTGACCCAGACCTTTCAGATTTATACAGATGATGCTGATCCAGACCTTTCAGATTTATTCAGATGATGCTGATCCAGACCTTTCAGATTTATACAGATGATGCTGATCCAGACCTTTCAGATTTATACAGATGATGCTGACCCAGACCTTTCAGATTTATACAGATGATGCTGATCCAGTGTCAGATATTGCCACCATTACTTAAAATAGAAAAAACTTTAAATGGCTTCTTCTAATAAAATGATAGACTGAATTTTGACTAAATCTGACAGAAAGCATCCTGGAATATAAGGCTTTAAATTTTATACAGCGCTGATTTGCCATCAGATATGGCTACCGTTACTAAAAATAGAAAGAAAAACTTTAAATGACTTCTCAGAAACTGCTGAGCAGAAATTGACCAGATTTGACAGAAAACATTCTGGTTATACTGGCTTTCAAATATATACAAATGATGCCAATTTGCCATCAAATATGGCTCCTGTTACTAAAAATGAAAAATCTTTTAAATGACTTCTCGAAAACCACTCAACAGAATTTGACCAAATGTGTCACAGAAGGCATTCTGGCATGAAAGGCTTTCAAGTTTATACAAATGATGCCAATCTGCAATTAAATATGGCTGCTGTTACTAACAGTAGAAAAACCAATAATTATTTCTTCTAAAAAACCGCTTAACAGACTTTTATCAAATTTGACAGAAAGTGTCCTCGATTGAATATCTTTCAGATTTGTACAAATGGTGGTCCATTACTTAATGTGGACAAATATTTACACAACTTTACAAAACTGCTGAACAGAATTTGACCAAATTGGACACTGAAGCATCCTGGTATAGGTGCTTTTCAATATTGGACAAATGATGTTCATGTGCAATTAGATATGGATGAAGATACAAAAACTAGAGAAACCATGAAATAATTGTTTTAATAACATATGCAATCAACAGCATTGGAAGAAATTTAGCATCCTACTGACCCAGATTTCTTGGCCAACTGCTCTTGCACTTGGCTATTAAGCAGATATTAGTCAAGTGAGTGATCTCAGGTCTGCATGGGCCTCTTGCTAAATTTACAAAACATGACGTACACTGCAAGTTCATGTTCATTTATTTTATCTGATATTTTAAAGTACTGAAATATGAATATGAAAGTGATTTGTGATACTTTATTTGGAACCAGGCATCTTATCATAAAATCAACTATCATTTAGACTGACTGGAAATCTGGCAACATGCGCTTTCTGTCAAGGTGCTTTGTGCACAGAAACACCTAAGGGCAGTTGATAGCAACCCACCATGACACTTCAGTAAAGAACAAATATATCTTAATTATCCTTCAAATAAATCCTTTGAATTACTCCACAACTAGTGGAATATGTATTGTTTTGATAGTCTGGTGACAGGAAACTTGGATGGCATTGTTTTCAGTAAATGAGTAAGTTGATATATAAACAAAAGCTACACAAAATCATGGTCAGTAACTCATTTTCATGCTATTAGGAACAAAGTAATTTATTTACTTGTAGTCACATGTTATCATCATTTTTAGCAACACAAAAAAGATATTGGTTTATCTCTGAAAGCTGAAACCTCTAAATTAGGCACCCTTGAAATTGAAACCTTGTAAACTTCACAATGTAAAGGTGCTCCAAAATTTGAATTAGGCTGAAAAGTTTGCCTCAGTTAGAATAAATACAGTAGCTATTAAGTCTGTTTTAAGGTTGGTTTGGTTTTGTGGGGTTTAAAGCCATTTTTCAGCACATGATCGGCTAGCTATACATGTTGGCCAGTATATTTGGTACAGGAAGAATCACCAACCCACGGGAAGCTACTGGTAAGCTTTCTTACATGTCCATGTTGGTCAAGCTGAGACTTGAACTCATGCAGACAGAGGTGAGATGTTTGAGTGATCTGTAAAGGCAAAGTGCCTTAGACCAATCGGCCACCCGAGGCCCCCGTTTTAAGGATTGTATATGCCATATATTGATGACAGTATAGTACCCACTTAGTACTTAATACAGTATAATGAGAGATTTCATGAAGAACCACTGTATTACAATGATAGAAGGACTGTACCATTTTCAGAACTGTCATGATAATTTATTATAATATTTCTTTTTTATACCCCACCACACCAGTGGTAGAGCATATAGTGTTATCCTTGTCTATCCCTTCATCCTTCTGTATATCTGTTTGTACGTACATCAGGTTAAGATTTGTGTTTAGATCATGTTTCTTGCTCATTGGCAGGGGCACCTGTGTTCCATGAACACATTTATAGTTCTTTTTAGTATAAAATTGTTAAATTTTTGGTGACTAGTGATGAGTTTGACAAACATATGTCAGCAATTACCTTTGGAAGGTCAGGATTTTATGCATGAGATGATGTCAGAGAACTGACCAATATTTAATCACAAATCATGAGTCGGGTTACATTGCTTGCTTTTTAAAATCACTGCTATCTGAAGTTTGTTATTTCTTGAAATTTTACTGGTTCCATTGTTTATACATAATCATGATAAATCTTATTTGTCTCAGACAAGATACTGCAGGACTGATCTTAACATTGTGAATAGTAATTCATTTCCTGTATTTACATTTGTACATGGCTCATCCAACTTTGACCAATGTAGACCCTGATCAACTGACACATGATATGCTGGTAGATTAGGGTCTATGCCATTTATTTGAAATGATAGGTTTAGAACTAACAAAATAGACTCCTGATCTACTGACACATCATATGCTGGTGGATAGATCCCAATCTACTGACACATCATGTTCTGGTGGATAGATCCCAGTCTATTGATGCATGATGTGCCGGTGGGTAGATCATAATCTATTGACACATCATGTGCTGGTAAATAGACCACAATCTATTGATACATGATGTGCTAGTGGATAGATCCCAATCTACTGATGCATGATGTGCTGGTGGATAGATCCCAATCTTCTGATACATCATGTGCTGGTGGATGGATTCCAATCTACTGATCCATGATGTGCTGGTGCTTTGATTCCAATCTATTGATCCATGATGTGCTGGTGAATAGATCCCAATCTACTCATGCATGATGTGCTGGTGGATAGATCCCAGTCTACAGATCCATGATGTGCTAGTGAATAGACCACAATCTACTGACACATCATTCTGCTGGTGAATAGACCACAATCTACTGATGCATCATGCGCTGGCAGATAGATCCCAATCTATTGATGCATCATGTGCTGGTGGATAGATTACAGTCTATTGACACATCATGTGCTGATGGATAGATTCCAATCTGTTGATGCATGATGTGCTGGTGGATAGATCCCAATCTACTGCTGCATGATGTGCTGTTGGATAGATCCCAATTTACTGATGCATGATGTGCTGGTGGATAGATCCCAATCTACTCACACATCATGTGCTGGTGGATAGATCCCAATTTATTGATGCATGATGTGCTGGTGTATAGATCCCAATCTACTCATGCATGATGTGCTGCTGGATAGATCCCAATCTACTGATCCATGATGTGCTGGTGAATAGACCACAATCTGCTGACACGTGCTGGTGAATAGACCATAATCTACTCATGCATCATGTGCTCGCAGATAGATCACGATCTATTGACACATCATGTGCTGGTGAATGGACCACAATCTACTGACACATCATGTGCTGGTGAATAGACCACAATCTACTGATCCATGATGTACTGGTGAATATACCACAATCTACTGACCAATGATCCCAGTCTACTGATACATGATAAGCTGGTGGATAGATCCCAGTCTACTGATGCATGATGTGCTGGTGGATAGATCCCAATCTACTGATGCATGATGTGCTGGTGGATAGATCCCAGTCTACTGATGCATGATGTGCTGGTGGATAGATCCCAGTCTACTGATACATGATAAGTTGGTGTATAGATCCCAGTCTTCTGATGCATGATGTGCTGGTGGATAGATCCCAATCTACTGACCAATGATCCCAGTCTACTGATACATGATAAGCTGGTGGATAGATCCCAGTCTACTGATGCATGATGTGCTGGTGGATAGATCCCAATCTACTGATGCATGATGTGCTGGTTGATAGATCCCAATCTACTGACCCATGATGTGCTGGTGGATAGATTCCAATCTACTGACACATCATGTTCTGGTGGATAGACCACAATCTATTGATACATAGATTGATGATCTACAGATGCATGATGTGCTGGCAAATAGATCCCAATCTTCTGACACATTATATGCTGGCAAATAGATCCGAATCTGCTGACACATGATGTGCTGGTGAATAGATCTCAATCTACTGACACATGATGTGCTGGCAAATAGATCCGAATCTGCTGACACATGATGTGCTGGTGAATAGATCTCAATCTACTGACACATGATGTGCTGGCAAATAGATCCGAATCAGCTGACACATGATGTGCTGGTGAATAGATCTCAATTTACTGACACATCTGCTGGTGAATAGATCTCAATCTACTGACACACAATGTGCTTGTTAATAAACCTCAATCTATTGACACATGATGTGCTGGTGAATAGATCTCAATCTACTGACACATGATGTGCTGGCAAATAGATCTCAGTCTGCTGACACATGATGTGCTGGTGAATAGATCTCAATCTACTGTCACACAATGTACTTGTGAATAGGCCTTTATCTACTGACACATGATGTTTTGGTGAATAGATCTGAATCGACTGACACATGATGTGCTGGCAAATAGATCTCAATCTACTGACACACAATGTGCTTGTGAATAGACCTCAATCTACTGACACATGATGTGGTGGCAGATTGACCACTATCTACTAACACATGATGTGCTGGTAAATAGACCCCGATCTATTGGCACATGATGTGCTGGCAAATAGATCCTGATCTTCTGACACATGATGTGCTGATAGATCAGGGTTTATGCTGTTTACTTGAAATGATAGGTTTAGAATTGACCCAGAAATACTGATACATGATGTGTTGGTAGATAAGGGTCTGTGCTGTTTACTTGAAATGATTAAATTAGACCTTGATTTACTGGCACATGATTTGCTGGTAGATAAGAGTATATGCTATTTTCTTTATAGGTTTAAAACAACACAATTGACCCTGATCTACTGACAGATGATGTATTGGCAGATTAGGGTCTAGACTGTTTACATTTGAGTGCTCAAAATGCATGAGAAACAAAAGCAGTACTTGATAATTATAGAGGATGTGATCTTTGTTTGACAGGGTGCCCTTCCATTTGATGATGACAATCTTCGACAACTGCTGGAAAAGGTGAAAAAAGGAATATTTCACATTCCCCATTTTGTACCCCCAGACTGCCAAAATTTGTTGCGTGGCATGGTTGAGGTGGATCCAGACAAAAGACTTACAGTAAGTAGTTGTTGTCCATGGATCAGCTGTAAAGGAGGATACCCTTATTTTTTTTTGGGTCTTAGTCAACTTTTAGTTAAGACTTGTGAAGAAAATAAATTTCAAATTTCTGGGTCCATAATATCTACCTGCTGTTGTTTCACACATGTATATTAACTGAGTTGCCTTCTAAAAATGCTGCTGCTGCTGGTCATCATCATCATCATTATCATCATCATCATCATCATCATCATCATCAACATCTACACATATGAATGACATAATTTGGTGTGTAATTGACTGAGCTAGCAGCAGAGCAAAGAATGTTGTTTTGGGAAGACTTTTTTTAAAATTCACATTTCATCTTCCACTAGAGAAAGAAAAACAGTTTACAGGCTTAATTCATTGTATTCATTGAAAGATATGACTTGTTAGTGAAAACCAAACAGATTAATTCAGTCATAAGAGTTTAATATTTGTCACTGTTACACACAATTCAGCCTGATCTCATGCAAAAGTGTCATAATGGATATACATGTTATAAAATATCCTTGCAGTATATCACAGGGCTGTACAAATATATTTTTCACACACTTGTCCAGGACAAGTGACTTAGGAAAAGTCACTTGTCCTGACCAATTTCTTACCAGTCCCATTATTGTGTGCCTTATGGAAATTGCATACCTGCCAACCTTCCAGACAGTGTTGAAGGGTTTATGAAACTCGAAAATGTGTTGTGTGGTCAGTGCACATGACCCAAATAAGCAACATTGTATAATTGAGAATAAGTTATCTACTCATATAAGCCTATGGAAAATAACTGGAGATTCAACTTTCAATAAAAGAAAATAAATATGTATTAAGATGCAGTTTCAAACAAAAAATAGCTAGCAATCTGAGCATTGCCATAACACACACACACACACGCACACATGTACACATTCACATTACCACAACCACAGAGACAAAATTTATTTAAAAAATATCTGTCTTTAAAGTCCATTAGACTCTGGAATACAGTATTAACTTGTAGTTGCTGACTTTGCTGCTCTCAAAAATTCATTTGGAGGGTTTAAAGGTAATGCATTACTGTTCATCTCTGCACTCGTTAGAGACTGGATGGTACTGTTGTTAGGTACTGCACTCGTTAGGGACTGGATGGTACTGTTGTTAGGTACTGCACTCGTTAGAGACTGGATGGTACTGTTGTTTAAAACTTTCTTGAAGATCTTGTTGAATTATTCTGATCATTGAAAATGCTCTTTCTGCATCTGCCTCAATGCAGGGTAGTGTTGCTATGTCGACAGATGTTGTATACTCCAGAGTGACTAATGTCCATATGGCGTTTGCAGTATGTGAAAAGTATCAAATAACCCCCCTTGCTGCTGAGCTTCACAAGATCAACCAGAAGTTCTGACATTTAGTTTTTGCTGGATTTTGCTTGCTTCACAAATGACTCATGCTTCCCTTCCCTAAATTACAACTGCATTTTGACATTTTGCCTTCAAAAATGGATCACACATCCACACTGCTCCTAGCTTTACCATTCCAACTACCAAAATAATCACATTTTACATTTTATGTATTGAGTAAAATTAGACTTCAAAGAAATGTTGCCATTTATCGTGAACTAGCCAATAATCTTTAATAAAGATGGTTTAAACATTTTCATTCAAGGCAACAAATTGCCATGAAACTTTATACGCCCATTCATTTGCAAGGTCAAGTTGGTCCTAAATGAAAATGGTGCTGCTCAGATATTGCTACTTCTCTGGAATGGATGGTCATATCAGCATGGGATTTTCACTGAAAGATTTCTTATGATGTTTAGTTGATCATAAATGAAAATGATGCTCATCTGAAATCCAATATGGCCACCATGGCAGCATCTTGAAAATCTTGTTATCACTATTTCTTCTGAACAGAACATCATATCAACGTGAAGTTTTCACCAGAAGACTTCTTATGATGTCTAGTTGGTCCTAGATTAACATGGTGCCACAAGGACATCCAATATGGCCATTACATTTGTCACCTTGAAAATCTTGTTATTGCTACTCCTGCCAAATGGATGGTCATATCAACACGGGGTTTCACTAAAAGACTTGTGATGTCTACATGGTTCTAAATGAAAATGGTGCCAATCTTGCATCCAATATGGCCACCATGGCAGCCATCTTGAAAATCTTGTTATTGTTTCTCCAGAACAGAAAGTCATATTGACATGGGGTTTTCACCAAAGACTTCATACGATCTCTAGTTAGGCCTGAGTGAAATTGACTCTACTTGGACTTGAAATAGACCACCACAGTGGCCATCTTCAGAATCTTGTTATTGCTACTCATCGTGAATGGATGGTCATATCAACATGGGGATTTCACTGAAAGACTTCTTATGATGTCTACTTGATCCTAAATGAAAATGGTGTTGAGCTGACGTCCAATATAACTGCCACAGCAGCCAACTTGAAAATCTTGTTATTGCTACTCCAGAAAAGAAAGTCATATTGGCATGGGGTTTCCACCAGAAGATGTCTTATGATGTCTAGTTGGTCCTAAATGAAAATGGCCTGGCTTGGAGTTCCAATATGGCTGCCACAGTGGCCATTTTGAAAATCTCGTTATTGCTACTTTTCTTGAATGTGTGGTCATAGCAACATGGTGTTTTCACTAAAAGACATATTATGATATGTACTTGGACCTTAATAAAAATGGTGACAGTCTGATATCAAATATAGCCACCATGGCAGTCATCTTGAAAATCTTGTTGTCACTACTCCTCCGAACAGAAAGTCATCTTGGCACAGGTTTTTCACCAGAAGACTTCTTAAGATATCCAGTTGGTACTAGATGAAACTAGTACTGATTATACATTCAGTATGGCCACCATGGCATCCATCTTGAAAATCTTATTGTTGCTACTCCTCCTAAATTTAAAGTCATATTGACATGTTTTTTTTTACCAAAAGACTAATTGTGATATCTACTTGGTCCTGAATGCAAATGTTGCTGTCACAATGAACATATATGAAAATTTTGTCAATAATTCTTCTGAAGATATGGTCATATCAACATGGGGTTTTTACCAAAAGTCTTCTGATGGTGTCTAGAGTGTCTTAAATGAAAATGGGGATGATCTTAACATACAATATGGCTGCCACAGTGGCTAATTTGAAAATCTTATAGCTTAAGATTATTGGAGATGGTTTCAACACTCAGTAGTTAAAAAGAAGACATGGTCTTATCTTTAATTCTTGGAAATTATTTTCAGACATTAGAGTGTCAGTCCCTTTGAGGGACTCTTGTTGTAATTCAGGGTTAAACCTGTAAGTCATTATATATGTATCTTTTTCAACATGCATCATTGTCTTCTTTTATTTCAGTTGGAAGAAATCCACCATCATCCATGGGTGATAATGTAAGTTCTTTTTAATGTTATGGCTCATTAAATGTATCATGACCATAATAATAATGACTATACACTTAACATTAAAGAACAAAATCTTTCATTTTTCAGTACCTTTTTCTGTTGTGAGCGAAATTGATATACTCATTGGACCATACACTTAACATTAAAGAACAAAATCTTTCATATTTCAGTACCTTTTTCTGTTGTGAGCAAAATTGATATACTCGTTGGATTGTCTCGTATGTGTCTTGATCAACAATTATTTCTGATACTTGATGTAAATTATTGATGTACTTTGACAAGCCTAGACCCATAACCATTTGAAAGACATATTTTCTCATGCATAGTGTTGATGTACTGTATATACTCTCATATAAACTGGGTCCAAATGCAAACAACATAGACCCTGATCTGCTATCGCATAATGCGCCGGCAGATCAGGGTCTGTGTTGTTTGTTCTACTGATTAGTCCTTTCAAACTGCATAGACCCAGATCTGTTGGTGCATTATGTGACTGCAGATCTGGGTCTATGCAGTTTGCAGTTGGTATGAGCTTATACACGAGTAGATACGGTAACTGTGAGCAATTTAGACCAAGATCTGCCACCATTATATAGTGTCCTGTCAGATCCGGGTCAGTGCTGTTGATTTGACTTATGATTTCATTTGAACCCTCACTTCCATCCACATTTGCTATTTAATATACATGATACACAGGTAAATATGCATAGTTCATACAACTTTTAAAAAATCTTTGAATTTGCTGGGTTGCCTTGAAACCTCCTTGACATTTGAAAATATTGGTTTTATCCTTGAAAAATCTTTGAAGTTGTTGAATACTTCTTGAATTTTTCCCAGAACTCATTGAATTTTGATCTGATGGAATACAAAAAGTTAAAACTTTTTTAAAAAAACGTATCACTTTTCAAATTCTGAATTTGTGATATTTACTTGTTTTCCAAAAATAATGAATAAATAAATAAAATGGGATAAAATTGGGTGGATCAAAATGACACTTGACACTGAGTTACCAGATGGAGTAGCATCCCTTTGATGTAGTGTCATGCTAATTGGTTACATGTTTCTTCTACTTTTGTACCCATTTATACAGTAATAAACAAAATAACATGAAAAAGTACAGTTTTAGTGAGGAAAAATACTCCTGGAAAACAGTTGGAAGTCTTTGAAAAACAACTCTTTGGGTGTGTACGAACCATGATAATTTTGTTTACTTTCACTGTAGAATAAAATATTGATAAATGTTTAAAAACATGAAAGCAATTCTTGCAGCTTTTTTAAATTACCTAGATGCAAAACACATTGTTGACAGTTAATTCTTGGTGCTCCTTTACTTGCATGTACAGTCAAATTCAAATCTAACTGGTTTAAATTCATTAAAGGGCTATGCAGATTTGAATTTGTTTGTATGCTGAATATTGTTTGATTTGTTTACATACATGTAAACCTCCCAAGTCGAAAATAATTCTCCCAGTATCAGCAATGCCTTCCATCCTTCCCATCCATGTTTGATAACCTCCGTCTCCAGTTTTTAATGAAAAAATAATACGATACAAAATTTCCATGTTTTATGGTATACACTGTCCATTTCCATATTGTTAATACAGTTCAGTTATTAGTACAATATGATGAACCTGATGCATGCATGCTACATATATTGCATTGGTAAGAAATTCATTACAAGCCCCTTAGTGATCTGACAGTTGTGAAGAATGACATATGTGAGTCACTTGATCAACAAGAATCCTCATTGAACACTTCAGAACTTGCCAAATGTAGCAGACAAAAAAATTATGGCATGACAGATGAGAAGCTACATGTTGAATAAAATTGCTCAACAATTCAGTGAATGGTATTTTGACATAAATTTATAGACACTGTGATGGTTACAGAAGTGTCTTCAGTGTTTCAACTTTGTGCATCTTGGTTTCAAAAAACGAAACAGTAAACAGAACAGTTCACTTCTGTCAACCATTGTTGTTAATCTTGTTTCAAATCTGGCTATATCATCTGTCTGATCTGTCACTTACAGTGCAGGATAATACAAAGTCACAAGTTTATCAGAATTTTTGATGTTATTTAGAGGGAGTTTGAAATGATGCTTCTTTTTTTGAGACAGTAAGTCACTTTGCTGCTTTAAAATCTTCAGTTTGGGGTCAAAAAATTATCACCTGACCAGATACTTTATTTTAGTAAACAAGAAGAAAGTAGTATCTGTATTTACTAACCCAATCCCAAAATCATGTATGGGATTGGGAAGGGGAACCAAATAACATTTCACCATAAATATTTGAGTGAACATAAGTGGTGCCTTTTAAGTGTCCTGTCAATAAGAAAGTTGAAGTGATGATATATTCTTTTTGTTCCTCGCTTCTAAGGAAACAGTTTCTGTCTGTCCATCTGTGTGTATTTACATTAGTCTCCCTTGTGATTGTTTTAGCATCCTTTTTTTATTATTAGATTCAAACCAAATTTGTTGTGAAGCTTCATTACAACAACAACTTGGACTTATTGATAATGAGCACATTCTGTGCTTATTTTTGCGAGTTATGTACTTTGAGCATATTATCATAGGCATTGTAATGAGCAATCTTTTGAACACTCAAGCTTCCACATTTGTTATTAGAATTCAACCAAATTTGTTGTTAGGCTTCTTCTTGACAAGAGCTTGGATGAGTTTGATGATGAGCATGTTTTTCATATATTTGTAAGAATTATGGAACTTATCTTCTTTGCATAGGAATTGCTCACACACAATCTTGTGAACACTAGCTTGCACATTTAATATTAAATTTCAACCAAATTTGCTGTGAAATTTCATCTTCACAATAGCTCAGTTGAGATTGATCATGGGCACATTCGCTCTAATTGTCTAGAAATAAATTGCTTGTTGATTTTACTTACATTGTTGGTTTCACTTTCTTCAGTTACATTATTTTAAGACCTAGAGTCGTAACACTACTCATGGTAAATAGATGTCTGACATGTATACATCTCTTTCAAGGCAGTGATCACTTCCAATTATATTTAGGAAGATCATTCATTTCCCTGGAGCAAGTAACATAATTAATTTAGGAGAATGCACATGTATTGCCATGTTAGAGTATCAATGTGTTTATTATGAACCAAACAACAGAGAGATTGCAAGTTATGAAAGATGGCAAGAAATTCTGTATAATGAATGTATGATATTTGGATTCTTCAACAGGCCAATGGCCACAAATAGGTTGATTTGAATCTGCTGAAAGAACTCACCACTCATCTTTGGATGCACGTGTAAATAACAAAATCAACTGTTATGGGTCTAAGTTTTTTAACATTGCATTTTTTATTTTCAGATCAACATTTTGGCCTTATTGTATCAGACAGGTTTATATGTGCATCAAAATTCTGGTACTGTTTAAGACCAAGAACTTTATCTCTTTCCTCTAAACCCAAGGTTAAACAAGCAATTTTATAAAGTATTATAGTATCACATTCTACCTAAATGTGTACATCTTTATATACATTTTTGTAATATGTTCATATGTTGGAACACTGAAATATGCATCTCTTAGATCAATGGAGATGATAAAATCTTTTTTCCTGTAATTATTTCCAGAGCAATTGAGAAAAAAAAACTTGTTTAATAATGTTCACGAATCACAAAGTCATTCAAAGTATTTTGATTTATGTCTGGTCTGAATTTACCATTAGGTTTTGGTACTATGAACAGATTTGATATAACCTCTTCCATATTATGTTATGAAGGTACTATAGTTCCTTTCCACAACATTTCATCTACTTTAATTTATACTGGAATCTTTTGTTCATCAGAAATTGTGATGTATTTTGGTCTTCTTTTTTTGTTTTTGAATTTTGTCAAATGCAGTTCTGTAAATTTTAACAAAATCAAATTAGCAGATATTGGTCACTACCATGCCTCCAAGATATCTACATATTTAACCATCCATAAACTTACCTGTCAATTTTTTAAAATATTTTTTATATTTTGGGCAACGAGTTTCATTCATGTGGCTATATTGTTCGTGATTATTTTATGAGTAAAATATGTTGAAGAAGGTACAACAGATTTGACTCATAAAATAATCCCAAACAATATCTCCACATGAATGAAACTCGTTGCCAGAAATAAAAAATATATTAGTGCCTGTTGGGGCCAATGCCAGTGAAATTATATGCATTATCATCTCACCAGAAACGAAGTCCAGTACCACATTATTTATTTATTTATTTTTTCCAGTGAGGTTACAATCTTTGTGTTTTTACAAGATAATCAAGTTTGACTGTGGGCATAATTGCAGCTCTAACAAACTGTTCAATGTCGCAAAATTCTTGTCAGCAGCAAATGCTTTTTGTTTAATACCCCCCAGACCTATGGGTTAATATTGGGGTTTCATTTCATTGCCACTTTGGCCATGTCATATTTTTCCCATTTTGTCTGTACATGCACTTGTAAAGCATAAACAAATCCATTGCATCATCAATTATGATCAATATCATGTGTAGAACAACTTTCCCAGTACAATTTGTATCAAACAGGTTTCATTCAGAATTCAGGCCTGGAGTATATTATAGGCAACCCCTAGCGAGTGCTGGATTTTGGCAAAAATTCTCAGGAACAGCAGTTAATGTTTTCTTCCCAAAGGTCAATCCTGACTGGGGTCCTGTCATATAGTTTCCATGTCACAAGTATCACTCTCTACTACAGCATGTGCAGTTTTTTAGGCAAATACCCAATAATGCATGCAAAGGTGTTATATTTCCAGGGTTTAATTATTCAATCCAATAAAGTTCAGTCATTCAACATTTTTCCGGTTGCTAAGCTTTAGCCAATTTGGCTAATTGACAGGCAGTACACAACATCATACTTGAAAGAGTTATCTTTCTTGAAGATAGAGTCTGAGAAAAGTTATATCAGTCAGGTACAAATACTGCTTCCCCTCCTGATTCAGCTGGTGGATTGAAACACATATTTGGGCCAGATCACTCTCCAAAGCAGTCACAGTTAAAGGTGACAGCCTCTCAGTGAGAAGGCAAAAGCTACAGGGCAACTAACATTTATCATTCAGTAAAACTGCCTCAGATCAGGATCTAAAGAAAAGGCCCAGGAATGTATATTATTGTATATATGTTCTTGTTTATATTTCAAGACTTGAAAGTTTTAACACTCTATTTTATAATTTGGAAGATTACTCAACATGAATACAGTACAAGAAGTTTCAGAATTTGACTTCAAAAGTGGGTAAGTTAATTCAAGCAAGCCCTAGAAAAGTCCTTAAATTTGGTATTGAGATTTTTGTATGAACCTTTATCTTTGAAACAGTTTTAATATACTGTAGTAAAATAGGTAAAATCGACATAATATTAAGTTCAGGAAATAGTGTAAATAGAGTCATGTTCTTACAATACTACATCAGCCTGCTTAGTTAAGTGGTTAACTGTTGCAGTATGTAATTCAAGTGAGCAATATCAGGCACATTTGGGCCTTTTGTTTATTGTTTTATCCTACATGCCCTGATACAGAGGCCAAGATTTATTGGTCAAGATCACTTTAGTCCAAATTTATTTTCTGCATGATAATTAGTTTACAATGGCCCCATAATATTTTCTAAAGGAGTCAGGTCAGGTTTTGATGGGCCAGTATTTTGTGTGGTTTCTTTTCTTTTAAAATAGAAAAAATGATTTTCGTTTTTTTAGCAATTTCTCACTGTGTAATTTATAATATTGAATGTAAATAAAGTAATGTTAAAACGTATTTCTTCATTGGAGTTGGTTCTTTATCTGCATTCATCCCATATTTAATTAAATTGAATATACATCATTTGATTCAAAGCAAAATTATGTTTATGATGGTCTGCTTGTAAAAGATATATAGCCAGGTTTAATGTAGATAAGTAACAAGTTTCTCCAACTTTTACAATTTTACACTGAATTAAATTTACTCGGAGTGCTTTACTCTTTCCCAGTGAGTATTCTGTGGTTATTTTTCAGTGTTGATGTTTTCTGCTGGGCAAATTTTTTTGAAAAGCAATCAGAATCATTTTACAAAGCAAACATTTAATGACATGCTAAAATAAGAATCACTTCATGTATATCTATCTATAGTGTGATAATTTTAAAATTGCATCTACATCATTGCAATGTGTTTGACAGCACTCTCACCATCTCACCATGGTCATAGCAAGCCATGTTGCCTATGCTGCAGACTTTAGTACCAAAAGTTCATTTAATTCGGTTCCGATGGTGAACTGCATGAAGAAAGGAAGCATCTTAAGACAATTTCCACTAGATAGTATTGCTCTGATTTATTCTAATTTGGGCAAATTTCCACAAGTTGCCAGGATGTTCGTTTGCATAAAGTGAGACTGGTTATCATTTATTGTATTAAATATGAAGCCAGTAACATGGAGCAATATAACCATTCTAAAATAGATCCCTGTGGAACTCCTTTGTTGATAGACATCAGCTCCAATTTAATGTTGCCAATAACAACTTGTTGGCTTCTGTCAGATAGGTATGATTTGAACCACGAGAGTGATAAGTGAGAACATTTGTACTTATCAAGTTTCCATGCAAGTATATTATTATGGTCAAATGAATCAAAAGCCTTCTTAAAATCAAGATATATAGTTCCAACCAATTCTCAATTGTCCATAGAAAGCAACCAGTCATCGATGAGTTTTATTAAGGTGGAGCATATTATGTTATGTTGTTATCCAACTGTCCGTCTTTTGCCAATTTTGTTTCTGCTTGATCTTGGGGGGTAAGGAAGTACCCTATCAATTTGGGGGTCAAAAGTGTAACTGAAATAAAACAAAAATGTTCTAAATCACATACATAGATCAAACTTTGTGGATGGCTTGCACTTGGGTTAAAGAAGAAGCCTATCGATATTGGAGTCAAAAGGCAAAAGGTCAAGGCCACTGTGCCTGAAAAGGGGGGAAAAAATGGTCTCCACACAGTAACATTAGTTCTACCTCACAGACCTTGACTTATCTTTGAACTTTGTGGGTGTTTGTTCCTGGAATAGGAAGAAGCTTATTGATTTTGAAGTCAAAAAGGTCAGTGGCCAAGGTCACTGGCTGAAAAATGAAAAATGGTTTCTGCACAAAATTATTCAGTTCATGACCATGTACCCCCCACCAAAGTTTGTAGGTGGCTTACACTTTGGGCAAGAAAAAACATTAATTTTAAGGTCAAAATGTAAAAGGCTAACCAAGAAAATAATTTTTCTCATAATAACTTTATTTCTAGACCATGTACAGCTTGCATTTAATGTAAGGAAGAAGCCTATTGATTTTGGTGTAAAAAGATCAAAGGTCATTGTGACCCAAAGAAAAATGGCTTGTGCACAGTAACTTCTGTACAAGAGCAAGTTCCTTGATCAAACTTTGTGGATGACTTTTTCTTTGCATCAAAAAGAAACCTATAGATTTTGAGGTTTAAAGGTGAAAGGTTAAGGTGATGGTAAGTCTAATAAAAAAAAGTAATAGTTTGTACACAGTAAGTGTAGTTCAAGACCATGTACCTTGACCAAGGTCATTGAGAGCCATTGCTCAATAATCTCCAGAGTCAATCATGCCCTACTAGTGCCAACACTATACAAGATGGGAGGGGATTATAATGTACCATTAATTGTACTCTTGTTAATCTGGTAGAAAAATGGCTTTCAGAGTGGGAAAAGTTTTTACAATCAATTTTTCAGCATAATGGTTGTTCATATTGTCCATATTCAGCCTCTACTGCTTTAAAAACTTTATGATATTTCATTACAATGTTTCTTTCACTTATGTGGAGCAGGTTGTCTGCTATTGCTTTTTGGCAGAAACAACACTGAATTGCATATGCGTTCAACTGATCTGTATCCTATGGATGCTTTTCAGACTACTAATTTCATTGATGCATGCAATTGGAATATCACTCAGTCATTTCCATCAGAATTGAAAATAACAGTAGGCATTGCACATTGCCTTATTCTGAACTATTTCTAGGAAAAGTAAATATCATGCTTTTTGCTGTGGTAATGCTTCTTTTATGGAAGGCACACTTCTGGCAAACATTTTACATTTATTTGATGCAAACCACTGAGCTAAGCACTATCTGAGTATCTTTGAGCTTTGTGGAAAGGGACTAGTGATATTCTGACTGTGAAACATGCTCATTGGAGAGGGGCTAGTGATATTCTGACTGGAACATGCTCATTGGAAAGAGACTAGTGATATTCTGACTGTGAAACATGCTCATTGGAGAGGGGCTAGTGATATTCTGACTGGAACATGCTCATTGGAAAGAGACTAGTGATATTCTGACTGTGGAACATGCTCATTGGAAAGGGACTAGTGATATTCTGACTGTGGAACAGGCTCATTGGAAAGGGACTAGTGATATTCTGACTGTGGAACATGCTCATTGGAAAGGGACTAGTGATATTCTGACTGGAACATGCTCATAGACATCTTTATCATCATTGTAAAGGAACCTACTGGGAAAATTAGAAATTTACCAAAGTTTTGATCAACTTTAATTTTGATGTAAAACATTGTCATTTTTACCTTTATCCTCATCAGGGGAAATGCAGTGCATAGGTTCTTTTTGATCAGTAAAACTAACAAGTTAAATCTTGTGTCACTTAGAGTTCACTTTTGTCAAAATTCTTGGTAGCACACATTGTCCACATTTGTCACCAGGTAGCAAATCCATAAAACATGTTGCAAATTTGCTACTTGCTACTACATATTTTGAACCAAGATTAGAATAAATAAAGACTTGCTAAATTATTGGGGGGGGGTCTCTTGAAATAATGCATGTATATACTGTGAAATCATTTTTTTTCATTGGTATACATTTTTGTGGTTTCCCAAATAGACAGTTTCAGCAGTACCTAAATTCATGGGTTTTGGAGGAGGTCCTATTGTTTCCAAAGTAGAAATACTGTTTGTTGGGTCTTTAACTTTGGTTTATAGCAACCATGAGATCCATGAAAATTGTTACCCTACGAAAAATAGTTTGTTCACCATATAATTTCTGAAAATAACTTTGTGAATGGCTTTTACTTTGGGTAAGAAAGCAACCTATAGATTTTGTGGTTTAAAGGTCAAAGGTTCCCACTCCTATAGAATTCCCTGCCACACATTGAAGTTAGATTTAAATTTCTTAGATCAGTGTGAATGAACATCATAAATATATCCATTTTTCACCAGGTAGGTAATCCATAAAACATGTTGCATATTTGCTATCTGCTACAACATATTTTGAACCAAGATTGATTAAAGTAACAAAAAATTTGCAAAATTATTTGCTTTTGGGGTGTGGTGGGGGTGGGGGTGTTTCTCTTGGAATATTGCATGCATTTTTTTTTTTAGTCATATATATAATATGAATTTATTTATTTTCATTGGTATACATTTTTATGGTTTTCCAAATAGACAGTTTGGGCAGTACTTAAATTTACGGATTTTAAAAGTGGTCCTGTTGTTTTCCACAACAGAAATACTGTTTGTTGGGTCTTTAAATTTGGTTTGTAACGACCACGAGATCCATGAAAATTGTGACCCATAACAAATAGTATATTCATAGTATAATTTCAGAAAATGGTCAGTACCAAAAGTGAAACAAACATCTGTTTATGTGTAGTTAATTTATTGGTGTCTAACCAAAACCTTTTCTCAATAATACATTTGTAGAGGAGCTAAGCAAGACCCAGATCTTGAGCTGCCTATGATACAAGTGGTTCAGGTGAAGCTATAGATTGAGCAGTAGGCTGTCATGTGATTGTTATGTGATAGATTTCCATGCCTGTTTTGAAACTATGAATACAGTCAGAGGGAAAAACATGGTCATCTATTGTGCTGAATTTGTTTTTACAATACGAAATTACATCAGTTATTAGAATAAATGCAATATGTTTTATGATTGCTTCTCTAGCAGGCTCCCTTAAATAGAGTACAATATTCATAGGCAATTAATGGAATTATTCAAATTAGTGCCCGAAATAGTAACATTTAAAAGACTTCCATCAATAATTCCTGTTGATTGTAATCTTGTTGAGTTGTTCTGGTAGGGCAGTGAAAAGTACACTTGTTTAGGAAAGCTTATGTGCCATTAGATTATGTGTGCAATATACATATGTGTGTGTGTGTGTGTGTGTGTATATATATATATATATATATATATATATATATATATATATATATATATATATATATATATATATATATATATATATATATATATATATATATATATGTGTGTGTGTGTATACACACACACACACACACACACACACACACACACTCTAAAACATGTCTTGCAAGACCACTGCCATAAAAGACCACCTGTCTTGAGAGACCACATTCTCAATGCACTGAATAATAGATTATATAGTGTTTTCACCTGTCTAGAGAGACCTCTTTTTGTTGGCAGAATTGGTGGTATCACAAACCAGGTTCAGATGTGTGTGTGTATATATATATATATACGGTTATAACAATAATGTCAATGTTCATCTTGGATAAATGGGAACAAGTTTTAATTGTTAGTTCACCTTACCATAAGGCCAAGTCACTTCATAGTTTTATAGTATGGTCCTACATAAGGTGTTCTCTGTCATCATTTCTATCAAGTAGAAACTTGGAGCCTAAATTTGTGGTTTGTACAAATCTCAAAATCCATGAAAATGGGTACCCTATGAAGACAAGTGAATCTAAAATTTACAAAATTGATGACCATTTCTTTCCTGTCCATATCTCTGGCTTTAGCTCATGTGGTCATTTTGTGATTAATTTGCTTTAGCACATTTACAAGCATACCCACCAGGAGGTCATCTTGACATCAGTTTTCTTATATGTGCATGTACCATTTTTTTCATTGCACAAATACTTTCCCTACTGGTCAAGGGATAGATTTTGCACTTGAAGCATGAATAAAATCAGGAATTAGATGTTACATTTAAACAATTTTTAGGATGGAAGGGGAACATAAAGGTTTGTAATGCTATTTACTTCATTCATAAGATAATAGTATCCCTCCTTGGCAAAGGTCAAGGTGAAGGGACTTGTAAATGCCACTGAAGGCCATTCATGTGTAAACATACATACTGAAGGCATAACACATTAAAACTAGGTTCAGATAGACAAATTAGCTGGAAAATTACTTTCTAAAATTCTTAAATGTTTTATAATGGATTAAACATTTGCCCACTACCATAATGAAAACAAACTTCTCATATACTTGAAGCAAGGTGGTCTATATCAGGGCAGTTGCAAAGCAAGAGAGTGGGCACTATTATAGCTCCTCTCCCCCCCCCCCCCTTCAAGTACTTTGGGGATGACACAAAAAAACATTAGTTTTTGATCATTGATTGATAGAATATTCTTTATTTATGTGCAAGAAAAAAACTACAAATGTAGATTACTTTGAAGATTTTAATTTTCTTAGAATAAATGCAAAAATCTTCCACTACAAAGTATTTCTCAATGCTTTTCTGAGTTTGTGATTTTCCCACTCCCATAGAATTCCCTGCCACACACAGAGGTTAGATCTAAATTTCTTAGATTAGTGAAGATCATAAATATATCCAAAAGTTTGAAATCTCCTGCTTCAGTGATATAAAAAATATGCGGCATTACATATTCATTTATACATGCCTAACTATTATCACTTAGTCTCACGTTATTTTTCAGATAACAAGAGACCTCCATTTTGTCAAACCTGATTTTAATTTAACTAGAAAAGACATACATAAAAAGGAAATTTAAGAAAAAGTTAACACTGAGCTTAATTTATAAGACTTTGACATGGACTTTAATCTAGGGTATGGACGGATGGACAGACATGTATAGACAGATAGGCACAAGATGCCAAAGTGATCATTCCTGCCAAGACAATCTCAACAAAAAGCATAGGTACAATTATTGTCTCACCTGCCTCAGCAAATGGCAGTATGTAGGTATCACTTTTCTGGTGTCAACAGTGGCAGGATAATTTTAAAGATTTTATCTAAAAGTTTGCATTAAAGTTTTTGCAAGATATAATGGAGGTACATCATATCTAAATGCACATATGGGACACTGTGTTTTGCAGATCCATTGTATTGTAACTGCATATGTGTTGTTGTAGTTTTGTGATTCTGGTAGTTTTCATTTATTTCTTTTTATTGCAGGGATTGCCCTGGGCTTGAATTAGAAATGCCAGTTGTTCAAGTAGTGCAGGTAGAGAAATACATATAGAGCTTCTTTATCATTTTTATTTGAAATGCTACTCTTTGATAACAATGTCACAATGTCTTTACAGAATTTTTTTTTGAAATGCTACTTTTTGATAACAATGTCACAATGTCTTTACAGAATTTTTTTTTGAAATGCTACTCTTTGATAACAATGTCACAATGTCTTTACAGTATTTTTTTTAAAAATGCTACTTTTTGATAACAATGTCACAATGTCTTTACAGTATTTCAACTTGAGTGTGGGATCATACTTTGAGTCCTATGTTCCCCAAATCTTGATCCCATAGCACACTTTTCATCATACATATTTTTATACTTTAGCAAAAAAATTTTTAAAAATCGTGCTACAATTTATCTTTGGTGAATATCATTTGTACGAATGCACATTAATAGGAACTTCTACATAACTTCCACATCCATGTTGGTGATATTGATTGCAAAAATTGGTAAAGATAGTCAAAAGTTTCAGATTGCAATTCATTTAATATTAAAGGAAAATGAACATTTATTTTCATATGTTCCTTGAGGGAATATACTGAATGAATGGAAATGTGTACCAAAATTGTATTCATATCCACAGAGCAGTTTTAAAGATGTGGTTGATTAATTAGAAATGCCTATTGTTCAGGTAGTGTAGTGAATATACTGAGTCAATGAAATTTGTACCAAAATTGTATTCATATCCACTGAGCAGTTTTAAAGATATGGCCGAATCATTTCAGACAACTGCGTAGATAATCTGGGCTATGAAATGGATATAGTTGCCACATCACTAAATCACATCCAGTCTATCGCCAGTGCATTCGTCTTCTGATTTAATGTTTCCATAAAGTTCATTTTGGAACTGTTTAAAGAAGCACACAGAACAGCAGTGCTAAACTATATAATAAATAATGAAGATGACTCCAGATTATGGAGTTTATAAAACTGTCAAATTTGTGCAGCCTACTCCTAGAACTTACTGCTTTTCACTATGACAAGATGAATATAAATGATTTATTATGTAAACTTTAAATTTTATCAAGATACTCCGAGGAAATGCTAAGACGTATTTTTTCATATGAAATCAAATTATATCCAAATTCAATCAAAACTTCATAACAGCTATTTAAACTTATGCCACTTTCAATCAGCCATCATCTTTTTGCATAACCAGAAAGGATTAAACAACATTACAAGTACAGACAATTACTGCTTTCACAGGTGAAGAGCTTACAGATATGGCAACATCATCTGTATCAGGAAAGTTGTCAATTGTGGAAAAGTAATCAAGAAATTATCCCTTACAAAAGTGCATAAAAAGCAAAAATTTAAGTAAATACCAACTTTTTTTACGCATTTTAAATTGATTGAATTTGTTTTTTTAATTTTAAGCAGTTCATTTTTCTTTAAAACCACAAATTTGGCAATTGAAATGTACAAGGTTTCAGTTGTGTGCCAAGTTTTGCATGCAAAGTCACTGACAGTTGAAAGTGTAATGTATTTTAAAGGTTGAATTAATGACCAAAGAAATTCATTTAGATGTAGTCAGTTAATTATTAGTCTGAAAAGAAATCAAAATTCAGAGAAAGAGGGAGTTATTATACACTGACAAATGGTTGAAGACTAAAATTAAACGAGAGCAAGAACAAGAATGTAAAATTTCTTAGTGCAGCTTTTTTTTTAAGGTAAACCAGATACTCAAACATGCGAATCTTTTTATGATTTAGTTTAGCACTTGATAAAACTTTTATTACAATATTGTAAAAGTCCACAGAAAAGATGGTAGCACAGTGTAGATGATGAAGTTAAGATGGCAAAACTACCAGAGTAATTTATCTTTATTGCTGCCTTAAGTAATTTCTAGTATTTTATCTTTGTTCCTTAGAGACTTAGTGTGACCCCCAGATTTCAAGCATAGTGGGACACTGTGTTCCCTGCCCATTGGATCTATGGTGCAACATAGTCTTTATCATATTTTGACTGACTTAAGAGTTGTAGAAATTAATAGAAAAGAATTTTGTAATAAATTTGGGAATAGACTGAAGGTCTCCAGATTGAAACACATGCCAAAGCCTTGGTAATTATAAGTGCAACATGAATCTTAATTTGCAGTATTTCCCCTCATTACATATATTATAGCCATGGTCCTGATAATGATACATACCAACTTTAAAATCTACATCTACAGTATTTAAGACATTGTTTACATTTGTTCAAAACCTCATCCACCCTCCAAGCCTCAACTCTGGCAGTGATATCAGAATTGTAAAACCATTGTGAATATCTACAGAACATCCCTAGAAATGTCCCAGATTTCAAGTCAGTATCTCCAAACAAGTAAGAAGAGAAACATTACATCACTAATGGATGCATGGAAGTACAGATTGGCAGGATGGCATAATCCCTGCCGTTTGTTTAAAAAAAAAAAGTAGAGAGATAATAAACTAACAAACAAACAAATAATTTATGGGGGAATGTAGATTGATTAATGGATAGACCTTTTGTCTATCATGTCAAGCTTTCTTAATCAAGTTCTCTATAGATGAAATAAGTATGTTTTTATATGTCCACCATAAGGCAGAGTGTAGTATGTTATGATGTCCCTCCACTCATCTGTATATCTGTCTGTTTTATATTTTGTTTCACACAATACCTCAAGTTCTCCACAATGTACAGTTAACAAACTTTCTGGATGGCTTATAAAAGGGGTAAGGAAGAAGCCAATCAATTTTTGGGTGAAAAGATCAAGGTCAAGGTCATTGTAACTAAAAGAAGAAAAATGGTCTTTACACAATAACATTAGTTCTACATCACTGACCTGAACTAAACTTTGTTGATGGCTTGAACTTGGCATAAAGAAAAAACCTGCAGATTTTAGAGTTAAGGTCAAGGTTAGTGTGGTTAAAAGAAGAAAAATGGTTTCTGCACAATAACGTTAGTGTGATTGAAAGAAGAAAAATGGTAAAGGTTAGTCTGACTACAAGAATAAAAATGGTTTCTCCACTATAACATAAGTTCTAAGTCACAGACATGGATTGAACATTAAGGATCGCTTGCACCTGGGGTAAGGAAGAAGTTTATTGATTTTGGGGTCAAGTGGTCAAAGGTCAATGTCAGTGTGATAGAGAAAAGAAAAATGGTTTCTGCACACAAATTTCAGTTCTCGATCATGTACCTTTACCAAAATGTGTGGCTGACTTGCAAGTTGAGTAAGAAAGAAGCCTATTGATTTGGGGGTCAAAAGGTCAAGGTCACAATGACATATAATCATAGTATTTCAAAATCAGAAATCTGCAGTTCAACTCTTGCATGAGGAGACTTTTTTATCTTTATAAATTGAGTACACCTTTACTCTTTGATCTATTAATTCATTCAAGTGTGACATTAGATTGGATTAATTGGTCTGAGTTGAGATTTTTTGACATCAAATTGGTGCCAAGGTTGTGAGTTGACATTATTTGAGATTAAGGGTCATGTGAAACTGTTGATGCACCTTAAATCTCTTGAGAACATTTTTACTACATCTACCAACTGAATTACTTCTGGAGCTCCTAGCCTTTCATTGTAACACATACGGTTTCCAATTGGGGATAAATTCAGTGACATCCTGAATGATTTGATGTAAGAAACCAAGGCAACCCCCTTCCCATTCCTTGCAAGAAAGAGCAGTGACTCTAGTCCCAGGAGTCAGTCAGGTACGGCCAAACTCCAGAGATGGCGGCCCCCACAAATTTACAGACCAGAAAGGCCAAGTGAGCATATGGTATGGACCTTCGTCCGTAATACCATATCTGTTTGGTTTCAATCATTCGTTCACAATTGCTATTTACATCTTGTCAAAAACTGCTAAAGAAAATTGAACTATATTTGACAGAAGGCATCCTGGCATGAATCTCTTTCAGATTTATTCAAATGATGCCAATCTGCCATCAAATATGGCCACCATTACTAAAAATAGACAAACTTTTTAACCAAATTTGATAGCATCCTGGCATGAAGGTCTTTCAGATTTGTTCAGATTATGCCATTACGAAAGATAGACAAATTATTAATAACTTTTTCTCAAAAACCACTAAGCAAACTTTGACTAAATTTGTGCAAAAGCATCCTGGCATGAAGACTTTTAAATTTATACAAATTATGCTGATCTGCCATCAAATATGGATGCCATTACTAAACATAGAAAAGCCTTTAAATGATTTCTTCTCCAAAACCATTGAATAGACTTGATAGAAAGCATCCTCTACATGCCAGTTTCGCTATTAAAGCAAGGGAAGTAACCTATAATGAGGACTAGTTGAAAATCAGGTTTGGGTTTATGCAGAGTTCTCCCTCTTGCAGAAAAAAACCCTTATTCAATACAGGATGCATACATTTCAGTAAAACAAGTAATCAATGAATAAATTTCAGTAAATCAAGATATCAATGTTGCACCTTGATTGAGCTGTCAAGGGGACATCTTATGTACCTAAGTCTCCCTACAATGATGAAAATATGGGAATTGTTAAATTTAAGGGGACACTTTTGGGTGAGAAAATGTCCCCTGGGCTCACTCAGGGTGCAACACTGCAAGTTATGTAAATTAGCAAATTGAACAATCTGTAATTTAAATCTGAAGGCAAAATATAAAATATAAATATAGCAACTAAAACTCGAAGTAGATAAATTATAGATAAGATTAGTTTGGAAAACAATGGAGTGTGTGCAGTCCTGTGAATGAATTTGTAGTATCTTGTCCTTTGACTTTACTCTCATTGCCCAACAAAAATTAACCAATGCAACTAAACACCTTAAAATGGTATTGCCATATTATAATAAGTGCCTGCAATATTTTTTTTTTTTATTTGCTGTTTCATGTATGTGCATTATTTTTTGGCATTTCATATATTCAATGCCAATAATTCTTTCAAATGAGGCTAATCTGGCCTCAAATATCACACGATAGAATTTGACCAAATTTGACTGAAGCATCCTGGCATCAAGGTTTCTCAGATTTTGTTCAAATGATGCCAATCCATTATCAGATATGTCTGCCATTACTAAAAATGTAAAACCTTTAAATGACTCATTCTAAAAATATAATGAACAAAATTTTACCATATTTGACCGAAAGCATCCAGACAGAGATGGCATTCAATTTCATACAAATGATGCTGATATAGTGTCAAATACATCCGGCCACTACTAAAATTACAAAAACTTTAAAACAACTTCTGGTCAAAAACCACTCAACAGAATTTGACCAAATTTGACAGAAAGCATCTTGATATAGACAGATTTCAGATGTATACAATTTATACTGATCCACCATAAAATTTGGCCACCATTACTAAAACTCAACAAATCTTTGAATGACTTCTCAAAAAACCACTCAACAGAATTTGACCAAACTTGACAGAAAGCATCCTGATATGAAGGCCTTTCAACTTTGTACAATTGATGCCAACCTGCCATCAAAATATGGCCGCCATTACTAAAAATAAAAAATAAAACACTTTAGTTGCCTTCTTTTCAAAAACTGCAACAGAATTAGACCAAATTTGACGAATAACATTCTGACATGAAGATCTTTAATATTGATACATTTGTGTTGAATACCTTTTATATATGGCCGCTGTTACTAGAAATAAAAAATATGTTGACTTCTCAGAACTACTCAACATAACTGGATGAAATTCGACAGAAAGCTTATTGGTATAAGAGACTTTTAAATTTGTACAAAATGACAATTGCGATCAAATATGGCTGCAGCTTTTAAAATTAAAAAACTTTTAATAACTTTCTGAAGAAAAAAAAGCTGCTTCACAGAATTTGACCACATTTGACAGAAGGCATCCTTGCTTGAAAAATTTATACAAATAATGCTGATCCACCATCAGATGTGGTGGTTGCTAAAAACAGACAAACATTTGCACAACTTTGTCTCAAAAAACTGATTGACAGAATTTAGCCAACATTAACAGAAAGCACCCATGCATAGAGGTCTTTCAGCATTTTACTAATGATGCTGATGTGCCATCAAATATGGATGAAGGTATGAAAACAGGAGAAACCTTGAAACGGTTGTTTTCATAACAAATACAATCAACAACAGTGGAAAGAAATTTCGGAAGATCTAAGGCAGTTGAGAACTGCAATAATTGTCATTGCTTCTTATGTTACAGCCATAACAATTTTGAATGATTTTACACGATTCCCATTCATTCATTTTGTGTGCAGTAAGAAGGAATCAAACAAGAGATTATAGTTTCTTTTCTTACCATTGAATTTTTCCTTCTACAGTTCTGACACCATGTGCATATAGCCAATAATGTCCCACTCTTCTCTCGTTTTGTAACCCATGATCATATCCTATTTCCATTATTCTCAAGAATCTATCAGTTTTTATCAATATTATCTACTTTCGGTTGTGCAGTCTTGCAAGAATCAGGACCATCTGCACCCTTGCACTTGGCACCAAAGAAAGTATGTAAAGTTGCCATTGTAAAGGCACACATTTGATAATCACTCAAAAACAATGGTATATTTGCACATGACACTGAAAGACAGCTGATTTGATGACTATTTCATGGGAGTTCTTATTTGTCTGGCAAAAATAAATCAGTTACATTATAGGGAAGAATACCAAGAAGTCCCAATATCTCTGCACTATTTTTTTAAATATGGTATATGATAAATTACCAGTGTTCCATACATCACAGACAGATTTACAGTACAATGGATGCAGGTGTGCTGAATTGTGCTTATCAAAGCGAAGTGTCAAAGCACACGCACATGTGATGACTCTGTTGATCAAAGGAATGATAAGGCACTGACAATCAATTTACAGATATTTTAATCTCATTATCTAATAATATTTGGCAAATGCAGTTTCACCTCATCCATTTACAGTCACTTTGACTTATTGATAACCAGCAGAAACAGATCCTATTTTTATGTAAATCTCAGCACCTTGGAGAACCCTGAAATAATATTTTAAAAAATCTCTAAAAAATTAACATACTAGACAGTATATTGCAGTTCTAGGTAAATAACATACTAGACAGTATATTGCAGTTCTAGGTAAATAACATACTAGACAGTATATTGCAGTGCTAGATAAATAACATTCTAGACAGTATATTGCAGTGCTTGGTAATTAACATACTAGACAGTATATTGCAGTTCTAGGTAAATAACATACTAGACAGTATATTGCAGTGCTAGATAAACAACATACTAGACAGTATATTGCAATGCTAGATAAACAACATACTAGACAGTATATTGCAGTGCTAGATAAACAACATACTAGACAGTATATTGCAGTGCTAGATAAACAACATACTAGACAGTATATTGCAGTGCTAGATAAACAACATACTAGACAGTATATTGCAGTGCTAGATAAACAACATACTAGACAGTATATTGCAATGCTAGACAAGCTTTTTATCCATATTATCTATCTGTTTCAGACCTCAATTATACCAGCTGTAGAAGATCTAGATCCAGATGTATTGTCCACAATGAACTCTTTACAGTGTTTTAAAGATAAAGACAAGTTGATAGAAGAGTTATTGAGTACAAAGTAAGTAAGACAAGATGATAGAGGAGTTATTGAGTACAAAGTAAGTAAGACAAGTTAATAGAAGAGTTATTGAGTACAAAGTAAGTAAGACAAGATGATAGAAGAGTTATTGAGTACAAAGTAAGACAAGTTAATAGAGTTATTGAGTACAAAGTAAGACAAGATGATAGAAGAGTTATTGAGTACAAAGTAAGTAAGACAAGTTAATAGAAGAATTATTGAGTACAAAGTAAGTAAGACAAGTTAATAGAAGAGTTATTGAGTACAAAGTAAGTAAGACAAGATGATAGAAGAGTTATTGAGTACAAAGTAAGTAAGACAAGATGATAGAAGAGTTATTGAGTACAAAGTAAGTAAGACAAGATGATAGAAGAGTTATTGAGTACAAAGTAAGTAAGACAAGTTAATAGAAGAGTTATTGAGTACAAAGTAAGTAAACATATGGCATTACTGTTGACTTGTTGGTGACTGGTGGTCAGACTTTGGTAAGTTTATGCTGTTATGGTTATTATAATTTTTGTTGTATGATTATGTAAAATGTTTTGTAGTATATCATAGTAAAAAATATGTCTCCAATTAATGAAAGGACAGAATACAAGGGTACCCTTTCTTAATCTGGAAAATATTTTCTTTTATTATGAGTGCTTAGAGTATGCTTAATTGAATTTTAATTATTTTATAGTCATGCAATTGTTTTTGTCAATCTGTAGTTCTTACATATTGATAGGAATGTAAATCTCAGATGAATGACAAAATACATGGAAACTTACAGCAGGAGACACCACCACATAAAGGACAGTTACTTATGTAGGCAATGAGTATGGATCCTGTTTGTTCATTTTCATATCATTTTGACTTCTATATCAAGGACACCTGCCCATAAAGGCCAAATTTGTGGTCCCTTGACATCCCTTGATTGACAGGTCTCACTATCAGAAAGAAAATAGCATATTTTGGGTCCTATAGTGAGTCAAAGACATACTGGTTGCATGTGTCAGCATCCAAATAGATAGCACCACTGATCAATTGTACTTGAAGGCAGTGATTTCTCCAGGATTTTCACACGGGGGGTGGGTGGGGGGATTTTAAATTTTTGAGAAGTGGGTGGGGTAGGGGGAGGCAGTTTTTATATGAGAACAACAGTATCTATGAATAGACCTGTTATGATATGGTTCCACAAATGTGTGTGTATTAAATAAATTTTAATGAGTAAAGATGAAATTTTAGTTGTTTATCTTTATTACTGGTATAGCAGTGTTATGACAATGGCACTATGTTGTATATATTAGAATTGCATGTAACAGCAGAGACATTACCACAGAAAACAGAAAACTGCATATCCTCTATTGTTAAACCTTGCCAAGTGCAGTTGATAAAAGGCTTTTCATACACCTCTCCCACTATAACATGCACACAGCAGGGTCCAAAAACACAGACCATAATATAACAGAGGGTGTGAGTTACAGAGGGACCTCTGAAAATTAAGAAGGGGATACCATCCTGGCTGGACATCGACAATGAGAAGATGTGACCAGAGGGGGGACTGTTTAATGATTTAATACTCGTTTTATGATTGCATTGGGAATAATTGTCAATACATGTATAATGCTTTTTCTGATGAAGTTGTTCGCTTTTCTGTATAAATTACTTATAAGATAACCAATGTCCGAAAGATCATTCAAAACATTACTCCAAGAGGTTTAAACACACAACACGTGTGTATCTGCAAAAACACTGTGTGTTACGTCACTGCTTTTGCATGTGAATGTGGATATATTTGAGTGTAATTGTGGATTCATGACAAAAGAAGATTTCTCTTTTTTTTAAACTAGGGACATTTAATTCATAAAGCAACAACTGTCAACATTGAAACTTTATTTTTTAAATTTTTTTTTTCTACAAACTATGGAACTCGCTTCTCCATAATGAACTGTATTGGTGAAACAAAGCTTTCCATGCACTGAATACTCCTTTCACTTGCTTCCCTAGCTATCATTGATCACATTTGCGAATTAGTTGGATAAACTGCTGATTATTTTAAATACTTTAATTATGTTACCTACATAGTAATATTTATAACAGTGATTGATTGGTCAGTTGAAATGAATTGACCTGATACATAACCATGAATACTAGCTCTTACGCAGGTAGCATTTGCATGCATTGTAACTTTTTTGAAATCCACTCCCTTTATTTGATTTGATGCAAAAGACAGACATGATAATACAAAGCAGGTTTACTTTTAATTTATTGTAACAATACAACAAACACTTCCGCAGATTGAAGATCAAAACACAGTCAGCACTTAATTAGGTTCTCACAAAAACGCTTGTGGACTGTAAATTGACACTTTTCACATTGGAATACAACAGGGCATAACACATTTATAATGATTACACTGAAACTGAATTAAAAGATAGAACTAACAGACAAATTTCATTTGACAGAACTTACTTAATTGGTATTTATTTCTTAAAGTTCTGCCACCAGTAGGCATTACTGACATTTTCATGGATTTAAATTTTGTCAAATATTGTTATTTATAGCATACTGAGAATTTTTATTTGTAAAGAAAATGTAACAAAATATATGACTTCTTATTAAAAAATTTGAATTTCATGATGTTGATTCAAGTTTCCAGGCACTAACTGCCATTTTCAACAATAAAACAAGCAGTATATCAGAGTTTCATTTACCAGTTTTGATCATGATTTTCTTCACAATCAACAAACAGGGGCCATTTCTTTTGGTATTTTCTATACAGAAAATGGGATCCATGCCTGACCGCATGTTATTAGTGGTTTCCCGAGTTATCTGGGCACAAGTTATCAAGGGAGACAACTTACTAGATAATCAATGAAAGCATCTTATTGCACAGTTGCAAAATGTCACTCAGTAAGCACTTGATTATGTTGTTTGAACTAAAAATAAGCATTTATGTGATCAGATTAAGCTTTATTATTATTAATGATTGTTACATGCTTCGTTACACCCATGGAAAATCAGCTGTATGTGATTTTCACATGACTGCTAATTTTTAAGTGGGTGCGGGGCTTATTAAATTTAGGGGGATTCACGGAATCATGCATCCTTCAGAAAACACTACTAAGGGGGTGGGGTGGGATTTCAATCCTAGAATAGCATTGATGGGTTAGTTTGGTAAATCACCTCAGTTGAAGATTAAAAGAATACAGTTTTATATTTGTTGATGATTTAGTGTTGAGGTCATCTCGGTTGCCCGGATTATTTTATATTTTTTTCATTTATTATATATTTTTTATTATCTTTTTGTTCTTTTACTTAATTTTCAGTCCCATAGCAACTAACCAAAAAAAACGCAGACAAATCTGCACATTTTCCACAAAAAAATGAAAATGCTAGTGTTCTTTGAATAAGCACAGTCAAGTAACTGGCTGTTTTTCTTTGTTTTACAGACATAATACAGAGAAGGTAGTTTATTTTTTACTGTTAGACAGAAAACTCAGGAATCCTAGCACAGAAGACGAGTTAGATGTACGGCATAGGTCAGAATCTGGTAAGATACATTAGTCTAAATGTGTGAGATTTTGCAAAATCCTGGAGAAGAGGTCATAGTGACCGAATTTCAGTATGAAATGTTTTCATTCTAAGATGCATTCTTAGTGTAATTCATAAGCTAAAAGGTATTTCATAATTTGAACACAGACACCATCTTTAAGTATTGTTCTAAACCCTGGAAACTCTGAAATGTTTTAATTCTAAGATGCATTCTTAGCGTAATATTTACAGCAATAGATGAAGAGGTTTTGGGATTTGAGCCAATAAATACTTGTCACCACTTTTTTGTACTAAATAGTAGGTCATAGAGACCCAGTGTTGGTGTGTACCACATACCCATCCCATCCCAAGATACACAAAAAGGGTAACTTTATTGACAATAGATGTAGTGGTGTAAAAATTGCAGCTTTGACAGGGAGGTTTGGACAGATTGTTTTTATAGCAATTTTGAAACAAATTTTGTAAAGTATGTTATAGTGACCCAATTTTGGTTTGTAACATGCCCATTCTAAGTTTGCACTCTCAGTAGAAGTTTGGTTTCAGAACGTTAGAGGTTGATATTATAGCATGGATTCAAATTTTAGCAATTGTTAATAAGTTCTGGAAAGTTGAGTAGTGACCCAGTTTTTGTTTGTAACATAGTCACATCCCAATATGCACACACAGTGCAAGTTTTATGTAAATATTTTTTAATATAGAGGAGTTACAACCCAGACAGGAAGGATGGACAGAAGTTTTAAGCAGTTTTAATATATCCTGGTTCTTAGGTCACAGCAATCTAGCTCTAGTAAGCAACACACATCCAAAGTAAGATGTACCTTTACTCCAAGTTTGGTGGCAATAGGTAAAAATGTAGTGGAATTAGAGCCCATACACCATTTTAACCTCTTTTTTTTGTTGTTGTTATATTTCTTTATAAATTCTGGAAAGTAGATCACAGTGACCCAGTTTTGGTGTACAACACATGCTCATTCTAAGTTCACCTATAGTGCAAATGTTAGTACTTGAAGTAGTATAGGAGTTACAGCATGAACAATGAAGACAGATTGATGGATGCATACTAACTGACAAAGTAAATCCCATATACCACCTGATTATTGACATGATAATATAAAAAGGAAATATTTTGAAAAGGATGCAACTCTTAATTAATGGCCAATAATGTGAATTGTATAAGGGGGTTATGAAACATATTTTTAAAAAAAACAAGCAAGTATAAGAGGCTCACCAAGCTCATTATTCAACTCAGAGTCAAATATAGTCAAACCTGTGTTCAGCAGTCACCCTTGGGAAAGGGCAAAAGTGACCTTTGAGGACAGGCGACCTCTGAAGGCAGGTTCAGCTCTCAAACTTTGTTCATAACAAATACATGTACTATGCACTGAATAACATTAACATTATACGGAGTAGTAGTAGTATGCTATAAAGATACATATATTTAGTTTAGCTAATTAGCAAAAGAAAAAAAACAAAATAATAAAATAAAAAGTTCCACTTTAATCCATCATGTACATGAAATCATCACTTATTAGTAGAAGCAGTGTCTAAATAAAATTACTAATTGGCAGCTTACCTGCGATTGTCAAACACAGGACTGACTTTATGTTAGGCCAGCTGCTATAATTAGGCATGAAAACAGGTGTTCACACTCAAAACAATTGATGGATTAAAAAGTTCCTCAAACTCACCGAGATCAAAAGACAGTTGGCTTTTGTGCAAGATCTTTGATGATTAGGGAATGAAAAGAAGCTTCCTGTGGCTATTGTCAGTAGGATATAAACCATAAGGGATATCACAAGTGCAGTGTACATGTATCTCTACTCATTTGGTGTGATTGTATGTAATCTCTTGCACTCCAGATTAACTTTGTTCTCAAAATCGGCCATAATATCTCGCTTATTCTTAATAATCCCTTGAATCTGAGTTTGCTGGCTCCCATTTCTGCTGCAACTATGCGACTACTTTGTCCACTATCCAGGAAACAAATTGCTTCAATTCTGTCATGTAAGGACAAAAACTGCTTTGCTTTCGAAACCGACATGTTGACACCTTTGACTTTGACTGACAGCGTGATTGGAGTATGGTAAGTACAGTCGAGATATGAAATGCTTAAACATCGAGTCACGTGATATACCTTTATCTAAACAATGCCTTGCTCATCAAACAAAAGAAGTGTTTAATTTGCATAATTGGAGCGGTCACTGCTTATATCCTTCAGTGACTGCTTAAGGCAGGGTGAAACCATGGTTTGGTTAAGAAACACCTGACCCCTGAAAGCAGGTGACCGTTAAATATAGGGCATTTATATAGGAAATTTGCTGGGGGAAAATTAGAACGACTGCTGAACATAAGTGACCGCTATAACAGGTTTGACTGTAATTGCAATTTGCAGGTTGAACTAGGTTCAAAGACATTTTTCACCTGGTCGCATTAAACTTAGCAAACAGTTTCTAGGCCTCCAAAAATACAACTATTGTAGAAAATGAAAAAAAAAAAGAATTTCTTTTTTGGTTATAAAGTTTTATTTAAATTGCTACAGTAGTGTCAAAAATGTCAAAATATGTTGTCCGCTTGGTTGATGTAAAAACAAATGGTTGCTTTGGAGGCTTTAAGAAACAACATTGACTAGAACATGTCATGTGGAACATTTCCTGATAGTTTGATAACATTAAATGAAGTGGTTTTGGAGATATCAAAATTTTGTTTCTAATCAGACTGCCATGGAGACCAAGAAATACACTTTTTTTGTAGATAATGGCCTGGCTATGGTATGTGTCACATTGTCTTGTCATGATATATATGGATAGAGTTTTATTAAAATTGCTCCAGCTGTTACAAAGTTATGGGCTGGACAAGCCAATGTTAACAGAAGGATCAAAAGACAGATGGATTGACAATGACTTCACATAATATGCCAGACTTAATACAGGCCATTAAAAATGCATCAAGATTCACATCATAATTTTAACATGACACCAGAGTTACATGTCACCAGAAGTTTGTGTTCCTGCCTTGACAATGACCTTGAACATGGCATGCAACACACTCTCAGTCTCTTGACAATGACCTTGAACATGGCATGCAACACACACTCAGTCTCTAGCCATTATATGTCAATATACATACATTCTTCAAAATATCTTAAACAGCTTCAGAGCTACAGCCAGGATGCAAAAATTGAAAGTGATATATGAAACACTATCATGTCATCATGGACCTCAGCATATTAAGTTTCCTCTTTCTAAATATAGGGTTTTTGTTTAAGACTTGGCAATAAAAATATGTACATTGGCATGTGACCATAACCTTGAGACTAAGATTATGAAAGTCACAAAAAAGTTAAGATGTTAAATTGTACAAAGATTGATAATACTACTTTTAATGGCTTTAAAGTTCTGCCAAGATATTACAAGTAAGCAAGCTTGAGATGACTGTGTCCTTAACTTTTATTACAAGTAAGTAAGCATGAGATGACTGTGTCCTTAACTTTTCAGATAGAATCTTGATAGTGGAAAAGACATAGTATCCAAAATATTGAATTTTCTTTACTTAAATTTCTTCCATGATATACCCCAACCATGAAAATTGGATCAATAATATGTGTTATGTGGCTTAATCTTAGGTCATAATAAAAAATATAGGAAGTTTTATCTCAGTATTACTATCATTGAGATTTTCTGAGCTAGAGCCCTGACAAAAAAAAATAATGTTGACCTATGATCTTAATCGTGATGGAAATATCATGAAAAATAAATGACACATTCAGAAGTTATGATGTAGACATAAGTTTCATTACAGTACCTTCAATAGTTTTAGAGTGGCAATCCCAATACACAAAGCGAGTAAGCTTCACATGTAACTTTGATCTTGCTGATAGGACTATGCTATTGATACACATGATAGATATAAGATACACCATTCAAACTATGATTTTACAGGGTAAAACATTTCATTCCATTCTTTCTAACAACTTAACAGCTTCTGGGTAACAGTTTGGACACATAAAATTATACTGACCTGAAACCTGGTGTTACAGATGGGTCAGTGAAAGTGCAAAGTGACAGCATCAAGTCATGATGTATAGCTATACCATATTTTATGTCTGTTACTTTGCTTACAAGTTTGCAAGTTACAGCTCCAAATAAAAACAGTAATGTCCACCTTTGACCTTGATTTGTGATTTTTAGGGTTTAATGCCATTTTTAGCACATGATAGGCCATATATGGCAGCCAGTGTATTTGGTGGAGGAAGAGCCCGGGAAGAACCACTGACTCATGGGAAGCCACTGGCAATCTTTCTCACATATCCACATTGGTTGAGCCAAGACTCAAACCCACATGGACAGAGGTGAGATGTGAGTGATCTGTAAAGATGAGTGCCTTAAAATACTCTGCCACCTGATGCCTCCTTTGACCTTGAAGTGAGAACCATGAAAGTGGTAAACTTGATACCCTTCTTTTACACACAGTCAGACCTGTCCTAACAGTCACCTTTACTCAGTGGTTACCTGTTCACAACAGCCATTCTAATTTCCCTCAGGCAAATTTCCTGTATATTAATGTCCTGTATGTAATGATCACCCTCCTTCCGCGGTCAGTGGCTACGTGTTTCCTAACCAAAACAATGGTTTCTCTCTGCCTTTAAATGGTCTCTGGAGAATATCTACAGGGAACGCTCAGTCTATGGAAACTGAATATTAACTTCACGAGGATGGCATTGTTTAGATAAAGAATTATCATCAGAAGTGATGTGCGAACATTTCTTATCTCACTTGTACTTGTAACTCCAGTCATGTTGACAGTGTAACTCAAAGGTGTCAATATGTCAAATTTGAAAGCATGGCAGTTTTTATCATTAGGGTAGAGGGTCAAAGCAATTCACTTGCTGGATGGTGGGTAAAGTACCATCACAGCAGGAATGTGCCAGTGTGACAGGTATAGTTAGATATATTCATCAATTTGCCCGTGAATTAAAGCTGTCTCTGAAGAAAAAGTTTGTCTTTGTGAAGAGATACAAGTTACATCCCTTTTCATTAGGGTCAGGGGTCATTCAGTATTTAAAACTTGTGTGTAAAGTCAGGCGAAGCTTCAGTTCATGAGTCACAAAGAATAGCCATATACAGCTTCTTTGGATTTCCTATTCATAGCAGGCTTTTTACATAAGCCGACTGTCTCTTGATCTCTCAGTGAGTTGAGCAACTGACATGTCCAGATATTATTTTTAAAGCTTGAACAGCTGTTTCCAAGTGAAACTTGTACAAGATGGCCGATGAAAGAGTCAGTCCTCTGTTTTACAGTCATATGTAAGCTGTAAATCATTAGTGAAATTATTGTTTTGTCAGGGTGCACAAAACAAACTAAGATCGGTGATTATTTTAAGTCAGTGATGATTTAATTTATAAGATGGATTAAAGTGAGCAGAATACAGTAATCTTGTGTGGAACATAAATTTGGGAGAGAACAACATATACATGTATTTTATGATTTTGTTGAATAGTGCACATAAAACAATTTTGATAATGTAATAATAATAATAATAATGATAATGATATTCAGTGCATGGTATTTGTTCAAAAACACATTTAAATTTGAACCTGTGTACAATAGCCAGTTTTTTCTTTTCTCATGGGTGGTCACTGTTGACAGGTTTGACTTTATATGTAAAAATTTTACATATATGTAAAAGATTACCAATTTTCATACCACTAATTCTATCAGCTTCAGAGTTACAAACAGCACTTTAAAAGTAGATGTAAACATGATCTGTAACATTGACCTTCAAGAGAGACCAGCAACACATCCTCTAGGTCCAGTGTGTAAATTTACAAAATATCATCCAGCCAATAAGCTGGCTTCAGTAAACCTTCCAAGCAAAATAATTTTGGAAGATTTTCTGCAAAATTACACATGTCAAGTATCTATGCACACTAATTACACATTTTCTTCAAGAAGCATGTGGGCAGTGTCACTTGTATAGTTCTCACAATGGATGGTTGTTTGGCTAAACATGAAATTCAGTGTAATCCAAAGTGAGATACAGAAAAAGACTATAAATTAGGTAAATGACCATTGCATATCACTGCACTTCAAAGCTATGCCGCTAGAAGTATGGTCTGATCCAGGGGCAAATTTTTCATTACTGTAAATGTATATTTTTCTTTTCATATCCATATATGGTTATATGGTGGGAAACATGATAGCTTCCAAATTATGAGCCAAGGGCACATGCCCTTCTCCAGAGGCATGACCCAGGACCTGTATTGGATATACAGCATACCTGCCAAAACATGACATGACACACAAAAAACATGATTTTTTACTCCCAAACCCCATGATATAGTCATCTTTCAAAAGACACGATTTTCTGTAATCTTAGCCCCCCAAAAATGTTTAACAAATAGTGTGAGATGTATATTTCTTTGAACAATATGATATATGCCCATAACCTACAGTATGTATAAACAGTAAACAGTCCTGCTTAGAGCTCATGTAAAACTATCCTCGGGGCAGTTTATACAGCTGACTGTCATAGAGACAATTAAACGGTAAGGCAGTCAGAGATATACAACCACCTTTCAAGATTACTTAATTGGCTGACAATAACTAGGGTGATGTCATGTCAAATCCTTTGAACACTGCTGTGTGAAAGCCAATTAGGCTAATTTGCATATGTAAAGTACTCAAAGTGGAACAACCCAATTCATTTGAAGTCAGGTAAATCAATGAAATGTATGTTGAAGAACAAAAGTTATAACACATCTCTGCATTGAATGAGAATGTTGAAGCCATCTTTATTAAAAATTGGCAAGTTAGTGATCAGCAGCAATGTTTCTTTAAGTTGAATTTTTACTCCATATATAAAATGCAAAGCATGATTATTTCAATAGTTGGAAAAGTGTACAAGTGTGATTCATATTTTAAGGCAAAATATTGAAACGAAGCTATGATTCAGGAAATGATGAGCCATCTGCAAAGCAAACAAAGTCCAGCAAAACTAAATTTCAGAACTCCTGGTTGATGGAGTTTGACTTTGTGAAGCACAGCAGCAAGGGGAAGCAATTTATTCTGTATACATATTGCAACCACCATATCAACATTAGTCATTCTGGACTGTATGACATCTGTTGACATAGCAACACCACCCAGCATCGTGACAATGCACGAATACAGATCTCAATCCCAAAAGTAACATGCATGTTTAAACAGCCATCAACAGACAGTGTCACTAGAGCTGAAGTACTTTTCTGCAAATTCATTGCTGAGCACAATCTGCCATTTTCAGTAGCAGATAATTTTTCAGACCAATGTAAGGAAATGTTCTCTGATAGCGATATTGCTAAGAAAGTTAGTTGCAAAAGGACAAAAACAATGAATATCATAAATAATTCTATTGCACCAATGTTGGACAAACAAGTAACTGTGTTTTAACAACTTTTTGCTCCTGATTGATGATTCTAATGACAAGGGAGGTGACAAGACCATTGCTATTTTGATCCGGGTGTATGACCCTGCCATGAAGAAAGTTTGTACAGTTTGTAGGACTACCTGTATGTAACATCAGGACAAGCCAGAACATATTCAAAACAGGTTAGTTCTTTTTATTATTATTCGTTATCTTAATCTTGTTAAACTACCAGCTTTTAATTGCCCCATGCTATTCAGGATGATTGTAGCCATGAAATAGATTGATTTAAAGACAATAATAAGCACATGCTCATGTTTGCACAGTTGATTTGTATTGATAAAGAGATTTTGTTAGCACCATTACTGAACAGAGGTGTTTATTACTGCTGTATTACCAGTAAGACCCCCTATAAATCTGGCAAAACAACTGTCATACCCCCCAACTTGAAAATGAAATGGTCAGTCCCTAATGTGATTTATATTTTCTTTTCTACAGAGACAAGCATCTCTTGTGGGCCAACTGCCTCGGATACAGTTCTGACAATGCCAGTGTTATGGTAAGCAAGAACAACCCCGTTCTGACCAGGATTCACTCGGAGAATCTAGCAGTGTATGACCTAGGGTGCATCTGTATACTCATCTCACTTCAGGAGCTACCACAATTTGACAATGAAGCAAATTCCCTGAGCCAGTTCTGGGCAGACATTGGAAACTGTCATCTTATTTCAGGAAAACCAAGATTTGATAATCTAAGTAGCGTGGCCATTGCATGTTTCACACTCGCTCACAGCAATGCAGATGCAGAAATATCAATGTCTATGCTGAGAAAAATTCAACAAGATATTCGGGGAAGTTTGAAAAACATTACCATCCAGTTTCTGATGAGTGCAAGATGAACACAGATGACATTTGCATTACCTTCAAACCACCTACTGAATTATTGAAAGCAGCAAAGACTGCATCTAATTAAGACTACATTCCACTGTCCAATGGATTGTAAAGAAACTTGCTGCATGTTTTTGATTTAATGTCTGTGGGGTTGTGACTATGTGCACATATGTATGTGTGTGGTGATGATATTTGACAATGCTAAGTCTTTTTTTTGGTAAATGTAAATGCTTCAAAGAAAACAGATGGTACTTTATTTTCTTCAAATTTGAATTTTGAGTCATTTGCTTTAGGCTGATATGAAAAGATATCTTATTCTCATTTGGATGACGTTGCTTTTTGGAGGTTATACACACTGACCCCCTTTGGGACCTCAAAACACACCTGTTTAGTTTCAACAACAACACACACACACACAAACACACTGTCTGGGAATATGGCAGTTATTTGTACATGTGCATTTATCCCCATATGCCCATTAAATGTATTCATGCCCATTAAATGTATACATTGTTGTTGGGTGAGAATCTTCAGAGTTTCCAAGTTACAAGCCAGAGTCAAGTTCCCAACCTCAGGGGCACAACCTAGGGTCTGTGCCAGATATAGGTCTAATTTTGTTTCATGCCCTTTAAAACCTATATATAGTTATAGTCTGTGGATCTCAACAGTTTTCAAGTTAGGAGTCAGGAGCAAGTCCGCTTCCCTGTTTTCAAGTTAGGAGTCGGGAGCAAGTCCCCTTCCCCGTTTTCAAGTTAGGAGTCAGGAGCAAGTCACATTTCCCCAAGGTCTGTATTGGACATATCTCTGATTTTCTTTCATGTCCTTCAACCAGTATATGGTTAGATGGTGGGAATCTCAGCTGTTTCCGAGCTATGATCCAGAGGCAAGTCCCCAACTTGGTCTCTATTGGATATGTCTGATTTTGTCCCATGTCCTTCAAACCTATATATGGTTATAGGATGCGGATCTCAACAGTTTCAAAGTTGTGACACATGGGCAGCATCGCCTGTGACACAGGGGCAGCCTGTTACAGTACAGCTCACGTGATTTTTTGGAACTCCGCGCATCGCGGTGGGGTACTTAATCCCCTCCACTTTAGCTCCGCGATAGCACTCCGCGGTGGAGGCATAAATTGGCATAAATACCTACAAATCACCACCGCGTTTCGGCAGGCATGCTGATGTAAACTCCACCATGGAGGGGCTAGTCAACATTACTGATTGACATCTGAACAGCCAATGAGTGAAGACCACCTATGGAAAGACTGAGACGTCAAGAGTGATTTACAACTGGATACCATCTGAAGAATCAGTCGTTTTTATTTCGATCATATATTTGGACAATAAAAAAATAATTTCAAAAGGCTTGTATATTCAGTACACATTACTGTTTATAAAAGGTTAATCGACTTCTTTTGCAATAAGTTTATGATTTTAATTTATTTCAAAGAAATATGAACAAACTTATGCACTGACTTGACGAGAAGCACACATTGCTGAGCCTCTCAAGCAGAATAAATTTATCATTTTGTTCCAAAGGAAAGTAATTCTCTGAGATATGGACAATTAAAATCCAAATTGACATCCGCTTCTGCTTACCCCCCCCCCCCACAACAAACCTAAAACACTGAATTTACACTGAAATGTAAACCGCGTGCTTAGTCTTTAAGCAGTAATAGCAGAGTCATGAGGCTAAATATTATGACTGCATGTATACTGGCAGCGACTGACCATTTAATATACGGGGTTTATATGTTGTTTTGTTTTTTTCAACCGGGATATTTTTTGTTCTTTAATCACAGTAATTATTTATTTTAAGTGAAATATGGAACGGATTAACGTCTGCTACAAAAATCAGAGAAAGACAATTGTTTTCATGCATTTACCCCCACACACACACACGGTTGTAAAATTCAATTGTCTCTCCCTAATAAAGACTTGACTTCAGCGGATGTTCTACAGAAATCAAGGCAGTGACCATTGTGAACACTGTTGTAAAATATTAACAAGGGTTTGCATCAAAGGATGATGTAAGTTTCAGCTTGGGAACAGTGTGTTTTTATCACACGAAGCCATCTGACTTGGCGCGTTGTACTTTACAGCTGCAATTATGGTCCCGCCATTAACAATGGAAGTTTGATAATTGTTAGTAATTAATCTGAACTCGGCTTATTACCGAAATGAAAAAAAATATGGAAAATTCTAAAATCTGAGATGTTCAGAGATTTTAATTTCCAACAAGTTTTGAGCATTTTGCATGGATGTATTGTCTCCACGTGTATCCTATTATTTGCTCATTTTCCTACGGCGAAAATATAAAAATAAAATATACTTTTTTAATTATTTTTATGCAGATATAAAAGAATGCAGTTTCCTGTTTGTGACTGTTAGAGCCTTTGGTTATTGAGCGTGTTTCTGTTTCTTACCACTTGCAAACTTTTCCAGATTTCAGTTTACGATAACTTGTGCTGTAGTGATTTGGATTCCATATTTTATGAGAGAGAGAGAGAGAGATAGAGAGAGAGGGGGGGAACTTTACTAAGAAGAGTTAATGATCTAAAATTATTCATCTTATTTTTCTGTATTATGCATAGTATGCAATAGGAAAACGAACAGAAAAAGAAAAAGTTAAACATTAATTTCATCTGATGTGCAAGTTTGTCAAATCAATGGCAAAGAAAAACAAACCTGCTGCTGTACTTTTAGGTTAACAGTTAGCACATGAAATTAACACATCAATATCAAAGAAAACACGCAGTGCTGATGGCTTCTATTGTGCTAGGTTACTTGCACTTGTCAACTACATGTATCTAGGATGACCTTTTGCGACCATTTGTGATTTTTTTAAAAACCCGCTTTGTTATTAATTTGTTCGATGTTTATCGTTCTTTTCATTGCAGGTAGTACAATATCACTGACTTTCATATCATCATTACAATTTTTGTATTGCGTTTACTGAAAAAGAAATAAGGATATGTATGCATGTTTAGATTCCGATAACATAGTATTGAAGAAAAAGAAATTAGATTCATTGTGCAAAATGTAGTATTAATACAGTTTATGAGGCATTGTCATTACGTTATCATCATCTTAAATATGATTTGGCACTATGTATCATACATTATCTTCGTTAGAACAAGGAAATATTTATAATTAACTGAATTACTACGTTTTTTTCAGTATAAAAAAGTTAGCAAATTGCTCCCCAGATGGATAACGATGTAGATAAATCATTGCCCCCCCCCCCCCCCCGCCTCTCTCTCAACCTCTGCTTGCATGGGTGATAAACAGTAAACCACGCCCATATTATCGAGACCACGTCCACTCCGCGGTGGTGATCGGATGCGACTCCGCGAGAAAGCGTGGTGTGTAGGGCTATTCTCCGCGACAACTCTGTCAGGACGCGTGGAGTGATGGTGGAGGGGTTTTTCTTAATCCTCTCCACTCACTCTCCACCCCCACCGTGATGCGCGGAGTTCCGAAAAATCACGTGAGCTGTACTGTATGTATATTATGGCCCTGGTGTTAATGATGCTACAAACCATTTTTCAGATCTCCACCTACAATACTTAAAGTATTGAGATTTTTACCAAAAAAAATATCCCCAGCCCCTGGTAGCACTCTAAAGGATCGTATTAAAATCTTGAAATCACTGTGTATGTCTAAACACCACCACCCACCACCCCCCCACCCCCATCATATCCCAAAGTTTCAAGTCTGTACCTTCAAAGGCGTAGGAGATACACTACATTACTAATGGCTGGACATACAGACAGACAGGCAGAAAGACATCATTCCCACATTTTAAATAAAATACACAGAGATAAAAATGATGATTACATCATCTTCTGATGCTGCTGTAAGCTAAGAATGATCTTTTTTATTTACAGAAAAATATATATTTATTCAATGCATGTCCTAAACTTATTCAAATTATTTTCTTAGTTTATGGAGCAAGCCATCTTTTATTTAGGGTTAAATTATTGGCATTCTAAGTTATTTAATATCAAATGCCTGAAATAATACAGCACAGTGCAATATTTATGACTGCACATCTCTTTTTCTCTCACTCACTCTCTCTCTCTCTCTTGCACACACATACACACCAAATTATTGGTGCAAAAACAATTGTGTCAAAAATTAAGTTTATGACATTAAAATCTTGAATTTTTTATTCATTTTATAGTGAATGGAGAGAGTGAGCGGGAGACAGATTATTTACTTGCATTCTGAATTAAACAGTAAAAGTGACATCAGAAAGCAGTTTCTTGTTATGTAGATAACATGCAGTCATACACACAATTCAAAGTTATAATGGAGAAATTCAATTGTATGATTCTCCACCTCCTGCCTGTTCTTCATGTTCATTTCCAGTAATGATAAAATTATCATATTAAATGTATGTCCATTCTTCAGTCACTCATGTGTGTGAAAATGCAAACATTGATAGGAAACCATGTTAGGAATGCATCAGATAGATTGTTAATAACACAGCATTCATAGTTATAACTGTTTTGAGATGCCCCTCTTTTTCTAATGTTAATTTGAAGCCATTTTCCATATTTTGGAAGTGTCTAGCTCCATTGTAACAGTTTGTACTGTCTGCTATTTTTCTCTGTCTTGATCGACCCAATTCCATATGTACAGCCATTTTCATCACAAGACCCATTTTTTTTTCTGGTATGTAGGTCTTCATCACACTGATGTTTATGGAGTCATCAGCTTCTATGGTAACAGCAGTTGTTCGAATATGTATACAGGTTCCCTGTGTGCTATTTATAGAACTCAAAAACGATGTCACCACTTTTCAAATCTGAAAGTTTGACTTTGATTATCTATGTAAGCTCAGATATTTTACAAATACTTTATGGGTCAGAAAGTTGTGTGTTTTACATGGACGACAATTTCCTGCAGTTTTATATATTTTCATAATATAGAGTAGTGGTCCTTTAGGACTCACATTACTAATTCAGCTCCTATAGTAAACCTATGGAAACCCCATTATATTAAAAATTCAATAACAGTACTTTAAATTTCAAAATCCTCATGATCAAACCTATATTTCATAGTTTAGACCCAGCCTTGATGCAAGCTTCTGTGTATAGAAAACCATATGAGCCATGGCATCTCTTTGATCTACACGTGGTGCTTGAAACATGTGTTTTTAATTCCGCACTTAAAGAATCAGGTGCTAATTTCAGTAGGGTTTTCCAAAGTCAAGTCTGTAAAAGGACTGAAATTCCATCAATAAAATATTGTCGCTATTTTTCTCATGTACAAATAGGATAAGCTTTCTAAAGATTCTTGTTACTAAAATTTTACTTTTCATTATCAACCCATAATGCCCTGCCAAACCCATATATACTCTGTTTTATCTTCACTCATTTCTACACTGATTCCCATTTGTCCATATAATTAGTACTGTGAGTCCGTTCAGATTTGTAAAAATGATGCCAATCTGCCATCTAATATGGCAACCATTACTAAAAAATAGAAAACACTTAAACAACCTCTTTTCAAAGGTAACTCAACAGAATTTAACCAAATTTGACAGAAGTTATCATGCCATGAAGGGCTTTCAGATTTATGCAAAAATGATGGCAATCCACCAACAGATATGACTGCCATAACTAAAAATAGAAAAATCTTTTAAATGAATTCTTCTCAAGTACTGCTTTTTGCAGGATTTCACTAAATTTGTCAGCATCCTAACAAGAAGTGCTTAAATAAATTTTCTCAGATGTTGCTGATAGGCCATCAGATAGGGCCAGCATTACTAAAAATATAAAAACCTTCTTCTTCAGAACCACTTAACAGAATTTTATCAAATTTGGTGGAAAGCATTCTGGCATAAAGGCCTTTTGGTTTTGGACCAATGATGCTGATATTCCTTCAAATATGGATATCTAAAAAAATGCTTTAGACTTCTTCTCAAATATTGCTTTGCAGAATTTCACAAAATTTTACAAAAAAGCATCATGGCAAGAAGTACTTGAAATTTGCTACATGTTGCTGATCTGATCTGCCATCAAATAGAGCCAGCATTACTAAAAATATAAAAACCTTTAAATAACTTCTTCTCCATAACTATTGAACAGAATTTTATGGAAAGTACATGTATTCTGGTATAAAGGTTTTTCAGTTTTGAACAAATGATACTGATGTGCCTTCAAATATGGATGAAGATAACAAAATATTAAAAAACCTCTAAGCAATTGTTTTCTTAACAAATACAATCAACAGCATACAAAGAAATTTCTTCAGAAAGAATCCTACTGACCCAGATTTCTTAGACTACTGCTCTTGCATTTGGATATTAGGCAGATGTGAGCCATGTGAGTGTTATCAGGAACAATTGGGCCACTTATTCCAAAATAAATTGAAAAATCACAAAGAATTATCCCATGATAGTTTAGATATAAGAACATCGTATCTTTAAATTGGTCATTTGTGCTCTCTCCATGATTTGTATACCCCCAATTGACAAATCACTTTGCTGTTGCAATTTTTGTTACAGTTCTTGCACTTCTTAATTTGTAGCTTGATGCAGTGTATGACACAATCTCATTAGTGGAACAAGTCCAGCAGTTTTTGATGGATTGGCATATAAGTTGCTAAATATTATGGTTATCACCTGAAGATGTGCAGTGTTCCCACAATTTTGATAAGAGTTATTGCCCTTTTGACTTGCAGCTGAATGCAGTGTATGACAGAATCGTCTGAATACAACTAGTTGCACAGATTTCATTTGATGATCCTGAAACTTGGGAAATGTTATGATAATCATCTGAAGATCCACACTCTGCATCTGCGATTTGTTTTAGAGTTATTGCCCTTATTGACTTGGAGCCTGATGTAGAGGATCAGAGTATCTTGTAAACACAACTAGTCTTAGTTAGATATTGTGAACACAACTAGTCTTAGTTTTAAGTGGATTGCCATGAAACTTTGAATATGTTGTGGTCATCATTTGAAGATGCACATGTTGACAAATCACTTTTCTCTGCAATGATTGTTAGCATTATTGCCCATTATGTCCTGCAGCTCAGTGAAGGGTTCTTGTGAATGCAATTTGTCTTACAGTTTTCTGTGGATCACTGTAAAACTTGACGCATATTATGGTCATCATCTAAAAATGCACATGTTGACAAATCTTTTTGCACCCATGCTTTTTGTAAATGCTATTTCCCTTTTTGATGTGCAGCTTAATGTATGGCAGAATTTTTCAAATTTATTTAATGCTGCTACTCTTCCAGTTTTTAATGGATTGCTGTGGAACTTAGTACCGTATATACTTGCATTTAAAGCGATACCAACTGCAAACTGCATAGACCCAGATCTGCCGGCACATAATGTGCCAGCAGATCTGGGTGTATGCAGTTTGAAGGGACTAATCAGTAGAACAAACAACATAGACCCTGATCTGCCGGTGCATTATGCAATGGCAGATCAGGGTCTTTGTTGTTGGCATTTGGACCTGGATTATATACGAGTATGACGGTACATATTATGCTTATCATCAGAAGATATGTATGTCGATCAGTCATTTTACTCACACTATTTTCAAAAGAGTTTTGAGCTTCTTTTTTTTTTACTACAGATTCATCTCCATCATGAACAGATTAATCTCCATCATGAAGTAGGGGTGGGAGGCAGGGGTATATTTATGTGAGCAAATTGCTCACCATTCCTGTAGTTAGAATAAAGTCCAAGTGAACTTTTAGTATGGTCCTGCATGTGGCATTTGTCATGCATCATCTATCAACATTTGCTATTTTGACCTTCATTCTTAATTTGCTAAAGTAATTTACACCACATATTTCAGAATGAATCTGGGTATGAAGGCCTTTCAGATTTGAACAGTTGGTGCCTATCCACCTTTATTACTGGAAAATGCTTTAAATGGCTTTTTAACAGAAACTGCTCCACCAAATCTGACAAAATTTTATAGAAAGCATTCTGTCATTAAATTTTTCAAGTTTAGATGAATGATACCAAACTGCTTCAAAATATGGCTACCATTATAATGGTGAGGTAGAAAAACCTTTCAAATGATTTTTTTTTTCCTTCAAAAATTGTACAACAGAATTTAACCAAATGTGAAAGAAAGCATCCTAGTACTTGTCCAACTGCTCTTGCATTAGGATATTTGGCTAACATAGCCAGGTGAGCAATCTCAGTTATTCTTGGGCCCCTTGCTAGAAAATCCTGGTATCATTCTCTTGACCTTTACTGAATCATTTTTCAAAAGTTATATACTTTTTTAAAAGTCCTCTTTACCAATTGTTCTATCACAAATTGAAACACTCTGATACCATATATATATATATATATATATATATATATATATATATATATATGTATAGATATATATATATATATATATATATATATATATATATATATATAATATATGTATAGAATATATGTATAGTATGTATGCTGTATCTTTGATATACCACGAGATGTATAAATGTTTCATTAAAAGGAAATGAGGCTTGCCGAGTTTCCTTTTAGTGAAAAATTTATACAACGAGTGGTATATCAAATATACAGCGTACATACTATACATATATTTTATTTATATCACATACAAATACATATACTTGCATTTCCAACAGAGTTAAGATTGACTACAGGAAACTGTATTGACGGAGTGAGTAAACTCTTCACATCCCTGCCCAGTGTGTCCGCTACAAAATGTAGTTCTGTACCTATTGCAGCTATTCAAAATTCTCTTTGCAAATTGATAAGTTGCTTCTTTTCTTTTTTTAACTTCTATTTTCATTCTTATTAATTAAATAAATATAAGACACACTTATGATCTAAACATGAAAGATGGTTTAAGTGAAGAAAGTAGAACACTACAAACACAGCATGGTTAGCTTCTTGAACACTGAACGTGCAATCGGTCACCATCAAGTATATTGAAACGAGTGTGGAATATAGACTAAGCTAAATGACGAGCCAACAAGAGGTAATTCAAACATTTAAATTTATTTACAGTTGATCTAAGTTATTATTATGTTTTAATTAACATTGCTACCGACCATAAGATTGTTTTTATCATCCATCTCTCTCTTTCCCGTTTCTGTTGGTCGGTTTATCTGTAAATTTTACCCTCATTCATAGGTCCAGAGACATCATCGCATGACAGGCAAAAATTTGCTACGCTCATTTCTTCACTGCTTGCGATGATGGGAGAGAGAGAGAGAGAGACTGTGGTAAAACTGATAAACTGATGCTGAGACAGACACTAACAGAGAGAGAGAGAGGTGGAGTATGGATTTAGGGGAACTTAGCATAAGATTTTTTTTTTTAATTGTATATCCTTATGTTTATCTGTTGGTCGATTAGTCTGCTGCCTGACCAACCAACAGAGAGAGAAGAGAGAGAGAGCGGCCTTCGGACATTTTTATATTTAAAAAAAATGTTTTTAGAACCCTAATATAGGTTTTTAAAAACAAACATTAAACAGATTACAGTATGTGTGTGCCTCCTAACAAAGAAATTTACCTTATCGTCTCGACAGGCTATTGCAACTTTGTATCATTGGTATTGTGAACACTGTAGATAAATCCCATGAAAAGTGTAAGCATACCATTACAACGACCCAGGTTCTTGTAGGTTACTTGGTGTAAGTTCAAGTTCAAGGGTTTCATCCAGCTAAAATTCTTTCTCTCTCTCTCTCTCTCTCTCTCTCTCTCTCTCTCTCTCTCTCTCTCTCTCTCTCTCTCCATAGATTTCCATGTATGTGTGTCCCTTGTGCATGAGAGAGAGAGAGATAAAGGGAAAGCAGAGGGGATTTCAATGAAATTGTGTACCATGTTTAATTCATTTAGAAAACGGGGATTATGAATATTTTTTCCAGTTATTTTCTTATGTCAATAATGATTAATAAGTGGAAATTCATCACTGATCTAGAGACTATAGAAGCAATAACCACTGTTAAAACCATGTTTATATATCTGTATTCATGCGCCATGGGCGGATCACAATTTGATATACCAACAGTATTGGTATATCAAATTGCTTTATACCAACACTTTAAAAGTCTTGTTATTTTTAATGTATGTGGCATATATATATATAAAATCATCTTTTTTACTTGTACTATTTTAGCTGATCCTCCAAGGAAACGAATAGATGCTGTACAGCTGAATGGTCAGCCTGGGTAAGTCAGTTGACAATGTTTATTATCTTTGCTCTTACTGTAACTAATATACACTTACCAGCTTCTTCAACATCTTGGATATTTCTATTTAGGTCATCATTGTCTCTTATCTGTATCATAGAGATATTTAAAGTGACAGATTACCAATTTATGCATGACTTTACTAAATCTGATGCATGTGTTTAATCTCATGTTAATACTGCACAAATAGTAGAGATTGCACTGAAGCAAACACAAGGGACTTGATTGATAGCTGTAACTCCAGCCCTTACTCATTAGCAAAAAAAATCTTTTAACCATATCTCAAAAAGATACAAAATGTGTCTGCTTTATCACTTTGGTGCACAGAAAGGAAACAGATTAAAACAAAATCAAACCAACATTGTTTTCTTTTTGCTAACTAGGCTGTTAGGTCCAATAATCTTAATTTTTATGGTAAAGCCCTGCATCTGTCATGTGTTGTCCATCATCTGTCTGTCTTCAATTGCTTGTTACAAATCTGGAGGCCATATTTTTGATCTGATTTTGATTAAAATTGGAATATAAGCTTATATCATCAAGATCTCTGATGAGATGAGATCAGTAATGAACAAGAATTGGACACAATAATGAGGTGATCTTACATCTGATTACCTGAACTTCTTACCACTCCAGAGGCCATATTTCTGATCTGATTTTGATCAAACTTGGAATATGGGCTTAACTTATCAAGATCTCAGATGAGTTAGATAAAGTGGAAGATCACGCATATTAATGAGGTGAACTTGCATCTGATTAGCTGAGCTTCTTACCACTCTGGAGGACATATTTCTGTTTCAGTTTTGATGAAACTTGGAATATGGGCTTACATCATCAAAATCTCAGACAAATTCAGAAATGAGCAAGTTCTGTGCATATAAATGAGATGATCTTGCATCTGACTGGCTGAGCTTGTTACCTCTCTGGAAGCTGTATTTCTGATCTAATTTTTATCAAACATGGAATATAGGCTTATCTCATCAAGATCCCAGACAAATGTGATAATGAGTGAGATCCATGCATATTAATGATCTGATCTTGCATCTAATTGGTTGAGCATGTCATGATGCTGGAGACCATATTTCTGATCTGATTTTGGTCACACTTGGAATATGGTCTCATATCATCATGATCTTGGATAAGTTAGATAATGAGCAAGATTCTTACAGATTAATAAGGGGATCTTGCATCTGACTGGCTGTGCTTGTTACCACTCTGCAGACCATATTTCTGATCCAATATTTGTCAAACTTAGAATATCCTTGTATGTCCAAGATCTCAGACAAGTTGGGTAATAAGCAAGATTATGCATATTAATGAGGTATTCCTGCATCTGACTGGCTGAGCTTGTTGCCTCTCTGGAAGCCTTATTTCTGATCCAGTTTGTTCCAACCTGGATATTGGATTATCTCATCAAGATCTTTGATAATGAGTGAGAACCATGTATATTAATGAGATGATCTTGCATATGATTGGCTGAACTTGTTACCACTGTGCAGACCATATTTCTGATCTGATGATGATCAAACTTGGAATATAGTCTTATGTTATCAAGATCTTAGACAAGTTTGATAATGAGTGAGACCCATGAATATTAATTAGTTTATCTTGCATCTAATTGGGTGAGATTGTTACCACTCTGGAAGTCATATCTCTCAACTGATTTATGATCAGACTTGGAATATAGGATTACATGATCAAGATCTCACATGAGTTTGAGATTAAATGAGATCCACAGATATTATTGAGTTGATCTTGCATCTGACTGGCAGAGTTTGGTACCACTTTAAAGACTGTGTTTCTAATCAGATTTAATAAAATTGGGTAAACAGATTTCAGTCATCAAGGTCTTAGATGATTACAATTATGAGTGAGATTGATGCATATTAATAAGGCAATCTTGCATCTGATTGGCTGTGCTTGTTGACACATTAGTGTCTCTTTTTCTGATCAGACTTTTATCAAACTTGGTAAATAGGCTTATGTCAAGATATCCAGTGAGCTTTATTATGAGTGCGATCACATATTATTGAGGTCATCTTACATCAGAATCAGAGATCAGAAAAGTTTCTGTTGGCTGCTTGTCCACCAGGACAAGTGACTTGAAACTTCTTCTTGTCCTGTATCAATTTTACTCAATTTACACTGTACATAATACTGAATCTGCTTAAAATGCCTCTCATCCAACCAGATGAGCATCTTGAAAATGTAACTTACCCTTCCTCAGCCACCGCTCATAAATACAAGTGCAATTTTTTAGCATTGTGAATTCCAGAGCAGGTAAACAATTTAGTGACTCTATTTCTGATCAGATTTTATTAAAATTGATAAATAGGTTTGTATCATTAAGCTATCCAGTGAGTTTTATTATGAGTGAGATATATTTCTGACGTGATCTTGCATCTGATTGGCCGAGTTTTCACCCCTTTAGAGACTAATATTTTTATAGAATTTTTATCAAACTTGATAAGCAGGATTGCATCGTCATTATCTCTAGTGAGTATGAGTGAGATTCGTGCATATTAATTGCGTGATTTTGCATCTGATTATCTGATTTGACTGAGTTTGTCAACACTTTAGCCACTATATTTCTGATCAGATTTTTGTCCAGCTTGTTAAATAGTCTTCTATCATTCAGATATTGGATGAGTTTGATTATGAGCAAGATTCAGGCATACACTATTCCCTCATTAATCTGCACCCAGATAACTCACAAACCAGCTTATAACGCAATAAATTCTATGAATCCCCTTGTTTGGTTCTACTGGTTATAGACCAGAAGAGGTTATGGGATGGCCTGTTGTTTGTCATCCATCATCCATCCGTCTATTAGGACAAGTTTGTTTTTGCTACTCCTCCTAAACTGTTTAGAGGATTGTCATGAACTTGACACACATTCATCCCATGGTCTAGTTGGTCTTAAATAAAAATGGAGTTGTATTCAGCCAATGCAATGTGCTATGGACAGAGATTTGTATGCTAACACTTAAAATGACTATCTTGAGAAAATAACCAGTGCAAACTTATTTATTATTCAATTCCAACAGTTTATGAGTGCAGTTCTAACTACGAAGCTTTAGTTCATTTATGTTTGCTTAAAATGGATATAGGTGTTCAGACCTTAAAAGGGAAGCAACTCTGACTTTACTGATATATGAATTTGTGAGTGCTGCATGTCAGCTTTGTATTAAAATTCTGTCATCAGTGGATATACTTTAATTGATCTTAATATCTAATATCCTTCAATATTGAAGCCCATTAAATGAATATTTGTGTAAGACATTAGAGATTATAATTCTTATGGATCAGTGAAGTTGCTAGCACCCCACCCCATTTTCCCCCAATTGTTAACCAAAAGTAGAGTCTCCCTTGTTATCATGCACCCTTGCCTATGGCATGGGCAATGTTTATGCACCCTGCCACTTATGAATATCAAGGAACAGGTGAATTTTTGAGGTAATCTTGTATATGGTTGGCTGAGCTTGTTACCACTCAGGAGACAAGATCTAGATCTGATATTGCTCCATCTTAGTAAATAAGCTTATATCATCATTGTCTTAGACAGGTTCTGTAATAAGCAAGATATATTAATGATAAGATATTGCATCATATTGGTTGAGCTTGTTACCTCTGGAGTTAGAGACTATGTTTCTCATAAAATTTCAATAAAACTTGGTAATAGGTTTTTATTATCAAGATCTTGGATGGGTTCAGTTACGAGCAGGGGACTATACATAATAATTATTCCTATATCTTCGGAATTAATTTTTATCAGACACTGTAGTAAATATGGAAAATTGACATTATATAAATTTTGGAAGATAGTTTACATAGGTTGTGTTTTTATAATACACTTGTACAAAATTACATAAACCTGCTTAGCAAAATGGTCAACTGTTTTGTTATGTAATACAGGTGAGCAATATCAGGCCCACTTGCGCTAATTGTTTGCTGGTGTGATAGCTAAAAAGTTTTTAAAGTTTTGTATAGTTGAGATGGTCTAATGCATATCATTTTAAAGTAGTGAACTTGGACAGTTTTAGCTAATGAGAAATGATGAAGAAGTTGTACCTAGAGGAGGATACAAGGTGCTAAAGGAACATGAATACAAACTCGCTTTGGTACAGTTTTCAGATAAAATGTTTTAAAGATTTTTAATACCAAGTAGAAGAAGGTTACTGTTTCCAATCATATTTGCTTTTAAATTTCTTCTTCATGACTGGGTTATATTTCTGATTTTAATGGGAGTAATTTAGTTTCAACACATTGCATCAAGATAAGTTACAATATCCCAGAATTATTTGTAACTGTTTCATTCCAGATTTACATATACATTCATTATCATATAAACTGCAAATCAGTCGAAATCTTGTAACATTAGAGAGGAATATTTGATTTCACGCTGTATGAAATAGTGTCAGATACGGTTTTTAGAGAATTATAACTTATCTTTTATGAAAGTCTACATCAGAAGAATCTTTACCAAAATACAGAATACCATGTTAATAGCGTAAAATTATCTTTAGAAATAATATCTCTACAATGCACATGTATTTTGTTGCAGTGGTAACAAGTAGCACGGAGAATGCTGCAATATAACTAAATAACACAGAATTATTTCTCTTCTAATTAGTGAACCTGATAACTTTTTTGTTTTTGGTCTTTGTATGCCAGTTTAATTCATTGAGGAATAATTCATTGGTAAATTTGTAAAGTTGACTTTGATACACATATGAACTGGGCTTGACATAAATGAAAATCTTAAGAATTTTCAGGGGATAGCCATTTTTTTTTATATTGTTAGCAATCTAGGACTGCAGGTCAAGTACATTTTGTTGGTTATGCATCAAGTGGTTGTCTGTTTAGGGGCTCTATCTTCTGACTTACAATTTGATGGGTTTAATTTTGACTGTACTGGTAGTAGATGCAAAAAGCACCAAAATTAAACACCACCAATAGTATGTAAACATAAACATGCATTAGTCCTGCCACAAGTCCACTGTATTAGCTTTCCATAATTTTAATAACTGATGTTTTACTGGTTTGGCTAAGACAATGTCCTGCTATGGAGCATAGCATAGTAATGACGCAAATGCCTTTGGGCGACACGGTTAATACATGCCTTTCAAGTTTACTAAGCTTTCAGCCAAGATAGCACCAAAACTAATCCTCATCAAAATATCAGTTTTAGAAAAGTGCAAAATTTTGCCAACCCAGATGTAAAAGCACTGTACATTTCACAACAGTTGGTGCTTACATCTATGTCACTCTCTCAGTATTGTTAAACCCATGCCCTGATGGGGGGATATTGTGATACCCTTAGTATGTTCATCTGTCTGTCTGTTAATCTATCTGTCTAATTTCTGTTTCCATCTGAACCACAGGGTGCAACCTTTGTACATAGATTGCATAGATGGTAACCATCAGCAAGAGGGTATAATTTGTGGTCCTCTCCACTGGTGTTCCAAAGGTCTGAGGTGAAATATACATAAATTCCAATTACAGTGACATTTGTTAAAATTTTTTACCAAATGGTATGCATGTATTTGTAACAGGAGAACACACACAATATGTGATGTGTTTTGGGTTACGACCCTTCCGTCACAGTGTGGAAGCGGGGGTGGGGTGGGGGTGGAGATTTGCAATAGCAAGCCATGGAAATAACTAGCACACATTTATTTTATATGCCCACCATAAGGTTGAGCATATAATGGTATAATGTTATGGTGTTGTCTGTACATGCATCTGTCTATTCCCAATTTTTTTCTGCGCAGTAACTTGAGTTATCTATCATCTACCATTACCAAACTTTGTAAGTACAGCTCTCCCTCATTATAAACTGCCAACTGTATTACATATGAAACTGCCATATAGCAAGATTGATACAAAAATTGGATGAATGCATGTATGTATATGTCATAGTAGCGGTGGGGAGGGTATATATGTATATATATAAACAAATTTTAAATCCAATTATGCCAAAAACAAGCACAGTTGTTCACTAATCCAACTAGAATAAGCACTGTTTACTCAGCATGATGTGTATTCCTGGCTTCTATACCATAATCCGCTCATAAAATCCACATGTTTTAGCTATTAGATAATAAAGATAAGGAGCTCGCACCATCTGAATTTACTCATAAATCTACCGTACATACTCGCGTATAATACGGGTCCAAATGCAAACAACATAGACCTTGATCTGCCATCGCATAATGCACTGGCAGATCAGGGTCTATGTTGTTTGTTCTACTGATTAGTCCTTTCAAACTGCATAGACCCAGATGCAGTTTGCAGTTGGTATCGGCTTATACATGAGTATAGATGGTAATTTCACAATAAAGTGACATGTAACTTTCAGTAGACCTTATTACTAGGTACATTATGTAAAAGAGCATCTATCAGTGACTGTCACTTTCTGTCTGGTGATTAGATAATACAATCTTGGGTTCATTTGGGGTACTTTAGTCACTAATTTTGCATAAAAAATACAATATACAAGCTTATTGTGTGTCATTGCTTATTGACTTATGGATGTCAAAAGATCACAGGAAGGATTAGCGGCTACATGTCCTTGATGTACCTGCATGATTGGCAAGGCGTACAGAGCTTATGTGGCTGACCTGCTGGAGTGACTTAGAACTGAAGGCAGTTTTGGCTATCCTATTGATTGTTACTGAATACGATAGATGACACAGATCAAAAACAATAGTGTCTCATTAGAGACATAGGTAATTTCAGATGTGCAATATCCTGTTAGGAATACAATATTTGACATTGAATACAATAGTGGCTGATTAGAGACATTGGTCATTTCCAGTGTGCAGTAGCCTGTTGGGAATACAGTAGTGGCTCATTAGAGACATAGCTAATTTCCAGTGTGTAGTAGCCCGTTGGGAATACAATAGCTGACATTGACTGAATATATGAATGCATAACTAGAGACAAAGGCAGATTGTGAAAACATATTCTGGCAATGTCCATTTTAAGTACAGTGGTTTTGAATATAACATTTTTTAAGATTTTAATAATTTTGGTCACAGGGTCCATAGCATTTACATGTTATATCCGGAATCACATTACGAGGTATGGTGCTGTAATGGAGGAGAGCTGTAGCTTGCAATTTGGGTAAAGAAAAACTAAAGAAAAGGACAAATTTTCCACATAATAACTTAACTCATTAACCCCTAGCACCATGTTTATGCATCATGAGGTTGTACCCTACTTCTGAGCTCTGTAACATCAGCATCATTTAAGATACACTAAAGTGGATGTTATTGCAGGAAAGTAAACAGATGTAGCTCTACAATGATACCAAATAATGTCGACTTTCTACTCACATTAAAATGTACAGCAAAAAAAATGCTTTTTTTTAGACCCATTTTTTTTTAGGTCGAAAATTGCCAGTTTCGGAACAGGAGTTTGTGTCCAGATTTTAGACTTTTGGGCCTTAGATCTAAAGCAGACCAGTCTGAACTGCACACAGACAGATGAACCTTTGCAAAAAGTAGGATAAGTTTGAGATTTGGAGTAAAAAGGGGTCACGACACAAAAATCGGGGGTCCAATAGGAAAAAAAAAGAAAAAAAGAAGTCCAACTTTTACCCTTCTGTACATGTGCAAGCATAATAGCCAATCAAAAACAATGTTTCTAATACACCTAAGCATCTGGCTGAAAGAAAAACTTTCAGAAGCAGATGTGTTTTGCTGCATTCGGAAGTAACCCCAAAAATGCATTGCCTACCCCCATTCAACACGAAAATGAAAAAAATCTCCCTGGGTTAATGAGTTAACTTCTATACCAGTTACCTTGACCAAAACTTAGTAAATATCATGCATTTTATATAAGAAAGATGCCTATTGATCTTGGGATCAAAAAGGTCAAATATCATGGTCACATTGACTCCAAGAAGAAAAATTGTTTTCAGTCGATATTATGAGTTTTTTATCACCTACTTTGACCAAACTTTGTGGATAACTTGCATTTCAGACAAGAAAGACAACTCTTAATTTTAGGCCAGAAGGTTAAAGGTCAAGCTCATGGATTGAAATACGGAAAAACAATTTCTACAAGCTACTTAAGTTCTGTACCACATGCGTAGACTAAACTTTGTAGATGGCTTTCATTTAAGACAAGGAAGATGTCTGTCAATTTTGGGATTCATAGGTCAAGGTCAGAGGAACTCCAGGAAGGAAAACTTTCCACAAAATAACTTGAGTCTTATGCGACAAACCATGACCAAACTTTATAGATGGCTTGCATTTGAGACAAGAAAGGTACATATTGATTTTGGGGTCAATAGGTCAAGTGTCATGGTCACAGAGACTGAAAGAAGAAAATGCTTTCCACAAAACAGCTTGACATGGCCGATGTATATAATGAACCCTTTACAGCACTCCATTCATTAAATAGCCCAAGATATGCTATAGGCATAGTATTGATTCTTTTTTTGCTTAACAGTAGGACTTGGATTTTCATATAATAAAGTTGATTCTTTTTTTTTTCTTTCCAATGTTGTCCAAAATTTGTCCCATTACTGACTTGTACATTGAATTAGTGTATGGAGCATTTTTGATAATCTGATATTTTATCAGACTGAGATAACAAAATTCCCAATTTACAATGAATGTATTCATTTAAAATAGAACATTTGATATTTTGAATTTAAAAATGGTCTCATGGTTAGATCATTTTGACTACAGTTTGCAACTTTCAGTATACTGTATGTATGACAAAAAACAGTAGACAGTTAACTTAGAATATGTAATAGTTGATTATTATTGTAAGAAAATATTATTTTCATCACAGTTAAACAGTAAGATTAAATTAATATATGCTTCATTTATTTGACTGTCAAAGTTCAATTAGAGATTGATTGGAAAATATGAGGGTTTTTTTAAATCAAAGATTATGATAGCAGAAAACTTCCATGCTGAGTCATAATACCAACCTATCTTAAAGGTGCAATTAACCTATTTATATATTGCACGTATGTAATTGTAAAATCTGTGGGTGGTACTCTAATGACTGATTGGTATTCTGGCAGACTCTCACTGGGAAGTATCAGTGAAGGATCACCAGTCTCCTCTAGAAGAGCATTAGCAATTCAGCAGGTGTAAGTTTCCATGGCAACCATATCTGATTTATTTTTATGTTGTGCATATTGTACTTTCTGTCTCTATGTTTTCTGTAAATTTTATTAATTCATAGAGAAATTGAAATCAGATATACATGTATTAACTAAAATACCAAATTTTGTTTTTTCTTATGTTTTTTTTTAAATTTTTTATTTCTGTTTAATCAATTTATAAAAATAGTGTCTTTGACATGTAATTTGCACTTTATTTTGTATGATTACAAATATTAAGAAACTTAATTAATGGAAGTTTAATATTCTTCTTTTCCACTATCAACTTGTTTTGGGGTTATTTTTTTATAAAATTATTCTTGATCATAAAAAGTGAGGACTAGATTAATTCGATAGCTTTTGATTCCCATCCTAATTTTCACTTTGTCTATCATATTGGTGTGTGCATGATGTGCACCCAGCTATGAACACCATAGACCCAGATCTGCCATCACATACTGCACCAACAGCAGATCAAGGTCTGTAACAGTCTTCATTCTATGACTTGAAGTCAACAGTGTATACCAAGATCTGCCAACACTTAGTGTACCAGCAGATCATGGCCTGTAACATGCATCATTCTGTGACTTGAAGTCAACAGTGTATACACAGATCTCCCATCACATACTACATCAGCAGCAGATCACAGCCTGTAACACTCATCAGTCTGTGACTTGAACTGAACAGTATATACACAGATCTGCCATCACATACTGCACCAGCAGCTGATCATGACATGACTGTGAACAGTGTATATTGAGCCTATAATGCTCATCATTCTATGACCTAAAGTGAACAGTGTATACCCAGATCTGCCTGCACATTATGTGACAACACGTCTGGGTCAATGATGTTTGCAGCATACTCTACCAAGACTTTATTTTGTTGTTATATGCATGTGATTGGTTCAGTTGTTGTTACATGCACGTGATTGGTTCAGTTGTTGTTACATGCATGTGATTGGTTCAGTTGTTGTTACATGCATGTGATTAGTTCAGTTGTTGTTACATGCATGAGATTGGTTCAGTTGTTGTTACCAATTTGACATTCCTATAGTATCGTAACCATATTGGATCATGTTTAACATGCCTCCAACTGCAAACAGCATGGAGTCAGATGTGCTGCCATATAATTCACTGACAAGATAAGTTTCTGGGCAGGTTGTTCAAATTACAAAATCAATCACACAATGCAGATTCTAACATTTGTGATAGCACATATTTAGAACTGACCTTTTTACTATGCAACCCACTACCTATACTCTTTGCTTTAACTATCATGAAAATCATAATCAAGATTCTTCCTATCACATACATTTTTTGTTTTCTTTTTAATGCAATTACAAACTCTGACTCCAGCCTGAGTTACATTTGTCGGTAGATATCTGTACTGCTTGCAGTCAGGTGAGCAATACCAGTGGCTAAATACAGTATTAAAGATGCATCCAGAGTTCTGTATTTTCTGTTTCTTTCAGGATGGCAAAAATAATTTCATTCAGTGCCTGAAAACAAATAATTGAAAAATCCAAGCCCAAAACAAATTAACACTTATATTAGGCAATCCCTTAGACTGGCTATTGGCCTTATGGCAATATATAATTTTCTAACAAGCAGACTTTCCTTAACACCTTTTCCCCTAATGCTCTGTCTGCTGTAAGGACTTCTGAAGATTTGCACAATTTTCATTGTCAATGGGCATAGTCAAAAGATGACAGTGTAACTCATTCTCATGTATATGTGTATAAGTGCTGACATGTTGAAATCTCAATCACATAACAATTGTCCATTAACCTATTTTGTTAAAGTTAATGATTACTGAAGATGTGTGGTTAAACTTTTAAGTGCAAGTGCTTTGCCATTTGTGAAAATGCTTGAGTTTTTCACCAAGAACAAGCAAATTTTGTTTTTATTTTATGCTCAAACATATTGGCTAGCTAAAAGTGTATACATTTGAAGTGGCTGGTTTCTTACAGTGTCCTACGCAATAATGCCAGCTGTTCATGGTTTATGTTCTGCTGTGTTTTGTATACATTCACAGACAAAATATCAGTAATAACATAATAATCTTTCCTAATTCAAACTAAAAAAGCAAATAAATAAAGCAAATCAAAGAAGAAAACAAAACATTGTTGCATTTGAACATTGGTACTCCTGTGTGACAGGGGGCCATGCTTATTACTAGACCAAGGGAGCGATAATATTGGGGATGACATTTCTCTGTCATAATGTTATTGATGTCTACTGACTGCAGTGACAAAAGTTATTTCTCTTGAAAAAATTCACTAATTCACAGACTAGCATCAAATAAAAAATACTTTCTATGTTGATTTCATGTTTGACTCCATATTTAAAAACTCGTGGAAGAAAATGATTCCATTGGTCATGTTTCAACAGGGAACATAGCAAAATATTGCATCTTATGTGAAGTGAAGTAAAAATTTAAATTACCAAAGAAGATTCTTTGGAGTAGCAGCTGAGGGGAATTACTTATCATAAGAAAGAACAACCAAAGTGATGGAGTAGCAGCTGAGGGGAATTACTTATCATAAGAAAGAACAACCAAAGTGATGGTTGAGAAGAAATCCGCCATGAAAATATTGTTTTAATAGCAGTACCGTAATGACGGTAAGTCTTGGGACACCAAAAACTTATAATTTTTTTTCGTGTCCCAAGACTTATATGCATGTAAAGTATATAAAATTTTCAGTGTCCCAAAACTTGTAGACACCAAAAAAATGCGATGACGGTAAGTCTTGGGACACTATAAATCTTGGGACGCCCTTAATTAATTTCAAAAGTAATTTTTTTATGACCTATAAAAGTTGGGACACGAAGTTAAAGCAATTTTTTCATGTACTGTACTATAAGTCTTGGGACTCTAAAATTGTCTCGAGGCCAAGAGGGGACCAGACAGCAAAAGGAGTCATCTGTCCTACACTTCAGTCCCTGGTTTCAGCCATGAGCTACAGGATCCTTTCGCCCACTTAGCCCCTTAACCCCCCCCCCTTACCTTGGACTTGGGTGCCTCCCATATGGGGATTTTGGCAAAGACCTGGGCCAACCTCCCCATCAAGGCTCTCGAGGTTTTGGAACTGAAGGTGCTGACACTAGTTACCACAGCCTCATATATCAATCTTGTTTGGCTGCCTCCTTCAATCTGTTGAAGGAGGAATTATTAGATACATGATCTTAATGTCCATGTTGCTCTCTGTAGACCTTCTTGACCTCTGTAGGGATGCTGCCTTGGAAACATCAAAGTTCATGCTAGAACACAGCAAAAGCATTGTGCTGGCAACTGCTCTTGATCTGGAAACATTATTCAGAGGGCTAATCCCTACTTTGGCCTTGCAAGTTATGAGGGGTCAGCAACACCAGTCCCAGGCTGAGGTACCAAGCCCAACTCAACTGGCAAAGAAACCACCCATGTTTAAATGATTTAAACTGGGAAAATATCAAAAACAAAATCAGTCCAAGTTTAAAATTCCTTTCTGCCCATCTTTCTCATGACAAGATGTCCAGAGGGGCCAGGGGAATAAGTTTACAGAACCCTCCTCCTTCTCTAAGGAGGGAGACAATATTCCCAAGGATATCACACCCTCTCCTGCCAAGTAATCCTCTTCCCAACATCTCAGTAGGTGCCAGATTAAGCCTTTTTTCAAAGGCTTGGTCAGACCTCTCGGACGATGTGTGGGTCCTTTCCACAGTAAGGGAAAGTTACTGGCTACGCTTTTAACGACCCCCATTTTGATCCACTAGTCCCAATATATCTCTATGGGAAGAGGTGTACACCCTTCTCAGGACGAACACAGTAGAGAGGGTGAAGAATATACAAAGTCCAAAATTTTATTCCCAGATCTTCTTAGTTTCAAAGAGAGGGGAAAGTTTTGAATCATTATCTGTCTTTCCCCTTTGAACAAATTCCTTCTGAATGGGCAGTTCAAGATGGAGACAACCACTTCAGTCAGGAATGCCATCAGGCAGAATGACTGGGCAATCTCCATAGATCTCCAGTATGCTTATCTTCATATCACCATCTTGCCAACCCACAGGAGGTTCCAGCAGACTTATCGGTAGTTCCCTTGGGAAGGTTTCACATATGGCCCCTTCAGTTCTTGCTTCTAGCAAACTGGAGACCTCACAAGGACACCCTGCCTGCTCAGATCCCCTGAGGATCCAAGTTTCATCACCATCTGAGTTGATGGAAAAATCAGGACAGGTTTCTGACAGGAGCTGCGATTCACACTCAGGAACCACACTCTTTCCTTTATACCAACAGTTCAGATTCAGGCGGGGGTTGCTGACCTAAAGCCTGAGGGAGTAGTCCTGCAGGGCCTGTGGTCATGAGAAGAAACTTCCCTTCTCATTAACTATCTAGAAATGCTGGCTGTTTTCTAGCACTTCAGGGGTGCATCAGCTGCATAAGATATTGCATTATAGTCACTACAGACAACACATCAGTCATAGTGTACCTCCGACATCTAGGCACCTCTCATACCCCCTCTCTCCTTGGAAGTCTGGAACCTCCTCAGTTGGACAGCTTCAGAGGAGTTTTTCCTCAGAGTCTTCCACATTCTGGGCAGTAGTAGTATTCTGGCAGATGGCTTGTCTAGCAAGGGGCTACCAGTCCTCATGGAATGGTATCTACATCAGTTGGTAGCAGAGACACTTTAATTACCTGTTATTATTGCCCAATTCTCTCCTCCCTTACTGCTCTGATGTCCTTCACTCTTGGTCCAAATCAAAGAAGGATGATATCAGAAGTGGACTGAGTTATCAGACAGGTATCATGTTGTTTTTTATTCTAGACCTCCAATTACTAATTGGAACAGGGAATAATATCCTTGGACTGGGGACTAGCACCAGTAAAAGATGTAGCGATGCAATAATAGCAGGTAGGTATTACATAATTAAAATAAGTTTCCCCTCCCCCCCCAAAAAAAAAAAAAAACTGCATATGTATAATACTCCCTTAGTGTAAGATGCCTCAGCATTTGTGGTCCCTTTTATAAGGCAGGTATGATAATGGATCCGATTTCTATATTTAATATTAATATTAAGGTTAAAAAATACCACAATATTAGATGACTGCACATACAATGCACTCCACTTTTATGGCTGCCATGAACAGCATTGTATATTGTATTTTAAAGATCTAAAAGAAGGTCAGCAAACTGCAAATGTCTTAAAAATTCTCTCAGACCCTTGTACATCAGTTTTTTCACTTTGCAGATTTTTGCCAAAATTAATGCTGTAATCGTGTCAGTGTTTTGAAATTTAACAAGCTAAACAATGGGAAGGTGTGTCACATACCACATACCATATTCAGGGTTGTATCTTTAAGCTCAAGGTTTTGGCTGAATATTGTACATTTTCATCACTTTCCCTCTTGCTCCATAACTTTAAAGCCATTTGAGATCAAGCTAGGTACCAGTATACTTAGACATCATCACTAGAAGTTGTGTTGCATACCACATTGGGAGTCCTATCTTCAAAACACAAAAGGCTGAAAACACAATGAAATTTTGCCAAGATTACTGTTTTATCTACTCCTTTCTCAATTAAATATCCTTTCTTTGTATTTAATAGAAACATGGAAGCAAAATTGACCAAAAAATTTCTTTATGATATTAAGTTTGATAGCACAGATTGTGATCTATATACAGTTATTTCACATGATGAATATAAATGTGTATATTTCACTACAAACTTCCTGATTATAAACCAATCCCTTCGTCTTTATCCATCCATATATCTGAATATATGACAAAGAATATGCAGAATTTACTAAGAACACATGGTCATCCTGTTTTAAAATATTTGAAATTGCTATGAATTGATACTTAAATTATTATACATGTTTAAAATGTCTCTTTTTATTACTGGAGCATGAAGTAATTGCACAGTTGCATTCTTTTAAATGTAAATATTTTGAAGACGAAAACCTACACCATCGGTTTTAACTATTTTATTTCCATGTTTTGGTCCTGTTGACTCTCTTTTGGTACCAGAATGACCATATGAGTACTACAGTAGTCAAGTTTTCTCTTTCAGTCTCTCACTATCTCTGTCCCTCTCATACCAATGCCTTTCATAATGGCACATCTCAGATGTAAACAGGAACTTACAAATCACTGTTACCTTTTCTTCATTTAGTCAGTTTTAAATGGCAACACATGCACATTTTAATTGACCATATAATATGACATTTGATCAACAATAGAATCAAAAGCGACATAGAAAATCTTGGAAATTTTGTTGGTAATACGATGCAAGAAATACTCTCAGAAAACAAAAGTATATGTATAATAAAATTATAAATAAATACATAAATAAATTTTGTTCCAAGGACCAATGGTCTAAAGCAGCATTCACTCCTGTGACAGTTTTACTTAATGATCATCTAAATTTCAACTAAATTCAATACAGATTCATCTGAACATGTATTTGTTAATGCACAAATCTGGGGTAATTTGCTATTATTTAACATGTATTTGTTAATGCACAAATCTGTGGTAATTTGCTATTATTTAACCAAGAAGTGATTTTTTTTTTTTAAATGGTAAAAAATGTTGAACAGAAACTTTTGAAACTCTTTTTAAGAAAATCAAGATTTTCATTTCATGTACTGTAGATCACATGTTAGATTGCTTAGACTTTCAAGTACGGCGATTATGGTCTGGCAGGCTTAGCAATTAAATCGTGAGGCACATGATAGTATAGAAACTATTTTTAGAAATGACAATTGCTGAGCTCTTTTTGGACATTTTTACCAACTTGATATTGAGTTGGATAGAGGGGCTGCTACAAACTTCACCTACCATTTACCTGGCCTGAACAGGTAAGAGAGATAAGAAACTGAAGTGACTGGAAACCTTACCTGGCCTGAACAGGTAAGAGAGATAAGAAACTGAAGTGACTAGAATCTATTCTAGCTATCCATTAAGTCATGCAGTAGAGTATTCACACTTTACATGTACATTAGTGAATGAAAACAGACCTTACTTGCCAAGTTTCATCGAATTTGTTGCAGTCCACAAGAGAATGGAGGCATATTAAAAAACACAACTTCACACTTGAAGCAAAAAATCTGCAATGTTTTAATCTCCTACCATCATCTAACATCCATGAAAATCTTCATTATTAAAACTCAGATTGGTCCCAGAGTTTATTATTAAACAGAAAAAAATAAAAGAAAGAAAATAGATATGATAAATCCCAATTATAATTTTCAGGAAAGTTTAAGCATTAGAGTATTTCAGTAGTGGGTGGGAGAGTAGAAGGTCAGTTCTAAGTAACAGAACCAGTGAACTGATCCCAGTTTATATCAAAATTTATATTAGACTGCAAATTTAACTACAGTCCAATACTGATAAATTCGTAGCAGTCTGTAAAATATATCAAAGAAGACTGTATTTTGTTTTAGCTTATTTTTTAAAGAAGTTATTATTCCGAAAGTAATTTTTAGAGATGCAACTGATACATGACCAGGTGCAGGTTTTAGTATTTTCTACAATGGAGGTACACCTCTCCCTTGATGACTCGCACACAATGGGGTCCAAAAACATAGACCGCACTATAAGTAAGGGTACTGAGGGACCTAAAAAAAATAAGAAGGGGATACCGTCCCAGCTGGACATTGAGAAAACCGGAGGGAGGGGGCTGTTTAATGTCTGAATACTCATTAAAAAACATTACTCCAAGGCATTTCAACAACCATCACGTGTACACGAAAATATTGTGTATTATGCCACTGCTTTTTGTTGTTGTTGATTCACAACAAAAGATTCCCATTTTTCAAAAACCTGGGACATTTATTTTGTGAAACAACTGTCAGTGTCGAAACTTTATTTTTTTTATTGTTCTATTAGTAAAATATTGATGCCATGATTTGATTGCAAGTAATAGTGAAACTTCTTCTCATTCTTGAGGAAATCTCTGAGTGCCAATTCAGGAATTTTAAGTTCACTACAAACTCTGGAACCCACTTCTCCATAATGAACCGTATCAGTGAAACAAAGCTTTTTATTCACCAAGTACTCATTTCACTTTTTCACTTGGTTGCCTTGTTATCTTTAATCACATCTGTGAATGACTAGGCTATTTTAAGGTAGTTTAATTCTATTACTGACATAATAAGATGTATAATGGTGTTTGATTGATCAGCTCTTATGCAGGTAGGATTTGCATGCCATTTAACTTTTCACCCCCTTTATTTGATTTGATACAAAGACATTATTAACGTGATAATACAAAGCAGGTCTGCTTTTAAATGAGTGTAACAATACAAAAATACTTCTGCAAGTCGGAGATCAAAACATGGTCGGCACTTACCAATACTTAGGTTCTCACAGAAACGCTCGTGGACATAGCTGTGATGGCAGAATGACATTTTTCACGTTTAGATACAAGAGGGTATATTGCATTTATGATGATTACACTGAAACCAAATTAAAATATAGAACTAAGACATGAATTTCAATTGACACAAATTATTTAATTGGTGTTTATTTATTAAAGTGTTGCCACCAGTAGGCATTAGTGACATTTTCATTAATCAAAATTAATATTGTTATTTGCAGTGTACTGAGAATGTTGTTTGGAAAGAAAATGTAAGAAAATATATGATTTCTTATTAAACTTTGCGAATTTCATGATGTTGATCCAAATTTCCGGGCTCTAGCCACCGTTTTCGACAATAAAATGAGTGATCTATGAAGGTTTCATTTACCAATTTTGATCGTAAGTTTCTTCACATTCAACAAATAGGGGCCAATTTATGGATATTTTCCAGTTGAAAAAAATGGGATCCATGCCTGACCACACGTTATAAGCAGCTTCGCAAGTTATCTGGGTGCGAGTTATTGATGGAGTGGTGTATTACACAAACTGTTTAAGATTAAGACTTTGACTTTAACAATTGCCTCTCGTAATAAAGGGTGTTATATCTTTTGATTTTATGATTTAGATATTTTTTCCTCTACAGGTAAGTAATATAGTTTAAACAAATGATATTTGTTATATCAGTGTCAGCAGCCTAATTAATCATTAAGCATGGTTTTACAGTTTGACTCTAAGTTAAGAGTGCTATTTCTGATGATAGGCATAGCTATTTCTGATGGTAAGCAATTCTATTTCTGATGGTAAGCAATTCTATTTCTGATGGTAAGCAATTCTATTTCTGATGGTAAGCAATTCTATTTATGATGATAAGCAATATTTCTGATGATAAGCAATTCTATTTCTGATTATAAGCAATTCTATTTCTGATGATAGGCATAGCTATTTCTGATGTAAGCAATTCTATTTCTGATGATAAGCAATTCTATTTCTGATGGTAAGCAATTCTATTTCTGATGATAAGTAATTCTATTTCTGATTATAAGCATAGCTATTTATGATGATAAGCAATTCTATTTCTGATGATAAGCAATTCTATTTCTGATGATGATAAGCAATTCTATTTCTGATGATAAGTAATTCTATTTCTGATTATAAGCATAGCTATTTATGATGATAAGCAATTCTATTTCTGATGATAAGCAATTCTATTTCTGATGATGATAAGCAATTCTATTTCTGATGATAGGCATAGCTATTTCTGATGGTAAGCAATTCTATTTCTGATGATAAGTAATTCTATTTCTGACGGTAAGCAATTCTATTTCTGATGATAGGCATAGCTATTTCTGATGGTAAGCAATTCTATTTCTGATGGTAAGCAATTCTATTTCTGATGATAGGCATAGCTATTTATGATGATAAGCAATTCTATTTCTGATAAGCAATTCTATTTCTGATGATGACACGCAATTCTCTATCTGATGATAACCAATTCTATTTCTGATGATAGGCATAGCTATTTCTGATGATAAGCAATTCTATTTCTGATGATGATAAGCAATTCTATTTCTGATGATAAGCAATTCTATTTATGTTGATAAGCAATTCTATTTTTGTTGATAAGCAATTCTTTTTCTGATGATAAACAATTCTATTTCTGATTATAAGCATAGCTATTTCTGATGATAAGCAATGCTGTTTCTGATTATAAGCATAGCTATTTCTGATGATAAGCAATTCTATTTCTGACGGTAAGCAATTCTATTTCTGATGATAGGCATAGCTATTTCTGATGATAAGCATAGTTATTTCTGATGATAAGCAATTCTATTTCTGATTATAAGCATAGCTATTTCTGATGATAAGCAATGCTGTTTCTGATGATAAGCATAGCTATTTCTGATGATAAGCAATGCTGTTTCTGATGATAAGCAATGCTGTTTCTGATTATAAGCAATGCTATTTCTGATGATAAGCATAGCTGTTTCTGATTATAAGCATAGCTATTTCTGATGATAAGCAATGCTGTTTCTGATGATAAGCATAGCTATTTCTGATGATAAGCAATGCTGTTTCTGATGATAAGCAATGCTGTTTCTGATGATAAGCAATGCTATTTCTGATGATAAGCAATGCTGTTTCTGATGATAAGCATAGCTATTTCTGATGATAAGCAATGCTGTTTCTGATGATAAGCATAGCTATTTCTGATGATAAGCAATGCTGTTTCTGATGATAAGCAATGCTGTTTCTGATTATAAGCAATGCTATTTCTGATGATAAGCAATGCTGTTTCTGATGATAAGCATAGCTATTTCTGATGATAAGCATAGCTATTTCTGATGATAAGCAATGCTGTTTCTGATGATAAGCAATGCTATTTCTGATGATAAGCAATGCTATTTCTGATTATAAGCAATGCTATTTCTGATTATAAGCAATGCTGTTTCTGATGATAAGCATAGCTATTTCTGATGATAAGCAATGCTGTTTCTGATGATAAGCATAGCTATTTCTGATGATAAGCAATGCTGTTTCTGATGATAAGCAATGCTGTTTCTGATTATAAGCAATGCTATTTCTGATGATAAGCAATGCTGTTTCTGATGATAAGCATAGCTATTTCTGATGATAAGCATAGCTATTTCTGATGATAAGCAATGCTGTTTCTGATGATAAGCATAGCTATTTCTGATTATAAGCAATGCTATTTCTGATGATAAGCATAGCTATTTCTGATGATAAGCATAGCTATTTCTGATGATAAGCAATGCTGTTTCTGATGATAAGCATAGTTATTTCTGATGATAAGCAATGCTGTTTCTGATGATAAGCATAGTTATTTCTGATGATAAGCAATGCTATTTCTGATTATAAGCATAGCTATTTCTGATGATAAGCAATGCTGTTTCTGATGATAAGCATAGCTATTTCTGATGATAAGCAATGCTGTTTCTGATGATAAGCATAGTTATTTCTGATGATAAGCATAGCTATTTCTGATGATAAGCAATGCTGTTTCTGATGATAAGCATAGCTATTTCTGATGATAAGCAATGCTGTTTCTGATGATAAGCATAGTTATTTCTGATGATAAGCATAGCTATTTCTGATGATAAGCAATGCTGTTTCTGATGATAAGCATAGCTATTTCTGATGATAAGCATAGCTATTTCTGATGATAAGCAATGCTATTTCTGATGATAAGCAATGCTGTTTCTGATGATAAGCATAGCTATTTCTGATGATAAGCAATGCTGTTTCTGATGATAAGCATAGTTATTTCTGATGATAAGCATAGCTATTTCTGATGATAAGCAATGCTGTTTCTGATGATAAGCATAGCTATTTCTGATGATAAGCAATGCTGTTTCTGATGATAAGCAATGCTATTTCTGATTATAAGCATAGCTATTTCCGATGATAAGCATAGCTATTTCTGATGATAAGCAATGCTGTTTCTGATGATAAGCATAGCTATTTCTGATTATAAGCATAGCTATTTCTGATGATAAGCAATGCTGTTTCTGATGATAAGCAATGCTGTTTCTGATGATAAGCATAGCTATTTCTGATGATAAGCAATGCTATTTCTGATGATAAGCAATGCTATTTCTGATTATAAGCATAGCTATTTCTGATGATAAGCAATGCTATTTCTGATTATAAGCATAGCTATTTCTGATGATAAGCAATGCTATTTCTGATTATAAGCATAGCTATTTCCGATGATAAGCATAGCTATTTCTGATTATAAGCAATGCTATTTCCGATGATAAGCATAGCTATTTCTGATTATAAGCAATGCTGTTTCTGATTATACCCATAGCTATTTCTGATTATAAGCAATGCTATTTCTGATTATACCCATAGCTATTTCTAATGACAAGGAAATGCAGTTTCTGATTATACTCATAGCTATTTCTGATGATAAGCAATGCTGTTTCTGATTATACCCATAGCTATTTCTAATGACAAGGAAATGCAGTTTCTGATTATACCCATAGCTATTTCTAATGACAAGGAAATGCTGTTTCTGATTATACCCATAGCTATTTCTAATGACAAGGAAATGCTGTTTCTGATTATACCCATAGCTATTTCTAATGACAAGGAAATGCTGTTTCTGATTATACCCATAGCTATTTCTAATGACAAGGAAATGCTGTTTCTGATTATACCCATAGCTATTTCTAATGACAAGGAAATGCTGTTTCTGATTATACCCATAGCTATTTCTAATGACAAGGAAATGCTGTTTCTGATTATACCCATAGCTATTTCTAATGACAAGGAAATGCTGTTTCTGATTATACCCATAGCTATTTCTAATGACAAGGAAATGCTGTTTCTGATTATACCCATAGCTATTTCTAATGACAAGGAAATGCTGTTTCTGATTATACCCATAGCTATTTCTAAAGACAAGGAAATGCTGTTTCTGATTATACCCATAGCTATTTCTAATGACAAGGAAATGCTGTTTCTGATTATACCCATAGCTATTTCTAATGACAAGGAAATGCTGTTTCTGATTATACCCATAGCTATTTCTAATGACAAGGAAATGCTGTTTCTGATTATACCCATAGCTATTTCTAATGACAAGGAAATGCTGTTTCTGATTATACCCATAGCTATTTCTAATGACAAGGAAATGCAGTTCCTGATTATACCCATAGCTATTTCTAATGACAAGGAAATGCTGTTTCTGATTATACCCATAGCTATTTCTAATGACAAGGAAATGCTGTTTCTGATTATACCCATAGCTATTTCTAATGACAAGGAAATGCAGTTCCTCCACTTTCCAAAAGTGGTATTAGTCTGTCTCCAAATATTATCATTGCAGGACAACAGTTCAGTCCAAAAACATAAGTGCTTAAATAAATTTCTTTTAAAATGTAGTCCAAAAATTACAGGGCATGAAAAAAAATAGTTTGGTGTCCAAAAACAAACAGAAATAAGGTAGTACATTTGTCATTGAATAACATTTACACCAGGGCCATGATGGCTTTTGATAGAGTTCATATATGATGTCAATTCTTTTAAAAAGCATCATATGCTGTGTATATTTTAGCAGATGGTATGGCCCTGTGTCCATCATATGTCATACATATGTGCATCATGCATCCATAAACATTTACTATTTTAAACTTCTCAAAAACCACAGGACCAATTTTTGGACCAAATTTGGCACAGAGCATCCTGGTTTGAAGGGATTTTAAATTTCTTCAAGTGATGTCGATCTGCCATTTAATATGGCTACCATTATTCAAATTAGAAAAAAACATTAAATAACTTCTCCAAAACTGCCAAATAGAATTTAATAAAACTTTATTTGAAAGCATCCTGGCATGAAGACCTTTAAAATTTGTACAAAAAGATGTAAATTCACCATCAAATATGGTCACTGTTATTGAAAAAAGTTAAACTGTTAAACAATTTCTTCTCAACAACCACTCAACAGATTTTAACCAAATTTGATAGAAAGCATCCTGGCATAGAGATCTTTTAAATTTGTAATGTTGATACTGATCTGCCATAAATCTGGATACTGTTTTTAAAACTAGAAGAATCTTTAAACAGCTTCTTCTCCAAAACCACAGACAGAATTTGATCATATTTGACAGAAAGCCTGATGACAAGAAGACCTTTCAGATTTATTCAAATTATGTCAATCTGCCATCAGATATGGCTGCCATTATTAAAAATAGAAAATCTTTAAGCAACTTCTCCAAAACCATTGAAAAGAATTTAACCAAACTTAACAGAAAGCATTCTGGCATGAAGATCTTTCACATCTGTACAAATGATGCCAATCCACTATCAAATATTACTAAAAATAGACAAACCTTTAAATAACTTCTTTACAAAAACCACTTAGCAGAATTTAACCAAATTTGAAAGAAAGATTCCTGTCATAGAAGTCTTTCAATTTTATGCAAATGATGCTAATCTGCAACTGAATATGGCCACAAAAAATAAAAAGAAAAATGAAAGAAAAAAAAAATAGAAAGAATTTAAATGACTTTGAAAAACTGTTAAACAGAATTTGATCAAACTTTAGAGAAAGCATTCTGGCATAAAGGTCTCTGAAATTTGTACATGATGCCAGTACACCAGAAAAAATAGAAAAATAAACATTTTGACAGCTTTATCTCACACAAAACTGCTGAACAGAATTTAACCAACTCTTTGATGCAAAACGTCCTGGCATAGGAGCCATTCAATACTGGACAAATAAATGCTGATATGCAATCAGATATGGATGAAGATAGACAACTAGACAAACCTTGGAACCATTGTTTCATAACATATGCAATCAACAGCATTAACATCCTGGCATAGGAGCCATTCAATACTGGACAAATAAGTGCTGATGTGCCATCAGATATGGATGAAGATAGACATCTAGACAAACCTTGGAACCATTGCTTCATAACATATGCAATCAACAGCATTAACGTCCCTGTCTAAAGTGTAACATGCAAGTTACTACTCTTTTTATACCCCACCAACAAAAGCTGTGAGGTGTTGTAGTTTACTGTCTTCCATCCAGGCAGATACACAGGTATCCGTTTTGGCTTCTAAATGACAACTTATGTTAAAGTGAACATAATTCAGTACAACTTGGTATATGTACATGTATATGCCTTTGCCCCAGGAAAACCCTATTGATTTTGGGGTAATTAGTGCTAAGATCAAGGTCACTGTTGCAAAGAATTCATTTTGCCTATAAATTTCATTTCTGTATGGCAATGTAAGTTCTAGTGAAAATATTTCAGTGCAACATGGTACAAGTGTTCTCCTTAGACCAGTAAAGTATTCTATTGACTTTGGGGTCAGTAACTTTTAGGTCAAGGTCACTGTTGCTAAATATTTGGCTTTTAATTTCTGGATGATTACATAAGCTCTAGATTTCAGAATTCAACAAAATTAAATAGATTTGTTTCCCTGTGCCAATTGATTTTGGGGTCAGTAGCTCTAGGGTCAAAGTTGCTGTCACTAAAAATAGATTTGGCCATTGCATTTCATTTCTGGATAATAACTTAAGTACTACACAAAGCAATTATTCCAAATCTATTACATGTATATCCCTGTGCCCAGGATAGACCCCTATTGACTTAATGTGTAAACCTTTATGGTCATCATTACTAAATATAGATTTGGCCTTTTCACCCTTGAATTTATTTTTATGGACAGTAACTGAATTTCTCAATAACAGATTTCATCAAAACTTAGTGCATATGTTTTCCTTTGCCCCAAAAAGAGAACCCTGTGGATTTCGGAGTTGGTAGTTTGAAGGTGAAGGTCAGTGTTACTAAAATTAGATTTGGTTGTTGCATTTTATTTCTCGACAAGGACTATGCATGTTTTCACCTTATGTTAGCAAAGTATCATGTGCCATTTGTGATACTCATGTTTTGATTATTATCTCAGTATGCAGTTTTGTTTTTATGTGTTTCATGTGTACTTTTTTGTATTTTTTACATTCACTTTTTGTAGACTTAATCCAGTATTTTTTTTTGTGATCACAATACATACATCAGTATATTATTTAATATAACATGAACAAGAAAAGTATATAAAGGTGATGTCACAATATATGATGCTTTGTTCTCTTAATGTCACAAAATGCTTTAATACTCATTTACATTAAAATCTTTGCAGTTCCCTTTCCTCTGAGCATGTCTATTGAATTGTTAAAAATGTTATGCATAATGAATACATTCAACACAGAGTTGATTTTGTAGGACATGGTTTTGAAGTGTCATCGGCTGTGTATGATGACTTATCAGTAGTCTGGAAAAAATTATGAAATTCATTGTTAAAGACATTCACATCTTGTGACTGAATTTTTTTGGGAATAATTTTGTTTGGAGTTATCTGTTGTTATAATTTTAAAACATTGTTATGAGAACAGAAAATGAAAATGAAGTCATTCTCAACAGGTGCTGTAAGGGAAGCAAAAGATCAGTCCCTCAGTTGATCATGATTTTATGTGATGTCATATGGAAATACCTTTTTAAAGTAAATTTATTCTTTAAATATACAAACTTCAGGATCATTTGGCCTTTTTGATTTTAACGAAAGTGATCATTTACCTACAACATCACATATTCTTTAACATATCACATATTCTTTAACATACTTATGACATATTCTTTAACATTTTATACTTATTTAGCATCACCAATGACCTAAATTTCTTACAGTCAAATAGTGTTCACAATACAAGGGTACAACATGCACAATTCACCTTACTTTGACTAGTTCACCAAAAGATTTAATTAGAGGTTAATTGTAGGCATGTAGAAAACAATTGCTGACTCGAGGCGAAATTGAAAAATGTTGATTTAAACAATTAAAAGAAACAATAAGAATTTTTTTTTACATGGGTTTCAATCGTAAAATTGACAAAATCCATAATCAACACAATAAATGCTTCGGTAACATTAATCCTTGACTTGTCATCATATTGTGTTCCAGAATGAATAAATATGATCATTTTTCACTTGTAGTAAATTCACAGAAGACCAGTTAGTCAGGAACATAGATATTGTATCTTTGTTGAACACATAATGTAACTATTTAAGAGTGAATCGTTAAATTTAAACAGATTTATTTTAAAATTATCCAAGAACCAGTTATGTTATCTTTGAAGGAGTTTTGTTTTACATTTTCAGAGCAGGAGGGTTATTTTTTAAAAGTCTTTTTCTAATATGTCTTGTTGTCATATGCAAAAGTAAAGTTGGATACAAATAATGTTATTAAGTGCTTATGGAAGTGAGATAACTTTAGTGTGACTTTTATGTATTCATATAATTGTACATTTTGTTGCAAATATCATTGAGATGCATACATGGTATAGTTTTACATCATTGAAATGCATATATGGTATATTTTTAACTCATTGAGATGCATATATGGTATATTTTTACATCATTGAGATGCATATATGGTATATTTTTACATCATTGAGATGCATATATGGTATATTTTTACATCATTGAGATGCATATATGGTATATTTTTACATCATTGAGATGCATATATGGTATATTTTTACATCATTGAGATGCATATATGGTATATTTTTGCATCATTGAGATGCATATATGGTATATTTTTAACTCATTGAGATGCATATATGGTATATTTTTACATCATTGAGATGCATATATGGTATATTTTTACATCATTGAGATGCATATATGGTATATTTTTACATCATTGAGATGCATATATGGTATATTTTTAACTCATTGAGATGCATATATGGTATATTTTTACATTATTGAGATGCATATATGGTATATTTTTACATCATTGAGATGCATATATGGTATATTTTTACATCATTGAGATGCATATATGGTATATTTTTAACTCATTGAGATGCATATATGGTATATTTTTAACTCATTGAGATGCATATATGGTATATTTTTAACTCATTGAGATGCATATATGGTATATTTTTACATCATTGAGATGCATATATGGTATATTTTTAACTCATTGAGATGCATATATGGTATATTTTTATACATGGTATATTTTTATATATGGTATATTTTTATACATGGTATATTTTTACAAGGACCATATTTAGTTATATTCTGCAGTATGAACAATGAATTGCATATCCTGAATCTGTATTAATTTTTTTCTCCACTATAGCAGACGGAATACCAGTTTGTCAGGTAGCCCTAGCAGTTCTCCAGTGTCCAGTCCGAAACTTCCCTTACGGCGAACCCCCTCTCACAGCCCATCAGCCACCCCACCAAGTTCACCCAATATCCAGACCACACCATGGAAGTCAAGACTTCATACAATCAAGAACAGCTTTTTGGGTTCTCCACGCTTCCATAGAAGAAAACTCCAAGGTATTCCGCATCCCTACTGCAATGGCTTTCCTAGCCCTAAGGAGCCTCTTCTCTTGCCAGGTGAATCATTTGCATATTGATCATGTGACCATGCTGCATGACTTACTATGAATGCTGATTGGTTGGTGTGGTAAGTAGAGGATGGAACTACAAGCGGGATGGTCTCCCCCTTTTGGTTCCTGATTATGTGTGTGGTTTCCTCACTGACATTTAATACTGTTCATGAATGCTGATTGGTTGGTGTGGTAAGTAGAGGATGGAACTACAAGTGGGATGGTCCTCCCTTTTGGTTCCTGATTATGTATGTGGTTTCCACATTGACATTTAATACTGTTCATGTTCCTAACTCTTCAGTGGCCCTAAGCAACTGGTGCATGGAGATAAAGAAAAATCAAGAACATTTCCCATCTTCATTCAGTAACAAACAGAAAAAAGTGTCATTCATAGTATTATCTTTTGCATTTATTTAAAGATTATTTTCTTTTAATGTTATTTCTATGATTCAGAAATATTAAAAAGTAATTTTTCCTTGAGGAAAATTTCAAGGTAGATATAGAAGTATACTCTGAAGCTTCTATGATGCTTTCCCTCTTGGTACAGGTAAGGCTCTTAAATTTATTTTATTTTATATTTTTTTTATAATACAGTTGCCATGTATAAGTTGCCTGGCTTCTAATTCATGACAACAAACTTTTTAGTTCACCTGGCCATAAAGACAAGTGCATTTATGGTATAGTCCTTTGTTGTGCATCGTCTATCATCAGACATGCATCGTATTTTCTATTTTTTATTGTCAACTTTCTCTCCAAAACCTCCCAACAGGTTTTGACTAAAATCACAGGCAGCATCAGGCATCAGGTATAAAGGTTTTTCATAGTTGTGAAAATTATACTGATCCTCATCAAATATGGCCACTATTGCTAAAAATAGAAACACCTTGAAACAAACTATTCTCAAAAATTTACTCAACAGATATTAACCAAAGTTTAGAGAATGCATGATTTTTTTATTTTTTTTGGGAAAAGTTTTGGGGTCAGCAGGCAAAAACTAGGGCTGTTGGGAAACCCAGAAACAGCTTTTTTCATTCAGGCCTGATCTGCAGACAGATTAGGGTCTGTTGGGAAAGCCAGAAACAGCTTTTTTCATTCAGGTCTGATCTGCAGACAGATATGGTTACTGGTGCTAAAAATAGAAAAACCTTTAAATTAATTTTCAAAAAGTGCTCAGAAGTATTTCAATGTAAAAACCTTGCAGATTGTACTAATTATGTAAATCTGCCAAAAATTATGTCTGCCAAACATTTAAACAACTTCTCAAAAACAGATCAACAGAAATTGACCAAATTTGACAGAAAGCATCCAGGTGTGAAAGCCATTCAATGTTACACACATGTGGATGTGCGGTAAAATATGGCCCCCATTACTAAAAGCAGAAAACCTTCAAACAACTCCTCAAATATTTCAGAACAGAATTCAACCAAATTTGAAAGAGGACATCCTGTAATTAAGGGCTTTCAAGCTTGTAGAAAGGATGCCATTCCACTATAAAATATGGCGGCCGTTACTAAAATAGAGGAACCTTTAAACAACTTTTTCGTAAAAACAACCTAACAGAATTTCACCAAATTTGACTGAAAGCTTTCTGTTATGAGGACCTTTCTAATTTTTATAAATAATGGCAATCTGCCTTTCAGTATGGTCACCATTACTAAAAATTATAAACATTTAAATGACTTATTCCTCTATATTCACTAAGACAATTTCAACCAAATTTGACAGACAGCAGTTAGACATGAAGACTGACTTCTTCTAAAAAGAGCACTTGACAGAATTTTATCAAATTTGACGGAAAGCATCCTGTTATGAAGCCCTTTAAATATGTACAGGAGATGCCACTCTACTATCCAATATGGCCACTGTTACTTAAAATATAAAGACCTTTAATAGACTTTTTTGGCAAAAACTGCTGAATGGAATTTAACCAAATTTTGACAGAAAGCATTCTGGCGAAATAGAGAAACCTTCAAACAGCTGTTTTCCTAACTAATCAGCAGAATTGTAAGAAAATTTGACAGTAGGCATAGAAAAGTTTTAATCAGCTAATCTTGCATTGACTCTTTGTCAAATGTCAGCCAAGTAAGCAATTTCTTGCACAACTGTTCCTCTTGTCTCTAGGAACTTTCATCTTTATGGCTACTCCTCTTAGATGGATGGTCATATTGACATGGAGTTTTCACCAAAGAACTTATTGTGATATCTGATTGGACCTAAATGAAAATGGTGCTGATCCAACATCCAATATGGCTGCTATCTTGAAAATCTTGTTATCGCTACTCCTCCTTAGTGAAAAGGTTCTAAATTAAAATAGGGTTGATCAGACCTCCAATATGACTGCCAGTTTGAAAATCCTGTCATTGCTACTCCTTCTAGATGGATGGTCATATTCAAATGGTATTTTCACCAAAAGAGTTTTAATGATGTCTAGTTGGTCCTAAATGAAAAAGCTGCACATCTTAAATCCAATATGGCCACCACAGTGGCTACATTGAAACTCTTATTTCTCAGAAATATCAGAGATGCTTTCAGCACTCAGCAGTTAAAAAGAAGAAATAGTCTTATCTTGAATTACTGAAAATTCTTTTTGGTCAGTAGAGCATCAGTCCCTTCAAGGGAGTCTTGTTATTCATAACATGTAAGATTACTAACCAGCTTGGCAAGGTTCGATTTTTGTATTTGAAAATACTTATCTTTAGGACAAGTGGCTTTTAAGAAGTAGATGTTGCACCTTGAGTATGGGATTGCAGGTTTCCTGCAATTTTTAGTCCTATGTTCCCCAAATCTTGACTCCTGTGCACCCTTTGGGCACACTTTTTCATCATCATGTGCCCTTATACTTTAGGAAAAAATTGAAAAATCCACAATTTTCCTTTGGTGCATGTACGTTGCACAAATATGTATAGTCAAAGTAAGAACTTTTACTTCCACTTCCACATCTGTGTTTGCGATTTGTTTTCCATGGCAATTCAGCAATTGAAATATTTAGAGTTCATTTGTCAGCAGAGTTTCAGTGCAAACTCACAAATGGCCAGTAGTGTTACTGGTAGGTATTTTTGAGGCTGAATTAATGACAAAAGGAACCCAAGTTCTGAATGAAGTTCTTGAAAAAATAGATAATTTAGTATTTAATCGATGAATTATTAATTTAGAACAAAAAAATAATTTCAGATAAAAGGGAAATTATTTACCATTAAATGCCATGCATACGGTGCAGCAATAGATAATGCACAGGTATAATTTGATAGTCAAACAATATTGTCAAAATCAATCTTACTGTATGTAATGTGCACTATAACAAACCAACCAAAAAGCCATTAGTGTTAAGTATTTCCTTTAAATATTTTCCAACAAATAATTATATTTTGTAATTCATACAGGTGTTGTCATTCCATTTAGTATTATTTGATCACAGTCACAGATTCACACGTCTTTTGATTATGTGTTCATGAGTCTTTACATGGCAGGAACAGTATACATGTTTATTGTCTTCTAATCAATCCTGCCCCATTTCATGTTATCAGCATTCATTGATCTTTGCACCCAAAAGTACTAAATATATTGAGAAAGAGAGACCAATCATTTTTTGCATTTTTTAATCCAATGTAAGTTATACAAGAGCGTTAGAAATGAAAATTAAATCACTAGACTAGTACACTGTAATGATTGTAAGTCTTGGGACAGGAAAAAATCATTAGAAATGAAAATCAAATCACTAGACAAGTACACTAAAATGATTGTAAGTCTTGGGACAGGAAAAAATCATTAGAAATGAAAATGAAATCACTAGACAAGTACACTGTAATGATTGTAAGTCTTGGGACAGGAAAAAATCATTAGAAATGAAAATGAAATCACTAGACAAGTACACTGTAATGATTGTAAGTCTTGGGACAGGAAAAAATCATTAGAAATGAAAATGAAATCACTAGACAAGTACACTGTAATGATTGTAAGTCTTGGGACAGGAAAAAATCATTAGAAATGAAAATGAAATCACTAGACAAGTACACAGTAATGATTGTAAGTCTTGGGACAGGAAAAAATCATTATTATTTTTCGTGTCCCAAAATTTATATGCACGTAAAAAAAATATAACATTTTTGGTGTCCCAACACTTATAGACAAAAAAATGGCAAGATTGCCGTACATCACACATCAGTGACCAGCTCTTGTTCAAATACCATGTCAGTAAACTGTTATAAACTACTATGATTGTTGTTATGTTATTTATTTTGCATGTGCACATTTTCTGATTTCTCCAACATGAAATAAAATAAAGACTATATAATTCATGGGCCACTTTGACTTTACCGGGAGACCTGTATTATAGTGTACAGTACTTACTGTTACGACTCTATGGCTCAAACAAACGTAACAAAAAGAAAGTGAAACCAACAATGTTTCTAAAAATCACAAACAATTTATTTTAAATAATTAATGCGAAAATCAAAATACACTTACAGTTTCGTGTATTAAAATCCAAATAATCCAACAATTATTAGTGTCCTAATCACAAATCCTGTATATATAAAAACTATAAAATGTTCCAAATGAATGAATGTTCCAAGTTAATGAATGTTCCAAATGAATCTTTGTAATGAACGAATGTTCCGAAAGAATGAGTCTTCGTAATGAACGAATGTTCCGAAAGAATGAGTCTTCGTAATGAACTAATGTTCCGAATAGATGATGGTTCCAATTGAATGAGTCTGTAATGTTCCGAGGTATCAACGATAATGTCAGATTATCTTTAATATTCAGAGGCATCCGAGATAGTCCTAAATATCTCCAAGTAGCTCTGATGAATGGTCCAATAAATAATTCCTTTTGAATTATCTATACAGCATGGCATTACAGCATTATAAGATTCCAGCATTCTTGCATGGCTATTATTCAAACTATCTGATGATTCCAAAGCTGATAAAAAAAAACAGTTCTTTTCAACTCAAAATCTAAAATGGATTGGAAATAATTTGTATTTCCAGGTCTTTTATACAACTTGCAAATGGCACATTTCACAACAGGAAACGTGTCATATTATGACCCAGAATGCAATACTAAATGCATCTATTTCATGGAATTTTACTGAAGAATGATCAATAGCTCTGACCTTGAACAAAAGGTCAATAAATATGTTGTTATTTGATTAATAGTACAACTAAACCCAACTTAAATATGACTCACTATTTGATACAACTTTAAAGTAGAGTCATAGGCCAAAAGTTTAAGCACATTATAGATTCCATATACATAATTCCGTAACATTACACAGTGCATATCGTGCTAAGTGTCACTTATATTCTTGTTTATTCCTAAAAATATTAGAAGCAGATTTGCTTTATTCGTTCTTTTTTGCCAAATCTCATTCTTCCCGGTCACATTTTAGCTATATGTCCATTGCTGTTTTATTTACTTTGATTCACGCATGCAAGATTTACCATTCTTCAGTGATATAAGCGACCCTACAAAGTGATGTAATCTATACAAAAAGACATGTGTAATAAATATTTATAAATATATTAGGCACATAACCAGCATACATTCACATAACTGTCATATATTTTTTAAAGAATGACCATAACATAGGTTCAGATTCTGAATATAGACTGTCTAGATCATCACTGATCCATTTTAGTTTTGTATTTTCATTCCACTTTTGATTTTGGCAAGGATGCTGGTGATCTTTTGGGGCAGCTCTTTTTGATTATAATTGGTGGATTTGTCTTTTGTTTTTCGACATAAATCCAGGCCAGTTACTTGTTTAAACCCTGAAACTGGCTTGGGTAACGAGAGAATTTTGTCCGAAGGCAATGCTGGAACCCCTTTGTTCTATAACATTAATCCTTTTATGGGTTTTTACGACATAATATTAGCACGATTACCATAGCTGAGTAAACATGTACTTATTTAAAGGTCGCTTACATCAATGCAAGCTACCACTGAATTATTATTGCAGTTATTTTCACAACATTATTTCTGAGACTTTTTTATCGTATTTTTGAGATATTATTGAAGTTTAGTGGTGCTTATGATTCGAAACCAAACGATGTATTTCATTCAGTGCTAGTTAAAATCTTAAATGTACATGCGGTGATGCCATTATGTAAACAAGGTCATTATAAATGCGAGCGATTAACCAAACACTATTTTCGTTGTTTAATACTGGTACCACATTTTAATGAAATAGGTATTTAAATTTTCAAGTCAGAAAATGTAATTATTGGTGACTTTTGACAATTTTAATGCAAACAAATTATATTAATTTATCACATAGTTGGTACACTTTACATATAGTGTGTGCAGTTTAATATTTTTGATATATTAACATGTTAACATATCACTTTATGTGAATCTGATTGGTCCAAATAAGTTTATGAAATTTTTGCACAGTATTATTGCTATCAACATTTTGGTGGCCATTTTTAAAATTGATTACCCATGGGGCATTGAGAAAAATGTTATATCTGTCAGAATATGGCCCATGGGCTCGTTACAAATAAAATTAATAGTATCAGTCAATGGATAGAGGGCTGGAGGGTCCAAATGTAAAACTAGAACATTGGTACATTTTACCCAACCCCTAGTACTAATATTATAGTACCCCTTCTTCATGGACAATGTCGAGGCTATGACATGGTAGCTACCCACTCCCAGGACAAGCATGGTTTAAATGTTAACCTATAGGAGTAAATAAACTCAGCTCTGTTTAGAGAAGAATGTGGACAAATGATAGTCTCCAAGCTGACAGAAAGATTTCCAACCACAGCATTCATCCAAAACAAACAATACAAATATCTGGTCACAAATATTGAATCACTGTTATACACAGTAACACCCGTAGAGTGTAGATTTAGTAAAATTTCTGCATCCAGTCATCATCCCTTCACACTAATATCCAATAACTGGAATACAACTTTAGTGGAATTGACACACTTTAGGTGGAAACATTGTGAACAGTCTCATCGAAATCCATTTATATGGTGTGCCAACTACTCAAAGTGAGCAAACTACCGGTATGTGACCTAAAACAGGAAAATGATGTTGTCCGTGTCAAATGTTCTGTTGATTTGGAAGGACAGTTTCTTTTTGAATTTTAATTTATAAAAAAAATCCACTTTTAAATGTTACTGGTGATTGAATTGTGCATTATTGATTCAACTCGCGTCTGGGATTGATTTTTTCAGGCTCAAGAATTGAAAGGTGCAGCGTCTGAGCCAGAATTTAATGAATCCCGAAATTTGTCTGTTCTTCTTTCTATCCAAACTCATTCCACTAAAATAAAAACTATGTGATAAACAGAATCTCATGATTTAATATTTAATTTATGAAACAAGTTGAATACTTTCAAGCTTTTGCGAGCCTTGGCTCCCAAAAGGTAGAAATTAAACTGATTTCATAAATTCAGTATTAAATCAATATCCATTTGAGATCCTCTGTTTATAACATTGACATCTAATAATTCATAATGATAGTCCCTTAACAACCGCAAAGTCTTTTTTTCTTTTAAATGACGTTACAATCAATAAAATATGCTGAACGATCAGTAGGAAAAAAATGTCTAAGGTGTCCCAAGACTTTTAGTACATGAAAAAATTCCTATAATTTCATGTCCCAACTTTTATAGGTCATAAAGAAATTAGTTTTGAACTTAATTAAGGGTGTCCCAAGACTTATAGTGACCCAAGACTTGATGTCATTATGGTACATGGGGTATTTTGAAAATCGTTTAAGGCACTAGAAAACTCAGACTGCAGTACTAGTAATTACATGTACAGTGTTGTTGTATCGAATGATTTCATAACCATATAGCAAGATAATTCAAAGATATTCTCACTACCAACAGCATAGTTTAATTAGTTCACATGGACATAATGCCAGGTGAGCTTGTGGTATAGCCCAGCATCTTGTGCATCATGTGCCATGCATCCATCAATAATTGCATTTTTAAACTTCTCAAAAAATACTTTATGAAGTTTGACCAGAGTTGGTACAAAGCATCATGGTCTGAAGGGCTTTCAAATTTGTACAAATGATGCTGATCTGCCATCAAGTATGGCTGCCATTACTAAAAGTAGTAAAAACCCTTTAAAAAACTTCTTCATAAAAATGCTCAACAGAGCTTAATCCAATTTTACAAAAAACATCTTGGCAGGAAGACCTTTAAATTTATACAATTGATGCCAATCTACCTTTAAATATGTCCACCATTACTAAAAATAGAAAAGCCACTGTATCTAAAAACAGAAAAATCTGTAACCAACTTTTCCAAAACCACTTAATCGAATTTACCAAACATGACAAAAAACGTCCTGGCAGGAAAACCAGAGATGCTGCCCATGGCACACGAGTGCACACAAAATTTGTATGAATTTGCGCACTTGGAAAGCAGTTATGTGCGAGAACTCCCGCAAATTAGTTTAAAGTCGCGCATATAAAAATGTACTCTGCGCAGTATACAATTTTTATTTAACTGTTAACCCTTAAAGTGCTTCTTGCGGCATAAGTTGCGCCGCCAGTAGGGGTCTCGTATAGACCAACAAGTTGTTCTCCACCTTTTTTTTTTTGACAGTCAACAAAAAATAAAAAAGGTGGAGAACAACTTTTTGGTCTAGGGTCTCATAGCGCTTGTCTCATTATCTGTCTTTTTTCCAGTAGGCAACTGTTTACACATCTGAGTACTTCGGCTTGACAAGAACAGTTGTGAAACTAAATTTGATTGGCACATTTGGGCCCTGGAACAAGCATTGTCAAGTTTGAACATTATATTCATGAAGGAAGTTTTACAAATGCGTGTTTAAAGTAAGGGCTCCTAGAAAATCCAAAACGGCCGACTCAAAACATGGTTCATCTTCAGATGATGATTTCATTCAGCAAATACTGGCCGATGATAGCGATGATGACAATGATTTTTTAAAGTTTTGAAGTAAATGAGATTATTGGAGCCTGGAAAGTGTTACTGGAAATATCAATGAGTAATTTTGAACCTGAAAATGATGTTAAATACAAGTCCAATGTACATGCTGGATGGACAAAAACAGACGGCATGCCGGTCATCCCCCAATTAAGCGGCATTCCGAAATTAAATGTCAAAAAGGCAGAAATCTAAGCCTTATTAAAATACAGGCAATTTCAAAGTAGACTGCAATTTTCATTTCTTTTCTCAAACAATTCTGCCTTGAGGGATGTTGTGCTACAAAACTATATACCACTCTAAGGGTTAGGATAAATTGAATAAATAAGAAATTAAAAAGTTAGGATATTTATTTTTGTTCAAAATACCTTGCTCTGAACAAGCTGACTATGGCATTGATGGAGTTAAAACCCTAATACAACATTGTGGAACAGATAAGAAATCTGGCATAGTGGTCAGCAAAGCAATGATTCAAAAAAGTGAAACTTTGGCAGAGCTCTTGTTAGTGAAAAAATTAAAATATTATTTTGGAGCAGAGATATCCAAGAGACAATACCTATGAGTTGTTGAAAATTGTACATAATATCCATAAAGAACAGTTTTCTCACTTGTTCAAGCTGGCTTAGCTAGCTACGCATATGTGAAAGGGGTTCTCAGCACAGAACAATATTCATACAGAGATAAGGAACAAATTAAGCTCAGAAATAATCAACAGATTAATGTTTATACAACTAGAGGAGACATCTTTTGATGATTTTGATTGAAATAGAGCAGGAAGAAAGAAAGAGATGGATATTGATGTGTTAGGTAAATATTGAACTATGTCCATTTCCTCCTCCCCCTCATTTTTCTCCCCCATTATTTTGATGGCAACGGGGGAGCTCCACCCTTCAGATAAAATCCTGGCAGCATCTCTGGAAAACCTTTAAAGTTTCTAAAAATTATGCCACTCCACCATAAAATATGTTCATCATTACTGAAAATACAAAACCTTTAAATGACTTTTTGTCCGAAACTGTTGTATCGAATTTGACTAGACTTGATAGAAAGCATCCTGGCATGCAGACCTTTCAAATTTATACAAAGATTCCGATATGGCTTCAGTTACTAAAAATAGAAAAACATATAAGTAACTTCTGAAAAACTGCTGAATACAACTGTACCAAATTTGACAGAGCATACTGGCATGAATAGCTTTCAAGTTTGTACAACTGATGCATATCCACCATCAAATATGGCCACCATTACTACAATAAGAACACCTTTTAAAAAAAAAAAAATTACTAAACAGAATTTTATCATATTTGACAGAAAGAACGTTGGTATGAAGACTATTCAGATTGATTCAAATGATGCTGTACTTTCCGATATGACCACCATTAATAACAAAGTCATTAACGCATATTATAAACTTAAGTATAATGAGTGGTAACTTTCCAGATTCCTTGAAATGTGCAAAGGTTACACCTATCTTTAAGAAAAGAGAAAATGAGGATCCAGGGAACTACAGACCAATATCCATTCTATCTATATTATTAAAATTATTTGAAAAGCAAGTACACTGTAGCTATACAGGTCTATGAATTTTTTTAAACTTACTTTCTATTTCATTAGGCACAATCAGGATTTAGAAAATATCACTCATGCCAAACAGAATTCACCAAATTAACAGATCTTTGGCTGGAAGAAATGGATAATGATTCTTTGACTGGGAATGTTTTCTTTGACTTAATAAAGCCTTGGATCTAGTTGATCATGAAATTCTGCTGCAAAAGTTGAATTGTTACAGGTTTGATAATTCTTCTTTAAACTGATTTAAATCACACCTAAACCAAAGGTCTCAACAAGTAACCATTGACAATATTAGCTCACAAACTTGCACTATTAATTCAGGGGTCCCTCAAGTCTCTTTTTTAGGCCCTCTCCTCTTTCTTATTTATGTAAACAATCTTCAATTAAATACTGAATGCACTAATACAGATTTGTTTGCAGATGATGCAACTTTGTATACATCTAGTTCTGATACTGAAGTTATCCAAACAAGATTAGACTTGGACCTTATTAGAGTTCAAAGTGGGCACAACAAAATAAGATGGTAATTAATGAAGGTAAAACAAAATGTGTGATTTTGGGGACATCACAAAAACTACATAAGTTAGGGAACCCAGTATTATCTCTTACAATAAATAATCATCAGTTAGAAAATGTCAAACATGACAAGCTTTGTAAAGCAATGTCATCCAAAATTGCTCTACTCAGCAGAATCAAGAAATATTTTCCTAGAGAAACTCACATTCTATACTACAATTTCTATATTCTTCCAACAATGGATTATTGTTCAACTGTATGGGGAAACTGTGCCAAATCTCAGCTTGACAGGATTTATTAACTTCAGAAAAGGGCAGCATGCATTATTTTAGATGCATCTATTGATTATTCATCAAAAACATCGTTTACAAAACTAAAATGGTGTACAATATATGAAAGGATTGATTTTCACAGGGCAATTCTTGTATATAAATGTCTACAATCAGGGCCAGTCCAAGGGTTTTTGGTGCCCTAGGCGAACTATGTGAAAAAAATCCACTTCCATCTAATTTGATGCCCCTTACCGTCTAATTTGGCGTCCCATAAGTCCTGGTGCTCTTGGCGACCACCTAGTTTGCCTATATGGTCGGGCCGGCCCTGTGTACATTAAGCTGCACCAGAGTATCTTCAGGATTTATTCAGGCCTTATTCAACACATTACCAGTTGAAATCAACATCACATGGAAACCTTCATCCACAAAACCAAGAACAGAGCAGTTTAAGAAAAACTTCCAATACTCTGGTACTGTTCTGTGGAACAAGCTTGCACTGCATGTAAAATCTGCAGAAAATATTACAGTATTTAAGAAGAGATATCATGAGTATGTATGTGCTACTATCAGATTATAATAGAATTTAGCATCTATATTAGTAACGAAATGTTAAAATAAATAGTAATTACTATTATCTTTCGTATGATGCAGATTGTTATACTTTTCTTTAGAGGGCCTCAAGGGAGAATAGTCCTTGACTAAATGAGTCACCCTCTATTAATGAAGTATTATTATTATTATTATTATTATTATTATTATTATTATTACAAAAATATAAAATTCTTGAGATGACCTCTCCAAATCCATTGAATAGAATTGGACCAAATGTTGACAAAATGCATCATGACATGAAGACTTTTCAAATTTATACAAAAGATTCCAATTCGCCATAAAGTATGACCACTGTTAATAAAAACAGAAAAACGTTTAAACAACTTCTCAAAAAATGCTGAATACAATTTGACTAAATTTGACAGAGCATACTGGCACAGAGAGCTTTCAAGTTTTTACAACTGACGCTGATCCACCATCAAATATGGCTACCATTACTAAAAATGAACACCTTTGAGCAACTTCTCCAAAACCACTGAAAACAATTTGATCATACAGTAAAACCTGTCTTTAAAGACCACCCCTTCTGCTAAAAAATCGTGGTCTCTCAAGACAGGTGGTCCCTCGTGAAAGGTCATAACACTACATAATAAATCTTTGCATTGAGAATTTGGTCTCATGGCAGGTGGTCTTTCAAGTCTTTCAAGACAGGGCTTTTACTATATTTGTCAGAAAGCATGTTGGCATGAAGACCTTTCAAATTTATTCAAATGACACCGATCTGCTGTCAAATATGGCCACCATTACTAAAAAGATAAGATTTTTGAGATGTTGACTTCTCCAAAACCATAACTTCTTCAGCAAAACCAATTCATAGAATTTGACCAGTCTTGAAAGAAAGCATCCTGGCATGAAGACCTTTTAAATTTATATAATGATGCTGATCTATTATCAAATATGGCCACTTACTAAAAAAGACTGCTGAACAGATTTTGACCAACTTTGATACAAAGCATCCTTGCATAGTATCCTTTCAATATTGGACAAATTTTGTTGATGTGCCATGAAATATAGATGAAGATAGCAAAACTAGAGAAATCTTGAAAAATTTGATACAAAGCATCCTTGCATAGTAACCGTTCAATATTGGACAAATTATGTTGATGTGCCATGAAATATAGATGAAGATAGCAAAACTAGAGAAATCTTGAAAAATTTGTTCTTATATATGCAATGAACAGCATTGGAAGAAGTTTTAACAGAAAGTGTCCTACTGACCCAGATTTCTTGGCAAACTGCTCTTGCATTTGGCTGTTAGCAATGTGAGTGATCTCAGGCCCACTCAGGCCTCTTGTTTCAGTGTTTAACCTGTTATGCATTGTTGACATTTTACCATAATTGTATCTGTGGCATAACCTTGCTTTCCTAAAGTAATAGCTCCATTAACTTTTTATCAGCGTCTGATATTGTTTTATCTGTGCACCGAATATGCGGATTCAATAAGACCTTGTACTTGATTCAGTCTCACTGTTTCCACATCTGTTAATCTGTTGCTATCTTGCAGAAAGAAGTAAGTTCAGCCAGTAGGTTCATATTTGTCTGACATGTGATTCATTTAATCAGCTGACAGTGTTCTCCAAAATTAAACAGTACATGCTCCATAGTTATATTTCCATTTGTAAGCAGCCAACACAACAGCAGGTGTTGGCTTCCAAACACCTTTAGTGTACAGTTTTATGTTCTTCTGGCCCATTATCGATTAAGTATTTATTTTTTCCCTTGAGGTATCTACAGTCATGTTGTGGTGGAATTATAAATTGTTGGAGATCAAATTAAATTGTTTCATATCTATGCTACTATTATGTAATTTGAATGCATCATCATCTGGTAAAGTTATTTTACATGAAAACAGCAGTTTTTGCATCTGGAAATAAGTATTAAATGCAAGTAGGAAATCCCATGAGCAGATCTTGCCATCCACACAGTGCAGTTTAGTTGATTCAGACAAAATCTCATGTCACACTCTGATCTGTATCTTTTCAGTCATCTATGACAAATTTTAAAATGTACCGGTAATGTCAAAAATGTTAAATGCTTTGTATGCCGAAAATTGAGTTTCAGTATAGTACATTTTTATCTGGTTAAATATATGTTTTGTTAACTCTGATCAGGTTATTGTTTTCGTTGAATTGCATTACAAGGATTGGGTGCTGTACTTGTAATTTTTTTAAATCTTAAGTTCTTTATATCGATTCAAAACTTAAAATTGGCTTTTCATCTGTAAAAATACATTGAGCCTGTGTTTACTGTTTTTATTTCTACATTGATGTGTAATTCTTTCTTGGTTTTGTTCTCTAATATTTTCATTTCCTCTACTCTGATGCAGATTTAATTTTGTTTCCTTTACACTATCTATGCCTCTCTGATATTTTGTATTTTGCTTTTCTGTTTCCTCTATCGGTTTTCTCAGTTGCATTTGTATCATTTGCAACTGGTAAAATCTCTGATAAATATTGCCATGGGCATGATTGGACTTTGTCCACAACATACAGTGTTGATTGTGCCATTTATTTCTGTAGTTTTATTTAAGTTATTACTAGATGATGTACACTCTGTTCAAGATATATTGGATTTTACTTCATCCAAATGGTGTAAAAACTCCTCCCATATGAACTGATTTTGGTTAATTTTGTTTTAATTCTTTGTGATTGAAGCTTTTATAACTGTTCGCAACTGTTGAAAAATTCATCATACCTTTTCCATTTCACAAGTACTGTATATACATCTACTCACATATAAGATGACTCAAATATTAGTCGACAGTCCCTACCCTCCTTTTTAGGACTGAAAAATGCTAATTTCTCTCAAATCCTCCTATAATTATGGGTGCATTTTGCAAATTGGATCTGTCAGTAAGGGGTGACTTGTCATCAGCAAGTCAGAGTTGCAGATTGGAAACATAAACAAGCCAAATTGGAAGGATAGATAGATAGGAAAAATATAGACAAAACCAGTGTAAAATAAATGCAGTATATACATACATGTACATGCAACAGAACCAGGATTTCAAACCAGAAGATTTACAAATTTTGATCAGTAGATTAACTTCTAAACCAGAAAGATTTTTTATCGGCATAAATTTTACGTGTTTTAAGGGGTTTGAAAACAAAACAAGTGCATTTTTTGCTATAATGTGTATTCTTTTTATGCAATAATAAAACAACATGAATCAGATTAAGATTCTGATGGAAAATGTTACAATAATATTTAATTAATATGAGTCAGTATATTGTCAATTAAATGAAAAAGGAAGAGTTGTTTATCCTGTAGATCACTGCAAAGATTTTTCTTTTATAAAATCCAATAGCATTTTTAATGTCCTTCACAAGATTACTGTCTAGTGACCACTGATGACATTCATTGTGATTATTAAGCTTCACACTTCACATGCTTTCAATAGTTCTCTGGTCCAGAATTCCCCTTGAATTACTTTGTATTTTGTGAAGAATGGAGAATGTCCTCTCTGTATCAGCATTAGAATGTGGCAAATGCAGGACAACTATGCTCAACCTGCAAAGAAGTTCTAACTTCAGTTTTCATGTTGCTGGGTTTGTAAGGTTGCTGACTGCTCTCCAGTACACCTCCAAGCTATGTTCACCCCGAGGAGGAAGTTCCTGACTTGGACTTAAGATGTATTCCTGAGTCTCTTCCTCAAGGGCTTCTTTCTCTTCATGGCTCAGATCCAAAAATCTGTTGGCAAGTTTCACCACTGTAAATAACAAAAAATAAAGATTGATTTAGACTTGAAATAAACAATAAAAAAAATACATATTTAAGCTTTTATGAAAAATGTATACCAACTTTAACATGAATTATCTTGTAATATATTTTTTAACGGATATATTTTTATCTAGGACTTGGGCTTAATTTATGTGCATGAAAAAACTTGAAATAGTTTATGAAATACAAAAGATGCATACCTTTGAAACACATAATGCAAACTCAGGACCTTTGCTACTTGCCTGCACACACTTAAACTCTGATATCCAAACATTGTTGAACTACTTGATATATTTCTTAGCTAATGGTTTCTTAGCATTGGCAGAAAGCACGCATTTCAGCATTTTGACATGAATTGAACAAAAAATGTAAAAGTTGTCCTTAAAAATTTCTAATACAACATCTTGAAAAATACAATAACAATTAAACATGACAAAAAATCAAAATACTTACTCTAGTGTGTCTGATGAAATAATTTTGTACAGTCTGTCTCTTCATTTTATCTCTCCTCCGCCCGAGGTTGGCCGATTTTCATCAAAGACTAAGAAGACATCATGGACCACCTTTGATTCCTTTATTGCTTATAACACCTCAAAAAACATCCCACATTTGGCCTTCAACTCCCCAAATGACATCAATAAGGTAATCAATTAACAGTTTACTGTGTACACATTAGCTTCTTAACAATTCTAATCCTATTACTCAGACACGCATCATCGCACTGGTCATTGTACTGGCGGAACATTTCCAGTCCCCAGTAGACTGGTTCTGGCTGGTTTCTCTAATGTGTTGATAGAACACATAAAAATACCGTACTTGGTTTTTTTTATTCAGTTTTTAAATGTGGTAAATTTTGACTATAAAATGGTATATTTGGTAGATGGTCTTTAAAACAGTATTTTTGGCCTACCAACAGTAGAATCACATGTATGTATATATTGTTGAGTGGAATGTCATAAATAAATTGACAACTGACATTTTAAACCCATTTATATGATAAATCCATGAATTCTATTATAGGTCACATACCGGTATATAAATAGTAGTCAAGAATGATCCGATTCATAGTATCCCGAAATATGTTAATTCCATACATCTTACAAATAAACAATAAAAGTAAATTACACACTTTTGTGATTCACAGTATCCTATAATTGTCACTGTCTAATGTCGTATGGTACAAAGTCCAAGAATTCATCCTGGTCGTCATAAACATCGTCCGACCCCAATTCCTCATCTTTACTGTCATCTACAGATGTAACACAACTAGATTTGACTACACTTTTATCTCATCCAAGTAAACAAATACACATTATCTCATGATACCAACATTGTTACTTTCATTTTAAACTCATTAAATATTTCTGTTAACGCTCTGAAAACTGTTGAATTGTAGCTTTGTGCCATTATTTGTGATGTGTCAAAATCTCATGTTAGTGTTGTGCATTGCACATGCTGTACCATTTCTAATTGTCTTCGTAGTCTGAGTGAAATAATGATTTCCAGAGACCCCAAGTAGTGCTTGTCTGGTCATTTTCAAATTGATTTTTATTATTCTCTTATCCCTATATGGGATTTTAAACACAAACAAGGATTGGTCCAGCTCTCTCTCTCTCTCTCTCTCTCTCTCTCTCTCTCTCTCTCTCTCTCTCTCTCTCTCTCTCTCTATATATATATATATATACATACATACAATACTCTCTTACTATTTTAATCGTGTATTCATTCAATTGCACTTGCTTACATGACAATCTATTAAAGTGTGAATAGTGATAATATTTTATAGTCAGAATTTTATTAGTAATTAATTAACTTTTTGACATATATTACCTTCTTCAGATATCCAAGCTTGGTTTAAATCCTTTGAGGTGTCTCCCACATGATTGTCTCCTTTAATCAGCATTTTGTTGGGTTTTTTATACATACTGATATCAGGATACTCAGTATTTGTTTATGATAGCTTTCGAGAAATAAAATCAGAAAAGAAAATGTCCATGTTCAGATATGGCGACGTAAATATTATGAAAATAGTCAAGTCTTTGATTCTCTCTCATGTCCTTTTAGCACACATTCTCTCTCACACACACAAACACATGCATGCATACAGTCAACATAAACGTCATTTATTGAGATTCCTACACTGGATCTTGTCTGTTCTGTTGGCTCCCTAATGTGAATATGCAATTCAACATTCATTGTCAAGTATTCATTTTTATTGAGACCTTTACATTTTGATCTGAGCAGTAAAGAATATCGGTTTCAATTTATGTTTTTTCTCATCACTAACAATAGAAATTATATGTCAATGAGAATTTGCATAGTTGTGAATTTTTTTCAGGGATGTTTCCTCTGAGTGTTAGCCTCTATAGTCAGTATGATATGATAAATTCTATTGTTTTTTGTATTGTTTTTTTTTTTTTTTCTTATTTATTATAGGTGCTTTTCTAATTAGGAAATTTTGACTAAGCCAATCCCAGTTTTCACACAAGCCTCAGTAGTCAACAGGGACTGGCTTCATACAGTTACTCCAAGTACTTCAGAAGGACATATCTTGAACATCTGTTGAAAATTGGTTGGGGGAAAAAAGGATAACATTCTGTTCTTTATATAATCCACAGGGATGATTTTACCTTCAAAAATTTGAAATAAAGCGTGCATTATATGTGGCATTTTCTGGTATAAAACACTTGTATATAATGGCTGAAGAAGTTAAATGAGAGCAAGATCAGAGACCAAAAAAATTCCATGGTGCCGATTTTTTAAGGTAAACCAGATATTTAAACATGTCAGTTTTTTTTATGGGTTACTTGGACACTTGATTAAACTTGTAAGAATAAGTCATGAATGTAAATGAGATTGTCTGGGACTCACTTTTACAATTAATAGTGCTTTTAAGTGTATTCTGTTTTTTTTTGGGGGGGGGGGGGGTTGTCTTATTGAAATTTTGTGCCCCCAAACTCCAAAACCACTTGTAAAGTTTCTTTTTGTTTCAAAAATTTAATTAAAAAAGGAGGAAAATTAAAACAATTTCTTGTTCAAATTATGTTAGTTATAATGTTTTCTAACCTATCACCAAGCACATATTTGACAAGAAGTTTTCTGACTCATTAGCTTTTTTAATCACATTAAAATGAATGACATAGGCTTTGTGAGCATGAAATTGTGAATTTGTAACATGGCTGCAGTGGCAGTTGTAAAAGCCACTTCACTCTTGACAAAACTACTTGGCAATTCAATTGTAAGTTGAACCAGTACAAGAATCTAACCCTGCATGGTGTGGATGGATAGATTAGTTAATGTATATGTTTGCAAAACCCATATCACCCATACTAAAACATGACAGTAGCTTAAACAAACCCTACATAATCCAGTATTCTAGTGAGCGTAATCATTTTTACCTGTACCCTGTGAAGGAAACTTCAGGTAAAGTTGCATGATGCCTACTCCTTACAGCTTTTAAATCCTTCAGACTAAATCAATAGCTTAATGCAGTTTTGACCTTAGTGCATTGCTTTGTACGGATTACTTTAGGACAACCTTGACTTGATTCTACTTCTGTTCTCTTAGCAAATATTGTAATCCCATCAAGAATGAGGAACGTAGAGCCAAACCAAATTTGATGTTCCACAAACACTAGATTAATTGGGCTCTACATCAAGATATAAGAGCACTATAGTAAACACCTTCTCCATCTGTTCATCCATCTGTCCATCCATTCACATTTGTTGTAGTAAGCATACCACTGTTAGCTCAGTAACCCTTTGACGTCATTTAGTGCCATCAGGAAATTGCAGTACCTTGTATACGAACATGTGCCTTTTAAAGATTTCATCTTTCCATCTTCCATTATGACAAAGGTACACAGCCCATTCTTTTGTCAATTTTTTATCTTCACAGTAGCATTATCTTGTCACCATGTTTTAGGGTAGCATGTTGCCTATAATTTTATAATAATGTTAAGACTAGTACTGACAGATTGCTCAAAACTTCAAAATCTCTGAAAAAATTGAAGATAATTCCATGAATATTTCATGTCTGGCTACTTTACTCATTCAAAATATTCAATAAAATTTTGACAGCTTGTGCTTTTTTGAAAAAATGGAGATTGAGTTTCAAGTAAAAATCTAAGTCTTTTCTTTGAAAAGTCGTATGAATTCCAAGCTGAAGAACAATCACTGTCTATACTCTCATATAAGCCAATACCAACTGCAAACTGCATAGACCCAGATCTGCTGTTGCATAATGTGCCGGCAGATCTGGATCTATGCAGTTTGTAAGGACTAATCAGTAGAACAAGCAACATAGACCCTGATCTGCCGGCGCATTATGTGACGGCAGATCTGGGTCTATGTTGTTTGCAGTTTGTAAGGACTAATCAGAGGAACAAACAACATAGACCTTGATCAGGGTCTATGTTGTTTGCATTTGGACCTGGCTTATATGTGAGTATATATGGTAACTATTTCCATTTTATAGTTAAAGTGGTAATGCCTTCATTAAGGTTTGTTTTGCATATGGTCTTCAGGCACGGTAGGACAACAAGTGATTTGTTATTTTAATACACCATTAATCTCTAAAAACGACTTTTTAAAAATATCTTTTATTTTCAATATTACTTGTCGATTTTTTTTTTACTTCAGTTGTATTTTGTCCCGAAATGTAAAAAGCTGAGTCAACTTCTGCATCATATTTCCCTTCAGGCTGATGCTTTCAGTTTCATGTTTTTTAGCATGAAATACATTTTTAGAGGTCAAGAAAGTTCGAATTATTTATTTTTATTAAACTGCTGTGGACTCACAAGCAAAAGGGTTTAAGTTCAAATCCTATTGTAGAATCAGCCTGGATTATTTACCGGGGTATGTCCCTGGGCAATGCACGTTGCTCCAACTGCCTCGGTTCTAATAATAATGTGTTGTGGTGTCTTAAAAGAACAAACCAAACCAAGTAAAAAAAAAAATTAAATCTTTTAATTAAAAACTGTTTGCATTACTGTATTAACATCAGAAGGGCAATGAATGTACTAGGTTGAGTGGAAAAAGTACACTTCATGCTTTGATGAACCTTTTTATACCCACTAACAAAAGTTGCAGGATATTGTTCCTTAGAGAGGGCATGCATTTGCAGGATATTGTCGCTCAGAGAGCTCATGCATTTGCAGGATATTGTCCCTCTGAGAGGGCATGCATTTGCAGGATATTGTCCCTCAGAGAAGGCATGCATTTGCAGGATATTGTCCCTCAGAGAAGGCATGCATTTGCAGGATATTGTCCCTCAGAGAAGGCATGCATTTGCAGGATATTGTCCCTCTGAGAGGGCATGCATTTGCAGGACATTGTCCCTCAGAGAGGGCATGCATTTGCAGGATATTGTCCCTCAGAGAAGGCATGCATTTGCAGGATATTGTCCCTCAGAGAAGGCATGCATTTGCAGGATATTGTCCCTCAGAGAAGGCATGCATTTGCAGGATATTGTCCCTCTGAGAGGGCATGCATTTGCAGGACATTGTCCCTCAGAGAGGGCATGCATTTGCAGGATATTGTCCCTCAGAGAAGGCATGCATTTGCAGGATATTGTCCCTCAGAGAAGGCATGCATTTGCAGGATATTGTCCCTCTGAGAGGGCATGCATTTGCAGGACATTGTCCCTCAGAGAGGGCATGCATTTGCAGGATATTGTCCCTCAGAGAAGGCATGCATTTGCAGGACATTGTCCCTCAGAGAAGGCATGCATTTGCAGGATATTGTCCCTCTGAGAGGGCATGCATTTGCAGGATATTGTCCCTCAGAGAGGGCATGCATTTGCAGGATATTGTCCCTCAGAGAAGGCATGCATTTGCAGGATATTGTCCCTCTGAGAGGGCATGCATTTGCAGGACATTGTCCCTCTGAGAGGGCATGCATTTGCAGGATATTGTCCCTCTGAGAGGGCATGCATTTGCAGGACATTGTCCCTCTGAGAGGGCATGCATTTGCAGGATATTGTCCCTCTGAGAGGGCATGCATTTGCAGGATATTGTCCCTCTGAGAGGGCATGCATTTGCAGGATATTGTCCCTCAGAGAAGGCATGCATTTGCAGGATATTGTCCCTCTGAGAGGGCATGCATTTGCAGGACATTGTCCCTCTGAGAGGGCATGCATTTGCAGGATATTGTCCCTCTGAGAGGGCATGCATTTGCAGGATATTGTCCCTCTGAGAGGGCATGCATTTGCAGGACATTGTCCCTCGGAGAGGGCATGCATTTGCGGGACATTGTCCCTCAGAGAGGGCATGCATTTGCAGGACATTGTCCCTCAGAGAGGGCATGCATTTGCAGGATATTGTCCCTCTGAGAGGGCATGCATTTCCAGGACATTGTCCCTCAGAGAGGGCATGCATTTGCAGGATATTGTCCCTCTGAGAGGGCATGCATTTGCAGGACATTGTCCCTCTGAGAGGGCATGCATTTGCAGGATATTGTCCCTCTGAGAGGGCATGCATTTGCAGGATATTGTCCCTCTGAGAGGGCATGCATTTGCAGGACATTGTCCCTCAGAGAGGGCATGCATTTGCAGGATATTGTCCCTCAGAGAGGGCATGCATTTGCAGGACATTGTCCCTCTGAGAGGGCATGCATTTTGGTTTCTGGATAACTTAAGTTATAGATAACAAAAATTCAATAAAATTAGTACATTTGTTCTCCTTAGCCCTATGAAAGAACCCAATTGATTTTTGGGTTAGTAGCTGCAAGGTCAAGGTCACTCTAAAAATAGATTTAGCTACTGCATTTTATTTCCAGACTGTAATTTCAACACCACACAGTGCATTTATACAAAACTTTGTACATGTGTTTTCTTCTGCCCTAAAAAAGACCACTATTGAAAAGGGGGGGGGGGGGGGGGTTGATACCTTCAAGGTCAAGGTCACTGTTACTAAAAATAGGTTTGTCTTTTGCATTTCATTCCTGACCAATGCACAAGTTCTCTTCAACCAATTTCAACAAAACTTGGCACATGTATTATAATCCTTTAACCTAAGAAAGAGCCCTATTTATTAGGGAGTCGGTAGTTTTGAAGTTCAAGATCAGTATTGCTAAAAGAAGAGTTTACCCTTACATTTCTTTTATGGACAATAAATGAACTTCTCTGTAACTGATTTGAAGGAAACGTGGTATATATGTTTCCAAATGGGTGAAGTTTGACCATGTGTGTACATATTTTTTTGTATATGTACTCAAAGTACTCTTTTTACAAGGCTAAACATCTCAAGTTTCTCAGAGTGCATTGTGAAGGATGAGTGAGATAAAGTCATATACCTTTGAGAGATGTGATATCTTCTAAAAATACAAATGACAGTTACCTGTCAGAAATATTCAACCTTTCATAAAATATTGTACTCAATGAGTAACATATGTCTCAAGTTAGCTCCAAAATAATTTTGTTGACCATGTTAGCAATCAAAGTATATTTTATAAGTCTAACTTTGTTGTCTGTATCTGGACATCTACTGAAGAAAAAGAGTAGAAAAAATGTCTTAATCTTCTTTTTTTTTTTTTTTTTTTTTTTACACTAATATATAATCTATCTTGCATTTCAGTGCCTACAGAGGAGGTTTCCATGACACCGGAATCCTCACCTGAGTAAGTGCAAATCAAAACTCACTTGGTTTAATTAAAAAAATGAATGGTATGTGTTCATGTGGGATTGGAAAATTCCACCCTGAGAATCAGGAATTAGGCTATCCCACTTGCCAGTCACAGTTTGAGGCCTTGTTTCTGTCCAAAATTGTGTCCACCCTGCAGTAAAATTTCTCACATCTGTGCATTGGATTATTTTCCTCTAACTTGGAAATAATGATCAATAAAAAGAAGCAAATAATTGGTATGAATGTAGTCATTCAGATACAGAACACTTTGTGAAAAAAATTATTAGAACATACTCACACCACAAGAGAATTTGCAGACATTCATGTTGTAGTTATGAAGGCATCACTCGGAGTCATTGAATGCATACATTTATTGTACCATGAGTATCACATGGCTTTCTCACATGCGTAAACTGTGTAACACATACATAGGAACAGGATTATACCCATAACCTTTTTGTGATTAGATTCATGCAATAATAATTCAAAATGGCTGAGCGTCAGTGTCTGGAAATGCATTAGTATAACATGTCACATAGAACAACACCAATAGAATCAGTCACATGTGGTACAGGACAAGGATGTAATACCTATGACTTAAACTTTGTAAGGCAGAGACAAGACCAACAAATTCGGACCCCACATGGATATTTCCCTATCCCTTACCAATGCATATGATTCATAATTTTCTGTAATTTCTGGATCAAGTAATGTTATTAAGATCATAAAGGTGGACACATTTCAGTTTATTGCAAGTTTAATTCATATCCTTTTGGTCAAAGGCATATATCAGTTTCATGCCATTAGGTTGACTCATATAGGGCAGATTATTCCCACATGACTATCTCAGAAAACTATGTCACACATTTGTAGGAACTGAGAGAAATTGTGGTTGCAGTGTGCCATGTCTATCACTCAAAAAAGAGTTGCTCTCTATTTAATAGTTTTTGTGTTCTTTTGGCTTGAGTGGAATGTCAGTGGACATTGCACTCAACTTCATCAAAGGACAAACACTTGCAAAGTATGACCATTTGGTATTGACTTAGATTTACCTTATTCGCTGAAATATTCACACATTGTGCATAAAATTTCTCACTTGGTTACATTTCATGAGGTTAAAGCTCATCATAATAAGTGCACACTGTCAATGTCACAGAACTTGTTACCACTCTTGAGACTGCATTTTGTATCCGATTTTGAGTAAACTTGGTAAATAGACTTAAGTCATCAAGAAGTCCCAGTGAGTTTTATTATGAGCAAGATCTATGCATATTAACGAAATTCCATGCAGTAAGAAATAGTTCTTAAACCATATGCAATTTAAACAGTTTTTTTTAATTTTAAATTTCAAAATACCTTTCTCTCTTCAATAAAGCAAGGGACATAACCCATGATGTTGACTATTAAGAATAACAGGTTTTTAGTCACAGAGTTCTTCCCCTTGCAATAATTATAAAATCCAGCCCATATTTCTTGTAAAATCCATCTCTGAGTTTTATAACTTTATTTACAGAGAATTATTTCTAAAAGCTTTGCCACATTTAAAATTCTTATATATTTGGAAATAGAGTTTGGCAGTTACTGTTTCCATGTTAAATTGCCTGAAAGATTTGTCATTTATATGTTTTCACATGTATTGTGCATTATTTTATAGCATTTCATATATTCAGTGCCATTACTCACAAATTATTTGAAATTTATATTTTGTGTTTTTAGTGTTTTGCTCTAATGGTCATAGACCAGAAGAGCATATGGGATGGCCTGTTGTCCATCGTCCATCCATCCATTAGCACAAGTTTGTTATCTCTGTTTTTCCTAAACTATTTGGAGGATAGCCATGAAAGACTTCTTATGATGTTTTGTTGGTCCTGAATGAAAATGGTATGTTTCTTACCTGCAATATGCCACCATGGTGGCCATCTTAAAATCTTGTCATAGCTTCTTCTGGATGGAAAGTCATATCTAAAAGTGGTTTTTACCTGCAGACTTATTATGATAACTTGTTCATCCTAAATGAAAATGGTGCCAATCTTACATCCAGTATGGCCACCATGATGGCCCTCTTGAAAATCTTTTAATTGCTATGTCTTTTGAATGAATGGGAATATCATGATGGGGTTTTTAACAAAAGACTTCTTATCATATCTAGTTGGTCCTAAATAAAACTTCTTCCAATCTTACATCCAATATGGCTGCCATGGTGGCCATCTTCAGAATCTTGTTATAGCTCAAGAATATTGGAGATGATTTCAACGTTCAGCAATTGAAATGAAGCAACAGTAGTAACTTCGAGTCCTGCAAATTTGTTTCAGCTAGTAGAGCATGTTAATAAAAAAGTACCCCATATTGCTTTTTTTCCTGAAAACACTTCCAGATTTAATTACCATGAGTAAAGAAGCCCATGGCCTAGAAAACAATCTGAAAATTTAAATTTAAATTCATGTGAAGACATGTGACTCTGTAGTAAGAAATTAAAGCTTCATCTGTAAGCTTAACTTTTAAAGATTTTGGATGACTTCAGTTTTGAGCAAGAGACTATGCATATTAATTATGCCTTTATCTTTGGAAAGAATTTTCATCAGACTATAGTAAAATAGGTAAGTTGATATAATATAAAGTTTGGAAGATTCTTTACATAGGTTGCATTCTTTCAATACAACATAAGCCTGCTTAGTGAAATGTTCAGCTGTCAAGTTATGTAAGTCAGGTGAACAATAGAGATTATCCTTTTTGTCTTGCAGCTGAATGCAGTGTATGACAGAATCTTGTAAACTGAACTAGTCTCAGATTCATTTTAATGGATTGCTATGATATTTGTAATCATTATGGTCATCATCTGAAGATGCACATTTTATCAAATCACTGCCCTCACACAACTTTTATTGTAGTTATTTCGCCCTTTTTATTTTGCAGCTGGATATAGGTTATGACAGAATCTCATGAATGCAACAAATCTCACATGTTTTGATGGATCGCCATGAAATTTGGTACATATTATAATTATCATCTCGAGATCCACATACTGACATATCACTATGCTCCTGTGATTTTGGAGTTATTGCTCTTTTTTACTTGGAGCTGGATGTAGTATGACAGAATAATGTGAACGCAAGTAATATTGCAATTTTGATGGGATCACCATGAAACTTTGTTCATATCATGGTCACTATCTGAAGATGCACATATCAACAAATCACTATGCTCTTGCAATTTTTGTTAGAGTTATTACCCTTTTTGTCCGGCAGCTGAATGTAATGTAAGACAGACCCTACTGAATGCAACTTGTCTTGCAGAGTTGTATTGATCACTGTAAAACTTTGTACATATTATGGTCATCATCTAAAGATATGCATATTTGACAAATCTTCCTACTCGATCAGTTTTTGTGAGTGCTGGATGAAATATATGACAAAATTTTGTGAATGCAACTACTGTCATAGTTTTCAGTGGATTGCTGTGAAACTTAGTGCACATTATGGTCATCTTCAGAAAATATGCATGTTTACCAATCATTGTATTGAGACTATTTTCAGAAGAATTGTGTACTTTTTATATGCCTGTCATAAGGTGGAGCATTATATGTTATGATGTTATCTATCTGTCTGTCTGTCTGTTATCAATATCATTTCTGCACAATAACTCCAGTTCTCCATAATCTACAGTGACCAAACTTTGTGGATAACTTGGACTTGTGATAAGGAAGAACACTGTCTATTTTAGGCTCAAAAACTCAAAGGTCAGTGTAATTGAGACTGAAAGAAGAAAAATGGTTTCTGCACAATAATTGAGTTTTGCTTCATCTACAGTTACCAAATTTTGTGGATGGCCTGCACTTGGGGGTAAGGAAGAACCCTTTTGATTTTGTAGTCAAAAGGTCAAATATCACTATGTATGATGGAATAAAAATGATTTGCAAACAATAACAATCATTCTATATGAAATACCTCAACCAAACTTTGTGGATGGCTTGCACTTGGAGTAAGGAAGAAGCCTATTGATTTTTGGGTCAAAAGGTCGCGGTGTGACTGACAAAGAAAAATGGTTTCCACACAACATTATCACAGATCTGGGTCAAACTTTGTGAATGGCTTGAACTTAAGGTAAGGAAGAAGCCTATTGATTTTGGGGCAGAAGGTGAAAGGTAAGGGTCACCTTAACTGAAAGAACAAAAATGGTTTCTGCAAAAAAAATTTAAAGTTATCTACAGAGTGGACTATTAAACACGGGGCCGTTCACAGTACTCTTATTTTACTAGACTCATTTCCATCCTAGGGTAGGAGTAGGATGCGGGAGATAAGTTTTTATATATATATATATATATATATATATATATATATATATATATATATATATATATATATATATATATATATATATATATATATATATATATATATATATATATATATATGTATAGGGTTTAATGGCACATCATCACAATACTGGCTATATAGTGCCAAATAAGTTTCAGTGTCCCAAAATAAAACAACAAAACAAAGATGAAAGCAAATAAAAGGGTAAAATCCTTGAAGTACAAAGTCAGAGTTTTGTTATATTTAAGCTGCACTCTTTTGAAAATTCCAAGACTTTCTCAGCTGGAACATCATGGAATCCATCCCCAGCCAAAAAGTGTGCCACCATTAGTAGCCTCTTACAACATGCTAAAGGGCACATTGGACCCATTCTACATGCCTCAGCCCACAATGGGGAGGATGCAGGAGTGATACATTGATATATTTATGCGAGCAAATTGCTTACCATTTCTCTCTTTTTTTCACAATAGGCAATATCAGGTATGAAATAAAACTGGTGAAACATTCTTAAAATAAACACTTTGTTTCTTGGAAAGATTCACAAATTTGTTCATAAACACAGACATTCACATTTACACAATGTGTATAATTCATGGCAGTTAGTTTTTGAGAAATGTGACTTTCAGGTCTAATCTAACAACATGGTGTACTGAAAATTTCAGGTCCAGTATTGTGGAAATTTTTTAAGCACAAAACTCCAGCTTGGGCTCTAACCCCCAAACATCCAATTTGATACTTAAGAGTGCATCTTTGTCATTGAAATTTGGCATTGTAGAAAAGGAACCTAAAATAAGAAATTCCTGAAATTTCTATGACTCTAGCATGATGTGAATTGGCACAATGTGAATTAGCATGACACACTTGCAACAATTTTAACTTTGAGTTACAGCTTGAATTTTGTGCATAAAAGTTGGAGAATATGTTACCAGGACTTCCAGCTGTGAGAAATGAGAATAATCTATATGTTACTGTAGCTTGTGTATGCAGGATAAAAAAAAAAGTAAATTAATTTTTCTGTTATTTTCTGCAGAATGACCAAAAAGTCCTGGTTTGGTGCCCTGATGGGGTCAGAGAGGGAGGAGCACCATTTTGTGATGGTGAGGGACAAACCACTCAGCCAGATCAAGGCAGATATAGTCCATGCATTCCTGTCAGTAAGTTTCAGTGGATAGATACCTCTTTTTACCCATGTACAACTTGCACACAGATTTGTACAGCATAGTGTGCCTTCACATTGCACACAGACTTGTAAAGCATAGTGTGCCTTCACATTACACACAGATTTGTACAGCATAGTGTGCCTTCACATTGCACACAGATTTGTACAGCATAGTGTGCCTTCACATTGCACACAGATTTGTACAGCATAGTGTGCCTTCACATTACACACAGATTTGTAAAGCATAGTGTGCCTTCACATTACACACAGATTTGTAAAGCATAGTGTGCCTTCACATTACACACAGACTTGTAAAGCATAGTGTGCCTTCACATTACACACAGATTTGTACAGCATAGTGTGCCTTCACATTACACACAGATTTGTACAGCATAGTGTGCCTTCACATTACACACAGATTTGTACAGCATAGTGTGCCTTCACATTGCACACAGATTTGTACAGCATAGTGTGCCTTCACATTACACACAGATTTGTACAGCATAGTGTGCCTTCACATTACACACAGATTTGTACAGCATAGTGTGCCTTCACATTACACACAGATTTGTACAGCATAGTGTGCCTTCACATTACACACAGACTTGTAAAGCATAGTGTGCCTTCACATTACACACAGATTTGTACAGCATAGTGTGCCTTCACATTACACACAGATTTGTACAGCATAGTGTGCCTTCACATTACACACAGATTTGTACAGCATAGTGTGCCTTCACATTACACACAGACTTGTAAAGCATAGTGTGCCTTCACATTACACACAGATTTGTACAGCATAGTGTGCCTTCACATTACACACAGATTTGTACAGCATAGTGTGCCTTCACATTACACACAGATTTGTAAAGCATAGTGTGCCTTCACATTACACACAGATTTGTACAGCATAGTGTGCCTTCACATTACACACAGATTTGTACAGCATAGTGTGCCTTCACATTACACACAGACTTGTAAAGCATAGTGTGCCTTCACATTACACACAGATTTGTAAAGCATAGTGTGCCTTCACATTACACACAGATTTGTACAGCATAGTGTGCCTTCACATTACACACAGATTTGTACAGCATAGTGTGCCTTCACATTACACACAGATTTGTAAAGCATAGTGTGCCTTCACATTACACACAGATTTGTACAGCATAGTGTGCCTTCACATTGCACACAGATTTGTAAAGCATAGTGTGCCTTCACATTACACAGATTTGTACAGCATAGTGTGCCTTCACATTACACACAGACTTGTAAAGCATAGTGTGCCTTCACATTACACACAGATTTGTAAAGCATAGTGTGGCTTCACATTACACACAGATTTGTACAGCATAGTGTGCCTTCACATTACACACAGATTTGTACAGCATAGTGTGCCTTCACATTACACACAGATTTGTACAGCATAGTGTGCCTTCACATTACACACAGACTTGTAAAGCATAGTGTGCCTTCACATTACACACAGATTTGTACAGCATAGTGTGCCTTCACATTACACACAGACTTGTAAAGCAGTGTGCCTTCACATTACACACAGACTTGTAAAGCATAGTGTGCCTTCACATTACACACAGATTGTACAGCATAGTGTGCCTTCACATTACACAAAGACTTGTAAAGCATAGTGTGTCTTCACATTACACACAGACTTGTAAAGCATAGTGTGCCTTCACATTACACACAGATTTGTAAAGCATAGTGTGCCTTCACATTCAGGTCAAATCTCTTTGTTCTGCTTTTGGTTTCAAGCAGTTTGGTTTAATTTGGAGTTTTACTGCAGTGCAACACATGAAATTGAGTAAATTATCTTGCTCAAGGACACACCATGTTAGTGGATCCAGGCTGATCCAATGGTGGAAATCAAATCTGCAGGCTTCAAGTATACAGCATAGATTTGGATCTGTATGTACATTATGAGACTGGAAGGTTCTATGATGTTTACAATTTGACACACATTGTACCAGGGTTTTACATCACATACAGATGGGGGTAAATCAAGTATTGTACCAAAAATTCATGTACTACAATCTGGACCGGAAGGTCTACGTATCAGATTTGCTATTAAGATGTAAGGCTGCACTGTCAAATTTTAAATTCCTGACTTTCACACGTCACTTGTGTAAATTTATTGTCCCTTTAAACATTTAATGGTAAACTAGCAGTCAAGTATTGTAATTTGTCAGCTTTGTTCTCTTGCACCTGCGTAGTAATAATCTAAAAATAGGCACAATCTAGGATACAGCAGAGATCTAAAAATAGCTGGTATCTGCTGGTCACCAAGGTTAACATCTGGGTGATTATATCACTCTGTAACCGAGTGTCACTATCAGCATCATGTCACTGCTTACTTACGGATTTATGCAATCAGGAACCACTTCTGATCTAAATCAGAATAAATTAGAGAATGGTCAAGCATCATCAAAAATGTCTCAGAATAAAGTGTTCCAGGACATATGGCTGTTGGAATATTCCAGGCTTTTTAGAGATGAATCTGGTGTTATGAAGTGCAAGACTTGCTGTGACCGAAATGGTCAAACAAACTTTGCAAAGTTGGGGTTGCTGAACATCCAGTGCTCAGCCCTTGTACGGTATCAGGAATCAGATGACCATATTTTGTGCTCAAAAACTCTAGGAATTCAGGGAAATATCGTAACAATCGTAGATGAGCATATAGAAAAGTGATATGAGGCAGGTCAGTGGGCCATATGTACAAGAATTTGACAGCCACATAGAGCAATCAGGTGACAGTTTTCATGGAATTGTGTTAAAAGCAACAAAGGCAGTGAAGCAGGGTTTCATAAATTTTGAAGTTAAGTATATCCATGCTGCTGTGCAAGGTATTCAAGACAGGCTGCCTCAGACATCTGTTGGTCTGCTGTGGTCTCTGAATGACATCTTGAATCCAATTAGGCTCCCCAAAGCTGTGGTTGGGATGGCCCAATATGGCCATGCTCAACTTCAGCAAATAGTTCAGGTGTATGGAACACCTGTTCATATCATGGGAATAGAAATCCAGCCAATTATAGATAGCAACAGAATGAAAGGAGATTTACCACTTGCAGATATTTGCAAAACACTGCTTTCAATGAGTGAAGAGTTCTCTGATTACAGTTCTTTGACAGAAATCATGCTGACCATTCCCCTTACATCTGTTCCCTGTGAAAGGAGTTTCAGCGAACTAAATAGGGTAAGGAATAAGTTCAGAAACAGGCTGGTGGTTGAAAGGCTGTCTAACAAAATTACCATAAAAGCAACAAGGGAAATGAAACGAGAAATCAAATGAATGGTAGCTGAAAACTACAAAGAAAGGGATCTCAAAATGCAAATGGGCCGATCTGACATTCAATATGGGCACCACAGTGGCTGGTTTGAAAATATTGTTATCGCTACTCCTCCTACATGGATGGTCATATCAGCATGGGGTTTTCTCTTAAAGACTTCTTATGATGTCTAGCTGGTCCTAAATAAACATAGTGCCAATCTGACATTCAATATGGCCACCATGGCAGTCATCTTAAAAATCTTGTTATCACAACTCTGCTTGAACAGAAAGTTATTGACATAAGGTTTTCACCAGAAGACTTCTTATGATGTCTATTGGTCGTAAATCAACATGGTGCTGATCTAATGTCCAATATGGCCCCCATGCAGCCATCTTGAAAAAGTCTTGTTATTGCAGCTCCTCCTGAATGGAAAGTTATATCTTGAAAATATTGTTATCTCTACTCCTCTCCAAATGGATGGCTATATCGACATGGGGTTTTCACCAATAGAATTCTTATGATACCTAGTTGGTCCTAAATGAAAGTGGTGCCAGTCATACATCCAGTATGGCTGCCATGATGACTGTCTTAAAAATCATGTTGTCACTATTCCCCCTGAATGAATGATCATTGTGATGGGGGGGGGTCAAAGCCCTAAATGAAAATGGTACCAGTTGTACATCTAATATGGCTGCCACAACAACTGTCTTAAGAATCTTGTTGTCACTACTCCCACTGAATGGATGCTCATTACGACAAGGTATTTTTACCAAAAGACTTCTAAGGATGTCTACTCTGTCCTAAATGAGAATGGTGCTAAGCTGACATCCAATATGTGTACCACAGCAGCTAATTTGAAAATCTTGTTATCACTGAAGAACATCAGAGATGGTTTCAACACTCGACAGTTAAGAGGAAGAAATGGTCTTATCATGAATTCCTGGAAATTCTTTTTGCCCAGTAGTGTCAGTCCAATCGAGAGACTCTTGTTTTTGCACAAATTGATGACAAGTCTTTCCCACCTGGTTTTAGATATTTGGACAGTTATGTTGTAGTGTGAGGTCAGAGCATATTTCCAATTGAAAACATGGAATTTCACTACAACATTGTATCAAACCCCTGTTTCATATCTTTTAATAACCCAATCCATATTTAGAGTGTTTACAAATTGGACACAGTACATTACCATTTCTTACATTGTATGGTCACATGATCCAAAATAATGCAGCTTACATTCTTGACAGCAGAGGTAAAAGGATCAATGGATTTTTGGCTTATTTGATGGCTTATTAAAGTTATAAATTAGGTGTTTATTGCTCTATCTGAAAAGATAAATATTCTGCTTGTCAGTTTCAGGTGCGTAGGGTTTGATACAATGTCGCTTAATTTTGCTTGCCCCCATTAAAGCAACTACCCCATGCCACAACCATGTGGTTTCAGCAAATTTCATGTTTTCAGTAGGGAATACACTCTGACCTCACACTCCAACATAATTGTCCAGATCTCGAGAATGGGGTGGGAAAGGTCAGAGAAAACTGTTACTAATCGGGAACCAGTCCTTTACATTCAAAAGCCATATATTTCTGAATATACAAACATCAAAACCCAGCATAATTAATAACAATGGGATTGACAATCTTTGATGAAGAATATGCAGATTTAGTATAATGATAAATTGGTTACTCATTATAAAGCCCCTCAGTATAATGCAGCCACCTCATCTATCACGGGTATGGTCATGGATTTAGGTCTATCATACCCTCTCAATATATTTCTCTTGATTTTAGTTCAGACTGTCAGGATGAATTATAATATAGTTTCACATAAAACATACATTTTTTGTGGTTTAACATGCAACATACCCTATTATGATACAGCGTTACTTGTTACAGAACTCAGTATTATGTGGTTTAATAGCAGTGATACAATATCTGCTACTATTGCATTGTTTTCCTTTTCCAGGACTCCTAGTACCCAGTCCAAGCTAATTATTCCCTCCTCCAATTAGTACTGGAGGGCCACAATTGAAAAGAATGTGAAGCCTGTCTGACTTCTTACTTATAGCCAACATACCTTCCTCTTTTCTTCTTGGACTTCTGTGTAATACACATGTGCTAAATCTCTCATCAAAATTCATCTTTGCTGTTGTCTTTTAGGCAAATTACTTTTTGGTGTTGATTGAGTATTAATCTCTTCAGTCCTTGCTTTGTTTGAGTGTTTTCCCTTTGTAAATTTTGAAGGGTTTTTGCACCTTGCTTAGCAAGTGGTGCTTCAGTAAATTGTATTCCCATTCATAGTTCTGGTGCTAGGGTAAGTATTGTCTACCTGTTTGGGTTCCATATTTTTTGTTTCATGATTTTTTTCTCTTTCAGAGCTTAATGTGTCATAGGGTGTGGGTAAGTGCAGGCATATGAAGGCCAACCTGCCTAATGTGCACTGGTTGTGTATGCATGGACAGATGTCCAGTTTGTCATCTCTGGGCAGATCAAGTGGGGGACTTTGCAGAAAGTTGTAGCACATATAAAGGGAGGAAGAAGGGCCCCTTTTCCTCCTTGTTATCGCTGGACAACCCCCTCTGTTCCTAGGAGGAGTCTGGATCTCTTCCCATGTTGGGAAAAACAACTGCCTCTGTGGGGTAAGATTGTACCACTACCTCTGTGGTTCAGAGATCACCTGATAGCCAAGGATTCCTGGCACACTTTACAATGCCATCAGTGCCAGTGAGGGATTAATCCTTGGCCCCTCCTAAGGGAGGAAAAATACCTGAGTGGTGCCTCCCACTTAAGACAAGCAACACCCTCTTAAGGTCAGTGTCCCAGTGACAGAGATAATCAAATCACACCTTCCTGAGAGGGAAGAGCAACAGTCTTGATTGGATAAATCTGATGTGGACTTGTCTATCAGATCTTTGTTACCAGACCAGTCTTTGAGCAGTCACAGGGCTTCGAGCACTGGTTACCAGGTTTTGATTATCAGACTGGGGACAGGGGTCGGGTTGATACCCCTCCATTCCTGTGTTACTGTTTAATCCCTGTGGGGCTTAGGTAGTCGGGTTATACTAGGGATGCAGATCAGATAAATATCCCCCCCCCCTTTTCCTATGTTCCCATTTGATCCCTTTGGGATGTGGTGACCCCCCTTTCTGGGAAGTGAGTCTTCCTTCCTCCCATGTCATCATGGATGTTCATGCCTTGGTTTCAGGGTAGTGTGGATGTGTCTTGCTATCACAGTGGACTCAGTTGAGTTCTCAAAGAAACTGGTGGTGATGGCTCCACCCTCTCCATTGGGTTCCACTGTCAGGTCAGGTGTTGGAGGAAGAGCAAGTTTAAACATTTGATAAGGCAGTGAATGAAGTTTATCACCTCCTTCTTCCAGACTTGTGTCCTAAGCCTTCTGGCACTGAGGACAAGATTATACTCTCTAGTTGGAGAGGCTAAATGGGGCTTCCTCTTGTCCAGATCTTCTGCTCCTCTCTGCAATGATCTAAAAGTTTACTCAGAAGTTTTCCCTAGGTGAGGGGTTCACAAGGCAGCAGAAGGGTTGGTCTGTTCCCCTTCTATGCTCCAGCCACTGGTTTCTGCCTCCAGCTATTTTAGCTCATTCTCCAGCTTGGCCACATAAGCTCCCACCACCAACTCTGATGCATCACATGTTGGGAAATAGGCTGGGGTCTGTGCCCAGTAAAATCCTTGAAGCTTACATCTAGTGATGATTGCCTTGCATGCCAATCTCCTTCAGGAGACTGCAGGAGGAATTATTGTCTCCAGCAGTGCTTCAGTGCTTGCTGGAGGCCATAGTGAAGATTTGTCATGCACTCTCTATGTCAATGGCGCTCTCAGCAGAGCTTCTTCACCTCTGCAGGGATGCCACCTTGGAGACGTCTAAGGTCTTACTGGACCACAGCAAGAACCTTTTAAGGTCTGCACCTCTTGAAGTCGAGATGCTCTTAGGAGGCTTCATGCCCTCCATAGCATCACAGGATTTGAGGGACTAGCAACACAGGTCCTTGGCAGTGGCTCAGAGCCCATCAAAACAGACCAAGAATCATGCCCACCCTGATTGCCCTTTGAGACTTCTCACAAGTTCTTCAAGCAGGAACAGCCTCAGCAGTCTCACAAGCAGCCTCAGTTTAAAAAGATCCCTACTGTCTGTTGTTCACTGGAAACGGCAGTTGGAGAGGCAATGGGAGAAAGTCTTCAGTCTCCTCCCCCTTCCCAAAGGAGGGAGGAGGTCAGCCCTAGAGAGTTGCACCCTCTCCTGCAGCATCTTCCTCTTTTCAGCATCCCAGTAGGTGCTTGTATAGTCATTTTTTCAGGGGTTTGGTTGGGCATCACTGACAATGTGTGGGTCAATTCCACTTTAAAGGACAGAAAAAGGCTTTGTTTCTGGGAACATCCTCTCCTATCATGGATTCCCCTCTTCTTTCACCAGTCCAAACTGGCTCAATTAAAGGAAGAGGTACACACCATTCTGTGGGAGGGTGCAGTCAAGAGGATGGAAAGCAATCAGACTCCCAGTTTCTATTCCTAGATCTTTCTGGTGTCCAAAAAAGGCAGAAAGTTTTGGCACATAATTGACCTTTCCATCTTAAACAGATGTTGGGGGGAAGAATGCTTGAAGATTCCACCTTGCAGGCAGTGTTCCTAGCCTTTAGAGGTGTGTCAACCTCATAAGGCAGCATTGTGTTTTGGTCACCTCACACAACACGTCAAAAGTAGCATACCTCAGGTGTCAGGGAGGTACACATGCTCCTTCTCTTTGCATGGATATCTGGAACCTCCTATGATGGGCAACTTCTTCAGAGATCACTTTACAAGTTGGCCATATGCCAGGAAAGAGGAATATCCTGGCAGACAGTCTGTCCAGAGGGGGCTGTGTGGTCCTCATGGAATGAACTCTGCACCAGTTGGTAGCAGAGTCACTTTTCCAACTGTGTGAGAGACCCTTGATGGGCTTGTTCACTGTGAGACTGAACAATTGACAGTTTCTGAACCGGAGTTTGTGTCCAGATTTTAGACTTTTTGGCCTTCGATCTAAAGCAGACCGGTCTGAACTGCACACAGACAGATGAACCTTTGCAAAAAGTAGGATAAGTTTGAGATTTGGAGTAAAAAGGGGTCAGGAAACAAAAATCGGGGGTCCAATACGAAAAAAAAAGAAAAAAAAGAAGTCCAACTTGTACCGTTCTGCACATGCGCGAGCATAATAGCCAATCAAAAACAATGTTTCTGATACACCTAAGCATCTGGCTAAATGAGAAACTTTCTTAAGCAGATGTGTTTTGCTGCATTCAGAAGTAACCCCAAAAATGCGTTGCCTATCCCCATTTCACGCGAAAATGAAAAAAATCTCCCAGGGTTAATGGGTGAATTTCGATGACGTCACCAAATTTGAATATTCCTTGCTTATTTGATCATTTGTGCATTACCATTGCACAGAAATTACAAAAATAGCCCTTCCTGGACAATTTCTAAAAAAGTTCCCAAAACTTGTTTAACTCATTAACCCCTAGCGCCACGTTTACGCGTCATGAGGTTGTACCCAACTTCCAAGCTCTGTAACATCAACATCATTTAAGATACACTAAATGGATGGATTTGCAGGAAAGTAGACAGATGTAGCTCTACAATGATACCAAATAATGTTGACTTTCTACTGGCATTAAAAAGTACAGTGAAAAAAATGCATTTTTTGAGACCCGATTTGTTTTAGGTAGAAAATTGACAGTTTCTGAAACGGACTTTGTGTCCGGATTTTAGACTTTTTGGCCTTCGATCTAAAACAGACCGGTCTGAACTGCACACAGACAGATGAACCTTTGCAAAAAGTAGGATAAGTTTGAGATTTGGAGTAAAAAGGTGCCAGGACACAAAAATCTGGGGTTCCAATCCGAAAAAGAAAAAAAAGAAAAAAGTCCAACTTTTACCCATCTGCACATGCGCGAACATAATAGCAAATCAAAAACAATGTTTCTGATACACCTAAGCATCCGGCTAAACGAGAAACTTTCTTAAGCAGATGTGTTTCGCTGCATTCAGAAGTAACCCCAAAAATGCATTGCCTACCCCCATTTCACGCGAAAATGAAAAAAATCTCCTGGGGTTAATGAGTTAAAAGAATGTTGAGATTCCATGCTAACACTCAACTTTTGTTTACTTTATCAATGATAGCAGTTCCACATGCTGTATCCTGGAATTAGTTTGGAGCCTCATTTTGAGCTTTTAAACTGGTTCAAGGACTAAACAGAAAACATAATGGTAAAGGCTCTGAATTTCAACCAGGAAATGTAGAATTCGACCATTTTAGTATTTTTTTAAAAATAACTACAGTACCAGTAATTCTGTACTTAAGTATTTTTAAAATTTGATGGATGCAATTTGTACCTGTATTAACAATAAACCTAACATAGATTTAGAACAAAACACATTGTTTTACTGAAAAGCTAGCATTAAACAAACTATACACGTATATATATGTAAGATACTGTAGTCTAATGTAGGGAGACAAGTACCATATATACTCGCATATAAGCAGAGTCCAAATGCAAACAACATAGACCCAGATCTGCCATCACATAATGCGCCAGCAGATCAGGGTCTATGTTGCTTGTTCTACTGATTAGTCCTTACAAACTGCATAGATCCAGATCTGCCGGCACATTATGAAACGGCAGATCTGGGTCTACGCAGTTTGCAGTTGGTATCAGCTTATACATGGTATAAAGATATTATTCAGTATCTTAGGGAAAAACTAAAACTTTATAAGTACAAAAGAAAAACGTAAAAACAATAATGAGAAACTTCCAAAATAAGTCGTGATTTTATAGCTTTTACTGTATGTGGGCTGCACTGATCAAATACTGATAAATCTGCATTTCTGATGCCAGAATTCGACCACAATGTCACATCATCAGACAAGGGTTCCAACTGCTTCACTAGGCAGGCATTTCACAGTTCAAATGTTTAAGTGATGGTTAATGTGTTATTTCAAGATATTGTGAGGCATACATGAAGTGGGCACACCTGTGTAAGAAAGTTATATCATTACTCAGAGCTCAGGAAAAACGACGAGTGAGTTGCAACAGATTATACTTGTCCCTGTCATCACTTTACTCAACACAGTACACTTATCCACTACACTACTTACTACAAAACCACAGGCACCCGATGCAAACTTGATCCTAAAATGGGCCCAACCCATGAAAATATTATGTTCTGTGTGAAGACAGCAAGTATAAAACCCTTCTAATACATGTTCCCTTTGATAAGTTTATAATAAGAGAAAAGGCTTGTAACTCTAGAAATTGTAGTTTTACACTAACCCATGATTTCCTAATGTTTTTTTGTGAGACTTTTTAGTAATCTATGTGTTATTTTATTGTGGAGAAGTTTGCTTTTCAATCACTTCTCACACATCTAATAATATGTAGGATATAATATGAGGGTACATATGTGGGGAGTTAAGATCCAGAAAATGTTGGAATTGTGTGATTTTTCATCTGGTCAAAAAGTGCTATGTTCTCTCCAGATCACTGATATTTTCAAAACAGCGCAGCTTGATTGATGCATCGTCGTGCTAAATCGAAGACTTCATCAGATATTTCTATAAGTATTTAATTTATTTCTGAAGTAGCATACAAGAAGGAAAGAATGTAGACTCAAATGCCCAAAATAAATTCTAGAGGGGAATGGTTACTCAAGACTGGGGAATTCAAATCCTGGTATGGAAAGCCCATGGCAGGGGAGTGATAAACGTTTATGTGTTTTGAATTTTCTTGAATAAACACGAAACAGATAAGGATATTTGCAAACTCTGTCTTGTTCTAAATGACCACACTTTTTAACCTTGTAGGGTCCCTTTGCCCCGCTTTTTCCATTTCTGGAATGAACACTGAATTCTGGCTTGGAAACCTTTTAATTTTGTGCAAATGATGCTGGTCCACCATCAATTATGGCCACTGTTAATAAAATAGAAAAACATTTAAACAACTTGAACTAAAAAATATTCAACAGAATTAAGCAAGTTTGACAGAAAGCGTCTGAGCAAAAAGACCTTTCAATATTGGACAAATTATGCTGATTTGCCTTCAAATTTAGATGAAGATACAACAAACAGAGAAACCTTGAAACAACTGTTTTCATAACATTTGCAGGCAACAGCTTTGGAAGACATTTCTACAGAAAGCATTCTACAAATCTAATTAAAATCAGATCTCCACATTCCTACATGGAGATCTGCCAAACACCAATAAAAGTTAATGTTTAGGTGATCTTTGGAATTCCAAGTCCTCATATTTTTCATAGCCTATCAGATAAAGTGTTGCATTTCATGTTAGGGAGAGTTACCGTTAGTAACGATATGTTCCGAATGACGTTCTTCATTTTCATAAATTTGAAAGCTGTGATTTGATTGGTGAACCACAAGGTCAACAGAACATGACCTTGTACCAGTGTCCATTAGATCTCCACATAGGACTGTGGAGATATAATTTTAATCAGATTGAGCATTCAACTAACCCAGATTTCATGGCCAACTGCTTTTGCAGATGTCAGGCGGGTGAGTGATCTCAAGCCCACTTGGGTTTATTGTACTTTTTTCTGTTTTACCCCAGCCATATCCTATGGAGGAGGCACATAAGTTACCCATGTCCATACCTCCTGTTTGGATAACCATCACAGATTTCTTTTCTGCTCAATAACTTTTGAAGAACTTCATGAACTGCAAAAAAATTTGGTATAAGGCTTTATATCAGGAAGATTTAGGTCAGGTTCAATTTCCACATGTTACTGTCAGAATTTGAATGAGATATGGCCCAAACTTAGAAGTTTGCCCATGTATGAGGTCTTTCTGTTTTTTTACTCCATGACTTTTGAAGGACTTCATAGATGGAAATCAAATTTAATATGTGGTCTTATATAGAAAAAACATAGATGAAATTTGTATTTTCTGATTTTTTTTGCCATGTGATTGAGTTATAGCACTTATTTACCTTGCCATGTGATTGAGTTATAGCACTTATTTACCTTGCCATGTGATTGAGTTATAGCACTTATTTACCTTAACAGTTTTAGCCTTAAATAAGGAATTCTAATTACACTTTATAACTTTTGAAGGTCTGCATGTCTACATTGGTTCAAATCAAATTTTGGTGTTATGAGGACATAGATCAAGTTTGATTTTCATCTTTTTCTGTCCAAATTTTGACAGTTATGGCCCCTATTGTTGCTTGAAGCAAGGTAATTTAAGTCATACCATATTTACAGAAACATATATGTCCTCAGGACACCTTGCTGGTTTTACCCAGAAAACACTTAAATAATTGTTCTTGGATGACATCGAATGATATCAGAGTCAGAGCTTGAAAAATGTATGATAAAGTTTTGACTAGAAAACTGACATTGAACATTTTGCCAAATGTTGTTGGAAACTTGAGTACCATATGTACTCAAGTGTAAGCCGAGTCCAAATGCAAAAAACATAGACCTTGATCTGTCGTTGCAAAATGCGCTGGCAGATCAGGGTCTATGTTGTTTGTTCTACTGATTAGTCCTTACAAACTGCATAGACCCAGATCTGCTAGCGCACTATGCGATTGCAGATATGGGTCTGTGCACTTTGCAGATGGAATGAACTTATACACGAGTACATACGGTAAATCTATACAGTATTGCTGGTTCTGTGGATGAAGGGTTTTTATGATATATCTGCCATCAGCACAACAAATGGTCCACTATTCTAATATGAGATCATTTTTCTTCTTGCAGACGCCAGATCTTAGCCACAGTGTTGTTTCAGCTACAACATTCAGGGCTGAGTACCGCAGGTCAGGGAGCTCATCTATGTTCTCAAGGAATGTGAGATTTCAGGTGGATATAACTCCCACACAGCCAGCTGCAATAGGGGAGTGTGAGATGCACTGTCTCACATTCACACAACTCTCAGGTAGACCAAGTTTGTTTCATGTTTAAACAACTCTCATAGCAGTTAGTCTCACCTTAATGCAACTCTCAGGTAAAAGTCTGTCCCACATTTACACAACTTTCAGGTAGACCAAGTTTGTTTCACATTGAACAACTCAAAAGTGGGAGTTTGTGTCTCATTTAGACAACTCTCAGGTAGGCCAAGTTTGTTTCACAATCAGCAACTCTAAAGTGGGAGTTTGTCTCTCATTTAGACAACTCTCAGGTAAGCCAAGTTTGTTTCACATTTAACAACTCTAAAGTGGTAGTTTGTCTCTCATTTAACAACTCTAAAGTGGGAGTTTATCTCATTTAGACAACTCTCGGATATACACAATAGTTTGTCTCTGTGTTACGGTAATAACTCTTCAGGTAGCAGCATGAATGCTTTTGCTGTTAACCTTATTAACATCAATCTTAAAACATGCTACCATTTATACTCATGTGTAAACCGATACCAACTGCAAACTGCATAGACCCAGATCTGCCATTGCATAATGCACTGACAGATATGGGTCTTTGCAGTTTGTAAGGACTAATCAGTAAAGCAAACAACATATACCCTGATCTGCCGGCGTATTTTGCAATGGCAGATCAAGGTCTGTGTTTTTTGTTTGCATTTGGACCCGGCTTATACGCAGGTATATATATATGGTTTTTTTTTTTCTTACCTGTCTTTGTGAAGTTTAGTAACATATTTTTTCTTACCTCTCTTTGTGAAGTTTAGTAACATGACTGGAAAGGAAAGTCATTAGATGTACTGTGAGTCGCTTTAAATTCGTAGGTATAAAATTTCATAGTTTGGTTAAAAATACTTATTTGTGGGTACTTAATTCTGTGGATTTGTCTTTTAATAAAAAAAAAAAATACATTGAGCAATAATGTATATATCTCTCCAAAGATTGTACCGTCATTCACATCCTTGCATTTTGGAGCAGATAGGTTTAATCCATAGTGCAGTTATTGGATTGATAAGGTAAGTTATTCATTGATAATGCTTAGCATAAATACAGAGATCTGAATCAAAGAAGATGCCAACATTTTTTTGCACGTATTTAAAATGAAACAGGCTTATCCCACTGCTGTAATTAGTCAGTGTGAAGAGAAGGCAGTAGTGCTCTTTGATGTTTTCAAAGTATATCGCGTTGAAAGGCTGCTGTCTAAATGGCATCATGCTTTTTCATGCCAGCCACATGCATGGAACCTCCAGATTTATCTGTAAAAAATTTCTTCAAGGAAAATTTCAAATCACACTTTCATGAGTGGTATTTGGCCTATGTGATTTCTCAATTAAATGAACTGGAGGACAGCGGGCATGTTCAATTAGATACGGTTTCAGTTGACCTGAGAAACATACACCCATATTCCAAATAACGCAAAGTGGATTATCTCTACACATGACAAAGTATTTTTTTGGACAGACATGATTAAAATGAGGTTCAAGAAAGCAGGACTGATCTGATGTTTATTCAGCAGTTGTATGTATAAAAGGTAATTAGTAATAACAATGTGAATTGTTTTTAGCCTTTGGGTAAATTGGTGAAAGTTTCATGAAGCAGGTATATCTTCTGTTTCCATATGTGGATGGTTATCAGGTTTGGCACATACATTTTAACAGATGAAATGAAACACCCCAAGCTGTGGGTGCTCAAAAGGTCAATACCACAGCAACATCATTCCAGGCAAGACAAATTGCTGTAAAATATTTATTAATTTTTTGAATGTTCAGTTGAGTATGTCTGTATGTGTATGGTTTAACAGTACATAAGTACAGTTCTGGCTATATAGTGCTGATTAAAAGTTAGGTTGTATAAATGTGTATTGGAAAATAACCTTTAGGAAGATAAATTCTTCCAAATAAAAGTAAACATGTACTCCTGCAAGATAATAAATAAAAGTTAAAGGTGTTAAATTTTGTTTGAATGGTATATGAAATAAATGATAATGGTCAAAATGCAAAATCCTTTAAATATAGTCAAAATTTCTTATATAAATCGCATTCTTTTAGAAAGTCAAGATTTTCTCAGTTGGTACATCATAGGAAAGTTTCTTAACCAAGTTGACATGAAAAAAATGTCTTGCATAGTGAAAGTTAACACATGTATACTCACCGTCACTTGACACTGGCATGTTATGCAGTCTGGTCAAGGTTCATCCTTCTTGAGGTATTCATGGGTCAGATTTTGTATGTCCTGTATGTGAGCAGCACAAAGTGTTCAGTTTAAACCGATAGTCAAACCTAAAGGATGGAGATGCCATATTGTGGTATATTTTAATAAACGTTTTCAATGAGAGTACCAATTGCAAATATATAATGACTGAAAGTTAACATGATGTATTGTAGGTCCAACTCGAAGGTTCAGACGTGTTTGTGAGCACATCCAAACACTTATGTTGGGACCAAGAGGAGATGCGCTGAATCAGCGAAAAATAAGCACAGACAGTTCTTCTTCCTACACATCTGAGACAGGACTGTCTCCCACACACAGCATCTCAGTCACACGAGAAAATGGAGAGGAGGACATTAGTTTTCAAGTAAGGATTAATAAAATCAGTTATATTTGTTAGTGTATGATAGGGAAATCTCATCCACGAGTCAGATGTTTGAGGCAGAAATGAGGCTTGGCCAGGTTTCTTGCCCACAAAATTCTGATCCCAAGAGTGGGATTTCCCTATCCAATACCAATATCTACTTTTGATTATTTTTCTGTCTTATCTGTATCAAACATTGTAGTAAACGCATAATGGTGGATAGACTGTATGAATTCTGCAAACGAAATGGACATCTTTCTGGTCGAAGGCAACATTATCTCAATTTAAGGTTATCAGTTACACTCATGCGGGATAGGCATATTCCATACACCGTATTTTCTGCATGTCTTCAGACATTGTTTGATTACAGACAGCAACATTTTTTGCCCAGATAATATATGTATGCCTTGTAATTTTTGGACATCATTTTAAAAGAATTTTATTTATGCTCTGTTTTCAGACACAACTGTTTTTCTACGATGATAAGACGAGACAGACTAATATCACTTAAAGAAAGTGGGGGAACGGCTTGCTAATCATCGGAAATAACCTTGACAAATTACATGTATGACTCAAATTGCTGACAATTGTGAGAACCACACTTCACTATTCATTGGCTCGCTGACACTGATACAATGAATAACATTTGTTTAAAAATATAGTTTTCACTTGTAGATACAGAATCTCAATTGTAAAAACATTAGAAGAATATATCACCTTTTATTAAAAGAGAAAACATTAAAGTGAAAGTCTTCATCTCAGAATTGTTTGTTTATAACAATCTTATTGTGGATAATACTAAAGCTCCACCCAGTCACATACCAGTTGTTTAAATGGGAATTTGTTTCAGTGGATAATACTAAAGCTCCACCCAGTCACGTACCAGTTGTTTAAATGGGAATTTGTTTCAGTGGATAATACTAAAGCTCCACCCAGTCACGTACCAGTTGTTCAAATAGTAATTAGTTTCAGTGGATAATACTAAAGCTCCACCCAGTCACATACCAGTTGTTTAAATGGGAATTAGTTTCAGTGGATAATACTAAAGCTCCACCCAGTCACGTACCAGTTGTTTAAATGGGAATTAGTTTCAGTGGATAATACTAAACCTCCACCCAGTCACGTACCAATTGTTCAAATAGTAATTAGTTTCAGTGGATAATACTAAACCTCCACCCAGTCACGTACCAGTTGTTCAAATAGTAATTAGTTTCAGTGGATAATACTAAAGCTCCACCCAGTCACATACCAGTTGTTCAAATGGGAATTAGTTTCAGTGGATAATACTAAAACCTCCACCCAGTCACATACCAGTTGTTTAAATGGGAATTAGTTTCAGTGGATAATACTAAAACCTCCACCCAGTCATGTACCAGTTGTTTAAATGGGAATTAGTTTCAGTGGATAATACTAAAACCTCCACCCAGTCACGTAACAGTTTAAATGGGAATTTGTTTCAGTGGATAATACTAAAGCTCCACCCAGTCACGTACCAATTGTTCAAATAGTAATTAGTTTCAGTGGATAATACTAAAGCTCCACCCAGTCACATACCAGTTGTTCAAATGGGAATTAGTTTCAGTGGATAATACTAAAACCTCCACCCAGTCATGTACCAGTTGTTTAAATAAGAATTAGTTTCAGTGGATAATACTAAAACCTCCACCCAGTCACGTAACAGTTTAAATGGGAATTAGTTTCAGTGGATAATACTAAAGCTCCACCCAGTCACGTACCAGTTGTTCAAATAGAAATTAGTTTCAGTGGATAATACTAAAGCTCCACCCAGTCATGTACCAGTTGTTCAAATAGTAATTAGTTTCAGTGGATAATACTAAAGCTCCACCCAGTCACGTAACAGTTGTTTAAATAGGAATTAGTTTCAGTGGATAATACTAAAGCTCCACCCAGTCATGTACCAGTTGTTCAAATAGTAATTACTTTCAGTGGATAATACTAAACCTCCACCCAGTCATGTACCAGTTGTTCAAATAGTAATTACTTTCAGTGGATAATACTAAAACCTCCACCCAGTCACGTAACAGTTTAAATGGGAATTAGTTTCAGTGGATAATACTTAAAGCTACACCCATTCACATACCATTTGTTCGAATGGAAATTAGTTTCAGTGGATAATACTAAAAACCCCACCCATTCACATACCATTTGTTTAAATGGAAATTAGTTTCAGTGGATAATAGCATATTTAAAAAATAACTTAGCACAAAACTGATCCTTATTTCATGTGTTTTATATATTGTTATAAATTTGTATTGGAATATAATTTAGTTGCTGTTTGCCTCACAAATTTCAGTACCAGAGCACACAAACTGGGATCAGTTCATTGTTTCTGTACATGACCAGATATAGGTTTCTGTATTATCAACAGTGGTGTTAAACAAAATTTTGAGATGAAGGCTTTCACTTTAAAGGGTGACATATTCTTTTAATGTTTTTACAATTAAGATTTTTTTCTACAGGTGAGTAGTTTAGGTTTAAACAAATGTAATTTTGTTGTATCAGTGTTGGTAAACTAATGAATAGTGAAATGAGGTTCTCCCAATTTTTGACAATTTGAATCGTACATGTAACTTGTCAAGGCTGTTTCCAATAATGAGCAAGTCATTCCTTCACTTTTTGAAACTGCTATTGGTCTGTCACTCTTGTTTTATAATTGTGTCCGAAAACATCTGTGGAATTCTGACTACTGAGAGTTGAATTTCTCATTCCACAAGTAATCATATGCAGTACATGCATCACTGATTATAGAAAATGCACATTTCCACAGTGGAAATTAATCCTTCCATGCATCACTGATTATAGAAAATCCACATTTCCACAGTGGAAATTAATCCTTCCATGCTATTGTCCATCATTGACCAGATATAGTGGTTGTCATGGTTTGTAGTGGACAGGTTAAGTTTTATTGCCCCACTTAGTAAGTCACATCAATATAATTATATAATAGTTGATGTCCTTACATCACCTGGAACTTACCTGTTGTCTGAGCTGCAGTACACAGTGCAGAATGCTATTTTTAAGTTGTACACAATCCCATTTATTATTCAAAGACTTGCCTACTAAAATGCATTGACATATAACATTTCTGAGCAAAGAATCCCAGGAGAATATTTAGGTGCTTCACAAAATATAAAAAGTTTAATGATACAGTGATTGTAATAACCATTAGAGCGAGAGAGAGATTCTGCTTTTAAACACACAAAAAGAAAAAGAAATCACACGTAAGTATTAGTGGGTTCAAACGAGAAGAAAGAAGATGTTGAAGCAGTATGTAACATGATTGCATGGATTTCAGTTATTAAAATAAAGAATGCGAGAAATACTGTGATTTTCTTTTGTCATTCCCCCAGTCACTTTTAAATTGTTTGCTTAACATGTTGCCACACATAGAAATATACATAGTGCTATCCAAAATATAACTTCTAGTCCAGCCTCTGTGTAGTACTTCCACACCAAATATACATGTCCATGTGACACATTTTTCTCAAGAACTAGACATGTGTTTACCTTTACTGTAGACCTACTGTTTGTATACAGACTCTAATAAGCACACGCTACTGTGTTCTTTTGCCAACAGCTCAAACAAATATACTTATAATTGCTGGTTTGGTCGTCTGACAAGTTTAATATTACCAAATGGATGGGTAAAAGTGATGAAAAAGCATAATCACTTAAATATTTTCGGTAGGAGATAAACTTGTATGTATTATTTTCAGTTGATGCAGATACAGCTTCATTTGGTACAGTACATTCTTTCAGTCTACATGACATGTACTGAAAAACTGTTCCTGAATGTCAAACGAATATTGTTTTATCATCAGTTTAGTTACTAACTTGTTACATTTTGACCCAATTATCCATTTTAAGAAGTTGCAGTAAATACAAATAAAACATTTTATCTCCAAAGAACGCATACAAATTGCATATTTAGACGAGGTTTAGGAATTAAGCAAACATTGTGAAATTACTGAAATTATGTCCATAATCGCCCAAATGGCATTGAATATTTGGGAACCAAAGCTAAGTTTAAAGTCACAAGAGCAAACTTTGGACACTGCAGTAAAATTAAAAGCAATAATAATTTAAAGCTAAATGCCTGCAGATATACATGTACACAGCACAGATAAAAGGGTGGGGCCGGTTAGTAAGTGCTGATGGGAAGAAAGTTTTTTCCATAGTGCAGTGTCAGTTGATTTCTCATGGACATGTATCATATCATCATCATCTTTTGAAATTGAACAGAAACACCTGTTATTATGCAAACTTAGTTGACAGATGAGTATCCATGGTAGATACAATTATATTTACTGTAGAATAAATAGCCTCAAGTTTTTGTTCATTGGTTAGATTTAGCATCATATAAGTGGAATTTCTTCTTGTTCATAGTTGGTTTTTGTTTTCTTTAAATTGTAGTGTAGTATGCATAAGCTGAAAACATCATATCTATCAATAATGCCTTCTATATAGCCCAAAATTGCTACGCCATGTGTTTGCCAAAGCTATAAAATTTATCTCTAATTGCATTGATTGCTATTAGTATGTGGCTTCATATTTTTAATGGTTTTAAACAGGTATCCCTGATACAACTTCTTTATCTACACCAAACTGGAGGTGGAAGAGGTTTTGGCTTCAAATGTTGTAAATCCCAATTGTTTTCTGTTTATTGTGAACTTTTCGTATTAAGTCTACAGTCGTCACGAATATTGTCAATGTGTTCATTTTGATTATTGCAGCAATGCTAGTTCATTTATGTTAATTATGACAAAGTTAGACTATAGAACCAAACTAGATATAATAAGAAATTATAAAAAGCACAATAATAACAGGTTAATAACTCAATTATATAAATTCTTTTTTTAATGCAAAAAGTGTTGCTAAGCAGCAGTTTATTTATTTACTTATTCTGAATAAAGAGTGGTATCAAAATTGTATTTCAAACTTTTGTCAATAAATGAATTCTGAAATGAAGATAATTGCACCACATTTAAAAAATGGATACTCTTGAATGATCAATGTCATTTTCTGAGTTAGTGAAAGAATGTATGGATTACATCGATTGAAAGATACAATGCATAATCTCTTTCTCTTTTTTGCATGCTGGTATATAAAACTCATTTTATTATGAAGAAAGATGCATTTTTTTAAAATGTACACTTGTAGTGTAGTAGAGCTTTCATTAAACATTTCATATTTATGTACTGCTGTGATAGACTTTTATTCTATGCATTATATCAAAAGATTAATTGGGAAAATAAAATTTTTATATGGTTTACTTTATATACCACTAGAAACCAATTTTATGCAAAAATATCACAACTTAACCTTATTGCATTTCTCAGTCCATATTACAAGTCTTAAATTTGTTTTTCACAAACTTATACATGTATCTTGTTAGTTTTTATAATGTTTGGTTTTGTGACAAGAAGAAACATTTTCATTCAGAAATTAATGTTTTGAAACATTGGGTGCTCAAAATAACATTGAAGCTCGACACCTTTGGACTGACCATTGTTAAGAAGCATAACAGCTGACTTCAGAGTACCGTATGTACTCGCGTATAATCCGGGTTCAAATGCAAACAACATAGACCCTGATCTGCTGTTGCATAATGCACCGGCAGATCAGGGTCTATTTTGTTTGTTCTATTGATTAGTCTTTACAAACTGCATAGACCCAGATCTGCCGGCGCATTATGCAACAACAGATCTGGGTCTATGCAGTTTGCAGTTGGTATAGGATTATACGCAAGTATATACTGTAACAATGTCACTCCTCACTGGTGCTTGATGAAATTTTCATGAAAAAGTGACAAAGTAACCTTTTTCACGAAAATCGCTTTATTGATGACATAAACAGTCACTAATCGAGTGCCACATTCAATACAGTATAGATACATTCCATGCATTTAAAAATTGTTGTACTCCAATAATCTATGTAATTTTCTAAGCTTATGGATAAAGCTACAGAAGAACATTTTCTAGCATAGCTTGTGTATCTTTTTCTGTATTATGTCAATATATGATGACATGTTATTCTTACCAAACAAACTTCAGAAAGAAAAGAATTATGACATGTCATTATATCCCTTGTACTTCATCATGCATGTACACTATAAATAGTACGGCGTTCATTTGTAATTGCTGTTGGTTGTAATTATTAGTCTTAAAGTTTATCTTCATATGTGTAAATTATTGTTTCTAGAGCATATAAATATGTTGCTGTATGTCTGTGTGAACAAAATAACTTTTTCCTGCCAAAAGCTGGATGAACATGTTTGATGGGTGGGAAAATGGACGCCGTATAGTTTGTATTTATTTAGTTTTCAGATTTGTACAATTTTATTCAATTTTCTGTTTATCTTGTGGCAGGTATTTGAAAAAGAACGGGTTAGCAAAACTCCAACACCGCAAAGACGAGAGATACCCCGAGTGATAACAAATGGAAGAAGGGTTGTTGTTGATCAGACCAAGCGAAAAGATAAAATCTGAAAAGAGAAAGAGTACATTTATTTGGTCTCTCAAATGCAACAAGAATCTTATGCAAAGAAAACTTGATGTTGGCGGAGATGTTGTTGTAAGCGTAATGGATGTTAGAATTTGTGGAGGATGTAATGTATGGGAGGAAGTTTCAGAATGGTGAGATGTAGAAGAAAATAGCTGTGATTTTATGCCAGCAGTTCAGAAAGCTATGTGGATAAGGTTTATTTTTGCATACCTTTTCCTGCAGTGATAACTCTATCAGGTAGTGATATTAGATGTCCACATTGTTCCCATTTCCAGCTGGTGTGCTGAAGAAGATAAATTCTGTGGCATAATTTGAATTTCCAGTGTTTTTATACATGTGATAAGCTATATATATGCAAATGAAAGATATGTTAGTTCTGTTACATGAAATAACCAGTTCAGTACTATGTACTATGTATCAAATTTATAATCCATACTATGATGTCTTGTCAATGTTATATTGCCTTAGAATGATTTCTAAGAGATAGGTTCACAAAAACAATTCAGATTACACATTAGTCTCAGCTATCACTTGCCAGTGTTCCAACCACTGGGTGTATATTTGTAAAGAACTTTGATGCTGGATAAAAAATAATATGTTACAGAGTTCCCAAAGATAGTCACCCTCATCGAAGTGCTGTTCCCTGCCATAAATGAGTGTCTGCTTCAACAAAATCCCATTAACTGTTATAGTAATTTTTAGTTCATCTGGCTGTAAGACCAAGCGTGCTTATGGTATGGCAATGCATTGCTTGTCCATCATCCATCCATCCATCATCTGCTTGGAGGCCATATTTCTGATCTGATTTTAATCAGACTTGGAATATGTGCTTACATTATCAAGATCTCAGACAAGTTGAAATAATGAACAAGATCCACACATATAAATGAGGTGATCTTGCATTTGATTGGCCGAGCTTGTTACCACTCTAGAGAAGATATTTCTGATCTGATTTTGATTAAACTTAGAATATAGATCTCACATGTGTTTGATAATGAGTGAGATCCACACATATTCATGAGGTAATCTTATTTCTGATTGGCTGAGCTTGTTACTACCCTGGAGACCATATTTCTGATTCACCTTAAATCAAACTTCGTAAATAGATTTAAATCATCAAGATCTTGTATGAGTAGTATTATGAGTGAGATCCACACATCTTAATAAGGTGATATTGTATCTGATTCGGTGAGCTTTTCAACACTTTAGCAACTCTGCATCTGATTAGATTTTGATCAGACTTGGTAAATAGGTTTATATCATCAAGATATCTTATGAGTTTTATTATGAGTGAGATCTATGCATAATAATTAGATGATCTTGTTCCTTGCCACTCGAGAAATGGTGTTTCAGACCTGATTTAATCAGCCTTGGTAAATAGGCTAATATCATCAAGATTTTTTATGAGTTTTATTAGGAGGGATGCCTTTGTGTATTTTTGAGGAGATCTTGTGTCTGATTGGCTGAGTTTTTATACCACTGTAGACACTGTATTTTAATTTGATTTGAATCAGACTTGGCAAGTAGGCTTATATCATCACGATCTCATTCGAGCATGATTATGAGTGACATCTGTTACAACTCCAGGTCTTAAAATAATGTAACCAAAAGAAACTGAAACCAACAATGTTGGTAAATTCAACAAGCAATTTATTTCTAGACAATTAAAGTGAAAATTCAAAAGACACTAACAGGAACGTGAATTAAAGTCCAAATAATCCAATAATCCTAAGTGTCCTAATCAGAGGTCCTAAATATAGAATGTTCCAAATGAATTCCAGTAGCCTTGCATGTCCTGATGTGCTAGTTGTCTTGAATGTCCTGATGTGCCACATAAATCTCAAAGTCAAGTATTAATACAAAATGAGAATGAGCACTTTTAGTAATTTCAATGAATATTTCAAATAAATAATTCCTCTCTCTGAATTTGTTCTGATTTTCACAACTGTAACATCTAATTAATAAATTAAATTCCTTATTAGACTGATCTTAATAATATGAAGTTTAGTATAGGAATGAAATCTTGTTTACCAAACCTGTATAAATATAAAGATAAGTCACCTGACAGAATATTCTAGAATATGAGTAACTCTAATGGAAAATTATGGTGCGTATGTGACTTTTCTCACATCTACACATCTAAAATTCCAATCTAAGTACTAAATGCTATGTAAACAAGACTGACCTTGAACTCAAATGCAGTAAATATGTTATTTACAAAATGACCACTGAAGTACAACTTACCTCATGGACACATATTATAAATTCAATATACGTAACACATCCATGCATATTAATGATTAGTTTTTGCATCAGATATTGACTGAGCTTGTCACCATGCTAGCAACTGTACTTCTGATCAGATTTGGATCAAACTTGGTCAGTAGTCTTATATCATCATGATATTGGATGAGCTTGTCACCATGCTAGCAACTGTACTTCTGATCAGATTTGGATCCAACTTGGTCAGTAGTCTTATATCATCATGATATTGGATGAGTTTGATAATGAGCAAGATCTAAGCATGTTTATGAGGTAATTTTGTATCTTATTGGCTGAGATTGTTTCTAAGGAGATCAAATTTCAGTTGGATTTTGCTCCTACTTCGATAAATAAGCTTATATCATCATTGTCTTTTGTTTACATATTAATGAGGTGATCTTGCATCTGATTTACTGAGTTTGTTACCTCTCTAGAGAATATATTTTTCATCCAATTTGATAAAACTTTGCAAATAGCTTTATATCATCATGATCTTGGATGGGTTCAATTATAAACAAGAGACTATGCATATTAATTATACCTTTATCTTTGGAAATTTTTTGTATAAGACTGTAAATACGTCAAATGTACATGATATAAAATTTATGAGATGGTTTTAAATAGTGCTCTTTTCATATAATACAGTAAAACCTGTCTTGAAAGACCACTAGTATGAAAGACCACCTGTCTTGAGAGACCATGTTCACAAAGCACAGATTAACTGATTATATAGTGTTACGACCTGTAATGATAGACCACCTGTCTTGAGAGACCATCATTTTTGGGCAGAAGGGGTGGTCTTTCAAGAGAGGTTCTACTGTACTACATAAGCCTGCTTAGTGAATTGGTCAACTGTCAAGTTATGTAAGCCACGTAAGCTTCATAAGACTATTGTGAAAAGGCGATAGAAATTATAAAAGTTATTAGGAGTAAACAATATATCAAATTGTTAATCATTTAAAATACTTAATTCTGCAGTAAATCCGAAAGACAATTGCATGGCCGTATTAAAGAGATACAAGATTGAATACATGTCCTAAGGTAGGCCATCCCTTGCATAAGAGAGGCATACTGCAGATATGTCTCTCAAGATTTTATAGTCCAGAGTTTCCACTGCCTCTTTAGAGCAGCAAGGTGATATGTCAGAATAATTCTTGTTTTCGTAAAATAATATTATTTTCCTACAAACTATCAATAAATACAGCTAACACCTCATGGTAATTATTGGTAAATATGATGAAAATTTGCCATTTACTCTAGAGATGGGTGGGATTTTTAAAAGTGGAAACTCATGTATGGATAATTACTGGAGCTGTCTTGTGTATATAAAGGTTTAAGTTTTCCCAAGCCAGATAGTGCCTCGTATACCTGTAGTCAATGCTGATTTTCATGGCGTAAAGTGACTGAGAGCACAGGCTTTCTTCCACTGTGGATGGGTGCCAGTCCATGACAAGTTTACAACCTAGCAGAAAAGCTGGTGCCTTGTTACAGTTGGGTTGACTCCCTCATTTAGATTAGCTACCCAATTAGAACATCCTTGTCTCTTCTCTGTGTGAGTCAAATGACTTCGAATCTGTATCCAGTTTGGAAGTATTGGCAGATATATCTTGCCAGATATACACAGATTCTCATGATGAAAGATGGTCATTGAAAATAATTTTTAACAACATTTTAACCATGAATTAAATACCTGCACTTTTGATTTTTAATATTATTCCTGAAACTTTTGAATGAAAAAGAAGGAAAAAAAATTGAAGAAATCGTTCAGTTTCAGTTGCCATAAACTCTTGCTTACATTGCTATTGGTGATGATGTGTCATCGAGTCATAGAGACATCAATAACATTGTGATGTAATGACACCCATATGCATGAGAGCAGTTCAAAATGGCCACTAGTTAACATCTGAAGTCTGTTTCTAACATGTGACTGAAAAGGTTGAGGACATTCTGATTGGTTAGCTACTTAGCTGCAGGGCAGAACAGCAATAACCACAGCAAACTTGGAATTCCAGACTTGTTAATACTGAACCTGATTTTCAACCACGATGTTGTCATGTCAACCCTCAGGCTAAAAGTTGTTGTTGTTTAGTTTTTAACATCACTTTGAGCACATTATTGGCTATATCATGATGAGGAAATGGGAACTTAGTGCCTTTCACAAGGACACACTGTGGCATGGGCAGGTATCGAACCCACAACCATTGGATTACAAGTTCCGTGCTCTACCAACTCAGCTACTATAGATCCCTTGCAGGGTAAAGGACTGGATCCAATCAAGGAATAAAAATCTGCTCACAATACTTTCCACAGTTATAAACATGGAGATGTCCAAGAGATTTTCATGAGGTTAAAGGCCTTGTCTATTAGAACCAAGGTTGCTTCTTTTTCTTGTTCCTGTGGATCTTGAAATTTGATATTTTTTGTATAAGGCATGGGACAAAAACACTATCCAGATGTAGATTTGAAACTGTGACTACTGGTTTCAAAAGTCAGCCTTCCATAGCTCTTGGCTGCCAGTACTAACACTTCATAAAGTGAACAGATTTGTACTCTTAACATAACTGCAGGTGTTGCACAAAGTGTATGCATGTTATAAATGTTTCACATGGAGTTAAGACAAATAAACTAAACACAAAATAAGAATGCTTCCAAAATTTACTTCAAACAGAATCTACAAATTGTGTTCAAACTTTATTATTAACCATTGTTTTTTGCTTTTATCAAGTTTATTTGTTTGAAAACTTGAATTACAACTTCAAAGTGTGAGAATTTACCGGTGATAATCAACTGTATCAGATTTACATTGCAAATGTACCTTAAATCATGAAGTTAAGTATGTATTTACATGACTCGATTATATTGGGATATTTTTGCCAGGTGTTTTCTTTATTTTTCACCCATATCTGGTTAAAAATTATTTTTGCCTTCTTTTGAATTTGCCAGTAAAGAATCCAGTCATAGCATCATTTTGAAATTTTGAATACTAATACTGTCAGCAATTTTTCACACCCTCAAATTTTTTGTACACTAGCTATCCATAAAAATCAAGATCTCTGGAGAGGGCATATTGTGTTACCTATGTCCGTCTATTCCCTCACATGGCGTCATGTCCGTCACAAATTTTGTTTCTCCTCTGAGTTAATTTTTAAAGGATTTCCTGTATTGAAATCAAGTTTGTTATCAGGCTTTACTTTAAGAATATCTATGTCAAGTTTGATTTTTGGTGTTTTCCAGCAGAATTTTAGTTATAGCCCCTGTTTGACATAGAACTTTCCATTTCCATTTTGTTACCTCTCAGTAACTTTTGAAGGACTTCCTGGATTGAAATCAAATTCTGTACATGGCTTTACATGAGGAAGATACAGGTCAAATTAAATTTTCACCATTTTCTGGCAAAATGTTAGTGCCTTATGGGCCTTGCTTGACTTAGAGGTTTTCCCTTCAATTGTGTTTCCGCTCAGCAACTTCTAAATTGAAATCGAATTTGGTCGGAGGCTATACATTAAAAACACCTATGTTAAGTTCGATATTTACTGTTTTACAGCAAAACCTATGGAGTTGTGGCCATTGTTGAACTTAAAGCTTTGCCCTTCAATTTTGTGTCTGCTCAATAACTTTTGAAGGGCTTCATGGATTGAAATTAAATTTGATCTGAGACTTAGAATATAAAAAACCTAGGGTCAAGTTTTATTGTCACCATTTTCCAGCAGTGTTGTACAGAATTATGGTCCAAGTTTGACTTAGAACTTTGCCCTGCAGTATCTGTTAAATAAGTTATGAAGGACTTAATTTGGTATAAGACTTTATATTAAAAAACCCAAGTCAAGTTTAATTGAGCTCTTTCTGGCAAAATTTTATGTAGTTAAGGCCCCTGTTTCACTTCAAACTTTGCCATTGAATTGCATCACATTGTCAGGGTGCAGTGTTGTATGGACACATTTCTTGTTGTTTTTTTTTTTGTTTTTTTATAACCAGAGCTTTTGATTTTAATGAATTGATTACCATATATACTTGCTTATAAGTTGGGTCCAGCTGCAAACTGCTTAGATCCTGATCTGACATTGTAAAATGCGCCTGCAGAGCTGGGTCTGTGCAGTTTGTTAGGAATAATCAGTACAACAAACTACATAGACCCTGATTTGCCAGTGAATTATGTGACAGGTGATCAGGGTCTATGTTGTTTGCAGTTGGATCCAACTTATAAGCAAGTGTATATGGTATTTTACTCCCTGGTTTGGAACAAATTGGGTTGCTTTAATTTTGATAGAGCATTTGTGTTAATCATGCAACACAATGATAACATACCAGATAGAGTCTTAATCATCAAGATATTTTGTATGCTCTTGAGAAATTGTCAAAAAGCATAGTAATAAAGACCAACTTCGAGTTTACTAAGATATATGACTTTATTTGATGAGTGTTATCAGCATGGTTGAGTACAATCATTACAGATATGCATGATACACATCCAGAATTTGTCGCAATCTCATAGTTTATAATCATTGAATGCACCATAATATTGACTGTCACTGTGCAGCCAGAGAAATACACAGACATTGGAATGAAGTGCTTAAAATTAAACTGTTCTGCATACTTTGAGTGCAAATATATAAAATTGTTTGGGTTTTTTAGTCTATCTATTTGTGTGAAATCTGTAAATGTGCAGTTTAAATAGAGCTCTGGACAATTTTGTAATTTTTAGCTCACTTGACCAAAAGACCAAGTAAGCTTTTTGTATGTCTCTTCGTCTATCCTTCATCAACCATCTGTCTTCCATCAACAGTTGCTTTTTTCAGCTTCTGAAAAACTGCTGGACCATCTTGGCACAGACCATCCTAGCATAAGGGTCTTTCAGTTTTGTATGAATGATGCTGATATGCCATCAGATATGGATGCCATTTCTAAATAGAGAAACCTTTAAATGACTTTTGTCAAAACAACCAAACAGAATTTCAATAAATATGACATAAGACATTATTACATAGAGGCATTTTAAAAATGATGGCAATCTGCCATTAAATATGGACATAATTACTACAAATACAGAAAAAAACTTCAGTATTTGAAAGAGAGCTTTTGTGTATGAAGACCGTTCAGTTTGTACAAATGATGTTGATCCACCATTAAATATGACCATCATTTACTAAATATAGAAAGCCTTTAAATTACTTTTTCACAAAAATCAGTGAAAAGTATCAGGCTAAATGTGACAGAAAGTAGTCAGGCAGGAAAGCTTTTTAAATTTTACAAATGATGATGATCCATCATCGAATATGGCTGGCATGTAAAATAAACTATAAAAAATCTTTCAAAAAACTTCTCACAACCGCTGAACACTTTTTTAGCAAATTTGACAAAAGCATTTTGGTCTAAAATCCTTTTTATATGCCACCATAAGGCAAAGAGTATTATTTTATGATGTCCATCCATCTGTCTGTTACACAAAATAACTTGAGTTCTCCACCATCTACAGATACCAGACTTTATGGATAGCTTGCACTTGGGGTAAGGAAGAACCCTGTCAATTTCAGGCTCAAAAGATCTAAGACCAAGGTCACTGTGACTGAAAGAAGAAAAATAGTTTTTGCACAATAACTCAAGTTCTTAATCCTTTACAGTTACCATACTTTGTGCATGGCTTGCAATTGATGCATTGATGCCAGGAAGAAATTCCGTTGATTTGGGGGGGGGGGGGGGGTCAAAAGGTCAAAGGTCAGGGTCACTGACTGAAAGAACAAAAATTATTTTTGCAAAATAACATTAGTTCTAAATTACTGGCTTGCGCTTAGGGTAAGGAAGATGCCTATTGATCTCAGGGTCAAAGATCAAGTTCACTGACTGAAAGAAGAAAAATGATTTCTGCACAAAAATTTCAGTTATCTACATAGAAGATTATTAAGCATGGGGGGGGGGGGACATAGAAAAACCTTTAAACAGCTTCTCAAAACTGCTGATCCTGGAAAGAAGGCATTGTAAGTTTGTACAAATTATACCAATCAAATTTGGCCACTTTGCTAAAGATAATAAATAAAACTGAAAATAACTTTTCTTGGCAAAAACTGTTTAACAGAATTTGACCAAATATGACATGCAGCATCCTGGAATGAAAAATGACAAATGAAAAATGTTTAAAAATAAAAACCGTTATAAATAACTTCTTCTCAAAAGCCAGTTCACAGAATTTGCCCAAATTTCTAAGAAGGCATCCTGGCATAGTTTTTAAAGTTTACAAAGATGATGCTGATCTACCTTTGATTATGGCTATCATTACTTCAAAATATAAAAACCTGTAGATGTCAGAAAGCATCATACTGACCCAGATTGCTTGGCTGACTGCCTTTGTATTTGGCTTGTAGGTAGATGTCAGTCAGGTGAGCAATTTCTTGTCCACTTAGGCCTCTTGTTAATTAAGATAGTTAAAATATGTGCTCAGCAATCAGCAGGAAAATAAAATTAATACTTTAATTTAAAATTATTTGTACACCACCAAAAGTAAAGTGTACAGAAATTTACAGGCAATACATTTATCCTGATTTTGATAAATGTGCCTGCACACTAACAGGCCAGATAAAAACATATACTATAAATGTTATAAACTGATAGGTGTGCTGTTTTAAAGATGGCTCTGATTTGTGTTTGACAAGTGAAACAAAATATTTGTTTAAAATACACTATAACAGAATCAAAGTCAGGGTCACTAATGTTCTTTTAGAAACATTTTCAGGAAAAGGTTTTGTTTGCTGTTTTCCTGTATAGGTAAACCTCAAACTTTACAGACATAAGTAAAATCTAGCCCCATAGTCTGTAAACTCTTTGAACATAAAACTCCAGCTCAATCTAAACATTTGAAAATGTTGGTAGTAGGTAACATGAATTCAGATCGAATGATAGTCACAGAATTTTCAGTTTGTTTTTTTCTTATACCCTGTAAAATTTCAGTTAATTTTATTTTACAAGTAAAGTATTGCACCAGAATCTGAGTTTCATGAAAGGTCAAGGTCACTAGGGTCATGTTGAAAGCAAGACAGATTTATTACAGGAACATGAGATTAAGGTGCATCTTGTGTTTTAATCCAAAAGATCAGTTGAAAAAGTCATAATTATCACATATTGTATGGGAAATAGTTTTGCACAAATCTTCTTTATCTATGTTTATAGTAAGTAAAAGATTTCTTTCCAAGATATTTTACCTTTTGTTAGCAATTAACTCAAGATTACTTGTATTTTCGTAGTAATTTCTTTTTAAAAAATGGTTGCTGACTTTCTTTTTTAGCTTGCAGAGGTATTTCTTCGCTGGCAAGTAAATAAGCAGGCATAAAATAATATAGATATATGAATGCTATTAGAGTCAGCTTAAATTATTTTACTTTTACAAATATTTTTTACATATTGAATGCATTGCAGGCATAATGAATGAGCACTTAATTTATACAAAGGACCATGGCTATAGTCCTGAAAATTGATCAGGGTGTTTAAATTTTTACACTGTATCTGTGTCATAGTATATATGATTTATTGGATCCTACATTTATATTCTTCTGAACATGGTCATACACATTGATTGTGAGTTCACTTGGCCTTAAGGCCAAGTGAGCCTATGGTAGGACCCTGCGTCCATTTTGCATCATTTGTTGTGTGTCTGTCAACAACAGCTATTTTTTATTTCTTCTCAAAAACCACTTGACCAATTTAAACCAAAATTTGACATGGAGCACTGTTTCACCAAGATAATTTAAATTTTAACAAATTATGCTAATTTGTCATTAAATATTACCATTTTTGATAAAAATAGGAAAACCTATTAACTACTTCTCAGAAACTGCTGAACAGATTTTTGTCTCACCGGCTCGGTTTTTTAGATACTGTTGTATGTACAGTCATGAGACTTGATGGGTGTATTCATCTTAAAGGGTACTACTCACCATAGGCATAAGTAGGTCACAATGACCTACTTTTCATCCTCCCACAATTATGATTTTGCATTCAGCTCAGTTTTCTGACACTGTTGTATGTACAGTCATGAAACTTGACGGGTTTATTCATCTTGGACAGTACTACACACCATTGACAAAAGTAGGCCACATTGACCTACATTTCAAACTCCAGCAATTATGTAAAATTTATGCATTCACTAATTTCCTTTGACATGTTTGTGTATACAGTCATGAAATTTGATGAGTGTATTTATATTAGGGTTATTAATCACCTAAATGACTTACTGGTAAGGTCACAGGGACCTACTTTCTATCTCAAGTGACTATGCAAGGCCACAGTATGACAAGTTAGACAGAGCATTCTGTGGATTTGTCTTTACAAAATTTGACATCATCTGGCAAGAAACATTTTCAAGTCTTCACAAATGATGCAGATTCACCATCAAAAATGGGCACTGGTACTAATAGAAAAAATGTTTAATCAACTTTTCAACAGCTACTCAACAGAATTTGACAAAAAGCTTAAGGTGTCAAGGCCTTTTAAATTTGTATACAAAGTGCTGAGCCGCTATCATATTTCACTCAGATTACTTGCTCAACTGGCTATTAAGCTTATGTCTGCCAGGTAAGCAATCTCAGGCATATTGTTGTATTCTCAGATAGCTGTTTTTGAGCCTCCCTGATATTTTACAACATGGAAAAAAAAGAGAAGTCTGAAGGTTATTCAATCACCAATTGTTAACTTATATACATGTACATTATGTATTAAGAGTATCAAAATCTGCATTACATTTTTCTGAAAGAGGAGAATTTCATGCCAGCAGTGAATTGTCTTCAATGTAACATAAAAATGACATAACTTTTATGAATTCACTTTGTTGAGAGTACAATGACACTGATGGAGCAATTCATGAGTGTTCCATAATAGCTGGAAGTTTGTTGAGTGTTATATTATTTATACCTGTCTTTTCAATTCACATGTATGTGCAGTATTTACAAGGATTGAAGACAACATAAAACGTTAAATTTCCTTGACATTTTCTATACAGATAATGTCCCATTATCTTCACCAAGTTGTGTTCTTGATGATTTTATATGTATTTTTAGTAATTTTTCTGCTTTTCTTGTTTTTACCCATTTTACTTGTTGATTAGAAAACCTCATTAGTGGAATACCATGTACTGTGGACCAGGCATTTTCTTCTCAGTAACTACAGTGAAACTTGTCCATAAAGGAGACCTAAGGGAACATAAAAGTTTGTCCTTAATGAAAAGGTGTTCTTTATAAAGAGGTTTACTATGTAAGCAAAATTATGTTGTTGTTGTTGTGGGCTTAACGCTATTTTTCAGCACATGAAAGGCTATACATGACGGCCAGTATATTTGGTGGAGGAAGAACCCGGGAAAGACTCGGGAAGAACCACCGACCCACAGGAAGCTACTGGCAAGGTTTCTCACATATCCACGTTAGCCAAGCTCGAGACTCGAACCAATGAGATATGTGAGTGATCTGTAAATGCGAGCGCCTTAGACCACTCAGCCACCCGGGGCCCCGTAAGCAACATTAAAGGGAACATCCACAATGTATTATGTTTATTACATGTAATATGTAGGAGATATTTTATATCATCTCAACACCATAATGGAAAATATTTTGCATTTCTATTAAATCGCTTGAAAGTACTGTATTATCACCGACTGTCTGTGATGTCACAAAGTTGGTTTGTTTACAGTGGCTACATATACATGTATGTACTACACAGCTGAAACTCATGATTACAGCACTTCCAATAAACTATTTACTTATTAGTCTGACATTTCTGATGCTGAATCTAAAATAAGAAAAACTGCTTTGAATTTTTGGACCAGAAAAAAATATAATTTATCTGTTTTCATGTGATAGTTCCAGTGATCAGAACATTGTCTTTTGACTTTTACTAATGTCAAAAATCATCACAAACTTAAGTCCTCATTGGCAAGAAAAGGCACATGAATTAAAAGCAAACATAACTACATAACTCGTGATTTAGTTTGGTTTAAAAAAAAAAAAAATTGTTGAAAATATGCAATGCAGTAAACACAAACCAACCTCATGATGCAAAGAACCATTTGGAGTTCCTCTGATGCTTTCATATCATTCATACATGTTACCCCAGCAATATAATGATACCAAACACATTCTAGATATGCTAAAATTTAGAAAGTTTGAACTAAAATATTTCCATAAACACAATTTTTGCCAACTTCATTTACATTTTCTGTATTTATGAAGTTAAAATCTTGCAAGTAATAAAGAGTGAACAATTTTCATGGACTCTGCCTTTAAAAGAATTGGTATCCTATAAATGTCCTGTATACAGTGGTATCCTTTATATGATGGTGTCCAGTTTTCACAGTAGAAGACAACATTATTTTTCTTATTCATCTAACTTTATGCCACACAATAGTCAGGTTAACATTCATAATAACTCTCTGAAAACTCCACAAGTTCATTGCCATTAAGACTTTCTTTGCAAGATATTTATATATATGAAGGGTGATGTTTCTGTCAGTAATCCAAAAGCGTTTACAATAAGGTACATAATTCTATATATAAATGCATATTATAAAATGCTAAAATCATACATAAAGTTAAAGAGGAGCCTTTAATATATTGAATATATTTTTAGGCTAAAAGTTGTTGGAGATCTTTTCTTCTGATATTAAAAAATACACATTTCATATTTTAAGTCCAATTCTGAATATTACATGCTGCTTTGGACAAATGAAATTTTAAATTACCAAACAATATTGTGTATGGGCTTAATACTGTAGATGATAAATATAGGATGTTGAAAGAATATTTATGCTGATCACTTTTTCTTCAAACAAATTCCGACTAGATACACCCAAAAAGTATGCTGTCATTGCAGAAATTTTGATTAAAATACATGTAAATTAAAGCAATAGAACTGTCTTCTCATTTTCAAGGCCATACATTGATATAAGTACTGTAAATTCTGATATTGTTATGTAATATTCTAGCTGATTTGGCCTCAGTTTGAGTATACATGTACTTATATTGTTTCTCATCGTTTTGCAAATTCAGTTATAAAGTGATTTGTTTTTCTTGCATGCCTTTTAATATATCTGCAGTTTTAATGTTCTGACTGAAGGTTTGAATTGCAAAGAAAAAAATACAGATGATTTGTTCTATAAAAAATACTCCTGTAAGTGAGCATAATGCTTTATTAAAATATTTCAGTTAAAATGAATTAGAACTATCTTGTCTAAGTTATATTGTTATGGGGTATTAAAAAAAACAGACAGGATTGCTTTTGGTGGCCATATTTTTTTGAGAATTAATTTTTTTCTTTTAATTTTTGCAATTTTTTTTTAGAGAGGGAGATGGCAAGACCAGCAAAATTGCTAAAAATACAATTTTTAAAAAAAGTAACTGGCAGAAATGTTTACATTTACAGCAACAGCATGGCTTCACGATCTGTCTGACCAGAGTTAAAGTTAATACCCAGTAACATGTCTCGTCTGAGTGATATCCATTCCACATTAAATATATAATAAAATTGGTATATACCATGGCTAAATTTCCCCTAGATCTAGACCTTTTTCATTTCACTATATAATATAGAATATCAGGACAATCTTTTTTTAGTGAACTACAGCTCAAGAGCAGGTTGTTTCATTTTCTCTTAACCAGCAAATATTAAATTTTAGAGAGAAAAAAATGGAAATGTGGTGAAAAGTCAAGCTTATGATGAACAATTTAAAATGATATTTAAATTAAATTGATTGATTTATTTATTTATATTCACATAGGCCACGAAAATATAGAAGAGAAAATGATACTTAAATCAAATCGATTGATTTATTTATTTATATTCACATAGGCCACAAAAATATAGAAGAGATGACCATTTAAAATCCTAGAGTGTCCTTCACTATATGTATACAGTGGTCCCCTTCTTATAAGGCCACCCCTTCTGCACCGGGAAAGTGGCCTTATAAGAGGGGGGGGGGGGGTCCAGAGGGGGACTATATTTGTGAGAAGTATATATATGTTTATGAAGTAAGAAAGCTACATGTAACTTCAAAACATTTAATATCTTGATTTAAAAGTAACATTAATAATCAAAAGGTTCTTCTTGTCTTAAGAATAGACTTATTTCAAGTGAATAAACATTACCTAATAGTTCTTAATTCTTAATTGGGATATTTTTGGCATGTGCAGTGCAAAACCATTCAAATACCTTGTCATTTAAATCTTGGTACAAACATCACTTGGCATTCAGAATCATTATCTTTCCATTTACTCCATTTTCCCACTGCTGCAGAATATTCTTCTTATCTGTTATGATGTTGTTTATTTGAGTCTTCCAACATCAAATTTTTTGGCAAGAACTTTTGAACTCTCCCCACTGTCATTGAGTCAAATAACTTTTACTTTTTCTTCTAAAATAAGAATCTTCCATTTATGTGATTACATGTTAAAGTTTTGTAATGATCTATTCCTATGTTGCTAATTGTACTCCAATTTAATCATGCAGACAAAACCTTTATAGAGTAGACAAAAAATGTTTATAAAGAAAGTGATACATGTACTGTGACATGATTTTTTGGTCTTCGCCTGGTACCCTGTTTTGTTCAAGGTTCATTTCTCTTTGTGTGTGAATCCACAAAAGCTATATTTAGCCTATGTTGACCAAGTTGTGATCTTGACAATTACCTCTGGTTGTAATCATCAAAGAGAAGAACTCGGCAGCTGTGTGAAGCCCAAAACCCTATCACAACACTTTCAAGCCCATTTTCTGTAAATGTCAGCGTTTGTAGATAATGATATAATGTTAATCGTAGTGTGACATGTTATAATGTACTTTAGCCAGCAATTATCTCAGTAACGAAAACCTGACATCTGGAAACAGATATCGGAAAAGATAATCAGATTACTTAGCTACCGTATGAATTAAATATTGGTTTTGAACATGTATTAGATAAAATGTGGCTGCTTGTGAGGGGTAAATTTGACATTTTTGGCTAAATTGCTGGCCGCATGCCACATCAGAGGGGTGGCCGCCCATGAGGGGTACTTTTGTCCACAAACTTGTCAGTGCGAAGAAAACTGGCTGTATAGAGGAGGTGACCGCTGGTGAGGCGGGACTTTAATGGGGGAACCACTCTACTAGATGATGACCACAGGATTTGCTTTGCAGGTAACGGTGGAAAAAAAACAATTAACTTTTAAAAATAAAGTAATCAATTAACATGTTATATTTTTTGTGCAAGCCTACAGATTCATTGTCATTAGACTTAATATATGTGGTTATATTTGGACCAGAGTATCACACCTTATTACCTTTGTTAGTTATTTATTTATTCACATACTATATATACTCACGTATAATCTGGGTCCAATAGACCCAGATCTGCCTTTGCATAATGCGCCGGCAGATCAGGGTCTATGTTGTTTGTTCTACTATTTAGTCCTTACAAACTGCATAAATCCTGATCTGCTGGCGCATTATGTGACGGCAGATCTGGGTCTATGCAGTTTGCAGTTGGTATCGACGTTACTTGTTTGCAAATGCTGCATATACATGTATATTGTATCATAGAGGAATAGTGATTTGTCTGTTATAAGAATGGGAGAGAGAGAGAGAGAGAGAGAGAGAACTTGATCAAATGAATGTCTTAACTGGAGATCTAAACATTGTTTAAAAACACACAACTGTATCCTGTAGATTACATGCCCATTAATGCAGTAAATGATAGACCTAGACATTTGTAATTTTATCATGTCAACTTACAGAATAAAACATTAGAAGACCATAATTATTAGCTCTACTGGTCTAAGACATTATCTCTCCTGGTTGAAAACATTAGCTTTACTGGTCTAAGAGCTAATGCAATGGGCCTGTGTCCATCTTCCATTGTCTGTACATCCTAAATAAAACAAATGTTCCCCCTCTTACATCAAATGTGGCCTCCATCTTGAAAATCTGATTATTGCAACTCCTACCTAATGGATGGTCATATCAACATGGGGTTTTCACTAAAAGACTTCTTATCACTTGTAAATGGTCCTAAATGAAAATGGTGCCAATGACATCCATTATGGCCACCATGATGACCATCTTGAAAATATTCTAAATGCTACTTCTGCTGAACAGATGGTCATATCAGCGTGGGTTTTTCACTGTGATATTCGTTGGTTCTGAATGAAAATGATGCAGATATGACCCTCTAATATGGCTGCCTCAGTAGTTGTTATGAAATGTTATGACTGCTCCTCCTGACTGGATGGTTGTATTGACATGGAGTTTTCACCAAAAGACTTCTAAAAATATGTAGTTGGTCTTGTATTAAAATGATGCTGATCTGATCTGTTAAAGTGTTCTGCCTTCAAATATGGCTGCTGTTACTAAAAATATAAAAACATTTACACATAACTTTGACACAAAGCATCCTGGCATAGGGTCCTTTCAGTTATTGGACAAATGACACTGATGTGCCATCAGATATGGATAAGACACAACAACTAGTGAAACCTTGAAACAGTTGTTTTCATAACATATGTAAGCAACAGTATTGAAAGAAATTTCAACAGAATGCATCATACTGACCCAGATTTCAGATTTCTTGGCTGTTAGGCAGATGTCAGCCAGGTTCTTGTCTGTGATAGCTTGTGAGCATGATAGCATGATAACAATATGAGTGGACTTTTGTCAGACCCAGTTTGTGGATGTATCTGAAGAATACCTTTGAATGATGCCAGTTTAATTTTTTTATGGATTAAACCAAGCTTAGCAAGTGGGTATATCTTTGCAGTATCTGAGATGTGTTCAGTGATTTTCTATCCATGATATCAGGTTCAAGGTCAAAGAACTGAGAAAGATTTGTGTACTGCACTTATTTTGTGAACATATTAACTCAGACATTTAAAAAAATAAAAATAAATTTACCATATTTTTAATTTGGTATGTTTGAGTTTCTCAAGAATATCTAAGATTTTAATACGCACCAATTAAAAAGGATAAAAAGAGAGAAGAAACAGACTTCGCAGGAATTCCTACAAATTCTTTTGGCCAGTAGAGTGTCAGTCCCTTCATGGGACTCTTGCTGTGTTTCTTGTTTGGTCATTATACCATGCATTTTGGCCATGACTTCTAATGAGCACAGGAGAAACTATACATTGTAATTAGGTCTGACTGCTAGGGAATACCTAGATTACATTATGATAATTGGTAAGAATATGTAATAAACTGCTACAAGAACAAACAGTTTCTCTTTTGTTAGTTTCTGAAACTTCACTCAAAATTGACTAAATCCAGAACATTTAAAACAGTGTAGATCCTAACCTGCCATCACATAGTAAGATGTCAGAATCTGCTTTGCATGTTGTTGCGCATCATACATGACTGGTCACTGGTCACACTACTTATTGATTCTGTATCATTGCTGTTACACAGTGAGAACTGTTACACAGAAACAACAGCAACGAACCAGTCTAATACCTACTATACAGCTTGTTAAGAAAGAAGATCATTGCATAAGCATTGTAAGTAGTTGTAAAAGGCTGACTTTGCCCCACTCCCTGGGATGGGGACCTCTCGTTTAGCAGCATAAAATGCCAGTTTGGTCCAGCCCCACCCTGCCACCAAGGTAAGCCCAAACTTTTAGGAGCTTAAACTGTTGTTTATTGACCCATTCACCTACACTTACCACCCACCCATTGGGGCGGGCACAAGAAATTTAGGAGCTTCTGCTACTCATTTGGTGGGAAGAGGTGTAAAGGGCAGCACCATCGCAGCTAGCATGCCATTTATAACCATTTGAGTATTACTTCTTTGGATCAGGGCCAGTCAAGCCAGTCACCCATGTAGTGTTCCTCGTATCCGATCTCCTTTCTCCATTCCTTTTTGGTCTGTGAAAGGAATGCGCAGCATTTCCCTCGTAGGTTCTGGGTAGGGGATATCCCACTTGGCAATATATTCTCACCAGCTACGTTGCACCCAGTGGAAATTGACCAAATCATTACCTGTTGATCCCATGGCCTGAAGGTTGTGCTTGATGGCCAGCAGGAAGAATTTCTCAAATTTCTCCTCCTGCTGAGTCACGGAAACAGCAGGCTCATTCTGCCCAGTCATAGCAACAGCAGGCTCGCCAAGCACGAGCTCGGATAGGAGACTATCATAGTCCTTGTCCTGCCAAGTTGAGGAAAGAGCAGGCATGCCAAGCACAAGCCCAGGAAGGAGACTATCATAGTCGTCATTCGGTGTAGGAGCTGTGATGGTGATAATAAAGGCCGTATTATTAAGCTGTGTATTGGAATTAATACATAGGTAACTATGGAGGAATCTATGTATCTCTAAATTTAAATTTTATACCAGAATCGCAGCAAAACGCTTGTACTCATAGTCAAATGAAGCCTCTTTTATAAGGTGCACCTTTTATGACGTGGCCCTAGCATCACTTGTAGTGGGCAACTTTAGCCTCAACCACAGTGCTGCACTTGGTGCAAGCAAGTGTACCACCCCCACCATCCCTTACATATCCTTCACAGGTTGACTTTGCAATACTCATGGAGACAACTTTTTTGGCACTTTTCTGTGCTTTCCAGCAGAAGCCAGCTGCATGTGTTCTCACCTCGAGTCATCTTCTGTATATAAATGTAAACTCTTCTAAATTGATATGGGCGGGCATCAGGTGGGCTGTTAATTTAAAGAAATCTGCATGACATGTTATAATTATTGGTTATTGTTTGTCGTCCCAACAGATAGACATGGTATTTCGAGGCAAAAACAAGTGTGCTTGGCTTACAATAGGGAGTAAAGAGGTGTGTCGGAAAAACTGTTTGTATGTATTGTGGGATGCATATGGTGGAGTTGGAAGAGGATGTAGTGTCTACCCATGCTGGGTAGGTGTGGTACTGGAACATGGACCGATTACAGGATATGTGTGGGTTGTGGTGGTAATTATGTGGCAAGAGACATGGAGAGAACAGAGCAAGAAGGCATTTTAATAAAGTTATCTGTAAACTACAAGCAAAACAGAGGTGGCTAGTATAAAACCAATTAGAAATTGTAGGTGTTTCATATAAACCTTGACATAAACATGCAACCAGCACCAAGGAGGATGCCGCCGCCTGCTGTTCTAGCGAGGCAGCTGCTGCCAGCCTTTGTACGGCGGCAGGGTAGAGCTGATGCGGGTTGTGAAAGACTTCCACGCCACCATGCCAGAAAAGCATAGGCTCGAAGCAGACACTTTGGCATTTCTTGCTGCTTAGTGTGCAGGACTTTATAAGCAGGGAGACTTGGTGGCCTGAAGTTTAGCCTCATGTTGACGATACAGCTGGAGAAAGCCGTACCAGGCCAGCAGAATGTCTACGATGTAGAAGCCGAGTTCACCATCGTTAAGGTTACAGCTTATTTTAGGAGTAATGCCACCGCAGTCCTGTGCATTGACAAGATCGAGCAGCTGGTCACCGAAGCCAACGCCAGCATACAAAGGCACATTGAAGAGTGCATGCGAGATGGGTCTGGGTGGCACTTTGTGAGGTGCAAAGCACTCAATCTAGGTGTGTCGTAGTACTGTCTGTTCGAGACTGGAGCTACATCGAATGCCATCGTGTATTTCGCCACGATCTGTTATTAATGTGAAAAACACTGACAACCGCTGTTTTGAGTAAGCTGTTCTGTCTGACCTATACCCAGCAGACGATATGCACGTTGACAGGCCAGGCAAGTATCACTAGCACCTGAGAGAGCTAAACTTAAAGGGGATGGACTTTCCAGTGAAGGTGAGCGCCATAATCCCTGAAATCTCAGTTAGCATCTTTGGCCGAAGAAAGGCCTTCTATCCGCTACGCATCAGCGAGGAAGCAAATTCACACTTCGTGGACCTACTGCTGCTCACATGCACCAATGGTGAAAGTGAAAAGAGCCACTAGGTCTGGATAAAAGATCTAAGCCGCTTGGTATTTAATCATAGCAAAAACAACAAAAAGAAGCACATCTGCCTCCACGTCTTCAGCGATGTTGACCTACAGGAAGCCCACACTGTCGTGGTATAAACAAAAAGCTACAGTGTGTGACCTTACCACAGCCAGGAAAAAACATCCTGTCATTTCAGAACCATCATCGCCAGAGGAGTGTTCTATACATCATATATGCAGACTTCGAGGCACTGAACGTACCAGTGGAAGCCCCTTCCTGTGATCCAAATAAAAGTTAATGGCTGTGTGGGGCAGGCCTTCATAATTCTGGATGGGTATTACAATATACGCACGCTAGAAAAAGTAATACAGGCTACTGTTCCTGTGACGAATACGGACTACAACGGGGCAACCAGGTGGGTCAGCCTCATGATAACAGGCTAGTCCTCTATGCTAGCTCGCTTTCAGCCTATAACCCGCATCACTGGGTTCGTCGACGTCACATCTTTCAGACAAGGCACACACGTAGCACGTGATCGACCCACGTTCGTCAACTTCCCGCGGCTTTATGTGCACTTCGATCAGATAAACACAACTGGAAATATTCTTTGTGGAGAAAACAATACCCAGCTACAAGTTATTCCTGTGGGTGGTAAGGCCTACGGAGACGCGTGTACTGTCTGCTATGAAAAACCACGTTGGCGCATATTACGTGAAGGCGGCATCCATTAGATTTCGATACTTACTTTAAATGTGGAAAAATAACAATAACACAAACACACCAGTTAATATGTTGGAGTGCACTACCACCTTGAAATTAAGCACTAGTGTCCGCACACTATGAGTCTATGTGGTCCTGAATTCTTTAGTACCCACTCTGCGAGGTTGTTGTTAGCACGGTCAGCACAGCCTTAAAGGCTGCGTTCTTACCGGCTGACATAATCACATCTGTTGGGTTACGGCAATAAATGCTTTCGATTTGTATCGCTGAGATTCAACGCAAGAATTTCAAAGCAGTTTTACACTCAGAAACGATAACGACACTATCACCGTCCCGGGCTCCAGTGTTTACTTCATTAACTTACACGGGAGTCGTGGTAACGGAACGTGTGTGTCGCTTTCAATTCGTGTAAATGGGGCCTTAATGGCACATAATAGCAGTACTGCCGTTCAGGCTAACGCAACACACCAAAGCCTTACAAGTTGTTTTGCGTCTATGTTTACCCCCGGAGACACCATTAGGTGCGAGAGTCTCAACGTCAACACACAGCCGAGGGGATTTTCAACAGCTCTAACGATTTATGGCTTTGCTGCTGAAGAGCAGCAGCAATTAGAGCTCACATAACTTGCTAAAAAGGAACATGCTCAAGGTAAAACCATGGGGGAGCAACTAGACATAAGCAAGGAACATGAATCACTGGAGCCGTCTGACAATCCCGTGGAGTATTGGCGCAGCTCACAAAACAAGTTGACATCGACAGGAAATATAAACCCTTAGTGGAAGAGTATCTGCGCCAACATGGGGTTGACACGTCCCAGTTCGCATTAAGATGGAACGAGGATGCAAAGCAGATATGCAGATAGACATTGAGCAATGAGACCACCCAGAGCACCCTAAACCAACCCGCAGTCAGCTAGGAGTAACTGTGCTTTCACTGTCGAAACAAAACCCAAAAGAGCTGCCCTCAGGGGATCGCGGGCGAGATTGCTACTACTACAATGACAATGTGGTATTTGGCGGAATGTCAAAGGCACGAAGGCATCAATAAGAAAGCAGCCAGTACACATTTTAACTAATGGGTACAGCACATCCAGATAAGCGCCGGAAAATAAGATCAAAATTATAATGGACACAATTTTGCTAACCCTTATATGTCAATCTTAGGGCAGTCCTCCACTGGTTAATATACTTAGAACGACCCCCCCCAACAAAAAAAAAAAAAAAATTTTTTTTTTTTTTTTTTTTTTTTTTTGTGCTGCCAATTGCGAAAGCTGTTGCTTTCACTGATTACACACGTGTTTGAATTCAACTCCCGAGTGCCCGGGGGGGATGCTATCAACTCTCCTTTGTGGTTCCTAGGGCAAAACGAAACGCAAAGAACCGAAGGTAATTCAACACTATTTATAACAGTTACCATCCCCCCCCCCCCCGAGGATACAGTGAACGGTAGCTGTTTGTGTGTTTGTAATCAGTTTCGACTCGAGACCAGCACCACAATCGACTTTTATAATGGATAATGAGTTAATCGAAAAGACTTCAGTCCGCGTGCGGGCTCGACCACACAGCAAATTCCGTTTTTCAGCGTACAATTTGCCAAATATTTAATTGCAATTGTATTACTTTCAGACAGCTTAAATTATACAAAGGTTTAAACCTTATGTGTCTAGTCAAGCGAGTCGCTATTTATAGTTAGAAGGGCTGCCTTTATTGATCGATAGTTTTGGAATGTGGTGGTCCGACTGGTTCATCAATAACATCTGTGTAATGTAGAGTCAATAGTGTATTGTATAATGGGATCTGTATATCATTTTGGGCTGAAAAAAAAGGATTAAAAGGCGATGCATTGGAGGCAGTTGATACTCCAACGTTGGTACTCTAATTGTCAGCTTGTACACCTAAGTCGTGCTTTTTTGGTGGCGGGCCCATACTATTAACCACTCTACCGCCTTGGCGGCGCGTTTTTCACGCATTCGTTTTTGTACATATCATCCCCATTTTCTAAGTTAATTTCGGGCCCGGCCCATGGGGATGGGGACGGACCAAACTGGTATTTTAAGCTGCTAAACTTGGGGTCACCCCACCCTCACCCCACCCCTTGAGGGGGGGGGGGCTGAAGGCAAACCCAGCCTTTTACAACTATTGTATTAAGCAACTCATTATTGGCTCCAGAATTTCGATCGTCTCAGGGTAAGGTAGCACTAAACAGTTTCGTGTGATTGGCCATGGGGTACATTTTAAGACTAGAGATATGGATAAGTTATCCCGTAATGCCATCATCATTATTAGCAAAGGTTTCATGAATGTATGTGCGCCTGTGTAACATAGGCTTTGTGCACACACACAAAAAATGTGGTTTCAGTTGGGTTTGAGATCATGTTCAAGGTCACAGTTGTTAATGGGGGCTGTTCTGTTCACTAACTCCACATGGGCAAGTGCTTGACAATTCTGAAAGTAAGTAATTTTGTGGAAAAAGGGTCCGTTCATGGTCAACTTTTGTATTGATTGTTTACATATTTGGGTATAGCTTGATAAGCTTATACTATAATAGTTTATACGATTCTGTTTGGTATTGATTAGAAATTGGGTTGAAAATGTCGAGTTTTACTAATTTCCACCCACAGCTGGTGGGTAGGGATGTGAAAATAAATGTGTGAAACAAACCGAGGAAATGTTTGTCATGCAAATATTTTTTTACGACGTTTCTCCGTCCTCTTACGAGTGCAAAAATTAAATACATGTTGATGATTGCATTCTAATGTATTGCAGTGGGTGGATTTTCATCTGACATGGTGCATGCATGCAGATACGTTGACATTGTCTAATTTAGTGCTACCCGAATGAATTGAGTGAATTCGAAGATGCATACAAATGTGACTGGCATAAACAAGAAGAAACAGTTTGAAAACCGATGTTTGCCCATTTTCTCCTTTTTATTTTCATACTTTTCTGTTCTCAATTTAAATCCGTTAAGACGAGATATTGTTAGCAAGACAGGTACAACCACCTTAACTAAAACAGTAACTGTTATCTACTTAAGACTACAATAACAACAACATCAACAACAATAGCAAAAATAATAATAAAATGGGAATGTAGATAGACCATTAAGTCGTTTTGCATAGTGTCCATGGGAAAATTATGGTTGGGAAAAGGGGGAAGGTAGAAGACTTAATACATAATACACATAAGCAAGAGGCTGTTGTATTCAAATCAAGAGAAGACTGCACGCAAGTAACATTAAACTCATTTGTTAAGACACAGAGGCTATACTTATCGATTGGTTTTGTTGTACCTTGAGGTAGTTGCTACTTATCGATTGGTTTTGTTGTACCTTGAGGTAGTTGCTCTCATGCCAAAGTTTCAACAATACAGGGACCATAATAAGATAGCTCAAACATTCTAATGTAAAGAAAAACACCAATGCCAAAGAATAAACATTTTTTGCTGTGATCTACGACAGTTGTCGTAATTCGCCATAGCTGGCGATACACGTGGAATGGATCATTAGAAAACATACCCATCTTGGGAAATGCAATAGTCTTGTTACTATCAATCATCCGTTTGAATGTTATCTATATTCGTTTTCAGCTGATGAAGTCGATTGTTTTCTGGAACTGCACAAGTTCTGCATTCGGTTTGGGCGTGCCTGGAGGTAGCATAGCTAACCAGACGACATCAGCCGCCGCCTCATCGGGTGTCCTTGGCCTCACGTCACCAAGGCAACCATTTCCATCCAAGTACGATTTTGTCGAATCTGTGATTGTCCACCCGGGGCAGCAAGCGTTGATCAGAATATTCCTGCGTGGATCGTTTTGCAATTCACGCGTTAGGACTTTGGCCATAAGGTTCTGAAATGTATACACGGCTAAACTTGGTTGTTCTGGCCAACCGTACTTTTTTAGAACTCCAGCTTTTACCGCCATCATGTACTGGTCAACAAGTTTATCGAGGTCATACAGTCCCATAGTGTTCAGGTCGATCTTTGAGTGAATAGCCTCTCCAAGATATTTCAGCTTGCCAGTTTCGCTGGACATGATGATCAGGCGGCTGTGGGGTCTCATCAATGGCAGAAAGATCCTGCACATGTTAAGGGTGCCCTTGAAATTCGTCTCGACAGTCTGTTCCACTTGCCTCATAAATGGGGCCTTTGTGTCTTTATCGAAAAGAACAGCGGCATTATTGATGAGTACGTCCACTCCTCCATACTTCTCTATTATAAATTCCTGCAACATCCGGATACTAGCTGGCTGTGTAATGTCCAATTCATGAAACAAAGGATTTAGACCCTCTTGCTGGAGCTTCTTGCATGCGGCCTGACCCTTCTCGGTGTTACGAGCCGTCAGGTACACGTCTCCGTGGAACTCGTGCAGTAGCCGCCGTACCACAGCGAATCCGATGCCTCTGTTGGCACCGGTCACGATAGCCACTTTATTCGGCATGTTCAATCAGCTCTGAAACACAAACGATAAAGTCCGTGCATATCATGGAGAAAAATCTAAAAAAAATTAGTCCAATTTTACGAGATGCAAAGCCAATAAATAAAATATATATCGATAGATAGAATAACAGAACAGAACACACTTTAGTTAGCATTAAAATCGCAAAAACAATATATAGCTACTGACGTGAGGATGAAAACAGAGGATAAGCAACATAATTATATTGGCTATTAAACATAATATTAATTTAATTTAGTGAAAATAATTGCCATTTAAATTTCAAAAATGTTCAGACCAAAAAATAATTAATTATATTAGTCTTCAAATGCAATATACTCATAATTACATATACACTAGTTATTTTTTTTTACCTTTTCCGTTGCCCAAAGTATAAAAATTTAGACAATACAATTTAGATTCTTTTTGAATTTGTAGACATAATGGCTTTAAATTTTTCTATATTCGGTCATGAACAATAATATCGTGGTAAATATTTTCTTCTCAATTGCTTATAAAATGGACAGAGAAGCAAAAAGTCATATTCGTTTTCGACAGTTCTTATATTACACCTGTTACATAGCCGCTCGCTCCTTGGTACTCCCTCATAAGGACCCATTTCTATATTCAAGTTATGCGATACTGCTCTAAATCTATATAGTGCAATTTTTAAATGAGCTTCATTAATCACATCCAAGTACTCTTCAAATGATAAATAGTCTTTATACAAGGAATAATACGCTAGCTTGTTTGATGACCTCACAGAGGATATCCAGTTTTGCTTATAATGATCCAAAACTCCATCTTTTATATCACTGACTGGAATCACAATATCCAATTGATTGTTCCATACGTAAGAATATACTAGATAATCTAACAGATTTTTACTTGAAATGCCCAATTTTTCCCATTATAAGAGTTGTCCTTATCAGCGTCGCTTTTCAACGTCGTATAAGCTCAGCACCAGTTGTTTAAATTTGAAAGCCCTCAATGCTAGGATGCTTTTCGGTAAAGTTTGGTCACATTCTGTTGACCCGGTTTTAAGAATAAGTCGTTGATATGTTTTTATATTTTTAATAAAGGCGGACCAATCTGATTAAAATCTAGATCTCCAACATAACGCATATCTGACGAACACAGATATGAGGTCATGTTCTATTGACCTATCGATTCACCAATCAACTGACAGCTTAAACATTTATTGAAAAACTTCATTTTAGCTAACATCGGACAATATTTCATGGTGGATCGGCATCGTTTGTACAAATTCGAATGATTTTCGGGATGCTTTCTGTCAAATGTGATCAAATTGCGCTCAGCAGTTAAAGGGTTTTGGAGAATTAGTCGGTTAAAGGTTTTACTATTTTTAGTAACGGCAGCCATATTTGATGGCAGATCGGAATATGACGAAACTTGACGGAAAGCGTCCTGGCATTAGGATCTTTAAAATTTTTACAAATGATGCCATTCATTTTGTTTTTTGTTTCATTTGTTTGTTTTGTTTTGTTTTTGTTTTTTTTTGGGGGGGGGGGCAGAAGTCGTTTAAAGGTTTTTATATATTTAGTAACGGCTGCCATATTTGATGGCGGCTCGGAATCATTTATATACATTTGAATCAACTTCATGCCAGGATGATTCTTATTAGATATGATCAAATTCCATTCCGTAATTTTGGAGCAGAAGTCAGTTAAATGTTTTAGTAACGGCGGCCATATTTGATGGCGGATAGGCATAATTTGATCAAAACTGAAAGGCCTTTATACCAGAAAGCTCTGTTCAAAGTCTGTTTGAAATGGGTCTAGTGGGTTTTGAAAAGAAGTCGAAAAGAGTAATTGTTGACGGACGGATTCTTTTATTTTTAGTAACGGGGGCCATATTTTAAATCGGAAAGTCATCATTTCTGTAAACTTGAGGCCTTCCTGCCAGTATGTTTCCTGTCAAATCTGATCAAATTCTGTTAGCGGTTTTTGAGATGTTAAACATTGGGTATTTTTTTTTTTTAGCAACACCGTCCATTTTAAACGGCGGGTTGGCATAATTTGTGCAAATTTGAAAGCTCTCTATGCCCGGATGATCTCTGCCAAATTTGGTCGCAATTGGACAGTGGTTTTTGAGAAGAAATTTAAAATAACAATTGTTGACGGACGCACGACGGACCCGGGACCATACCAAAATGTCGCTTGGCTTTACGGCCAGGTGAGTGTACAAGAACGCCGCTTCAAGTCCTGAAAACGATAAATATGGCAGTTTGGACATTAGGTTTGGACATTAGGTTGGTAAAAATCTATTATCTTTCTTTTATTAGATTGCGGAATTCTGGTTATATATAGATGTTTCAAATTTAAACACAAACTTAATGCTATTTGCACTTTGCTGTAACGTTATGCTCTTTGAACACAACTACAAAGCAGGCTTTACCTGAAGGATATATCTACTACCGTATGCCACCTAAATCAGAACACCATAAACCCAGATCTGCCGTCGCATAATGTGCCAGCAGATCTGGGTCTACACTGTATGTTTGAGAATATAAGTAACATGAACAAGGTGGACCCTGACCCATTAGGCACCGGCACATAATGATCTTTGCTGTTCACAGTCGCCTGTGGATTACACACGAGCAAATACGGTAGATAAACAGACTGTCAAAAAGTCGTCACCACCAACATTATTACTCTGAAATGGTATAATGTATCTTGTGCAAATAAGGATTGGCATATTTATCCCACACCTTGTCTAAGGAAAGGTGGGGATTGTTATTATCCTGCCTGTTAGTAATGTCACGCAAGTCCTCCTTTACCGTTTTATACAGAGACGTCAAACTTTGGGATATGATCAAGAGTGTTTCGCAGATGTGCACAATTGTTTTAGAATTTGGATCCATTTCCTGGCTGCGAGCTTGGTTGAGGGAAGGGATGACACTTACATATATTTGTGTAAATAGAGGGTGGGGTGTTAACAATAACTTATAAAAACGTGGGGATAGCGCTGCTTTAGTGTTGACATCTAGTCTACACATGCATTTATTTTCTGATGGAACATTTGTTTAAGACGTTTTTGTAACATGGAGCATGATAAAAAAAAAACAATATGAAACTCAGCCATTGAAATTGCCACCTATGCAGCCTTTACAGATACTCATTCGTTGTTAGCGTACGGATACTCATATATACCCCAATCTCCAATCAACTTAGGTTACAAGTAATTTTCATTATTGCGCCACGTTGTATAGAAATGTCCAATACCACACTGAAAGGACATGTCCTTCAGTCACGTACCACTGCGAACCCGATGCGAAAATCGACCTGAACACTAGAATAACAAAGAACATTAACGTTTACGCAAATTGCAATAAGTTTGTGCCTACAATGTTCGCATCAGGAATTTCATTTCAGACGAATAACTTCTGAATAACTTTACAAATTAAAACCAGCTTGGCATGAGGCCTAATTTCAAGAAGTCGAAAGTCAAGTTGGATTGTCACATTTTTCCTATCAAACTATGACTGAATTCCGCTCAATAATTTCTGAAGGACGTCGTAGATTGAAACTACGTTTAGTTTGAGGATTAACATTAAGAACACTTAGAATTTTTTTTAAAATTATTAATTCTTCTCTGTACAGATTTATATTCAAGTGCAATTCAAGTGATGAAATGTCTCTTCAAACTTTCTATGCAAATATGTTCTACATACAATCGTAGTGACATAATGAAAAAAACCAGTCTTTGCAAATTTCATTACAAGGAGTTATCAGATCAATGGTGGAAGATTTTATTCAAACGTTCTTTATATCACTGACAGGAGGTGAGAAAAAAAATCACTTAAATTTATTACAACTATTTAAACGATCGCCTACACGGTATTGTTTTTACAAAAGTGACAAAGTATCATATTTATCACAAAGTTGCAGGTTAAAAAGGTTATTTTGTCGATTGGAATAATTAAATGCTGCACACACAGGACCATGCTGACCTCCGTTATAGCAATAACAAGTCTCAGTAAAAGTCTTTTAGCACCAATGACGTGACACACGTTCAGCGCGCCGGAATTAAACGGAAAACTCACGATTCAGCCGTAGGTAAAGTATTGTGTATAAAAAAATTTGTTTAAAAAAAAGCATGTTCAATCGGCACTATCGTTCGATGAATCACAGCACCATATCATGACCAAAAAAATACTTACAGTCCACGGAGCTCATATATACTAGTGGTTGTATATATTTGGAACTTCACCTTTAATAGTACCATACTAGTTGAAGGGGAGGGGGAAGGAAATATACTTGTCTTATGAGCACTTTTCCAGTTGTCTATTTATTCATTTATTTCTTTCTTTGCTTTATTCTTGCAATCCCTTTCTCAATTTACATGATGGGAGGGGAGGGTGAAGTGTGTAGCCAACCAACTGTGACCATCATTATATAAAAACTTGAACGTAAATTCTAGCGGAGATAAGCACCTACTCTGTTTGGAATAAAACAAGAAAAATCTGCTACTTGCACATGGTGTAACTCATTCTGTACAGACTCTGAAATGATATCACTAATCATAAAATGAAATGCATCTTATGTTGCTGTTTTTCATCGTATATAATGCACGTCAATATGCGAACAACGTAGACCCATATCTACCGTCGCGCAACAATTGCATGAGTGCTATACACGGGCACAAACGGTAAGTATCATTTTTGTCATGGTGGACAATCGACTGTTTAAATGGCTCATAAGTCAAAACTCAAGCGACAAAAGTGATAGCCAGGCCAGGTGTAGGCACTAGCTCAGTCCAATACGACATCGTGATAGTGTATATCAGTGGTCAAATATGTCAGAGATCGTCTTGCTATTTGTAAAATAAAAGGTCTGGTCCGTTTGTTTGCTTGTTTTTCCCCTGTGATTTCCATACAATAAACACTATCTTTTACAACTAGTTTTAATATGGAGATGACTGTTATATGGACGTTGATTTTTGATTAACATCGGGTCTTAAAACTGTGGCTGTTGGAGCAGGTTTGGCTGTACTTCATAAATCTGAGGTAAATTACTTTGATGAAGATAAACAACGGTCACTGTAAGGTGATATGAACACACACGAGGCGTGGGAAGATTGCGATAAGGTTTCGAATTTAGTGCAGATTATATGCCAGTATCGCCATAACCAGATACGGCATTTTGTGATATTCATTTGGAAGTTATGAGGTTTTCTTACCGATTAGGTGTGTGAGTGAGTGTGTGTGTGTGTGTGTGTGTGTGAGAGAGAACAGGGTCGGATAAACGGAGAGGTGGGGGGGGGGGGAGGGGATCCGGCGCGCATTACCCCACCCTCACCCCAAAAAAATAAAATAAAATAAAATTGGCGTGAAACAACCGGAACGTTTATTACAATAAGTTTTCTTTACAGTCAAATGGTAAAAAAAAGAATGCCCTGGAAACGCTTAAAATGCAGGAGTTTAAGGGGTCTTCACCCCCTTGGACTCCACTGGGGGTTCCGTTCTACAGACTCCTCGCATACTTTCTTTACCCTCTACCTCCCTCTCTTTCTCTCCCCCCCCCCCCAATCCAATGATGCTAAATGATATTTCTGGATCTGCCCCGGGAGAGAGAGATAGAGGGTCGAACTAACCCAAGATCTAATACATATACCCAAGGATCAAGTTTGTCTGTAAAGTCACCGTTTGCAAATAGCTGATTTATCCGCCGCGGATACTGACTGCTACAAATATTATCTTTAAATAACTCCTTACTTATCTTGCATTGCATACTTTTGCGATGAAATAGTTTCCATTAAAATTTTCGTTGTCTATAAATACACCAATCCTTAAAGGACGGTTAAAATGAAAGAAGTCAGATTTCACGTTCGTCTTCATCTCAGAAACTATACTTTTATGCATAGTACATATACAACATAAGATCTGTATTATTTAGGTGAAACTTTACGGTTAAACTCACCTGATTTCAGTCGGCACATATACAGATTCCAAGAAGGGAAAAGAAAAAACAGTTATATATCGGCTACAACACAAGAATGTAGATCTTACCTGTGGTCTCAATACACAGGATACCAGAAAACTAATAGCAACACGATCAATATCGGCTATTGATCTACCTGGTCGCGCGCTACGTGATATACACTATTTAGGAGCACAGTTGTTAACAAATGAATTGTTTGCAAGTCATCAACACCCTTGGATAATTACTTTAACACTACAGCAAACATAGAAGTCAACTTCTTAAGATAAACAAGAAAAGAAAAGTCGGGGAATGGGGGACCTGTTGTCACATGTTTTACATTTCTTTCAAAGCTTCTAGTCTTTGGGTCCAAATTCGTTTACTCAGGAAAAAAGGAATAATCTTAAATTGTAACAAATGAAATATACAACATGGAAAATTAGCTGGGATGTCGTAGAGGGGGGGGGGGGGGGTCATTAGATATCATGTTGGGTGGCCTCTTCTAGAACAGGACAATGAGTGGGGCGGCCATTAATTAATTTTTGACCACGGTTGCCCCAGTTCGGGTGATCAGCAGCAATGAATTTACTCATTTTGATTAAAATCGAGATCTCCGACACAACGGAAATCTGACAGACACCGATAAAAGTTGCTGTTCTGGTGACCGTTGGAATTCCATGTTCACTTAAGTTTAGTAGCATATCTGATAGATCGTTGCGTTTCGTGTTTGAGAGAGTTCTCGTTCCGAATAACGCTTTTCACTTTCAGAAATTTGAAAGTTGTGATTTGATCAGTGAACCTCAAGACCAGGAGAACATGACTTTGTGTGGGTGCTTATCAGATCTACTTATTACACGGATAAGTAGATCTATAAATTAATCAGATTGGTACTTCACTGACTCTATCGACCGTTCATTACGTTCGCGGACATAAGGTCAAATGTGGACAATAAAAATTTAATGTAACCTTGAAACATTTTTTTTTTTTTTTTTTTTTTTCCGTGTGGAACCAGTGTTAGGTACAAATGTCTTCTCACATGGAAGGCCCTGAAAAATTTCAATTTGGAAAGAATTCAAGAACTGTTACTTCACAAAAAATGTAACAAATCGAAGGATAAATTAATGAAAGTAGGAACAAATGACATTTTTGTTAAAATTGTTAACAACACAAGTCATTTACGTGTTATTACTTTTGCCATTTCAAGAATAAGAGTTCCAAGTTACGGCTATTCTTTTGTATCTTTAATCGTTGAGGCTATCTCTTTCTAGTCTGCGGACATTTAGTAATTAAACTTTGCAAATTTGCAAACATAAGGCCTGTTATTTTTTTACTTTTTTTATTTATTTTTTTTATTCTGTCGTCCGCAGACATTAAGGATGATGCCAGTAATGCCAGCAATAAGTCCTCCATAAACCAATAGACAATATTTGATGTAGTTAAAAATAAAAATAATCAAGCATTTTAGAGACTGGACACAATAAAATCTGGTATGCAATAGAATCGATGTAATACCTTGTAATTCACAAGATAGAAATACGCAACCATCATTTACAATCGACCAAACAGTGATACTAGAAACTATCATTAATTATTGATTATCAGCTTTTTGTTCTCGACGTCTAACCAAAAGCAATGATTTTTCTTGAGTCATTCATGACATGATCATGGATCCCATTTCCTAAGAAATATAAATAAATATAATGAAGCAATTTGGAAATAAACACTTTTGTTCTTGACCTCCAATCACACTTTCCAAAAACAAAGAAAGAAAGGAAAATGTAAGAAATGGATAATCTCAGTAAATTCATATCTATCTATGGGTAAGTTATAGGTCACAAACTGCGTCAAATTCCAAACAGTACGAAAATAACTAAGAACAGGACTTCGACTGAATCCGATTTATCAATAAATTGGTCGTTTTACTGAAAGTTAGTCTCGTTCAGTCAGACTCTCGCGTGGCTCTGTGATATCTCCGTTTGGTGGAGATCTCGCGTAGCCACGCAAGAGGTCAGGTTTAGCGAAACTAACTGAAAGTGAGCAATGCTTGACCAAATCGATCAATCAAAGCAGCACTACTTTAAATAATCCTTATAGAGTTGGTTTTACATTTCTACTGAGATACCTAATTCACTGTTAGTACATGTTAGGACAAGGCCTTGACAGGCCTCACGGATTATGCCATCGTCCTCATTTACTTGTGACCCAGATGGATAGTTCGTGCTCCATCATCCCTTCCCCCCACCCACCCACCCCTCACCCCCCGGCAAACAAACAAACAAAAATAAAAGTCCATACAAATATTTAACTGCTATCTTCCTGGACTTTGAATGATACTTCACGTGAAGTAGTAAATTACTATCCTTTCGTCTTTAGTTTAAGTCATATACAATCCGATTACAGAGAGGATATTTGCTTGAAACGAGTGAATAACGGATATATTTCATCGAGTGGGTGAAAAACTCATTATTTGCACGAGTGGCAAAGCCACGAGTGAAATTACTTAAGTTTTTTTACCCACGAGATGAAATATATCCGTTATTCACTCAGAGCAAGCAAATATTCTTTTTATTTTATGCTCAAGCGTATTGTCTAGCAATTTGTATAACACTGAAATAGCCGATTTCTTACTGTATCCAGCGCGAGAATGTCAGCAGTTTACAGTTTATATTCTGCTCTGTTTTGTGTATATTTGCACATAAAATATCATTAGTTAGTAGTTACACAATGCTCCTTCCAAATTAAAAGTAAAACAGCAGATAAAAAGAAAATTAAGAAAAATTTGTTTGTTATTGCTAGATTCGAACTCGGTTTGTCTAGATACGAAGTAGCCATTTTAACCTTTACACCACGCAAGCGTCTTACAAATAGTTCAAACTTTCTTACTTACAATGTTATCAATGTCTCTTGACGGCCAGTGAAAAATTATCATATTTTTTCACTGCAGTGAAATATCACAATTATTTTACTCGGAAAATCCAGTAATTCACTCCCTAGCATTAAATAAATATCGGTTTCGTCCCTGCTGGAGCTATGCAAGTTGTACATTCCTTGCGAGGAGGTAGGTCTTATGACAGGAGCCTAACGTTTTACCAATAAAAAATGACGAAAATGTGCGAAAACACGAAATAACTGTATCTATACTATACAAAATTAAGAACACCATAGCAACATATTCGATATTTTAAAACATTTGTGACAGATTAGATATAGCATATGCATTTTCTAATTTAAGAAATTTGTGTGCAGACTTATATTGTGTAATATGGAGCTATCAGAAAACAAAGCAACATTTATCCGCGTCCTGCGAATCGTAGGGTAGGTCAATACTGACTGTACAATAAAGTGGATATAAGTTGTCGAGTATCGTCATAATCTTGTGCTGTAATTTCAATATTTTGCAATATAAAATTGTACTCTTTAGAAGAAAAAACAGCAGAAATTGCATATTATGACGTTTGAAATATTACACGCACACTTTCTTTATATGTAATATTATAGTAAAGGAACTATCGTGATTGACCGTTAATCAGTATTTGTATATAAATTGGTTTGTGGTTTTGTGGGTTTAACGCCATTATTCAGCACATGATAGTCTATATTTGGTTGCCAGTATATTTGGTGGAGGAAGAACCTGGGAAAACCCCAAGAAGAACCACCAACCCATGGGAAGCTACTGGCAAAGCTTTCTCACATACCCACGTTGTCCGAGCCGAGACTCGAACCCACGCGGACAGAAATGAGATGTCAGTGATCTGTAAAGGCGAGAGCATTGGACCACTCGACCACACGGGACCCCTGTATATAAGGACTTACTAAGATCGAAGATGGTAATGTTCGAAGAAAAAGTATTTTCCAATATTTTTCTAATATTAAAAAGTCTCTGATTTATTTTAAGACTGAATATTTGTCCGATGCTAGAAGATTTATGAAAGGTAGAGCTATTTCGAATGCGTGTCATTCTTTTTAATTATATTTGGGATGTTAGGGCAAACTTTGTCAACGTCATTCATGCTATCTTTTCATGTGAGAGACAAAATGATTCATTTTTTAGAAGACAACAAAAGTTATAGGTTACCCAGCAGCGATCCCATCTCTTTCTGTCATGAATAATTTGGAACATGTGAGCCTTGGACCTTTACATTAGAGTTCCAAGGTATGGAGCTAAAAATATATTTCCTCATGAACTACATCACACTACATGGAAAAGAAGATTTCTGAGTTATGTGCGATTCCTATGGATGACGCAGGAGAAGAAGGCATGATGTCTGGAAGCGTCGGCAAACAAATGTACAGACAAGAGGACAGATAGTTGAACGTGCAGAGGTTTTCAAACAACTTGTATCGCCTCCTCAAGAAAAAATCAGTGATCGTGATAAAACCCCAATAATAATACCTTACTTACAGAAAAAGTATTCGATTCTAAGAAAATATCAGATTCTAAGAAAAATTGCCTTCTCTATCAAATGTTTGCCATGATTGTTTTTGCGACTTTGCAAGAGAGTTTTTTGCCTGTAGAAGGATACAACATGAAGAGTAAACGTGTAAATATTTACAGTCATGTTTGTTTGTTTTTTTGTTGGGGTTTTTTTGTTTTGTTTTTTTTTTTTTTTTTTTTTTTGGGGGGGGGGGTTGGGGGGAGTAAAAAAAGAAAGGAATAAACTACTGTACGTATTAGACTAAACGTTACAACTTTGGTTCATGGATCAATTCTGGTAGTCATTCCAAGTCATGTTTAGACTTAAAATCGTCTGGACCCTCGACGACTTAGTCCAAACTGAAATGAAACGATGTATTTCGACAGTAATATGGCGACCAGCTACTGGGACTTGGAACAATAGGCTTTGAGGGCAGGGATTGCAGTATTCAGCCTTTACATCAAAGAAAGACCATACGTCGCAATGTAAGTATAAGAGTAAGCGTACATTATAAGGGTTTCCATGGCATAACTTTAACCATCTAATTGTAAAGAAAAACTTCTCGAGGAAGTTTCCGGTTTCTCTGCGCTCCTTTTTTTTTTTGGGGGGGGGGGGGAAGAGGGGCTACCGGGCCCCACCCGTCTCACCCCACTACACTGGATCCGCCCCTGCGTACAGATGTTTAAAAAATATACCACTAAAAGAAAGGTTTGTTAGGTTAGCTGCGCTCTTTTTGATAGTCAGGATTTCCACAGTCATAAATTATAAAGTATTTGTACCTGGATATATATCAACCAGTAACTCTGACCACTTAGCTCATGTATCTTGTACCTTGATATATATCAACCAGTAACTATGACCACTTATCTCATGTATCTTGTACCTTGATATATATCAACTGGTAACTCTGACCACTTATCTCACGTATCTTGTACCTTAATAGATATCAACCAGTAACTCTGACCACTTATCTCATGTATATTTTACCTTAATAGATATCAACCAGTAACTCTGACCACTTATCTCATGTATATTTTACCTTAATAGATATCAACCAGTAACTCTAACCACTTATCTCATGTATCTTGTACCTTAATAGATATCAACCAGTAACTCTAACCACTTATCTCATGTATCTTGTACCTTGATAGATATCAACCAGTAACTCTAACCACTTATCTCATTCATCTTTAGAATCTATCACTCTCACCATTTCAACCCTGAGTAATCATTTTCTATAGTAAATTTTGTTGTGATGGCTGATGGCTGGATATAACGGTAAAAGTTGGACTATGATAATGTGATGACTGATGGCTTAATAGAACGGTAAAAATTGGACTATGATAATGTGATGACTGATGGCTAAATATAACGGTAAAAGTTGGACACATGAAAAAGTGATGACTGATGGCTAAATATAACGGTAAAAGTTGGACTTATGATAATGTGATGACTGATGGCTAAATATAACGGTAAAAGTTGGACTTATGATAATGTGATGACTGATGGCTGAATATAACGGTAAAAGTTGGACTTATGATAATCTTATGGCTGATACCTGAATATAACGGTAAAGGTTGGACATATAATAATGTGATGGCTGGATAAAACGGTAAAACTGTGACATGTTATAATCTGATGGCTGATGACAGAATATAACAGTAAAAGTTGGGCATATGATAATGTGATGGTTGATGGATGAATATAATTGTCAAAATTGGACACATGATACTGTGGTGGCTGATGACTGAATATAATGGTAAAAGTTGGACGCATGATAATGTGATGGTTGATGACTGAATATAACGGTAAAAACACATTATAATGTGATGGCTGATGGCTGAATATAACGGTAGAAGTTGGACACGTGATAATGTGATGGCTGAATATAATGGTAAAAGTTGAACACATGATACATGTAATGTGATGGCTGATGACTAAATATAACAGTACACGTTGGACACATGATAATGTGATGGTTGATGGCTGAATATAACGGTAAAAGTTGGACATATGATAATGTGATGGCTGAACACAACGGTAGGCATAAAATGGCCGGTCACATTTCGGAATAATTTTAAAATGTTTTTAAGAAAATCTGTAATATTAACGTTTGCAACAAATTTGTAATGACATAATAATTGTGCAAAACCGGTGAATAATCTCTGTGTAATGTGTATTCTACATAATTATTGTTTGCATTATTATAATGTTGCCAATACTCCTAGTCGTTTCAATATCTTGTCCATTATGCCTTTGCTGAATTTTAAATATAAGCTGCAAATTAAACTTACAGTTAAGTTAATTTAAAAACAAAAAAATATTGATTGACCGTAGCTTTTGACTTTGCCTTATGAAGGCTAAATGTGTAAATGACTTGTATACCATCGACAGTATATCTATATGCTCTAGTCTATTTCCGAAACTAAATCTAGCTAACACAAATAATCCCCATTTGAGGCGCTTCCTATTGCAGAAACGACCAGCGTATTGTACCTGCTCATCTCAGTAAAAATCGCATGTAGAAACATATAGTATCTTCGCTTGTGCTGGAGTTTAGCAGTAAAAATCGCATGTAGAAACATGTAGTATCTTCGCTTGTACTGGTGTGTAGCAGTAAGAACTTATGTAAATATATATATATATATTCTTCAGTTGTTTTAACGTGTTTTAAATATCAGCACGTGACACTTGCTGTTATCAAGCGTAGGCTTGTAAAATCATTCTCTCTCTCTCTCTCTCTCGAACGAACGAACGAAAAGTGCCATACTTAACAGGTGCGCGGCAACGGTTTCATATATTTGTAAATTTCATGTTTGACAAAGGCAGCTGCTGCTCCGTTCGATCCGAAACATGACATGTTTATATAGCCACACAGCGTTTATGTAGAGCTTTTCGAAAAACAAACAAACAAATTACCTACAACGATGCGGCAACTTACGGTCACCGCTAACATCTGAAATGGTTAAAGATAGGTCTTGCTGGGTTACATTTGGAACAATAAGACTCGCTCACAATCTTTTCTGATAATGTTCTTTTATCTTTTTGCTTCTTTCTTCTTATTTTTTTTAAGTGCCTCGTGCAGCACAGCAAAGAAAGTAATTAGGTAGTCAGCTTTTCCAAAGAGTTGAATAATTAATTCCTCAAAATTATTTTCAAGAGACAAATAACATTGCACACATACCCCCGGGGTAATAAAAAGCAATCAACCATATCCTTGGACTTTAAGATCGAATGCGCCTTACAGTACTTCTAGTACACTGGGTATTTTTATGTATGTTATTGTGAGAGTCTTTAAACCATTAAAATCTTGGTATCTGCTATGAAGATTATCGTACATTCGACATCCGATCACACACTAGATTATGTCTCTAGGACGTCATGCATGATAGCAAACAGTATATACGCAACGCATTGTTGGATTGAAGGGTACCTACACAACGACAATTCGATTAAGTCAGTAACTGATGATACAGATTTTTGCAGCTTAAAAGTATAACTGAAAAGTCCAATTTTTTTTTTTTTTTTTTTTTTTTTTTCAGTACTCGATGGGATGAAATTCAGACTCTTAAAATCATCATGTTTCTACCAGAAAACTCTTAAAGGAAAGAAACATGTGAATTTCAAGCCCATTGCGACAGTCCTCATTTTTCCCTACAGAGATTACTTTCATAGGAAATTTGTCAACAAAAAGACTGTGAATAATATAGATGAAAGTCCAGCTTGGTTGTGGCGAAAAGCACAGTCAGTTACGGTGATTTTGACATATCATCAAGATCTCGGAAGTGTTCGAGATTCCCGCATATTAATTAGGTGATCTTGCATCTGATCGGTTGTCGTAAAGATCTTGAACAAGTTTGATAATGAGAGAAAGCCACGCATATTAATGAGGTAAGATTAGCTGGGCCTCTTATTAGTCTTGGGGCCAAATTTCTGATCCGATTTTGATCAAACTTGGAATATAGGCTTATATTATCAAGATCTCGCACGAATTCAATAATGAGCAATATCCACGCATATTGATGAGATGATCTTGCATCTTACTAGCGAACACTTTACTACTCAAGAGACCGTATTTCTGATCCGATTTTGAGTAAAATTGGTATAATATATTTAAATCAGCTAGATCTTAGATTGGTACAACTATGAGCAATATCAAAGCATACTGATGATGTGATCTTGCATCTGATTGGATAAGCTTGTCAACACTTTAGCGACTATTTCTGATACGATTTTTTTTAAAAATTTGTATCAGACTTAATAATAAACTTATTTATCAATATATCCAATGAGTTTTATGTGAGCAAGATCTGGCATATTAATGAAATTCAGCGCAGTTTGAAATAATTCTCAGTTCGCATGCTATGTAATCAATTTGTTTTATCTTTTAGCATGCTTCTATATCAAAAGGAAAGCAAGGAAAGTAACCCATAATATTGACTATTGAGAATCATAGGTTTGGGGTTACATCGAGTTCTTCCCCTTTGCAAATGAATGTAAACCATATTTTAAAAAATAAATTTGGAATGCAAGATGCATACATTTCAATATAATAGTTTTTAAAATTAGCAAAATAATACACTTGAGCGATTGTAATTAATAATTCATAATTTATACTGAAGATAAAGTACGAAATAAAAATATAACAAGTAACAGTCTAAGTAGATAAATAATCGTCTATGAGATTAGTTTGTAATACCGATACATAAATCATTCTGGTCTTGAGACACTATTATAATGATGTGTTATGAGTGGTGATTGAACGAAGAGAACTCAGGAAACATTTGATTAAATCTGTTGTTGTTGAAGACAATGTACAATTGCAGGCTATCGTAAATTATGTTGCTTTTAAGGATCACAATTATTTACGCACTTATAGATATTTGTTTGCAAGTAACTGTGTTTTTTTTTGGATATGTTTGTTGGAATAGAGTTTAACAGTTGCTAGTATTGCTATGTTAAAGTGCAAGAAACATTTGTATGTTATTACATGTGTTGTGCATTATTTTTTGGTATTTCATATACTCAATGCCATGACAAAGAAACTAGTTAAAATTGGTATTCGCATCTTTAGCTTTCAGCTAAAGAAAAAACAGCCAAGAAAAAAACCCCACCCCAATATTGTTTTCTGTGAAACACATTCAGATTTAATTACTAAGAGTAATGCATAAAAAAACATGTGAATTATAATTTAAATTCGTGTGAAAGCCACGTGACTATGTAGATCACAAAATTAAAGCTTCGTCTGTAAATGTCAGTTTTAAAGATCTTGAATTAATTCGATTTTAAGCAAGAGACTATGCATATTAATTATGCCTTTATCTTTGTAAATAATTTGTATCAGGCTGTAGTAAAATAGGTAAAATCGACATGATATAAAATTTGGAAGATTGTTTGTATAGGTTATTTTCTTACAATACTTCATCAGCCTGCTTAGTGAAATGGTCAACAGTTAAGTTTAGTAAAACGAAATATAGAACTTTTAAAAGGTTGAGCCAGCAACTCAAGCACTGTTATTGTTAATTTTTCCCTTTTTTCCTAGCCAAAATTCAACGTAAAAAAGACAGGGATAACAACATCACAATATTTACCCCGAGGTCACTGCGGGAAGTGTCGTTGTTTATTTCAGAGCTAAATTGTACAAAAATGAGCCGAAATATTTTGGTGTATTTTTTAAAATATAATATTAACATTTCATAAGAGTACTTTCTGAAAATGGTAATGACTGCATCGCGAGCAATGGATTTTGTATTTCAAGGATAGTGAAAGGTAATGATCTTTGAACTATTTTAAGTACATTTGCGAAACACACACAGAAGCAATCATTTTCATCAGCTTGTTAGCTTCAGACAGTGCATGGTTTTCATAATACATTCAGTTATAAATAACACATGTCAATCCAAGAAGGTGAAAGACACATAATTGTATGTATATTGTCTCTGCTTTGTGACAGTTGTAGAGCTAACAACTTTATCCCGTGTCTTCCTTACATACAGACAACAATACCTTTCCACGGCTATTTCATATTGATAATCGATTGATAAATAAACTAATACTATAATGCGTTGTCAAGATGAATCTGAAGGTGAATTTGCATATAATACTGATGCTATAAAAAGATTAGCTAGCTAGTTTAGTCAAGAAAAGTTACTCGTGTGCACTAGATTTTAATGTACATTAATTGATGATTGCAACCAAATATTATATATATATATATATATATATATATATATATATATATATATATATATATATATATATATATATATATTAAAATAAAATCGAACACCTAACATTGGTATAGATTTAATAAAAAAATGAAAAATGTCAACATATTTATAAAGGAGACAAACAGACAGACAGACGAAAGACGAGAAAGAAGTCCTAGCGAAGATGGTATAAAGTCTAGTAATAGTCCTAGATGTACCATCACCCTTTATACAACCTAGATGTTTATAGTAAGCAAATCGTACAATAGAAACAGACAGGCGTAGACTACCTCGTAATTTACATATGGGTCTTTTTACTTAATATGATCTTATTTCTAATAATGTTTTGAGAAGTTATATCCCAATGAGACAGAAGAAACACATCTATTAATTTATTAAGTAAACGGAATCAATAGTGTAACAACAACATATATGTAAGCGTGTACAGAAATATCCACGCTCGCCGCATAGTTATTACCTGTTCAATGGCCTTGAGATGTTTACATCCATACCGCATTTACCGGTATCTCTCCATAGTCGTTTGAATGATTAATAATTTTTGTTTGGTTGGGCCGGTGGCCCTAGGACAGTGGGGTTTTTAATAACAAATGTTGAAGATGGGAATTGAGGTAGCATATGATCAAATTTAGAGAGTTGAGAAATTTGTGCTAAAATATTTCAAAAATCGGGCAAAGAATCGACCTAGACTTCAGGGTAAAAAATTAGAATTCAGGGTAAAAATAACTTAATTAGGTCTTCAGAAATTTTTGAAAACTAAATTTAAAAAAATCCACTAATGATCCTACAAATGTAGGACAAAAAGCTGGGCCAGTGGTCCTCAAAATTGTATGAATAAACGCTGCCTCAGTGGCCTTCCAAACTTTATGAAGAAAAAATAAATAATTTAAAAAAAAAAAACAACCCCGAAAAACAAAAAAACAAAAAAACAAACGCTAAGCCAGTGGACTTTACAAAATTATGAAATAAAGCTGAACCAGTAGTCCACATGAAAATTATTTTAAAAAACTCAATGGTATTGGTCATCAAACATTTAAAAACAACAACAACAACAACAACAACAAAAAAAAAAAACGCAAGGTCAGTGTTCATCATACATTTATGAAGAAAACGCTGGGCACAGATGTCTTCGTAAATTTATGGAAAAAAACGCTAAAGATGTGGCTTATAGTTTCCCTTAAAATTTGGGAGGATAGAAATCGGTTGGCCTATGATTTTTTTTATTTTAAAACAAAATGTGGATGGCTGCATGAAAGTTGACAAATATTGAAAGCCTGATTAATTGGTTTAAAGTAACTGAAAACTTGTCAACCGGTTCTTTGCTAGCCTTGTTATCATGTTGCTTGTTGTCTTCTTCACCTTCATTTAATTTACAAGGAAATTTGGAAAGTTAACTGAACATGATTTCAAGATGTTCAAATTGTTAGTTGCAAGATGACTTACAAGTTTACTTTGAATTGTTCAAAGTAATTTGAAATGTAATTGAGTATATAAAGAAAATGGATAACAAATTTGTGTCCTATGTGTGGAAAGAAGAAAACAGAGAACGTCAAAAAGAGTATAAGAAAAAGTTAGTTTAGAGAACAAAGATCACTATAAATAAAAGATGAAGAGATAGAAACAGAAAGCACTGGAATAACCACCGCCCCCCCCCCCCCTCAACGAAACAAAGATACCACACAATTTCAGGATAATTTACAACACCGGAGTTAGAATTTTACAAGCACAAAGATAAAACATAAGATCAGAAACAACAGTGAAAATACTTTGTCTTACTTGAATTGATTTTTATCGTAGATTGCTAAACTTAGTTTTAACCGGCAGGGATCGGTGAAGATGATTTATACATAGATTATGTTACTCTCTGTGCCTCTGTTGGTTTGTTTAATTCAGATAAACAAAGAGAATGTTTCTACTGGAGAAATAATAGATACATGATACCCAATGAAAGCAAGTGTAAAATTGCGAAAATACCGTCAATGATGCAATCTTGAACAGCAATATTTAATCTATTTTCCATGTAAAGCTTCATTACATAAGAGAAAGAGACACCTGTAATAATAACTATAGTAAAATGTGTGGTAAAAGGAACAAATGTATCGACAACAAAGCAACCGGTTCAGTATTTCCAGATTCCTTATTTTCAGTTAGCCTTTTAAACTCTGTATGTTTGAAAGTTATTCAACTAGCACTCGATGCAGATAGCGGCAAACCTAGCTCGAATGACAAAAGTCCAATGAAGTACCCAGTTCAGTAGGATCTTATGTAATCATTTTTCAGTTCATTTTGAAATTGTCCAAGTTGTCAATTGGAATAAGTTTCCTGCTTATTTATGGTACAGTGTAAATTACAGCATCTGACAATAATTTATACATTTTGTCGGCTCTGGAATAAAAAAATAATAATAATAAAAATAATGATTTCTTACGTCTTCTTGATTTTTGTTCTCGTCCTTCTTTTCCAACTCATTTTAAATCAAGATTGTAATGGTTATCTATTTGTATATTCCATCTGCAATACACAAGTTCAATTCTTGTTGTGTATTCTTACAATTCTGCACAAGGTGACTATTGCTATATTTGTCGTCTATAAATCCCAATTCTTTTTCTAAGTGAGACTTATCCATTTCTTCACTATTTAAATAACCGAAAAAATGGCTGAGTGCGGTGAAGATTTTGAAATTAACGAATCTGAAAATCCTGCATATGAAGATGACGTAGAAGATACAAAACAAATACAAGTTAATGGTGCTGTAAATCTTGCACGTGGTTTTCCTGAGCAGGTCTATGACGTTTTGAAAATGCTGTACCAAGCGGATGTACCACTATTTCATGCCAAGTTCTTGATCTGTACAAAAAGGACACACAGGACGGCATTGGTGTGAATCAATTACAGTATAAATTGGAAAGAAACGACCTTGAAATACAAAGCAAAACACTCTGTTATGAAAAACTTCATGGATCGTTAGCTCAGGTTTCGAAAAAAGTCAACATCAAATCAAGGCAAGCACCCAGCACTAAAGCAAGTAAAACTAGTAGTAACTTGTTAATCCAATTATTTAAAAGAACACAACTTGTTAATCGAATTACGTAAGAGAAAACAAAGTGACAGATGGATACTTCCTCTCGGCGCTATGTATCAAGGCTCCACCGTCGAGGATACACAACTAAAATATCTTCTTAATTGGACTGCTGTACAAAGGCAACAAATTAAAGCACCCGAGGAAAAAGATATGCAAATACAGTATATTACAACGGAAGATTTAAAAGAGGAGAACTTTCACCTGTGTTGAAAAGATTATTCACTCAAAAGAGAATACATTGAGAACATCAGTTGAAAAGTTAAGGAAAAATTACTATTAGGTCAAAGGCTGATACAACTGTTTCAAGAAAAGAGTGCAACAGTAGTTATTATAGCAACAACAATAGCAATGACTATCCATAGGATATTCTTTGAAAGGTATCGAGGGTGGTGGAGGAGGAACAAGTGGTGTTATTTGTCCATCGGGTGATAAAGATGATTTGTTCGTTGAGAAAACTAAAAAGGTCTAAAGAATAACTGGAAACAATTTATCTTAGCTAGCCATAAAAACAGTAGCAGCATTGCCTGGAATTCTTGGTAGTGTGATAAGGTAGCTTTTGAAAACAGCTGGAGAAATTGTTTCTTTCTTAGCTGAACATGTTATTTTACAGCTTGTGGCATTAGTGGACTTATTAATTGCATTTTTAATTAAAGGTGTAAACAAGACATCTAGCAGAGTTAGAGGTTCGTAAACTATTTCAAAAAGTAAGCTGCAGCTTTGAGTACGAAAATAAATGATTGTTTGTTTATTTCGTGGTCAGATTTTGTCCGCCCTCTGATGTCAATATTGATTTTTTGTTCAATGTTTTTTTTTAAATTTTTTTTTATAATTGCCACGTGTCCTTTGAACGTGTGAGAATTGGATATAATTAGCAGACCTGAATCGCCAATATAAGCCCTTTTTTTGCATAATATTTACTCATTTTATGTTCTCGTATGTCCTCTACAATTTCTTGTCGTAATGTTACATATTCTTGAACAGACTTTTGTATTATCTCTGTTTTGATGTTAGGGTTTAACATCACTCTTCTGTAAATTGCTCCTGTATCCAACGATACTACCCATTTTCATCACCATGTCCCTCGATAACAACAAGATACCGTCGCCTTCAACAGTATAGTCCATATTTATTTTAAATTTGTTATGTATAACTGGTATTTGCCATTATGTTTTCATCATTGTCATTACATTGCTCTACTAAAATTAATTCCTCCATTCATTTTTTTAACAGTGTCTGATACTGTCGAAACAGATGATGTAATAGATGTTCTCTTTTGTAACTGTGAACCTAAACTACAGATCACATGTGATCTAATGCTTTGATTTAACCTTGCAATACCTTCATCGGTTAGACCATTACTATCTTGCAGAAATAAGTACGTCCAGTCAGTAGTTTACCTTTGTTTGCCATATAATGCATTTCATCAGTATTCAACAGTACTTGCTCCAGAGTTGACGTTTGTTTGCGACTTTAATAGCAGCAGATGTAGGCTTTGGTGTACATTGTATCGTCTTCTGGCCCAGTATCATTGGAGTATTTGTTTTTTTTCCTTGATGTATCTTCGGTCATGCTGTGGTTGAATTTTAAATTTGTTGCATATCAAATTAAATTTATTCATACCAGTGTTGATGTTATTTGATTTAAATACCCTATCAAAGGGTAAGTATCTACGTTCAGACAGCAGTTCTCGTATCTGGAAATAGGCATGAAATTTGTATACTGAGATGACCAGTTCTCGCATATTTTTCTCTATCAGATGCAATAATGAAATCACAGAAACTATATATTGCCATCCACACTACCAAGTGTGTTTGATTCTGCCAACACTTCTTGTCATACTGTGTTTTATATATCTTCATAGAGTCATAACTTTCAAATTTTAGTTATCAAATATTTAAAAGGCTTGTATGTGAAAAATTGGGTTTCAATATTGTAAATTTTTATCTCTTTCAATGCGTTTCCTTTTTTAGCTTGGCTAATGTGAGGTAAACAATGTAATGCATCAAACTGAGTTGAAGGACAAGGGTAAGTTGCTGTAATTCTTATTTCTTTATCAGAAGTCCATTGATGTGTTTCAAAGTGTTAACCTTTGCTAACTTAAACAAGTATTATATTGAACAATGTTCACCTACACTTCGTATATGAAATTGCTCTTTTTGTGCAAATCCACTGAACATATATTTACTGTTTTTCTACATGCACGTGTAATTCTCGGTTGATTTTTCTCTCTTTCCATTTTCTCCATGGTAATACTAGCTTAATCTATATTCTTTTACACAATCTTTGAATTTGTGATATTTTGTATCTTGCTTTTCGATTTCGTCTATCAGTGTTTCTATGTTGCATTAGTAATATTTTTTTTTTTACAACTACTGCTGTTTCTTCGAAACATCTCGCCTCCGGCGACGATTGTAAGATATATTTAAGTAGTTTAATTTCAGTTACTACTAGGTGTGAAATAAATGTTATGTGAAAACTGAATATTCAAAACCTGTATATCTACAAACCATGAAAGATGTACAAGCTTTTATTTCATCCAGATGGTGCAAAAATTCTTCCCATATCAACTGATTTTGGTTAATTTTGCAGTAATTCTTTGTGATTGAAGGTTTTATGGATGCGTTAAAATTGTATATCGTAAGTATTTTGTCCAGAAGAAATACATAGTGAATCGCTGCTATACGTTATTTTAATACAATTTAAAAACAGTCTAAATGTAATGATTGCATCAATATATATGTTACTTTCATTACCGTTCCTCTTGTTCAAAATCTCGAAGTCTAGCCTGAAGTCTTTTACATTATAATTTATTTTCAGGTTGTTGTTTCTTTAGTTGTAGTTGGAGTGAATCTCATATTTTTTAATGTTATCTCTGTTCATTTCTTCTATTATGTCATGTATTACCTTGCTTGGTTAATGCATATTGTGTAGTCGCCTTATCACGTTTGTTCGTGTCTACCATTTTGTTATTTATTCATGGTGTTTTTGGATCTACTTTTTTGTTCGCTTTCGTTATTTTAACTTCTTCATATTCGATGTGGTGTTTCTACCAGGTTTGTCCAATTCTAAAAACTCATTATATTTATGTAAAAAACATTATTTAAAAAACTCAACGTTTTCATGCGCCTATGTAGTTTGCTTCTGTCGCTTATTTTAATGGAATGTGCTCTGCATCTTCCCAACTGTTAAACGCTTCATCATATCGTCTTTATTGTACAGGTACATATCTTTTACCGTTCCTTCAAAATCTTTTCAACTTTGTATATTTCATCTTGTTTGTCATTCAGAGATAACTCTTGGTTGTAAAACAGGCCCTCTGTATCCTCTCCTTTTAAGCCTTTTAGCATGTAAACTACCATAGCACCTAAAGTTATATGCCTGACTTTGACAATTTCCTCGGCAATGTTAGGATGGTTGCCTTTTGCAAATACTGTTTCCTATTTTAAAATTCTGACTGTTTCACCAAATCTTAATTTAAAAGTTTCAAATGTATCAGTTGTTAAATGACCGGAAAAATTGATCCATGCTTTACAACTGTTTTCTTGCTCGCTTTAACTGGAGTGTTATTGTATCCATAAATTAGCTTTGGCAAAACTTCGACCCATTTTCATGTTTTATTTTGAGTGAAATACTTCCACATTCTAGTCTCCAAAGTTCTGTTAAACTTTCCACTGAAGATGCTTTTTCTCTGAATAAGTGTAAAAGTACTCACTGTTTTCCTTTTCCAACAAATCCCTAACTTGTTTGTTGTACAACTCTTTTCTCTCATGAAACTATATCATTTCTTTGAAGATTTCTCTGCAAGCACGGTGTAAGTCATCTACTTTTTTTTTAACTTTCTCAGCTGGCGTATGTAAAGAAAACATTTATCACTGTAAGGATGTATTTTTATCCATTATTATACCTTTTCTTTGCATTCTTGCATATCATATACGTCTCCCTACCACTCGTCATCCGTGTCACTAATATACACCCTTCTGTACTTTTTCTCTCGCTTGCTTGTATAATGTGTATGTAGACTGTTCAGTTAAACATTCTTTCAAGTCATTGTGTTTTATTGTCTTTTTGAATGATTGTTGTGTAAGCAACTGGACTTTCAAGATTGTAGCAAAGATGCATTAAATAGTATTGTTTGTAAACTGTATAAAAACACCAAGAGAATACTTTACATTTGACAAATTGTCTTGAGGAGTTATCAACAAGACAATAGGACAAGCATCTACACCAGGATCTTTCATTTCCAGCAGTTTGCAACGTGTCTTCAATCCTTTCAAACATATTAATGAGTTCAGATTTATTTCAAATTTGACAATTCCTATGGTTGATTCAACAGGAGCTACTTCATATACCGAGTTGTCGTGTGTAAATCTAACTTTGTTTTCCATAAATTCTATCTCTGCTCTTTGTTTGTTTTTTTTTTCTTTTTCGTTTGATGAATCGTTGCAGATTGACTATATAAAGTTTATGAGATCTTCAAGTTGTTGCACTGTAAATTTAGTAGTATACAAAAGTGTATGTTGATCCAAATACAATACGTAATTTATTCCTTGTTCAAAGTTAATGTTTTAACCATCTTGCTATCAGGGTTGATGCTGCTTGTTTCAATGTTATCATGAATAAATGAAATCTACAAATATGCATCATTCTAAAACAGTTCAGGACATCTTTTCATGTTTGAAATCAATAAATGAACATTTTGAATCTATTGAATGCTGCTTGTAACACAACTTGCTTTAAACACACTTCTACCCCATCCAATAATTTTAAAAGAAATACACGTGATCTCCCTATACTGACAATGATGGTTGTATGTTAAACTCATAAAATATTTATATCACCTCTCTGAATGCTATAGAATCTATCACAATATAGCTTTATGCCATTATTTATGTTTGGCAATTTTGTAATTTTGTTGCGCTCAACTCAATACACAATAAGAGATTAGACTGTGGCCCAGAAATGTTATAGTACGGAAGCGTGGATGCTGCTCTGCAATAATTCTTCCGTCTTCTGTGCAATATGATAATACAATTGACTTTGTGTAGTTTAGTCTAGTTGAGTGGTCCAGGTACTAGAGAGTATTTTTGTTTTATAAAAATAAGTGGTCCAAAAATGTTCTCGTGTAAGGATACAATATTTTTGAAATACAAAATTAGAAATTTTAAGTTGCGAAGCACTTAAATATCACTATGGTCCAGGGACCTTGGCGTAAAAAAATAGGTGTGGTTCAGACATTTTAGAGTAGTTAAAAAAAAAAATGACAGTGCTGGAATTTGAATGTTGGGAAATTCTTGATGTATTTAAGTTTTACGTCCAAATGATCCAACTATTTTTAATTTTTACTATGAATGTATGAATTGTTATGTATATTGAATTTATAATATGTGTTCATGAGGTAAGTTGTACTCTAGTCAGATTATGGTAATTTTGTAAACAACATATTTACAGCATTTGAGTTCAAGGTCAGTCTTGTTTACACAGCATATAGTACTTATATTGGAACTTTCAATGGCTTGATGTGAGAATAGTCATGTACGCACATTAATTTTCCATTTGAGTTACTCATATTCTAGAATATTCTGTCAGGTGACTTGTCTTTATATTTATAAAGCATTTGATAAACATGATTCCATTTTAATACTAAACTTCATGTTATAAAGATTAGTCTATTAAGGAATTTATTTTAGTAATCAGATGTTACGGCTGTGAAAATCAGAGCAACTTTAGAGAGATGAGTTATTTATTTGAAAGATTCATTGGAAATACTAAAAGTGCTCATTCTCATTTTGGATTAAAGTTGACTTTGGGATTTATGTGAATTCATTCAAAGATATTCTAGATTACATCATTCAGGCATATCAGGACATTCAGTACCACTGGCACATGAGGACATTCAAGGCTACTGGAATTCATTCGGAACATTCTATATTTACGACTTGTGATTAGGACACTTAAGATTACTGGATTATTTGGACTTTAATTCACGTTACTGTAAGTGTCTTTTTAATTTTCACTTTAATTTTCTAGAAATAAATTGTTTGTTGATTTTACTTACATTGTTGGTTTCACTTTCTTTCTGTTACATTATTTTAAGACCCAGAGTCGTAACAGTATGTACGTGGATGCGTGTTCGCACATTTACGTATATGTGTAGTGTGTTAGATGCATGCCCATAAAAAATAACAAGTGTATCTATGTATGCATATATTAACTTGAAGTCTTGTATACTTGTGTTATTGTATTTAGTACTGTATTGATTGCATATATGTTTTTAATTTGTCTAATGTAGTCTGTTTAGTCATGCAGTGGCGGATCCAGAAATATCTTTTAGGTGTGTGTGTGTGTGTGTGTGTGTGTAAATAAATAGGCGAGAGGTGTGTAGGACGTAACCCCCATCCTACATTTTAAGCGCTTCCATAATTTTAATAATCTAACTGTAAAGTAAACTTACTCTAGGAAAGATTCCAGTTGTTTCGTAGTCCATTTTTATTGGGTGGGGGTGGGGGTGGGGGGCCGCCCCTGCCATGTACAAATATGTGTTAATCTACTACTGTCCTGATTGCATACGACGTATGTTTGTGTTCTTGTATAAATGAATGTAATTTAAATTATTGTTTTAAATAGTCGGTAGTAAAAGCTTAGTAAAGCTTGTGTTGTATCTTGTGAGCATGTTGCATGTTGCGAGCATGTTATATGTTTAAGGATGTTGTATGTTTGTAACGTATAAAGAGTCATGCAAGCAGGTAAATGTGTATTTCTTCCAATTAACAGATTAATATATTTATACATTGATATAAATTACTTCAAAAGAAGATAGTAGACCATAGTATTTTGACGTGAACTGCATGATCACCCGAGAAAGTCTTGGATTTTTTTTGCGGGATTGCGGTTTATATAGCATATATTAACAAATATATATTAAGGATTTGACATGTGTTACCTTTATGTATTATTTATATACATTTTAAAGAATTTTTTAACATCTATACGTTTTATATTTAATCTTCTTGCTCTTCGTGTTTACATTTATTTGGAAGGTTTATCTTCCTAGATTTTTGTGCAATTCATTGTACTTTTTTCGACCTTGACCTTTAGTTGGCACCGTATAGCAACTATTTTGCTGTGGTGCCGTTAAACACTACTTCCTTTATATAAAAATCGTCTGCCGGAACATTTCTATTTTAGGATATACAACAAGATCTGTGCAGTGTTACAACAGAGACGAGTTGTGTGTATTCTTTGTTGCAAAGGCGCTTGGTAGGGAGGGATATGTGACGTCATTTTACCTTGGTTAATGCGGTACGATAATGGTATGACAATCTCTAGCAAATAAAAGACTAGTTATACATTTATCAGAAAGCAAAATCAGATATATTATATTTTGTTTGTATTAAGAATGATGACGCATAATAAATCTTACCAAAGTTATTGTTTACTTTGAGTGATTGCAGTCATTTACGGTCAGTACAGAAAAGGGTAGATGGTAATAGAGAGAGAAGTCGAAACCACGTGAAAAATATATGCTGGTTGTAGCTGTGGAAGGATGCCCGCTGCCTCTTCGAAAGCCGAAATTAAGGCCTCACTAGAGGTCAATGAACCGATCAAACAAGCTCTTGCGGTTGTGGACAAAAAAGTCCGCAATCTTGAAAAGAGAAAGGTATGAAAGTGTCTTTTGTTAAATTGCTACATGCTTGTTCCCGTCAATATCTTGTCATTGTAGAATTAACCCTATTTTCGTTTTCAGCATGCCGAGTTAGACAGTTTGGTGTTGGATGAAATTCTTTAAACTGTAAATCAGACATGATTATAAGGTAAATTCATTTTAAAATTAACAGAAATATTTAAATAATAGTCCTTAAGTTCTCCTGTCAAATACAACGGGAATTTAAGATCGCGAAATCCAAGATGGCTGCCTAAGAAATTCTTCCTGTGCCATTGAGAAGAACCATAGTAGACCCAGTCCCTGCATTTCTGTATGTTTCAAATTTTTTGTCCACTTGTATTCATCAAGTTGGTACAGTTATTGGTAGGTTTTATTTAATCCTACATATTGATTTTTGTTGCTTACGAATGAAACGTGAATAATAACTTCATAACCTTAGACTCTACAATAGATCTATTAGCTTTCCGTCTTGGACTCTTTAAGAGAGTTCGAATTATATCCAAAATTTGGCTTTGCATTTTAATGCTTTTACCATTGCTTGCCTTTGTCTTTGTTTTGTGTGACTTTTGGGTCTCCACTAACACGGAGATTACACTAGTACTTAGATCAGTCCTAGAATGTCATACATCGACCCTGATATTTTGGATGGGGAGGGATGTAAGACATCAAACCTGATGATGTTTTACTGCCAGCACAACTGACCATGCAACTACGAGTGAAATTTCAAGAATAACTTGCATACTTAGAAGCCAATATTGACACAGCTCAACAGCTTGGAGTGTAATCGCTTTAGTCTGGCTATACTTACTGTTTTCTTTTTCCAGATTAATCAAATCCAGGCACAATCAAGTGGATACGTTTTTAAGATCCATTGATATACATCTCAGTTGGTTGAAATGCGATGGATCATGTTTATATACAAGTTTCTAGCAAGACTGGTCACCAATGGCAGTACATATACATGAAAAACAGACTTGTAGTTTTACAAAACATTTAAAAAACAAACACCAGAAATTCAACCAGAATTCTTTATTTGTAAAAGAACATTGAAACATTATCATGCAAGTGGTCTTTATTGGGAAGCAAAAATGGAATGGAACCTAATTTACCTAGACATTGTATTTGCCAGGCGCATCAATTCACAATCATGATAATAAAGACATTAATTTTCTAGACAAAATATTATGGAAAATGTATAATTTTTGTTAGTACATGAATTATCTGGACGGAGAAAATGTACTTATTTTGTTAGTGTACCGACTTTTTGGTAAATGAAGGTAAGACTTTATTTGAAAGAAACAGTGTTTCAAGTTTGTAAGCCACACCACAGTTCCAGGGACCTGCTTAGTCACCATTGACCTTGTCCATGAAAAAGGTGTACCACCACCCTTCTCCAAGACTGTCGACAGCCTCTTCAAATAGTGTCAGCCTGAACAGACAAACAAGCAGCCCCAGTCCAAATGTCCCTTTCACTAGAAGCGGTCGAAGAAGCCAAGGGATGAAGTCTTCAGACTTCTTCCCCTTCACTAAAGAGGTAGTCTTCCCTATGAAGTTGTATCCTCTCCTGCAGTATCTTCCTCTTTCAAGTGCCCCAGTGTGTGCTCGACTAGCCCTCTTTTCTGAGGTTTGGTCAGACATCACACATATTGCATGGGTCAATTCCACCTTAAGGGAGGGATACCAACTTCTCTTAAAGGAATATTCTGCTCTATCATGGACCCCCATTTTAATATCAGTAATAACACACGTTCTGGATGGAAAATACCACAGCTGTATGATGAGAATTCATCCTTCCATTAGGGTGAGCCAGAAGATTCTAGAACACTAGGTTGCCCTTGGTCCAACCTGCATATACATTGCCCATGCGCACTGTCCATCATTCTTTTTCGGTCGCATGGCTAAAATGTCCGCCTTGTTTAACACAGCTATTTTACTATATTCCTTATGTGCATTGTCTTTGTTGCTTGGAATTATCACAGATCAAGAATTTTCAGTTTACATTGAGCTCTCTCTAGAGTTATTTGCAATTGTTCTGAGCTTGTTGTGTACTGCCTAAGCAGAGTGTGGGTAGTTATCAGAGGAAAGCCGTCTGGAACACACACTTCACTTGCCTATCTTGTGCAGGCTTCGAGAGGACAGATATGGTTGGACAGTGTCTGGGACCTAGCTATGCATAGACATACCTATAAAGGTAGGAGGAAAGTTCCTTCCTCATCTTACTCCATATTTTGGGGATTTTCCTTCTCTGAGTCCCTCGGGTCTCAGAGAAGGATTAGCTAAAGTCTCTTTGGGTTATTGGGCCAATTCCCAAGGGAGGTTATAAACGGGTGGAGAGCGAGTTGTGCCCTATCATGAGGGAGGAGCGGCCTCTCTTTTTCACTAGGATAGATAGCGAGTCATGCCTTCCCATGAGGGAGGAGCAGCACCCTCTTCAATCCAGGTGGTCAGAGAGTGAGTGGCGCCTCCCGTTAGGGGGAAGCAGTACCCTTTCAGTCCATGGTCCTGTTGTATGCATTGGAATCGAGTCACCCATTAGGGGGAGAGCTCAGACCTAAGTCTATCATATCTGGGCAAGGTTTTTCATACAGATCTGAGTTGCCTGACCCGGCACTGGTCTATGCATACTGGTAATTGACGCCTTCCAACGCAGGGATGTAATTGGCCCTTTTTCCTGCATGTAGGCATGGTCTTCAGGTCTCCCCCTTATCAATAGAGCAAGGCTGTATAAGGTTCAATGAGAATTATGAGTCAGTTTCTCTCCTTTGCCAAACAGGTCTTTTTAGCAAAAAAAACCCTGTTTTCCATTGTTTGCTCCACTCCAGATTAAGATCTGTCTCCATCGTATCTGTGCTGGGGATATCAAGATAGACTTTTATGACCAGTTATGGATTTACATTTTTATTTGGCAGCCTCTAAAGAGAGAAGGAAGGGTAGGAAGCGTCTTTTCCATTCATTAACCCATTTTATTCTCTGTATGACTTTGGTCATAATACCTCATTCTATCCTGAATATGACTATGGTTGTAGTATCCCATTTTATCCTGAATACAACTATGGTCGTAATCTACTACGTACGTGTGTTGTCTCTATAGAAACGTGTTATACATCACAAATAGTTGTGTTCTTTGTCACCAACAAAGGAAATGGTTAAAGCAGTAGGATTTTACAAAAACATGGTTGGAAAAGTGCTTGCTAACTTGAAAATCAATCGATAAAATGATGGATGACAACTCCGATCTAAAATTGGATGTTTACAGTGATGGTAGTGGCATTGAAGTTGCTTATTTGGATGATTTTGATGATAATGATTTAAATAATGATTTAGAATTGTGTCAAGTTGACAAAAGAGATGATGCATGGCTTCATGCACTGTTCGACAGTGATTTAAAGAATGAAGTGCACTTTGAAGGCTTTCAGGAGGAATGGGTCATGGGTTATTTTTCGCCTCGATTGCAGCCACGATTTAAATTGATTAAAGGGGCAACTGTTCAGTACCCAGAAGAAGACAATGCACTGCATTACTTTGAGTTACTTTGGGATGATTTAGTTTGGAATTTTTTTTTTTTAGATGAAACAAACCGTTAAGTTGAACAGGAGCGTAGAAAAAATGAAGAGACGGGGGTTATTTTTCGCCTCAATTGCAGCCACGATTTAAATTGATTAAAGGGGCAACTGTTCAATACCCAGAAGAAGCCAATGCACTGCATTACTTTGAGTTACTTTGGGATGATTTAGATTGGAAATTTTTTTTTATAGATAAAACAAACCGTTAAGCTGAACAGGAGCGTAGAAAAAATCATCCCAACAACCAACCAACCAAAATCGCCAAGATGGATCCCTGTAGATATTCCCACAATGATGGCCTTTATTGGCTTATGTTTTGCCATGGGAATAATGCGACAAAATAAGTACATGTTTGTCTCATTTTTCAATAAAATCATGTCTTGTGACAGATTTGACTTTATTTAGAGATACCTGCATCTACATGACAATGAAGAACAAGCTGCAGAGCCTCAGCCAGGGGGAGACCAGATAAACTTAAGAAAATTAGATGGTACCTGGATTATTTATACCAGAGATTTTCATCAAATTTCATACCAAAAACAAATGCTACAATTGATGAAAGTATGATCAAATTTAAAGGAAGACTCCTTTAGACATTACCTCCCAGCAAAACCAACAAAATGGGGGATAAAACTATGAAATATGGCCAACAGTTCAACTGGATATATGCACGGATTCCAAGTATACATCGGCAAAGATGGTCAAGAAAAGGGGCTGGCATACAGAGAAGTAATGGATCTCTGCTCGCACATGTTTGGAAAAAATTTGACAGTATATTTTGACAACTTTTACACCAGCACAGACTTATTGAGAGACTTGCATACTAGATTGGTGATGGCCTGTGGAACAGTCTGTAACAACAGGAATGAATTACTGAAAGAGTGGCTGCCAAAACAGTTAAAACTGAATAAACATGAATACAAAGTCTCCCAGAAAGATGAGCTTACATTTTGTTTGGCAAGATACAAAAGCTGTTATGTGTCTTGTCAAATTTTCATGACCCAGAATCTCGTGGCATTGTAAGATGTTCCGGTATGGCTGTTCAACGGCCGGTAGAAGTTCCAAAAGTTCTGTTGGACTACCAACAAAACATGAAAGGAGTAGATCTCAGTGACCAAATAGTTGGGTATTATCTTCATCACCGGTCAAAAAAATGGTAGCATAGAATTTTCTTTTATCTAATGGAAGCTTAAGGGTACAATGCCTGTGTAATTGCATGGGACGCAAATCGGTAAAAAGTATTTGTCCAACATTTCAAAGCTACCTCGAGGACCTTGTTGCATCATTGGTTGGCGATACTAGAGCTTGAAAGGTTGCAGTACTTGTTCCAGAGCCTACCAGAGGAATGATGCAACATACAATTGAAAAAATGTATGGAAAAAAAAACCTGTCATGAATATTCACTGGCCACTCAACATGGAGAAGAGGAGGGGTGACAAAATTTTGTTGCAAGGAATGCAATGCCAAGGAAAACATATCACTAGGTGTATCAGTGCATACAAGCTGATGTTTAGACAACAATTGAAGTAGAATTGGCAGTTATTAAAGTGAAGTACATTTTCGCAATGTGATGCAGAATTTTTGATTTGCCGTTAAAGTAATATTGTTATTTTAGACATAGTGGTGATGGGGATTTCAAATTTGGACACAAATTTTACTGATTAATTACCTTTATTTTACTGAAAGATTTCTAGGATTAATTTGTGACATATTTACATGAGAAACTGCAAGCTTAAATTGAAGTAAATATTTTACAATGTGATGTAAAAAAAATTGTTTGAGAAGTTTTGTTGTCCAATTTTAGTAAAATTATTATAACTTTTGAACTAACAGTGATAGAAACTTCAAATTTGGACCAAAATATTGGAAATTGAATTGTCTTGATTCATTTCACATAATATTAGAGAATTTAATTCATCTTCATGGACAAAAGATTCACTGAACATCATGACAAGTTTTTTAATCAATGTTTTTTTTTCTTTCAAGTCGTATTTCAAAATATAGTAGTGAACATGTACATTGGTAAATGATAACAAAACATTCATCACTGTGTTGCACATTTTTTTACCTTTTCAGAGATATAGTCTTGTATACTTTAAGAAAGAAATAACAATGTTACAACATTTTGACTAAACATGGTGAAGGTCATCACAATTTCTGCTGCTGTATGATGCTTGGTTTTACCAAATTGTATTTAGAATTGCTTCTCAGGAATCAGACATTGCAGTTCAAATTGGTCAACAGGATAAAATGGGTTAAGGGTTCAATTGATATTTCAGCTTCCACCATTTCAAGGTGGATTGATATAACTATCAAGAGAGCTTATCAGTCTCTTACCGATAGGGGCCTTTCATTCATGAAAATTAAAGCCCATGAGGTTCAAGCCATTGCTACCTCATGGGCCTGTCTAACTCATTCATTTCTGGAGGATGTGATGAAGCCGTGTTTTGGCGTTCTCACACTACCGTCTCCAACTTTTACCTTCACTCGTTAGCTCACCAAAGCAGAGGCATATTTTCTTTATGTCCAATGGTCATCGCTCAAAAAGTGGCCCATGCTGATACCATCCAGCAGTAGACTTTGACTCCTCAATGAGGGTGAGTATTCCTTGTGTTTGTTTTTCTTTTGCCAGTTGTGATTCATCAACCTCCGACCAAACTGACAAATTCAGCTATGCAATAGCAATTGGTATGTATTACTGATATTAAAATGCATTTGTTAGTGGGGTAAACTAATTTTAATGATATAATACTTACCTGTTACTATTGCCAGATTCCCTCCTCCCACCCCACACTGTTGTCCCACAAGTTTAGGCTGCATCCTAAAAAGATTGATGGACAATGCACATGGGCAACATATGTGTGGGTCGGACCAGAGACTACATAGTTGTCTAGACGTATTCTCATATGGTTGGGTTTTTTTCCACCCAGAGAAGTACCAGCTATGCAATAGCAACAGGTAAGTATTGCATGTTTAAATTAGTTTTATTCCACCTCCACCCCCAAGTAAAATAACAAAACTGCATATTTGTTCACCTGTCCAAACTGGTTCAGCTTAGGAAAGAGGTACACACTCTTCTGCAGAAGGCAGCAGTTGAGAGGGTGGTAAATGATCAAACTCTGGGTTTCTGTTTCTGGATCTTTTTGATAAAAGGCAGAAAGTTCAGACTCGTTATTGATCTTTCCACCTTAAAGAAACACCAGAAGGCCTTACAACTGGGTGGTCTCCATAGATCTGCAGGATGTATACCTTCACATACCCATCTTCCTGTGCCTACCAGAAAATACCAGGAGGTATTTAAATTTCAGGCTCTTCCATTCGGACTCGCCTCTGCCCCCAGAGCCTTTACCCATGACAGTAATTAGTTCTGATTGAAACTGATTTATTTTTTCCATTTGCTTAGTATTTATACAGAACGAATGGTACTTCAAATGTAATCAGTTTTCTTTGAAGTTTCATCAAAACTTTTTTTCTGGTACATTTAATAAGAAAAAAATATACATACAGTGAAACCCCGCTATAACGCGCCCCGCTATAACGCGATCGTGGTGTGGCTCCCAAAATTTCATATATTCATTCGCACATTAACATTTTTTTTGAAGTACGAGAAATAGTGTATAAAATGTGTGTATTACAGTATCATTTTGGGGAAGAGATCGCGTATGAATTAGAGTATAATACGTTTGTGGCGTGGTTCCTGAAATTTTATATACATGTTAATGTATTTTTCTCGTACACGGAAAAAAAAATTTTTTTTAAGTAAGAGAACTAGTGTACAAAAAATTTATTATCATTTTGGGGAGGAGATCACTTATGAATTCGATCGTGGCGTGGCTTCTTAAATTTCACCAATTTCACCAATTTCTTGAAGTATTATGCCAAAATAAACATTATCGGAAATGTTGCTTATTATTGATCCATGAGTAAAGCCAGTTAGTCTTCTTTGTGTTTGTCTTCAATTCATTCTGTATACAATCATTGCTCAAACAATAGCCGACATGTTTTTCTTCTTTAACTGCATTCACAACCGAGCATCAGACAATGTGGTGGCTGATAAAAGATTTTCATGATTTAATAAACATCAAAAAACATAAGCCGCCAACACGTGCGCTGGACTTCAATTCATCCTGTATACAATCATTGCGCAAACAATAGCCGACTTACGTTTCTTCTTTAACTGCATACACAACCAAGCACCAGAAAATGCGGTGGTTGATCAAAGATTGTCATATGTGGGTGCTTATGTAGAGACTGAGTTTGGGCGGCAAGATCAAAGATTGTCATATGTGGGTGCTTATGTAGAGACTGAGCTTGGGCAGCAAGATCACAGGGAGTTCAAATAACCACTCTATGTTACTTGGCACTGAACAAGTACAGCTGTATCAAACTCGTGGCTCAATCAAAGGGTTGTCATGTGGGAAAACAAAGACAGATCAATATCAGATAGTAAACGGTGTTCATACCCTATTCATGCTATACATTAGACGTGTATACGTTGTTCTCTGAATAAAGTAAAATATAGTAAAAGCCCGCAATAACGTGACCCCGCTTTTTCCGCGATCGAATATTATGGACCCCAAATATCGCGTTATAGCTGGGTTTTACTGTATAAAAAGGATTAGCCGTCGTTTGGTCGATTGTATCTAGTCCGGTAGCATGACTATTTGAGCGTATCACATCATACTATACTCAGGCCAGATTTCCACATAAGCAGATTATGATATAACAATACACTGGTAAGATTGGTTTGTCAATATGAACAAAGGATTTGTTTATGTAACAATAGATAGATTCCAGTGCATTTTATATCCAAGTTTGCGGCTTCCTTTCATGGTGCCATTGAATTCCTCCACTCCAAACCCAAGATTGTATATACAAGTTTGAACAGCCAAAAATGTTGTCGCCAAAAAAATCAGCAGATGGTATATTTTGTCGCCAATCAGGAAAAAAATTTGCAATTTGTGACATTGGTGAAGCCCAATGCAATCCCTGCTCACTTGAGGTCTTTAGGGATTCCATCCTCCAGTATTTCGATGACTGGTTGGTTGATGCACAGCATCCTCAGAGATACTCTCTAAAGGACATATCCCTCTGTTGTTCAACGGTTACTCATATGGGTCTAATCCACAACCTAGATGGATCTCATCCCTTCACAGGACTTTGTGTACCTGGGGATGAATTTCCCCACCAGTCAAGGAGGGTTCGTGTTCCACCAGACAGGACCACTTAGATTCTGTGTCTCATAACGGGTCTTATGACCAAGACTTAATTGTTGGCTTGCCTTTGCCTCTTGCGCTCTTGCTGCGGCTGCAGTTTCCCTAGGGAAACTTCACTTGTGCCCTCTCCAGTTCCTGTTTTGAGCAAAAACTGGAAACCACACAAGGACCTGCTATCAGCTTGGATTCCTTTGGGATCCAATTTTCATCACCACCTGCATTGATGGCTATATCAGGACTGGTTCCTGACCTGATTCCTGATTCACAGCCTCGAACCCCACTCCTTTCTATACACAGATGCATCAGATTTTGGATGGGGTGCTGACATGGAGCCAGAGTGGGTAGTTCTTCAGGGACTTTTGTCTAGGGAAGAAGCAACTTGTCATACAAACATATTAGAAATTTGGGCAGTGTTCCTGGTCCTACAACCCACAGATTGTCCACCTTCATGCTTGGCTCATCTCAAATGATTGATCCCCAGGAACGGGTTTCATGCAAGGTTGCCTACTGCAGGTTAGGAGGCAATCCTTTTCCAAATTTTATGGTGTAGAGCGGAGACTCTTCTGTAATTGGTGCAGTGGGAAATGCGTTCATCCTAGCCATTCCTTCTTTAAATGCAGTTGCAGACTTTCTTCTCTTCCTTTTTGAGGTTGAGTATCCTCACTATCAAGAGAGCTTATCAATCCCTCACTGAGAGGGACCTTTCTTTCATGGGAATTTAAAGTCCATGAGGTTAGGGTTATTGCTGCATCTGGTGCCTACTTATATCACTCCTCTTTGGATGACATTAAGAGAGCAGCTTTCTGGCAGTCTCACCTTTTCATCCTTTTACCTTCACTCTTTGACACTCCAGAGCAAATGCATTTACTTGTTGGGTCCAATCATGACAGCAGCACATGTGGTCAAACCGTCTACCAGGTTACAGTAGTGTACACTTGTACCTAAGGGTAAGTGCATTTGTTTTCTTTTACCAGTTTTTGTTTAGGGCCATCAGCCTCCCTCCTACCTGGTAAATTCAGCAATGCAATAGTAGCTTGTAATGCACTACTGTTACTAAAATCTAGTTTCTTATATCTACTCAAAAGACATAGGTACCCACTACAGTGGTCCCCCCTTCCCCACATTTGAACAGCCCCACTTACCAGTGGCCACCGCTTTTTGTGGCCATAATCCCATGGCACCAACGAGTCTGTGTTCAAAACTACCCCTCTAACATGGCCAGCGGCCTGCATATTAGCACAAAAACTGTCAAATTTACCCCTCTAACGTGGCCACATAATAGTTGTTTACAGATGGAAGTATCACTAATATTTCTTGATTTTTCAACTCTACACATTGACATTGGTTCCAACATGCCAATAAAGTAATTTTAATCCATACAAAGAGGCAAGTAATCCGATTATCCTTACTGCTGTGTGTTCCTTAGATGTTAGGCTTTGTAACTTTTATAATTACCGTATTTACCGTATATGTTGGGACACCGTATATGTTGGGACACCATAAATTAATTTTTAAAGTAATTTCTTTGTGCACTGTAAGTTCTGGGACAGATCGTTTTTTTCAAGTCGTAAGTTTTGGGACACCTTTTAAATCATAATATCGATGCTTAGTTGGTAAAAAAAATGCACTCGAACATATATTTTATTAAATAAATAAAATAAAAACCGCTGTCAGTGTTGTATGTTTACACTTGTCTTCTTATCTGCAAACTTTTGAAGAACAAAATTTGATAAATCTATGGGCAATATAGGAGACTAGATGTTTGCACTACGTACAAAATACGTGCAAGTCGGAGCAACCCGTACTTGTATTATATTTTGTTTTGCTGTATAAACACTGTTTGATGCAATAAAAGTTTTGAGTTGATTTATATTTGCCTTTTTCATAAGCCAGATCTAATTCCCAAGTAATATTTCCTCAGTTATCTGCCAGTGCAAATCCCTTAGCTTGTAAATGCAACCTCACTTTGTTTTCCCAACCCTTTGATCGAGCCGCCGAGTTGATCCTTGTTCAGTGCCAAGTAGAGTCCTATATTCAGCTGACAGAATTTATTTGAACTTCCTGTGATCATGCCGCACAATTGATGCCTGTTCAGTTGTGGTAAATCCTTTAATACCAGTACATTTCACAATGTATGCTCAAAGTGTCACTTACAGACCCCGACTGTTCCACAGTTTCAATTTATTTTCAAAATTCCTGTGAATACTGCTAAAAGAAACCAAAGCCGGCTTCCCTTGGTCCGCCGACTTTGTATATAAAAAATCTGCACACTTAAAATAATCCAAAGTTGGCTTCCAGGGTCTGCTTGCTTTGTAATAAAATAAACTTTGTATTTGAAATCCTACTGGTAAGTTGAAACAATGATTTATTGCTCGCTACCAGCCAGCTGTGTTCATTCACCACCCGGTCTTCTGTTGTTTGCCATCTGTAATTGTAACTGATACAAACAGGCATTGATGTCTGCAGGGTAAATAATATACACGGCATTAATTGTCTTTAAGAATACGTTCTGTATCCCATGCTAGCGAAAATATTGTCATTTGCTCTCACGGTGAATGTATTTCCTAATAATGATTTTTATTTGCGAAATGTTGTTATATTGTTAACCTGGATATAATACACTCTTGGTTTTTTTGCACCATACACCGGATCATGCGTGAATTGCTGGTGCCTTCAAGCAATCGGTTGTTATTTCTGTCTCTCTCTTTCTATTGTTTGTGATTTTACTGGATCCAGTTTTAAGTTTGATAATATACCGGTATTCAAACTTCTGAGGACAACCAAACATGATTCGTGTATCTATATTCACATCAAAAAAATAATGTGTCAATGTTGTTACCTGACATAAGCGATACACACGACCAGTACTCTACATTACCGGACCATGTGTTAGTGGATACGTTTGTGTCTTTTATACATAAATTGCTTATGAACAACAAAAAAGAGGAATAAATGAGAACAGTAGAAGGTTAGTTTCTTTCAGTTTATTATCAAATAAACATTTAATTTACCTACCTTATTTTAACATGAAGTGCTGGGGGGGGGGGGAATTCATCACAATTTGTTTCGGTTCTTAAGTTATGGGACAGGTAAAAAAATCATTTATTTTATCCTGTCCCAATATATACGGTAAATACGGTAGTGGCTATTATTACCACTGATAATTAACGGTTGAGAAGCACAGTATTGTTCAGATCAAGTCGGAATGACATCTGGTCACCAGATAGTAAAATGGTATGTTAGCCTTTGTGGCTTTTCTCCCACAGATTACTAAAATGTACATAATTGGGTACCAGGCTGAAAACAAAAGTCTATCACTTCATGTGATAACTACAAATTGCCAATGAAGGAATAGGTTGTTCAAAAAGTGCAAAGTGCAAAATGTCATCAGTCATTCTAAGTTTAAAAGAAAAGTGAAAGCAATTTGACTAGATGAAAAGAGGTAGAGTCCTTTGATCGCCACTGGGAAATTGTATGTTGCAAAAGATTCAAGTAAACATCGTCAATTATACATTCAACTGCAGTCTGCAGTGAGTGGGAAAATGGAATCAATGGACATACAGGGATAGTTACAGCCAGATGTTTGTGCCCAGATTTTACTGACAAAGTGGTTTTGCACTAAGATTGATGATTATTCATAATTCTTTTAACAAATAACATTGATATTAGTTTTATCAAATTAAAGCCATAACTTGATAATATTCCTGTGACTTTTAAATGAAAATAATAAATATTTAAAAATTAGTACCTTTCACATACCTGCCAACCATTACGCTTTTTTCACCTAATTACGTCTTATGCTCGCCAGTATTTGGATTATGCTTTTTTGGTACATTAAAAAAATAAAAATAAAGCAATAAAAAGTTGTGTTTGTCATTTTTATTATCATCTCTTTAATCCCGCACCGTATAAATCGGAGAATATTCTAGAAAAAGAAGACTGCTGAATAAGAATAGCATAAGAATACAGTTGTCATAGACCTCCGTGTACTTTCCTTATTTTCCCATTATAGCAGCTGTATATGACACATTTCCAAGAAAACAGACAGGTTTCTTCAATTTGAAAATTTGTCTCAAAGATCCATTATATTAATACACAGAATTGGTTTCCGGACCAGTCTATACTTTTAAAAATGGCGGCAGATGTTAAGTGAAACATGCTTTATCTATGTGACTCTCGGATGTTATATGACTGAAAAATGTTAGAGAAGATGGATCTTTTTCAGAAAAAAGACAAATCAGTAGTGCTTTATAAATTTAGAAAGAACATGAGAGGGGTAATACAGCACTCAGGTTGAGCACATGGTAATGATCATTGCAGAATTTGTGGAGTTGACTTTACAATTACTCAGCGAAAGTTAGATATGTAGACTAGTTAAAATGAGTGTTGTGTATATATAATTTGTCAATATGTTTTGTGGTTTGTATTCTGGTACTAATCCACATGGATTTTGCCCATTTGTGACAAGAACTTTAACCAGCTGCAGATCTATACAGTTTATTGAAATTATGGCATATAATATATAGAATACACTTTTTATGCTCAGATTGCGCTTTTTTGCCACTTATGTTACGCTTGTACCTCTGTATGGGGTTGGCAGGTATGCTTTCATACTTTATATGTAGTTATTGCTCACTTCTGTGTGATCCCCCTCTAGAAAGGCCACCCCTCTTATAAAGCCATTTTCCTGCTGCAGAAGGGGTGGCCTTACAGGAGAGGGACCACTGTAAGTTACAACGTAAGTTTAGAAATTATATTCAGGATCTATTCTGTTAACTTGGATATTTATGCTATGAAATGCAAGTACATTACCATGTCATTCATTCTTTTCAGCTGAAGTTAGATGCATATAAAACCAAAATCGCAGGAGGGGAAACTCTGGCCAAAGATCAAATTGTGAGTCCTCTCGCTTTCATTTTTGTAGTGTATTTAAACATTTACAAATGTATCATTTTTCCATGGTTTTAATTTAGTTCAGTTCATCAATACATATGGTACAGTTATATATCTTACATGTATAATTGGTATGGTAATTCTGATTAATGTTTCTTGTTCACAAATTTAAAGTGATAGGACATTTCATTTTCTTGGCATCTTAATGACAAATTTATGATATACAAGTAACTTTTGCAGTCTGACTTGAGAAAGTTACACGGCCAGCTATCGCAGTTTTGAAGCTGTTTCCTTTATTGATAGGCAGTATTCGCTTTTGTTCCTTTCCTTGTTCTGTGTATATTAAATAATTGCAAAATTGCACTTTTGATCATAGTGTGGCTTAGAAATGGTAATATTGAGCTGACCTGGAGGTAAGGTATTGCAGGGGTCAAGCTAGACTTTAAATTTAGGGAGAAGTGACTTCTCCTTTTGGACAGAATAGGGAGAAGTGAGAGCAGAACAGGGAGAGAAGTGAGAGCAGAACAGGGAGAAGTGGCAGCAATGCAAAAAAACGCAATATATTTATATAAGCGTGTGTGTGTTTGCTATGGTTCTCTTATTTGAATTGTGTCCTGTATTTCTCATTATGCATATTTGCATTTAACATTAGTTTTAAGCAATATTTCATCTTCAAGTAGAAAATTGTATGTATATTATAAACACATTTCGTAAGTGTATGAATGTATTATACTCATATGCAGTGTATATGAATTAAATGTAAATCTTTTGACTGTAATTTTTTGGTATTTTTAAAAGTAGATTCATCTATTTTTAGAAACAGGGATTTTCTTCATATGACTACTCACTTTCTAGCATCTTTGCAACTATCACAATATAGGATTGAAAATTTATGGTTTTAATATTTGTCTACGTGCTCGTAATAACGTCATGTATTGGTTGGATATTTTTTTCTTTCTTACTCTTTCTCGTATTTGCACAAATATGTGTGATGTAAGCTAACAACCTTGACTTTAAGTTGCAGCACTTATCAATTCGACAACATCACTTTTCAATTCGACAACATAGAATTGTCCCATACGTTTCTGACCAACACATTTTATTTTTAGGCTAAATCTTTTATCACATAATAGTTACACTTTGCCTTCTACGAATTGTATAATTTCCTTAATGTATGTGTCCAATGAATTACGAAAACAGACAGTCTAATGAAGACGTACTTCCAAAACACAGCGGTGTCTGCCATTATTACCGCATAGCAGGTTCACTTATGGTTTCAAACATATTTTATGAAGAAAATAATGCAAGCACGGCTGTTATAATCTTCAAAAGATATATTTCGAAAGTGCTTTCACCGATTCTATTCTTAAAACACAAATTGTTACTTAAATATAGATGATTTAGTTTCAAAACACAAATTATTAAGTTTTCATCAACAAATGATAACTTGTGGAAATCGGGCAGCGATATCTTGCGGGGGAAAGAGTTAATTGGTCAATCAGCTATTAAAACACATGCCTGTGAATGTACAAGAGTTCGTTTGCTCGGCGCAATTGATATAAACACATACTAAGGCAACATGCCATTTATTTCGCCTGGGGCTTAACACTACTTGGTTGGGTTGAGGGAGCATCTCAAAAGCCATAAACTACAGGCACTCATGTAGATCTATAAAAAAAAATGACAGGGCAAAGTCGTTTTTGCTTTCCTAATATAAGAAGGCGAAGTTTACATTTTTTCGGCAACTTATTCGCCGACTTTGCCTGGTAGCGTGACCCCTGGTATTTTACTACCCTGGGGTCAGCATCCATACAGATAAAAGCATATACATATGTTCACCCTCATTTAATGTCAGCCATTCATTCTTCCTTGGTCATAGATTACAGTTTTGAGTGGCTGAGGGAGCTAAATTGGTATAGACATGTACATTCGTTGTACATTTTTGGTTCAGTTTTTGTGTTTAGCTCATCTTTTTTGCAATGCTGTATAAATAATGCTATATCTGGAATCATGAAACTTGGTGAGAGGATGCATCTTGATGAGTACTACACCCTCATCACAAATGTAGGTCACTTATATTTCATGCTTGATTGACTTTGATTACATTTTGTTGTTTATTTCTCAAGCTCTATTCATGAAAGAATCATGAAACTATCTGACTATGCATCTCTGTTAGTACCACACCTTTACCACAAAGGAAGGTCACTGTGACCTACATTTACCTTTCTACTGGCTCCGGTTAAGTTTTTGAGTTTAGCTCATAACCCGATAGGTTTTTTGTACCCTGTATATATACTGTTATATCTAAATTCATGAAAGTTGGTGAGGGAATGCATCTTGATAAATACTGTACCTCATTACAGAAGTATGTCACTGTGACTTATATTTCATGCTTTGCTGACTTTGGTAAAATTGTGTTTTTGGTTTATTTGACAAACTCTGTTTATGCTGATATCATCAAACTGGATGATTGCATGCATCTCTGTTAGTACCACACCATTGCCATAAAAGAATGCCACTGTGACCTACATTTCCCATTTTACTGGTTTACGTTAAATTTTGCATTTAGCTCGTGACCAAATAGTTTTCTGCACCTTGCATATATACTGTTATGCTTCAATTCATGAAAGTTGGCGAGGGAATACTTCTTGATGAACACTACACTCTCATCACAAAATTGGTCACTGTGACCTTTATCTCGTGCTTCACTGACTTCGGTTAAATTGTTTTAAGTTTATTTCTCAAGCTCTGTTTCTGCTAAAATCATCAACCTGGATAATTGTATGTATCTCTATTAGTACCACAGCCGTAGCACAATAAATCTCGCTGTGATCTACATTTCACTTTTTACTGGCTTGGGTTAAGTATTGGGGGATTTAGCTCAAAACCAAATGGATATTTTAGCACCCTGTATACATGCTGTTATACTAAGTACCATGATATAAAACCTTCTCATTGATACACTGATAACATGAAATGTGTAATAAGTATCTGGCCATTGGACCAATAACTCACTTAAAATATATAAAAAAGAAATAAATGTGCAACGATGGATAGCAAAACTACAGAAACATCCATTCATCATTCGCTCCTCTGAATAGTAAATTATTTCCTCAAAGGAAAGCATTTACAATAAACTGAGATGTCTGTCTTCATTATTTTTGCATTAACTTTTGCAGCTTAAACTTGGGAGAATGTATCAAACATAAATCAGTACCTTTAAATATTTTTTCACATCCAATTGAGCAACACTGGCAGTTCAAAAAAAAGGTGTAATTCATTTTTAATGACATTAACATTAAGCTTCCAGTTTCAATTCATATAGGAAGAACTTTTTAAATTCATCAGTACAATACAGCTCGCATGTTTTTTTTTTCTTTCTTTATTTTTTTATCTCCACCTGTCACAGTGGGGCATTTAGTCCACTCCACACTCACAGTGCATTGAAACTCCAATGTGGAGTGGTAAGTACCTTACAAAATATCACCATAATAATAAAAATAATAATAATAATAATAATGAGGACTTTGTATAGCGCCTAATCTTTACAAGCTCTAAGCGCTTTACAACACTAAAAAAACAAAAACAAAAAAACAAAAACATATATAATAATATGATTACGAAAAGAAAGAAAAAAAAACAAAAACATGCTGAAAATAGTTAAGGTAAGAAAACATTTAAGTCTTTAGGGCTATTCTTGCAGTCAAAATAGGTGACTCGGCATGCATGTTGATATATTGTACACCTCCACTGCAGAGGGGGTTGTTAGACATTATTGATTGACATTTGAATAGCCAATGCTAGAAGACCACCTATGGAAAGACGGAGATGTCATGTCATGGATCCACACTCAGATACCAAATAAAGAATCTGTCAACTTTATGTCGGTTATATATTCAGACAGTTTAAAAGAAAGAAAAAAATTAATTTCAGAAGATTCAGTTCATGTGTGTTTAGAAACGGTTGGTCAGCTTCTATGCAAAACTTAGATTTAATATCAGTAATACATGACCTGTCACTGTTGTGTAGCTTACCCTTTTATGATATAGAAAACCCTCCCAGATGTACCAACCTCCCATTTTAGAAAGTTCTACAATACGTACATCACAGACCCAGTCTGACTCCATGTCATAGGCCATTGCACAGTAGCACATGCCATTCTTTTTTGAATGACATGTATCGAGATGAAAAAAATTTTGCTCTGGGAAAATATATATACCACCAATAGTTGTTGATGTTCAGAACCCTAGAATATTAAATTCCTAGTATTTAAAAAACGTTACCCTCAATCCTTCAGCTTTCAAAAGAGTTCTTTTGATAGCTTAGTATTTAGTTTAAACAGCCTTTGTTTAAATACACAATGAGCTACTTACCCTCCCTACAAGTTGGTTCAAGTAATTCATTTAGCTGTCTAAGTCACAATACGTTCTTATTGATGTGTTTACTTTCTGTGCGGTGGTATGTAGTCTCAACTGTGTAATTGTTTTTTTCTGTTTGGTCAGCTAATTCTTCTTTAAACCTTTACAGTTCACGCGTTGCATTTATTGGAAAATCCACGTTCCCACAGTGGACCTTAATCCTTTTCACATTGTGTCTGTCACAGACCGGATATAGTGGTCATCGTGGATTGTCCATGTCGTGGACAGATTACATTTTATTGTCCCAATTAGAAAGTCGCAGCAATATAATCATGTAATAGTGGAAATCCACTACATTGCGTGGAACTTACATGTTCGCTCAGCTACAATACACAGTGCAGAATGATCTTTTCAAGTTGTACACAATGTCATTTAATATTCAAAGACTCGCCCACTAAAACGCATTCAAATGCATTTATTGCAAGAGATTAGAGATAAATTTCTGAGCAAAGAATCCTGAGACAATTTAGGTGCTTCACAAATTATATAAAGTTAAATTATAATGATTTGAGAGAGAGAGAGAGAGATTCTTCTTTTAAACAAACAAAATGAAAAAGAAATCACATATAGGTATTACCGTGCTACATTCCCCCAGTGACTTTTAAATTGTTTGTTTAGTACTTGTGACCAAAATATACATATCCATGCGACACATTTTCTCAGGAACTAGACACGTGTTTACTTTTACTGTAGACCCACTGGTTTTACGCAGACTCTACGAAGCATGTGATGCTGCATTCTATAACCAACATCTTAAAAAATATACTTAGGATTGATGGTTTGGTAATCTGACGAGTTTAATATTACCAAATGAACAGGTGAAAGTGATGAAAAGTGTTGTCACTTAAATATTTTCGGTAGCAGATAAACTTGTATGTATTATTTTCAGTTAATGCAGATGTAGTTTATTTGTCACAGTACAGTACAGCTCACACTATTTTTTGTAACCTCACGCTTCGCTGTGGGGGACTTATCCTTTCCACTTTCGCTCCACGATAACACTCCATAGTGGAGGGATAAATATCTACAAATCACCACTGCGCCTTGGCTGGCACACCGATGGCAACTCTACCATGAAGGTGCTGTAAGTGACTGATCATTTAATATATGGGGCTAGAATATTCTTTCTGACCGGGATATTTTCCTTTCATCACAAGATAAATTTCTTTTAGGTTCGTACATGTTTATTATGACTAGATTCATCAATAGCTAATAAGAAAATCACACTAATAGCAGGTTAATGACCCAATTAATTACATAAATTCTTTTTAAACACAAAATGAATTGCTAAGCATCAATTGACCTAATTACTTATTTATAATAAAGAGTGGAATCAAAATTTTATTTCTAAATTTTGTCAGTAGATGAATTCCAAAATTAACATCAATGTAGCACATTTAAAAAATGCATACTCTCTGATTATCAATGACTATTTTCCAATTTAGTGATAAAAGGTATGGGTAGCGTCGATCAAAAGTTATGGTACATAATCTCTTTCTCGTGTTTGCATGTAATCAACATATTTTTTTACAAAGAAAGATGCATTTTTTTTAGATAAAGAAAGCCTGTAGTGTAATAAACCTTCCTGGCTGGCCATTGTTAACAAGCGTAGGAGCTGATTTCAGAGTAAAAATGTCACTCCTCTGCTGGTACTTGATGATAGATTCATGAAAAAAGTGACTCAGAAAGTAACCTTTTTCATAAAAATCATTTTGTTTCTGGCATGAACAGCCACTTATAGAGAGCAGCCTTCAATATCATGTAGATGAATCCTGCGCATTTAAATATTGTCATACTCAAATAATCAGTCATTTTCTAATTCTACGGATAAAGGTATTTGTATACTGCTTTCAGTAATTTGTTTAAAGGAGGTTTGGAAATAGTATTGACATTAACCCTTTTCATACTGAAGCCCAATCAGACAGGCAGTTGTGTAGAACCGGAAATTTTTTAAGTCAGTGGTGTAGCAGCATGAGAGAATGCAGTGACGTTGGTCAATCTGGCTTTACAGGAAAACTTTTCAAAATTATTTTTCAATGTTGTATACCATTTTAAAAAGCATACAATTTTCCTTAACCCTTTTGCTGCGGGATACGACTCCAGTCGTACTTTACCTTTGCCAGTGGGATACGACTCCGGTCATATGTTCACTATATTCCATTACCAGCTTTGCAGAAACATATTTTTAACTGTATAAAACGTCATCAATTTTTTATTTAATAACTTACTTTCAATGCAATTTTCCTATCTGCGATATTCATATTACCTCCTATATGTAAATGTATGAAATGAGGGGAATTTTATGCCATTTAAGAAGTGACAAAATAATAAAAATCCATCAAGAATATCGAAAGTTATTACAATTTTATTAAATTTACTTGCATGAGAATTGGAGAACAAACAATAATCCTTACTGGTAAGTCGACAAAACTTTTCATTTTGGTTCTTCAGTGTTTTTATTCCACAATAAATTTGAATGCAATAATGTCAGAGTTATGTTATGTGTATTTTGGTCCATTTCCAGGGATGCAGTAAAATTTCACAATATTATGCACACACCCAACATCGGTATATGTGCGAACTTTATGAGAAGTGAAGTTCTCAAAATGTCCAGTTAGCTTGAAAGCATTCACGTCTTCATCATCGTCAATATCCGAGTCAAAAATACCAATTAACTATTTATTATATGCTCAGTTTATTTGATGCAACCAAGATCACGATCCCCACTGCCTTAAATATAAATTTCCCCCACAAAATTGTATTTATTTTCATCAAAATCGGTATCAAGATCACGGTTGCTTCAGTACTGTCCTCTATTTTGAATTACACTCGTTAATATTCAGTTTTGAAATCAAATTTTCTACTAACCAGTTATCATCATCTCGTTCATTTAGTCAAAGTCAAGCTCACAATCTGCACTGCCTAAAACATAAATGTTCCCCATAAAATGGTCTATAATTTCATCAGAATCGGCATCCACATCACTGCTGTTTAAGCGCTGTCCACCATGTTGATCTCCACACGTTAAAAGTTGTGTTTGATATCAGATTTCAAATAACCAGTTATCATCAGCTCCGTTCATTTTGAAGAAATAAAGATGGCGATCCCCACTGCCGAGAATGTCAATTTTCCACATTAAATGGTCTTTATTCTCAACTAATACAGCAAGCACATAACTGTCTCCACTTCCCTCTTCAGAATATGACTGCCATTTTTTTTTATCTCCGCACGTTAGAACTCTATTTTGAAATAGAATTTTTGCCAGTTTTGGGGTGTTTTAAACACAATCTGGTAATGTTATGTGTACCTTCTACCTTTATTTCCTTCTTTTCAAAAGAATACATGTAAATTGAAGACGTTTTATACAGTTAAAAATACGTTTCTGCAAAGTTGGTAACGGAATATAGTGAACATGCGACCTGAGTCATATCCCGCTGGCAAATGTAAAGTACTACCGGAGTCGTATCCCGCTGCAAAAGGGTTAAAAGGAAACTGATGTGAATCAGGACCATTACAACTTTTTACATTTAAATGCTGAGTCCATAATCGGGAAAAAGGAAAATTCTATATATGGTTTGCTTTATATACCACTAGAAACCAGATTTATGCAGTAAATATCAGAACTTAACAGCTATACGTTTCTCTGTCTAAATTAATTATTCACAAACTAATATCTTCTTAGTTTTAAAGCATTTGATTTTGTGACAACAAGAAACATTTTCATTCAACAGTGTTTATTTTGAAACATTAAAGCGTGACATTGCTAGGAACAGCCCTAATTTAAGTTATTTAAGGCTTCTACTCTATTTGCTTATTACGCTATTGTGGGGGTGGGAGGGGGTGTAGGCTGGGTTAGACAGAGATGGGATGGGATATAGCTTGAAACAAATTGTTCTGATTTTAGGGAAAAAAAGAACTAAGTTTAGACGTGCATCAAGGCCATTACACTTTTTCTAAATGTAAGTTAAACGGTAGGTCTCTAACTGGGAAAATACAAAATAATTATATTTAGTTTTTCATATAACGCTTGAGACCAGTTTTACATGACAATATGAAAACTTAACATCAACTGCGTTTCTCAGTCCAAATTTGTTTTTCACAAACTCACATCTTTTTAGTTTCAAGGTGTGTGGTTCTGTGATATTTTCATTCAACAGTTAATGTACATTTTGAAACATTGAAGTGCGACATTGAACAGTAGTTGATACATGTAGGAACTTTCCTGACCGACTGTTGTTGACTTCAGGCAGGAAGCTACAGCAACAGGCGTAGCGGCTGACTTCAAAGTAAGAATGTCACTTCTCATCCAGTGCCTGGTGATGCATGTAGATTTGTGAAAAAAAGTGAGGACAGAAAGTGATTTTTTTTCTCATTGAAATCGCTTTGTTGATATCATTAATGGCCACTGATAGAGCACAACATTCAATGCAGTGTACACAATTCCGTGCATTTAAAAGCTTGTTGTACTCTGTCATAAAGTGTTATTTGCAAGTTTAAGGGTAAAGGTACAGGAGAACCTTTTCCTAGCATAGCTTGTGTATCTTTTTTATTTTAAAATACAATGCTACGTTATTCTTGTGGAATAAACTTTATAAAGAATTGACATACTTGTCATAATGTTCCAGTGTTCTTGATCATACATGTCCAATATAAATAGTACATCATTTGTTTGTAATCTCTTTTCGAGTTTAAATGTATTACTGCATTCAATAATTTCTTCAACATGGGTCATGGAAATTAAAGGGAAACTATGACAAATTAATAACCAGTACACAAAGCACTTTTATGAAATATCATTTATTGAGAAAGAATGTCAAATTTACCGCTTAATGCAGAACAGTGTGTAAATTTCCACTTCAGTATATGCTAACAGGTACATATACATGTATTCAATCAACAAGGAGGTACGTTGTAGCTAAGCAATTTTTCTGATGTACGCTCTGTCATGGACAGGGGTGGGAAGATGTCCAAGAAATTTAAAACCTCTCATTTTTTCTATGTTACGGGCATTCGTCTTTATATGTCCCTAGCTAGGCCGCTGATAAATACAAGAAATGTTACTACTGTATAGTTTATACAGTTAAAGGTATGAAATTGACACCTAACATGGTCGGGTTTACAGTGTTGGGGTTGCTCCCATCTGTTTGTTTAGTGTGTCGACTTGCGGAGTGAATACAACAGAATCAGCGAGGGGTGCAATAAAACCTACTATGGCTGCCCAAAAATCGGACTTACACTAGATAGACTAGGGGGGAAATCTACCAGACTGAGTGGACTTCCACTACTCATAGTGGGCACTTAATCCCCTGCCCCTCTGTCCATGTCCATCGGATTGAGTGGGCGATCCGTAAAACGCTATGCATGTATTGTACATTTGAGAAGACGCTATTTCAGTCTCTCAGTCACTTAGTGGAGATCGCATGCTTGAGGTATTCCTTTGTTCGGTAGGTAGTAAAGATAACGACTGAGCAAGTGCAATCTCGTTACATATCAACATTTAATGTATTTGAAAATTTCATGTCATATTCTGTTGTGAAGTGTGGGCATAAGAAAGCTCAGTGATACACACCTAACCTGTTTGTTGTGAATAAAAGGTGTCTGCCCGGTTTGTTGTCTTCAACCCAATCATATTAGAAAATGGATGAAGGAAGGTCGTTCGTCGTCCCTTTTTTCTATACCCTCCCCCTCTGAATCTGTTGGATGCCATATCATGGTGACCGGACACCAGGTACCCGTCACTGGGTATTTTTGACCACCGGCACTGAGCACCATGTACCGACCACAGAGCATCAGTCACTGGTCATTGATTGTACCTATTCGATCACTGGACTCCAGACATTGGTCAGCAGTAACTGATGACCGTTCGTTTATCATGGGTTGCTTGTGGAGCATATTTTGCTATGGCATTCTGTCCATCCATCGGCCCATTAATGTTTCCTTTTCCACACAATAACTTCATTTCTCCATCATCTACAGTTACCAAACTTTTTGGATGGCTTGCACTTGAGGTAAGGAAAAAACCCACATTGATACCTGGGTCAAAACATTAGTGACACTGAAAGAAGAAAATGGTTTCTGCACAATAACACAAGTTCTACATCTTATACCTAGACCAAATTTTGTGGATAGCTTGCACTTGGGGTAAGGAAGAAACCTGTTGATTTTGGGGTCAAAAGGTCAAGGTCAAGGTCAATATGACTGAAGAAAGAAAAATGGTTTCTACATAATAACATTACTTCTGCATCATGTACCTGGACCAAACTTTGTGGACAGCTTATACTTGCAGGAAGGAAACCTGCCAGTTTGGGGGTCAGAGGGTTAAAGGTCAAGATCACTGAAGAAATTTATTTCTGTCTAATGACAATAGTTCTACATTGCAGACTTACCCATTTCAGGTTCAGGAATGTAGAATAAGCCTCATACACTCTTCTGTATGTCCTAAGAGGCAACTTGAGGCAGGGACTGCAGTGGCTCAGTGGGTAGCATATCAGACTCGTAACCAAAAGGCTGTGTGTTAAGTTCCTGCTGTAAGATCAGTCTGGGTCAGCTAGTGTGGTTTGTCTTCGGGAAAGACACTTGCCTCATATTGCCTAAGCACTGAATAACTTTCTGGTGTGTGCTGTGCTGTAAAACAACAAACCAGACATAACAGATCTGGACCAAACTTTGTGGACGGTTTGCACCTGGGGTAATGAAGAAGCTGATTGATTATGGGGTCAGAAGGTCAAGGTTGCTGACTGAAAAAAGACCAATGGTTTCAGCATAAAACTGAGTTTTGGAACCATGTACTTTCACCAAAGTTTGTGGATGACACCACATTGGGTAAGAAAGAAGCCATTTGATTTTGGGACTCATGGTCACTTTGAAAGATGAAAACAGTTTTTGCACAATAAATTTAGTTCTAGACCACCCACCTTCAACAAATTTTGTGGAGGGCCTGTTGATTTTGGGTTCCACAGGTCAAAGTCATTGTGACTTTGGAAAAATTGGTTTTGCAGAATAATTTCTGTTCTAGAGTAAGTTCGTTGACCAAACTGTTTGTCTAGAGATCTTGGTCATAGTAAGTCTAGAGTAAGTTCGTTGACCAAACTGTTTGTCTTGAGATCTTGGTCATAGCAAGTCTAGAGTAAGTTCCTTGACCAAACTTTGTGGATAGATAGCACTTAGTGTTTTGATTCTAGGATCTAGAGGTCTTCGTCATGGTAAGTCTGATCAGAAAATAACTTTAGTTCAAGACTGCATGCCTTGACCAAACGTCCACGCTTATTGTGCCATGAAAGTAGTTTTCTGCAGGAAGAAAAGTAACTTTATTTATGCTTAAGATGGCTACCAGTGGCAGCGTAAAACACAAATTCGACTTGTGCTTAATTAAGACTTTTTAAAAATATGTCACTGAATGTTTTGCGATCAGAGAGAATTCATAACTTGTTGACAGGTTTTCATTTCCCTATGAATAAGCCTTATCCCCTTGGTAGCTTCGGTAAGATGATTACATTTGTTGCCTGAGCAGACCAAAATCTAGACTCCGTTTAAGTACATGTAGCAATTAAATAACAACTATACATCCACGTGCAACTGGCAGCAATGAATATTGTAGTGAACTGTTTAATAACATATGTTGGTTGACAATGGGATATAGATCAAACAAGGACTACCATTTTTTATACATGTGTTTTCTAACAGGACGAAACCAATACATGAATTTTCTAATATGTGACCTATACTTGAATTCATTGATTTTTCATATACTTGTACTTAACCCATTGTGGATTTTATTACACAAAGGTACAAAAATGCAAGTTGTCAATATACAAGTTTATTTCACACTGGTTTTGTCTTCATTTAATCAAAATTTCCATTGTTTATTTTTTCAAAGTGTCAATCCTACTCATTGACGACAGGTCACCCCTTACAGATGAATTTCACTTGTATGTGGGTCAAAGAGAAATTTGCTATCTTCAGCGCCGCCGCCGCCCCCCCCCCCCCCCCCTTATCTCAACATCTGCCTCATGGCCGAGGATGTCAACATAAACATAAATGGTTAGGACTGTATTTAAAACATTAATAGTATATTTGATAAGATTTGACCAAAGACTGAAAGAAGAATAATGGTTTCTGCACACAATTTTTATTTTTTTTGACCATGTACCTTCACCAGTTTTTGGATGACTTGTATATTGGTTAAGAAGCCTATTGATTTTTGGGGTTGAAAGTTAAGATCACAGTCACTGAAAGAAAAATGGCTTTGCAGAGGACTTCCACTTAACGGTGTGGAAGAGGCCTATTGAATTTGGAGTTGCAAAGGACAAGATCGTGGTTATTGTGGCTAAAAGAAAAATGGTTTTTGCAGAATAATGTTTGTTCTAGAGTAAGTTCCTTGTCCAAACTTTGTGGATGGCTTGCACTTATCATAAGGCCAAAAAAAATGAGTGTTTCCTATTGCACTGGTTTTAGAATTAAGGTTAGGGAGGTAGGTAAGAAATTTTTTTTTAAACAATATATATATATCAAATAATATTTCAAGCGCTTCAAAGTACTGGGCAAAACTGGCTCAATTAGATGCACAAATCAATTTCGACAATGTAATTTTTTTTTATTTAAAAAAAAATTTGGTGTGGGCCTTGGGGGATGGCAATGAGAAACAGGGATGGTCGGCCGACTGGAAACACAACTCCCAACCGAAAGGGTGTGGGTTCGAATCCCACTGTCAGATCAACTTGGGTCTGCTAGTGTGGGTTGTTGTTGGGTAAGACATATACATGTAGATTCTGGAGTCTTAAGGTCAGAGGTCATGGTCATGGTGAGTCTTATTAGAAAATAATGGCTTCTGTACATTAAATTTAGTTCAAGTTGATGCACCTTGACCAAAGGTTGAGGTCATTGACACCCATTGGTCAGTAATCTCCATAATTAACCATACCCTACTGGTGCCTACATAGGGGATTATTACACATTGAGTGGGCATATAATGTGCTATTCATCGCACTCATTTGGAAATTTGCTGAAATAATATCACAATATTCATACTTTCGTGTACATGACCAGGTGCCAAGGCAGAGACTACAGCTAGCTGAATATTCCATTGTTTTTTTCCATTGAGCATTGCCTGTATATTGATGCTGTGTATAACAAACATGTATTGATTGAAATGTACTGATATTGAGGACACAGCTGATGACAGTGAACATGCCATCTGTAGTTGTGCTCTGTATTGCAGTGAATTGGAAATGGCTTTACCTTGGCAGGGTGTGTGTGTGTGTTCTCAAATCTAAATGATAATTGCTGATCTATATTTTTGCAGATGTCATGTTCTTAATCCGACAACAGTACATTATGATGATGATGTAGAATAATATCACTTATCAGAAGCAGATAGTCCAGTTTGGCAGAGACAGATGTTTTATTCTCCTCGCCTGAAAGATTACCATAAACATCTTTTATTGCTTTAGCCATGAAGAAAAAAAACCGAAGCATTTCTCTCCTATTCCAGGATTGATCATTATTTCACTAAAGTATCTCTCAACTGAATCTGTGGATCGAACTGGAGACAAGTGATGAATACTCTCTTGCCTTAAAGATTATGATTGCATTCTTCATTGTTCTTTTAGGCATCTAGATAACTGGCTGCTTTTCAGTTTTCTTTGAAAACCGTGCATTCAAGTGCAAACTCGGGACAGTACGTAAAAGTCAAGTTCAGCTGGTGTTTACATAAAAAAAATGGGGATTTACAATGGACTCTCAATGGCCATAAAAACATGCATCCACTTACACTGGAAACTTGCCATTATAAATGCATTTTAAGTATTCAAAATGTGGACATGTGACTTAATGTGTTCTCTGATTAATAGTGCAACACATTTTCCAGCTTGTCAGGATGTCATGCTGTCTGAATTTGTTAGGTTGTTTGTTCATGTTTTGGACCATCCAGTATAAATTTTTTCCATTCCAGGCTGCCATTCAGCATTATGATGAGGTCATCAATAGCTTGGAGTGTACACGAGAGCTGCAGAAACAGTTTATTGCCATTAATAATGAGGTAAGACAGAAACTGCTTGAGCTGTGTCAGGGTTTCAGATTATTTAAACAGCTCTTGTTGTGACAGTCATATAATAGACATGCTTACTGTCATGCTAGCTGAAATATCAAGAAAATAAAACTGAATTTTGACTTGATGAGTAAAAAGTTCCTAAACTGGATACTGTGCATTATAATATTTTAGCATAATTAAATTTTTGCTATTCAATTCAATTCAGCTTTGTGGTATTGCACCGTGGTTGATCTGTAAGGGAGCATTTTATTTACCTCTATCAGCCTATAATAATAGAGATATTGGGATTTGTTATATTTAGGGGGATAATCATAGCTTGGGGCGGGAGAATGTCCCCCAGCAACACTGGCTTCATACTGTGCCAGAATTAAATGTGTGGGGGTTAGGCGTGACTTAATTTAATCAAATATAGTTGGTGCAGGCAATCATGTTTCAAGTGTTTTATGTTTACCAGTACAATTAAAGTTTGATTGGTAGTGGAGTATTTGAAAAAGGGCCTGTAAAAAAGCCTTTAGGTTCCACTTCACAGTTTTTGTATTTTGCACAGGGATGAATTTCTAAATTAAAAGTGAATCACAATATTTGAACAATGGGATCTTGTGTTATATAAAATAGAATCCAGGAATGCTTATGTTGGTGCGAATTAGTTTTGTTAAGCAGTTTCTGCAGTTATCAAGCTTAGTATGATTTCCAAAGGGTTCAGATGAGAAACAATGCGCTCTGAATTAATGCCAGGTGTTAAAAAGCAAACGTGTATAAAATGTTTGTGATGAAATTACAAAATGTTTAGCAGGTCAGATTTTATTACAATTTTGTCTTGAGAAAGGCAAATTAAGGTATTTAAATCTCTCTCTGAGTTTAGTGGTAGGAAAATTTGTCAGAACAGGGATAGGAGAAAAAATCAGAATTTTGGCTATTTGTGAAGCATTTTTGCTAGTTCACAAACTAGATTTAAATGGGTGTGGAAGAATTCTTACTTAAAAATATAATACCATAAGCTAGACAAAGAATTTTATTTTAAATCGTAAGAGATGAAAATGGTCTTAATATTAGGCAGTTTTCACTGCAAAGATTGAACCTTATGTGAATAACATTGTTCAAATTATGGTGATCCGGCTTCAAATTTGGTTGCTGTTACTAAAAGTAGAATAAAAAAACTTGAAACTGTGTCTTCTCAAAAACTGCTAAACAGAATTTTTCCAAATTTGATAGAAAGAATGCTCTTTCAAATTTGTCCAAATGATACCAATCCACCATTAAATATGGCCACCATTGCTAAAAATAGAAAAACTGTTAAATGATTTCTCACAAATTGTTGAACAGAATTTGATCAAATTTTATGGAAAGCAAACCTGTCATGAAAGTCTTTAAGATTTGTTCTAATAGTGTTGATTCACCATTAAATATGGCCACTATTACAAAAAAAATAGAAAAATCGTGAGGCAACTGCTCAACAGTCTGATTTGATTTTGACCTAAATTGGAACAAGGGCTTAGGGACTGTTCCATGTAAACGTACATGGTACCCAGGGAATGCAGTTTTTAAAAATTATATGCCAGTATACTCTCGTTGCTCAAAGAGTTCATGCAAGAATGATACTAAATTCTAAACTGCATCTATGGGTGCCTACCCCCCCCCCTCCCCCACTGAAAGATGGCTTCCCTGGGTGCCAAGTATGTATTACTGGAACAGCCCTTGTATCATCAAGTGTTCTAGCCAGATGTTTCTTAAAGAGGGGAGAAGGTAAGGGCACTTGTTACCGAAATCACACTTTTCTCAAAAAGTGGCTTTTGTTGGGAGTCATGATGTCAAATTGATATTTTATAATTTTACGATTAACATTTTCATACGATATTTTCTTCTCAGATTGTAATCAAACAATTTATGAAGAAAATAAAATATATCAAATGTAGCAATATGGACATTGTTTTTTTGTTGTTTTTTTGTTAAATAAAAAATAAAGATGAAAAGAGCGAGCTAACAAATTACATTTTGTGTAGTGGTCTTATTACCTTGTATGCATTATCATTAAGTGATAACATGTCAGCAATATACATGTTCACAACAATAATGATTAAGTAAACATAATTATTAGGGAACAAAGAAAATAGTCTAATTATTGGGATTATTGAATGACTCTAATTATTTGGGTTATTGAATGACTCTAATTACTGGGGCTATTGAATGACTCTAATTATTGGGGTTATTGAATGACTCTAATTATTGGGGTTATTGAATGACTCTAATTATTGGGGTTATTGAGCGGTTCTGCTTTGCAACTTTATTTTCCCTCAATTTCAATCTGGAGAAAGTTGACATTTTTCACTCTGCATGATTGTACCATATGTGTACACCCTGCAAAGAACCATATTAAAATGTTTATAGTTATATTGGATTTTTTTGGTAAGAAAATTGGTTTATGCCTGGAATATTTAGGTTTTGATGCTTAAAAGCTATGTCATCTTTAGGCTTAGTGAACTTGAAACAGACGTTTCTAATCCAGACTGCTTGCAGTAATACCCTTTGATCTTAAAGATAAGCTCAGGTTAGGACATTCTGAGTAGAATGTGATCTCAGTAAATTGACCAAGTGATTCAGGTTTGAAAAACAATTAAAAAAAACTAATTCATCTAATGAGGCATGTGAAAATCAATGTTTATAAAGATGCACAATTTGAATTTCAAGAAGGCAGAGGGGCACACAGAATGGGGCGGGACACTTCTGTTTCTTTCTAGCTGGAACACTGATCAAGATGTTGGACAATATTAAAAGTGTATGGGAGCAATGCATATTAATGAGGTGATATTGCACTGGATAAGCTAGGCTTGTTGCCACTTGACATCCAATAATACCGCAGTAGTCATCTTGAAAACCTTTTTATCACTACAACTCCTGAAGTGAAAGTCATATCAACATGGGGTTTTCACCAGAAGACTTCTTATAATGTCTTGTTTGTCCTAAATGAAAAAGGTTCTGCTAGGACATTCAACATGGCCACCACAGTTGCCATCTTGAAAATCTTGTTAGGCTACTCCGGAGGAATAGATGGTCAAATGAACATGAGGATTTCACTAAAATATATCGTATGATGTCTAGTTGGACTTGATTGCAAATGGTGCCAATCTGACATCCATTAAGACTGTCACTGCAGCTATCTTAAAAATCTTGTTATTGCTTCTCCTAAACGAAACATGGGATGTCCACCAGAAGACTTCTAATGATGTCTGGTTGGTCCCAAATGAAAATGATTCTGCTTGGACATCCAATATGGCCGACAGTGGCCATTTTGAAAATCTTAATGCTGCTTCACCTGAATCGATGGTCATATCAGTGTGGGGTTTTTCGAAAGACTTCTTAATGTGTCTAGTTGGTACTAAATGAAAATGGTGCTGATCTGACATCCAATATGGCCACCACAGGGACCAACTTGAAAATCTTGTTATTGCTACTCCTCCTAAATGGAAAATGATATCAACATGGGGTTTTCACCAGATGAGTAATTATGATATCTGGTTGGTCCTGAATGAAAATGGTGCAGATCTGATCTCAAATATAGTTGCCACAAGTAACATACTGAAAACCTTGACACTAATTTCCTGAATAGATGGTCATATCAACATTGGGTTTTCACATAAAAAATCTTCTAATGGTGTCTGGTTTGTCCTAAATGAAAATGGTGCTGATATTACATCCAGTATGGCTGCTACAGTGGCTAATTTGAAAATCTTGTCACTCAAGAATATCAGAGATGGTTTCAACACTCAGCAGTTAAATATAAGTAGTGGTCTTATCTTGAATACCCGGAAATTCTTTCAGAGAATGTCAGCCCCTTCAAGGGACTCTTGTTTTCAAATGAAGGGGAGGAATTTCCCCCTTAAATGATCAGTTCTAGAATAGACTGCCAAACACTGAACAATGGTCTCGGATCCACTCATTGGTGATGGGTTACAAGTGAGATGGCAGATAAGGAGTAACTGAAATATGCATGGAAATATGTCCACTCAGTCCCTGAGACCAGCTTAATTGTACTTAATGACAAGTTTAAATTTCCAAGGTAATTGCTGGAATACTAGGTGTATATGATACAAAAGTTGATGTCATGAAATGGGTCTTGAGTTATTAAAAAAAATATTTCAAGATAAAATAAACAAAACTTGAAGTTGTACTTGTATCATTTACAGTTAATAAGAAACAGATAATATTGCTAACAATTTACTGGATCATAAGTTGCAAAAAATATTAAAACTTAAATTTTAAAGCAAAATGTTAAAGACATCCCCAGTTTTTCCCCGTTTCCACAATGTGGGTGTCATGATCAGTTGCCGTCATAATACCCATTTCCTCCTTGATGTTAAAGTTCCTGAGAAAGCATAACAATATACATTCAAAACCATGCAGAGATCCTTGGAATGAAATGAATTATAAATTCTCGATATTTTTTTCAGCATGTCTGGGATTTAATATTCACTGTTACTTCCCAAAATCAGTCCAATTTTATGCCAACAACCTTATTTGACCTCGCATGGGATGTACATTTGTGAACCTAATTTGAAATACAAATCATAATAAAAGAAGCAACAAAAAAAAATTCCAACATTGTAAAAAAAAAATTGTTAATTGGTTCAGTGTCATTGGCCTAGAATTTTAAAAAAATTTGTTGTAGCCAGAAGGACTTGTAGATGGAGAAATTTACTAGTTCTGCTGAATCTTCACTTGTCCTTCCACAAAACAATGTTGGACACATACCTAGATTAACAACACTTTTATTTCGTAAATATCACAATCATTCATAATTTAGAAGTACAAATCTTGCTTTAGAAAACCACCAAGGTTACTTGAAAATATTCACTACAAGTTCGGAAGAAAAACAATGACTGATTCTCCAGAAATTAACTGTAAAAAAGATGACTCATTCAACATTTTTTAGAGCCTTGTCATCCAGAAAGAAAAAAAACAACATCTAACCTAATAAGAGAAAATGAGAAAAAGACTTCATTCACACTGGTCATTACATATTGTAACTTGACAGACTGACAATTTAAGGCAGTACCTATTGTGCTACAGTGAAAGCAGGATGAGATGATCTCTCATTACAGCTGTGTAGGCATTGTGTAGGTTTTCATGTATCTCCATGATGCTAATCTTTTAAAGACATAATGGTTAATCATAATAGGGATTTTAGTGACCATGGCACTACACTGGCAGTTTGACAAGTTCATAGGTCTGGTTTAGTCTTGTAGTCTGAGTTTCCTCTGACCTTTCCTACCCCATTTTAGATATTCGGACATTTATGTTGGGGTGTGGGGTCAGATCTCATTGCCTATTGAAAAGTTGGTATTCACTGAAATCGCACAGTGTCGGCATAGGGTATCCACTTACTACTGGGCCTATCAAACTTATATGACCTTACATAAAGCCTACTTGCATAAAATTGATAGGAAGATAATTTATCTTGTCAGAAATTGCAAGTATAACATTATGTCTTGAATTCATGGACAGATTCATCAGGCAGAGATAACACGTCGGTGCAGTTTTTGTTAGTATCACATAACTACTGCATTGACATGCTCTCGGAGTGATGAATATGACTTTTTCCGGGTTGCCGCAACAGCGACAGGTTTCTGGTGGTGGTTCTCCAAATAAATGTGTTGAAAATTATGCATCTTTTAGTTTTTTTAAAAACATTACATGACTTTTATTTAATATTTTTTGATTTTTTTTTTTTTTTACAACAATGTTGGAAAGGGGGTGTTTTGTAGGTATCATGTGACTATTGGACCTCTGATATCATAGATATGTAGGCTGCAAGGTTTGGGTTGTCATATGACTAGCAATGCAAATGGAGAGAACCAGGTCGTATTTTGTCAGCGCAGTAGTTTCATCTTGTCTATCGACAAATTAAAGACTTAACAAATGTTATACTCACAATATCTGAGAAGATAAATCGTCTTCCTATTGATTTCATGTGGATAGGGCTTGATAAAAGGTTGTTTAAGTTTGCTAGGCCCAGTAGTAAGTAGCTACCCTATGCTGACACCGTGTGGTTTCAGCAAATTCCAACTTTAAAGTAGGCAATGTGCTCAGACCTCACACCCCAACATAAATGTCGAAATATCTAAAATGGGGTAAGAAAGGTCAGAGGAAACTTGGACTAACAGTCTTTGACATTCAGCTTTACCTTATAAATCTAACAAAAGCGGTAAAGATTTATACAGTCGGGTTTTGAAACGCGATTTGTCAAATTCTCATTTGTTCATACCCTCTAAGTGAGCAATTGAATCTTGGGGATTTCTGTGATTAGCTCCAAGACAACTTCGACATTGATCATTCAGATTTTCAAAAATTACATATGATAGTGTAAACAAACGCTGACTGGTGGCAACTAAAACTTGACTAGCCATCAGACTATTAAAATTATAAAAACTACTAGTCCGCCAGAAAATTTACTAGCCTTGGGCTTGTGAACTACCGCTTATTTTGAGCCCTATGTCAGAATGTTACATCTTGGGATCTTATGAAAAATTGGCAATTGCAGATATTGTATTAAGCAGTGTTTATTTTATGACATACATTTCCTACATATTTACAATAGCCTGACATCATACAAAGCACATGGTTTTGTTTGAACTGCAGACAAAAAGGATATATCCCTACATTCTTGCTACAGTTAAGTCTCTGTAAACAACCATTTCTGCATTGAATTTTTGCTCACTAAAGATGGAAGATAGTATAAATAGCTATAAATTAGTTAATGGTTTCAAATTACATAGTATTTTTGCTTCAGATTTATGTGGAAACAGTTTAAGTTGCACAAACTTGAGATTTTCCAGCTGCTGTTAATGCTGGATAACCAGTTTCTGTTTTTGTCAGTGAAAGTTTCTGATATTGGATTGAGGATGATTTCATAAGTCATTTTTTCAGCGAAGAAAGATCATTGTTGTATGCAATCAGTACTAGTAAAAACATCCTGTTATTGCAATATTATATAGCCAAGATGTAACATGTACCTTCATACTCATGTACAAGTCGGATCCAACTGCAAACTGCATAGTCCCAGACATTGGCATAATGTGCTTGCAGCTCTGGGTTTCTTCAGTTTGTTAGGAGTAATGAGTAGAACAAACAACACAGACCCTGATCTGCTGATGCATTATGGAATGGCAGATCAAGGTCTATGTTGTCTGCAGTTTGACCTGATTTCTAAGTGAGTATATTTGGTACCACACTCCACGGTTCCTAGCTTTGTGTTTATTAATTGATCTGCATCAGATTTTTAAATGTAAATAAGATTCATAGCCATTGGTTTGGGGATCGTTTCATAAATGTAATTGTTACAGGAAAAGTCAAAAATGGCCATACATGTGACAGACCCAGGATTTCAAACCAGTAGATTTACATATTTTGATGAGTAGATTTTTTTATTAGCATAAATTTTACACGTTTTAAGGGGATTTAAAACTAAACAAGTACATTTTTTGCCATAATATGTATTCTTTTCATACTATGTTAAAACAGCAAGTTTTGAACATGAATCAGATGGAAAATGTTACAAAATAATAACTAATTAATACGAGTCAGTATATTGTCAATTAATGAAAAATGAAGGGTTGTTTATCTTATAGTTCACTGCAAAGATTTTTTAAAAAATCCAATAGCATTTTTAGTTTCCTTCACAAGATCACAGTCTGGTGACCACTGATGACGTTCATTATGATTATTAAGCTTCACACTTGACAGAATCTCAATAGTTCTCTGGTCCAGACTTCCCCTTGAATCACTTTGTATTTTGTGAAGAATGTTGCTTGGCATGTACATGTAAGGTTGACGACTGCTCTCCAGTACTCCTCCAAGCTATTCTTTCTCTTCATGGCTCAGATTCAAAAATCTGTGGCAAGTTTCACCACTGTAACACTGTAAATACAAAAAAAAATTGATTTAGACTTGAAATAAACTATGAAAAAATACATGATGTATTTATGCTTTTATGAATAATTAATCCAAACTTAAAAATTAATTCTCTTGTAATATATTTTTAACTGATATTTTTATCTAGGACTTGAACTTAATTAATGTGCATGAAAACTCCAAATAGTTATGAATTACAACATATGCATACCTTTAAAACACACAATGCAAACTCAAGACCTTTGCTACTCGCCTGCACACACCTAAACTCTGTTATCCAAACATATTTGAACTTCTTGTAATATTTCTTAGTCGGTGGTTTCTTTGCATTTGGCATTTTGACATGAATTAAACAATGAATGTAAGAACTGTCTTTAAATATTCATCTTAAAACATCATGAACAATACAATAACAATTAAACAAGACAAAAAATCAAAATACTTACGCTAGTGTGTCTGCCAAAATCAATTTTTATGGTCAGCCTCTGCATTTTATCTCCTCTCTGCCAAAGGTTGGCTGATTTTCATCAAAGACTCGGAAGACATCATGGACCACCTTTGATGCCTTTATTACTTATAACACCTCAAAAAACGCCCACATTTGGCCTTGAACTCCCCAAATTACAACAGTAAGGTAATTGGTTAACAGCTTGCTGTGTATGCGTTAGCTGTTCTTTACCAATTCTAATCCTATTACTCTGCCACATATCATGGCATCTGTCGCTGTACTGGTGGAAACATGACTGGTCCCCAGTAGACTGGTTCTGGCTGGTTTTGCTGATGTGTTCATAGAAAGTGTAAAAATGTGATGTTTGGGGTTTTTATTCAATTTAAAAAAAAATTCTTTCAGTTGTCAAAAGTGGTAGATTTCAAGGATAAAATGGTATGTCCAGTAGACAGCCTTTAAAACTGTATTTTTGGCCCACCACCAGTAGAATCACATATATGAATGGCTATTACATGTAATGAACTTAAGTAACAGCATCCTGTTGATTTCATATTAGATACCTGAGATGTAACGTGAACCAAAGTTCACAGTACCTTGGTATAGTGTCATTTGTTACAACTCGTGGTTGGAAATCAGAAAACTTCCATGTATTACAAAGTGTTTGTGAGAAAACGTACTCAGATATAAAACACAAACTAAGACCTTCATTTTTGTTTTATATTATCTTGTGCAAAAATTCATATTAAAGTGCGCTCGCCTTTACAGATCACTCACACCTCTCACCTCTGTCTTCGTGAGTTCGAGTCTTGGCTCGACTAATATGGGTATGTGAGAAAGCTTGTCAATAGCTTCCTGTGGGTCGGTGGTTCTTCCCGTGTTCTTCCTACACCAAATATACTGGTCAACATGTGCTGAAAAATGGCGTTTAACACCCCCCACCCCCACCCCCAATAAACCTAATCACATTAAAGTGGAACCTGTATACTTTGGCACCTGAGCAAGTTTGATATTTGATTGTGGCCAAAATAATGGGTTTACTTTACATTCCTCATCATGGATTATCCATGGCATATTCTGGCTTACTGACCATTCAGCCTAATAGTTTTGTCCCTCTGGTGGCTGGTTTACTCATCTTCAGCTGTTTCCCTAATACATGCAAAAAATAGGGTACATACTGTACACATTGCACATAAATTGATGGGTCACACCAAGATACTTTGGTACGACATAACAGAATGATACAGTAAAAGTGTGTTTTACATCACATTTCTTGTATTAAAGAAAAAAGACATTTGAATGGTAGTGACATACTGTATCTGTAAGAATAACACAAAAAAGTTTTAAAATGTCCCAGCTTACATTAATTATATAGGAGACAATGATGTAATGAGACATTGATTACTTGCAGTAACCAAAGTGGGAAAGAAAAACCCTTGCCATGGGTGTAACAAAGGACACAGAAATTTAAATTACTAAATTAAGAGTAATAACCCAATAAAACTACACAGCAAGGATGAAAACAAATTCTGTCAGCCTAAATGTTAAAAGTTAATGATTATTCATTTGGAAAGTCATCTAGTTTGTTTCATACTCTCAAGTGAAGAAGCAGAAATGCATCCTGTTATATCTTGAACCAAATAATGACTACAGTTTTCATATACTGATCCTAATGTTTGATATAGTAAATAAGATTGGTTCTTCGGTGCCTCTCATCACACAGTGACAACAACAAATATATATTTTCAATGATGTTGCTAAAAGTATAGGATACAAATCCCATTGGTGTCCTGCGTTGATCTTTTGGTGAACCCAAGAAGTTACTTTTTTACGCAATACCTATGATGAATGAATTATACCTAATCAGGTGTGTTGAAATTAAGAAACATTGGCAATTTTAAGAACAATAAAATGTTTGGAAAACTTTGAGATGTAACATGAATTTTTATGACATAAAATTGTGTATCATACAGGATGTACTTGTAATTGGCAATATAGCAGGTTTAGTCTGGTGTGTTGTATAGATCTGTGATTCATATATTTTTGATATTTGTGTTTCAGGCAGAGAAGCTGCAAAAGAAGCAGGCTAAGAAGGAGAAGATGGAGAAGCAGGCTGCCAAGATCAGGCGTACCCGTGAGGTCCTGGCTCTGCAGAACCTTCTGGACAACATGGGACCAGAGACGGTCAGACATGATTTCCAGACGGGGAAGCACGGAGCTGTGGTGAGATCATCATCTCGTGCCATTTAACTTGCCTGGATAAAATTGCAGATCTTGTCCTGTACCCCTAGAGCTGCAGTTTTGGCTTCAGTTTCACTAAATTTTTTCTCAAATTGAGATTTTGCTTTATCTTATGATATTTCTGACAATAATGGGATTTTTGTGAGAGGTAGAGACAGTACAGGTGATGAAAAGCGGTTGGTTTCAAAATCTTATACATGGGAGACCTTTAATTCTCAAAAAAATGAGCTGAGGAATTCCACAAATTTGAGGTAGTATTTAATTTTTGCCTCAGAAATAACACAAGACTAATGTTGGGAAAATGTATAAAAAAAAGGCCCAAAAAAATTTTGGGTAGGCAGATAGTTGTTAAATTTTTTTCAACATTATATATAAATCAAATAATATTTCAAGTGCTTCAAAGTACTGGGCAAAACAGGCTCAATTAGATGCATAAATCAATTTCGGCAATGTGATTTTGGGGTGGTGGGGAAAAAGTGCTAGGGTTGGCTACAAGAAACGGGCAGGCGGCTGACCGGAAACACACTTTTTTGGGGTGGCCTAATATGTCTACATTTTAATCTTAATGCTTGCTTAATGTTCAAGGAAAAAAAAACTTGTAATTCCAAACCAAGCAATAAGAAAGATGCTAGGGCTGAAAGGGTTAGTAAATTCCTTAACCAGTTAACCATAATACATTAATCAAACTAATCAATTAATCATAGTGGGAAACACCTCATGTATAGAGTGTAAACTGGCAAGAATTACAGCTTAATCAAAATTTTTAGTTTCTAAAATCTGGTGAAACATGCATCTTGCACTTTAAAAGGTTCTGTACTCCATAACCTCAGGGTGATAAAAATTTGTAGCCATTTCGGAAATGGATGGAGACCAAATATTTTGGAATGAAAACTCTTGAGGTCTCCAGTATATCTTTATGATGGCATGACTGTGAGACCATGTGAGATTATGGTATGAGCCTGCACCTGTTGTGCTTTCTGCATTGCTATTTTTTACTTTAAACTTGGTTACTGCTGCTTAGAGTAAAAGGAAAAAATTGAAAGACATTGAAAACCACTTAACCAAATCTGGACCAACTTTAAGGCATTATAGCATCAAGAACTTTTCAGTTTGTAAAAATGATGTGCACCCATCATCAAATATCAGTGCCAAAAATTGAGAAACCTTTGAACTATTTGAATGCAGCTTAATGATTTTAGACCAAATTTGATAGAGAGCTGTTAATAGAGCTGTTCACTGTTACATTTTCGCAGCAGTTTCCTGGGAAAATTCCACCAAAATACAGGCTGCAGTTCAAGATATTGATTTACAGGCAAAGTCTTTCTGCAGATATGCAGTATGTCAGAATTCTGCTCATTTATTAGACTCGTCAACTCTATGATGGAAACGCTTCAGAATGCTCTATTGCATGAATTCAACCATTCGTATGATCATGAATGAGGCCATTACATGTAAAATCTGCAGTTTTGTTGTGAACTTGATAGGATGTATGATCACTCTAAATAACAGATGAGATGATCTTGAAAAATAACATCAAGATGAGCTCCAGGAATTTGTGAGGAGCAGCTGATTGGTGGACATAATACGTTAGAGGCAACCACATACACACCAGTTGTCAGTGTTAAAGGGCTTGAAGTTTATCGAAGTTTGCTAGCCTGCGGCTAGTAAATTTAGCATTGGACTAGTTCATATTATATTTGTAAGCCTGTCTTGAGTTGGGCTTATTATGTTGTGCTGTATGTCTGTCTTCCATCTGGCCATTAACATTTGTTTGTTCAGCCCATAACTTTGTAATGGTTGGAGATTTTCAAGTCACATGCAATGGTTGGAGATTTTCAAGTTGCATATCAGGCTCCCTGTCTCTAGTTCAGTCTGCAATGGCTGATTTGGATACACAAGACCACTGGTGAAAAGTGAAATAAAGGAATGGGATTCATGAGCACTCTGACTAATTAGTGGGATGGTCTGAAAATAGAAATGAAGATCAAAGCATTGAATTGTGGTCTTGCATCTGGCAGTTCGTTTAAACTGTGGTTGGTCTGGAAAAAGAGGGGTGCGGGAGAGGTGTCAGCTGAGTAGAGGACCAGCAATGCTAGAGCCTAGAAATAACCACATAGATACTTGTGAGGTTCTTCATAACTTTTGAAGTTTATTTCAATACTAGTATGACAAACTACATAAAGGGGGCTTAATTTACCAATAGGGATTTGGCAAACTACTGATAGAGCTATGTCCAGGTGAACAGTTTTAAAAATGGTTTTATAAAATTGCTGCCATAACAGAAAGTATAAAATCCTTTTATTGACTTGTCAAAAGCATGCTTAACCCTTTTGCATCGGGATACGACTCCAGTCGTACTTTACCTTTGCCAGTGGGATACGACGCCGGTCGTATGTTCACTATATTCCGTTACCAACTTTGCAGAAACGTATTTTTAACTGTATAAAACATCATAAATTTATGTGTACTCTTTTGAAAAGAAGAAAATAAAGGTAGAAGGTACACATAACATTACCAGATTGTGTTTAAAAGATGCCAAAACTGGCAAAAATTCTATTTCAAAATAGAGTTCTAACGTGCGGAGATAAAAAAAAATGGCAGTCATATTCTGAAGAGGGAAGTGAAGACAGTTATGTGCTTGCTGAATTAGTTGAAAATAAAGACCATTTCGTGTGGAAAATTGACATTCTCGGTAGCGGGGATCGCCATCTTTACTTCTTCAAAATGAACGGAGCTGATGATAACTGGTTATTTGAAATTTGATTTCAAACATGACTTAATGTGTGGAGATCAACATGGCAGACAGCGCTGAAAGAGCAAGGTACGGCAGTGATGTGGATGCCGATTTTGATGAAAATATAGATCATTTTGTGGGGAAAATTTTTGTTTTAGGGAGTGCAGATCGTGAGCTTGACTTTGACTAAATGAACGGAGATGATGAGAACTGGTTAGTAGAAAATTTGATTTAAAACTGAATTTTAATGCGTGTAATTCGAAATGGCGGACAGTACTGAAGCGACCGTGATGTTGATACCAATTTTGATGAAAATATAGACAATTTTGTGGGGGAAATTTATATTTAAGGCAGTGGGGATTGTGGGATCGTGATCTTGGTTGCATCAAATAAACTGAACAGATGATAAATAGTTAATTGGTATTTTTGACTCGGATATTGACGATGATGAAGACGTGGATGCTTTTCAAGCTAACTGGACATTTTGACAACTTCACTTCTCATAAAGTTCGCACATATACCAATGTTGGGTGTGTGCATAATATTATGAAATTTTACTGCATCCCTGGAAATAGACCAAAATACACCCAATATAACTCTGATATTATTACATTAAAATTTATTGTGGAATAAAAACACTGAAGAACCAAAATGAAAAGTTTTGTTGCCTTACTAGTAAGGATTATTCTGTTTGTTCTCCAATTCTCATGCGAGTAAATTTAATAAAATTGTAATAACTTTAGATATTCTTGATGGATATTTATTATATTTTATCACCTTCTTAAATGGCATAAAATTCCCCGCATTTCATACATTTACATTACATATAGGAGGTAAAATGAATATTGCAAATAGGAAAATTGCATTGAAAGTAAGTTATTAACCCTTTGACAGCGGGATACGACTCCAGTCGTACTTTACCCTTGCCAGCGGGATACGACTCCGGTCGTATGTTCACTAGATTCCCTTACCAACATTTGCAGACACGTGTTTAACTGTATAAAACGTCATCAGTTTACGTGTACTCTTTTGAAAAGAAGGAAATAAAGGTAGAAGGTACACATAGCATTGCCAGATTGTGTTTAAAAGACCCAAAAACTGGTAAAAATTTGATTTCAAAATCGAGTTTTAACGTGCAGAGATAAAATATGGCGGTCATATTCTGAAGAGGGAATTGAAGAGAGTTATGTGCTTGCTGAATTAGTTGAGAATAAAGACCATTTCACGTGGAAAATTGACATTCTAGCCAGTGGGGATCGCTATCTTTACTTCTTCAAAATGAACGGCGCTGATGATAACTGGTTATTTGAAAATTTGATTTCAAACACGACTTTTAATGTGTGGAGATGAACATGGCGGACAGCGCTGAAACAGCAATTTACGGCAGTGATGTGGATGTCGATTTTGATGAAAATATAGACAATTTTGTGGGGAAACTTTATGTTTTAAGCAGTGCAGATCGTGAACTTCATTTCGACAAAATGAACGGAGATGATCAGAACTGGTTAGTAGAAAATTTGATTTCAAAACTGAATTTTAACGTGTGTAATTCAAAATGGCGGACAGTACTGAAGCGGTCGTGATGCTGATACCGATTTTGATGAAAATTTAGACAATTTTGTGGGGGGAAATTTATATTTTAGGCAGTGGGGATCGTTATCTTGGTTGCATTGAAAGAACTGAACTGATGATAAATAGTTAATTGGTATTTTTGACTCGGATATTGACGATGATGAAGACGTGGATGCTTTTCAAGCTAACTGGACATTTTGAGAACTTCACTTCTCATAAAGTTTGCACATATACCGATGTTGAGTGTGTGCATAATATTATGAAAATTTCCTGCATCCCTTGAAATGGACCAAAATACACCCAATATAACTCTTATATTATTACATTAAAATTTATTGTGGAATAAAAACACTGAACCAAAATGAAAAGCTTTGTCAACTTACCAGTAAGGATTATTCTGTTTTTTGTTCTCCAATTCTCATGCGAGTAAATTTAATAAAATTGTAACAACTTGAGATATTCTTGATGGATTATTACTATTTTGTCACCTTCTTAAATGGTATAAAATTCCCCCCATTTCATACAATTACATAGAGGAGGTAAAATGAATATTGCAGATAGGAAAATTGCATTCAAAGTTAGTTATTACAAATAAATGTAAAGCATTTATTTTTGCTTACATAACTTTACTTTCAACTGAACTTTTACGTCTGAAAATTTTCAGTCAAAAAATATATGACCTTGAGGAAAATTTTATGCTTTTTAAAATGGTATACAACATTGAAAAATAATTTCAAAAAATTGTCCTGTAAAGCCAGATTTACCAACGTCTCTGCATTCTCTCCTGCTGCTACACCACTGACTGAAAAATTTCCAGTTCTATACAACTGCCTGTCTGAATGGGCTTCAGTATGAAAAGGGTTAATAAAAAATGTAAAGCATGTTTTTTTGCTTACATAACTTTACTTTCAACTGAAGTTTTACATCTGAACATTTTCAGTCAAAAAATATATGACCATAAGGAAAATTTTATGCTTTTTAAAATGGTATGCAACAATGAAAAATAATTTTTTAAAATTGTCCTGTAAAGCAAGATTGACCAACGTCACTGCATTCTCTCATGCTGCTACACCACTGACTGAAAAAATTTCCTGTTCTACACAACTGCCTGTCTGATTGGCCTTCAGTATGAAAAGGGTTAACAAACTTTAATTCAATGTGTTGGATTATTCTGGTATCACAACTTTTCAGCTCAAGCCTGGAGGTTTGACTGATGTGTGAACACTGAATAATCAGATGCCAGAATTTGAGTCGAGTCTGAGTTTGGCCAGGACAGATACCCGGCCAGTTGCGATTATGGTTAGATTTTAGTCATAAAGCAGCGTTAGCATTCCTGAGCTTATTTCAGCCTCTTGGTTTGTGTGTCTGTAGGATCTTGTAGTGTACAGTTTTTGTTTTTGTTTGTTTCTAGGTGCTAACAGAGGAGAATCTGGATCAACTGGATGAGTTGTACAAGTTGATAAGTGCAACAAGAGATGGGGAAAGGGATTATCGTGAAACTCTGACTTCAGCAGCTGAGCATATTGTCAACCTGTTGGATGCCCGCGAGAAGGATGTGACTGGCACAACCTACAAGGAGCTGAAGGAACTTATTGACCTGATCAATGGGTGTGGTTATTTTGACAACTTTCCCTACAAAGATGACAAGGAAGACATCAAGGAGAAAGAGTATGGCCTTGTTGAAGGTCAGGAGCCCAAATCAGAGAATGACCTCACCTCCTACCAGCAGGAATTGGAACCAGAAATTCCCATGCCCCAACGTATACAAAGTCAATCAAACAAACTGATAGAAGAAGTGAGGTCCCAGGAAGTGGAATCAAGGGAACTGAAGAAAATGGCTGCTGAAGCAGACTTGTTTTTCTCATCAACACAAGCATATCAGCATCATGCCCCTCCCCAGGCAGCCCAACCCCCCCAGCCCCAGCGTCAAAGGCAGAGGCCTATACAGGAGATAGTCTCATCTGTGCAGGGCAGCTTTAACTTCCTTCAGGAATCCACCATTGACATGGAGTGTAAGTATTTTTTTAGTTTTCCGTTTCCACTTATCATCATAGCATTAAGCAGTTTCTGCTGCCAATAATCAATTTCTCAGTCATAAGGATGCAAAAAGGTGTGCCTTCACAAAATTGCTTCAATATTTATAGTAACCAAGTGCTTACAAGGCTGTCAAATGAATGAATAAAAGTGAAACTAGAAAACTCCAGCATATCTCCATCACTAAATGGAATTAAGTCGATAGTAAAAGGTCAATAGAGCTTTAAAAAAAATTTTTTAAAGCATATTCACCGAGTTAAGATTACTCGAACTTGAAACAAAGAATTGATTCCATTAATGAGTGATTGTATATTTGGTGGGAAAAAATCAGTGGGAATTGTCTTAAGAACTCCATACAGCATTCTTACACAATACACACATCGTGGATTTTGGATTGCCCACTCAATTCCATTGACATGGAAGACAAGGGATTAAGTGTCTACTGCATATGGATGGTTTGTTCAGTACATCTGGTGGATGTACACTATGACTGCTGGATGTTCACTCAGTCTAGTGGAACTGCATCATGGATTTTATTGAGCTGTAGTGGGTTTTATGGAATCCCTCGCTGAATTTATTGCATTTTCCCACAATTTGACACTAAAAAGATGTGAGAAACCCTGATGCTGTAAACCTGACCATGGCAGGTGTTAATTTCATACCATTACCTGTACAAACTATACAGTAGTAACATTGCTTGTGGCATTTGTTAGTGGCCTAGCATGGCATATGTACACACAAATGTGTGTAATGTAGAAAAAGAAGACAAGTTTTAAATTCCTTGTATATCCACCACACTCCTGCCCATGACACAGTGTACATCAGAAAAATTGCCTAGCTACAACGTACATCCCTGTTAATTGACTACATGTACCTGTACCTGTCAGCATATACACATTCGGAAATTTACATACTGTTCTACATCAAGCAGTAACTTTGATGTTCTTACTAAATAAATGATATTTCATAAAAGTGCTTGTTGTACTGGTTATTACTTAGTCATAGTTTCCCTTTAATTTCTATACTAGTTTCCAAACTCCCTTGGAACAAATTATTGAAAGTAGTATGCAAATAAGAAAACGAAAAACCCCATCTTATAACAAATGCACAAGACGTTCGTGTAAGATAGTTATCATTTATTGCATTCATCCTTTAGACAAGATTTGAAACAAGTTTCATCAAATAAACAACTTAATTAAATGTAACAAACGGAATAAATGTCAGACACATGTGGCAATAATAATTTTTGAAAATGAAGATAAACTTTCAGACATGATTTTGACTTGTAGCGATCACAAATGAACATCATACTATTTATACAGTGCATCTATGATGAAGTACAAGGGATATAACGACATGCATGTAATAATTCTTTTTAAAGTTTTCAGTAAGAATAATGTGTCATTGTATATTGACATAATTAAAAAAAGATAGAAAATGTTCTTCTGTAGCTTTATATGTAAACTTAGAAAATGACATTGACTGTTAGAGAGTATGACAGTTTATAAATGCCAGAATTCGTCTACACTGTACTGACAGATGCACTCAATCAGTGGCTGTTCATGTCATTAATGAAGTGATTTTCATTACAAAGGTTACTTTTGTTCACTTTTTTCGTGAATCTATCATCAGGCACCAGCCAAGGAGTGACATTCTTACTTTGAAGTCAGCCATCAAACGTTACCTTCCTGCCTCGAGTCAACAAAGGTCAGTCAGGAAGCACATGTGACACTGGTCAGGACCTTTGAAGTCGAGCTTTGATGTTATTTTTTAGGACCAATGTTTAAAAATAAACATTAACTGCCAGATGAAAATGGGTTTGTTTTGGTTACAAAACTAAACACTATAAATTATTTAATAGCAGTAATACATAACCTACTACTATTGCATTACTTGCCTTTTCTGAAACTCAGATCCCCAGTCTATGGTAATTATTCCCTCCTCCAGTTAGTATTGGAGAGCCAGAATTGAAAAGAACATGATCCCAGTCGGACTCCTTAGTCACAGTCAATATATGGAATACCATCCTCTTTTTTTTACCAGAGTAGGCAATACCAGCTTCTGAAAGTGCAATAAATGAATTATAAAATATATATAGAGTAAACAGAGTTATTGGATAGTTTATAGCTCTACTGGTAATGGACCAGAAGAACTTTGGATGGTCTGTTGTCCGTCGTCCATTAGCACAAGTTTGTTATCGCTACTACTCCTAAAAAACTTGGAGGATTGCAATGAAACTTTACACACACATTCATCCCATGGTCTAGTTGGTCCTGAATAAAAGTGGTGCCACTCAGACATCCAATATGGCTGCCACAGTGGCCATCTTGAAAATCTTGTAATTGCTGCTCCTCCTGAATGGATGGTCATATCAACATGGAGTTTTCACATAAAGACTTATTACAATTTCTAGTTGGTCCTAAATGAAAATTGGGTTGATCTGATATCCATCTTGAAAATCTTTTTTTTTGCTAATCCTCATGATTGAAAAGTAATATTGCCATGGGGTTTTCACCAGAATACTTCCTATGATGTATAGTTACTCCAAAATACAAATGGTGTTGATCTATGAAGAAAATAATAGGCTGAGAGATTTTTGCTTATAATCAACCTTTCAGTGTTAAACAGATTTAGTTGGGAAGAACACTTCAAGATAGAAGCTACTGCCTTGGTCAGGAACTCCATAAAAGGCCCTGCAACAGGGGAGTCTCAATTGATATACAAGATGTGTACCCTCACATCCCCAACTTCCCTCCACCTTGGAAATACTTAAGGTTTTGTCTTGACCAGGAAGTTTTCCAATTTTGCCTATGCCCCCAAAACCTTATCAGAGAGATACGGGTAGTTGCAATCCGCATGAGGTCGTTAGGGATTCCCATCCTCCAGTATTCCGATGACTGGTTAATGCACAACATCCTCACAGATTCTCAGTGACTTGTCCTTCTGTTGTTCGATGGTGACCCGGCTTGGTCTTATCCCAAACCTAGAGAAGTTGGATCTCATCCCTTCTCCGTACTTCATATATGTGGTGATAAATTTCCTTACCAACCTAGGGAGGGTTCGTTTTCCTCCAGACAGGATCAACCAAATCCTGTACCTTATAACTGCTTTCCTGGCTATTACCTTGTCTGCTCACCTTTACCTCTGTCTCCTAGGGACTCTGAACTTGGGTGCAGACTAGGTTTCCCTAGGGAGACTTTACTTGTACCCTCTCCAGTTCCTGCTTCTAGCAAACTGGAGATCACACAAGGATCCTCTTTAATCTAAGATGCCTATGGGATCCAATTTCCACCACCACCTGCATTGGAGGCTAAATCGGGACCTGTTTCTGACCGATGTCACAATTCGCACCCCCAAACACCACTCCTTTTTGTACACGATTCAGTATGGGGTGCACACCTGGAGCCAGAAGAGGTAGTTTCAGGGATTTTGGTCACAGGGGAAAAAGCGACCCTTCATTCAAACAACTTGGAAATGCGGGTAGTTTTTCAAGTCTTATGGTCACCTCTGACAACATGTCAGTAGTCACGTACCTCAGGCATCGGGGAGGTACACATGCTCCTTCTCTTGTGTGGAAATCTGGAATCTCTTCTGATGGGCCCTTTCTAACACAAGTTCACCAGGTGTTCTGCCATTAGGTCTAATCTTCATCTTTCTGATCTCATCAGGTATTTTGGGCAGGTATCTCACTCATTAATGCCTAGATGGAATATTTCATGTGTTCTTTGGGCATTGTCAAATCCCCTTTATGAAACTTTGAGAACCTTACCCTTAAGACTGTTTTCCTGTTCTGGGGATGATCAGGATAGGTTCCTTTGCCCAGTTAGGGCTTTAAGGGAGAAAGAAGTGTTGGAAGGGTATCTTTCTACCTCTTAAAGGTTCGTCCAATATTTCAGCGGCCACTATTTATCAGGTGGATTGTCCTCACTATCAAGTGATTTTATCAGTCCCCCAATGAGAGGGACCTTTCTTCCCTGAGAATTAAAACCCATGAAGTTAGGGCTATTGCTACATCTTGGGCCTAAATGAACCACTCATCTTTGGATGATGTTTTGAGAGCCACCTTCTGGCAGTCTCACACTACCTTTTCCTTTTCATCAAAGTCCAGACATTTTTTATTGGGCTCTATAGTGACGGCTCCACATGTGGCCCAACCTTCTACCAGCCTACAGTACTGAACACTCCTACTATAAGGGTAAGTGCAGTAGCTTTTTCTATACCAGAATTGTTAAGGCCATCAGTCTCTTTCCTAACTGGTAAATTCAGCAATGCAATGGTAGCCGATAATGTATTACTGCCAATAAATGAAGTTTTTGGGGGGGTAAAACTAATTTTAATTATGTAACTTACTTCCTACTGTTGCAAAGATTCCATCCTCCATCCCACTATGATGTCCTGTACTCTGTGTCCAAGTCAAAAGAGAATGGTATTCTGTATGTTGGCTGTGATGAAGGAGGCAGTCTGGGGTCATGTTCATTTAAATTCTGGCCCTCCAGTCCTAATTGGAGGAGGGAATAATTAGCTTGGACTGAGGACTAGAGTCCTGGAAAATTAAAGCATGGCAGTATGTTACGACTAGGGGAAATGTAACAAAAGAAAAAGACTCAAACAAGCTTTCAAGATTTAAATACAAATATTTAATTTCCTAAAATATTAAAATATTAATATTAAAAGTTCGGTTTTAGAGTTTGTCTGCTACGCGGATTTCATCTTCTTGTCAACAGGGGAAATCGGTGGACACAGAACAAAATACAGATATTTAATTTAAAGCCATAATGCTGTTAAGGAATTATGTATCATCTTTTAAATTATAATAGTTTTCATTTGGGTTTATAACCATTGTATTATAATTCCTTAATTCAGTAGCCTACGCTATTGTAATGTACACATGTACATCAACAATGAGTCAGTGTTTATGTCCAGACAAATCAATAATTATGTTTGTAAGTTCAACATAACATTGTGATCACATGATTGACTCATTGGTATCATGCGTGGCCTGGTTTCTGATTGGTTAGAATAACTTGTTTACTGGATAGTGCTAGAACATAGTTTACGAGTCAAGGGTTATTCTCTCATACGCGGTAACAGGCTATATAATGATATTTAATCACTGCGTTCCTCATACTTATAAAGTTACATCAAATAGAAAGAGAGAGGAGAATTATTTATTGTTTGAGATTCGGCTTAGTGGAAAATCTATTCTATACATAGTATAATTTGGATTTAAGTACTATTGTTTAAGGAACTTAACAATACTCTACATTCACAGGAGTTTACCTGGGATCATTCATATTTTGGATTTAGAACTGAAAATCATTGGTATATCATAACATTCAAGACCCATTCATTCAGAACAATCTTTCATTCGGAACATTCATTAAATCGGAACATTCATTCATTCAGAATATTTTGGATTAACTTGTGGATTGTTGAAGTGTATAGGACAATTTAGGACTAATATAGGAAATTCTAAACTGTAAGTTATTTTTAATTCTTTCACTTTGTTTGTTTAAAATATTTTATATTTTAGGAAATAAAATTTGTATTTTAGAAATTGTGAAAGCTTGTTTGAGTCGTTCTTTCTTTTGTTACATTTACCCCTAGTTGCAACCTAGTTGCAACAATGCCAAGATTAAAAATGTTCCAGGAAAGATGGTTAAAAGAGTTCTGTTGGTTACTGTTCTGTTGGTTACTTGCTGACAGTGCAGGAATGTGTTGTCTTGTGTGTGAACAACATACACCTAAAAATGGTCCAAATCCAAGCATCATAGACACAGATCTGCTGGCGCATTATGTGATGGCAGATATGGGTCTATGCAGTTTGCAGCTGGTATAAGCTTATACGCGAGTATAAATGGTAGTCTACCCTCCTAAGACGCCAAAATTCAGGTACTCACGTTATTGCCATGCAAAACAAGTCACACAAGCTATACATGGATGCCATGCAAAACGAGTCGCACAAACTATACATGGATGCCATGCAAAACCAGTCACACAAGCTATACATGGATGCCATGCAAAACCAGTCACACAAACTATACATGGATGCCATGCAAAACAAGTCACACAAGCTATACATGGATGCCATGCAAAACGAGTCGCACAAACTATACATGGATGCCATGCAAAACCAGTCACACAAACTATACATGGATGCCATGCAAAACCAGTCGCACAAACTATACATGGATGCCATGCAAAACCAGTCACACAAGCTATACATGGATGCCGTCAATAAGTGCATAGCAGATAAAACTGCTCATCCCCAAAGCCCACATTAGAACAGTACTATGGCTGGCAAAAGAAAATAAACTAACAGGTAGATTCGCAACTTAAAAACTTACAGGTAGTCTGTATTTATGTATTTTATCTGAAATAAAGCTGTGATGAAAATAATCATAATTCAGATAATTTTAGCCAACCATCAACAAGAAGAATATTATTATAACAATAAATCAGTGCTGTGGTATAATAATAATAATAATAATAATAATAATAATAATAATAATGATGACAATAATGTCTTAATATAGTTGAACTTTATTTGAATTAGTGCTTGTATTTTCTTTCTTTACAAATAAATATTAGTTTTAGACACTCTATCGGCCTTGTTTGCTTTATTATCCCAGCTGCGAATTTGTACCCCCCATTTTTAGTGCTGCACCCACCCAATTTTCAGACATTGGGGGTTCAAAATCACTGATATTTTGTTCTGATGTTGTCCATACACCCATCCATCTGTCAGGCTGTTATCAATTTCGTTTCTACACGATAACTCGTGTTGTTCTCCATCTGCAGTTACCAAACTTTGTGAATGACTTGCACTTACAGTAAGAAAAAACCCTATTGATTTTGAAATTGAGCAATAATTTGAATTTGCCACCAGTTACCAAACTTTGTGAATGACTTGCACTTACAGTAAGAAAAAACCCTATTGATTTTGAAATTGAGCAATAATTTGAATTTGCCACCAGTTACCAAACTTTGTGAATGACTTGCACTTACAGTAAGAAAAAACCCTATTGATTTTGAAATTGAGCAATAATTTGAATTTGCCACCAGTTACCATACTTTGTGAATGACTTGCACTTACAGTTAGAAAAAACCCTATTGATTTTGAAATTGAGCAGTAATTTGAATTTGCCACCAGTTACCAAACTTTGTGAATGACTTGCACTTACAGTAAGAAAAAACCCTATTGATTTTGAAATTGAGCAATAATTTGAATTTGCCACCAGTTACCAAACTTTGTGAATGACTTGCACTTACAGTAAGAAAAAACCCTATTGATTTTGAAATTGAGCAGTAATTTGAATTTGCCACCAGTTACCAAACTTTGTGAATGATTTGCACTTACAGTTAGAAAAAACCCTATTGATTTTGAAATTGAGCAATAATTTGAATTTGCCACCAGTTACCATACTTTTTGGATAGCTTGCACTTTTGGGTAAGAAAGAACCATATTGATATTGGGTTCAAATGATCAAAAGTCAAAGTCACTGAATGAAAGAAGAAAATTGGTTTCACCACAATATCTTTAGTTCACCATCATCTACATTTACCAGACTTTGTGGATGTCTTGCACTTGGGGTAAGGAAGAACCTTATTGATTTTGGAGTCTTAAAAGGTCAAATCGATTTTAGTATCAAAAGGTCAAAGGTCACTGTGACTCGAGGTGGGGGTGGGGGCTGAGCCAGACATCCAGACTAATCATTTTCAAACTTGTGCAAGTAAAATTGCAGTGTTTTAAATGCCTTCCTTGTGTTGTGTTTACTTAAACCAGATCCTCATGAACAACTCACCCTATGATTTTAATCCAGCAAATCAATCTAATTAATGAAAGGCACTTTACTGACATTAGTGTTGGTTCCCTTTATGAAATGATTAAATGGCAGTGATGATTCTTTAATTTTTAATTGATTATACAGAGGATTAACTTCCATGTCCGATATTGTGCTTGAAGCGAAACAATTACGCTAATTAAGGAGTTGTCTCTGTTCGAATTTAAAGGACAAAATGTATGTTATGATCACTTTAGAATTAGTTGTCAAGCAAGGTGATATTTACTATGTGGATAAATGAGTTTACTAAATTATTTTTTCAAGGAAGTTAATAAGGAAGAGTTGGAGAACGAAAATTAATGTGTAAGTGGAGGTGTAAAACGTAAGACTGCCATTGAGTGTGAGGTAACCATTTCTCCAACGAGACATAAGCCAGACTATGTGGCAAAAGAAAATGTCATATATGACACTACTAAGAGACTGAGAAATTTTCAGCCACATTGGGTTGACAGTTATCCCTGGTTTGAATTCATTGACTCCAAAACAAGAATGTTTTACAGTCATTGCAAACAATATCCCAAACTGGCACAGGTTGTAAATTCAACAAGTGTATTTGTCAATGGAACTGACAAATTCAGGATTAAACCAATAGTTCTGGACCTCGCAAGGCCTGTGCAGTAAAATATCCTTTCCATTCTTGCTGATGCTGCCGTATTGGAGCAAGAAATTGTGCATGTAAGATACCTGGACAATGGAAATATAAAAACCTCTGATGTAACAAATGTATTTCTATAGCATGTTTTTAAAACCATTTTCAGTAAGGTAAAACAATATAATCTGTTAGATCTTATGGTCACATTGGTACATATGCCTGCTATTTGTACCGATGTCACATGATATCCATGAGGGGATTCCCAGCTCATGTACCAACAGGAAAAGGTCTATTGATGCCAATCTGCCATAAAATATGGCTGCTGTTATTAAAAATAGAAATACCTTTAAACAACTTTTTCTCAAAAACAGCTGAGCAGAGCTTGACAAAATTTGAAAGTATCGTGCATGAAGGCCTTCTAAATATGTTGAAATTATGCTTATCTGTTATCAAATATGGCTATGTTACTAAAAATAGAACAAATTTTAAATGTCCAAAGGCATAATACTAACACAGTTTTCTTGACCAACTGCACTCATATTTGGCTGTTGGGTAGATGTCAATAATGTGAACAATCTATCGTCCCCACTTTGGCCTCTTGTTCTTTTAAACAACTACATTCCTCCTGATTATGGAATATGTATTTCAGTATTTACCATAATGTAAATTCTGATGAGCCTGACGGATGAATTCTTGTGTAAAATTTACATTTTATTCTATAAGATAAATTGTCATTATTAAAGTTTGCATCAGATGGGAAATTTCTGCTACTGTAGTATCATTTAGTTTCGTGGAACTCAATTTTCGTGGTTTTATATATATATAAAAAAAACATTTTCGTGGGTACTTAAATTTGTGGTTTTGCCTGTCAAAATTTGCATATTAGTAAGTATTTAATTTTGTGGTTTAACCTCAACAAATACTCAAAATAGGGAATACAAAAGAATAAAACTATGACGATGCAAACGGCGGTCACTTGAATGTTTAAAATAATACTACCACATGTATGAGCACAAATCAAAGACCTGAGAAGTTCAATATGTACACCGGTTTTTTTGTCCAAGTGAATAACATCAATGGAAGCCGATGCAGTCAACAATACTAAAACAATACTACCACCTCTATGAACACAAATAAAACACCTGTCAAGATCAATCACTTACACCATGTTTTTGTCTGAGTGCTTAACATCAAAGAAGCCAACGTAGCCAACAACACTAAGCCAATCGGTTATTAAAGTACATCTGTATGATCTCTTACCTAAACCACTGTCCATAAAGTGAACAAAAACATGACTGGCAGCCCCTTACTCAATGCAGGCAGTGGTGATATTTGATGAGTTTAAAGCCCACCAAAGTGCAAAGATACTAACTAAATTGAAAGACAGTGGAATAACTTCTTTGGCTGTGCCAGCCTCATGTAAATACCAACTTCAACCAACAGACTTGACAATAAATAAAGAGTAAAAGAAGAATTAAAATAGCACTTCCACAACTGGTATACTAAACAGATCATGGAGGCAATCACGGAAAAGGAAAATGTTACTGGTGACGATCAGTGCACTGTATTAGTGAACCTTGCAACCTCATTAATCAAGCCAATTCACGCTGAATGGATAATTGCAGCTCATGCGACAATGAGTGAAAGATTTGACCTAATTATCAATGAAGATTGGACCTAATTATCAGGGGTTGTGAGAAAGCTGGACTTGTTTAATTCTGCAGTTTGGGGATTATTTATCTGACAAGCATTTGTATGTACCATGGGACTTGATTGACACGATGTTGATACAGTGGCTTTGTCCAAAAATTAGTGAAGTGTGAGCTGTAATACTCTGCTGTAAATATTATATATACATAGTGTTTCATTAATAAAAGTGCTTCAAGCAATATTTCTAGTATTTTACAGGCTTGTTCTTTTGGATTAAAATTGCATGGATAAAGTGAACTTGCTTTCAGGAGTATTTAAATTTTTCAACAACAGTTGTACTTGAATGAAGGATCGATTTGAATAAGTATTAAGTTTAATTTTCATCTACTAGTATTTTTTTATTATTCTTTCTTTCATTTTCAGTAATACTAGTTTTTGAATACTGTATGCTTTTTCTCGTTTCTCTCTATCCTTATCTCACATATTGATTGAAGGCAGTGAGTGGAAATTACAGCTATCAGATACCTTATCAATACATGTGCACTGAAACAATGTAAAAATCTTTACAATTCTTTTTTCCAAGGGTTAAATAAAATAAACACGTGTAAGAGTTAATATTTTATTTATCAAATACTGGTAGTTTTATTAATCTCTACGAATGAAACATGGGAAGAAAATAGGTGGGGCGGGGGCGGGGGGGGGGGGGCATCATCATACGTGGCTAATTTTTTTATTGGGTATTTAAATTCGTGTTTCTGGGCAACAACGAAAATCATGAAAATTGGTCCCCCACAAAAATTTCTGATACTACAGTATCTTGATGTTTAGAAATTTTTAAGTTCCTTTGGACAAAAGAAAGAAAACCTAGTCTGCAAAAAAAAAAAGACATGCAGATATTCATGTTTTAACTGGAATGTAATGAAACTGGATATGCAGCATTAATTTAATCATAGTATTTAGCTTTCATTTGTATCGGAACTTTCTCTCTCAACATGTTTCAGCGCCTCATATGGATCCAGCAGTGGTGGCAGCCCATCCAATGCGGACAGCATCCCCCCTGCTCCCACACTCAACTTCAGCACAGACTCCTGATGTCAGCAGCCTTTCCCATTCACAGAGCAGTTTCACTGCCAGTTTTCGTGACCAGCAACAATTAAAAAGTGAAAACCCATCATCAGCAGATCAGACAGCGGCGTCTTTACTTGCAGTAGTGGCAGCAGCACAGCAACAAGTAGCAACTTCAGTTAAGCAGGACTTTTCGGGTTCTAGTTTTGGACAGACTCATCTTTCACAATCATTACAACAAAGTGACAGACTGTTTTCCACCTCTGTGCAGGACTCTCATTCCATGCTTGGACAGAGCGTCAGTGATGCAACAATGTCCCAATTTGAAATGCCACCCTCCATTCCAATGCCACCCAGTCATAATCAAACACAGGTGGGCTTATTATGTGTGCATGTACATCATGATTGTGGAAGTGTATTTCAGAGGAATAAGGGATGTATTCATGGAGTTCTGGAGGCATATTGAGGGTTATTGAGTATGAAGGAGATAAGTGTTTTGATTTATGAGTTAATCTATTGTGGCAACTTGTCTGGCAGCATGGATCCCTTCCTTCATTGCTCAACAGTGGGCTTTTGACCAGCCCCCAATAGTTGAAAGTGGGTATTGAAATATTGAAATTTTTTGTGTGCACGTGCGTGCATACATAAAAAACAGCAAGCTGGGTTTGGATCTACAGTGGCCTTTCTAGCTGTGTTGTCTGTAAATGTCAAGACATATATATCACTTCTCTGGTAGCATTGTTATCATCAATGTTAAGTGTTGTGTTGAGGTTTTTGAAAGTCAACTATCTTGTGCATCAGTTGCTGCTTTCAACTGGAACTTCATCAGAATACTACTTAGTGTAGGGAATCGGTAACTTCATCAGAATACTACTTAGTGTAGGGAATCGGTTGTATGGATAAGTTGGTTGTATCTTTTAAACTCCAGTGGTTTGCCAGCAAATTTCCCATCTCCCCTATTGTTGGTGCCTGAGTTCTACTAAATAATGGAAGGCTATATTAACTTGAAGCTGTTATTTACATATTTTACTTTTTCTTGAAATTATGTCCTTAAAAGTTGAACAGTAAGACAAAAGAAAACTTTTTTTGTTTATATTTGATTATGGAAAACATAATCAAATGCTTGTTCACTTAACTTTGTCGACCATTCTTTGATAATTTTAATTAAACATCACATCACTAATACTACTATATGTCTTTAAGCTTGTTCCATAATCTGCTAGGTAATTCCATCATCCCATCATAAGCAGAAGGCCCTGTCTCAATGCATCCACAGGCAGGATGCCACCTTCTGTGGACCTCGTGTTGTTAGCTAGCTTGGCCTTAAAGGCTGCTGTAACTGAATGTAAAAAAACCTTTACATGTCATATAAATAAAAAAACCTGCTATACACATACTACTGGAACTTGTGCATCTGAGTTGTCTTATTTCCATTGTTGTTCTGCTATTTATCGTTTTCTTGAAAATAGAATGTTAAATTACCACTTTAAGAAATTGACAATAAGACGCACAGCTAAAATTAACAGAAATAAGACAAGTCAGAGGCACAGAGTAACAGAAATTTAACAAAATGATTCCAGATCCGATACAGTGATTTAGAATTTGACCAAACTGGACAGAAAGTACTTTGTCATTGAGGTCTATTTAAGTGTTACAAATTACGCTAATTTGTACTCAAATGTGGCTGCTGTTACTAAGAATTGAGAAAAAAAATCTAAGAAACTGGTAGACAGAATTTGATAAAAGTTGACAGCATAATGGCAGAGACATTTCAGTCTTATAGAGATCATAACCAGTTTGTTTTGTATAACAGTTGCTGGAACCCTCCGACTTGAACTCTTCTCTTAAACTAGAGCAGATATTTGCACACTGCAAGGGAGCCACTGTAGCTCAGTTGTTAGAGCAATTGACTCGTAATCCAAGGTTAGTGGATTCGATACCCACCCAGGCTAGCTTTGGTCAGATCAGGGTCTATGTTGCTTGCATTATGACTTGGCTTATACACGAGTATATGCAGTATGTGATCACAGGCCCGTAAAATAAGGAAAAAAGCAACCCAGCTGTATCTGATATAGGCAATTCTAATATAACCTTGGCATGCTGTTGGCACCACCTGACACATCTGCAGAAGTTGAATGGCTACAAAAAGGACATATGCCTCTGTCAACCAAGTACATATTTGATATTGGTAAATATTACAGTAAAAACTGTATGGAGGGAAAACCAGTCAATAATGGTCTCAAAACAGGTGGTGTCTCTAAATAGGTCATCACACTATATAGCCATTTAATCTGTGCATGAATACTCTAGACATTCAAGACAGGTAGTCTCCCATTGATGGTGGTCTGTAGACATTCAAGACAGGTGGTCTCCCACAGCAGGTGGTCTTTCAAGTCGAGCTTGACTATATTCTGAAGTTTAAAAATTTGTTGACATCTATTGCTTTGATTTGGTTTCACCTGTGAATGGTGATTTTTGAAAGTCACAGCTCATCTACACCATATTCAACTGAAACTTTGGGACTATATTACTACATATCTGAGGTTTGTACCCAGATATTTCAGGAGTTCCTGTAAAAAATTTGGCCATCCAGAAATTGGGGAGTAAATTATGTATCATCATTTCTAGGGAGCTTGGTCATATACTGTTGCTGCTGCTACTACACATACCACAACTACTACTTTAGGAATGCTGTTTTTTTTGTTGTTTTTTTTTTTTCAGTTAAAAAATTCATCTAACAGGATTTTTTAAAGGAGAAACGGCATTGTTTGTGACCCATTTTATGAAAGGTGGGGTGGTATATAGCCCAAATGACAACAATTCCCTACCCCAGCTAGCCTGGACTGCTAAATATCATTGTTGGGCAATTGAAATTTCATGTAACTAGCTATTTTTAAGTGCAAAAATGATCGGAATTTGAGTTTTAAAACTACTTTCTCGTACATCATCCTTGCTGGCCGGCAGGTTACAGTTGGAATTGTTGCCTTCTGCTGCTCTTTAGGGAGAAAGCTACTGTATGCTCCTAGTCCCATAATGGGACACTACTCCTTCCCAATTTTAAATCTAGAGACCTGTTTCCTTTCCAGTGAATTTTAAAATAGTTGTTATCCCATAATCCAGCAGATTCTGAAAAATAATGCTGATCACTTCTCATATTGAAAAACTTCTAATTGCACCCCTTATGTAGGGCTGGTGTGTTGATTTTCACATCGAATATGGTTGCATGACTTATAGGGTCTATTCTAAGATATGTGATTGTGGGATTCATGCCAATTTAAAAAAATAGTGCCCAAAATCAACCGAATGGAAGAAAATTGGGCATCATATGAAACACCTGCCTTGATTTCTTCATTAAATCCATTCTATATTCAGAAAATTTCACCTTTTTTTTCTTCAAATGGAAGGTGAAATTCCCCCACTTCTAAAATTTTGATTCTAGAATAGAGCCTGTGACGAGTCCCTTCATTTGACTCCTACTCTTAAATCTGCGTATGGTTAGCAAGAAAACTTGATGAAATGAACAGATTTGCCACTATCTTAAATGACCATGTACATGAAAGACATTTGCTGTGATGCACCACACTAGTTCCACTTGCGGTGTTAGTGATATTGTGAACGTGTCTAGATTATCTTCTGGTACAGTCATTTTTCAAGAACTTGCTGGCTGGTGTGAGGGCTTACTATAAATTTGCAGCTCATGGCACATTCAAACGGGTTATTTTGATTTTTGTTGTTGTTACTTATTGTCTGAATCAGAGTGTGTCATAACTTGCGTTTGAGGCATGCGAAGAAATTTCTAGATGTCAGCTTTGTGTATTATAAATTCAATTTGGTGAATGTATGATGCCTGCATTATATCTGGTCTACATGAAGAATTGTTTTGCTGGGATGGTATACCGATGTTGTTTGTATTTCAGGAAAGTCAGCAGCAGTCCCAGGGAGAGAAAAAACCATTCACAATGAATCCCAATGCAGGGGAATTTCAGTCTCTTATCTACCAGAACTCCAGTTCTGGGGATAGTGAGTCACAGAAGTCAGATCTCCAATTGCCTACAGAGGTGAATCAAACAGGTTTTCAAGGTAACTTGTCAAGTTAGTTTTTTTAGCTCTACTGGTCATAGACCAGAAGAGCTTATGGGATTGTCTGTTGTCTGTCATCTGGCATCCAACGTCCATCCGTTAGCACAAGTTTGTTATTGGTACTACTCCTAAAGATTGCCTTGAAACTTTATACACAATCATTCATCTTGTGGTATAGTTGGTCCTAAATGAAAATGATGATGCTCAGACATCCAATACGGCTGCCACAGTAGCTATCTTGTTATCGCTACTCCTGAATGGATGGTCATATTGACATAGGGTTTTCACTAAAAGACTTCTTATGAGGTCTAGTTGGTCATAAATGAAAATTGTGCCGATCTGATATCCAATATGGCTACTGCATAGGCCAATCTTGCAAATCTTGTTATTGCTACTCCTCCTACATGGATGGTCATATCAACATAGGGTTTTCACTAAAAGACTTTTTATGATGTCTAGTTGCTCCTAAATAAAAATGTGTGCAGATCTGACGTCCAATGTGGCCATCATGGCAGCCATCTTGATAATCTTGTTATCGCTACTCCTCCTGAATGGATGGTTGTATCAGCATGGGGTTTTAGCTAAAAAAAAGACTTCCTATGATGTCTAGGTGGTCCTAAATAAAAATGGTGCCCATCCGGCATCCAATATAGCCGTCATAACAGCCATCTTAAAATCTTGTTACCACAACTCTACTTGAACAGAAAGTCATATTGACATGGAGTTTTCACCAGAAGACTTCTTATGATGTCCAGTTGGTCTTAAATGAAAATGGTGCTGATTGACGTACAATATGGCCACCACAGCAGCCATCTTGAAAATCTTGTTATTGCTCCTTCTCACGAATGGAAAGTCATATCTTTAAAATATTGTTATCTCTACTCCTCTCGAAATGGATGGCTATATCAACATGAAGTTTTCAACGATAGACTTCTTATGATACCTAGTTGGTTCTAAATGAAAATGGTGCCAGTCGTACATCCATTATGGCTGCCATGATGACTGTCTTACAAATCTTGTTTTCACTACTCCCCCTTAATGGATGATAGTTATGACATGTAGTTTTCTCTAGAAGACTTCTAATTATGTCTACTTTATCCAAAATGAAAATGGTGCCAAGCTGACATCCAATATATGTACCACAGCAGCTAATTTTAAAATCTTGTTTTCACTGAAGAATATCAGAGGTGGTTTCAACACTCAACAGTTGAAAGGAAGAAATGGTCTTATCTTTAATTCATGTAAATTATTTTTGCCCCATAGAACATAGAACATCAGTCCCTTCAAGGGAATCTTTTTTATATATATATGTCCACCATTAGGCGAAGCATATCAAATTATGTTGATATACGTCTGCCCATCTGTCAGTCTCTTTCTTATTTATTTCTGCACAAAAATGAGAGTTCTCCACCATAAACTGTTACCAAACTTTGTAAGTAGCTTGCGTTTAGGGCCAGAAAAAAATCTTGTAATTCGGATTCCAAAACTGTTTTCAAACAATAACTTGTATACCAGATACCTTGACCAAACTTAGGGTTGAAATTGATGCTAGAAAGCTAACATTTAGCTAATTACAATTCAGAAATGCTAGTAAAAAAAATGTTTTTAGTGAAAAATGTTATTGCTATCAAAATTTTGCAAGTACTCGCAAATGTTAATTTCGAGCCCTGAAACTATGTAAATGGTATGCATTTGAGATAATAAAGACATCTATTGATTTTGGAATCAAAATGTAGAAGGTCAAGGTCACAGCGACTTAAAGAGGAAAAATGGTTTCTTCACAATATCTTGAGTTCTTTATCACCTACTTTGACCAGGCTTTGTGGATGGCTTGCATTTCAGACAAAGAAGGCGCCTATTCATTTGGGGTTACAATGTCAAAGGTCAAGGTCACATGGAATTGGAAGAAAGAAATATTTTTTCCACAAAGGTATTTAAATTCTGTACCACATACCTCAACTAAACTGTGTAGTAGATGACTAGCATTTAAGACTAGGAAATGCCTATTGATTTTGGGGATAAATTATCAGAGGTCAAGGTCAGAGGAAAATGGTTTCCACAAAAGCACTCAAGTCTTATCCACAAACCATGACCAGACTTTCAGGTGGCTTGCATTTGAGACAAGAAAGACATCTATCCATTCTGGGGCCAATATTGTAAAAAGGTCAAGGTTATGGAGATAGAAGAAAAATTGGTTCTACAATATTTTTACAAAAAATAGAGTACTGTAAACAGCAAAATTACTCGAATTCTGTGTATGTGATCTTGACCATTTGTTGTGGATGGTTTGCAGTTAGCTGAGGAAGAGTCCTATAGATTTCTGATTCAAAATGTGAAAGGTCAAGGTCACAAATATTTCAAGAACGTCACTTCTATGCCATATAATTAGTCCAAAGTTCAAAGTTCATAGTGGCTTGCATTTTTGGCTGGCATGCATGTGGGGCAAATTAGAAACCTATTGATTTTAGGGTCAAAGGACAAGGTCGCAGCGACATTGGCATAGTACACAAGTTAAACAGGTACTATGTCTTTTAGCCGATTATATGACAAATGGAAGAGGGTTTTACATAAAAGCAATATTATTTGCCATATAGTTGGTGTATAATGTACTGTTTACAGTACTAATTTTTTTTTTACATATAAAGGTGAGTATATTTTTTTGTGAGAGTTTTTGCAATAGTTTTGATATCTTGAACACGGGTGCATGAACAGTTACGAAACTTTGTGGATAAATTCATCTTTAATAGTTCATTCACAGAGATTCAAAGTAGGTCGTTACTTTTCACACTGCTTTGCCAACATCATGGATTGGTGGAGTAATCCAGAATTAGAATTTTGCAAAATCCTTCCAAAGAGTGATACACAACATTTTGTGACCTTGGGTTGAAAGTCACATTGTTATATTAGGGTTATCAGTCTTGTATTCTACAGTTAGGAGAAGTAAATATCAGTCTTTACTGTAAAAATTTAGTTTTAGAAGTGATGTAATTAGAGTTTGATGAGCATATTTGCAACAAGGAAAGTGGATCCAGTTCTCGTAACCTTAAATACAAGATTGTTGTCCCTGTTCTGACACCTTATTTGTAAATTATTGTAAATGCAGTTCCTTCTGACACTATTTTGCATTGAGCATCATGATGTTACAATGCTTTAAATTTCCAACTTCTTGTTTGTGAATATCTGAGATGACGTCTGTAAGCTGCACCCCAAGACATCAGGTTCAGAGTTGATAGATTTTTTTTGTACTTCAGTATTCCAGTCAACATGTTTAATAACTCCAGTGCATGCATCTAGCTGTTTATTTTACCCAATTTGGTTTGTTTGTGTTCCTTCTTAAAATACATTACTTGATCACAATACATTTGGGGTCCTTGACTACCTCACAGATCCAGCCCACCCTTACAAGAAAATATGTTGACCATGTCTTTGGTTTGTTTTGGCAATAGAAGTGCTAAAACATCATCTACATACCAAGACCGAATTCAGATGAAAGTGGTCTCCACATGGATAGCAGGATTGGAACCAAATCCTGTCATTTGTTAGTGCTACTTCTGCTCGTGCCTAGTCAGTACACTTGTTTGTGAATATTGTATGCGTTTTCTGTAGTTTGTGTGATGCAAGGAGTTTTCTCATCACAAAGGAAGTATACCCCATCTATTTTCTCAGTGAGTATTCTCTGTCATCATTGTACATAAATATTTTGCATCTCACTTGTTTGTTTCACTGTACAATAAGTAATAAAGTGCCATCTTAATTCTCTATTTTAATGATAACTAGTAATTGCACTACATCTCTGTACTCAACCTTATTGTCCCACACCTTTTTGTGCAAGGGCAGGACACATTTATAACCATTCATCCATCCTTCCATCACACTTTTATTTCTGCTCTATAACTTCAAGCCATTTGAGATTAAGGGATGAAACCTAGAAGGTGTGTCACATACCTCATTGCAAGTCCTCTCCAGGTCCGAGATTATGGCTCAGTATTTTCAGTTTTCTGGCACTTTTCTTTCCACTTTATAACTTTAAAACCATTTGAGATCAAAGAATGAAATTTAGTGTACTTGTACATCATCGTTAGAAGGTGTTTCATTTACCACATGAGGGAGGGGGTCCTCTCTTCAAAGTCATGGCACAGTATATTCAATTTTCCCTTACACTTTCCTTTCCACTCTATAACTTTTAAAGTCAATTGAGATTAAGGGATGAAACTTCATTAGAAGGTGTGTTGCCTACCACATTGGGGATCATATCTTCAGGGTCAAGATTGTGACCTAATATTTTAAGTTTACTGTCACACTTACCTACTGCAGGTTCGGGGATGTAGAATAGGCCCAATGCACTCTACTGCATGTCATAACAGGTGATTAATGGAGGCAGGAACCGCAGTGACGAGGTGGTTAGTGGGCCAGATTCTTAACCGAAAGGGTGCAGGTTCAAATCCTACCATTGGATCAGCCCAGGTCGGCTGCAGTAATGTTTCCTTGGGCAAGGGACTTTACCCCAGTTGCCTTGGCACTAATTACGTACTTGCGTTACTGTGCTGTAAAACACCAAACCAAATCCATCCGGTCTCTAACTTAAGAGCTATGGGAGATTAAGGGATGAAACTTGTATATAATCATAAGAAGGTGTGCTGTGTATGACCTTGGTGCCCTTTCTTCAAGGTCAAGGTCACATCACAATTTTGAGTTTTTCAACACTTTTTCTTTTCCACTCTCTAACTCAAGAACTCTTTCACCTTTAGGGATGAAGCTTGGTATACTTACACATTATCATTAGAAAGTGTCTCGTATTCCACATTGAGAGACCGATCTTCGAGATCATAGTCATGGGTCAGTATTTTAAGTTTTTCTTCATTCTTTTCTTTCTTTTCTATAGCATTTGAGCCATTTGTGATTAAGGGATGAAACTTGCTTTAGTTGTTATGTAGCACATTGTGGGTCCTATCCATCTGCTTTGTAACTTGTATATTGTCATGAGAAGATGTGTTGCATGCCACATTTGGGGTTCTATCTTCAAGGTCAAGGTTAAAGGTGTATATTTTATGGTTGCTTTTGTCTTTGCTTTATATAAAAGCTGTTTGAGGTTCATGAATGAACCATGTTACACTAAGCTTACCTGTTTGATGGCATCTCATGTGTCACAGTCAAGGTTTTATCTTCATGGTGAAAGTCCCTGATCAGTTTTCCTCCCCTTTAAAGCTGGAGAGTGGCATCCCCATAAAAAACCTCAGAGATGAGGTTGTATTGTGCTGATTGCATATAGGACACGCACAGCCGACTTGTGCATACCTCCAGAAGGGTATACCATGCCAGTGTCAGGAACACATTCTTTTTTAGTGCGTCAGCTTCCACTCATTGTAGCACATATATGCAAAAAGAGTTTGTTGAATTTTTGTTGCATAAATTTTACACTTAAAAGTAATTACTTTTTCTCTCTGTTCATATAAATCATGTGCTAATAAAATTTTGAAAATTTCCAGAACATTGTCTTGAAAATTTATATCTTTATTATCATGATTGCATATCAGTGTGCCCAGCAAGTACAATGTCTAGGTAGGTAAACCAGGTTGCAGTATATCCTTGCTTGCCAATAAAGAACACTTGCATGATAATGTTTCTGTATTCTTTTACAGAAAAAGAATTCTGGTTGCATTTCTGCTGGGGGTTTTTGTGTGTGTGTGAAACTATGACAGTCCGTTAATTGTGTACATGTCTGCAATATGATCAAGTTCTGATATCAATATTGTTTTATAATGTAAAGATTAACTTTGACAACAGAATGTATCAGCAAATTAACATACATCTATTCACATTATCTTACCTCTTAAAATTCGAAAGATAATCCATATTGTCCTTAAAAAAATGTGGTGATCATTGCCATAAATATGTAATGGAGCCAAATCACTTGGACTGGTTCAGGAATTTTAATTGCAGAATACCACTATTTGCACTCCAGATATAGATCTGAAGACCAAACTGATTGCATCCAAAATGAGGTTACTAAGGGGAAATATGCCATTGAATATAACTGACACTACAAGAACTTGTGAAATCTCATGTTGGAGATGTTGACCACTTTATCAGAAATAAATGTAAACCCATTTTAGTTTACTGGGAGGGAAAACAAAGATTATAACCTTTATACATATTTAAACACTTTATAATACACAAGTTAATTCACTTTAGTGAGAATAGGACTTGATGTGAATCACTGCCTTGTCTCTCATCGTACACTCTTAAGCAGTAAATATAAAAGAAGTCTGCATTCACATGTCGGCTCAATGTAATGCTGATGACCATTGAATTTACCGTTATCAAAATGATTCATTAATAATATTCTCACAACTGTCTCAAGATAAAAGGTTGTTTTTCCCATATCATTACCTTTAACAAGCTTGTAGTTTGCTATGTTTATGGAACTGTTTGATCATGAGTTGAGGAGCGTGTCAGCTGTTTTTTATTGCTGCCTATTGACCTTCAGTTAATCCACATGACAATTAGGGTATTCAGTGTGGTTTCATGGTCAGATGGTTGACTACTCCACAAGTAGTTTTTTTAGTACAGGTAAAACAATCCTTAGTTTACATTCCAACTAGAATTTTTTTTTTTTTAAAATTTGGCTTTAAAAAAAAACATTCTTGGTGTCCGGAAATTTGTTGTACTATTTAAAATGTTTACAAATTTTGAAAATATAGTGGCTGCAGAGCTGAAGGGTCCAACTGTTTGGATTAATTACAGTAAGATGCAAATAAACTACTTCTTTGTGCTCCCATGATTTTTGTAAGATTTATTGCCTTTTTTTATTTGCAGCTGGATGCAATGTATGACAGAATTGTGCACTTTTTAGTTGATTGTTGTGAAACTAGTAGAAATTATGATCATCAGAAGATATGCATAGTAACAAATCATTATTCTTGCTCTATTTTCAGAATAGTTGTGCCCTTTTTGTCGTTACAGTTCATCTCCATCATGGGCTAGGGGTGGAATGTGGGAGGGGCTGGGCATATTTACAGGAACAAATTATTCACCGTTCCTAATCTTTTGCAAGGGAGGGCTTGATTTGCGAGGTAGTGGAAGGGCTCCAAACATTTTATGATTGGGTAATTATTATCAGAAACATTTTACTCGAAATATTGGGATCTGAACAATATTTTAGAGGATTTTGATATTCAGCAGTAAGAAGAACAAAACAAAAAAGACTTTTGTGGTTCCTTGCATAAATATTTGTAGCCAGTAGAGCATCAAACCTTGCCAGGGACTCCAGTCTTGGTAACCTTTTTTTGGTATCCTTAGAATATGCAGATGCCTTTCAAAAGGCTAGTGAACTTAGATGTCCACTTCCAGTTCATATATCCCAAGTGGAATAAGATACATTTTGTCAAGAGTCAACAATGCAACAGGGTACTTAAAAATTACTGGATTTAAGTACTTCTTGGAGTAGTGCATATAAAGTCTGAACAAATAGAAAAGTTAACTATACAGGATGATTTGGATAAGTAAACCCAGTTTCACCCCCTGCGTATACTAACTCACTTAAAATATCAACACTGGAGAGTGTGCATATACTAATTCACTTAAAATATCAACACTGGAGAGTGTGCATATGCTAACTCACTTAAAATATCAACACTGGAGAGTGTGCATATGCTAACTCACTTAAAATATCAACACTGGAGAGTGTGCATATGCTAGAGGAAGCCCACATTATTAATATTATTGATTGTAAAATCAGACTGCAACAGAGTACAGACTAACAATTTTAGACAGACTCTAATGCATCTGCTGGCTTTCTCCAGCATCCATACTTCCCTTTGGCATTGACATTTTAGAGTGGTCATAATCAGGGTGCGAACAAGGAAACTGTATTATGGGTCATTTATCTATTTTAGATGCTGCTTTTAACAGTGGTGGCTTCCATCAGCAGCAACAGAGAGGCCGGAGCAATTACCGCGGTGGAAGGGCTGGAGGTGGTGGGCGTGGAGGAGGTAGTGGAGGGAATAACACCATGACTAATGGCTACTCTAGGCCAAGAGGAGGCTTCTCTAGAGGCAGGGGAGGAGGTAAGTTGTCTTCATGGGTTTTTTCATGCAATTCCATCAACAGATTATTTTCTCAAGAGGCAGGGGAGGAGGTAAGTTGTCTTCATGGGTTGTTTCATGCAATTCCATCAAGAGATTATTTTCTCTAGAGGCAGGGGAGGATGTAAGTTGTCTTCATGGGTTGTTTCATGCAATTCCATCAACAGATTATTTTCTCTAGAGGCAGGGGAGGAGGTAAGTTGTCTTCATGGGTTGTTTCATGCAATTCCATCAACAGATTATTTTCTCTAGAGGCAGGGGAGGAGGTAGGTTGTTTCATGCAAATCCATGCACAGATTATCTTTAAACCAAGTAAAGTATGATATAATGTATAAAGTTTCCATACTTCATTTTTACTGGGTATATTAAATATCTGTGTTTAGGAACCTGTGTGAAGAGTTGTGAGCAGAATGTGAGGTAGAAAATTTTTCAAAAGCATGGTTTCTCAACCATACTGAAAAATCTGGTTGCCCAGCAAAACATCTGGATGTCCGACTAAAAATCTATATGCTAATTCCAATATAATTAATTATTTCACATTTATAATTGGAGTTCTTGCAAATTATGTGAAATGCAGAAATATCTATTTTGCATGCCATTTTATGTAGTGAGCCCATTTTATTGATTCTACATCATGGCAAACATGCTTATTTAAAACGATAGCCTGCAAAAGCTAATAGCCCATCTGTGCTTTGACTTTAAAGACATTTGGTTGCACAGCTAAAATGTAGGTTTTCAGGGCTACTGGGCAATTGATTTTTCTATCCCATAGAATTGATTTTGTGATTATTGTCTTGCCTGTGCATGGGAAGACATATTTATCACTTTTCCGTCAGTGGCAAAATCATTGTCAGCTATGTCTAATTTTTATTTTACAGTTTTTGAAAGTTGCATGCCTTCTACATCATTTTACTGTATTGAATGGAAACTTGGTTGTAATATTACTATATATCTAAAGTTCCACACATATATGCTAGAAGTTCCTGACTTGCCACCAGTGCAAGCAAAATACTACATCATCCTAATTCTGTTCAGAGGCAAGAGCCAACATTCAACATAACCCGTTTTGTGATTCATTTTCAGACTGATTTTGAAGAAAAAAAACCTTTCCATAAGGCTGAGTGAGTTTATGGTATGGCCATGCATCAATTGTCCGTGTCACCAATTGCTGGTTACCACTCGGGAGTCCATATTTCTGACCCGATTCATGGAATATGGGCTTGTTTCATCAAAATCTCTGACAAGTTCAGTAATAAGCGAGATCAATGCATAATAATGAAGAGATCTTGCATCTGATTGACTGACCTTATTACCATCTCTGGAGGCCATATTTCTGATCCAACTGTGATCAAACTTGGAATATTTGCTTATATCATTAGGATCTTGGATGGGTTCGATCATGAGCAAGATCCATGCATGTTAATGAGGTTATCTTGCATTTGATTAGCTTCGATTGTTACCACTCTGGAACCCGTATTTCTAATCCAAATTTGATCAAACTTGAAATGACTCCAAGTGCTGACAACTAAGATGTATATTTCACAACCTTACTGGGTGGCGTACTTTAAAGAGTACGCTAGCTACTTTCATCTCTTTTGTATCCGTTAAGACTAGCACTGCTCAGCCGGGCTGAATACAGTTTATCCCCAATAAGACAACCTCACCAATTTTAACAAGGAGTACATCTCGGCTATACAAAGCAGTAGTGGTAATTGTGAGAAGCTTACAAAACAACAGAGACTTACGATGAACAGACAAAATAGAACTTGGAAAGTTGTCTTGAAACTGGAATATATATTCACAGCAGTGAAGAATATGGTAACATTATTGAAAACCTGATTACTGTAGATACTTGCGTATAAGCCGATACCAACTGCAAACTGCATAGATCCAGATCTGCTATCGCATTATGCGACGGCAGATCAGGGTCTATGTTTGTTTGCATTTGGACCTGGCTTATACGCGAGTATATTTATGGTCTTGAATTAGCCGATTTATCGATTGTACAACTCCTTGAGTAATCCTTTTCTATTGAACACATGTAGAAGGAGATGCTATGGCTCAGTGGTTAGTATGTTGGGCTTAAGACCAAAAGGGTGCAGATTCAGATCCTGACATTGGACTAGCCGGAACAACTGCCATAGTGTGTCCTTGGTCAAGGCTCCAATTGCCTGAGCACTAAATAACGTACTTGTGTTGCAGTGCCATAAAATACCACACTGAACCAACAAATACATGTTCATCATTCAAGAGCTTAAATAGATTAAGGAGATTAAATAGACCTTCATTGCATAACGAGGTGCAAATTGTGAATTCTGTACAACAAAATTTTTGGTTTATGTTCTATTAAGGATAATTCTTAGCTCTCCTGGTCATAGACTAAAAGAGCTTAAGGGATGGTCTGTTGTCCAATGTCCGTCCATTAGCACAAGTTTGTTATCGCTACTACTCCTAAACTACTTGGAGGATTGCCATGAAACTTTACACATATTCATCCCCAGGTCTAGTTGGTCTTACATTAAAATGGTGCTGCTAAGACATTCAATAGGCAACAACAGCAGCCATCTTGAAAATCTTGTTATTGCTACTCTTTTTGAATGGATGGTCATATCAACATGGGGTTTTCGCTGAAACATGTCTTATAATGTCTTGTTGGTTCTAAATGAAAATGGCCCTGATCTGACATCCAATATGGTTGCCATGAGAGCCATCTTGAAAATCTTGTTATTGCTACTCTTTTTGAATGGATGGTCATATCAACATGGGGTTTTCACTGAAACATGTCTTATAATGTCTTGTTGGTTCTAAATGAAAATGGCCCTGATCTGACATCCAATATGGTTGTCATGAGAGCCATTTTGAAAATCTTGTTATTGCTACTCCTAAACATAAAGTGATGTTGACATGGGGTTCTCACCCGAAGACTTCTGCTGAAGTCCATTTGGTGCTAAATGAAAATGGTTCCATTTGGACATCCATTTTGGCCACCACAGTGGTCATCTTGAAAATGTTATCTCTACTCCTCCTGAACGGATGCTCATATCAACATTGGGGTTTCACTAAAAGACTTCTTATGATGTCTGGTTGGTCCTAAATGAAAAAAATGGTAGCGATTTGACGTTCAATGAGGCCACCATTTTGAAACTCCTATCACTACTCCTCCCGAATGGAAAGTCATATCATCATTGAGTTTCACTGGAAGACTTCTTATGATGTCCAGTTTTGTCCTAAATGAAAATGGTGCCACCTGGACATCCAATATGGCCACCACAGTGGCCATCTTCATAATCTTGTTATAGCTACTTCACCTAAATGAAGATCTTGTTATTGCTACTCCTCTTGAACAGAAAATCCTATTAGCATGGGGTTCTCACCAAAAGACTTCTTATGGTGTCTAGTTGGTCTTAAATAATAATTGTACTGATCTGACATCCAGTATGGCCATCGCAGCCACCATGGCAGCCAGCTTATCTTGCATCAGATTGGCTGAGCTTGTTACCACTCTGGAGACTATTTCTGATCTGAGTTTGATCAAGGGTGGCTGAATGGTCTAAGGTGCTTACCTTTGCAGACCACTCACACATCGCACTTCTGTCTACATGAGTTTAAGTCTCGGCTTGACCAACATGGGTATGTGAGAAAGCTTGCCAGTAGCTTCCTCCACCAGATATACTGGCCACCATGTATAGCTATCATGTGCTGAAAAATGGTGTTAAATTTCGCAAAACGCAAAAAAAACTTTCATCAAACTTTCAGTATGGGCTTGTATTATCAAGATCTTGGATGGGTTCCATAATGAGCGAGATCCATGCATAATAATGAGATAATCTTGCATCTAATTGGTTGAGTTTGTTACCACTCTGGAAGCCATATTTCTGATTTGAATTTGTTCAGACTTGAAATATATGCTTATATCATTAAGATATCAGACAAATTCAATAATAAGTGAGATCCATGCATACTCCATGCATACTAATGAGGTAGTCTTGCACCTGACTGACTAAACTTGTTACCACTCTGGAGGCCATACTTCTGATCTGTTTTTGATCAAACTTTGAATATTGGCTTATATCATCAAGATCTTGGATGAATTCGATAATGAGCAAGATCTGTGCATATTAATAATGTAATCTTGCATCAAATTGGCAGAGTTTGTTTCCACTCAGGAAGTCTGATTTTGATTGAACTTGGAATATATGCTTCTATCATCAAGATCTTGTACGGTTTCAATAATGAACGAGATCCATGCATATTCATGAAGTGATATTGTGTGTGATTGGTTTAGCTTATTACCACTGAGGAAGTCAAAATTCTGATCTGATTTTGATCAAAATTGGAATAAGGGCTTATATCATCAAGATCAGTTATGAAAGTAAGCAGGATCGGTGCATATTAATGAGGTGATCTTGCATCAGCTTTGACTGAGTTTGTTACCACTCTTGAAGCCATATTTGTAATCTGTTGGGTTTATAATCAGCAAGATCATAGATGACTTTGATTATGAGCAAGAGACTGTGCATATTAATTACACCTTCAACTTTAGAAATAATTTTTAATCAGAATATAGTATAATTGGTTAAATGCAATATAAAGTTTGGGAGATAGTTTACATCATATGTGTTCTTATAGTGCTACATAAGTCAGCTTTGTGAAATGGTCAACTGTTAAGTTGTGTACACCAGGTGAATGATATCAGACCCACTTGCAGCTCTTGTTGGATAGTGGCATCCCTTATATAGAATAAATTACTGAGAAGAGGTTGTAATGTGCCAGTTGTGTACACAACACCAATGCCTCCTGAAGGGTGAACCTCAGAGTGCATATGCTGTCTGTTTTGTCAAGTGTATTGACTTGCACCTTGTGAGGGAAGTTTTTTGATGTGAATTCAATTATGGAACTTTATGATGTACCACCAGAGAAAATTGTGGACTTTTTAAGTTAATGCGGTTTGTATAAAAAATGTTGATAACTATATTCTAAGGACTTTATATTTTTTACCTTTATCATTTATTTTATATACATTTTACAAATTTTAACATATTTACCTTTTATGTTTTATCATTTATCACCTTATGTTTACCTTTATTTGGAAGGGTTTATCTTCCTCAAGTTGTGTGTGCAATTCTTTTTATTTACATTTGATGAACTTTATTTAAATTGGCACCATATGGTCTTATTGTGTTGATTTGCCAATAAACCTTGATACATACTCTATTGGTTCAAAATTTTCACGGAATGTTATGCCAAATTTTCGAAGAATATAGAAGTCAGGATGAAAACTCAGCTGATTGTAAATACATAATGGGACCAGTGTTTCCTGTATACACAACATAAAAGGCACCACATGTCTAAGGCTGCAATGTTTATCAAAATTTCTATATGTGTACACGGTTTACAGTAACTGAAATGATGCTGTTGAATTGAAACAATTAGAAACTTAACCTTTTCTCCCTATGTACCTGTACTCCTATTGAACAGCTGACGGCTATTATAATGTGCATGCCATACCTCACGTAACTAGTGATTGTTTCATTTGCTGTACGTCTTTTGCCTCTTATTATGACAGGATTCAATATGTAAGAGACGTCTTTGTTGAATATATCTAACAATTTCAGTAAAACATCCGTAGGATCATTGTGTTATTGTTTCTAACTGCTACAAGACGTACTGATTGGACATGTGCATAGGATTCTTACATACGATCTTCAATGAATAAGAAACTATGCAATGGCTTACAAACTTGAAACGGTGTTCTTAAAATGTTAATAATCAAAGGTTGTTAACAAATGTGTTTCTAAGGTAAATATGTAGTTTAAAGAAATTTTTATCAGCATTAGCAATAAATCAACCTGGTGTGCAATGCGTGCTACAACCAATTCTCATCAGCTTCTGCTTTTTCCTAGCAATGCCATGTTTGATGTGAAAATCATACATACACTAAGAAAAGAGTTAACAGAAAAATCCTGCTAAACAGTTCTCTAAAGCAGAGATGTGGAAGTATATAATTTTATTGGAACAGGTAGTTCCTGTGTCACTGACAGCCAAATGCAAGTCCGTTTATATGTTTACAGGTTTTTAAAATGCTTACAGTCAGTAAACTAAGCTAAGCTATTTACACATGTAAACCTTGTAGACTTGCACAAGTCTTTGAACAAGGGTGACCTGTCAAACATTGGGTTGACACTTTCTATATTTTTCCTGGGTCTGTTACTTCTGAGATAGCCAATACCAGCTGCAATATACAAACAGCTGAGTTAGCTGCCTTTACCATATTTGTATAAAGCAAAATTGCACTACATGAAAAATAGAGGGAAAGCTTGAAGAATTGTATGAATGAAACTGTTTCCAACCAGAATTTATGAATGGTAAAATTTATATGGTTAATTCTTTGGTTAGAAAATTGTGCCAATTGCCTGAAAAATTTCCCAAGAAAGGAAGTAAGAAAAGCTCTGAAACTTTTAAAAATATAGATTTCAGGTTTATTTTACAAAAAAAAGTGATTAAAATAATAGTAACAAGAACAGCATCATAATAATAGTAATAATAATAATAATAATAGTAATAGTGGTAGTATTTGGTGCATGATATGTGCACATAAACCAAATTTGATAGTTGAACTACCATTCAGAGGTCACCTGTGTAAAGAGGCCAATTGGGGATTTTCCCATAGGTGGCTGCTTGAGACAGGTTTGTTTGTAGTTTAAACTCATGAAGTTCATTTTCTGAAACCATCCAATTTGTGTCTATGTGCAAGTCTATCATCAAATAAGAAATAAATCAGCTTGGGATCGTTATTTAAAGAAAAATGAATGGAAATAGGAATGATATTAGAATGTGGGCTAAATGTGAATGTAGTTCAAGCCACTTTTGTTGACTTTAGTCATCATCACACTGTAATCATGGCTGGTCAAACTTAGTGGATTTTTTCTTCATTTCCTTTATATATATATGTGTGTGTTGCAGGAGGGTACCAAGGATACCCGATAAAAAATGAATACCGCCAAGATGGTTACCAGGGCTACAATAACAGTGGTGGTTATAACAACAACAGTTACCAGAAGCGTGGAGGAGGGGCAGGGAATCCTCGTAGAGGAAGTTCGCATGGCAGTGATGGAGGTGCGTGTCCTGTCTGCACCTCTGTGATGACAAACATGTATTTGATACCATATTTAGGATACTATAAAGAAAACGTGGCTCTGTCTTGGTTCTTGTCTTCACGTAAATGATGTATCTTTTGTATAGAAAATTTATTACAGAATAGTCTTCTTTGGCTATGCATGTGTGAAAGAAGTTTGTAAGTACTGTGTGCATAATTACATAAACATTTAGTACATGTGTTTTACTGATTTCATAGTTCAATGAAATAAGGAAAATTCACACCTATCAGTGAAACGAACACTGGAAAACTTTTTTAAAAATTTGTTATCTGAAAACATGTTAAATATTTCCAACGGTGCCATGTAAAAATGCACAATTGTCAAAAGCAGCAATTTGAAAGTTGTTTTTTGCACATGGATGTAGTACGGGCATACAGTTTTACCCATGTCTGTCTGTCTGTGTGGTTAAGCTCGGCATTTAGGTCAGTTTTCATGCACTTTGCAAAGGTATTCGTGCGATTAGAAGTTGTGTTGGGTGCCTAGATGCTTTTTCATGCCATTCTTTATTACTGGAAGGAAACTGCCTTGTAATTCTTTTAGAATTATATGAGAATTATATGAAGTAATGGGGAAAATTTTTGTATGGCTGTCAGGAGTTTGATGTAGTACAGTGCAGAATTAGTTTAAAGAGAAAAGGAAACCTCAGTTTGTAATAGTGTCTGAACAGGCCAGTGTTAAGCATTTGCTTCTCATGTACAACTTCTTTGGGTTTGTTGAAAAATATGCATGTATGTGTGCACCATCCATTAGGAAACTCCAAAAGTAACCAACCTAGCTTTGTGTTTAAACCATGTTTACATGGGCATGCATCTTCAACTGGTCTGTGTCTAGTACTCTGAGTCATTCAGTTTGTGTACTTTTTTGCAGTTTATTCTATCAGAATTGTAATTCAAGAGAAGATAGCAGTCTTTTTTTAGTCTGACCTGTAATAGCACATGGTAAGACATAGGTATTATTTTTCCGACAGCAATAGGACAGCAGGGGTGCAAAAATGTTAGGATTGAATGTTAAAGATTTATGTTTAAGTATTTGGAATTATACAGTTGAGATTTATCATAGCATGGTTTGCAGGCGAGAGACTGGATTCTACATAACCCTTGTTATCTCCACACCAACAAAGTTGGTAGGAGATATAGCATTTTGCCCATTTGTGTGTTCATTCATTTGTTCGTTTGTTCATAACCTGCTCAATATTTTGTTACCCCTCAATATTTAAAACCCAATTTCACCTACACTTATGAAAATTGGCATGTGGATGCATCTCGGGAAGAGTACATCAGCCATACCAAAACTAGGTCACTAATCTCATTTGCATGCTTGAATGAGTTCTGTATTTCCAGCTGCCCAATACATCCTCAATATCTTTGACCCTATTTCACCTACTTGTGAAAATTGGTATGTAGTTACATCAAGACAAGTAACCCAACCATACCAAAACCAGATAACTATGACCTAACTTGCATGCTTGAGTGATTTTTGTACTTGAAGCTGTTCGTTCATAACACCTTCAATATCTTGGACTCTATTTCGCCTACAACTATGAAAACTGATATGTAGACAACATTTTGTTGAAAGTAACTCCACCATTCCAAAAGTATATCACTAAAACTTAATGTGTTCACTTGAGTGAGTCTTCTATTTTTAGGTGTTTGTTCATTACACCATCAATATCTTGGACGTTATTGCACATACACTGGTATGTAGATACACCTTGAAAGTAACTTGACCCTACCAGAAATAGGTCATTGTGACCTAATTTGGATGCTTGAGTGACTTTTGTACACCCCAATATCTTGGACCCGATTTCACCTACGCATGAAGATTGTTATGCAGATACATTTAGACAAAAGTAACTCCCTGATACCAAAACTCGGTTGTTGTAACCTAAGTTTCATGCTTGAGTGACGTTTGACTTTGAAGAAATTTGTATGTTACACCTTTAATATCTTGGACCCTATTTTACTTACACTCTTGAAAATTGGTATGTGGATGCATGGTATCAAGAGTAACTAAGCCATATATGAGACTGTAAATTCATTCTTGGGTGACTTCATATTTTAGTGATCAGTTTGTTACATCATCAGTGGCTTAGACCCTATTTTACCTACTTTTTTGAAATTGCAGTGTGGGTGCATATCAAGGTGAGTAATTCTGCCATATAAAAACTAGGTCATTGTGATATAATTTTAACACTTGAGTGACTTCATTGTTTTCAGCTATTCAATTATTGCGCCTCAATAGCTCTATTTCACCTTAACTCCAGAAACTTGTTTTGTGGAGACATCTCAAAGAAGGTAACTCCACCATACAAAAACTGGGTAAATGTAACCTAATTTTAATGCTTGAATAAGTTGTATATTTTCAACTATCTCTTCATTACACCCACAATATGTACCCTATTGCACGTACATGTGAAAATTGATATGTTGGAGTATCTCAGGTTGAGTAACTAAACCACACCAAAAGTAGGTCACTGACATAATTTTCATGCTTGAAAAAGTTTTATATTTTCAACTATCTCTTCATTACACCCACAATATGTACCATATTGCACCTACATGTGAAAATTGATATGTTGGAGCATCTCGGGTTGAGTAACTCAGCCATGCCAAAAAGTAGGTCACAGTGACATAATTTTCAGGCTTGCGTGACTGGTATTTCTTCTATAGCAGTCTGTGCATTGTCGGCTACTCCAACTGTGCTTCAGTTAACAAGGAGATTCAAATTTACGAGTGAACACCTTGTTTTCCAAATTTTCCTTTTTGCAACTTTCTAAATTTATTTGCCTGTAACATACACACAATTAAGAATTCTGTGTTTTTCTGGTGCACTGTTTTTTTGTGTGGCATGTTCTGTTTATTTATGTTGCTTTTTTGGCTTTCATTTGCAGGCATGCGTGGAATGGGGCGAGGAGGGCCCAGGGGCGGGAGTCGTGGTGGCCCTGATCCTAGCGGAGGCGGTGGATTTGGCAAACCCAATTTCAACCAGCAGTCAGTCCCTATGGCCCAACAGTAACCGACTCGCACCTCTCCACTGACCGCATGATGAATCTGGCCTAAACTTGTGATGGATGCCAATAACTGCAGTGGATGTTAACTTTTTTTTTGCAAGCTTTTGAATAAACACTGGAAAAAACTTAAGTTTTGTTGAAGCAGCAGGAATTTTTCTAACAGCAACTTGTAATTAAAACCAGCATTTGATGTACAATTCATATTGATGTGAGAAATTCTTACCTTCCCAGCTCTGGTGTGCATTTGAAGCAAGATTTGCCACAGTGTACATTTTTTTGTTTTCAATTTAGGGTTCATTATTTTTGGACATGCATCTGATCGATAATAACAATCCCGATTTAATCGTTTGCAGCTCCAGTACTGTGTGTTAATGTATCATCATATATTGAATAATAACTTTTATGTGTTCATTTCAAGATTTTGTACGTTGGAGCAGTTTTTGTGAGAACGTAAAAAAAAAGAGAACATTTCAACAATTACTACAATAATGAACCTTTTTCTATTCAGTTATATTGTGCATTTTAATAGCTTTTGTTTACTCTGAACACTTACAAGCAGTGACAGTTGTTCTGATTAGAAAAACTCTTATATGTTAATGACATTTATGTTGAATACAAACTACCTTTGACAATTCTTTAACTATTTTGCATGTATATAAATGTTAATTAGTACTTCTATAAGTATTCAATACAGTTTGTAAAGAAATAGTTTCCAGAGAATTTCTTATTGGTTTGTGTTTCGTGTCAGTGTTGGTAACAATTTTCTTTTTAAATTTCCAAGAAGTTTTCAATTATGTTTCACTTTTGGGGCGAGGGCTCTTTTCCATGTACAGTCAATTTTAAAAATCAAAATCTTTGGGAAACAGATTTTCATACTTTGCATTTTTACTTTTTCATTTCATTCAGCTTACTTTAGTTGTCACATTATTTCTTCCCCATGAACTTGAAAGGTAAACTTTACCAATCAGCTGACACAAGATCCTAATTGTTTTCTGTTTGGATTTAAATAACAACTGTACACTTTATGGCAAGCATAAATTTACATTATTAAAGTGGCATTTTAATTGCTTTTGAGGAATAAAATGTGGAGAATTCGCCTCTGCAGATGTTTCATGAAAGACTATATGTTTAGAAATGTTTTAAAGTCACTATTCGGTTGGCTTTGCTCATGCTTGAATTTGCATCACATTAAGCTAGGAATGAACCAGAACCATTTACTAGATTGTATGCACAAGTGTCTTCCCTATACATGCAAGTCAATTTTTAGCTGTACTGGTCTTTTTAGCTGTACTGGTCATAGAACAGAAGAGCTTATGGGATGGCCTGCTGTCCATGATCCGTTTACCATCCATTCTCTGTCTGTCTGTTTGCACAAGTTTTGTTATCACTATTCCATAATTACTTGCAGGATTGCCATGAAACTTTATACACACACACACATTCATCCCAAGGTCTAGTTGGTCCTAAATGAAAATGGTGTTGCTCTGACATTAAGTGTGGCTGCCACTGTGTCCATCTTGAAAATCTTACTACGATTCTTAATGGATGGTCAGATTGACATGATTTTCACTAAAAGACTTCTGATGTCTAGCTGTGACCTTCAGTATGGCTGCTATGGTGGCAATCTTGAAAATCTTGTTAGCTACTCCTTCTAAATGGTGTTTACTTGCTGCTAAATGAAAATGGTACTGATCTGACATCCAGTATAGCCACCATGGTGGTCATCTTGTAAAGCTTGGTCATATCAGCATGCGATTTTCAACAAAATACTTCTTATAAATATCTATTTGGTCCTAAATGAAAATGGTGCTGATTTTATATCCAGTGTAACTGTCATGGGGGCCATCTTGAAAATCTTGTTATCTCTCAACAATGTCGGCAATGGTTTCAGCACTTGACAGTTAAAAGAAGAAACAGTTTTATTTTGGATTCCTGGAAATTCTTTTCAGCCAGTAGAGCATTAGTCCCTTTGAGGGACTTCTGTTTCTTCAGGGTTTTAGTGAGGTGTTTTTCTGCCATTCTTGCTGGTGTTGTATGAAATGAGTATACAGCATCTAGATGTTGCTTTCAAAAGTACGATAAAGCAATAAATATTTATGAAGGACTTGAAATGATGAGCTTACTCCTTAAGGCAAATTTGTGTTAGAAGTCCAGAGTTGCTCCTGAAGATATGACAATCCTTTTAATTGGTGTCCATGTTGCCAAAACTGACTACACTTTATAAAGCTAGTGGACAGGCCTTTACATTTTTAGATTATGTTTTGCTACTTTTTCATTCCTAACAGAAATTTGTGCAGTATTTTCCAGTAATTGTTAACATTCCAATTTTTTAAAAAAAAAACTCCTTAAAGGGAAAATCTGTGTTAAAGTATAATATGTACTTAACTAGTAGAGTTCACTTTATTTATTACATGAATACAATTTTAGTTGACCCACCAGTTTAGGAGAAATCATATCTTTAATATCTCGGTTTTTCTCACTTGGCAATTTTTGCCTTTTCTCATAGAGGGTACCGCATTTGTGACAAGCAACTTCCAGTCAATTGAAGTCAATGTGATTGTTGTTCATGTTGGAGAAAACGTGATTATACTAGTATGACAAGTGTGAATAGGTGAGCTCACTGCATTTGCAGTCACAAGTTATTGGACATGTGATTTTATAATATATCAAACATGATGTAAAGAACAAAAAACCCCACAAATTGATCTAATTCATTATGCTTAGAATCATTTTAAGAATAAAGTCTGCAGTGTGCAGTGATGGGCATTTCACAATTTAACCATGTCAGTTGACACATTTTATCCATGATCAGTCTGTTGACTGGGTTTGTCAAATGACAAGTTAACCATGTCAATTGACACATTTTATCCATGATCAGTCTGTTGACTGGGTTTGTCAAATGCAATCATTCCACAGCTTAGGTTAGAGGTCTACCCAGACTAATCAATAAAACAAATTTTAAAAAATGGCATTAATAGCATATGTGTATTTTTCATGTACAAATGAACTTGTATCTTTTTTTTTTTTTTTTATCAGTTGCTGACATTTACAAGATTTTGACTGAGAAAAGTGGATCTTGTATGGATTTTGTATAAATGACGTGAAGAAAATGTATTAATCATTTATGCAAATGCAGAATTCTTACGCATACAAATTTGTTGTAATTTACAATCCATCTTAATAAATACAGTATTCAAAACTTAGTCAATACAAAAATGTAGAAGCAATCTGAGGAATTTAGGTAATTAAATTTTGGCCTTTATCTTGATTATCTAATTGGCCACAACATTGCAAATTGGTGTAATAGCTTAGAATTGAATAAGGATTAATATAGCATTAACAAGTTTGAAGGCCGGATTTTCCGTTTAAAGTGGATTGGAAAAGACAGAAATTATGAGACAAAAATCTTAATTGTTTGAAGAGAAAATGTTACAAGTCCCCACTTAAGAAGATAAAATCAATTGGAATTTTTTGCAATAATATATTTTGTTAAAAAGGCATTTCCAGGTTTGTCGTAAATGAAAACTTCATCAGTCAGGTATTTTGTATATGTACAGGATACACAAAGTGCATCAGCTATGTTACATTTCTGCTGTGTAGGGTGCAGTTCATTGTAGTTCAGTGGCATGCTGTTACATTCTGGCACTGACTGTACTACACTCACCAGATGCAAGTTACACTGATAACTCCATAAGCTTCAGCAGGATGTACCTGGCTAATGCGTGGATTACCTTTTATTAGCTGATTGTATTCTTAGTGACTCACAACTGGTGGTAACCACTGAATCGTAAATTTAGGCTGTTCCAGTGAAACATACTGGGGTCCCAGAAAGGCACTTTCAATGTGGAGTAGTCACCTATAGATGCAGTTTAGAATTTTGTATAATTTGTATATGAACTCGTTGAATAATCAGAGTACCCTGGCATATATTTGTAAAAACTGCCGTCCCTGGGTACCATGTGTGTTTAAATGAAACAGTCATAAATCAGAGTCAGTCACACCATAACACATAGCATCTGTACTTGTTTCACTGTAACGCCTAGATATTGTGTAGTAAAGTATGGTGTAAGTCAGTGGCTGCTACACAAAAATGAATGGAAAATAATAAATACACCTTGTGTGTACTGTATGTGACATGAACAGGTGTTTAAATACATTTAAGCTTTGATTATCTTTAAACCAGTTGCCCAGACTTTTCAATTGCGCAGACTAGAAGTATATTGTCTAGATCAGGCATGTGCAACTTCCTCCAGGGCATGGGCCAGGTGAGCAATTTTTAAAGCCACACCTTGTGATGTAAATAAGCTGATAAAACCAGGTTGCAGGCCAGATCTAGACCATAGGTTGCACATGCCTGTTCTGACCTACAAGTTGTACTTCATTATTATTGTTGTGGACAATCTTTATTTGGACAAAATGTGCATTTCCCAGAGTGTCCAGATATTTCAAGTTTGCATGTTTACTTTTTCTTGTACACTTGTACATGTGTTTGGTACATAATCAAAGAGAAGAAAAGAAAATCATTCAGCTCTTCATCTAAAAATCATAATTTTTCTTCCAATCCCATTATTGGAAGTATCTTCTGTACCTTTTCTCAATGTTTTCATACATGTCTTCATTTAGATATTCTCTTTGGTGCATTTTCATGTTCATTACATCTTTGGTTATTTGCTGATATCTCCGTCCAGACATTCAAATTTTACTGCGGGATAGAAGATCTCGACAGTATACAATCATTGACTTTTATATTGGGGAGAAGTGATCAAAGATGTAAATCTAAGATGGTGTGATGTAAAATGTTCAAAGTAGTACCAAACATTTGGTAGTATTTACAAACTTGATATTTTACAGACATCATTTTTAAAGGCCAAAAAAATCATTGTAAGGAGGATCTTACATTATTGCTCATTTCCAAATAAATTTATAAAATTTGTGAAATAATTTCTATCTTTTGAAAGCTTATGCAAGCAAAAGAGTCAAATTATTAAACAAATTTTTTGAATTTCATTTGAAATTGGCACAAATTTCAGATTCCGTTGATCTGCATTTGCATGGCTGGAACATTATGCCGTTGCCACATAAGATGTCAAACTCTCAATTATTATGTCATGAGGTGGTACTATTAAATTATTAACACAGTAGTCATGGGATAAATTGAGATATCCTGATGGTTACTTGTAAAACCATCTATTCAGTTGATGACTTTTCTAGTTGACCCAAGTACTTGAATGCAGTATCGTCATTGGAGTTTATCTCACCTGTCTAGCAAGTATTAAATATGTTGATTGGTTCTACGGTTGAATGGCATATTGATGGGAAATGTGTGTCAATATGAAACACTAACTACAAAGACAGGATTGTTCCTCTTCATGCATAGGTCATGTTTGTCTACTCATTTATAGTAAGCTAAAATATAAATGACATTGTCTTCTAAAAGTGTTTTTCTTTCTTTCTTGCACAATTCTAGGATTCCATTTGGTTATAGTCAATTTACATACACTGTGCCACAGACTTGAAGCATGTAATTGATTTTCATAATACCTATCTTTGTTAAAGAGATTTGTTTATAGAAATGATCAAGTTCTAACATGAAAATATTGTATGAAATTTGCAGAGCTGAAGGTGGATATGATAAGAAAAATAGAGATGGCTATGTTGCAAAGAGTATTTAGCAATTAAGAACAAACACAATAAACCCTAACTTACATTTTCTACTGGAGTATCTTTTTTTGTTTTGTTGTTGCTATGGATGGTCTAAAAAATTTGGGGCCTTTTCATTTAACAAGCAGGTGACTGAAATAAAGACCTACACCATATTCTTGTATTGTGCGTGCCTCTTCAGTCCACCTATTTGCAGAAAACTACTCTGTAACATTCATATCCTTCAACATCAGAAGATTGGAGCAGACAAAGGCCAACCATTGCTCCACACATTTTTGATCATTGTTTGTATCACTAGCTCACTTGGCTGTAAGTCCATGTGAGCTCACAGTATGGCCCAGTGTCCGTTTTACATTGTGCATCCATCAACAATTGTTATTTTCAATTTCTTCTCAGGAATCAATAAGGCAATTTCAACAAAAATTAGCAGACAGCATCCTGACATGAAGACCTTTTAAGTTTGTACAAATGATGTCAGTCTGCAGTCAAATATGGCTGTCTTTACTAAAAGTAGTAAAAACATTACTCAAATTCTTTTCAAAAACCACAAAACAGAAGTTGACCAAATTTGACTGAAAACATCCTAGCCTAACATAGAGGGCTTTCAAATATATACAAATGATGCTGATGCACCATCAAATATGACTGCCATTGTTAAATATAGAAAAATCCTTTAAACAGTTTTTCAAAACCTGCTCAACAGAATTTGACCAAATTTGACATAAAGCTTTCTGGCATATAGGGCTTTAAAATTTATACAGATGATGTTGATCAGCATTAAAATATAGCAGCAGGTGCTAAAACAAGTTTTCCTTGAAGGGACTGATGCTCTACTGACCAAAAGCATTTTCAGGAGTTCAAGATAAGACCATTTCCTGCTTTTAACACGTAAGTGTTGAAACCATCTTTGATATTTCTGCGCAGAATCAAGATTCAAATAAGCCATATTGGATGTACAATTGGCACCATTTTCATTTAGGACCAACTAGACATAGAAGTCTTTTGATGAAAACACGATGTGAATATGACCATCCATTTAAGAGGAGTACCAATAACAAAATTTTCAAGATGGCCATGGATGTCAGATCGGCATCATTTTTAGGTAAGCCCAACTAGACATAAGTCTTCTGATGAAAACCCTATGTTGATTGGACATTCCATTTAGGATGAGTAGTGATAACAAGATTTTCAAGATGGCAGCCATGGTGGCGATATCAGATGTCTGAGCAGCACCATTTTCATTTAGGACAAACTAGAGATCACAAGAAGTCTTTTGTTGAAAACCCAATGTTGATATGACCATTCATCTTGGAGGAGCATAAAACAAGATTTTAAAGATAGCCACTGTAGCAGCCATCTTGGCAGTCACATGGGCACCATTTTCATTTTAATGCCAATTAGACAACATGGGAAGTCCGATGTTGATCGGACTTTCTGTTCAGGAGGAGTAGCAACAAGAAGATTTTCACGATGGCTGCCATGGTGGTCATAAAGGATGTCAGCTCAACACTGTTTTCGTTAGGACCAAGTAGGTGTCCTACAAACTCTTTTAGTGAAAACCTCATGTTGATATGACTTTCCAATTCAGGAGGAGTAGCAATAATGAGATTCTCAAGATCACTGCTGTGGCAGTCATATTAGATGTCTGAGATGCACCATTTTCATTTGGGATCAACTAGACATCATAAGAAGTCTCATGTCGATATAATTTTCGTCCAGGAGTAGCAATAACAAGATTTTTAAGTTGCCTGCTCTGATGGCCGTAATTGATTTCTGAGCGATAACAAGATTTTCAAGATGGCTACTGTGGTGGCCATATTGGACACCAGATAGGCACCATTTTCATTTAGGACCAACTAGACACTATAAGAAGTCTTCTGGTGAAAATCCCATGTTGATATGACCATCCATTTAGGAGTAGTATCAATGCCAAGATTTTCAAGAAGGTCGTTGTGGCAGCCATATTGGATGTCCAAGAGGTACCATTTTCATTTATAACCAACTTGATTCCAGGCTGAGTGTGTGTATAAAGTTTCATGGCACACCTACAAGTAGCTTAGAAGGAGAAAGCAAACTTGTGCTAACGGATGGAAGGTCTATGACCAGTAGAGCTAACTAGAATTTCTTTGAAGGACTTCTCAAAAATCACAACAGAATTTGAACAAATTTGACAGGAAGCATCCTGCCATAGAGGGCTTTAAGATTTGTACAAGTGATGCTGATCTTGCATGAAATATAGCAACCATTACTAAAAATAGTAAAACCTTTAAATTATTACTTCTCAAAAACCACAAAAAAAATTCGACTGAATTTGAAAGAAAGCATTCTGTCAGAGAGGGTTTTCAGGTGTATGCAAATGATGCTATCTGCCATTAGATGTAGACACTGTTTACTAAAAATAGAAAAACTTGGTAGCAACTTCTCAAAATCCACTCGTCAGAATTTATCAGTTTTGACAGCAAGCATCTTGGTTAAAGGCCTTTCACATTTGTACAAATTATGCTGATCTGCCATCAAATATGGCTAACATAACTAAAAATAGAAAAACCTTTTAATAACTTCTTAGACACTGCTTTGTAAAATTTGACCAAATTTGAGAGCATGATAACATGAAGTACATACATATTTTTTTACAAATGATACCAATTGGCCATAAAATATGATCATCATTACAAAAATAGAAAATCTTTTTAACAACTGCTCAAAATCCACTCAACACAGAGTTTGACCAAATTTTACAGAAAGCATCCTGGCATGAAGAGTTTGCAAGTTTATATAAATGATGCCAGTCCACCATTCAATATTGCTGCAGTTACTGAAAATAGGAAAACCTATTTTAAAAAAACTCCTTTTAAAAAAACTCGACATAATTTGACCAAATGTGACAGAAAGCCTCAGTGCTTGAAGGTTTTCCAAATTTTTACAAATGATGCTGATCTGCCATCAAATATGGCAATGTTGCTAAAAATAGAAACATATATAGACAATTTTTCTAAAAACAAACCACAACAGAAATTTGACTTACTTTGATAGAAAGCATACTGGCATTGAGGCCTTTTAGTATTGTGCAGATGATGCTGGTGTGCACCCAAATATAAATAGAGAAACCTTGACAGTTTTCATAACATAATGAAACTATGGGCTTCAGGGCAGTTCAAAATGACCTCTATATCTGAGGTATTTTTCTGGCATGCAATAAAAAAGCAGAGATGTTCCAATTGCCATATATGCAGTTAAGAATTTTGTATCATTTTCATTTGAACACTGAGTAATGAGAGTACCTAGGCATGTGTTTAAAGAACAGCTTGCCATGGATACCTTGTATTTTTTAATAGAACACCCCTGACCCAGATTTCTTTGTCAACTTCTCTAATATTTGGCTATTTGTCACATGTCATTAAGGTGAGGATCACTTGGACCTAGGGATGAACATCTTAGTTATTATTGTTGAACAACTTGTACACTGCATATCGAGCAGCCAGTCTTTGTATTCATGTTAAATCTTTGGAGTATAGACTTTTGGCTTGCTGGTATGGAGTACAGAATAGGTAGTGTTATACCACCAGCTGCATCAGTATCATCTATAGTCCTGTTATGCTCAATGACCAAGTTTTGTGTTCCTGCCATTATTTCCAGCTTTTGGAACATCATTTTCATGGAACTTTGATATGGTGTGCCTTGTATAATTCTTTATTATACACCTACCAATTTTCTACCCAAGAAAGAGCCAGAATTTTACCGTCGTTTCCTACAAGCAGGGAAACGATACTATTGTTTTCCAAACACATATCACCATACTCTCAAACGAGGCTGAGACTACTTTATCCTTGAGGTTTCCTGGTGACAATAGCAGTGCCCCTAGCGATGGAATGCCAACACTAGCAGTAAACAAAGCTCTCAGAGCGACGTTAGTTAAGAAACCTTGCGTTATATGTAAAATATCTGAAAGTTCTAAACCATGTTTTTGTCACAACAACAATAAAAAAGCATTTTTTCCTTTATTTTGAAGTAGTAAAATATTGCCAAAATGTTCGTCTGAAACAAGATCATATTCGTAAATTGCATACCAAAACATTACAGTTGTACAGTACAACCCATTTACGGAAATTCATAAATGGTAACATAAGCGAGTTTCACGGATAATGGATGAATTTGAAATTATAAATGAGTAATATTCTCTGCAACAAATCTGTACCATCAAGTTCCAACAATTTCTCCAATCCTGTTGTAAATAACTGTCAAAATAATGTTGTCATTCCCGTGTCAAGTTCCCATCGGAGCCTCTAACAATGTGCGGCCAGAAACAGTTCAACCACATTCAACCTGGCCTCTGAAAAAAACTTCCAGTCATTCAGCTGGTGAAAACTTATGTGATGCAAAATTTCAGAACTGCACAATAACTGTAAATCACATATATGAGTAGTCTGTCCTCAAGCGTCGAAGAATTAGTGTTATTGACAGTGATGGTAGTCGAACTGAGCGAGCGTTGTTTCACAAACTTCATTCATAAAACTAATATTCATGCGCATGTCAGCCTTTCAAAAAGTAATTTGGTTTATGCTTTAAGATGAAGTTCGTATTATAAAGGTTGAAATGTTTAGCAATTTCTTGTGTTTTTCAACTACATATAGTGATTTTATTAAATTATCTGAAAATTGAAAGGTATATAACAAAAATATAATCACAGTAATGCGATTTTGATTGCTAGATCACGTCCTGTCGGCATAAAAATCTGGATCATAACTCTGCGCTTCACATTTCGTAATTATCCGGATTTTCTAATGCTGACAACTCGACGTGATCTAGCAATCAAGATCGCGTCACTGTGATAATACTATGTATGAACCACTGCAGGGGAAAGTAGGTCACAGTGACCTATTTTCTTTGTGCACCAAAGACTTACTTGTACTCGGGTTACCACCAGTGTTAACATTGAAGTCTCCTGGCATGTCTTTGGTTGTAGATTTAGCTGTTTGCTGCTAAATTTTCAGTGTAGTTTCCATGGAAATTGCCACAAAAAAATACAGACTACAACTAAAAACATTAATTTTGCAGCAAAATCTTTTTTTTGTTGTTGTTGTTGACAATACATGTATGCAGCATGCCAGAGTTTTACTTACCTTATATACTTGTGTATAAGCCGGGTCCAAATGCAAACAACATATACCCTGATCTGCCATTGCATAATGCACCAGCAGATCAGGGTGTATGTTGTTTGTTCTACTGATTAGTCCTTACAAACTGCATAGACCCAGATCTGTCGTTGCATTATGCGACAGCAGATCTGGGTCTGTGCAGTCTGCAGTTGGTATCAGATTATACGTGAGTATAGATGGTATTTATTAGGCTCATCACATGTAGCACTGAAGCACTTGAGAAGGCTCAGTTGGAATAAGTCCTGCACTGCTCATACTGTGTCTGGAAAGAAAATTTGCAGTTATCAGTCGGGGGGGAAAAATAAGACCCAAACTGCACCTCCTTGTGGATTGGTAGTATCAAACAGATACATTTGACCTCATCCCTTAGGAAAGTGTTGACATAACTGAGATTATGATGTCATAATGTGCATGACATCAAAAATGATGCTGGGCTAATATACAACTTAAATTTACTTTTGCTGACATGCTTTGTTTTCATTAATGATTGAATTTCCCTTAGTCAATGCCTAAAACACCATAAAGTGACCAAAACTTTGGAGTGCCTAGATTCTGGTGTACTTCATTTTTAACTCTACTGGTTGAACACCAGAAGAGCTTATGGGATGGCCTGTTGTCTCATCCTTCATCTGTCTTCCATTGTCTGATAAAACTTTTTGCACAAGTTTGTTATCGCTACTTGGAGGATTATCAAGAAACTTTACCTGCACATTCATCCCAAGGTCTGGTTGGTCCTAAATGCAAATGGTGCTGCTCAGACATCTGATAAGGCCACCACAGCCGCCATCTTGAAAATTTTGTTATTGCTACTGCTCCTGAACGGATGGTCATGTCAGTGTGGGATTTTCACTAAAAGACTTTGTATGGTGTCTTGTATGTCTTAAATGAAAATGGTGCCAATCTGAGGTCTGATATGGCCACCATTGCAGCCATCTTGAAAATCTTGTTATTATTACTACTCCTCCTGAACTGAAAGTCATATCGATATGTGGTTTTCACCAGAGGACTTCTTATGATATCCTGTTGGTCCTAAATGAAAATGGTTGTGCTCAGACATCCATGTGGCAGATGTCTTAAAAATCTTGCTATCGCAGCTCCTCCTGAATGGATGGTCATATCAGCATGGGGTTTTAACTAAAGGACTTTTTTTTAGTTTGTCCTAAATGAAAATGGTGCCAATCTGATGTCCAATATGGCTGCCATGGTAGCCATCTATAAAATCTTTTTATCGCTACTCCTCCTGAACAGAAAGTTATATTGACATGGGGTTTTCACGAGAATTCTTGTGATGTCTAGTTTGCCCTAAATGTAAATGTTGCTGCCCACACATCCAATATGGCCACCACTGGCTATCTTGAAATCTTGTTATTGCAACTCCGCTTGAATGGATAGTCATTACATGGAGTTCTCACTAAAAGACTTCTTATGATGTCTAGTTGGCCCTAAATGAAAATAGTGCTGATCTGAAAGTAATAGTATGGGGTTTTCACCAAAAGACTTTTTATGGTGTCTAGTTGGATTTAAATATTGTGCCGATATGATATACAATATGGCCACAACAGCAGCCAACTTGAAAATCTTATTGCTACTCCAAGATGGAAAGTCACATCAACATTGGTTTTTCACCAGTAGGCTTCTTATAATGTGTAGTTGATACTAAATGAAAATGGTGCCAGTTTGGCCATCATGGCAGCTATCTTGAAAATATTTTTATTGCTATTCAACCTAAATGGAAAGTCATATTGATATGGGGTTTTCATCAGAAGATTAATTATGATACTTAGTTGGTCTTGAATGAAAATAGTACTGATCTGACCTCAAATATGTGTGCCACAATGAGCATATTGAAAATCTCGTCTCTAACTCAGTGTGGGGTTTTCATCAAAAGTCTTCTAATGGTGTCTAGTTTGTCCTAAATGAAAAAGGTTCTGATCTTATATTCAGTATGGCTGCCACAGGCTAATTGGAATTTCTTGTCACTCAAGAATATTGGAGATGATTTGAACAGCTGAGAATTAAATGGAAGAAAATGGTCTGGTCTTGAATTCCTGGAAATTCTCTTTGGTCAGTAGAGCATCAATCCCTTCAATGAACTCCTGTTTTCCAAGGCCCTGTTTAGGCTTTCCATTGCATAGTGATGAAAGCAGAAGCATGCTTGGTTACTGTATTAGAATAAATTCAAGTTTGTTGTTGAGTTTGTTGATGTGATATACTGCTGACAAGTAAAATAAAGCAGTTGGATTTAAAGCATTGGAAAAGCGATACTTGCTATCATGCTTCCTGATTGGGAAGATGGTAAGAAGACTGCAAAGGCAATAAAAGTTAATCTTGACATTAAAAAAAAATGGAAACATTGAAAACGGGTATTTATCTACTGAAATAGATACATCTTTTCAAGACCATACTATAAGCTTTATTGTAAAAACCACGCAAAAGAAAAAAAAAATTGTTTATTTATCGGTAATAGCAGTATTATATCACCTGCTATTTTTATTGCAGTGCAATATCTTTTCCTAGCACAAGTTCACAGAATAAGGTGATTATTTCATCCTCCAGTTAGATGATCTGAGTCGGATATGTTAGTCAACTTCCATCATTTGGAATATCATCCTTCTTTTCCTTGGACTTTGTGCAGTTTTTGTGTCTCTTGGGCACTCAACGTTTTCATCATCTGAGTAGTCTTTTGGCATGCCACTGTCAATTATTTTTTGTGTTGTATTTTATATTTTCTCCTTCTTTCCTTATATAATTTTTGTTTATTTGTCCCTTTGTTTGATTCGAGGGTTCTGAGTACCTCCCTTACAAAGTGCTGCTTTGTTTATTTGTCCCTTTGTTTGATTCGAGGGTTCTGAGTACCTCCCTTACAAAGTGGTGCTTTGTTTATCCCTCTTTTAGAAACCAGTGTTGGGGTAAACACTATCCACCCAATTCTTGTTGCGGTTCATTGTTTATTTCTTGTTTTACTTTTAACATTCACTGTGCTGCAAGGTGTGGGTAAATGCAGTCATTAAAAGGCTGCTTGGGACACACTCCACCTAATGTGTGTGTACTTGCTGACAGTTGTCCTTTTTGATACCCTGGGTGTGACGAAGTATTTGACTTTGCAGAAAGTCACTGTTCCGATAGGGCCAGGAAGAAGGGACTCACTTCTTCCACTTCATCACTGGAAAACCCTCTTCATTCCCAGGAGGAGTCTAGGGCACTCACCAATTTAGGGAGGCAGTCATGGCTCCTTCCAGGGTACAAGGTTGGGGATCAATGACACAAGGAAGGAAGTTCCAGCTCCTGATGGAGGGATCCTCGGTACTTCCCAATGGAAGGAAGTCACCATCACCCAGTAGCAAGTCCCACCTTCCCAACACAAGGTAAGCTTGCTCTTTTATCGCTCAAATAGATCAGTTTTTAGTTCTACTGGGCATAGACAAGAAGAGCGTATGAGATTGTCTGTTGTCCGTCGTCTATTTTCCATCCGTTCACTAGCACAAGTTTGTTATTGCTGCAACTAAACTACTTGGAGGATTGCCATGAAACTTTATTCACACATTCATCCCATGGTCTAGTTGGTCCTAGATGAAAAATGCTATTGCTTGGACATCCTCTATGCCTGCCACAGTGGCCATCTTGAAAATCTTTTTATTGCTACTCCTCCTGAATGGATGGTCGTATCAAAATGGGGTTTTCGCTAAAAGACTTCTTATGATGTCTAGTTTTTCCTAAATGAAAATGGTGCAGATCTGAGATCCAATATGGCTGTCACGGCAGCTATCTTGAAAATCATGTTATCTCTACTCCTCCTGAATGGATGGTCATGTCAACATGGGGTTGTCACTAAAAGACTTCTTATGATGTCTAGTTGGTTCTAAACGAAAATGGTGCCGATCTGACATCCAATATGGCCACCATGGCACAAATGGTGAAAATCTTGTAATCACTACTCCTCCTACATGGATGGTCATATCAACATGGGGTTTTCACGAAAAGACTTCTTTTTGATGTCTAGTTGGTCCTAAATTAAAATGGTGCAGATCTGACATCCAATATGCCTGCCATAGCAGCCATCTTGCAAATATTGTTATCGCTACTCATCCTGGACCTATTATGATGTCTTCTTGGCCTAAAATGAACATGGTGTTGATCTGACATTCAATATATCCGTCATGGCAGCCATCTTGAAAATATTGTTATCGCTACTAGTCCTGAATGGATGGTCAACATGGGGTTTTCATGAAAAGACTTTTTATGATGTTGGTCGTAAAAAAGAATGGTGCAAATCTAAAGTCCAATATGGCTGCCATGGCAGCCGTCTTGAAAATCTTTTTATTGCAACACCTCCTGCACAGAAGGGTATATTGACGTGGGGTTTTCACAGAAAGACTTGTGATGTCTAGTTGGTCCTAAATGAAAATGTGGCAGATCTGGCGTCCAATATGGCTGCCATGGCAGCCGTCTTTTAAAATCTTGTCGCTACTTCTCCCGAATGTATGGGCATATCAACATCGGGTTTTCACTAAAAGATTCCTTATCATGTCTAATAGGTACTAAATGAAAATGGTGCTGATATGATGTCTGATGTCCACTCGTCCATTAGCACAAGTTTGTTATTGCTACTCCTAATAAACTACTTTGAGGATTGCCTTGAAATTATGTTTGAAAGAAGTCTCATCATGATTATCTTCATTGTCTTCTACACTTTGATGAAGTCAACCTGGGCTTGGAGATACATAGCTGTTCGAGCTGTTATATATTTAGATACTATGTGGCTTGTGCCTGCCTGTGCAGGTGAAGGTATAAAGAAGTGGGCTCTTGCTTGGCTGGCACTACATGTACTTGGATTTTCATTATCTTTATTAATGGGATTGTCTTCTTCAATTTGATGAAGTGTATCTGGGACTACCAGGGATAGGGGCAAGGGAGGTGTTAAGTTATTAGGTCCAGTATAGCTTGTGTCTACTTGAGCAAGGGAGTTTGTAAGTAATTATGGCCTTGCACTGATAAGAGTGGATGTTATGGGCTAAGCTGAGGATGGCTGTGGTTACACAGTGCTGGTGTTAGATCTATTGTTTTTGTCTTAACACAGTTCAAGAAATCCATTACAAGTCCATGTCAAGCGCCCACTGCCCTGAAAGAAAGTGGTATTTGTTGATGGGAATACAGTACATTTAACTTTATGTTCTTGTGAAGTAGTGATTTTGGACACATACCCATTGCTATGAGTATTTGTAGAGTTGGAAATTAGTCATAGGTTCATTCATCTGCTTCAGTGATGAGTTGTTCCTGACATGGATAGGGATACTGTCTTGATTTTCTTTGATGGGGATAAAATCTGGGATTACCTTTCTGTATGAATTTACTTCCACAGCATGAATATCCTCTTGGGTGAATGCAGAGAACTCAAATAGACTGGATCCATTGAAAATGTTTTACAGTATTGAGTATTGACATTGTTAGATTTACCACCAATTTTATTTGTATGCAGAACTCTGGTAAGTATTTTTTTTTAAATAATAAAAATTTTAACAGCATCAGTCACAATGAGGATTTTCCAAAAGCATTGAAGTACAATGATGAACATTATCCATGAAGAATAAATCTTAGATGAATGAATAATCATACAATATTCACTGATTTTGACAAAGTACTTCTAAACAGTTTTCCCAGGTCACCATCTTGCATCATGAATGAAATGATTCGAAACCATGTGTTTTCATTATTCAAAATGGTTCACATCGTTAAAGGGAAGAAATGGTCTTATCTTCACATCCAGGAAATTATTTGCATCCAGTAGAGTGTCGGTCACTTCTAGAGACTCTTGTTAAATCTTTAGGATCTCGTTCATTAGAGTCATGTTTCTCAAATAGATTCTCCAGTAAGGTCTGCATCATCTGACTGGTCAATGTTTGTTCAGTGGTCACTGAATAATGTGTCAGATGATGGTCACCAAGCGTCTGTCAGGGGTCACCAGGATACTGGATAATGCATATAGTGACATTCATCGAATGTCTGTCACTGGACATTATGTACTGAGCACAGGGTAATGTGTCAAGTGACAGTCACTGAATGTCTATCACCAGACACCGATCACGGGGTAAGGTGTCTAGTTGTATTCACTGAGAGTCGAGTACTGGTCAACGGGTAATGTGTCAAGTAACAGTCATCGAGTGTCTGTCACTGGGCACTGGGCACCGGGTAATGGATCTGTTGATATTCACTGAGTATCTGTCCCTGGGTACCAGCTATGGTGAGTGTTCATGATCTCCCAGTTTTTGTTTCGAGTCACGTGGTGCCGTGCATTGGTCTTCAGACTAGGCACCATGTTTTGACCACCAGTTTTGGGAAAGGGATCAGGTCGATTATGATCCAACTAGGGAAAGGGGTCAGTTCAACACCCGTTCCTTCTCTGTTCCCATTCAACCCCTACGTGGTTTGGGGACTCCAACCACTCAGCAGTGAGTCAGTCATATCTCCCTTTCCTCCCATGACACCATGGATGACATTGCCATGGCTCCATGGATGGGCGGACCGGACAGGCCTCCTTATCGAAGGTAGGGGAGGGGAACTGCCACTGACCTCTCGTGCATCGAGAGGAAATCATCAATCTCTTTCTCCATGGAGAGAAGAACAAAGGGTTAGTCCACCACCCCCACCCCCATCCCCGTGAGATGCCCCAAGGAGGTAGGTTAGACAGAATAGTCTTGTATTTTCCTGGGTGAAAAGATAGGACGATTAACTATCAATTTGGGTTGACACAGATGAGTTCCCAGGAAAACCAGTCACGTTGATCCCTTCTCTTTTGAGGTCTCCATCTTCGTTCCAACCTATGAAGCAGGTAGCAGAGGAGGAGTCAATAAACGAGATTTATAACCTTTCCCCAGCTCTGAGTCCAAAACCCTTGGGATCTTCGGACACACGGATCCTCTCCAGTTTGGAGCGGCTCTCCAAGGCACAGTCTGAATTGGACCTTCTGTTGATCCTTCACTCGACGATGGCGAGAGAGCTAAATCGGAAGTTTTCAGACCCAGTTTAAAACTCCTTTCCACCCGTCTTTCTCGTGACGTGATGGCCGGTTAGGTTAGTGGAGGAAGTCTGCGGTCCCCTCCCCCTTCTTTAAGATGGAAGGCAGTCGTCTCTAGGGAGTCGCACCCTGTCCTGCCTTGTCCCCTTCTTCTCAGCATCCCAGTATGTGCCAGACAGACCCTCTTTTCAGAGGCTTGGTCGGACCTCACAGACAATCCTGGATAAAAGGAGGGCTACTGGCTTCGCTTCTGGGACTCTCCGGCTTTTTTAAGGACTCCCATCTGGTTCCACCAGTTCCAACTGGTATCCCTAAGGGAGGAGGTGTACGCCCTTCTAAAGAAGGGCACAATCGAGCTGGTGACAAACATTTAATGTCCGGGATTTTATTCCCGTATTTCTCGTTAAAAAAAATGATAAAGTTAGGACTAATTATCGATCTTAACACATTACAAAAGTGTCTTCAGGAAGAGCATTTCAGGATGGAGATATTTGCATCAGTCAGGAATTCCATCAGGTCGAACAACTGGGTGGTCTCCATAGCTCTCCAGTATGCATGTCTTCACATCCCCATCTTCCCAGCCCACAGGAAATTTCTGCGGTTTTGTCTGGGACAGATCTTTCAATTTTGGGCTCTTCCATTCGGCCTAACTTACTTTTATAGAGCCTTCACCAGGGTGACGGGTGTAATAGTGGCTCATTTAAGGTCCTTAGGGGTCACCATTCTCCAATGCTTAGACGACTGGTTGATGCACAGCATACTCAAACGTGCCCTTCTGATGGATCTCTCTGTTGGGAGACAGTGACTTTTCTAGGCCTAATTCCCAAGCAGAAGAAGTAAGATCTGATCCCTTCTCGGAATTATGATTACATGACAATGAATTTTCTCACCCGTCAAGGGAGAGTCTGTGTTCCTCCCGAAAAAATCTCGCAAATAGCACGACTCGACGAGAAGCCTTCATTGTCTGCTCGCCTCTACCTCTCTCTCCTTAGGACTCTGAACACGGTAGAGGAGTTAATTCCCCTTGGAAGGCTTCATATGCGACCTCTCTTGTTCTTTATTCTAGTAAATTTGAAACCTTATAAAGACTCCGTCCACCCGGATCCCCTTAGGATTTAAATTTCGTGATCATCAGAGTTGGTGCAGAAATCAGGATAGGTTACTGACGTACCGGAACTTCACTTCCTATACACGGATGTCTCAGATTGAGCCCGAGGGGATAGTCCAGCTGGGCCTGTGGTCTCGGGAAGACTCTTGCCTTCATATCAACATTCTAGAAATGCAGGCTGTTTTCTAGAACTTCTAGGGTTTAGCGACTGCACAAGACATCGCTGCGTCATGATCGCCACGGAAAGCACGTCAGTCGTAGCATACTTAATGCCCTTTCTTTCTGCTTGGAAGTCTGGAATCTTCTCAGTTGTACAGCTTCGGATGAGATGACTCTCAGAGTCTGCTACATTCCAGATAAGATATATATTCTGACAGACAACGTTTCCAGACAGAAATGAGTTGTCCTTACGGAATTATCTGTGGACCTTTCGATATCAGAGACAAGTTGTCATCTGTGGGGAAAGTCAATGGTAGACTTAGTCGCAACGAGGTTGAACAACAAGCTCCCTCTTTGTGTCTGCCTAGAACCATACCAGCGGGCATGTGTGGTGGATGACTTCAGTCTGAGGTGGGACGACTGTATGCTTACGCCTTCCCGCCTTTCAGAATAATCACCTCAGGTTCTTAACAAAGTCAGGACTTCCATGTCACGACTCAGCATGATAGCTTCTATGTATATCCAGTGATCGTGCTTCAGTGATTTCTTCGACCCAATGGTCGACGATCCAATGGAATTGCTACAGCGGAGTGATCTGCTGTCGCAGCAACGAGGGTCCCTGTTGCACAACACTCCACAAATTCTCCACCCTTCACCCCTGGTTCATATCAAACGATCTATCCGCCAGGATTAGTTTTAGAGCAAGGTTACCAGATGCATCATCTGACTCTACGCAATCGACTTCCAAGGTTTAAGATGCCAAGTGGAGAATTGTCTATGATTGGTATATTAGGAAATGTATTACCCTATCCCCCACTCCACCCCACCCACCCTTTTGAATGCAGTTGCGGATTTTCTTTTTCTCTTCGAGGAAAACACTGCTCAGAATCCACTATTAAGGGCTATAGAGCAGTTCTCTCCAATACTCTTCAAGTTCTCGATTCGCTCCACAATAAGGTCAGACCCACATCTTTCAGAACTGATGAGGTACTTTGAGCTCCAGAGATCAGTGTTTCGCTCTTTAATGGAACCTTTTGTGTATTCTTTGGTCATTATCTAAACCTCCGTATGAACCTTTGAGTGAAGCTTCCTTCGATAAACTGACCCATAAAACGGAAAAATATTGACCTTGGCGAATCATCTTAAGCCGAGTTTTTATCATACTTAAAGAAGGATCTGCATAGAGAGCATGATTACATTATTATTGACATTCAAGATCAACCTGATGAGATTGCCACAGCGATTGATGACATCACAAAAGAGTGTCCTGACAAAAAGTTATTTGCGGTTTTGCCATGGAAAATTTTCAAGATCACATACAACTATATTACTCGCGAACCAGGCTATAAGACTATCAAATGCGCCATATCAAAATTGCAACAAATTGTCAGCGAATTAGAGACAGGAAAACACGTTGTATGATGTATGATTTTGAATCTGAAAGAATACTGGCTGCGTACGAGAGTGCACATGCCGCCAAAGTAAAGTTTCCTTTATGCTGTAATATTAAAGACGTCAGCTGGATGATACAAGAAATTAGAACATTAAATGGCGCTTACAAATTTGTCAAGGACGCTCTTAAGATTATTTATCAAACATCAAAAGAGCATATAGAACATTAGCTAGTATGCTGACATTGCAATAGAATTTGAAAGATCTCGACGCCTGCTAGGAGAAGAGTACAACAAGTTAGGTAACAAAACTTTGTACGATTGTGTCAAAACGAGCATAGATGGCAGCAACTTCTAACTGCCTTTCACCCGTGTCTCTTAGTTTTTAAATCCGCCATTGTCTTCTGCTTTAGTATCACCAGTATCAACGCTTTCACTTCGAATGCCGCTTGTTTTGATAACTTTTTTCGTATTTGGCAACGCACATAGGACTCAACTCGGAAACAATATTGTCTATGATCCGAAATTATTTGACCAAATCTGCCATTATAAATGTGGCACCACGCAGGCAAGATTTGAACTGGTTTAATATTTTTGTGTGTACGTGATATAAGCGTATTTGCACATGGCCATCTTATTTTGATTTTTTTTTTCAAGCTTTCTACAACAATATTTAGTTGCAATGCCAACGCCAGATATAATCTGAAGAAAAGGATTTAAGAAAACACCTGTGCTGGCAACACCAGCCGCAGTGATCGCCAATGGAACAGCTGACGAGAAAAATAACAGGCGCTTGTAATGCTTGTACAACTTCTTGAAACAGCAGGCTCGTTTGTGATAGCTGCGATAATATGCAATAAGTTCTTCGTGTTGTTCTTTTTCCAGATGGCTGCTAATATGATTAAAATCTATAATGTCTTTCATCATATATAATATTTAGTTTATACTTTAAAGATGCTGTAAACATGTGTATGAAATATGGGAAATTTTAGTTTAACCATATCATGATACAAATTTGGCATGGACGTGTCATGTTTGTTTAAAGTTTGCTTCCATTTCTTCTGCTGGAATTAGCGACTCCTGAGAAAACGGAAAATAAGAAAACTTTCTTTCTGAATCATTCCAATTCTATCATCAGGTTTTGAGCTTTAGTGTTAATGGAATCTTATCACTAGCAAGTTTGTCTTTTGGTGTTAATTTTGTAATGTATTCAAGAGCTGCAACAAGAACATTGTCTTCATACACATTATAAGTTCTATATTTAAGTATATGATAATAAGCTTCAGTAGCCTTTTTTTTACAACTTCTGGAATTTCATCTTTTTGTGGTTCTCTGCTTCTACTTTAGGAATTTCTGGTTCTGGTTGAGGTTATGGTTGCGGCTTTTCTTCTTCAGGTTGTGGCTGTTCATGTGGTTGCTCTGCTTCAGGTTGCAGCTGCTCAGGTTCAGGTTGCGGTTGTGGCTGCGGCTTTTCTGCTTCAGGTTTAGCTTGTGGCTGCGGATCATTAGAAAGATCTTTTTTTTATCAGGCAGTGCCATCACTCCCAGAATCGTTTCAACGCCGTCATAATCCAAACCAAACTCTCTGTAAAAAAAAAAAAAAAAACGCTTGTCGACTTGATCGTGAAGTCTTTCTTGGTTTTTAAAGTTTAAAGTTGCCAGATTTAATTGTTCATGCGTGCGTAGTCAGCATCTTGATCTTTTGTTTCTTTTTCGTTCATTTTTCAGAGTTGCATTTTTCTGGTTAGAGACACTAATTGTAAGGTGTCCTTATTCAGCTCGTTTAGTTTGGTTTGAAAGAGCACTCCTATGTTACTAGTAGCGCTGGCCGACTCCTTTAAATTGCAATTTTTTTAACTTGCCATATTTGTTTAGCTCATCCCGCAAATGTGGCGCTTTCATATGAGTTACCGAAAAAAAATTGAGCATTATATCATCTATTTTTACGCCTTCTGGATCAGCCAAAAACATTTTATACAGTTGTTTGTTTTCACCAATTTCATCATAATACGCATTAAATCTCGCGTTATCAAAAGCCATGTCTTCATGTTTTTCTTCAAATAACAGCGTGTTAAATTCGGGTGCAATTCTAACAAATGCTGACATCTTATATATTTGTTTACATAAGATCATCTAGCGTAAAAATCTGAAAATAAGCCAGACCGGGATTGATTGGCATCGCAAAATTCAACAATCTGTAGAGGCGATATTTTGTCACGCCAGGGCTTGCAATATCAAATGTAGCCAGAACTGACCCTAATGTAGCCGTACTTGTGTAAAGCGTGGTCCAGTTAGCGCTATCACTGGACGCTTCTAGACGCCAATCGTTGATGTATTCAGGTCCAGCTGATCTGCCACTACGTTGAAAGCGCCAAATAGTAACCGCCACAGGACAATCTAATCTGATCCAAAAATTATTATAAACGCCTGTTGTAGCCCATTCGCTAGTAGATATGTGGTCAGCAAAAGCCAGATGCGCTCTAAAGGCTGCTGAATATTCCGACAATGCAGAGGTTACAAATCCGTTGCGATTATCAGAATTGGACGACAGCGATGGAATATGCCCAGTCGTATTTTTATTCGCTTGGAATCCACATATAGTTTAGTTGTCGCACCTGCATTATCTGTAGGAATACCTATATTTATAATTTCTGCTGAAGTTATCTTGACTCCAGCGCCAGTAACTTCAAGCATAACTGAGTTTACATGGTTGGTAAGTTTAAAATCTTATGGCGCCTTAATAATGATTGGATTATAAGATGCCTCAGAAGATCTTTGAAGAAAAATCAGGCTTGTCTGCGAACCAAAAACAAAGCACAGTGATTTGCCAACAGGAATATGTTAAATCGTACCAATATTTCTATTGGCGACAGAAGTTGGCGCGTTAACCAAAATGTCGCCATCAACGCTAAGTTTTGTATCTGCATACTCTTTGGTGGCCGCATCTGCATTAACAAGTGGCGCGGCTAAATTTGTCATTTTGTTTTAGAATTCATGTCGATGTCGCAAGTCATAGTTCCACCAGCTAGCGGCAAAACATAGGGCACTGACAGTAACATTTCATTGCCAGTGATTACTGACGCCAAGGTTTGTCCTACTGAAAGTAAGCGTTCTCGATGAAAATTTGTATTGGCATCTGTTAACAACACTTTGGCATTTGCGTACTTATCTGCGTATTATTTATTGGCCGCATCTGTGTTATCTGCTGGTGTAGCCACATTTGTAATCTTTTGCGAAGACATGTCATCGTGTCGCCAGTTTTTAGCAAGCGCTTGTTGAGTTCTGCATTAGAAATAGTTGCTGTTGTGCTTGATTTAGCACCGCCAATAACTGTGTCAAAAGCTGTATCATGGCTCATTATATATACTCTGCTTATAAAAAATGCGGATCATCAACTTTGTTTTTATTTCCAGATTGCCACTATATGATCGTTGGTCCAACGGGCCGCGGCAAAGCAAACTTGCTTTTGAATATGCTGCTAAATAAAGGACTTAACTACGACAAGGTAATAATCTATTCGCTTAATCCTGGCCAAGATAAGTACAAGGCACTTAGCGACTTTGATGAAACCATTAGCAGCAACTGATGCCGGACAAAAAACTTGTACAATATTAGAGCCAGAAGAAATAACGCCCGTAGAACAGATTGATGCGACAAAGATTCTGTAATAGTATTTGATGACATCAAGATAGATCGAGACAACGTGAACAAGATCAAAGAATATTTTTCTTTGTCACGAAACAAGCGCTGCAATTCAACATACTTGGCGCAATCTTTCTACGACGTACCAAAGTATATTCGTCGCAACAATGGCTGCTTTGTTTTGTTTTCAGATCTGGACAATCGCGACATAAATTCTATCGCGCGAGATCATTGTCGTGGCACAGAGTCTGCTAAATTTAAGCACTGTTATCATGAAGCTATATGCAGCAACAAACATACTTTTATGACCTTTCACAGAGATGCAGAACACGTTCCTAAAATGTATCGTCGATGATTTGACGAATTGTATCAGCCAGATTAAGCAGCATCTGCAGCAATATTTTATGCAAATAATTTGTATACAATGCCGTTTGTACGAGTGGATACGCAAGAAGATAAAGCTAAAATTATGCGCAAGTAAGCAGAACAAAACAACAATTGCGTCGTCGCGTTCTTGCAGAAAAAATAGGCGAACAGGAATTTCAGCATAATACAGCACAAAAATTGTTTAAAAAGACATTTTAAAAAAAATAGATAAATAAATAAAGAAAACAAAACTGCGACAGCGCACGATGCTAGGCAAGATTTGCTTATTTGCTTATCAAAGCTCTGAAAGAACAACAAGAATCAATAGTTAAGAGTCAAGCAGCGCAAGAGAATGCATTATTACAGCTTTCTGAGGTATTGGATCTAGAGGTTTCTGCGTTAGAAGAGATGTCTGATAACAGAATAGGCATTAATAGTACTGTATAAGATGAGGTCACAGACCTACTGTCTGAGTTTAAGGTCCTATTAAGACATCTGCCAACTGGGGATATGCATCGATAGGTAGAAAACACAAGAAAAGAGATAACCATGTTTAATACAAAATGGGGAAAAAGACAACACAATTTTCCTGAAATTATACCCCACTTGGAAAGAACAAAAGAACTAAATCAGGATCTTAGACAATATTCAAAAAAGATCATAAGAGTGATGGAGAAGCACACAAGATTAAGGCTGCTGAAATGATTGTCGATATTGTACCTCTGCAGGAAGACCCATCTTCACAAGTGACATCGCTTCAGCAAATAAAAACGTCCATAATTGAGAAAGCGCAAGCGGAGACGCAACAATCTGCCCAAGCGCAAGTAAGTCCTGACACAGCGCAAGGAACGCCAAAGACTAAGAGGTCGCGCATACCTGCTCTTTCTATACAATCAAAGCTTACTCCGAAGTCAAAAAGCAACCAAAGACAGGTACAGGAATAAAATATTACAAAAATTAGCTGAGCTTGTCGCACGACTAGAGTTGCTTGTGGCCGGTAAACAAACTGGCAAGGTTGGTGTGGGTGTGATAATGAGATCGTAGAAATACTATATCGTCTGCTTCAGCAAAGTTTAGTTAGTAATGCCGATTACAGAGTTTTGTACAACGATTTGATATGGACATGTCGCAAACTCTTCTCTTAGATTCCATATTGGCTCAAGGAAGCAGCAGTAATTTTACTGTTAGATACAGTACGCCCAAAGAGTTATCGCAGGATACGCGCTATGAGGTCATGCTAATTTCTGCAGAAATATGGGAATCGTTTCATAATGTTACGGCAAGCAATAACAAGTTTAGATATCTTACTTCTGATAATGATGCAGGAACATTGCTCACCGTCATTCCAGGTGCGTACAACATTATTGACATCGCTGATGAAATAAAAAGAATGATTAGCGAAAAAGGTCATATTGGCGATAACATAATAGTTGAGCCAAATTATTCTACGCTTAAAACACGATTGACGATTAAGGGCGGCAACCAAGTTAACTTTACAATCGACAACATCTTAAGAAACTTACTAGGTTTCAGTTCGCAAACTCTGCAGGAGAATGGTGTTTACGATGGCGACTTTCCCGTAAACAATAGCGACGTAAACAGCTTACTCATAAATTGTTCCATAGCTGAAGGATCATTTGACGCGCGAGGAGGCCATAGTCATGTCATTTATCGCTTCAATCCTAATGGACCTCCTGGATCATTGATGATAATAAAGCCTTCGCCGCTAATTTACTATCCCGTCAACAATGTCTACAGCATACCAGAAATCGCAATGTCAATCACGGACCAATCAGGACACAATGTTAACCTTAACAACGAACGAGTAACATTTTATCTGCATTTGCGAGCGCAAATTTAAAACTACGTAACCGTGTTTTATAAATGAAGCCAATACGAATTAAGCGCAGAAAAATCATCTGGGATAATGTCAGACTTAGTCAAACAAATTGCTACACTTATCAGTAGCGTTTCAAAAAGTACCGCTTCAGCAGTAGGACAAGTAGCTGGACAACAAAATCGCGTCTACGAGTATGGGAACGCCAGCGCAACAGTTTACCGTTGCATTGGAGCCCATCAAAGAAATCATCAAAGAAATTGCGCCAACAAAAGAAGCTGAACGTGTGAGGACTAATACAGCCAAAAATATTGTCTGAGCGCGGCCAAGAAATTATGAACGAATTAGATATGCGATTGGCGCCAACATCATTTTTGTGTAACGAGGATGTATAAACATGCCCAGAGTATTTCAAGCTTTTTGAAGAAGATCCCATTGACGATTCAACAACCGAATACGAATACAAAGATTCACATCAGATGAATAAACCTGGTATAAGAAATATTGACACGCGAGTTTAAGACTTTTATTGTTGCCTCATAACGCTTTTCTTGAAGTCAGAGGTTATCTGCAAACCATTGCTGCTCCACCTGGCAATTTTGTTGCTGGTGCGCTAACAAACAATGTCTGGAGGAGTCTGGTTAAGGCAGCGCGATATAAACTTAATAATCAGACTGTTTAGGACATAAGCATTATCTGCTAGCACGATTATGAATTTGATTTCTATGAGCGATGACCACAGCAGAAGTTCAGCAACAAATATGTTTTGGTACAAGGATACGAGCAATGCGGCAGATAGCAAAAAGCATAGGCAAGGCATTGCAGTTCTCCCTGATGCTGTTTCTGCTATTCCTGGGTCAACTGCAGCTGAAATTCGTACTGCCATTCGCGATGCTTTTATTGATCCAGAAAATCCTGATTATAATGTTGACTTTGCAACTAGGCGCGCTCTCACAGATGGAAACAATGAAGTGTGCACGATGTTGCCACTAAGCTCCATTTTTTTTTTTTTTTTTGCCGCGACATTGATACAGTTTTTAGAGGCGTCAAGCACACGCTAGTTTTGGAAATAGCCGATCCTACTACATACATGCATCATGAAGCTGGTGGTACTGACGGAAAATTTATATTTTACAAAATCATCGCTGTGGATGTCAAAGATAACGCCTTCTATTTGTCATGCGCTAGAACTTGACAACCTTTTGTCCAGGTTTAGCAAGAAACTTTATGATGAGTCAATGCGCTTCTATAAAAGTGTTACGTATTTACCAGTGCAATTATCTGCGAACTGGAGAATAGCTACACTGCCTGGCAGTTAACTACCAAGACACATATTTATAGCAAGACACATATTTATAGCCTTTCAAACCGCAGCAAGAGATGCAGACCAAAAGACAAGCAGTCAGGCATTTGACAACTTGTGATTGACTCGCAGTGCTGTCAGAGTTAATAACAGACAATATCCCGAGAGTGTAATTTTGCACCAATTAGTCAAGATTATTCGCGAGCGTATCTTATGCTTCAGGAAGTTATGCAAAAATATCTGGATTTTGATACAGGAAAACAAGTATCTCTAAATGAATTTGCAAGGCTGTATACTATTTATCACTTTGATGTTTCTAAGCATTTGGAACGCACAAAATATTATATGGCAGAAGTTGAAGTGAAGTGGACTCTTCAACCTATAGCACCAGTAGTAGCCATACCAAACTATCATGTTTATGCAGTCATTACGACTGACAAATTTTTAACATTAGATGCTTTTAGCGGCAAGATGACTGTAATCGTCTAGAAAAAACTTATCTGAGTTATTTTGTCTAAGGATATCATATAAATGAGATACTACTCAACAAAAGTACTTTTGACGCCGTCGCAACAGCAAACAATTGCAGCTGCTCAAGGAAACCGTGCTTGCGTTTCAATCAAACTTGGAAACAACCAATTGCATCAAAGACAACATGTTATTGCGCTTGCAAAGAAACAGCAAATAAAGTTTATTAATGCAATGCATAATGGCAAGGGCTTAACGTTAAAATTATCTGCTAAGCAGTTGTCTCGCATGGGAGGAGTTTTACCAGCGATCTTATCTCTTCTTACAGAATACGGACTAACAATAGCATCTGTACTTGGCTCACTAGGAATGACAGCAGCCACTGGAACAATATCTGCAGCTACGCAAAAGGCAACAAGCGGCAGGGGACTTAGACGCAGATAAAATAGAAAAGCATTTGCTGAAGTTGCAGACAAATGTTACTGACAAAATGTTTACCTAACTTGCGGACAAAATGTTTTTACTTAAATTGCTGACACTTAACCAGCAACTTGGCCTCTGGAAAGTTTTGTCGAATCATCTTAGATAGAAAATGCCGAATCAGCAAGCGAGTTTTACTCTGATTGAGGCTCAACACAAAAAAAAATTGCAGCGGCCGCTTCAAGAGGTAGTCCAATGTCAATACGATTATCAGCAAAGCAGTTGTCATCTGGCGACGACAAGCTTATGCTAACAAAGGCAACGAGAAACAATTAGAAAACAGATCTCAGCAGGAAAAGGTCTCGTGCTTGATTTGTCTACATCACAGCTTAAGAAACATGGTGGAATTCTACCTATTTTTACATATGCTTGCCGTTGGTGCTGCTGGCATGCTGTACCTAAACCTCTTGGCAATCTCTTTGGCAGAGGTGTTGATGGTTAAAAAAAAAAAAGGATTGCAATACCCCGGAACACAGAGCCCCTGAGCAGTTTTGACATTGATAAAGCGCTTAAAGACATAAAATCATTTCGAGGTGTCTTTTCTAAAGATAGAATGCCAGAAAAAATCAGAGCCAAGGAAAGCTGTGTTATAAACATAAAAAAAATTATCTTGATGGATCTGGAACACATTGGGTTGCTATTGTAAACATGTCAGATAGTAACGACGTCGAATATTTTGACTCGTTTGGTCTGCCGCCATGTGAAGCTATCAAAAAATATATTTCTGGCGCTAAGAAAGGTTGCGTTTATAACTCAACGCAAATTCGGCTTATCAATAGTTCAGTTTGTGGTATTTACTGTATTTAATTTATCAGATCACGTTGCCAAGGAAAATCCGCATTGGATATCTTACTGGAATTTAACCAGCTGCCAACTCTAGACAATGACAAGTTAGTTTTAATTAAGCTTAATCAGCAGAAATAAGTATGTTTTTCCAAGTGTGTTTGGTGTAAATGCCAGATATAGTGACAGCTTATCATGCAGAAAGAATACGGACAGTCTTGAAGAAACTTCATCTGAGACTAAAAATGGACGCTCTCGTGAAATCAATATGTGCTGAATGCAGCAACACAAATTGTGTTTATTGTCCGATGAATGAAAACATGACATAGGAGCTGTGTTAAATTTAACACATTGCTAAACTTAAAGAAGAATTTGCCATTGAACAGACAATACACAAAATTTTTAATAAAACAAAATGATCTGACCCAGAGTAAAGTCGTTCAGTGTACGATATCTAGGTTGGGCAAAATGTTTAACAAACTGTTGAATGAGAAACCAAAATTTGTCTCACTTGAGATTCATTATTTTTTGCAACAAAATTTGCTATCAAGCGACAACAAGGGCCTACAAAATAGAAAACCAAATCTGGCTGACTTGACACTGGCTGTTTTTGTAACAAAACTTGCTCTTAATATGTTGATCAAACGACAATGGATAGTCGCGTTTAGTGAAAGAATTAAAATCTAGGACTGCAAAAAAACGAAATACAGTATTCTAAAAATTCGAAATTCTACGTGGGTTTCATACAGAATTTACAACAACGTGTATCTTTGTGTATATTCGTATGCATTCCTGCCATTTTTCTTCTTTCACTCCAAGGATGATATTATTGTTAGAGATTTAGGATAACAGTTTATCTAAAATGGGGTTAATTGGGGAGAGTCTCTCTCTCTCACACACACACACACACACACACACACAAACACACACGCACGCACACACGCACTGAGGTCAGTGGGTGTACTAAAAATCTAGGTTGGCAAAAGTCGTAACAAACTGCTGAAGAATCTAATATAGCTGACTTGACACTTGATAATGAAAAATGTTTGCAACAAAATTTGCTGCCAGTGAGTTGGTAAAATAGAAAAATAGAATTACAAAAATTATAAATTCTACTTAGGTTTATACAGGCCAGATTCTGAGTTCGGCTGACACTGTAGCAAAATAACTCTGGTCTCAATAGCTCCTATGTGAACTTTTCACTCATGTTGACAAACAGCCAGTTTCACTCATCTTATGAAATGTAGGACGACCAGTGTAATATTGGGAAAAACCGAGGTAAGTCAGTGCTAGGTTGGCAAACTTGTAACATGTGCCACACACACACACAAAGAAAAACAAACTGATGAATAAAACTTTGCCTTACTTAACACTAAATATATTTTTTAAATACAATTTGCTGCCAGTAACATGGGTAGAGGGATTAAGTGAGAATCTAAAACTTAGGACATAAACATTTTTTCTAAAACAAAAACTCTTGGACTAAAGTACGGGATTAATGTACATATATGTTTGTGTTTGGGATTGTAAAAAGTGGGCCAATTCCTGTCGTTAAAAAAATGTCTTGATTTATTCTTCGCGCCATCCTGTATTTTCTCTTCTTTCACTCCATGTATGATACTATTGCTAGGGTTGTATGGATTATGAGGATGGTAAAGGGATGGTAGTTTTGTTTAAAAGTGGATGATAGGGAGGTTATAGCGGGGATAAAGGTTTTGCTTTATTTATAATGGGATCATAGGGTAGTATGGGCATTGGGAAAGAAGTTGTATTTATAAGGGATTTAAATTATATTTTTATACCCCTATTTTAACATTTAACCTGTGTAATCAGTAGTTGAGTGGGCGATGGTCACTCCTAATGTGGCGATGAATAGTACGTGTACCTTTTAACGTCAGATTTCACATCTTAAACCTAAGGCGTAATGTTTATTCCCGTTAAAGGTCATAGGGTCCTGTTTGACGTCAACCACTTCTAATAATGTATACAGTGTGCTCTCGATGTCTATGTAATTATTTGGCAGCACATTTGTTGTACAAAATATCTTCACACTTCTACAGATGCTTCAGTCAGAACCGGAAAAATGGCAATTTGTTGCGATTGAGGACCAGAAGGCGCCATCTAACAGCAAAAAAACAAAACAAATTGGAACATCCTCGTCTCTTTCCTATGCGAGTAGAATAGCTTAGACTCTCTGAAAGAGACTCCAATGCGATCGTAGTGATACTTTCCAAATTGGAAAATTTTGGTAAACTAGGACCCGGCTACATGTGCATTGGGTTTATAGTCATTTCGGCCCAAAACCAGTTCGTCCCGGGTCGATTCGGTCGGGTTGTTTCGGACCGCTATTTCAACAGTGGTCGATTGGGCCCGCATGTGCGGACCGTTTCGGCCCACTTTTGTTTGATATAGACAGTATATAACGAGCTCAAGTATATTTAAGCAAAAGAGAACGTGAATGCGTAATTTATCTAGTTAACAATATGTAAATGTATGTATTGTGCAAAGTGAATAGAATAATAAATACAATTTTCTCATGTGCATACATGCCTTGTGTTTGTAATGTTAACAACATTAAATGAAATAAATACTAATAATAGTACCGTTTATTGATTTTTAATAAATGTATTAATTCAATTAAACTTGGTTAAGTAGATGTTTTTTAGTGTTCATTGTTTCTTATCATCAGCTTTATTATCGGATTGAATAATGTATGTAACTCATTGCAAAATGGTGATTTTTAAAGTCTATAAATTAATGTTATATCTTTCCGTCGTATAATTGAGTCTTAGATAAGAAAGACTGACAAAATCCCACTCGATATTATTAGTTCCCGAATGCATGTGTGTGTGTGTGTGTGTGTGTGTGTCATAATTACAATGGGTATAGTTATGACAGTTTTCCATGCTTATTGCTGTTCATATTTAAGACGTAAATAATTATTATATATAATAAGTTTGTTATAGTTCTTTTGATTTTAATGAAAAAATTTGTGTTTATTTGTAAAAGTGTAATTGCAAAACTTTTGTAAAAGGTTTTCTAATAGTTTTATGATGAAGGGAGGTACTAGGATTTATATTCAAATCGTCCTCTTAGATCAGCACAAACAAGATTGGTTATCTGTTTTAGAGAAAATACGTCCAATGGACCGATTGTAACATATTTTAAAACCAGTATTCAAATATGAAGAATATTTAATAAAAACAATTGTACTTACCTATCCTAACATTTAGGACGTCAATCTATAAATTACATGTTGAAAATGGTCGAAGTAACAAGAATCCATATGAAGAAAAAAAATGTACCGAATGTCAGAATAAATTTTTGGGTGACGATTTCTATTATCTCGATAATCCATTCTCTTTCTCTCTCTCTCTCTCTCTCTCTCTCTCTCTCTCTCTCTCTCTCTCTCTCTCTCTCATTTTTTTCTGTCTCTTCCCTTTTTAATACACTATCATGGTTTCTCGTGTAATAGAACTTTAATTGTGCTTGATTCATGTGCCTATAAGTATAACATGAGTATAATTCTTTTTTCCAATAAAGTTTTGTTATGTCCTATTTTTTTATTTTTTTTCTGTAACATACATCTTTCATTTACACAAATTGTCATCTTTTTATCCTTAATTAGACCGCAACTTACAGGCGCAATTAGTTGAGGTCTCTTTAAGTTAATATACAAGCGTTTAGGACCGTTGCAATCAACATAAATCAAAGTCGTAAATACAACTAAAAGAAGACAATGCCACTAATCCGTTTTGAAAGAAAGACTACAGGCCGCCCGTATCTAATGTTTGTCATACTTATCGTCCCTTTACAAAAACGTGAAAATATCATCTTTGATCCTTAATTGGACAACTAATATATGCGCAATTAGTTGGGGTCTCTTTAAGTTAATAGCATTTAATAAGTATTTTGTAAAATAAATTGATGCTCGCTAACGATAAAAATGGTGCCTTTTTAAACTGAGGGAAAAAACAACATTATTTCTGTATACTACTGATATGTGTTATTTTATAATGCGCATTATTTGTATTAAAAAACGTTGTTATGATTTATTACAACATGAATACAATTTGGTTAACACAGTTGTGTTCTTAGTTGTTTAATATTCCAATTAATGATCTTTTACCTAAACATTTCTCTCTCTCTCTCTCTCTCTCTCTCTCTCTCTCTCTCTCTCTCTCTCTCTCTCTCTCTCTCTCTCTCTCTCTCTCTCTCTCTCTTAGAATGGTATTCAAACATTTTAACAAATTGATGGTAAGATGATCTCACTACTGTTGTTTGCAATTAAATTAATTATGGGCATACTGATCAAACAAAGTATTAAACAGACATTGATAATATGATGTGTAATTATAGCGGCATCAATCAATTCAGTGTTAGTAATTTGCATAAATTTAAATGATATATTAGAAATTGAGAGAATGCAAATAACATAAGGTGCTTGTTACAAAGTTTACTAACATATTTCATTTTTCCAAAGAGATAACACCAGCATTTTCGTTACGTTATCATTTTCGTTATTGTAATTAATATGAGGTGCACAAGATCAGCAGAATATAGACGTATGATATTGTATTGAATTACATCATAAATATCTGACAGGATCCCATTTTAATTTTTATTATAGAAGTGTTATTTAGGACTATCATCAGTATATAGTGTAATATACAGTATAAAGACAAATTCTACATAAACCTAACAAAAGCATCAATATACTCAGACACACACACACACACACACACACACACACACACACACATATATATATATATATATATATATATATATATATATATATATATATATACGACAAAATGTTACTGCATGGGCCCTGTTTCACGATTTTTTTTCACTATGTTAGTAATTGTATTTTATCTCAATAATATAAAGTGAACTACTGGTATTTCAAGGTGAATAAGCTGCTTTGAAAATATTTCACTATTAAATTGGCAATGCAAGATAAACAGTTTTACATTATTGCATTTGATCTGTATACAGAACAACGCCATAATCTCACGTAGAATCCTAGTTTTTGTTTCCTGAAGTGCAGTTTTGAACTGCCCAACGTACAGCACCTAGGAATAATGAGAACTATACTATTTGAAACAACTGTAAATGTCAAATTTCAATCTAAGAAGAAACTTAATAATATTTCACATGGTCCGAATCAGCCCGTAATTTGGTCTGAATAAGCCTGGTCCAAATCAGCCACTTTTAATTTAAGTTATTTTTATTTCATAAAAAAATACATAATCAGCTGATATGTCACTATGATCACTGGCACTGTTGCTCAACGTTATACTATTCCAATGAAAACATCTTTATTAAACTAGCACAGTATTTAATAAAACGTATGTGGGCCGAAACGACCCGGCCGAACGTAGCCTTTGGGTCGAATCGACCCGGGACTAACTGGTTTTGGGCCGAAATGACATGTACCTGTGCATTGGCACCTTTTATTTTGTGTAATCTGCTGGAGAGAATTAACCTGTTAATTAGCTGGTGTCATCGTGTGGAAGATCATTAAAATAGTGGTCAGTATAAAGCCAACTTAGCCGCAGAGAGGTCTCGGGATGTAGAATAAGCTCGGTGCATCCTCCATCATGTCGTAAGAGACGACCAATAGAATCAACCTTTTTGCCCTGGGATGCATCCCCTTTTGGATATTCCAGCTAAGAATGTATTTGACTTTTTAATAGAGTGCATTTTTAGCTGTATAAAAAAAATTGACTTGGTATTTTCAGGATTTTAACCTTTTATGCCTTTATCTTTGTTTTGTATGCCTTTTATTAGATGCATAAACTTATTCAGTACCTTAAAGACAAGAAAATACTAATGTGCCATTAAACATACATACGTACACATTTTTTTTCCCTCTGAACGAATCTTGTTTACTATTTCAGAGTTATCGAACTTCACGGAAGTTGTCAGTATAACTTCCCTTTCGCAACGAATCGTCCCTGACGGTGAGGTGTAACGAACTTTTGGTCGTGTCCTATCGGGCTCATCCAACACTAGATCCGTCAGATTTACCAAATTAGACAACAGAAAATACAAGCAAAATGCCTCCTAAGTTTGATCCAAATGCAGTTTTGATTGGTAAGCACGATTTTAGAGAGAAAATGATTGATCACTGAATCACGCCATCGGACAGCCTTGGCTGTGGCACATGTGCAAGTCATTACCACGTCCAGGTCCAAACAACACTTCAGGTAGAGTATGATAATCGTGTCAGATGGAACAAAAATGATAAGCAGGCGTCGAACAAGTAATTCTGTTAGGGAATTGAGTCGATCACTTGGCGCATCTCGACTCCAAGGGGCGGGTGTGGGAGCCCCAGTAGACCTACAGTGCAAGATGTCCGCCATCGGTGTTGTGTAGCGTGTTCCCCGGTTTCCTGGCGGGAACTAGAGGCCACATTTTCAAGAAAGTCTCGCATGGCAACCCATATTTACACTTTTCCACATTAAATCCTAATTGCTTTAGTCTGACTAACACGGATGCCTTTCCTGATGGAATAAAAGTTTGACGCGAGCAAGTCGACGCGTTTTCAAGTTCCGTTAACGTACGTTTCAGTTGGTCGAAATGTGATAGTCCCCGAGGAATGCTCAAGTTGTTTGAAGTAGGGACAAGTTTCTTTCACAACGATTTACGTGTTTAAAGGGCCTTTTTTAAGTTTCACGTGTTTTTCTTTAAGGATAATTACTGTCCTTTTTATTTAAGGTCGTACATCTCTTGTTGAAAAGTTGGAATTTGCTAAAACTATGCCGTTTTCTCCGATTGGGCTTTGACATCGAGTCCGTTGGCAGTTTGCACATTGAGCGCAGGCTTGCGGGGATTCCCGCAATTTTTTTTTCTTGTGTCCCCCAAATCTTTACCCTGTGCGCTCTCCTGGGGATGTTGCTTCTTTGGATAAAAACGTTGAAAAATACGCCTACAACTTTTCATTAGCGGACTTCCACCCATATCTATTCTGGCACTAGCAATGTCCAAAGTTGCAAAAGGTAATAAAACTCTAAGATGACAATGAATGTCTATTTTAAAACGATGTATCTGGCAATGAAAACTTTCAAAGTTTGTGATGGTGGGCTGAGTTGCACTGTGAAATGTTTGACGGCCATTAGTGTAATGTTTTTGATGTTAAAAGTCTCCACTACCGCATGGAAGATTTAATTTATTTTTAGTTTGACAAAAAGAGATTAAATTTATGCAAATACACAGTCATTTAATTAATGATTTGTTAGTTTGGAAAGAGAAGTTGTTCAGAAAACATGTATTTATTATGTTGAATACTGGTAGACAGTGCTGGATTACCCAATAGGCAGACTGAGCACATGCTTAGGGCACCAGCAAAGCAGGGACACCAAAAAAAATTAGTAATTATGGGTTTTTTTTAATTGCATGTGGGGGGGGGGCACCATAATCTTTTCAGTGCTTAGGGCCTCTAAAGGTCTTAATCCGGCTCAGCTGGTTGATGATTGTACACTAAAATTAAATGGGAGGGCAAGATCCGGAACAGAAAATTCCATGGTGCAACTCATTTCAGGTTGACCAGGTAATGTTTCATGAGTTACTTGAGCACATGATTAAACTTCTATTGAAATAATGCAAGTGTTCAAGGAAAATATTATAGTACAGTGCAGACCACAAAGTTAAGTTGGCAAAACTGTCGCAGCAAACAATGATGTCTCATTTTTATAGCACTATTGGTGTGTTATGTACTATTATTTTTAATGGTGTGGTCCCAAGATTTGGAGGGAGGGGGACACAGTGACCCCTGCCTTTGAGATCCCATGCTCGACACTGGTTGGTTGCCCAGCTTTGATTTATAGTTGTCACAAGCAAGTGGTCAATTGATTTCTCTATGCCAGCTGTGTTAATAGATAAGAAATGATGTTGGGCTGGATTTCAGCGCTAGGCCAGATGTTGTGTGCTTCAGTTAAGATTTTGTTTTGACCAGTCACAATTGCCATTAGATTTAAAAGGCCAGTTCTGATTGGAAACTCGCTCTCAGACTTGGGCTCGGAGTTGAATGATCTCCAGGCCTGGACATAGACAAATTCTTGACTCCAGTCTAATTAGGAATCGTAGTCATTTTTCTGATCTTGAAATGACTGCAAACAATAGATTTCATCATATAGATCTGGTTAAGAGCTTTCCAAAATGGTTTAGTTTTTCAAAATATCTGTTAGAAAAAAAGTTATGCAACTCGAATTCTACAATATTCATGAGGAATTATTTATGTAAATGTATTCAGATTATGTGGCAATCACAGAACCGAAGTAAAATGTTCCTTCAATAAAAATGTGCCAACTTTTTTGTAGCAGAGATATTTTAATGAAACTTGGCATTCTGGTGACATTTTTCCTGCTTTATTTTTCTCATTAAATCTGTTGTCTGACTTAATTATTTCAAATTGTAAATAAAAAGCATATAAATATTTTAATAACTTTTTGGGTCATTTAATTGAATACAAAAAGATGACATTGGCAATAGTTCACATGTATCTAAAATAACTTTAAAAGCAAAAATAATGCAGTTTGTTCATAATTGTCATTGAAATGTTGTAATCCAGGATTTCACATTCACACATTTAAAGTCTGAATTCAACTTGGAAATGATATTGTTCAATCTATGCATTTAAAGAAGTCCACATGTTATTAGTTCATGAATAGGATTAAAGTTGGTTTCATCTTCGAAATCCTATGATGTTATATTTAGCTCCTTGCAGAATGGACAAGGGAATGCATCCATCATTCTCTTAGAACAAATGTTTAAATGACATATACCTGCAAATAAAGTTTCATTACTTAATAATTTTTTTTAATTTAAAAACATTGTTGATCCAAATCGAATGGTACAAATGTATTGAAAATTAAGAACCCACTTGATGACTAATATAAATACATTTCACGCAAATTTTTGCTCATAAAATGGACCTGTCATAGTTTTCTTCAAAATCAATTGCTACACTTTTCAAAGTACAAAACTAATAAATTGATTGGTAGTACTAGTATTAGTATTGTTCTTGTTGTACTGAAAATTTGCTTTTGTCTGATATTTGCTACAGAAAGGATATTGGCGATTTTATCATTATTTAGTGAGAAAAGGTCTCGCTACAACATTCAACGGATAAAATAACGTTGTGAATATAAAAGGACAGATTTTAAAACATGCACGTTCTGTTCCGATATTTACAACAACAGCTTGGGCCTATTTAGTATACGAAAATCAATGCTTGTTCATTTTTGCGACTATTTATACTGGCGAAACTGCAAGACCAGTGTTAATACAATAAAAATATATAAAATCATGTAAACATGTTCTGCAGGTACACCTATTTGTATGAAATGAATGACAAGTTTAGTTTTGGAACACAAGTTATCGAAGATTTGACGTCATTATCAGCCCGTTGGAAAATTCAGATATGGCTGCCAACTTTGACTCGAGATTTAAATGTTTCAAAAGTTTGATTCTCGATGTGGGTGGTTTATAAACATCGAAGAAAAATAATTTCGGTACCAAAATAAAGCTTGGAACATGCAGATTATTATGTTATATAATGCATTTTTTTTTACAACCACCAACATAATTGTTTACATTTGCCCTTATTGGATTGGAGATTTCATGAATATTCATGGATGCCCTTGTTGGATTGGAGATTTCATGAATATTCATGGAAGCATCAATAGCCCACATTTTATAACAAAAGAGAGAGGTGTCATGCTATCGTGGCATGGTTATTGTTTATTTCATGTGATGCGTAAAATCCGTTACTTTTGATTATAAAGTAATAATTCCAAGAAATATCACAAGTTTATACTTCAGACTTGTATTGGTCAACATTGCTGACATGTATACATCTATGTATATAGGCATGATTTGGCACCTCAGCTTGTTATACTTGGTTGACAAGTTGGGTAGAAAAAATCGTGCTAGAGAAATAAAGGGTAGTGAACCCTCTTGTCTAGTCAATTGTGTCTTGACAGGTTCCTGAAAGCTACAAACATTGCTGTCTTTTGAAGACAAAAAAGTACAGGACCAAGTAAATTAAATGAAAACTGTTACAGTATTATAGTAGATGGATACAACATTACAGTATTATAGTAGATGGATACAACATTACAGTATTATAGTTGATGGATACAATATTACAGTATTATAGTAGATGGATACAATATTACAGTTTTATAGTAGATGGATACAACATTACAGTATTATAGTTGATGGATACAATATTATAGATGGATACAATATTACAGTATTATAGTAGATGGATACAATATTATAGATGGATACAATATTACAGTATTATAGTAGATGGATACAATATTATAGTAGATGGATACAACATTACAGTATTATAGTAGATGGATACAATATTACAGTATTCTAGTAGATGAATACAATATTACAGTATTATAGTAGATGGATACGATATTACAGTATTATAGTAGATGGATACAATATTACAGTATTATAGTAGATGGATACAATATTACAGTATTATAGTAGATGGATACAATATTACAGTATTATAGTAGATGGATACAACATTACAGTATTCTAGTAGATGGATACAGTATTCTAGTAGAGGGATACAATATTACAGTATTCTACTAGATGGATACAGTATTCTAGTAGAGGGATACAATATTATAGTATTCTACTAGATGGATACAACATTACAGTATTCTAGTAGATGGATACAGTATTCTAGTAGAGGGATACAATATTACAGTATTCTAATAGAGGGATACAACATTACAGTATTCTAGTAGATGGATACAGTATTCTAGTAGAGGGATACAATATTACAGTATTCTAGTAGATGGATACATCATTAAAATTTAAAGTAGAAGGCTTTTAAGCCTGCTGCTATCTGCTAATGAGAATGCTGCAAGCAACTTTTATCAATGATTGAAGTATTTGTCAAACTTGGCAATACGCCACTTTTCTGATATTTCTTTATTTGTGTAAATGTGCTACAACCACTGTCATAATTGTTTACATTTGCCCTGATTGGACTTTACATTTCATGAATATTCATGAAGTTTTAATAACCCGCATTTTATAACAAAGAAGAGAGGTGTCACACTGCCGTGGCATGGTTATTGTTTATTTCAAGTGACACATAAAATCCATTACATTTGATTACAAAGTAATAATTCCATTAATATAGCGTTGAGTAAAAAAAGAAAACATGCCCATTGTAAAGAATTTGATTGGCTTTTAGAATATATAAAATGTGTTGCAATCAAACGATAAATATTGATGTTTCAAAGAAAATTCTATACTAGGTCAGGGCTGAGCAAATTTTTTTTTTAACCACTAGTCCAGGACAAGTGGTTTCAGAAAATTCACTAGTCCCACCTTACTCTTCACTAATCCCACCTTACTTTTCACTGGTCCCAAAATGGTAATCACTTGCCGAAATTTGATGAGATGTATGTACTTAATCCATAGAAAAAACGAATGAAATAATATACAACATAATTATTTCTTAAAAGAATTTAATTTTTCAAAAACATTGGTTGTTATACATTTCTCTTCTTCAGGCTCATGTATATATGTTTTAGCTGATGGATTTGAAAAAATGTCCATGTGTATGTCTGCCACCTGCACCAGCACTAAGCCAGCAGTTGATAGCTTTGGAGAAATAGCTACCGCACACTCCGTATCAGTCTTACGTTTTATCCCTCAACTTTCAAACAATTTTCCTTGTCCGAATCGCCGTTATTACCTTCCTTGCAAAAATAATTTAGCAAACTCGTTTTATCCACAGAGTAACTATCGGCTTGCTTGACAACTACTTTTAAAGTGATCATAACAATATTACAGTATTATAGTAGATGGATACACTATTACAGTATTATAGTAGATGGATACAATATTACAGTATTCTAGTAGATGGATACAATATTACAGTATTCTAGTAGATGGATACAATATTATAGTAGATGGATACAACATTACAGTATTCTAGTAGATGGATACAATATTACAGTATTCTAGTAGATGGATACAATATTACAGTATTCTAGTAGATGGATACACTGTTACAGTATTATAGTAGATGGATACAATATTACAGTATTCTAGTAGATGGATACAATATTACAGTATTCTAGTAGATGGATACAGTATTCTAGTAGATGGATACAATATTACAGTATTCTAGTAGATGGATACAGTATTCTAGTAGATGAATACAATATTACAGTATTCTAGTAGATGGATACAATATTACAGTATTCTAGTAGATGGATACAGTATTCTAGTAGATGGATACATCATTAAAATTTAAAGTAGAAGGCTTTTAAGCCTGCTGCTATCTGTTAATGAGAATGCTGCAAGTAACTTTTATCAATGATTGAAGTATTTGTCAAACTTGGCAATTCGCCACTTTTCTGACAGTCCCAGTTTTCTCTGATCTTTCCAACCCCATTTTAGGTATTTGGGCATTTATATTAAGGTGCAAGGTCAGAGCATATTCCTATTGAAATCGTGGAGTTTACTGAAACCACACAGTAGATAGTGGCATGAGGTATGCAATTTAATTACGGGCTAGCAAAATTTGGCTACATTGTAGCCTCACCTGCCTTGCATCAATCGGTAGAATATTTATCTTCTCATTCATATGAATTGAAACTTGTTTTGCCTCTTTAACAAACGAAAACGCGAGCCAAATTTACAGTGTTTACAAATTGAACACCATTCTTTACCATTTCTTTATGCTACATGGTCACATGATCCAAATATCAGCGCCTACATTTTCTTGACATAATAGGAAAGGGAAAAAAAAGTGTTTCTGGTCGGCTGATTCTCTCTTCCCCACCCCCACCCCCCGATTTTTTATTTTTTTTTTTGTTTATAAAAAAAAATCGCATTGCCGAAATTGATTTGTACATCTAATTATCTAATTGAGCTGGTTTTGCCCAGTACTTTGAAGCGCTTGAAATATTATTTGATTTAATTTATATATAATGAAAAGAAAAAAAATCGCACCTGCCTACCCTAATTTTAAAACCAGTGCAATAGGAAACACTTTTCTTTTTTTTTTGTTGGTCTAAACTTTTAACCAACTGAAGCAAATTAATCGTCAATTAAAGTGTGTCCACTTACCTTGGTCAACCGTCTTTGCAAGCCACCGTATTTTCCCATTTTGTCTAATCAACTATAATTTGATCGGCAATCAAACAAACACTGATGTTTGATCTTTTAACTAACATAAACGTCAAAGATAATCTCAAAACAATCTAACTTTGAGTCAGTTATGCCCAGTTCATGTTGATTTTGCATAGGTGCGATATTGTTGGCCGACAAAGTGTAGCAAACGTCACTCACTGGTGCATACAATTTCTTATGGACAGTGCGCACTCGGGAAGAAAATTTAGCTGCATGCGAATCAAGGGTAATCAAGACAAGCTCCAGCCCAAATCATGCATCATAAAAACGCACAGGGTGGAATTTTCATGCTTCAGAAATGGGTCAAATTTAAATTCCAAGCATTAAAACCATAGGGTACACGCCTATTGAGAACCCTGGTATTGAACCCTACCTGCCTCGTATCAAGAAGTAAAATATTATCTTCTCAGATATAGCAATTAACTTGTAGTTTGTCACTTCAATGAGCCAACAAATTAGCCAATTATCCAGTTTGTAAGAACGGTCTACTTTTCCACATAGCACTGCTTAGTCGCACAATCACCAAATCTTGTGACATCTGTATTCTATCACAATCTGCATTTTCCCTATATAGGTTGCCTGTATATGTGATCAGTTTTGAAATATATTGAGAACCCTGAATACAATGTTGCTGAAATTTGCTTGCCTCTGTTTAAAGTGACTACCTGATGCTGCAACTGCATGGTTTCAGCCAATTACATTTTTTTCAGTAGGGAAGATATCTACATTGGGGTGGGAAAGATCAGAAGAAACTTTGACTACTTTTCTGACTACAATAGATGCTTCAGTGGTTGAAATGTTGGAATCTTCAATTCTCCATTCTCTTCCGTCTCCAATCTCCAACTGCTTGCACACATGGATAATAATAATAATAATGAGGACTTTGTATAGCGCCAAATCTTTAGAAGCTCTAAGCGCTTTACAACATTAGATAACACCTAAAAACATATATAATGATATGATTACGAAAAACAAACACCATGAAATTAGAAAACAAAAACATGCTGAAAATAGTTCAGGTAAGGAAACATTATTAAGTCTTTACGTCTATTCTTGCAGTCGAAATAGGTGAGTTTTAAGAGCACTCTTGAATGAGATCACTGTGTCTTTGTGTCTAAGTTCAGTGGGCAATTCGTTCCACGTTGCTGGGCCCTGGTATGCAAAAGAATGTCCCAATGACTTCAGTTTGATCGTGAGAATAATGAGAATACGAGTGTCGGAAGAGGAGCGTAAGTATCTTGCTGGTGTGTTCACGTGGGTGAGGTGAGATAGGTATGTTGGACTGGAGTCGGACAATGAAACGTAGCACAGGGAACACATTTTGTTTTATTCTGGATCTAATGGGTAGCCAGTGTAGGGTACAGAGCAGGGGGGAGGTGTGCTCTGATCGTGGTACTCTAAGAATGATCCGAGTGGCTGTGTTTTGAAGTTTCTGGAGTAGATGCTGAGACGAACCAGATAGAATTGAGTTACAATAGTCCAGTCTTGAAAGTACTAAGGAACACGCAAGTGTTTTAGTGGCATCAACTGAAAGATAATTCCGAATGGAGCTGATGCGTCTCAGCTCAAGATATGCAGCCTTGCATATGTTCATGACATGTTGGTGCAATGAGAGAGTACTGTCTAGAGTAACACCTAGGTTTCGTACTGATTGTGTGAATTTAATGTTGGTATTGCTGATATTTATTGTTTGAGGTAAAGGATGTGAATGAGAAAGTCTTTGTGTTGTAATCAGAATGGCTTCAGTTTTATCGTCATTCTTCTGATGAAGGGAAATTTGTCTTTGCTTGGTTTGTCCAATCACTTTTCTTTGTAGTGAGCTTTCACAAAACATGCTGTCATCAAAATTGCAAAAAATTAAATGTCTTGTGTACCTGCTTTTTTTTTCATTTGCATATACTGCTGTATGACAGTATACATCAGTTTTAAAGATCTAAACTATTTTGCATACCTTTGCTTCCATTTGCCATGATTACGTTTGGCAATGTTGGATTCTAAGTATGCTAGAGTAATTTTGTATTTGGCCCTCCTGGCTTACTGTCTGTCTATAAGCATGGGAACATCCAAATCACAAACATTTCAGAAGTTCTCATCATTTTTAGCTCACCTTTAAGAAGTAGAGTAGAGGAATTGTATTACCGTTGATGTCGTTGTTAGTGCAGATAAAATTATATACATATGTTCAGCCTCCTTGCAGACCTGCCAACCGACAAGTCTTGCTGAAACGAGTCTTGATTTGTAGACTTTCGAGAATAATAGCCAAAAAATACAAAAATACAATTGTTGCAGTCAAATGTAGATATTGGCTTGTCCAGGTTTGGTCAGGATCTGGGTTTTCATATTAGATTAAGTGGAGTTTGTCAAGGAACAACCAGATGGACTTTACATGAGTATCTTGGTCACTTTAATCTGCCCATGTTTCATGCAAAAGGTCTGCATGATCAAGCTTCATTAAAACATGTTGATGGCAAAAGGGACAATTGGCCACTTAAAAAGTTGAACAGCACAGAAGTAAAAAAAAACAACTTCATATTCTTGGGCGAAAAAGCAGGAAGTGATGCAGTTAAATTTATTGGACAGAATGTTGTGTCAATTGGAGTCCTGCTTACAGCAGGAAAGATAATTACAACTGCCATGTGAAATTAAAGAAAATAAAACCAGGATTACAAGAAGGTTGAGATCTAGCAAGAAGCCATTGATCTGCATGGGGTTTGGAGCTGCAATTTCTGAAACTGAACTGAGGGTCATTACGGTGTAAGCATATACGAAGTTTTTAGTTGAACATAATTTTGCCTTTGCTGCATCAGACCACACTTCTAGCCTTTTCAAAGGCATGTTTTCCAAGTTGACAATAGCAGTACATAATGTTTCATTACACCATAATGAAAATTGGTTTCATTACACCTTAATGAAAATTGGTCTTGCTTACAAAAAAAATATAGACTGTCTTACTGAGAAGGTCTTGTTGGGATTGGCAGGTCTGCATCCTTGTTATACATGGAATTGTGAAACTTGGTAAGGGATGAATCTCGATGAATACTACATGCACTCCGATACTGTGACCCATAGTTCATGCTTCACGGACTTGGGTTTAATTTTTTGTTTTAAGTTTATTCTCTGGCTCTTTTTGCATGCATATCTTGGTGCTGCACCAATACAACAATAGGTCACCGTTCTACATTTCACCTCTATGGTGGTAGGTGGTATGTAGCAGTAAAAAAAACTATGCATGTCATTGCTTCCATTTGCCATGATTAAATATGGCAATGTTGGATTCGAAGCATGCTAGAGTAATTTTGTATTTGGCCCTCCTGGCTTACTTTCTGCTTGTAAGCATGGGAACATCCAAATCACAAACATTTCACAATTTCTTGTCATTTAAAACTCTCCTCCACAAAGTAGTGGAGAGCTAGCATCCCCAGCATTGGGGATGGTGTCATTACAGATAAATAAAATCGGCACATGTACAGCTTTTCTTCATCTCTGCCATTTTCTTCCTATGTCCTAGGCAACAGTTTAGAGTGGGCTTCACACCACCTACCCTCTTGGGATGGGGCTTTAGGGGGCTGACCTTGTATATGTGCATTAGTTGTACATTCTTTGTCAGATTTTTTTTAGATCATATTGTCTTATGCCTCCCACAAGGTGGAGTGCATTATGTTACGACGATGTTGGTTTGTCTGTCCATCTCTCTCTTACCAATTTTCCAATTTAATTTCTGCAAAATAACTTGTGTTGTCCACCAGCTACAGTTACCGGAGTTTGGATGGCTTCCACGTGGGGTAAAGGAAGAACTATATATTGATATCGGGATCAAAAGTTCGAAGGTCAATATCATTGAAAGGAGAAAAATAGTTTCCACACAACTCGAGTTATCTACCATCTACAGTTGCTAAACTTTGTGATAAGCTTGCACTTGAGGTAAGAAAGAACCATATCGAGTTCGGGGTCAGCAGCTCAAAGGGGAAGAAAACTGCGACTGAAAGCAGAACAATAACTTAGTTCTCCACCAAGTACAGTGATCAAACAATGTGGATGGTTTGTACTTGGGATGAGGAAGAAAACTATTGATTCTGGACCTTGTATGGGATGAGGAGAAAGCTTTATAACCATGCTGTGTGTAGATAACCAGGTTAGAGCTTCTTGCCAATTAAATGATTTTTTTCTTCAGGCTTTATTTGGTTTTTGGACTTTTTAATGAGTTGTCCATTCTAGATTGCCTCCCTAGATTCTGACAAATTGATAGGATTCCTAATAAGCATGCTTGTGGATTGGCATCTCAGGAATTTAACCAGATTTGTCGGGAATGTTCTAAGTTTGAAAGCCTTTCAAATTTTAATGAATTGTACCCTTGCACCATCAGATACGGCTGCCATTAATAAAAGTTGAAAAAAACGCACAACTTTATATATGAAATAAAACAGAATGTGAGCAACAGGACACAAAGTATTCTGCCAAATGGGCTTTTAATATTGGACAAGTGATACTGCTGTAAATTTATAGGTGAAGATGCAGAAACTAGAGAAACATCAAAACATTTTATTTTCACAACATATGCAATCAGTAGCATTGGAGAAATTTCAACAAAAGAATTCTACTGATCCAGATTTCTTGGCTAACTGCTCTTGCATTTGGCTGTTAGGTAGATGATGGCCAGGTGCATCATCTCATTTGTGCCTCTTGTTTAGAAGAAGCTGTTTAAAAGTTTTTGTTATTTTAAATGGTGGTCATACTTGACGTTCGCCAGGCATTTGTGCAGAACCTGAATCTCTTCATGCTAGGGTGCTTTCTGTCTAGTGGTTTTGAGAACATGTTGAATGTTTATTTTTTAACAACTGTGGCCATATTTGATGGCAGAAGTGTTCTAACTTTAAAGATTTGCATGTCGGGATGCTTACTGCTGAATTTGTTACCAAACTATGTGGATGACTTGCACATGGGATAATGAAGAACCCTCTTGATTCTGGGGTCAGTGGTCAAGGTCACTGACTAAAAGAAGACAAGTTATTTTTGCACCACATTAGTTCTAGATCACAAACCTGGACCAAATTTTGTGGATGGCTTGTACTTGGGGTGAGGGACAAGTGTATTGATTTGGGGGTCCAACGGTCATGGTCACTGAAAGAAGAAAAATGGTTTCCGCACAATAACGTTAATTCTACATCACAGACTTTGAGCCGACTTTGTAGATGGCTTGCACTTGGGTTAAGGAAGAAGCCTATTAATTTTTGGGTTCAAAAAGTTAGCAAATATCATTTTGACAAAGAAGGAAAATAATTACTGTCTACCATGTACTTTCACCAAATTTGTGGACGACACATTGGGTAAGAAAGAAGCCAATTGATTTGGGGGTCAAAAGGTCAAGGCAACTGATGGAAAGAAGAAAAGTTTTGTATATTAAGTTGTAGACCATGTATGGTACCTAGACCAAAGTTTCTGGAGGGCTTGCACTTAAGGTATGAAAGAAGTTTATCGATTTTTGAGTCAAAAGGTCAGGGTTGTTGTGGCTCGAAGAAAACTTGGTTTTGCAGAACAATTTTGGTTGTAGAGCAAGTTCCTTGATCAAACTTTGTGGATGGCTTGCACTTTGGGTAATAAAGAAGTACATTTAGTTTCTGGGGTCTAAAGGTCAGCGGTCACAGTCATGGGAAGTCCAATAAAAATAATGGTTTCTGATCACCAAGCTTAGTTACATACCTTATCAGAGGTTGAAGTCATTGAGACCCATTGCTCAACAATTTCGATCCAACCTCAAGCCTGGACAGGTTCTTTTTTCCCCATGGATTGTGCCAAGCTCATTCCCTTGGCTGTCATTTGCCTAGGTAATACATAGAAACATTTGGAATCGTTAATTTATTCATGCGTCATACCAGGGCCTGCATAGAGGAATATTAAAATGTGTGGCAGGCAAATAATGTAATGTACACAGTATTCCTGTATTATTCGTAACGGTGGACATATTTGGTGGATGATGGGCATCATTTGAACAAATTTGAAAGATCTTTTTGCCAGGATACTTTCAGTCAAACTTGGTCAAAGTCTGCTGATCTTTTTTGAGAAGTTCTTGAAAGCTTTTTTTTTCTTTCTGTTTTTAGTAATGGCAGCAATATTGGGTGATTGATTACTAAACATTGAACAAGAATGAAAGGTTTTGATAGCAGAACGCTCACTGTAAAATTGTGTGCAAATTGGCATGCTGATTTTTTATAGAAATAACAATTTATGAAGTCCTGTGCGACCAGTATACCTTGCCTTGACGGTCAGGTGAGCTAAATAAGTGCGAACGGAAAAATAATACTCCTGTGCCTTGCTTTATAATGGAATAAATGTCAAAAACCTGTTAAGAGAGCATGATCTGTAGTCTAGCTGGCTTTATAGGCCACGTTGGAATTGAAAATCATACAAGAATATGTCTGTAGTAGACACGAGCTGTTGTGCTTCTTGGTGTAAGCACAGGTACCTGTATACTGCAAACATTTGAAAATATCATTATACAATGAAATCTCTCAAGATTAACATGTCCGTAAACCAAGATCTCGTGAAACTAAAAAAAAATTCAGATTCCCCGTTTTCTCCATAACTGAAAACCCTTTAAACCCAAAATTTTAATTGGGTCCCAAGATTGTCAGTCTTTAGAGGTTCAAGTGAATCTGCTTTATACAAAATTAACCTTATTCTAGAGTTCTTCCTATCATAGTTTAAGTTGTTCAAGCTGTGCAAAAATTACAGAGGGACAGAAAATCAAGATGTAGCTCCAGGTGCATACATTGTGATGTGTGCATATGTTTTGCACATAATGTTGAACTGTTCTTTTTTTTGTCAGTGTACGTGAAGGCCGTGGGTGGAGAAGTGCCTGCTACATCTTCCCTGGCTCCCAAGATTGGTCCCCTTGGTCTGGTATGTTGCTGCTTCCATTTCATAGTTTGTAAAGCTGTGGTGCAGAGTACTCCAAATAGTGAAATTTAATGGTCAGAAGTTGTAGAAGATGATTATTTAAATTTCTGACCCGTGTAGGTATAGCTATGAAAAATAACCTCATGCTTGCTTGTAATTACTCTTTCCATGCCTGCCTCTAATGTTTCAGAAAAATTACCTCCAGTTATAATAGGGCAACATGGGTGAAAATAGGGATAATCGAGTGTAGAAAGTTCAATATTTAAAATGTTCAAAGTAGTCACTTTAAACATTTGTTTTTGCATATTTTCATGTTGAATGAATAAAATACAGATGAAATATTGTTAAAACATTTTTAAGAATATTCAAACTTGAAAAAAATTGTGCTTAACCACAGTTGTTGCATAACCTGTCCGTTGTATAAAATGGCCATCTCAAAAAATAGGCTACAGTAGAAAATCAGCAACAGCTTCCATAGTAGCAGTCTTCTTTTCAAATATTTATAGAACTAAATATTGGATAAAATCTTGAGCCCTTTCTGCAGAAAGAGAGGATCAAACAGCCAAGTCCCATCTCTTCCCATGAGGGGAGACATGATGACGAAGCGCCAGTCATGAAGTCCCCTTCTCCAGGGCAGGAGATGAGATGAAATGGTTCTGCCTTGCCCTGAAAGCGAAGATGTGATGGCAAACTTTCCGTTTTTGTATCCACCATTAAGGGCTAGAGCAGCCCCAACACTCCTTGTTCTCTGGCTCCACTACAGGTCGGACCCACATCTTTCAAAACTGAGCAGTTACTTTAACTGCCAGTGACAAGTCTCGTTAATGATGAGGTGGAATCTCTTGTGTGATCTATGTTGCTATCTAAATTGACTTGTGAACCTTGAGTGTCACTTCCTTTGAGAATCTTACCCTTAAAACAGTCTTTTGTTTCTAGCAAGGTTGTTTGTAGTGCACATGATACAACATTACACATCAGGTTGATTTACTGACAGTGCTGATAACAATTGCATTAAATTACATTTACCTTTGGAACACGTGCGTGTTAACAGAACCATTTATATATTTTAAAGAAACTGTTGCAAGTCACTGTATAGTTTATTAGTCGTGGTAGTCATACAAAAGCATCCTATGCGCATGTCCAGGCAGTAAATCTGGTTGCATTGAGGATTTTTTCATCATGTAGCAGTAGGAAACAATATCGCAATGATCCTAGAGATGTTTTACTGATATTTTCGGAAATATTCAATGAAGACATGCATTACAGACTAAATTCTGTCGTAATACGATGTCAATGACTTTCATAAAATGAAATGGCCGCAAGTTGAGTGAGGTATAGCATGCACATTATAATAGCTATCAGCTGTTCGGTAAGGCTACTGGATATATAGCGAGTAAGGTCGAGTTTCTAAATGTTTTGATTAAACGACAAACGTTGCAGCCTTAGTAGCCTCTTCAGTCTTGAGAGACCTAGATGCTCTTTGTTCATCCAACAATGTCCGAGTTGAGGAGGCAATGGGCCTGAATGGATGGAGAGGGACCATTGCAGCAGGTTCTTCATCAAACTCTTTAGTATCTGCCAACACAGATTGGACATTGTCATCCTGCGTTTGCTTCTTGGAGGAGTCTGGACTTCCCGCCCCAACATTTCTCTGTTGGGCTCCTTCCTTTGGGGAGGGAATCCTGGGAATAGGGGTTTCCTCATGGGGAGTGAAGAGACTGCCCTTGTGGACCTTTTAGGAGGATGAGAATGCCTATCGTCCCTAGATAGGATAGATTAGCACCATTTTCATGCAGAATTTTCTTCAAGCTATGTGAGGTCTTTTAGTGAAAACCCTATGTAGATATGACCATCCTTTCAGGATATGTATCGATAACATGATTTTGAAAATAGTGCAATGGTGGCCATATTGGATGTTCAAGGGTTATCATTTTTATTGATGTCCAATTAGACCTTGAGATGAAACTCGACAGGGCTTAGGAATGTTTTTTCCCAGGCGCTCGTCCCTGGGATAGCTTCTTGTCCCTGTTCTCGTTTTACTCTATACAGTACATGCTTCTCCACTACACTACTTGCACTCCTACTTTAAAAAACCCCACATGTACCTGATGCTCCCTTTGTACTAAAATGGGTTATGTTTTGTCTAATCAAGTGAAGTTTACACATAGTTAACATTTTCTTCCAGTCACCCAAGAAGGTCGGTGATGACATAGCTAAGAACACCGCGGAGTGGAAGGGTCTGAAGATCACGGTGAAGTTGGTGGTCCAGAACCGAAATGCCAAGGTAGAGGTGGTTCCCAGTGCTGCCTCTCTCATCATCAAGGCCCTTAAGGAGCCCCCCAGGGACAGGAAAAAGGTCAAGAATGGTATGTAGTGTCCGCATGTTGACACTTATGTATTAGATGACATGTTCAGGTGAGATTCCAGATGTAATGTAGGGTGGGGTGATGAAAAGGATAATGGTAGAGAAATAGAGGGGGCACACATTTTTCTGTCAGCATCCTTTGAATTCCCCACCCTGTGATCTAACTGGTATCACAGGAGAGAGAATATTGTCAGATTTATTTTATGATTGCAGCTTTCTTTCTGATTAGTAGCTATACTGGTCATAGACCAGTAGAGCTTGTGGGATAGCCTGTTGTTCATCATCTGTCCCCCGATTGTCCATTGTCTGTTCATCCATTAGCACAAGTTTGTTACTCCTTCGAAATTACTTTGAGGATTACCATGAACTTTACATCCACATCAAGTTGGACCTAAACGAATGGTCTTGTTCAGACATCCTATATGACAGGTACAGTGACTATTTCTAAAATCCTGTTGTTGCTGCATCAAAACAGCTGGTCCTATCGGTGTGGGGTATTCACTAAAGAGGTCTAGTTGGTCCTAAATGAAAATGGTGCCGATTTGACCGCCATAGAAGCCATCTTGAAAACGTTCTTGCTACTCTTCCTAAAAGGAAAGTCTTTTTGACGGGGTTTTCACCAGAAGAATTCTTTAATTGTCTATTTGGTTCTAAATATAAAGGGTGCCGATCTGACCTCAGATATGGCAGCCATCTTGAAAGGTCCATGGCTTCCCTCAATGTTTTAAATGGGGAAACATACTGAACCAAAATTAGTTCCCGTTTAAAACTTGTTTCTGTCCGTCTTCATAACAGCGAGGTGGCCAGAGGGGCTACTGACCCCTCTCCCTTCCCCAAGGAGGTTGGCAATAGTCGCAAAGGAGTCGTACCCTCTCCTGCAAAATTCCTCTCTTCCCAATGTTCCAGTGGGTGACAGATTTAAACCTTTTTTGGCTGGACATCTCAGACAATGAGTGCGTTCTTTAGACTATAAGGGTAGGTTACATGCTTATGATGTCTAGTTTTTCCTAAATAAAAACGATGCCTATTGGATGTCTAATATGGCTGCCACTATGGCCAGCTTGAAATTCTCGTTATCACTACTTCTTCTGAATGAATGGTCATATCAGCATGGGGTTTTCACTAAAAGACTTGTTGTATGGTGCCGATCTGATGTCCAATATGTGGCCATCTTGAAAATCTCGTTTTCGCTACTTCTCTTAAAAGGAAAGTCATTTTGACATGGGGGTTTTCATCAGAAGAGTTTGGAGATATCAAAAGAAATATCCAAGGAACAACATGCATGAATTATGGAAAATTGTATTTTGGATGTATATCCTGAAAACTAGTTCCCGAATCTATTCAGACTGGCCATAATTGCAGCTCTTGTGCCTTTATCAACAGCCGATACATGTAAAGGATTTTTTTTCTGCATTTTTTCTAAGATATTCTTACATATTCTTATAACATTGATAGATTTTCAAAGGCCTGTGGGCTAACATTTGAAACATTAAATACACAGGACTATACAGATGTGTGTGTGTGTGGTCCAATAAATGATCTTCAACTTAAGGCTTTTTTGAAAGGGAGTGATAATAAACAAAGAAGAATATTTTCCAGCTGAGCAACAACTGGGTAAGCAAATACCTTGTACATTTATTGTCAAAGAAGCGATACAAAATCATTAAATGCTTAATTTAAATTGGGTCTTTCTACACCTTATAATAATAATAATGTTGTCACCCATCGGCTGCCATTCAGCATAGTATACCCCCACCTGCCCCCCATCCCCTTGAGGCAGGTGTGGGAGACCTCCCCCTCAAGAAAATTCCTGGCAGCATCTCGGGGGTCATTTGTGTGCCTTTTTATGATGCATTTTCAGTGTGTAAGCATGCCCTTTTCAATTTTACTGTGATACAAGGCACAAGGTTTCATCCTTGTGAAAACACTGCTTCTGTTGATGATAACAAATAGATTGTGATAATAAGCAATTCATGATCACTTGAATCGGGTAAGTATTGACCGAAATGACAATTACATTGATTTGTCCAGAATTTTTGGACGAGTTTGGGGTCCCACATGGGCATTTTGTTTTCGAGAGATTTGCAGTTTTTAAGGGTGCTAGTTTTTGTACGAGAATAATATAAATAGAGTGCTGATGTTTCAACATGTGATGTGTGATTAACAACTTTTAATGAATAAAGATGAAACATTTAACTGGTTGTCCCCATTATCAACACCATGTGGCAATCGTGTATCATAACAGTGGCACTTACTCCTCTGAATAAGAAATTGTATGTGATAGCAGAGAGTACCAATGAATACAGAAAACTAGATTTCTGCTATTTATAATCTCTCTTTAGGAACTCCATTGCTTAAAAACAAAATGATGGCTAAGCGAGTGCTTGATTTTTGTGTCCTCAAGTTACTTGATTAATATGAACTTCTAATATTAATGAAGGTTTCAGGTTTTGCTAAGTTGTTTACGTGATTTTCACCCACTGATTCACTTTTAACCCTTTCATCACTATGGACCGGTTTTCCGGTCCAGGGGAAGTAAGTCTGTAAACACTATGGACCGCTTTACTGCTCTAGAGCAGTGTTCTTCTGTAACGTTATAGTACCCGACTATATAAATTTTGGGATATCTCTAATAACTTCCTTCTTGTAATGTAGATATTATATTTGGATTATCTCGTGAGTTTAGCTTGTACACAACTAGAAATATCAAACAAGGTAGGCACTTTTAACGTGTTTTCCGAATGGTGAAATTTGTATCCAAAATGGCGGAGTTCGAAGAAAGATCAGATGAGAGTGAAGTGTCAGATTTTGAATTGTCAGAGGATTTTACCAATTTTGACCTAGTACAGTTGGATGAAAATGAGGGAAGACGTCTGGAGAGATAATGGAATGCGCTTGTGGGTGACGGTGATGACGATGAAGAGGATTTTGAAGGTTTTGAAATGGAGGAAGTGTACACACCACGTTATTTTGTTTGAACGAAGTTAGAGATTTGTTTCAGTTTTCTGAAGACTTGCCTGTGTAGTCTGCAGGTGACAATTGATTAAAGATTACATGTACATACATTATAAATGATAGATTCTTCTATAAATTCAATTATTATGCTGGTGTTATCAGTTTTATTTTACTTGAAGATAAAAAGAAAAACAGCTTTGTGAAAATGTTTGTTTTACTCACGATTAACTAAAACGAGAATTTGACAAGCTTCTACCTGTCAAATACCTGAAAGAAAGACTTGTGTTGCTACTGGAATTATTCACGAGTACATCTAGGGTCAATTGAATAAGTTTTGGAGACTTTCTAAGTTTTCTAAGAGGTAAATGGATAATTACTTGTATTTAACCTGTCATGTTACCTGTTTGCACCTGTATTTTAACAGTTGTAATAGATGTGCACATTTTAGTGAATTGGTCATAAAATTTGATTTTGACACCTAATCCAGCCAGATATCTTTAAAATTGGCAAAGTTATGTAATTTCAAAATCCACAAGTCATTTTGCTTTACAACTCCCAAGTTACTTAGTGTTGAGGGCTCTATGCCTACAAAGTTACTTAGTGATGAAAGGGTTAAGGTCGAATCCTTTTAAATTTATTGGGGATTTGTGCAATAATGTGCCCTGGAGAAAATGGAGTTATATTTTCTTTAGAGATTTTGTGTATTTTCATGATAACACTCTAGGAAAATTTCAGGGACAATCAGGAATTGTTTGTATGCATATGTGGCACACTTGTATCTCTTTTTTATTTATATGCCCATCACAAGTTGGAAGTATTATGGTCTTGCCCATTCGTCTGTTAACATCTGTCTGTTCACTCCATAACTTGGTAATGGATTGAAATAGGAGATATTTTAATGAAGTTTCAGTGAGTTATTTATCCTGTATAGTTGGTGTCACAATAGTCGTGTCCCCTGCAACAAGACCAAGGCCACAACATGGGGAAATATAATTCTGTGACTTGTCTCCTTGCCCAAAGTACAAGTTTTGAACCACTGAAGATATCGTAAAAAAAAAGATCATCATGTTGTACATTTTGACTTGACAAGGTCTTGCGTATTATATCCTATCCCCTGCCACAAGGTGAAGGCCACAGCAAGGGATAATGCAAGTCAGTGGCCCGTTTCCTTTTGCAGGCTGTCACTTTTTAACACCTTTAGATCTTGCAATCAAACTTAACCAATGTCCACAATTTGTACTAAAAATACTCCTGTTCCTTGCTCATGTATCAAGGTCATTGGTTTGGGAAAAGTTCACAAGACGTGTATCATGTGCAATATGCAGTATTCTTTTTATTTATCTTGGGGATTATTTTGGCAGAAAGTCATCAGGTATATCTATCTCAACTTGTTTTTTTTCTTTCAGTGAAGCACAGTGGGAGCATCACTTTTGATGATGTAATCAAGATTGGTAGGACAATGAGAGAAAGGAGCATGGCCAAGACTCTTACTGGCACAGTCAAAGAAATACTGGGTAACCATACTTTTTAAGCTCCCTCAATACGCAGGGGTATATAGTTCGCCTTATGTCTGTCCAACACAATCTCTTTAGAACTAGGCTTGCAGTTTTCAGTTTACCTGGCAATAAGGCCACGTGAGCTTGGGGTATGGTCTGTTTTCCGTCGTGCGTTGTCACTTCACAATTGCTGTTGACGACTTCTCAAAAACCGCTAAACAGAATTGAACCAAATTGACTGAAAGCATACTGGCATAAAGCTCTCAAATTTGTTCAAATGATGCAGATCCCCTATCAAATATGACCACCATTAATTTTTTAAAAAAAAAACTAAAAGACACTGTTAACAACTTCTCTAAAGCCATGCCACAGAATTCAAATTTTTCAAAGAAAATATCCTGCCAAGAAGGTCTTTGACAAAAATTTCACATTATGCCGATCCACCGTCAAATATGGTAACTATTACTAAAAATAGAAAACTTTTAAATGACTTCTCAGAATCTACTTGACAGAATTTGACTAAATTTGACAGCATCTTGGAATAGATGGCTCTCTGTCATCTACAAATGATAACAATCCAGGTTCAGATATGGCCATCATTACAAAACGGGGAAAACCTTTGCCGACTTGTCCAAAAACGTTGAATTGAAACATAATAGTAAGCATCTTTTACGTGACAATTTGCTTATTAGAGCAAGGAAAGTAACCTATCATGGGAGCTATTGAGAATCAATGGTTTGGGGTTACACAATAAAAAATTTAAACCGATTAAAACAATTAATCTATGCATACTGGGTGCATAGATTTCAAATAATAAATTTGGGATTAAATTGAAAAATCTTGAACTTATGCTGAAGAAAAAAATGTAAAATAGATTATAACAAGTGCCATCTACACTTGCTTATAAGCCCATTTGTTTATAAGTTTACCCTCCACATCGAGACTATCGATGGAAACATTTTGCTATGACCTGCTTATTAAGTTGCGGTGAAAAATTGCCAAACTGGCTGGATAGGGGGAAAAAAGACCAAACCAGTGTAAAATAAATAGTTGTATTATCGATTGGAATATGTTACAAATGATTTGACAAGTTGCATTTTGTCCCTCTTTGTGTAATACAACCCATAGAAATCCATAATGCCAGTCACACACCTGTGTCTATGACGTGCCAATTATATGTACTGTAGTTGTTGTGCTTCTCTGCAAAGGCGGTAACTTTTAGCTTAAATGCTCCATTGTAAGCAGTGTTTTCTTTTCCCTTTATTGGTGAAACTACCAAAGTTGAGCACTTCGTGATGTACAATATCAATGCGACAAGGTACGAGGTAACTGATAGGACAGGGATGATTCAGAAACTTTGGCAATTATTTATGTGGAGACCAAGCTTGGGCTCTATACGTGACACTTGGATCATACAGTCTATGAAATTTCATTTAAAGCTAGCCGCATCTGAACAGGTGTCATTTCTGTTGTATGATCACAGGGAGTTAAAATAAGCACCCACAGTTAACTGAATATAGGACTCTACTTGGCACTGAACAAGTGTCAGATTCGCGGCTTGGTTAAAGGATTGTCATTTAAGAAACCAAGCAGGAATAAGGTCAGACGAGCGCAGAATTGTTAAATTGCTCAAATGAAACTCCCTCAGTTAAATGAATATAGGACTATACTTCGGCACTGAACATGTATAACATTCGCTGCTCTATCGAACGAATTGTCAGCTGGGAAAACAAAGTGCATGCTGTCTTTACAAGTTAAGGGCTTATCGTCCCATGTGCACTGGCAGATAACTTATGAAATATTACTTGGGAATTAGATCTGGCTTGTGACAAAGGCAAATATAAATAGAGTCAAAACTTGGGAATTGGATCTGGCTTATAGAAAAGGCAAATACAAATGAAATTTAAACTTTATTGCGTCAAATGAATGTTTATACAGAAAACGCAAAATATACAAATATAGGTAGTTCAGACTCGCACAAAAATGGAAACAATATACTTAGTAGTTAACACCCACGATAAACAACATTGAAGGACACTTTATTAAGCAGTGAGTAAAAAGTAATTTAATATTTTCAAATTATTAAAATCCAAATTAATGTAGATGCAAGTATTGTGTAATGAATACTCTAATGAAATGGATAAACACAGTGCATACCATAGAAGCATTTTTGGATGGGAATAGTAACACGAAAATGTAAAAATATTTAAACTGACAGTATTTTGTATGTACTGCAAACATCTAGAGTTTCCAATATTACCCTTTGATTTATAAAACTTGTATTCAAGTATATACAGTAACACTGCAAGTTGATAAAAATTATATGTAAAATTGGTCTCTAAAATAATGGAGTGTGGTGTGCCATCTTGGAACGAATTTGATGTATTGTGTTCTTTGACTTTAGTCGCATTGTCCATCTTGGGACTGAATTTAATCTATCGTTTCTTTTAGGTAAAATATCTTGAAGCTGGCTCAACCCTACCATACCAGGTATTATTTGTGCTTCTAAAGCACACCAATAACCTTCAGCAAGACACTTTACTCGCACTGCTGGAAAAAAAACCTTCCAAACCCACTGAACACTTTTTGTGCCATACTAAAGTGCCTGAAAGATTTTTGTTTTTAGTGACATGTATATGCATCATTTATTTGGCATTTCATATATTCAGTGCCATTAGTAACAAATTCTTTTATTTTGTGTCTTTTTAGCTTTTAAAACGCAATAAACCAAATGCTTTTCTCATGAAATGCTTTCCAATTTAATTACTAAGAGCAAAAAAAAACATGGCCTTTAAAAAAAATTAAAAATCCTAAGAAATTTGGTAGTAGACGTGGGCTGATCTGACTGTGGTAGGAGTTTAACATGCACCCTTCCAGTAATGGGTCCTCTTCCATAACTACTTTGCCACCACAGCTACCTTGGGTGGATTTTTGCAGTGGTTTCCAAGTAATGACCGCAGTGGGATGAAGACAGACCCAGGAATCCATGCTGACTGCACAGGTTTACTCCCGTTGTGGTGCCAAGAAAGTTTATATTGTATTTCCTGCAATTTTTTTTAAATATGTAAAACTATAATTACCTTTTCCTTCCTGAAAATGTGCAAAACCATTGTGCCTGAAAACAAACGAATGGCAAGCAAACCAATGCATGATATTAGGCTATCCCTTTAGTTGTACAGCGAAAGTAGTCGCATTTACATGCACATTAATGAATTAAAACAGTCGTTACATGTCCTGTTTTGCCTACCTTATTCTAGTCTACGAGAAAAGCAAGCATTAAATAGCACATCTTTAAATGTGAAGCAAAAGAATATGCCATGTTTGAATCTCCTATACATCTGGACTAGAAAAAAGAAGTTGAGCGATACCAACATATCAATGTTGCAACTTTTCTGTCCACTCCAGTTTCAACACGTGTATGCATTCACAAGCTACAGTATGTTGGCCAGGTGATCAGGCACACTTGGGTCTCTTGTTGATAGATTGCCATGTAACTTGGTAAATAGTGCCAACTCTTTAAAATTGCTGTCCAATCTGTCAGATGCATCTACCACCCTTTGATCTGTCTTCGATACTCAAGTGGTTTGGAAAAGGGTATCATTTGAAGATCTTTAGATTGGATATGATTGTAGGGTGCTAATCTTGTTAGAGGTTTTGCATGTATTTTTAAACAATCCATATAAAAGTTTGGAAAGTGTATGTGAAGATGTTAACGTCTAAACATTATTGATTCCAGGTACATGTCAGTCTGTTGGTTGCCGTGTTGAAAACAATAATCCACATGATATTATTGATAAGATTAATTCTGGGGAGATGGAGGTTCCAGATGTAAGTAGTTCTTGCATGGTCATTTGTACAGTTATCAGAATGTATGTATGTTCATTCAGTATCAGTTTATTAGCTCTAATGGTCATAGACCAGAAGAGCTGATGGGATGACCTGTTTGTCTGTCATCCGTCCTATTGCTACTCCTCTTAAACTACTTGGAGAATTGCCATGAAACTTCACACACAAATTCTGTCCAAGGTCTAGTTGGGCCTAAATGAAAATGATGCCACTCGGACATACAGTATGGCTGCTGTGTATCTTGATGTTGCTACTCCTAAACAGATGGTCATATCGACATGGTGTTTTCACTAAAAGACTTGTCTGTAGTTGATCCCAATGAAAACGATGCTGATCTGACTTCCAATATAATCACCACAACAACCATCTTAAAAATCTTGTCATTACTCCTCTTCAATGGAAAGTCACATCAGCATGAGGTTTTCACCAGAAGACTTCTTATATCTACTTGGTCCTGAATGAAAATGATGTTGATCTGACATCCAACATAGCCTCCATTTTATCTTGTTATTGCTGCTTCTCCTGGATGGATTGTCATATTGATGAGTTTTCTCCAAAGGTATTCTTGTGACGTCTAGTTGGTCCAAGCTGAAAATGAAGATGATTTGACATTCAATATGGCCACCACAGCAACCATCTTGAAAAATCGAATCACTACTCCTCCTAAACAGAAAGTCATAACAACATAGGCTTATTTCAGTACAGTGGATAATAGTTGGTCCTAAATGAAAATGATGCCAATCTGGCTGAGTTTGTTACCACTTGAGGGACCATATTTCTAATCTTGATCTTCATCAAACTTGGTAACTACGATGTGACCCAAGTTTAATTATTAGTGCGAGATGCATTAATGTGGTAATCTTGGATCTGATTAGCTGAGCTTCTTGCTGCTCAAGAGACTGCACCTTTGACAAGAGTTTGATAAAACGTGCTGGAGGAGGTTTATTGTGAACAAGATCTATGCATATTAATCGGGTGATGTTACATAAGATTGGCTTGGCTTGCATCATCATTTGAAAGGATGTAGTTTTCAAATTTTGATTAGATTTGGTCAAAAGGCTTATATCATCATGGTCTTGAACAAGTTCTGTAATGAGCTAGATCTACACATATTATGATGTGATCTTGCATCTGATTGTTGCCTTGCTGAAGATTTTCTTGTCCGGTCTTGATAAAACTTGTTAAATGTATTTATATCATAAAGATCTGGGTTGAGCTTGATTACAAGTGTGATCTATGGACATTAATTATGACTTTATCTTTGGAAAGAATTGTCATCAGACAGGAGTGAAATTGATGATGTAAAGCAGGACCATTCTGGACAACATTTTTGGGGTCAACTAACTTCTCTCCCTACTAGAATAGGGCAAAAGTGGCGGTTAAAATGTGGAGAAGTAGACATAAAGCGGTCAGTGTTTAAATAGGTCACTTAAAAATGGCCCTTCTACTAAACCATTGCACTAGATTGGACAAGAACAAAAGAAATATTAAACTTTAAGAAATGACAAAAATTTCTTAATTATTATTCGGCAAAATGTTTTAAGAAAGATGGTAGCCTTGAAAATAGGTTGTTGTCAAAAACTGGTGGCAGGCATCGAGGTAAAAGGCCTCTTTTATTTTACAGCGTGATAAAGTAAACTGGTTTACCTTTACTAGAAATCGGCCTATCAACCTCCACAGAGTAATAATTTGCTCTTGATTAGGTTACAAATGCATGGAATTTCATTTACTTTTTTTAGCTTCATGTGTGAATTTGACTGTTACCTTAATGTCTAAAGAGTACTGTGCACAGAATGATCGGCGAATTCATACTTTTTTTGCACAATTAATCTATGCATTCAAGTTTTTCAAGTGTTTCATGGTTATATATATAAAATAGTTGAGTGATGGCAGTCCTTGTTTTTGTAACCAGAATGTTTTCAAAATCTTGAATAGAATGAAAGTGCAACAAGCTTAATCTGATATTAAACTTTACATCACCATGACATTTTTTATTGCCGCACGTTTAAAAATAATAATGCAATATACCTTCAAATTAACCATTAAAATAAAGCATCTTTTCGTCTTTTTCAGGAGTAAATGGAAGATGTAGGATCATTAAAACAATTGCAAGATATCTGTCTTCTTTTTTTTTCTTCTGCATGAGCACAGAGGGAGACGCAGTCATCTCTGCACTGTTTGGCAAACTGATTGCATGTTGCATTAACTTTACATAAATTGTTTTTGTTTTTTTTTTTAAGTTTGAGTATAGTATTCATACCAATGGTTTATACCATAATACATCTGAAGGCAGATTTTTCACTTTTAATCCAATATACGTGCCAACCAATCATTATACATCCGAATTGCTAAACGATTTTTAGCTGTACTTGTAACAGACCAGAAGAGCTTATGTGATGGTCTTAACCAGGGGTGTCAAACTCGTGTGCTATGGCAGGCTGGATTTGATATAAATAATAATAAATAATGAGTCGGGCAGGCTGTATGTTTGACACCCCTGGTCTAAACTGCTTGGAGGATTGCCACAAAACTTTACCTACCCATTCATCCCATGGTCAAGTTGGTCCTAAATGAAAATGATGTTACTTGGACATCCAATATGAATTTTAACTCTACTGGTCTTAAACTAGTAGAGCTTGTGCAATGGTTTCTTGTCCGTCTGTCTGTTAGCACAAGTTTGTTATCACTACTTCTACTAAACTGCTTGGAGGATTGCCATGAAACTTTACACACATTCATACCATGGTGTAGTTGGTCCTAAATGAAAATGGTGCAACTCAGACATCCAATGTGGCTGGTCATATCAACATGGGGGTTTTCACTAAAAGACTTCTTATAATGTCTGGTTGATCATAAATAAAAATGGTGCCGTTCTGGTGCCCAATCCCACTGGGGCAATATTGAAAATCTTGTTATCGCTACTTGTCCTGAATGGATGGTCATATCAACATGGGGTTTTCACTACATCCAGTATGGCTGCCACAATGACTGTCTTAAAAATCTTGTCACTACTCCTCCTAAATGGATGGTCATTATTACGTGGGGTTTTCACCAAAACTTAGTCTACTTTGTACTAAGCCAACATCCAGTATGTGCACCACAGCAGTTGATTTTAAAATTTTGTTGTTGCTGAAGAATAATGGAGATGGTTTCAACACTCTACAATTAAAAGGAAAAAATGGTCTTGTATTGAATTCCTGGAAATTCTTTTGCCCAGTAGAGCATCAGTCCCTTGAAGGGACTCTTGTTTGAATGAAAATGAGCAGATTCCATTGAGCGATCTTTTCCAAAAGCACTGGTCGCTATTTTTTAGACTAATTTCCCCATTCTCCCAATCCCATGCATGGGGGGAAAAATGGGATCATTGGGAAAAATCGTATATTCTGTAATATTTTTGGTTGAACAGTTAAGAATTGTAATAGTCTATGAAGAAAATGTGAAACAAATTCATACAACATGTATTGAGGTAAATTCCACTCCTGTTGTATGAAAACTAATTTCTAAAAGAAAAATGTGTAGCCTGTGATTTTTATAAGGAAGTGCTTCCAGTTGCATGATGTGACTGTGATGTAGCACCATTTATCATTTGTAAAAGGTGGCAAAGTTTTGCTAAGAGTTTGATTTGGAATGACCTAACATCCTTGTCCCAGTAAATTGTGAAGTGATAATAAAAAAAATAACTGCAGATGTGAGGACTCTAGTGAAGAAAACCAGATAAAATACGCTCAGAAAGAGAAACTATTGATAAAGAACTTGATTCCAATATTTTAGAACCAAAGAAGGAAAACAATGTCACAGAGTCAAGAAATTACCTGAAAGCTTAAACTTTGCAAAGACTGATGACAGTAATGTCACAGCGTCAAAAAATTACCTGAAAGCTTAAACTTTGCAAAGACTGACGACAGTAATGTTGGAGGTGCATAAAATTGTCGACTTCGACTTTTGTGCCGTTAGAGTATGGTTGGCTGCTATCAAAGACTAGAATCCTAAAGTAAAGGTTATTTGGTTTTTCCTAAAAATGGCATGCATGTACATCAACGTTTGTATGTGTATTTTTCACTACATATAATTTTGACCTGGCCTTTATATGGCAGGACGAGTCATATATATCCAGGGGGAAAATAGAAAGTAAAAAAAAAAAATTATTTCGCACACTACTATTATACTTTTTTGAGAAGTCGAGGTGAGCATTACACCAGGGCGAACTAGTCTCGTTATTCACAACAATTTTGAAATTACCACAAAATGGACTATAGTCAGTTGAGATAGTTTGGTTCGAAACTAATTGGAAGAAAACAATTTTGTGCTGGGTTGTAATTTTAGCAGCTATTCGAAGTGCACATTACTCTAGGTTTCCTCAATTTGAAGACTTATGAATTTAAATAGATTTTTTTAAAAGTTTTACTTGCTCTTGGTGAATGGAATCTACCCCTGAAACAGATCTCTGTACACTAAAACGGGAAGTATAATTAGAAAATGCTGTAAAGAAACCAATGTAACTGCACAGTTAAAACGGCCTTCATCAGCCACCTCTGGAAAGAGACAAGTGGCCTATAAAGGCAGGAGATTTATTTCTAAAGTAGTTTTACAGGACCTTGAAAAAGCAGTCATTTAAAACCAAGGCTGTAATGTTTACCAAAATTTCTAAACGTTTACAATAAACAAAACGATTAAGTTTAATCAAAACGATTGGAAACTGGACTTTTCCCCGCTTCTACCCGTTGGGCTTGCTGAACAACAGACAATTATTACAATGTGCATGTCATACCATGCTCAAGTTGCAACGGTTTCATTTGCTGTACGTCTTTTACCTCTTATTAAGACAGGATTTAGTTTTTATGACGTTTTTGTTGAATATATATACCATATACTTGGTAATTAATTACTAGGTCGACATGTGGGTATGTCTGCTTCACACAAATGCATATACCACCGACTTTGTAGCATCATTTTTTAGTGATGTATTCATGGTAGAGAGGGTATAGGAATTGGTGCTATAACTCGAGGATCGGGGGTTGAATCTCTGTAGAGTATGAATTAAAATTCTCTAACCTGTATGATAATGTTCTTTATTCGTATTTACAAATTCTGTTAATGTTCTTGAGTATTCTCCTGTAGTATCCAGGAATAGCACTTGCTGCCATGTTTTGTGAATATTAGTGATGCTAAATTCAATGTAAAAATTGTGCATACTTTAAGAAAAGAATTGACAAATAATCCTAATAAACAGTCCTATTAAGCAGAGATGTTGAAATATATAATTTAATTGGAATTGGTGGTTCATGAATCGCTGACAGTCACATGCCTGTTTGTTTACACAGTTGCGGATTTTATAAATGTCTACATGCAGTAAACTAAACTTGGCCGTTTACAAGTGTAAATGCTGTAGCCTTATTTAAAACGACTTTCTTGATACAGGTGACCTTTAGGACTGATTTGAGTATTCATTTTAATTGTATAGGATAAACCCGTTAACTTTTACTACTGTGCTTAAGGGCTGTTCCATTTTAACGTACATGGGACCCAAGTATTCACTCGTGGATGCAATTTAGAAGTTTTTAATATCATTTTCATATGAACCACGAGTACTTAGAGTACACTGGCATATGTTTTTTTATTTTTAAAAAAATGCATTCCAGAGTACCATGTATGTTTAAATGGAACCACCCTAACTGCATACTGGCTGGGATGAAGAAGAAAAACGAGGAATGAAGAACTGGACGAGTTTGCTTCTAATCGACTTTTTATTTAGAAGAAATTAAATGATCAATCATATCAAGACTGCAATACACGAGGGACGTTTTTGAAAGGAAAAACAGCCCCCCTCCCCCAAATCAAGGATTATTCTACGATGCTGGTATTTGACCAAAGGAAACTGGGATAAGTTTTACATCTGTCCAGAAGAGGAGCTGAAACTAACATCTTGGCGCCCACCATCTCTATACCCCCCCCCCCCTTCCAGATTTGCTTGTAAAAATACTACAGATCAAACCAGTCTAATAAAAAAAATCAAAATTGTTAGAGGCTTTAAGATCAAATCGTGTCATCTACATCCACCTACAAACAAAAATTTTATTTCTCTACCTTAAATGGTTTTTCCTAAATTGTGCTAACAAAGTATTTGTCAAAAAAGTCCAAAATATGTATTTTTTTATTTTTTTTTAAATCGCTGTAATAGCCTGAAAATGTTGTGAGCTTGTTGACCTAATACAAATAAGCATTCCAAATTTAATTGGTCTACCTCCTGATTTTTGCTCTGTCATGTTTACATGCTTTTTGTAAAAAAAAAGTCCAAAAAAGCTATTTAAAAAAAAAATAAAAGAATGTTTATCTTGGAAAATTGCGAAAATGGCTAGAAAATTGGATTGTGCCTTCATATTCATACAAAATGTGCTACCAAATTAAATTTGTCTTAATTGTGCTTGGGTTTTTTGTCAAAAATGTCTGTGAAAAAAAAAAGAAGAAAAATTCCTGTAATAAATCAAATATGTGTGCATGTAGTAGCATTTTACAGCACATCACACAATAGTGTCTATTTGGTTCCAACCAACGGTAAACTTCAAACAAGTAAAAATTAAGTAACACTCTAGATAAACCCATCCAGGTAAATGTTAACATGAAGTACCAAAAAGTAAAATATAAAATTTAAAGATGTTCCTGAAAACTGAACCAGGTCATCTACATATTAATACATGCCAAATTTTATTTGTCTAACTAGTGATGTTTGCTTGAATATGCTTACAAGATTTTTGTCAAAATGGGTGCAAAATGTGTACAAAGAATTTAACAATATGGTGACCTTCACTAGGACCTAATAAGGTTTTGGGACCAACCCACGATATCAAAATGTCCGATTTGGTCTGGCTTCTTTTCAGCCACCTTGAAAGAAAGTGTGATAGATGGACAGCACAAAACCAATAAATCTGGGGGGGGGGGGTTGGGTACACAACTACGGTTGTCACGTGTATAAAAAATACAGAACGTTTACGCAGTGGAATACATGAAAAAATGTACAATAATAAGGATTGTATAAGTACTAACAGTTGTGATCCGATAATTTTTTTATGTTTAATGTAAAGTGAGCTAAATTTGTGATAGAATACAGAGGATGTCTACTTTTTTTGAGTCGATATAAGCAAATATTTAGAGTGAAAGAAAAACATTGCGAGTGTGATGCTACAAGTGGCAATAGAAGTCTAAACTTCACAGCAAAAGAAATATATTTTGTTAAATAAATAAAATATTTACATAAAAATTTTGGGGTATATATTTTCTTTATATATACTTTTGGAGACGAAAACTGTCTACTTGCCTAGATGATTTGTTTCATTTCTGTGCTAATTCAGTTAAGGGCTGTATTACTACTGAATTTTTAGCTCTACTGGTGATAGACCAGAACTTGTGGAATGGCCTGTTGTCCAATGTCTGTCTGTTGGCACAAGTTTGTTGTCACTGCTCCGAAGGAACTACTTGGAGGATTGCCATGAAACTTGACACCTTACATTACAAGGGCTAGTTGGCCCTACACCTAACATTGCAAGGTCTAGTTGATCCTACACCTAACATTGCAAGGTCTTGTTGATCCTACATGAAAATGGTGACACTCGGACACCTACTATGGCTGCCACAGTGGCCATCTTGAAAATCTTATTGCTACTCCTGAATGGATGGTCATATCAACATGGGGTTTTTCACTATAAGACTTCTTATGATCTGTAGTTAAACTTTAATGAAAATGGTGCTGATCCGATATCCAATATGGCTACCACAGCTAACATCTTGAAAATCTTGTGACTGCTGCTGAACAGAGAGCAATATTGACCTGGGGTTTTCACAAGAAGAATTCTTATGAGGTCTTGTTGGTTTTAAATGAAAATGGTGCTGATCTGATCTCCAATAAGGCGACCATCTTGAAAACGTTGCTATTCGTAGATGGAATGTCATATCAACATGGTGCTGATCTGATCTCCAATAAGGCGACCATCTTGAAAACGTTGCTATTCGTAGATGGAATGTCATATCAACATGGTGTTTTCACCAGAAGATTTCTTATGGTATCTAGTTGATCTTAAATGAAAATTGTGCCAATCTGACATCCAATATGGATGGATAGTCCTAGTGATGTGAGGTTTTTGCTAAAAGATTTCTTGTGATGACTAAAAATGGTGCTGATCTTGCAGCCAATATGGCCACCATGACAGCTATCTTGAAAATCACTGCTCTTGAATGGATGGTCATAACTACATGAGGTTTTCATCAAAAGACTTCTTATGATGTCTAGTTGGTCCTAAATGAAAATAGGCCTGAGCTGATGTCCAATCTTGCTTGAAAATCCTATCACTCCAGAATATTAGAGGTGGTTTCAATACTCGGTAAAGGTCTTCTCATGGATTCCTGGAATTTCTTTTTGGCCAGTAGGTTGAAATCCCTTAAAGGGACTCTTGTTACAATTATCAAATACGTTTAATGCTTCAAATTGTGTATTTTGTCAAATTAATGACTTTTTATATAAAAAAAAATTTTTTTTTTTTTTCATTAGCGCACATGAAGTAAACATTAATAGGGTGGGTGTACCATCATCACAGACCCGTTGGATTTTTAATGATTTTCAGAGCACGACATCTTTAAACTAAAGATTTTAATAGATTTTGTGTATTTTATTTATTTCTGCATTTAAAAGTGAATTCTGTGGCCTTGGCACACTTGCAGTCTAATTTGATATGATGCACACTAATTTTGATAATTCCGTTTGTAATCAACATTCAGCCATACCTGATTTCTCCGCCATTTTCAAACATGAAATATGCCAATACAGTAAAACCCGTCTTAAACGACCACTGCTGACCACCTGTGTTGAGGGACCAGCTTCTCAAAGCACCGATTGATTATATAGTGTTGTGACCTGTAACAATAGGCCACCTGTCTTGAGAGACCATCATTTTAGGCAGAAGGAGTGGTCTTTCAAGACCGGTTCTACTGTGCTTGAAACATACTTCTTGTTGTTTGGGGTTCGTTGTTAGGCATTTATTGATGCCACCTCATTGTTACATTAAAGTACAGTGTAGGTATACTGTATGATCTGTTCATCAGTGTGGAGAGAAAGAAGAAAAGTGAATTAGGCCTAACTATGGAAATATAAATAAAGTCAGATATATTTCCTAAATGGGAAAAGAAGTTCCAGTGGTGACAACTTCTCTGTTTGTTGAATAGTGTAACGGGTATGTATGACATCACTTTGCATGACGGTTTTTGCAAGTCATGGAGGGGGGGAATACCTTATTATGCAGACACGAGACACTAGGTTATATGGAACACATATATTGTTGTGAAAAAAAAAGACCAGGAAAAGATGGATTACCAAAAACCTTAAAGGTCAAGTTCAGTGTATATACAACCTATATCATATGAGCTTCTTGGGCTATAAATATTGTAATCTTTCAGGATACAGTGTGATTCATCAAACGATGGGGCCAATACAACATGCTTTTACATAGTACTTTCCCCATGGCTAAATCGGGAGTTTTCCTTGTGCGTGATGTCATTGGTGCCACAAGGCAATCTTTGACTGCAATGAGGGGCCCTGGATATCCAAGGCAGTCTAAGGCACTCGCCTTTATAGATAACTAACACATTTCACATCTATCTGCGCGAGTTCAAGTCCTGGCTCAACCAATGTGGATATGTGAGAAAGCTTGCCAGTAGCTTCCCATGTGTTGGTGGTTCTTCCTACACCAAATATATTGTCTGCCATGTATAGTCTATCATGTGCTGAAAAATGGCGTTAAACCCCACAAAATCAAACATTACTGCCATCTGTATTTGCTATGACAGGGGTCCGCATCTTCCTGTGTTTAGCACTGAAATGTTCCGATTGACAAATAAAAGATGGGCACAAAGCTGAGGCAGTTGAAGAGAAATTGTTTAACCTGCAACTTTTGTGATCAAAAATGATACTTTATCACTTTTTAAAATAATTGTTTATACTTTAGCTTACATAGTTTCAGTAAACAGATTTTTCAGTAAAGTCACTGACTATACACTGCACAAAATATTAATTTCTTTAAAGAAAATAAAATGAATGTGTCAAGCTGTTTTATGGTCTTCTAAAAGTTGTTTCGATAACATATAAGACCCAGTTGGTTTGGAAAAACATGGTGGAGAGAGGGGAGAAAAAAATCAATTTAATTAATACTATATGCGTTAAAATTTGAATGATCTAATTAATTCTATCTGCAATTTCACCAATCTTTAATATGAATTTTAAAAAAGGAATCTAGAAATAACTGAATGCCAACAGATGTAGGAGCAGTGAGAGAGTATGACTGAATAAATGTTCAAGAAAGAAGACAAATGGGAGAATTCCAAAATATATGAAAGAATAAAACAAAAGGAAGTAAATTACTGTTCTGTGCAAATTACAAGAATGATGGATGTTACTTTTGAATAAGGTTTAGTGTTTTCATTAGATGGAGCAATAAAGCAACTATCTTAGCTTCTTGCCTAGTTAGGAGTCTTGAGACAATAAAACGTATCTTCATTCTATTTAATCATCAACATCTGGTGTTTAATTTTTCCTGGTGTCTTTTTTGTACACACTGCAATTTAAAATGTTGAAAAGTGAAAGTATACAATATGTGATAGTATTATAATGGCAAGAATAATCTACCATATATACTCGTGTTTAAACCAGTCCCAATGCGAACAACATAGACCCTGATCTGCCGTTGCATAATGCGTCAGCAGATCAGGGTCTATGTTGTTCTACTGATTAGTCCTTACAAACTGCACAGACCCAGATTTGCCGGCACATTATGTGACAGCAGATCTGGGTCTTTGCAGTTGGCATGGGATTATACCCGAGTATATATGGTACTTTGATGTAAATAAGACAAGCTGCTACTTACAATTATGACTCTTTATAAACACTGCATCTTTGATGTACAACAGGATGTATAAATCTCGTGATATATCAAAAATAAAGCATACATACTATGCATAATATTTATTTATACCACAAACAAGTACACATACTTACACTTCAGTGGGGTCCTAGTCGACTATAGGAGGTGGTGTATTAATGGAGCATGATTCATACAGATATTTCATCAGGAAATTCAAGCACTTTTCAAGGACAAAAATTTAATTTTCAAGTACTAAAATTAACTGTGTATAAATTTCGAAAGAATGTTGATTATGGTTTGTAGAGTCCACAAAATATAAGAATTAAGTATTTCATTCTTAAACAAGAATTTGGAAATATTTTTTGTTAAATAGACACTAAGGCAAGGGGCTAGACTTGGGCAAGGGGCATGTACAGTCATCTCATCTACATGAGTTTGGGAGTTAGCACTCTTGCTTGCCAGTGTTTACAAGTTTTTCATGTTTAAGCAAAGTAAATTTTAAATTAATTGCTATTGTTGATATTTCGTGTTTTATATGCTTTTCATACTTGCCATGAGACTTCAAAGCTCTTTTTATTCATTGTGCAAGCTGAGGTCACTTCAGCTCTACAAGTCCCTAGTTATACCAGTGGTGGGGACTTTGGAGCCAAGGTCAAATGCATATACATTTTCAGCAGAGTTGCCAGATCCCTGCGATTTTGCATTTGGCACTAGTTATATGATATTTTTCCACTGAATTGAACTAAATAAAAAAATAATAATATATCCTACAAGCAGTTTTCACCTGTTTCGAACAAATTTAGGTACAATAGGGCCAGAAACGTCCCACTTTGAGACTTTGATTTTCAATTACTGTGATATGCAAGTCAATAGTAATGCTCCTACCATCAGTATGACATAAGGTGACCTCGCCTACCACTGATTCTACATCTTTTGACAAACACAATACATAGCTGTTTGTTTATTGCCTGGCCTTACCCAGCATGTATAGTGCTTATGGCAGTTTTTTTTAAAAATGCGCATCCCACTGCAGTAAACTTGACTGATTCTTTTATGAGCTTTACTGGCCCAGTCAACACAACATCCATTCATTTACATCCTGTGTTGCTTACAACCCCAAAACGAGGCTGAGTACTGATGAGCACGTAAGCGACCCATTTGAAGTCTTAATGAATATGGAAGTGACCCAACACTGAATTAAAGTTTCAGGATGATCTGATTTCCAACTTTTTTTAATGGATCTTTTATTTTCTTTCTCTATATTTATGTCAGTAAATTAGGATTTGTCATTGAAATATATTTGTTCCAAATTCAAGCACTTTTCAATGACTACTTAGCATTTTCAAGCACTTTTTTAAGTCATCCTCAAATTGAAGCATTTTTTATGGTAACTATCAAAATTCAAGCACTTTTCAAGATTGTGCGAACCTAGTGGAGGGAGTTAGCACTTCACATCCCCATCAAGTGTGTCCACTACATAAAGAGGTTCTGAAACTATTCCTAATCTTGTTGAAAATTGTTAATATGCTTATTTTCATGAGGTGTCATTTTCATTCATATTCTAAATACAAAAGACATTTGAGATGCAAATGTGAAAGTTGATTTATATAATGAAAGTTCCGACTGTGTCTGGCTACTGTAGTGTTCCATGAAAGCATGACCATTTGTTTTAATTGATCCATTACCCAAAGAATATGTCAAACAAAGTGGAGAATAGGACAAGGGAAATGACCAACAAACGAGAGGAAATCCCAACATTTAAAGTCTGATACAGTTGAAACAAGTCATTCTTATACTTGACATTATTATTGCTACTGACTATAAGATTTTTTTATTTCTTTATCCAATCTCTCCATCATTGTTGGACAGTTTGTCGATTTTACCATCACAGGTCCAGACCTCGATCCATGGACAGACTGCGACTGACCAAAGGACACGCTAAAAACAAAGATATGTGTTAAGGTATTTTAACATTTTTAAATGGTCTGTTTCAGAACCATGTTGTGGGTTGTTTTTATTTTGTGTACAAAAACAAAACAAAAACATAAAATAGATTACAGCCACCTATCCAAGGAATTTACAGTACAGTATGACCCTTGTCTTTTACAACTTTGTATCACTGGTATCATGTAACACTGTAGAAACATTGTATCACTGGTATCATGTAACACTGTAGAAACATCCCATGGAAAGTGCACATATACCATTATAACAACATGGGTTCTTGTAGTTATTTCAAGTTCAAGGTTTTCATCCTGCTCAAGTTTTTTCTTTCTCACTCTACATATTTCAGCATAATTTGCATTTACTTGTGGCAAAAGAGAGGGAGAGAGATCAAGGACAGCAGAGAGGAATTTGATGAAATTGTGTAACGTGTTTTATTATTTAGAAAATGTAGGTTAAATGGTGAATATGGACAAGTTTTTCTTCCTAATGACTAACTGGAAATTCATCACTGGGTCTAGAGAGTATAGACGCAATGATGTTGGAACCACAATTATATGTCATGGGCTAATCCCGATTTGATAACAGTATTGGCAATACCAACACTTCCAACTAGGAGTGAAAGGTAAAAACAAAATGAGTGCCCAGATTTCAAAGTATAAATATTGCAGTCTTCTGTTTACAACTAAAGTCCTGAAAGTAAGTTGACATTATTACTGATTGAGATAAGCAGTGATAATTGCTAACTGAAGTGTGGCACCAACGATGTCATGCTTAGAATGGTAACTCTACTATTCTTTACTAAAACTCTGCTGCGTTTTTCTCCCAGGATAGGCAGTTGCTATTTAAAATTGTAATTAAACTACTATTGTTTAAAAAGATACTATTAATAGTAATTTATAGAAAACTTGACTTCCTAAAATTTGACCAAACTTGACCTTTAAATACTGATGGCATTTATCGCTGTAATATAGTACTTATGTAATATCTGAATGCTACAGTATCAGCTGCTAAATGTCAAATGAAACGTGTGAAATATCTATACAAAATAGGCTGCTAGCTGAGCCATTTTGTCCTTTGGCCTTCCTCTACCACGACCCCTTGATCTACCACCACGCCCTCTTCCTCTACCTCCACCACGACCACGTCCACCACGACCGACTTTCATTCTAGCATGATACTTTTCCACCAGTGATTTGAACACAGGGTCACAAAATACACATCCAGTGTGTTCTGTTGTACCATTCTCCAGTGGTGTCTTCCCCTATATGAGATACAAGATGAATAAATTAGTTGCAATTCATTCAGCTACCAAACATGTACTCTTAAATTTACCGACAAAACATACAAACCTGGCCATGCATGGTGCAATGCTATATCAATAAAACTGAGAGGGACCTTTCAGGCTATGCAGAAGAGAGATCATGAAAACATGAAACTGAGTTGTCAATTAAAATGGATATATCTTTGCCAGTGAAAGTTGTATCTGATGGAATATGTATATATATATATATATATTCACACACACACACACATGCATCTGACACCTCACATGCATTCTATCAGATTTTACTTTAACTGGATGTATAAATCCTATTTACAATTAGTGCAAGGTTAATTCATACTTTTTTCCAAAAAATTTATATATAACTGAAATGAGCTGTGTACTTCAGTATTGATTTGATTTTGGTTTGTTTTTTATGGCACAGCAGCCCAAGTAGGTTATTTAGTGCTGAGGCAATACGAACAAAGTACCTTACCCAAGAACACATCAGGACTGATCTGATGGTTGGAATTTGAACCCACACCCTTTGATCAGGAGTCTTCCACACTTACCACTGAGCCATTATGACTCTTGGTGTCAGTGGTTGAGCAGTTCTTTATTTTACACACTTTTAGAACTTTACTTTTAATGAGCACCTTCAGGCCAGTATGGACCTGAAATGCTGCTAAACCCTACAACTACAACAACTCTGTAAGGCCCCTCTCCTAATGAGAAGCCACTACCCTGCACTGATGTAGTTTTTACCATTTTGACTCCCTCATCTAAGGCCACACTTCTTAGAAGATCATCATTTTGTTGCAGAAGAGTGACCTTATGATGAGGGGAAACAATGTACATTACAAGAGACCCCATTTTTGTCAAATTTGCCTAAGTTTTATTTAGCAAGAAAAGACTAATATAAAAAAGAAGTAAAAAAAAGTCTTTAACATTGAGGTTAATCTAGGGCGTAGACAGACATAGTCATCAAAGTGATTAGATGGGTTCAACAAAGATCAAATCTTGAGAGGACTTGTGAGAAAGAGAGTATAAATTCTATTTCTGCCATATAGGACAATGGCGGGCACATAAGCTAACAGTTTGTTTAGGGTCAGTGTGCATCCACTGCTTACAGAGGTCAGTTAGATTGGCAAAGTGCTCTTGATTTTATCCGTTCATTTTATTCACAGAGGAATTATAGTCACGATAACTTTTTGGACATATGAAAAGTATCTACTGCCATTTGCACATTTGAAAGCACAAAATAGTGCTTGCAAATAGACAGAGACAGCTACTGCAAAATTAGACTCCATAAATGCTGTAATGAGACAATCACTGAGATCACAAAATCTCGGGTGGCTGTAGTGAGACCATCACAGAGATCACACAATCCTGGGAAGTTTTTTTTGTAGCAAGTGATGAATTTTTTGGGGACGATGTTGAAGAAGATGGATGAAAACCAGTCAGAACCGATGACTGACACATCAATTTGTACCACACAGTTGGTTCCCATGAATACTGCGACACCTTGTAGACTGCCCCAGGATCCTGCCCAACAATTCATGCCTCCTGTCCCTTCTTCAGGATCCGTCAATATACACAAACTCTCGTAGATGCTCATTCCGACTGCTTTCAGATTATCTGTGAATCCCTTATATGGTTTCACAGAATTAAAATCAAACTTAAGTTTATAAATAAATCTCATTTAATTTTCAAACTATTCCAGATGCATGTGCATTGTGGACACAAAAGTCTAGCGCAGACAAGCCTCATAAAGATTACTTGGACACTAGGCATTTGTCTAACTGTATAAAGTCTAGCGCAGACAAGCCTCATAAAGATTACTTGGACACTAGGCATTTGTCTAACTGTATAATTCTGCAATTTGTTAATCCAGACAGATACACAGCAGAAATCATCTAATCCAGCCCTTGAGAATTGTGGATCCCTGGACATAGTGTCCACAATGATGTATAGTTATACCCCCCCAAAAAAAACAAAACAAAGAAAGATAGGAGGCAGGGGTATCCTGGAGTCAGCTTGTCTGTCTGTCCATGTCACACTTCAGTTTACTTATTATCTCCTGAACCCTTCAAGATATCTTAATGAAACTTGGTTTACTTTTGTATCATGATAAGGCACTGCCCTATACAAAAATGGAGTCTGATAAGCATTTTCAGAGTTATCTCCATTTTCTTTTACAAATTGAGTCCATCAATCTGCCCATTACATTCCTGTCTGGTTAATATCTCCAGAACTGTCTCAGATATTTTCATGAAACTAGATATGCATTTGTTTCACGACAAATTTTTGTATCCCATATATACTGGTAATTCTGCTTTATAAGATTATTACTTTTACAGTTATCTCTCCATTTTTTGACAATCATATTTACGCTTAAAGTCTTGCATGGGGTATTCTGTAACCACTCGCTTACGGACAGATCTAGTTCACCCTTTCCTCCCTAGGATCAATTATACATTGGGATTCCAACTAGCTTCATAATTCAGCCTAAAATTGTCTAATCTGGATGTATTATTTACACTGGTTCCTTTGTAAATCAGCACTATTAAATATCTGATTCATTTAAAATTTTAGATGATTTGTGGCAAATACACTTCTTTGCAGATAACTACTCTTCAGTTTTGGAAAACAAGTTTAGTCTGCACAGGTACCATATGGTAAAACAAAGGGGTCCTTACATATTGCAAGGGCCCTGGGAGGCTGAGTGGTCTAAAGTGCTCGCCTTTACAGATCACTCACATCTCGCCTCTGTCTGCATGCATTCAAGTCTTGGCTTGACCAATGTAGGTATGTGAGAAAGCTTGCCAGTAGCTTCCTGTGGGTTGGTAGTTCTTCCTGGACTCTTCCTCCACCAAATATACTGGCCACCATGTATGGCCTATCATGTGCCAAAAATGGGGTTAAACCACCAAAATTACAATCATTATATATTGCAAATAAATCTTGTGTACATAACATTAATCAACAATGAGGAGAAGTGACTATCAGAGTTTATCAATTTAGGGGCTGCAGAGATGCTGCCAGGATTTTATCTAATGGGAGGAGCTCCTCCCTTGTCACCAAATAAGGGGGGAGTAGAGAAAAAAGAGTGAGTGGGGGGGCCAAAGTTCAATATTTATGTAACACTTAAATATCTGTATTTCTTTCTTCCTGCTCCACTGTTACAGCTATATTGATATCAAAATCCTCAAAAGATGTCTCCTCTAGTCATATAAGCATTAATCTGTTGATATTTTAAGCTTAATCTGTTCCTTATCTGTGGATGAATATTGTTCTGTGCTAAGAACCCCCGCTCACAGTCTGCTGTCAGAAGGGGCATATGCATAGCTAGCTTAGCCAGCTTGAACAAGTGAGGAAACTGTTCTTTATGGTTGTTATGTACAATCTTCCACAGCTCATAGGTATTGTCTCTTGGATATGTTACGACTCTATGGTCTAAGAAAAATGTAACAGAAAGAAAGTGAAACCAACAAATCAAGTAAAAATCAACAAGCAATTTATTACTAGATAATTAAAATGAAAAATCAAAAAGTCACTTACAATAATGTGTTTTGAAATCCTAATAATCCAATAAGAATGATTGTTCTAATCACAAGTCCTAAATATAGAATGTTCCGAATTCACGGCTGTGTCCTTGAATGTTATGATGTGCTAATGGTCTCCAAAGTCCTGATGTACTAGTAATCTTGATGTGCTGATGTCAAAATGAAGTATTCCAAAAATCTCTGAATAAGTTCACATAAATTCCAAAATCATCAATTAAAAATCCAAAATCCAAAAGTTTATGAGCACTGTCATAATCCAATGAATATTTAAAATAATTCCTTTCTTAGAATTTGGAATGAATTTTCACAACTGTAATAGCTCTTTACAAGACTGATGGTAATGTCAAAACTGAATAAATGTCCACCAAACATGGCATATATAAAGATTGGTCACATGACAGAATGTTCTAGAACATGTGTCATCTTAATGGAATTTTACTTGTAAACAAAATTCAACCTTGACCTTCAAATTGAGAAAACATATTGATCAAAACAACCTAATTCAAGGACACTAGTTAAACATGTTTTTCCTGATAACATTAAGATTTAAGCAGATATTAAAGTGAAGAAACATTTATAATTTCCTAAAATATTTATAATATTATATAAACATCATACATAACACCTCCCCTCATAAAGAAAAAGAAAGATTTATATAATAAAGCTTTCTTTTGAATATACATCTAATACTACAATAACCAAAATTACATAAGAACATGTTTTATGATACTGGACTTAATTACATCAAGCAATATTACATTTCTAGGCACGTGAGAGTGCATCTGCAATCACATTGTCTTTTCCCCTGATGTGTTTGATGTCAATGTTATATTCTTGCAATATCAAACTCCATCTCAACAATCTCCGATTTTTATCTTTCATTTTGTTGATGAAAGTAAGGGGATTGTGATCACTGTACACAATAATTGGAGAAAGAGCTGAGGTAACATACACTTCAAAATGCTGTAAAGCCAATATCAAAGCCAAACATTCCTTCTCAATTGTGGAATAATTTTTCTGGTGCTTGTTTAGTTTTTTAGAAAAATAACACACAGGGTGATCCACACCACTTTTGTCTTCCTGAATCAATACTCCACCAACCCCTATATCACTTGCATCAACAGATAATTTAAATGATTGGCTAAAATTTGGTGCAGAAAGAACTGGTGCATTCTTAAGCATGGCCTTTAACTTGTCAAAAGATTCCTGACACTTGTCAGACCAAATAAATTTGGTTTTCTTACTCAATAAACTTGTCAAAGGTTCAGCAATTTTGGAAAAATTGGAACAAAATTTCCGATAATATCCAGCCATACCTAGAAATCGCATCAGTTGCTTTTTACAAATTGGAACTTGAAATTCAGAGATAGCTTTGACCTTAGCTTCTATAGGTTTAACTTGACCTTGTCCCACAATATGTCCTAAAAATGTGACACAAGCATGGCAAAACTCACTTTTGCTAAAATTAATTGTCAGATTCGCATCACTGAGTCAATCGAAGAATTTTCGAATGGTTTCCAAATGATCTTCCCAGGTGTTGTTGTAGATAATGACGTCATCGATATAAGCGTCACAATTATCAAGACCAAATGTTATCATGTTCATCAGACGTTGAAACGTTGCAGGCGAATTTTTCATTCCAAACGGCATGACTTTATATTGATAAAGTCCATCTGGAGTTGCGAATGCTGAAATTTCTTTTGCCCTTTCCGTCAGTGGAATTTGCCAGAATCCTTTTAAAAGGTCAAACTTGGTGACATATTCCGCATTTCCAATTTTATCAATGCAATCGTCCATTCTTGGGATTGGAAATGAATCAGTTTTGGTGACACTGTTGACTTTTCTATAGTCAGTACACATACGGAATGTATTATCTGGCTTGGGAACAAGAATACATGGTGAACTCCAGTTACTTTTACTTGGTTCTATGAAATCATTCTCCAGTAAATACTGAATTTCTTTCTTCAGATAGTTCTGCTTGAGAGGATTCATCCTATAAGGATGCTGTTTCACAGGCGCAGAATCTACAATGTCAACGTCATGATAAATTTTACTTGTTCGTGTTGGAACATCAGGAAACAAGTGCTCATAGTCATGTAATAGCTGTTTTAGTTCATTTCTTTCCTGTTGTTGTAGATGTGAAAGTTTCTGGTCTAGGTTGTTCAATATTTCTGAATTCCGAAGATTGGTTATACCAGAGTCACTATAGTCTGATCGTACTCCATCGTTGATATCTTCACTGTGTGGGACAGGTACAACTAAATTAACTAAATAATTAGCTGGGCTATCTCTGTCAAAGTATTCCTTTAACATATTTATATGACAAAGTTGTTTCTGTTTCCGTCTCCCAGGAGTGTTAATGATATAATTTAAGTCATTTACTTTCTTTTCAACGGTATAAGGACCATAAAATTTAACCTGAAGAGGATTCTGAGGTATGGGAAAGAGAGCCAGAACTTTGTCACCAGGTTTAAAACTCCTTTCCTGTGAATTTCTGTCATACCTTAATTTCATTTTTGACTGGGTAGTCTGAAGATTAGTTCTTGCTACTTCACAGGCCTTTGACAACTTGTATTTGAAATCAGAGACATAATCAAGAAGATTAATCTTCGAATCTTCATTTGAAAGAAGTTTCTCTTTCAATAATTTCAATGGTCCACGGACAGTATGACCAAAAACTAGTTCAAAGGGACTAAAACCCAACGACTCTTGAACTGATTCCCTAACAGCAAACAACAACAAATGAACACCCTCATCCCAATCCTTTTCTGTATCAAAGCAATATGATCGAATCATATTCTTCAAAGTTTGATGAAATCTTTCCAAAGCACCTTGACTTTCAGGGTGATAGGCAGAAGATTTAAACTGTTTAATTCCTAATTCATGCATAACTTGTTGGAAAATTCCAGACATAAAATTTGACCCTTGATCCAACTGGACAGATTTGGGAAGGCCAACAAGTGTAAAAAACTTCACCAAAGCTTTCACAATAGTTTTAGTTTTTATATTTCTCAGAGGAATTGCTTCTGGAAATCTTGTAGATGTACACATGATGGTCAACACGTATTGGTTGCCTAACTTGGTTTTAGGTAAAGGACCAAGACAGTCTACCATTATTCTACTAAATGGTTCATCAAATGCAGGAATAGGTTGCAGATGAGCCTTAGGTATCTTCTGATTGGGTTTTCCTACCATTTGACAAGTGTGACAAGATCTGCAGTATTTAGAAACATCACTTTTGAGTTTTGGCCAATAAAAATGATTCAAGATCTTGTGATAAGTCTTACGGACTCCTAAATGACCAGCCAAAGGAGTTTCATGGGCTAAATTAAGAATTTCCTGTCGATATGACTTAGGAACAACAATTTGATAGCTCACTGACCACTCGTCACCAGCGGGTACATCAGGTGGTCTCCATTTCCTCATAAGGATCCCATTTTTCACAAAGTAACACACTGGAACTTGTGTGGCTTCAGTTTCACTAATAGCCCTCTGAAACAAACAAGATATCTCGGGATCTTGCTCCTGTTCAACGACAAGGGATTGTCGTTTGTCATCCTGATTAGAACAAAGAGAATGAGTTGCCAAAAGAGGATCACTGTGATCAATACCATTTGATTGATCAATACCTGAGGAAAAAGTGACCTCATCAAAAGACTGACCAATACATGTGTCAGCTAAAGGAATAATATCCTGATCAACATCACTCTCAAGAGCTCTTTTTGCCATAGCTCTAGCAACTGCACAAGCAGGGTACAAATCAGGGATTTCAGTTTCGACAGGATCAACTTTCTGATCCAAACAAAACTTGTCAGTTACAAGTGGATTAACCACAACCTTATCTCCAGCTAGGTCATTGCCTAGTAATAAATGAACACCCTCTATGGGTAAAGAAGTCACTGCCCCAACAGTCACAGGTCCAGAAACTAAGTCTGATGCCAAATTTACACAATGGAGAGGAACATTTACAAAGCCGCACTCTACTCCCTGAACAAGAACACTTTCACTTGAAGAAGACTCCTCAGACAAAGGCAAAGTACCTGATAATAAAAGACTCTGAGAAGCTCCAGTGTCCCTTAATATTTTAATTGGGATAGGCTTGGCAGAATCACCAATAAGTGATATAGAACCTTCTGACATGAATGGTTCATAAGCCTCCAAAATAGAATCAGACTGGGGTTTGTTTGACCCAACAAATGTATTGCTTTCAATACAAGACCGTGACCTTGACCTCGTAGAAATAAGAGCATTTGGAAAAGCTCTGTCTTTTCTCTGTTGCTTATTTTTCAACTTGAAGCAATCAGAAATAACGTGCCCTTTCTTTTTACAATAAGTGCACGTAGGAAGAGATAAGGATTTCTGATCAGTCTTATCAGATGTTTGATTCCTAACAGTTGTGTTGTTGTGAAATTTGGAAGTACTCGAATGAGATTGAAATGGTTTTTTACCAGAAAACTGCTGAGAGGATGATTTATTACCAAATGAAATTTTGTGAGTCAAGGAATAATCATCAGCCATACGAGCAGCATTTTCCAAAGTTTCCACATTCTGCTCATCAAGATAGGTTTTAACATCACTATGGATACACCTCTTGAACTCTTCAATTAATACGAGCTGTCGGAGGTTATCATAACCTTGATCAACTTTCTTGGCTGAGCGCCACCTATCAAATAGTTGTTCTTTATCCCTTGCAAATTCGACATGAGTTTGTCCAGTTTCTTTTCTACAATTCCTAAACCTTTGTCGATATGCCTCTGGTACCAACTCATAAGCTTTCAAGATGTACTCCTTAACCACATCATAATCAGTGCTTTGTTGTACTGACAGTGAAGTGTAGACTTCACAAGCCTTGCCAATAAGTACACTTTGTAACAACAAAGTCCAATGCTCTCTGGGCCATTTCAAGTTTTCAGCTATTTTCTCGAAATGAAGAAAGTATTTATCTACTTCTTTTTCCTGAAAAGGGGGTACTAACCTAATATATCTAGTAACATCAAAACCTGGACTTGTGTTTAAAGGAGTGGAGTGTGCTCTGTTTGCCAGTTCTAATTCTCTTAATTTAAATTGCATTTCCCTTTCTTCTCTTTGCATCTGCATCTGCATTTGTATTTGTCTATCTTCTTTCTCTCTCTCTCTCTCTCCATCTGCCTCTCTTCTTTTTCTCTCTCCATCTGCCTCTCTTCTTTCTGCATTTGTAGCTGCCTCTCTTCTTTCTCTCTCTCCATCTGTATCTGCCTCTCTTCTTTCTCTCTCTCTCTCTGAATCTGAAGCTTTGCCAATTCTAAATCCATCTGGTTCTTTAACTCTAATTCCCTTAATTTCCTGTCAGAACCAGATACAGGCTTTCTCTTCAAACTTAAAGCACTATTTTCAAAAATTCCCTTTCCTACTAAATACTGAATTAAAATAATCTTTATCTCCTGTTTTGTCAATGATACTTTTGCCTCAGATAGACTGTATTTTCTGGCAAGCTCGAGCAACTCATCCTTTCTCATGCACTCTAACCCCTCCTGGGTAGGTTTTGAAATGAAATTCTGAACATTAGAGCCATTGTAAATGCTTGTTGGTTTCACACAAAAAAATTTCTCTATTTAAAAATCTTTGCCAAAGACAAAAAAAATTCAGAGACAAAATCAATATGAATTTCAAAGATAAATTTAATATCTCTAATATGCTTTAAAGAAATTCAGATCCCGGAACGGCCCCCAATTTCTGTTACGACTCTATGGTCTAAGAAAAATGTAACAGAAAGAAAGTGAAACCAACAAATCAAGTAAAAATCAACAAGCAATTTATTACTAGATAATTAAAATGAAAAATCAAAAAGTCACTTACAATAATGTGTTTTGAAATCCTAATAATCCAATAAGAATGATTGTTCTAATCACAAGTCCTAAATATAGAATGTTCCGAATTCACGGCTGTGTCCTTGAATGTTATGATGTGCTAATGGTCTCCAAAGTCCTGATGTACTAGTAATCTTGATGTGCTGATGTCAAAATGAAGTATTCCAAAAATCTCTGAATAAGTTCACATAAATTCCAAAATCATCAATTAAAAATCCAAAATCCAAAAGTTTATGAGCACTGTCATAATCCAATGAATATTTAAAATAATTCCTCTCTTAGAATTTGGAATGAATTTTCACAACTGTAATAGCTCTTTACAAGACTGATGGTAATGTCAAAACTGAATAAATGTCCACCAAACATGGCATATATAAAGATTGGTCACATGACAGAATGTTCTAGAACATGTGTCATCTTAATGGAATTTTACTTGTAAACAAAATTCAACCTTGACCTTCAAATTGAGAAAACATATTGATCAAAACAACCTAATTCAAGGACACTAGTTAAACATGTTTTTCCTGATAACATTAAGATTTAAGCAGATATTAAAGTGAAGAAACATTTATAATTTCCTAAAATATTTATAATATTATATAAACATCATACATAACACCTCCCCTCATAAAGAAAAAGAAAGATTTATATAATAAAGCTTTCTTTTGAATATACATCTAATACTACAATAACCAAAATTACATAAGAACATGTTTTATGATACTGGACTTAATTACATCAAGCAATATTACATTTCTAGGCACGTGAGAGTGCATCTGCAATCACATTGTCTTTTCCCCTGATATGTTTGATGTCAATGTTATATTCCTGCAATATCAAACTCCATCTCAACAATCTCCGATTTTTATCTTTCATTTTGTTGATGAAAGTAAGGGGATTGTGATCACTGTACACAATAATTGGAGAAAGAGCTGAGGTAACATACACTTCAAAATGCTGTAAAGCCAATATCAAAGCCAAACATTCCTTCTCAATTGTGGAATAATTTTTCTGGTGCTTGTTTAGTTTTTTAGAAAAATAACACACAGGGTGATCCACACCACTTTTGTCTTCCTGAATCAATACTCCACCAACCCCTATATCACTTGCATCAACAGATAATTTAAATGATTGGCTAAAATTTGGTGCAGAAAGAACTGGTGCATTCTTAAGCATGGCCTTTAACTTGTCAAAAGATTCCTGACACTTGTCAGACCAAATAAATTTGGTTTTCTTACTCAATAAACTTGTCAAAGGTTCAGCAATTTTGGAAAAATTGGAACAAAATTTCCGATAATATCCAGCCATACCTAGAAATCGCATCAGTTGCTTTTTACAAATTGGAACTTGAAATTCAGAGATAGCTTTGACCTTAGCTTCTATAGGTTTAACTTGACCTTGTCCCACAATATGTCCTAAAAATGTGACACAAGCATGGCAAAACTCACTTTTGCTAAAATTAATTGTCAGATTCGCATCACTGAGTCAATCGAAGAATTTTCGAATGGTTTCCAAATGATCTTCCCAGGTGTTGTTGTAGATAATGACGTCATCGATATAAGCGTCACAATTATCAAGACCAAATGTTATCATGTTCATCAGACGTTGAAACGTTGCAGGCGAATTTTTCATTCCAAACGGCATGACTTTATATTGATAAAGTCCATCTGGAGTTGCGAATGCTGAAATTTCTTTTGCCCTTTCCGTCAGTGGAATTTGCCAGAATCCTTTTAAAAGGTCAAACTTGGTGACATATTCCGCATTTCCAATTTTATCAATGCAATCGTCCATTCTTGGGATTGGAAATGAATCAGTTTTGGTGACACTGTTGACTTTTCTATAGTCAGTACACATACGGAATGTATTATCTGGCTTGGGAACAAGAATACATGGTGAACTCCAGTTACTTTTACTTGGTTCTATGAAATCATTCTCCAGTAAATACTGAATTTCTTTCTTCAGATAGTTCTGCTTGAGAGGATTCATCCTATAAGGATGCTGTTTCACAGGCGCAGAATCTACAATGTCAACGTCATGATAAATTTTACTTGTTCGTGTTGGAACATCAGGAAACAAGTGCTCATAGTCATGTAATAGCTGTTTTAGTTCATTTCTTTCCTGTTGTTGTAGATGTGAAAGTTTCTGGTCTAGGTTGTTCAATATTTCTGAATTCCGAAGATTGGTTATACCAGAGTCACTATAGTCTGATCGTACTCCATCGTTGATATCTTCACTGTGTGGGACAGGTACAACTAAATTAACTAAATAATTAGCTGGGCTATCTCTGTCAAAGTATTCCTTTAACATATTTATATGACAAAGTTGTTTCTGTTTCCGTCTCCCAGGAGTGTTAATGATATAATTTAAGTCATTTACTTTCTTTTCAACGGTATAAGGACCATAAAATTTAACCTGAAGAGGATTCTGAGGTATGGGAAAGAGAGCCAGAACTTTGTCACCAGGTTTAAAACTCCTTTCCTGTGAATTTCTGTCATACCTTAATTTCATTTTTGACTGGGTAGTCTGAAGATTAGTTCTTGCTACTTCACAGGCCTTTGACAACTTGTATTTGAAATCAGAGACATAATCAAGAAGATTAATCTTCGAATCTTCATTTGAAAGAAGTTTCTCTTTCAATAATTTCAATGGTCCACGGACAGTATGACCAAAAACTAGTTCAAAGGGACTAAAACCCAACGACTCTTGAACTGATTCCCTAACAGCAAACAACAACAAATGAACACCCTCATCCCAATCCTTTTCTGTATCAAAGCAATATGATCGAATCATATTCTTCAAAGTTTGATGAAATCTTTCCAAAGCACCTTGACTTTCAGGGTGATAGGCAGAAGATTTAAACTGTTTAATTCCTAATTCATGCATAACTTGTTGGAAAATTCCAGACATAAAATTTGACCCTTGATCCAACTGGACAGATTTGGGAAGGCCAACAAGTGTAAAAAACTTCACCAAAGCTTTCACAATAGTTTTAGTTTTTATATTTCTCAGAGGAATTGCTTCTGGAAATCTTGTAGATGTACACATGATGGTCAACACGTATTGGTTGCCTAACTTGGTTTTAGGTAAAGGACCAAGACAGTCTACCATTATTCTACTAAATGGTTCATCAAATGCAGGAATAGGTTGCAGATGAGCCTTAGGTATCTTCTGATTGGGTTTTCCTACCATTTGACAAGTGTGACAAGATCTGCAGTATTTAGAAACATCACTTTTGAGTTTTGGCCAATAAAAATGATTCAAGATCTTGTGATAAGTCTTACGGACTCCTAAATGACCAGCCAAAGGAGTTTCATGGGCTAAATTAAGAATTTCCTGTCGATATGACTTAGGAACAACAATTTGATAGCTCACTGACCACTCGTCACCAGCGGGTACATCAGGTGGTCTCCATTTCCTCATAAGGATCCCATTTTTCACAAAGTAACACACTGGAACTTGTGTGGCTTCAGTTTCACTAATAGCCCTCTGAAACAAACAAGATATCTCGGGATCTTGCTCCTGTTCAACGACAAGGGATTGTCGTTTGTCATCCTGATTAGAACAAAGAGAATGAGTTGCCAAAAGAGGATCACTGTGATCAATACCATTTGATTGATCAATACCTGAGGAAAAAGTGACCTCATCAAAAGACTGACCAATACATGTGTCAGCTAAAGGAATAATATCCTGATCAACATCACTCTCAAGAGCTCTTTTTGCCATAGCTCTAGCAACTGCACAAGCAGGGTACAAATCAGGGATTTCAGTTTCGACAGGATCAACTTTCTGATCCAAACAAAACTTGTCAGTTACAAGTGGATTAACCACAACCTTATCTCCAGCTAGGTCATTGCCTAGTAATAAATGAACACCCTCTATGGGTAAAGAAGTCACTGCCCCAACAGTCACAGGTCCAGAAACTAAGTCTGATGCCAAATTTACACAATGGAGAGGAACATTTACAAAGCCGCACTCTACTCCCTGAACAAGAACACTTTCACTTGAAGAAGACTCCTCAGACAAAGGCAAAGTACCTGATAATAAAAGACTCTGAGAAGCTCCAGTGTCCCTTAATATTTTAATTGGGATAGGCTTGGCAGAATCACCAATAAGTGATATAGAACCTTCTGACATGAATGGTTCATAAGCCTCCAAAATAGAATCAGACTGGGGTTTGTTTGACCCAACAAATGTATTGCTTTCAATACAAGACCGTGACCTTGACCTCGTAGAAATAAGAGCATTTGGAAAAGCTCTGTCTTTTCTCTGTTGCTTATTTTTCAACTTGAAGCAATCAGAAATAACGTGCCCTTTCTTTTTACAATAAGTGCACGTAGGAAGAGATAAGGATTTCTGATCAGTCTTATCAGATGTTTGATTCCTAACAGTTGTGTTGTTGTGAAATTTGGAAGTACTCGAATGAGATTGAAATGGTTTTTTACCAGAAAACTGCTGAGAGGATGATTTATTACCAAATGAAATTTTGTGAGTCAAGGAATAATCATCAGCCATACGAGCAGCATTTTCCAAAGTTTCCACATTCTGCTCATCAAGATAGGTTTTAACATCACTATGGATACACCTCTTGAACTCTTCAATTAATACGAGCTGTCGGAGGTTATCATAACCTTGATCAACTTTCTTGGCTGAGCGCCACCTATCAAATAGTTGTTCTTTATCCCTTGCAAATTCGACATGAGTTTGTCCAGTTTCTTTTCTACAATTCCTAAACCTTTGTCGATATGCCTCTGGTACCAACTCATAAGCTTTCAAGATGTACTCCTTAACCACATCATAATCAGTGCTTTGTTGTACTGACAGTGAAGTGTAGACTTCACAAGCCTTGCCAATAAGTACACTTTGTAACAACAAAGTCCAATGCTCTCTGGGCCATTTCAAGTTTTCAGCTATTTTCTCGAAATGAAGAAAGTATTTATCTACTTCTTTTTCCTGAAAAGGGGGTACTAACCTAATATATCTAGTAACATCAAAACCTGGACTTGTGTTTAAAGGAGTGGAGTGTGCTCTGTTTGCCAGTTCTAATTCTCTTAATTTAAATTGCATTTCCCTTTCTTCTCTTTGCATCTGCATCTGCATTTGTATTTGTCTATCTTCTTTCTCTCTCTCTCTCTCTCCATCTGCCTCTCTTCTTTTTCTCTCTCCATCTGCCTCTCTTCTTTCTGCATTTGTAGCTGCCTCTCTTCTTTCTCTCTCTCCATCTGTATCTGCCTCTCTTCTTTCTCTCTCTCTCTCTGAATCTGAAGCTTTGCCAATTCTAAATCCATCTGGTTCTTTAACTCTAATTCCCTTAATTTCCTGTCAGAACCAGATACAGGCTTTCTCTTCAAACTTAAAGCACTATTTTCAAAAATTCCCTTTCCTACTAAATACTGAATTAAAATAATCTTTATCTCCTGTTTTGTCAATGATACTTTTGCCTCAGATAGACTGTATTTTCTGGCAAGCTCGAGCAACTCATCCTTTCTCATGCACTCTAACCCCTCCTGGGTAGGTTTTGAAATGAAATTCTGAACATTAGAGCCATTGTAAATGCTTGTTGGTTTCACACAAAAAAATTTCTCTATTTAAAAATCTTTGCCAAAGACAAAAAAAATTCAGAGACAAAATCAATATGAATTTCAAAGATAAATTTAATATCTCTAATATGCTTTAAAGAAATTCAGATCCCGGAACGGCCCCCAATTTCTGTTACGACTCTATGGTCTAAGAAAAATGTAACAGAAAGAAAGTGAAACCAACAAATCAAGTAAAAATCAACAAGCAATTTATTACTAGATAATTAAAATGAAAAATCAAAAAGTCACTTACAATAATGTGTTTTGAAATCCTAATAATCCAATAAGAATGATTGTTCTAATCACAAGTCCTAAATATAGAATGTTCCGAATTCACGGCTGTGTCCTTGAATGTTATGATGTGCTAATGGTCTCCAAAGTCCTGATGTACTAGTAATCTTGATGTGCTGATGTCAAAATGAAGTATTCCAAAAATCTCTGAATAAGTTCACATAAATTCCAAAATCATCAATTAAAAATCCAAAATCCAAAAGTTTATGAGCACTGTCATAATCCAATGAATATTTAAAATAATTCCTCTCTTAGAATTTGGAATGAATTTTCACAACTGTAATAGCTCTTTACAAGACTGATGGTAATGTCAAAACTGAATAAATGTCCACCAAACATGGCATATATAAAGATTGGTCACATGACAGAATGTTCTAGAACATGTGTCATCTTAATGGAATTTTACTTGTAAACAAAATTCAACCTTGACCTTCAAATTGAGAAAACATATTGATCAAAACAACCTAATTCAAGGACACTAGTTAAACATGTTTTTCCTGATAACATTAAGATTTAAGCAGATATTAAAGTGAAGAAACATTTATAATTTCCTAAAATATTTATAATATTATATAAACATCATACATAACACCTCCCCTCATAAAGAAAAAGAAAGATTTATATAATAAAGCTTTCTTTTGAATATACATCTAATACTACAATAACCAAAATTACATAAGAACATGTTTTATGATACTGGACTTAATTACATCAAGCAATATTACATTTCTAGGCACGTGAGAGTGCATCTGCAATCACATTGTCTTTTCCCCTGATATGTTTGATGTCAATGTTATATTCCTGCAATATCAAACTCCATCTCAACAATCTCCGATTTTTATCTTTCATTTTGTTGATGAAAGTAAGGGGATTGTGATCACTGTACACAATAATTGGAGAAAGAGCTGAGGTAACATACACTTCAAAATGCTGTAAAGCCAATATCAAAGCCAAACATTCCTTCTCAATTGTGGAATAATTTTTCTGGTGCTTGTTTAGTTTTTTAGAAAAATAACACACAGGGTGATCCACACCACTTTTGTCTTCCTGAATCAATACTCCACCAACCCCTATATCACTTGCATCAACAGATAATTTAAATGATTGGCTAAAATTTGGTGCAGAAAGAACTGGTGCATTCTTAAGCATGGCCTTTAACTTGTCAAAAGATTCCTGACACTTGTCAGACCAAATAAATTTGGTTTTCTTACTCAATAAACTTGTCAAAGGTTCAGCAATTTTGGAAAAATTGGAACAAAATTTCCGATAATATCCAGCCATACCTAGAAATCGCATCAGTTGCTTTTTACAAATTGGAACTTGAAATTCAGAGATAGCTTTGACCTTAGCTTCTATAGGTTTAACTTGACCTTGTCCCACAATATGTCCTAAAAATGTGACACAAGCATGGCAAAACTCACTTTTGCTAAAATTAATTGTCAGATTCGCATCACTGAGTCAATCGAAGAATTTTCGAATGGTTTCCAAATGATCTTCCCAGGTGTTGTTGTAGATAATGACGTCATCGATATAAGCGTCACAATTATCAAGACCAAATGTTATCATGTTCATCAGACGTTGAAACGTTGCAGGCGAATTTTTCATTCCAAACGGCATGACTTTATATTGATAAAGTCCATCTGGAGTTGCGAATGCTGAAATTTCTTTTGCCCTTTCCGTCAGTGGAATTTGCCAGAATCCTTTTAAAAGGTCAAACTTGGTGACATATTCCGCATTTCCAATTTTATCAATGCAATCGTCCATTCTTGGGATTGGAAATGAATCAGTTTTGGTGACACTGTTGACTTTTCTATAGTCAGTACACATACGGAATGTATTATCTGGCTTGGGAACAAGAATACATGGTGAACTCCAGTTACTTTTACTTGGTTCTATGAAATCATTCTCCAGTAAATACTGAATTTCTTTCTTCAGATAGTTCTGCTTGAGAGGATTCATCCTATAAGGATGCTGTTTCACAGGCGCAGAATCTACAATGTCAACGTCATGATAAATTTTACTTGTTCGTGTTGGAACATCAGGAAACAAGTGCTCATAGTCATGTAATAGCTGTTTTAGTTCATTTCTTTCCTGTTGTTGTAGATGTGAAAGTTTCTGGTCTAGGTTGTTCAATATTTCTGAATTCCGAAGATTGGTTATACCAGAGTCACTATAGTCTGATCGTACTCCATCGTTGATATCTTCACTGTGTGGGACAGGTACAACTAAATTAACTAAATAATTAGCTGGGCTATCTCTGTCAAAGTATTCCTTTAACATATTTATATGACAAAGTTGTTTCTGTTTCCGTCTCCCAGGAGTGTTAATGATATAATTTAAGTCATTTACTTTCTTTTCAACGGTATAAGGACCATAAAATTTAACCTGAAGAGGATTCTGAGGTATGGGAAAGAGAGCCAGAACTTTGTCACCAGGTTTAAAACTCCTTTCCTGTGAATTTCTGTCATACCTTAATTTCATTTTTGACTGGGTAGTCTGAAGATTAGTTCTTGCTACTTCACAGGCCTTTGACAACTTGTATTTGAAATCAGAGACATAATCAAGAAGATTAATCTTCGAATCTTCATTTGAAAGAAGTTTCTCTTTCAATAATTTCAATGGTCCACGGACAGTATGACCAAAAACTAGTTCAAAGGGACTAAAACCCAACGACTCTTGAACTGATTCCCTAACAGCAAACAACAACAAATGAACACCCTCATCCCAATCCTTTTCTGTATCAAAGCAATATGATCGAATCATATTCTTCAAAGTTTGATGAAATCTTTCCAAAGCACCTTGACTTTCAGGGTGATAGGCAGAAGATTTAAACTGTTTAATTCCTAATTCATGCATAACTTGTTGGAAAATTCCAGACATAAAATTTGACCCTTGATCCAACTGGACAGATTTGGGAAGGCCAACAAGTGTAAAAAACTTCACCAAAGCTTTCACAATAGTTTTAGTTTTTATATTTCTCAGAGGAATTGCTTCTGGAAATCTTGTAGATGTACACATGATGGTCAACACGTATTGGTTGCCTAACTTGGTTTTAGGTAAAGGACCAAGACAGTCTACCATTATTCTACTAAATGGTTCATCAAATGCAGGAATAGGTTGCAGATGAGCCTTAGGTATCTTCTGATTGGGTTTTCCTACCATTTGACAAGTGTGACAAGATCTGCAGTATTTAGAAACATCACTTTTGAGTTTTGGCCAATAAAAATGATTCAAGATCTTGTGATAAGTCTTACGGACTCCTAAATGACCAGCCAAAGGAGTTTCATGGGCTAAATTAAGAATTTCCTGTCGATATGACTTAGGAACAACAATTTGATAGCTCACTGACCACTCGTCACCAGCGGGTACATCAGGTGGTCTCCATTTCCTCATAAGGATCCCATTTTTCACAAAGTAACACACTGGAACTTGTGTGGCTTCAGTTTCACTAATAGCCCTCTGAAACAAACAAGATATCTCGGGATCTTGCTCCTGTTCAACGACAAGGGATTGTCGTTTGTCATCCTGATTAGAACAAAGAGAATGAGTTGCCAAAAGAGGATCACTGTGATCAATACCATTTGATTGATCAATACCTGAGGAAAAAGTGACCTCATCAAAAGACTGACCAATACATGTGTCAGCTAAAGGAATAATATCCTGATCAACATCACTCTCAAGAGCTCTTTTTGCCATAGCTCTAGCAACTGCACAAGCAGGGTACAAATCAGGGATTTCAGTTTCGACAGGATCAACTTTCTGATCCAAACAAAACTTGTCAGTTACAAGTGGATTAACCACAACCTTATCTCCAGCTAGGTCATTGCCTAGTAATAAATGAACACCCTCTATGGGTAAAGAAGTCACTGCCCCAACAGTCACAGGTCCAGAAACTAAGTCTGATGCCAAATTTACACAATGGAGAGGAACATTTACAAAGCCGCACTCTACTCCCTGAACAAGAACACTTTCACTTGAAGAAGACTCCTCAGACAAAGGCAAAGTACCTGATAATAAAAGACTCTGAGAAGCTCCAGTGTCCCTTAATATTTTAATTGGGATAGGCTTGGCAGAATCACCAATAAGTGATATAGAACCTTCTGACATGAATGGTTCATAAGCCTCCAAAATAGAATCAGACTGGGGTTTGTTTGACCCAACAAATGTATTGCTTTCAATACAAGACCGTGACCTTGACCTCGTAGAAATAAGAGCATTTGGAAAAGCTCTGTCTTTTCTCTGTTGCTTATTTTTCAACTTGAAGCAATCAGAAATAACGTGCCCTTTCTTTTTACAATAAGTGCACGTAGGAAGAGATAAGGATTTCTGATCAGTCTTATCAGATGTTTGATTCCTAACAGTTGTGTTGTTGTGAAATTTGGAAGTACTCGAATGAGATTGAAATGGTTTTTTACCAGAAAACTGCTGAGAGGATGATTTATTACCAAATGAAATTTTGTGAGTCAAGGAATAATCATCAGCCATACGAGCAGCATTTTCCAAAGTTTCCACATTCTGCTCATCAAGATAGGTTTTAACATCACTATGGATACACCTCTTGAACTCTTCAATTAATACGAGCTGTCGGAGGTTATCATAACCTTGATCAACTTTCTTGGCTGAGCGCCACCTATCAAATAGTTGTTCTTTATCCCTTGCAAATTCGACATGAGTTTGTCCAGTTTCTTTTCTACAATTCCTAAACCTTTGTCGATATGCCTCTGGTACCAACTCATAAGCTTTCAAGATGTACTCCTTAACCACATCATAATCAGTGCTTTGTTGTACTGACAGTGAAGTGTAGACTTCACAAGCCTTGCCAATAAGTACACTTTGTAACAACAAAGTCCAATGCTCTCTGGGCCATTTCAAGTTTTCAGCTATTTTCTCGAAATGAAGAAAGTATTTATCTACTTCTTTTTCCTGAAAAGGGGGTACTAACCTAATATATCTAGTAACATCAAAACCTGGACTTGTGTTTAAAGGAGTGGAGTGTGCTCTGTTTGCCAGTTCTAATTCTCTTAATTTAAATTGCATTTCCCTTTCTTCTCTTTGCATCTGCATCTGCATTTGTATTTGTCTATCTTCTTTCTCTCTCTCTCTCTCTCCATCTGCCTCTCTTCTTTTTCTCTCTCCATCTGCCTCTCTTCTTTCTGCATTTGTAGCTGCCTCTCTTCTTTCTCTCTCTCCATCTGTATCTGCCTCTCTTCTTTCTCTCTCTCTCTCTGAATCTGAAGCTTTGCCAATTCTAAATCCATCTGGTTCTTTAACTCTAATTCCCTTAATTTCCTGTCAGAACCAGATACAGGCTTTCTCTTCAAACTTAAAGCACTATTTTCAAAAATTCCCTTTCCTACTAAATACTGAATTAAAATAATCTTTATCTCCTGTTTTGTCAATGATACTTTTGCCTCAGATAGACTGTATTTTCTGGCAAGCTCGAGCAACTCATCCTTTCTCATGCACTCTAACCCCTCCTGGGTAGGTTTTGAAATGAAATTCTGAACATTAGAGCCATTGTAAATGCTTGTTGGTTTCACACAAAAAAATTTCTCTATTTAAAAATCTTTGCCAAAGACAAAAAAAATTCAGAGACAAAATCAATATGAATTTCAAAGATAAATTTAATATCTCTAATATGCTTTAAAGAAATTCAGATCCCGGAACGGCCCCCAATTTCTGTTACGACTCTATGGTCTAAGAAAAATGTAACAGAAAGAAAGTGAAACCAACAAATCAAGTAAAAATCAACAAGCAATTTATTACTAGATAATTAAAATGAAAAATCAAAAAGTCACTTACAATAATGTGTTTTGAAATCCTAATAATCCAATAAGAATGATTGTTCTAATCACAAGTCCTAAATATAGAATGTTCCGAATTCACGGCTGTGTCCTTGAATGTTATGATGTGCTAATGGTCTCCAAAGTCCTGATGTACTAGTAATCTTGATGTGCTGATGTCAAAATGAAGTATTCCAAAAATCTCTGAATAAGTTCACATAAATTCCAAAATCATCAATTAAAAATCCAAAATCCAAAAGTTTATGAGCACTGTCATAATCCAATGAATATTTAAAATAATTCCTCTCTTAGAATTTGGAATGAATTTTCACAACTGTAATAGCTCTTTACAAGACTGATGGTAATGTCAAAACTGAATAAATGTCCACCAAACATGGCATATATAAAGATTGGTCACATGACAGAATGTTCTAGAACATGTGTCATCTTAATGGAATTTTACTTGTAAACAAAATTCAACCTTGACCTTCAAATTGAGAAAACATATTGATCAAAACAACCTAATTCAAGGACACTAGTTAAACATGTTTTTCCTGATAACATTAAGATTTAAGCAGATATTAAAGTGATGAAACATTTATAATTTCCTAAAATATTTATAATATTATAAAAACATCATACATAACAGATATCTCTGCTCCAAAATAAGATTCTTTACTAACATGAGCTCTGCCAAAGTTTCACTTTCTTGAGTCTGTGCTTTGCTGACTACTATGCCAGATTTCTCATCTGTTTCATAATGCTTTATTAGGGTTTTATTCTCATCAATGCCATAGTCTGCTTGTTCAGACAGGGGTATTTTGATCAAACAAATATCCTGACATTTTAATTTCTTTTTAGATCTTATATATTCAATTTATCTTAACCCTTAGAGTGCTATAGAGTTTTGTAGCACACGAGTCCTCAGGGCTGAATCGTTTGAGAAAAGAAATGAAAATTGCACTCTATTTTGAAATTGTCTGTATTTTAATTAGGCTTGGTATTCTGCCTTTTCTGCATTTAATTTTTAAATACTGTTGAATAAGGGGTTGACTGGCATGCCGTCTGTTCTTGTCCATCCAGGATGTACGTCGGACTCGTATTCAATATAATTTTTGGGTTCAAAATCACTCACTGTCATTTCCAGCAACACTTTTCCAAGATCCAATAATCTGATATACTTCAAAACTTTAAAAATCATTGTCATCATTGCTATCATCAGCCAGTATTTGCCAAACGAAATCATCATCTGAAGATGAACCATGTTGGGAGTCTGCCATTTTGGGTTTTCTATGTAGCCCATATTTTAAACAAGCATCTGTAAAACTTCCTAGATGAATGCAAGGTTCAAACTACAACATAATGCTTGTTCCAGGGCCCAATATGCCAATCAAATTTAGTTTAACAACCATTCATGTCAAGCCGAAGTACCCAGATGTGTAAACAGTTGCCTACCTGAAAAAAGACATGTAGTGACAAGCGCTATGAGATCTCAACCGGCAATGCAACTTATGTCGCGAGAAGCACTTTAAGAGTTAACAGTTAAATAAAAATTGTATACTGCGCAGAGTACATTTTTATATGTGCAACTTTAAACTAATTTGCTGAATTTCTTGTGAGTCACTGCTCTCCAAGTGCACTAATTCGTAAAAAATTTGAATGATTTGCTGCAGCATCTCTGCGACTGTATTTAAATTAGAAGACAATTTCTCCATGCAAGACTTGAAGAACAAAAATCTCCATAAACCTACAAGAAACTACTGAAAACTTCTGTCTCTCAATACAATATGAACAATGATCAGTAAGTACATATGCTGTGGCAGCCATATTGGATGACAGATCGGCACCATTTTTATTTAGGACTAACTAGACATCATAAGAAGTCTTTAATTTAAACCCGATGTTGATATGACCATCCAATCAGGAGGAGTAGCAATAACAAGATTTTCAATATGGCTACTGTGTTTGTAAAGTTTCATGGCAATCCTCCAGGTAGTTTAGGAGGAGTAACAATAACAAATTTGTGCTGACAGACATCAGATGACAGACAACAGACAACAGGCCATCCAATAAGCTCTTCTGGTCTATGACCAGTAGAGCTAAAAACTGAGTCCGTGTTCTATCTTACATGCACATACCTGGTGGCAAGGCTAACAGAGAAAACTTTTCATTGCTAATTACTATATCTAAAACAGAGGCGTACTGACAACAGCTTTTTCAACAACCAGAATAAAATTCCTGTATACCCAAACTTATGGCTGAAATTTTAGAAATTCCAATAATTTTGAAATAAGTCTTAAGTTCCAATTCATACATATCCCAAAACACTGCCATTTTGAATTTTTGTTTTTAAAATTTGTCTTGGTTTTGCTCATAAATAACTGATCCTCATCACCAGCAGAGTGAGTGAAAAGAAATGGAAGATAAAAAGTTTGAACGAGTTGCTGGACAACCTTCTTGTATTTAAAATTTGAGGGACAGACGGAGATAAAGAACACTGAAAAAATTGATTTCTTTCTTGGAACACAGTATCTTGCTTTCTAAAGTATTTGTGCCATTATTCTTGCCAACTAGTAAGAGTAAACAAAATCTGGTTGTGTAATGTATATTGAATTTATAATATGTGTCCATGATTGTAAGTTGTATTTTAGTCAGATTATGGTCAGTTTGTTAACAACATGTTTACTTAGGATTTGAGTTCAAGGCGGGTTTTGATAGCAGCAGGACTGTTATATCAATTGTCATGTTGTGACAAAAGTGACACAAAGTGATTTTCCATAAAAATTACTCATATTCTGATGTGAGAATTGTCAGGTACACCTATATATATATATATATATATATATATATGTGTGTAGTAAACAAGAGATCATTCGGGTTCTAAAAGTCTTGTTCTAAACATCAGTCTGTAAAGAAGCTATAATCAGATGTTACAGTTGTGAAAACCAGATATAATTCAGAGAGAGGAATTATTTATTTAATATATTCAATGGAAATACTAAAGTGCTCATAGATTTTATGATTTAGGACTTTTTGGGATTTATGTGAATTCATTCAAAACATTCTGGATTACATCATTGTGGTACATCAGGACATTTAAGACTTGTGGTACATCATGACATTCAAGGCTATTGGAATTCATTTGGAACATTATATATTTTTGGACTTGTGATTAGGACACTTAGGACTATTTGGACTTTAATTGATGTTATTCTAAGTGTCTTTTGAATTTTCACTTTAATTTTCTAGAAAAAAATTGCTTGTTGATTTTACTTGATTTTGTTGGTTTCACTTTCTTTCTGTTACATATTTTTAGGCCATAGAGTCATAACAGTTGCAATAGTGTTAAAAAGGGGGAGGAAAATGCTTAATAACAAGAAACCATGCTATGATGTGCCCCCACTCTGTATACAACTTACAATTACCAATTTTTGGAGTAAAATGATCTGAAAACACTGATGTCACTGCCAGAAAGTGATATCAATGTCTTACTCTTTGCTGAACCGGGAGAGGCAACATAAATCTATAATGCCTCACTATGGCTTTGGAGATGCAAACCTGAAAAGAATAGTCATTTCTCTCTCACGATGGCTTGGGAGATGCAAACCTGAAAAGATTAGTCATTTCTCTTTCAAAGTCTTTAAGATAATAATCAACACAAGATTGTAATGTAACATACAAATTTTAAAACTACAAAGGAAATTATATATTTTTAGTTTTAGTTACAGACTTAAAACCCAGCACCATACATGGTTGTAAATTACATGTATTTGGGAAGCACTTCATCAACTTTGCCCAATGAAATACAGCTGAATAAGTGAAGAAGCATTTAAATTACACCTACCTTACTAAAATCTACTTCCAGCATGTTTGACCCACAGTCATCACAGCTATCTTCCGACAAACTGACTTTATGGGCATTTTCAAAGAAGTTGATGACAACATTGCACCTGTACAATAATGAAGTTCTTATAAATTCAGGATGCATCTTTGTATATCTCTATATACCAATTTATGGTTCTGCATTTCATGTACCCAAAATTACGGTCATTTGAAAATGAGGCAATGTCAACTTATGAGTAAATCAAGCATGGTAATAATAATTTACATTAGAAATGAAAGTTGCAGAATTTTGACACCAGTGGGAAAGTTAATTTACTGAGCAAGACCATGATCACCACAATTATGTTTTACTGAAGAAATATAATATGCATGTATATGAGTATGAGAAAATGAAAAGAGAATATGAATATATATATTTTGGTATTTGGTTCTAAAACAAGAATTGACTGGCACTGGGATAGTTTCCAATCAAGACAACCCAAATTGGAATGTTCTTCCACTTTGTCCCATGCTTGTTTACATGGTTATAACTTTTATGTGACAATCATGTGTCTGTCAAACAAATCTGTTCCAAGGAACAAGTTAGATTAAATAAATTTGTTTAAAATACTGTTAACACAAGTTGTGTGGTCCAAGAAGTAATCCTTAATTTTCCCTTATTTTTATATAAAGACAATTAAGGGCCTAATTTCTGACTCTCATAAAAAAAGTCAAATGCTGTTTAAGTTGCAAATTACATGTAATTATAAATTTTAATTTTCAAGTTCATAATCATAATAGTCTTCATCATCATGGAATAAATTATCATCATAATCATCATCATTGTTGTTGTCAAGGTAGTACAGAGGAAATAATTTTCATGGAGATGTGAACAGTGTTGGGTCAAATTTCTTCAGCCAAAAATAATTTCTATGTTGAAAGGTAATGCTGTTTCCATTTATTTGTTCTAGCTCACAAAGAACTCATTCTTCTTGTTGCAAATATAACTTCTGTTGGCACACACAATCAAGCATCTATGGCATGATGATAAGTCTTGTATTTTCACATATAAGGATATATTTTTCACGCATGAAAGTATAGGAATGAAACAAATATGAAAAATATTTTGCCAATAATTTTCTTTTTTTAATTTTCTCTATTTCACACTTAAGTGTATAATACATCTCAATACTTTCATGGGGTCAAGAAATATATAAAATTATATTTCTATTTGTGGTGGGTAAGAGCCAGGGTAAAGAAATGTATAAAATTCTATTTCTATTTGTGGTGAGTAAGACCCAGAGCTATTTTTAGATTTGGCTGGCTGCACATCCTGGAATAATTTTTCAACAAGAGGCCTAAATGCTCCTGATATCGCTCACCTGGTTAAATGACAAATGTTAGCTTGTGAAAGCAAATTTATACACGTAATGAAACTGTGAAGTGGAAAGAAAAGTCTGAAACGCTTAGCTGCCACATTGTCTATAAGGCCTAACAAAATATGAATGTTTCTGGTTTCATGATAAAAAAAAAAATTGGATTGGTTGGTCAGAAGACAATTTTTTAAAATTCATTTATCCCCCTCCATTTACCAAAAGTCAACCACAGTTGCATGATATAATTTTATTCCTTTGAGAAAAGACTTTGTTAGTATTACTCAACAACTGGACGTTTTACAATAGTTAGATATACACTATATGATTACTTGAATAAATTGCATTTGTCTGATGTAACTTGCTGTAACTTTGAACTGACCACAATTAGCAACCAGCACGCAAAGGTAGCCATTACTGCATCATGCTATCATGCTTTTTAGTCTATGTCCAGTAGGTGCCAAAAAATATTGGGAGAATAGTAAATGTCTAATACTGTTACCTATGAAAGAAAGTAATTGTCATCTGACAACAACATTTGGAAAATCTAGAATTTGTTCATTTGTTGTTTGTTTTTTTTAAAATTTCTGTTTCATGGTCAGAAAAATTCTAGGGTCAGCTCCTGGAAAAATGGGAGATGACTAATTAAATTTTGAAGTGATTCAGGAGAAAAGCATTTTGGGTTATTGTTCTTTGCTTTTATTAAAGACCAAAAATACCAAATATATATCTAAAGTAATGTGTGACTAATAACATTTAATGTATGAAATGCCATAAAATAATGAAAATACATGTGATAGCATAAAAACAACAAATATTTTAGGCATACAGCAATACTATTTTAAGGTGCTACGTAGTGACTTATCAGTATTGTTGGGTAATGAGGTTACTGGTGTGCATCAGAGTTTATTTGTGGACACCTCTCAGTCCTTCCCAGCATATATGGCTGGTTAGAGTGTAAGAGGCGACCCCTCATACAATTTTAAATACCTAAAGGCTTTAATTTTTTAATTTTTAATTTTATATGAGGTTCTTCTATTTCTATAAGTCTTAAAAATCCAAGTTATTAATTATTTAACGTTTCCAGGTCAGTACTCCCCTCCCTTCAGATATTCTCTGTTGGGCGGGTTTCCTTCCTCTCTCCTTAATTCAAGTTTTTAATTACAAGTTACCTTTGCCCAAAAGGTCAGTTCCGCTTTTGATAATTCTTTGTTTATGTTTAAGTGTTTTGTATTATATTTAGTTTATTTAACATGGGCTTTTAGTTCCAATGATATTTACCAGTTATTTTGTTATTGCTTCAAATATATTTATATTGATGAGTGCATGACTGCTTTCTTACCTGTTTCCATGGTACTGTATATTATTATTAGTAGTAGTATTATTTTTTTTGTTGTATTTTTTAAAAAAGTATATATATGTATATATATATATATATTTTTCCTGTTAATAATTACTTAAATAAATGTGATAACTTTCCAGGTATGATCGTCCGGTACATTTCCTTATGTTCTGGGCTTCCGGGCTTCGGTCTCTTAGCTTGTGGCTGTCTCATCTGCACTTCTCCTGTACATTTCCCTAATTGATCTTGCTTGTCCCTCGTTTCTCCCTCCACCTGTTTTGTTTCTCTCGTTTGTTGTTGTTTTGGTCGTTATTTTTTTTGTAAGTATATATATATATATTTTCTTTTTATAATTACTTAAATAAATGTGATAACTTTCCCGGTATGATCATCCGGTACATTTCCTTATATTCTGGGCTTCCGGGCTTCGGTCTCTTAGTTTGTGGCTGTCTCATCTGCACTTCTGTACATTTTCCTAATTGATCTTGCTTGTTCCTCATTTCTCCCTCCACCTGTTTTATTTCTCCAGTTTGTTGTTGTTTTTCTTGTTTTTGTCGTTGAATTTGTTGCTCTCCCCGTTGTTCTTGGTGAGATTTCTTTTCTCTATATTGGGTCAGTGATATTACCGTTTTGGATTTGGTCTCCTTGTTTTGTTGTTTTTCTATTGGTTTGATTGGTTCTTGCGCTATTGTTGCTCCATTCTCCTGTCTCTTCTCGCACTTTCTTGTGTCATGACCTTTCAACCCACATTTATAGCATTGCCTCTTGTAAATACACCCCCTATAACATAACTTCACTCTGAAGCCATGGATATAGAAGAATGGTGTTATTTTATTTGTGTCATCCTTTTCTATTTGGAATATCCTCGCTCCAGTCTGAACAGTCGGGTACATTTGTGCTTCCTTTACGGGGAGTTGAAATTTCTGCTGGAAACGCTCAGTTGTCACCTCTAAGGGGATCTCGATTGGTATTCCAGTTATATGTATATCTACATATTTGGTGACAATTTCTTTTACTATATCTGAAGCATCTGTAATCTGAGCTGTTTTCCCGTTTACATTTAGTGTCTTTTCTTTCAGAATTTTTTCTTCTCCTTTTGGGTGTATCATGATCTTCCCTTGTCCACCCGGGGTAATAGCCTCTAGCATGTTGATGTCTATTCCGTGTGCTATCAGGCATGACATTATTTCCCCACATGTTGGTCTTTCTTCTGGTTTCGTCAATGAGAAGTCTAATACCTGTGCGCCGGCTCGCCTGCTGACTACCAGAGTGTTTCCTTTCTCCGTGCGCACGGTGTTTGTTTTAAAGTATTTCTGCAGTACTGGCATTTTGTAGCTGATTACTGTTCAACGTTAAACTGTATATTATTCTGATGATTGTTAGAGTCTTGTTGCAACTGTGTTGAAACACAGAGAATCGGTGTGCATCAGTTACTGACAAACAATACCCACCTGTTTTTTTTAGCTGAACACAGCAACTGACTGAAATTGGATTTTTTTTTTTTTCTTTTTCTGACTGAAATTGGATTATACTCGTGTGCGACCAATCTGGTCATGTGCGAGGATGAACACAGCAAATTAATTCCCAACATTATATTTTAAAAAATGTTAGTTACTTAAGAATTTTCCTATTTGACTTTTACATTCTATTTTTATTTTATATATTTTCTTCAGTTTCAAATTACGTATTATTCAATTTAATCCCTAAGGTGTATTATTTTGCTAATTTATATAATTTGTTTTATTGAAATTCATGTATTGTGCATTATAAAATTATTTTTTTAAAGTTTTAAATGTTTAACAAGTGGGAGAACTCTCCACAAAACAAAATGCATGATTTTCAATAGGCTTGATCATAGGTTACTTCCCTTGCTTTAATATGCAAACTGCTATTTTGACCTCCATAGTGGTAGCAAGGTCAGCTAATTGGATGCAAGATTACCTCATTAATATGTGTGGATCTCACTCATTATTGAACCCATCCAAGATCTTGATGATATAAACCCATATTTCAATTTTGATCAAATCAGATCAGAAATATGGGTTCCAGAGTGGTAACAAGCTCAGCAACTCGGCTAACTTCACTCATAGTCAAACTTGTCCAAGGTCTAAATGATATAAGCATATATATAAATGGATCAGAAATGCGATCTGCATATCGGTAACAAGCTCAGCCAATCAGATGCAAGTTCACCTCATTAATGTATGTGGATTTTGCTCATTATCGAACTCATTTGAGACCTTAATGATGTTAGCATATATTCCAAGTCTGATCAAAATCAGATCAGAAATATGACCTCCAGAGCGGTAACAAGGATAACCAATCAGACACAAGATCACCTCGTTTTAATATCCATGGATCTTGCTCATTATTGAACTTGTCTGAGATTTTTATGATATAAACCCATATTCGAAGTCAAACTGAAATCAAATCACAAATATGACTCCAGAGTGGTAAATGTTGACTGACACAAGACCATACATACCATAAACTAATTTGGTCTTATGGTCAGGTGAGTTAAAAATGACTGGGCAGCCATCAGTCTATAAGAGAATAATTTGCCCCCAAAAAATTCACAACTTAAAAAAAAGGATGGCATCACCCCAGTTCTGATGCTATTGTGGTGGGTGAAAAGATGGCATTTCATCCCTTCCAGGTAAATGCAAGTGAAACAGCCATTACAAACTGAAAAGGCAGCTAATAATTATCAAAGATGTTCGCCCATTATAATCGGACATTAACTTTCTTGGTAATACACTCATGAGCCTTGTCAACAAATCTTATACATTTTAAAAGTTTGAACATGATGCTGGTCATACAATCAGTACTCGAATGGCTTTTTCCATACTCTTTATGCTCACAATTCACTCTGTTGGTTGAAAAAATGTAGTTTTTTTGGGGAGGGAAACTAATTTTAATTATGTAATACTTCTCTATTATTGTGGTGCTATATCTTTTCGTGGTGCTAGTCCCCAGTCCAAGGAGATTATTGGTAATTGGAGGTCTACAATAAAATAAAAAAAAGAATATCCCAGACTGATACCTTAGTCCACTACCAACAATTTGAATATCTTCCTTCTTTGACTTGGACAGAGACTGAAAGGAAATCAGTGCAGGTATGAAAGGAGGGAACTGGCAATAATATCAGGTAAGTCTAACATAATTATAATTAGTTTTACTATGCAAAAAACAACATTTAAATAGCAGTAATACATGACCTGCTATTATTGCAGGGAGGCTGATGGCCCAAGATAAGCTGACAAAGTGAACCTACCATTGCTGTCAGAAGGCTGCTCTACTGTAGATTGGACAATGGCTTGACAACTTTTTGGGTTGATAGAACTAGGTCCAAAGCATAAATGCCCATACTCTGGTGCAACAATGATTGAAGATAAAACAAGAAAGTGGAGTGGAATCACCAGAAGGAGGCTATCATGACATCATCCAAAGGACAATGATTAAAAAAGACCACAGATGCAGCAACAGCTCTGACCTCATGGGTTTTTGATTGTCAGGAAAGAGAGATATCTCTCCATGAGATGATTAATAAGCTCTTTTAATAGTCCGCACAATCCACCTCAAGATGTTCACTGCTGAAATATCAGAGGTACTATATATACTTGCCTATAAGTCAATGTTTTCTTTGCTGAAAATTTAATTCAGACAGAGTATGTGTTGTTTTATAAGGGTGCCAAACTTTTCTGTTTTAATTTGATAGATAGAAATATAAAGCTCTAACTTGGCAAAGGGGTCTCTCTTTATCATCCCCAGCACAGACACAACTAAGACTGAGGATTTCAATACAAACAAGAGATAACGAAGGTTGCTGATTCTTGGCCAGGAACCCAAGTTGGGAAAGAAGAGGGACTGAATTATAGTTAACAATGAACCCAAAACAACCATTTTCCACTGACAAAGCATGAATTTCAGTCTTCCCCACCGATGCTAGGAAGAGAAAGGATGACTGTTTAAAGGAAAGGTTGTTGAAGGAAGTTTCACTTCAAGGTTCGTAAGGAGGTTTAGATAATGACCAAAGAACACAAGAAAGGTTCCAACTCGTTATTAAAGAGCAAGAGACTCGTCTTTGGAGTTCAGAGTATCTGATAAGTTCTGAATGATGTGGGTCCGACTCTATAGTGCGACAGCAAATCCCTCTTTAGCAGTAGATTCATGGAATCGCTGACCAACAGGTTGACAAGATCGCTGAACCACAATTGTTGGGGCAAGAGGGGTTCTATTAACATGTGCCATGACACTGAAGTCTTGACTCTATGAAGAACCCCAGGGATTATCTGAAAGGTGGGAAGGCATAGACATACAGGAGATCCCACCTCCGACACAAGGCTTCCACCACATATGCCCTTTGGTCTGGCATTAGAAAAACATAAAGAGGGAACTTGTTGTTCAGCCTCTTTGTGAACAAGTCTACCATTGGCCTTCCTCATGGTCCATACAGATATTTCATCAGGAAATTCAAGCACTTTTCAAAGGCAAAAAGTTAAGTTTCAAGCACTTTACTTAACTTTGTATAAATTTAGGAAGAATGTTGATTATGGTATGTAGTGTAAACAAAGTATCTGAATTAAGTATTTCATTCTTAAACATGAACTAAGAAATATTTCTTGTTAAACTATGCCTAGGTAAAGACATTGTAGCTCAAGGGGATTTGGGGCATGGGGGCAGAGATGGTGTTTGAGAGTTATACACTTATTTGCCAGTGTTTGTAACACATTCTTCTTGACTTTAATGTTTAAGCAAAATATATTCTAAATTCATTCCTACTGTCAATATTTAATTTCTGTATGCTTTTCAAATTTCCCTTGAGACTTCAAAGATCTTCTACTCATTGACTCATCTATTGAGATCTTAGAGTATGCCGATCATATTACCCACTTAAACCATGATGCTAGGGCTTGAGTTGTTATATTATCTTTCCTGGTCTTCACTGGAAGAAAGAGACATTGGGTCCTATGACCCTTCTCTGTGCACTTCAAGTAGTGCTTCAGTGCATGGACTGGGTCTTGCATTGCCACCTCTCTCGATGTACCAATCAAGAAGAGGGAACAGATGACAACTCTTTCACTGCCTGCTGATGGCAACCTATTCTTACCTACAAAGTCCATTGGCATCATTAGGACCACAAAACCATCCAATCTGAACTGGAGATAGTTTGGGTCCACTGAAAGAGCATGCAACATGCTCACCCTGCATGTCAAAGTAAAGCTATCAGAAAACACATTTTATATGAAATGCAACTTCAGCAATGTCCTGGCAAAACGCTCAAACTGATCTGAATTAGCCATGTCAGAACCCACAACAGATTCCATTTAGGAAACAGGGTGCGAGATTTTGTTCTATTCAGGTCAAAATTGGATAGCAGGTCTGACAGATCTTTATCATGCCCAATATCCTCTCTACCAAAATGCCTGAATGTTTTGGATCTTAACAATGGCTAACCTTTTCTTCTCAAAAAGCCAGAGAAAAATGCCATCTATGGTACTGATGTACTCATTGGGATGATGCTGTTGACGCTATACCAGTCCTTGAAAACCCACAACTTTCCCTCATAAGCCTTAAAAGTGGTGGGCCTTCTAGCTCATGAGATTCTCTCCACTATTGAAGGCTGAAATTCCTTTGATGCAAGGCTTTCCTGACAAGAGCCTGGTATGAAAGAGAACCCTGCCAGGCAAGGATGAAACACCATGGTTGTCTGAGCAGGTTGAGAATGTATAACACTATATTGAGCAGATCATTCACCCATGATTTGTCCCACCTGAGTGTGGCTATCAGAATCACTTTGCATTTCTCACCCCTAATTGTATGTATTATACTCAGGATCAGAATCAGGTGGGGGGATGATAGGCATAGGCGCAAAACCTGACCCAAATGACCTACTGTGTGTCCACAGTCAAGGCTTCTGAAGGTGGGCAGTTAGTGATTCCATCTGGTCGCAAAAAGGTCTATCTTTGGATGTCCACAAATCCAATAAAAGACTGATGGATTCACACTCTAGTGTGAATGGTCTGGCCCCTTCTCGACATCAAGTTGGTCAGGACATTGAGCCTCCTGGGGATATGCCTCATCTGGACTGATATCTTCAGCTGGGAGTACCAGTGCGGAAAGTTCCAAACTAGAATGCATATGATGGATTATTTGGTTCTCCCCTGTTTAAGGAGGTAGGCAACCACTTCGGAGTTGTCCAACATGATGAGAACTGTCTTCCTGTAAAAAAGCTGATCCTTCCAGAAAGGAAACATTGTTTACTATGACCTAAATTTCTAAAAGGTTTATATGAAGAGGGATCTTGTCTGGCCCCACTTTTGCCACTGACTGGTGAAGATGGTAACAAGTGGGCTTTCAAACCATATGAACTGGCATCCGTGTAGATTGTAACTTCTAGTTGGGATTTTTTCTGAGGAATTTCTGCCATGAGCCACTGGTTGCTGTGCAACTGATGCCGGAATAATACTATTTTAGTCTAGATCCTAATTCATTTATCAAGTCAACTGAAGAATGGATGCCACTGGGCCACAAGGGCCACATGAAATGGCCACATGAAAGGATGGCTGAGAAGGATCAAATCCACTATCACATTGAGAAGTTTCTGAAACTCTCTCACTGAAACCCTCTCTCTATTGGAAATTGACTCCGCAAGCTTGATAATCTATGCCACATGTACGGAATATAGGCGAATGAGGTTAAAATTCCATGCCCACGTAGACAAAATGCCTGGAAGAAATGAGATCTGACTTGTCCCAGTTCACTAGGAACCCTAACTGACTCAAGAGGGAAAGAAGATTGTTGCTGCCATTCACCAAGGTTGAACTTACCATGTGTTTTTTGGAGGATGTCATCAAGGTAAGCCACAGTCACTGTTGACAATGTCGAGCAGAAGAAAGTGATGATGCAGCTTATGACCTTCATGAACACCCATGGACTGATGTTGAGACCTAATAGGAGTGTATGAAAATTGGAATATCACTCTTTGGAACCTGAACCAAAGGAAGTTGCATGAAGTCAGGTGGATAGAGCGTGAAAGTAAGTATTGGTTAGGTCAAAACTGCTACGAATTTGTCCCTTTTTATGGAAAGCCTGATTGAACATGCCATTTCCATTTTGAACCTTGGCACAGCTATGTACTTGTTGAACCAGCTAAGGTCAATAAATGGCTTAACTTCCCATTGGCTTTGGGCACTAGAAACAGCTTGGGTAACCTCTGACAGTTCAGTTTGTGAACTCTCTCCACCACGTGCTTGTCGAGTAATGACTAGATCTCCTCCTGCAAAATTCCCACCTTCCCCAAATCAGACAGCATGTCTGCCATGGAAGGGGAAGACGTAAGAGGAGAGGGCTGGATAAACAAAATCCAAAGCCCCTTTGAAACAGCTCGGATCAGCCATTTGTTCTGCAGAAATAGTTAGATCCAAGACTGACTAAAATGAAACAGTCTGGTGCCAACCAGCAGGCTGTCCGTGTCGGAAAGTGTAGCAAGTCATCAGCAATTGTTAGGAGGCTTGGGAACTGAGAAACCTTGCATTTTTTTCCCTTTATTGAATTGCGTCCAGACTTAATGGGCATGTTGCCGTCTGAAATTTGAATGTGGTAAAAACTGTTGCTGTTATGCAATATTAAGCTGCTATACTTTTTGGCACCAATTGTGTCTCCATTGCAATTGAGACTGAATCAGCCTGAATGCTGGTCCATGTGGCAAGGCAAGCTGGAGAGGCAGTTATTGTGGTGCCTGCTTCTCCACAACCTCTATTCTACCACTGAACTATAACAGCGTAACAGAAAGAGTACAGCAGAGAGCCAAGGAATGATGCGGCTTCAGTGCAGATGAATGGAGGTAGATATCTTGACCTAAATGAGCTGAATCAGGGCATTAGCCATTGTTTGGTGTGCGGCCCTGTTGATAACCTTGGCAATCTTGGTGGTGGATTCCCATATATGGTCACTGCTAGATTTTTTGCCAAGTTGAAAAATTGCAAGTGGTTCAACATCTACCATTGAGGAAGCTGCTACCATGTTTTGAACTAGCTTGGAGGTGGCCAGGAAAACATTCCTATCCATCTTATAAAATAGCAGAATCATCTGTTGACCACTGCAATGTTTTTGTCTATGGTAGGATGCTCAGTGCAAAATGTCAAGGAGTGCATCCGATACCAGCATGATGAGGAAGATGCTGGTAGCTGGCTTTCAAAGAAGAAAGCCTAGGAGTTGCCTTGGTCCAAAATTTTTTCTGACATATGATCTGTAATCTCCTTTATCTTTGCAGACTGTAGCAGTATACAGAAAATCCGACATATACCCCATGTGCCTGGATTTACATACCTGAAGACCATGCTCAGACATGTGGGGGGATTTGGTTACCTAAAAAAGGGGGGAAACTCTCCCATTATCTCTAAGCCATCACCGGAACCATGCAACAGAGGACACAAAAAAGGGCAGCAAATGCATCATTGTTTCCTGACTCATTTGATGCATCTGCGCTTCCAGTGATGCCTGGGAAAGATATGGGGTCGGTATCTCCACCACCCCTTGCTCTAACATTTCCAGCTGACCAAATTTGATGGTTGCCATCAGCATCATTCACATCATCTTTGATGGGGGGAAGGGGGGGGGGGGATGAACCATAATGGCATCCCCCACTACACTAGCAAGTGATGACATCTTGGGATGAAGACTCGGTACATCACACTCTGTTGAGTGCTTCCCACATCTCTCCTTGCTATTAAGGTTTTCACCAGGACTGTGAAACAAACTCCCTGACCACAAGGTGTAAACACTATAGGTCAAAGCAGATGTACATTAAGTACATGCCAGACACATATTGTGCATATTGTCACCATTGTTCAACTCTGAAAGACAAGAATGACATCAAAATTTGGAAACTAACAACCCAAAAGTATTGACCGATACAAATAATCAACACTTGCTACTTAAACAATTGACAAATACAGGCAGTGCATGCGAATAACAATGAGCACCAACGATACCATGTTGGAGCACAAGGTCAGAATACAACTCTGAAAAAATTTACAACTCTATTATCCAAATTCAAAAATTAATGATTGCAATATGTAGCAAATACCTACTTACACAATACTATACAGATTTTGTCGATGGATGGTTGAAAATCACAAAGATATTCTTGGATCTCGATGGCCAAGCTGTATGAAGTTGATCGTACTGAGCGAAAGCTTAAAATGGTAAACATCTGGTTGATGGGTAGCCTAGTATTAGCAAGGGAAGGTAATGAATAAGAGCTTTTCCCTTTATGCATCTGTTATATAGATGGAAAAGATGGAATCTTTGTCTTTCTAAGATTGCTGGATTTGAGAGGTAGCGGAGTTTATTTCCTAACATTCATGTGATAGGGAAATATATTTGATGGAGCAACTGAGTACAGTAATTGACATTTACTCTGTCATTTGCATTTGAAAACTTTCAAGAATGGGATCCAACAGATTTGTATTGATATTTATTCTTGCTCCTTAGTTTTCTATCGCTTTACTGAAAGATACATATAATGAGTTGTACTCAACTTGTACTGCATGTAAATACCCTAGATCGATAAAATGAAAAGACATACTAATTTTTGCCATCAATATAAATAAGTTGCACATAATTTTCTTTTCTGATCTTATTTTTTACAATTTAAAATGCAACAAAATATGATAATACATGAGTTTTCCTTGGCCCGAATGACAACAAAACTGACAACTGTGATGGGGTTTGAACATGAGAATTATGTTTTGACACAAATTGCTAAAAATTTACAAAATGAACAATTTCATTTTTTCAAAGCATAGAAAATTAACAAATGCTCAACACAAAACAGTTTTAAATTTGATTTCCAATCTGCAACATTAAAAATGATCAAACATGAAGCTCATGCAATACCTCCTGGAACTTTAGGCCATATGGAGTGCACTGTATGTACATTTCAAGCTAAAGAGTATGGAAAAAGTGTTTACAGTACTGATTGTATCACCAGTGTGAACAAGATACTGTATGTACATTTCAAGCTAAAGAGTATGGAAAAAGTGTTTACAGTACCGATTGTATCGCCAGTGTGAACAAGATACAGGTACTAAGATAACTTACTTGTTGCATGCCATTCTCCATTTTGGTCCTGATGTTGAATCCAGTACAAGTACACCATTGTCACACTCTACACATTCAGACACACCAGTGCGTGAGAAAGCATGCTGACAAGTTGGATGTGTACACTCATTACAACCTGATCCTTTACGCATATCTTTGAAGGGAGGGTTGTTATAACAGTATGGACAGAGGGGATATGTCTGAAAAACAAAGCAAATACACTTGAGAGATCATATATGAATACAGGCACAGCACTTGCCTCTGTCTATTAGGGTATGTAAAATTGCAAACAGCTTCCCTCTCTCTTCTCATCAACACCATGTGACAAACTCGTCTCCACTCATCTTTGATTAATCACTGATTTAAAGATAATTTTCTAATACCACCAATGCTTTCAATAACACAAGACCTATAGCAACAGAACTTGCAACTATTTCATGATGTATGATTGATGTACATTGATTATCTTTTAACAGCTACTTTATTAAAAGTTTCCCCAAGTAAAAATGTAGTCTCTGCTTAGACATAGAATCACAGGTATACACTTCCAGTACGTCACACATTAAAAAACTCAATTAAATTCTGATCGATGGTTATTGTTTATTTTGGACTAGAACAGACTGGTATGAAACCCTTACAACCACAAATGCCTAAGATAAAGGAACTAAAAAGTTAGTGCAAGCGAGTAAGTTCTTTAAACGCAAGTTAATTATTGAACATAATCACTAAATACAACATGTGAAACAATTTACCTGTTGCTTGATTTTTCTGTAGGGAAAAAAATTAGTTGTGTTTGTTTTTTAAAGGGTAAAAATGTGAATGACCCATTGTGTTATAATCATCTAAGTGCAGACATTGTTACCACATAGGATCAAGTTTTACCTACTATGCCTAAAACATATAAATATGATTCACCCATATTTTAACTTCTTCCTATTAGAATTATGACAGCTGTCTTGTAACTATTATTTCACTAGTAAATCAATGTTTCTAATATATCAAGTAAGAATGGATATCTACCATATGTACTTGCTTATAAGTCGGGTCCAACTGCAAACAACATAGACATGATCTGCCATCACATAATGTGCAGGCAGATCAGGGTCTATGTTCTACTGATTACTCCTAACAAACTGCATAGACCCAGATCTGCTAGTGCAGTTTGCAGTTGGATCCAACATATGCAAGTATATACTGCAGTATATTGACCATGTGTATATTATAATTATTTCATCATGATGAGAGAAAAGTATACATCACATTCACTTTCCACACAATTCCTGTGATCCTGCAAGTGCTAGGAAGCAGCACTTTGAGAGAAAAACCTATGGGGTAAATAATAATTTCTAATATAAGTGCATGAAGTCTCGCAAAGTGCAAGAATAGCTAACCAAAAGTAACTTAACGATGTTGGAGGCAAATGCTTGTCTGTATATGTCTGTAATGTCTTATAAAAACAGAAGAAAAGTGGCAAATTATAATTAAATTCAATGGGGTTATAAAGTATTCTTTTTTAAAAAAAAAATAGGTTCTGCATGGCAGTGTATCTCATCTGTCATGGTATTTACCACAAATTCAGAATTCATTTACCCTGTTCCAAGAGAGGCAGTCCAAATTGTAGCAGTGGATCATTTCCTTGCTACCATCTCTAAAATAAGACCACTCCCAAATTAAAATCTTTTGGCCAGTACTGTTTGCCTTTAAAGACAGCAAACAATTCCCCTGAAAATAAAACTGCCTCCCAATGCCAGATTACCTTTTACCACCAGTCCTATCTGTGGTCTTAATTCAGACTTCTTTTTACACCAGTCCCATCAGTGGCTTTAATTCAGACTACTTTTTACCACCAGTCCCATCAGTGGCTTTAATTCAGACTACTCTTTTTACCACCAGACCCATAAGTGATCTTAATTAAAACAACTTTTTACAAGCAGTCCCATGAGTAATCTATATTTAGACTATTTTTTACCAGCAGTCCCATCAGTAATCTATATTTAGTCCTTTTTTTTTACAAGCAGTCCTATCAGTGATCTTAGTTCAGAGTTTTACTGAATTAAGTAGGATTTCTGTCATCTAAGTACCTGGGAGAAAAAAAGACATAAATGTTGACCACAAGAATGATAATATTTTTGTAGATGCAAAACCATCTCTCATTATGGTCTGAAGCAAACAAGAGAACAAAAAGGCACACCTTTCCCTTAGCTCCAGTTGTCCAAAGAACCAGCTCAAACTCATCCAGAGGACACTTCAATTCCTTGTACAGCTTGATGTTACCATTTTGTGGCACACTGTAGGTTTCATCACACTGGGAGCAGTGGAGGCGAGAAGGTTTTGCCTGGATAAACTTCATGTATCTACGACACTTCCCACATCTTATGAAAGAAAGAGACACTAACATATTACAAGTTCCTGATATAGGATTTGCCCTTTTATCAAAATTTAATATGAGCTTGTTTTACATATATCTATTGCAGAGTTAGAAAGCAGCATGGTGTTCAAATTTCCTAGTCTTATGCTCAAGACCAAAAGTTTAATTGATTAAAAAATGCTCTTTTTCTCTGTTAGAATAAGAAAAAATTTAGAATGGGTTTTAAATATCTGAGATTTTGCTAATACCATCCAACCATACAACCCTCAACTTTCAGCTTGTCCTTCACAAAATGTTTATAATTTTAAAGCATGCCTTGCAATTTTGTTGAAAACTAAACAAGAGTTGATATTAGTATTTCATTCGTTGATCATAACTGTTGCACATGATATAGCTATACATTTTCCTACATCATACAAGAGTAATGGTGACAGGTGTCTCTGATGCACACTGTTCTATGATGTACCCACACTACTGTTCTATGATGTATCCCACTGCACACTATTATATGATGTACCCCACTGCACACTGTTCTATGATGTATCCCCACCGTACCTGAATTGTAAACACTTTACACAGATTTTAACACAGACCCTTAACACTGATGATACTTTGATTCCCATGTCTCAACATCTGCTAAAAACAAGCTCAACAAAAAACAACTTTTCAGAGGAGGAGAATATATTTGTTCCATAAGAACTCAAAGTTTCTAACATGGTTTCAAGGGCACTGAAAATTCTTGTCAAAGTCTGGGCTTACTCTGAAAAGGCATCTTTTCTGAATTAAGTTTGTTATAGGCAGATTCTGGAAACAAGTAGAAATGCACCAAAATGGCGAAAATTTCAATGAAAAACAGGGTCCATAACTCTGTAAAATTTGGTTCAAAAATAGTGAAAACTGAATTTGACCTAGGTCAACTTAATGTAAAACCTCGTATCAAATTAGGTTTCAGTTCATGAAATTTTTAAAAAATTATTGAGTGGAAACAAAATTCGGATGCAAATGAAGAGCTGAGCAAATTTCTAAGTCAAAATCAAAGTCAGCCTTAACTCCATTAAATTTTGTTGGGAAATGGTGAAAATCGATCTTGACCTAGGCCTCTGTAATATAAAGCCTCATACCAAACCTGGTTTGAATACATGAAGTCCTAAAATTATTGAGAAGAAACAAAATCCATGACAAATGGAATGGACAGACAAGAATAACGTCCAATGCATTGTCATGGCAGTGGCATAAATATTTGATTTGCAAGACTGTTTCTTAAGTCATAATTTCTTTCTCACAAACTTTCTACTTTTATATTCATAAAGACTGTAACAATATACAGCAAAACTTTGAAAACTCAAAGTGCTGAGGTGACAATGTTTTGTCTAAGTATTCAGTTGTTTTGATTTTTTTCTACGTCTCAGAAAAGTGAATGCTTTACATAAGGATTAACCAAGTCCTTCGAATGATGCCGAGTATGAAAGTAGTTGGAATTTGAGTTATTTACATTTTGCATAGACATTGTAATTTCTGGTGCTGTTTTGAAACTTTCATTATGCTGAAACCTGTCTGTAAGGAATAGTCAAGAGACAGTCTAATTATTTCCTTTTTAGGCAGATGTTCTTTATATGCAGTCACCAGAATGTGTATATACTTATTATTTTCTTATCAATACCCCCCACTTGACCTTCCATTCTAAGTTTTTCTGGTTGCCCAGCTGGTTTTTCACACCACTTTCAGCACGCATTATTGGCTATATCATACCAAGGAAATGTGAGCTAAATACCTTTCCCAAGGAAACAGTATGGCAGTTGACCCAGGCTGGCCAGGATGGGTATCAAACCTGCGACCCTTGGATTATAAGACTGATGCTCTACCAACTAAGCTACCACATCACCTAGTTTTACTAGTGTGAAGATACCTATAGTTAACTTATTTAATCTGAACCTCACAACTTAGATAAGGCAAAAAAAAAAGCAACAGATCCTTGCAAAAGATTTTCTATTAGTACACCCCCCGTTTTAAATTTCTACATGGTACAGCTTCTTCCAGTGACATTACCCATGTGTCTCAATGATCCGGACCTTTAGTCAATGTATGCAGTCTTGAACAAAACTTACCCTACAAAAGCCATTAGTTTCTTATTAAACTTCCCATGACTGTGACCTCTGACCTTTAGAACCCAAAATCTATTGGTTTCTTTATTACCCTCTTGAATAAAAGCTATTATGCAAAGCCTATTTTTCTTTATGCCACAATGACCTCGATCTTTGACCTAAAAATCAATAAGCCTCTTCCTTACCTTAAGTGCAAGCCCTCCACAAACCATGGTCAAGGTGTGTGGTCTCAAGCTAAAGTTATTGCGCAAAACCATTTTTATTCTTTCAGTCACAGTGACTTTGACTTTTGACCTTTTCACCCCAAAATCAATAAACTCCTTTCTTACCCAAATTGTAAGATATCCACAAACTTTAGTGAAGGTACATGAACAAGAACTAAAACTTCTGTGCAGAATAATTGTTTCAATTTTCAGCCTTACTAACCTTCACTTTGACCTTTTGAGCCAAAAATCAAAAGGATTCTTTCCTTACTCCAAGTGCAATCCAGCCACAAAGTTTAGTCCAGGTCAGGGATGTAAAACTAAAGTTATTGTTCAGAAACCATTTTTCTTCTTTCAGTCACAGTGACCTTGACCTCTGACACCAAAATCAATAGATTTCTTCCTTACTCCAAGTGCAAGTAAACCACAATGTTTAGTCCAGGTCGGTGATGAAGAACTAATCTTACTGTCATAAACCATTTTTCTTTTTTTCAGTTACAGTGACCCTGACTTTTGTCCTTATGACTCCAAAAATTATTAGTGTAAGCCATCCACAAACTTTGGTGAAGGTATATGGTCAAGAACTGAAATTTTTGTGAAGAAACAATTTTTATCATTTTTCAGTCAGTGACCTTGATGTTTGACCTGTTGACATCAAAATCAATAGGTTTATACCTTACTCCAAGTGCCAGCCTTCCACAAAGATTGGTCCAGGTCTATGATGTAGAACTAATGATGTTTTGCAAAAGGAATTTTTTGTCTTTTAGTCAGTAACCTTGACTTTTGATCTTTTTCATAACCCCATTTGCAAGCTATCAACACAGTTTGGTCCAAGGCTGTGATATATAAACTAACGTTGCTGTGCAAAAACCTTCTCTTTTGTTGTTTCTCAGTGACCTTGACCTTTGGGATTTTTTACCCCAAAATTGATAAACTTTTTCCTTACCCACAATGCAAGCCATTTACAAAGTTTGGTAATGGTAGATGATGAAGAACACACTTTATTGTACAGAAACTAAATGACAAATGGACAGAGAGATGGACACCATAACATGATTCACTCTGCCTTATGGCAACTGAATAAAAACAAAGTGTCCTTTGTCTACAATAGACAGGTGTCCTTTATAGAAATGACAATCATAAAGAGATTTCCTTTGGGGATTCCTGAATAATGTGCTTTACATAAAAGTGTCTGTGTGGCCAACTGTACTTGAGAAATTAACCACATTCCGGATGTATAAAAAGCTTTAACACTAAGGTTAATCTTGGGTGTGGATGGATGGACAGACAGACATACACACACATCAAAGTGACTGCTATGTTGAGCTTCTACAAAGGTGGGTTTGACAAAACAAAAAGGTTGTACAGAATATGGTGACATGCCTGTGTACTATGATGTACTCTCTTGTACAGAATATGGTGACATGCCTGGAAATTGTACTATGATGTACTCTCACTGATTATAAGTTGCAAAAAACTTTAATTCAAAACTTTAACACAGAAACTTAACTATGACAATTATGACCCTGTTGCCATGGCTACCATTGCTTGCAGAAAAGTGATTCCTATGTATCATCATCTGCTAAATGAAGTTTTGACAAGAGCACCTTACCTAGACAGAGGCTTGCCACTGGCAGCAAGTGGAGAGAAAGACACTTCAAAGAGCTCATCCATGCTGGAAATACTCTGAACAAAGTATTTAAATTTGAGGTGAAAAATGTCAATGCCATGCTGAAGTACTGCTGCAAAATCTGCTTTACCTGCAGCTATCAGATTCAGTTGTTGTTCTACTGCTGAACGCATGGTAGAAAGTACTAAATCAGGATCAATCTGTGATCAGAAAAATTCTCTGTTTTAATCATTTCTTTGGAAATTATATGTTGCATCACCATGTTTATTCATATATAACATGTAACCAACTGTGAACAGCACAGACAAAGATATGTCATTATATAATGTGCCAGGAAATCTGGGTTTATGTTGTTTCCTTTTGAATTCTAAGTAGAACTAAGAGTACACTAAATTAACACTGTACTCAAAACCGCATCTAAATCAACACTTAATTAACACTGCACTCAAAATGGCATCTAAATCAACACTTAATTAACACTGCACTCAAAATGGCATCTAAATAAACACTAAATTAACAATGTAGTCAAAACTGCATCTAAATCAACACTGTATATAAATCAACATTGTGATCAATATTACCTAAATCAACACAGTATCTTAATCAACACTGTATTCAACTGTATATAAATCAACATTGCATATAAATAAACTGTAATAAACACAGTATATAAATCAATACAACATCTTAATCAATACTACATCTAAATCAAGACTGTAAGTAAATCTATTGAAAAAGTGTAGGACCAACTTGAAAGCCCTTATACCAGGACGATTTCTGTCAAATTTGGTCAGTCTGTTGAGCAGTTAGTGGGAAGAAGTAATTTAAAGGTTTTTCTATTATTAGGAATAGTGGCCATTATGGATGGCAGAGTATCATTTGTAAAGTTTAAAAGATCTTCATGACAGAATGCTGTCTATCAATTTTGGTCAAATTCTATTCAGCAGTTTTGGAGAAGTCTTTTCAAGATTTTCTATTTTTAGTAATGGCAACCATATTTGACTGTGGATCAGCATCATTTGTCCAAACTTAAAAAGTCTTTATACCAGGATGCTTTCTGTTAAGTTTGGTCAAATTCTATTCAATAGTTTTGGAGATAAAGTCATTTAAAGGTTATCCTATATTTAGTCACAGTGGCTTTTCTACTTTTAATAACAATGACCATATCTTAAGGCAGCATCAGCATCATCTGTACAATAGTCACAGTGACTTTTCTACTTTTAATAACAATGACCATATCTAAAGGCAGCATCAGCATCATCTGTTCAAAACTGAAAGGTCTTCCTGCCCAGATACTTTCTGTCATATTTTATCAAAGTCAGTTCAGCGGTTTATCGGTCCTTTGAAGGATTTGTACTATTTTTAGTAATGGTGGCAATATCTGATGGCAGATCAGCATCATTTGTATAAATCTGAAGCCCTCAACGTGAGGATGCTCTGTACCAAATTTGTTCAAAACTGGTCTGGTGGTTTTTTAAAAGAGGTTTAAAGGAACAATTATCGACCAGCATATGATGCATGTTTGAAGCCCACACTATAAACTCCTCTGGCCTTGTGGCCAATGAGCTAATTATATATACAGAACAACAAATGTATCCATCCAATTCTAATGCCCATGCAATATGATGCACTGAAGGGAAAGGTTTAAATAACTCAGTAAAATTCTGATGGAAAAGATGAAAACCCAATATGACCTGTGTTTTCTTGATATCAAAACTCATATCAAATTATGTTTCAATCAACAAATCTATTTAACTGAGGAGAAGCAAACTCCACAATGCAAGAAAAGTTTCAACAGGGGCCATAACTAAGGCAAATCTTTACAAAGAAGATGAAAATCAAACTTGACCTACCAAGTTTGGTTTCTAACCATGAAGTCCTTCATAAGCTATTGAGCAGTGATTATATCAAAGATATACAGCAGCCAGGACAAATATACATACATGACAGACTGGTAACATTATATAGCATAATGGTGGAGATATAAAAATAGAGTCTGACAAGGTTCAAGGACTTAATAAACCATTGTGCACCAGAGCTTGTAACCTTCTGATATCCGTGAACCAAGACAATTCCCAGAGTTGTTGGCTTCAATCTTCTGCCACCAATAATACTGACATAGTTCCTTTCACAGATGTTGTTGATATGGACTGGTATACTGGCATCTGTCCCTATTCCATGTTTCTCCATCAACGTAATCAATTCAGACTCAGTCAAATAGTCTGGTGGACAGGTCTGCTTTTCCACCATTTTAACCTTCAACAGCAAAATGAACCATAGTGTAATCACTGATTACATAGCTCACCTCTACTTTCACTAATTTCCAGTAGCTGTTGTAAACATTATCACACAGAATATAAATTCAGACTAAAGTATTCTTGACCCCTTTTCCAACTGAAGATATTTTTTTTTGTTGCAATCTTTTATCTTTATGTTTCAACTTTTAAAAATGTGATTTTTTTTCTCTTGCAAATTCATTTAGCACCTTTGTAATGCATCATACACATCTCTATTATCTTTGCAACCATGAAGCAAAACTGCAAGGATATGCATCAAAACCTGTAGGAGTTAATTACACTATAAAGGTACCCTAAGATGTGATGGACAGATGACAGACAGAAAAACACAAGTGCCATCCAGTATGGCCCATGAAATTTCTCTGAGGATGGGGGGCATACATAATGATCAAACTACAGAATGATATTTCAATGAAACCACATATCAGAACTCACCTAAAGTAAACCCCAGATCAGAACTTGCCTAAATTAAACCAAAGATCAGAACTCACCTAAAGTAAACCTCACATCAGAACTTGTCTAAATTAAACCACAGATCCGAACTTACCAACATTAAACCACAGATCAGAACTTACCAAAATTACACCATAGATCAGAACTTGCCAAAATTAAACCACAGATCAGAACTTGCCTAAATTAAACCACAGATCAGACCTCACCTCAACTAAAACACAGATCAGAACTCACCTAAATTAAACTACATATCAGAACTTGCCTAAATTAAACCACAGATCAGAACTTGCCTAAATTAAACTATAGATCAGTACTAGCCTAAATTAAACCACAAATCAGAACACACCTCAACCAAACCTCAAATCAGAACTCACCTAATTAAACCACATATAAGAACTTGGCAAAATAAAAGCACAGATAAGAATGTGTGTAAATAAAATCAGAGCAGAATTTTTCTAAATTAAACTAGAGAAAAACTTGCCTAAATTAAATCACAGAGCAGAACTTTTCTAAATTAAACCAGAGCAGACCTTGCCTAAATTAAACTACATATCAGAACTCACCTAAATTAAACTACAGATCAGAACTCACCTAAATTAAACCACAGATTAGAACTCAACTAAATTAAATAAAAACTGAATTCACCAAAATCAACCATAGATCAGAATCCACCTAAAATAAACCACAGATCAGAACTTGCCTAAATTAAACCACAGAGCAGAACTTGCCAAAATTAAACTGAAGCAAAATTTCTATTTTTTTACACAAAATGTACACTCATCTAAATTTAAAATTATTAGCATTATTCAATTCCATGAGTATTAACTCTGTTAAAGGCTTTTCAAAATTGGAGATAATCTAAAGCTGGCTTAATGTGATAAGTAAAAACCAATAATTACATTCTCACTGCAACATGATAGCAAGGTTTAATGTAAAGTGGTTGAGTGTGCCTGATGCATTCAGGTATTCAATGATTTTTTTTGTGTCCTCAAGTTGATGCATGAAAGACATAAACACATGTAAACATTGTGACACAGTTAATTAATTCATTTCCATGTCACTGGCACTTGGGTATACATTTAATGTGATAAATTTGAATCTGAAATCTGTAATATTGTACATATTAACATACCTATCTATACTGTAATTTTGTATACCTTTGACTTTTTGAGACACCAGCAATCCATGAAATTATTTTTTTAAATGATTTGAATAATTATTTTTTTCTTCACTCTTTTGTACAGAGAAGTATGTATTCGTCTTAAGTTCTGCAAAACTTTGTATTTAAAGAATAAGCTGAAAATGATGACTAATACTGTCATTTTTTTTAGCTATAAATATATTTACACAAAAATGTAAAATAATAAAGAGTTTGAAAAAATAACAGACAACATGGTTAACTTACTAAATAGATTCTTCCATATGATTATTAACCTCGTCATCATTCTGTGGTTGAACAGTACACCTCTCCATCAATAACTTGCGCATAATGGGATCCAAAAACAGAGACAGCACTATAAGTGAGGGCGCAAGTTACTGAGGGACCTTAAAAAAATTCAGAAGGGGATGCCATCCCCGCTGGACATAGAAAAAGCAGGGGAGGGGGAAATTTGGATAAAAAGTTTAATGACTGAATACTTGTTTTATAATCATGTTGGGAATAATTGTCAATAAAGAGCTTTTCTAATAACGTTGTTGTATAAATTACCTTTAATTCTTCTGAAAGATCGTTAATAATATTACTCCACAAGGTTTCAACAACCATCATGTGTACACAAAAACATTGTGCATTATGTCAATGCTTTTTGTTGTTGATTTACAATACAACAGGATTCCTTTTTTTTCAAAACTAGGGACATTTATTTTGTGAAACAACGGTTAACATTGAAACTTTATTTTTGTAATTGTTCTATAAGTAAAATATTGATTCAGTGATCTCATTGCAAGTAAAAATCTCTGAGTACTAATTCAGGAATTTTAAGTCCACTACAAACCCTGGAACTCGCTTCTTCATAATGAACCATATCTGTTAAACAAAGCTTTTTATTCACCAAGTACTCATTTCACTTGGTTGCCTTGCTATCTTTGATCACATTTGTGAATAGATAGGAAAAATTAAGGTAATAATATTTATAACAGTGTTCATTTGATCGATTGAAAGGAGGTGACCCGACACACAACTGTGACTGCTAGCTCTTATTCATGTATTTTACATGCCTTTTAACTTTTCGTTTATTCCACCACTTTTATTTGATTTGATACAAAAGACTTAATTAACGTGATAATACAAAGCAGGTCTGCTTTTAACTGAGTGTAATAATACAACAAATACTTTAGCAAGTCGAAGATCAAAACAAGGTCGGCACTGAATCAGGTTCTCACAGAAATGCTCGCAGATATAGCTGTGACAGTAGAATGACATTTTTTACATTGGATACAAGAAGCCATACTGCATTGATGATGATTACACTGAAACCGAATTAACAGATATAACCAAAACATGAATTTCACTTGACAAAACTTATTTACTTGGTATTTATTTATTAAAATGTTTCCACCAGTAGGCATCTGTGACATTTTCATTGATCAAAATTTCATCAAATATTGTTATTTATAGTGTACTGAGAATGTTGTTTGGAAAGAAAATTTAAGAAAATATATGACTTCTTATTAAATGCTGAGAATTTCATGATATTTATTCAAATTTCCGGGTACTAACCACTGTTTTCAACAATAAAGTGAGAGATATATCAATGTTTCATTTACCAATTTTGATCTCGATTTTATTTACGTTCAAGAAATAGGGGTCAATTTTTGGGGTATTTTCTAGTAAAAAAAAATGGGATCCACACCTGACCCTGCATTATAAGTGGGTTTGCAAGTTATCCAAGTGCAAATTATCGAGGGAGTGGTGTAGTTGTAAATCCAGCTTATGTATATTATACCTCATTGACTGGGCAGAGCTCCTCAATCTTAAATTCTGGGAGCTTTTCATCACTGCTGAGAGCTAACCATGGCATGACAGTAGTAAATCCAGGGTCCAGCAACATTTTGCCACAGCAAGTAAACTTTTCTGTTCCAATTTCAAAGAAGGCAGTCGTCTGCAGGTACTTGCAGTCAGGGCTAACCTGGGGACGGATATACAGCATAATTTGCCTTAATGGACAACCCAATAAACAGACATGTGATTTTCTTCATTTGACCTAAATATTTAACCTCTACATAAAGAACAAGTGTCCTGATGGGACACAAATTTGGGGTCCCTTGAATGTCTCCAAGACAGACTTCACTGCCAAGGTAGTGCTAAATCCAAGTTTCCTACAAACCTAATTAACAATTCCTCTAATCAACTTACAGAAAAAGAGGATAGGAAACATTCTTAATTGTGGTATATATGTGTAATTCCTTATAGATCATTGTCACCTATATTTAAAACAACATGTTTTCCTATTCTGTGAAGCTGTTTTCAAATCATCTTAACAACACAACTTCTACTCTCATGTATTTTCATATAAACTTTTTAAAATTAAGTTTGATATATTAATATATAGCAATATAAATCTAATATAAAATCTTTTTTCAAACTGTAAAATTTGGATTATGTATCCAATGACCCTTCAGTATTATTATGAACATGCCAACAAATATTTATGATTTATTTATATAGTTACTGAAACTGATATGGGGGTGGGTGGGTGTTGGCAGTTATTTGGTAACTTATATAATTGTAATAATACTTTCAAAGTGCTTCAGTTCATGACCTTTTATATTTTTTTTTGCATGTAATTATAATAAAATATTTTATAAAAAGAAAATAAGACCAAACAATGAATAAGTAGTTACATGTAATATATACAGAGACTATTGTATTCATAACCCCAAGCTAATAATTCAACAAGAAATGGATGGTTACAGTGTAAGTATTTTGAAGGTAAACCTTTAATTCTTGGTGTGGCATAATATTACTTTTGTAATGGAACAGATCACTAGCAGTGAACTGAATTTGACTGAATTGAACTGACCCAGATTACTGTACTAAAGATGTCATATCAGTTTCTTTATTAATAATAAAGAAATAATTAAAATTCCTTGACTTGTCTTATTTGTATCACTATCTGTGAGTTAGTAAACTTCTAATTATAGCTACCTCAAGACAGAGTAATATTTTGGGTGGTGATATATAACTATGGATGCAATGACTGTTGACCACTATCTCCTGACCTTAAAATTTTGCTGCTATTTTTACTCTTCAGAAAAGTCATGTGATGTAAATTCTGACCAACCATTGCTTGTCCAGTATGCCAAACAGGTTGAGTTGTGCCGAATAAATACTCAACAACCAGTGACACAAACTGGGGGTTATTGTACAATTTAATTAGCACTACTTGTCCATTTACAATCAAACAGTAGCAAATAAATTAACATTTTGCATTATCTCTTGCATTATCTCTTAAATCGTAATTAAGGTCACTAGGCATAAGTTGAAGAGTAAACAAGTACCAAAGTGAATGCTTACAACATTGAAAATATATTGACATGAATCACAATGAAGAATACAATATTGAAAGTTCAAAACATACTCATACTTGTATAAAAGATGGCCAGAATTTACAATAAAGTGAAATTTAATAAAAAATGTGAAATTAGATGAATTTAGTGTATGGAACTGGTCATGTGATCTAGTGTCAGCCATCATGCCTGCAGACATATTTTTTATTGTCCGCTGATGGGGACATCAAGCTTAGTGCTATTCAAATGCTGATTTGGAAATTAAGTATGATAAACATTTCTGAGTGTGAAAACTTCATACGAAGTAAGATTCTAAAGATTATATGAGTATTTAATGATGTGCAAGATCAAACTTAATGACAGTACAGTTGCTATCCACATGACCAGCAGTCGCAATGTACACATAACATTAACAAGTGCATTAATGTATCAGGATAAGTCATGATTTCTACACTTCCAATCACTTTATAATGTTCAAATTCTCTCTTTCGACATCATATATTCATTTATATTAATAACATATTTAATGTATGAAATGGAAAAACCACCCTCCCAACCCAACATTAAAATTTTCAAGCCCCAGGTCAAATCCCATTCAATATGACCATTCATTCAGAGGAAGTAGTGACAGCAAGATTTTGAAGACAGCCATCGTAGTAGCCATATTGGATGTATGATTGGCACCAATTTCATTTAGGACCAACTAGGTATCATGAGAAGTCTACTGGTGAAAACCCCATATTCATATAGCCATCCCATTTGGGAGGAGTAGAGATGACAATATTTTTGAATGTAAGTTTGCATTGTCATTTAGGACCAACTAGACACCATAAGAAGTCTTCTTATGAAAATCCCATGTCAAAATGACTTTCCATTTAAGAGCAGTACTGATCACAAGATTTTCAAGATGGCCACTATGGTGGCCATAATGGATGTCAGATCTTCACAATTTTAATTTAGGACCAAAAAGACATTATAAAAAGTTATCTGGTGAAAACCCCATATTGATATGACTTTCCATTTTGGAAGAGTAACAATAACAAGATTTCCATGGGAGCCATATTGGATATTAGATTCACACCATTTCCATTTAGGACCAACAAGACATCATAAGAAATCTTTGGTGAAAGCACAATGTCAATATGACTGGTCATCTAGAAGAGGTAGCAATAATAAGATTTTCAAGAAGGCCATTGTGGTGACCATATTGTAGGTCAGACTGGCACCATTTTCATTTAGAATCAATTAGACATCATAAGAAGTCTTATGGTGAAACCCTATGTCAACTTTTTGTTCAGGAGGAGTAGCAATAACAGAATTTTCAAGTGGCAACAGTGGTGGCCATATTAGATATTAGATCATCATCATTTTCATTTTGGACCAACTAAACATCAAAAGGAGTCTCCTGGTGCTAAACCCAATGTCGGAGGAGTAGCGATAACAAGATTTTCAAGATGAATGTCAGATTGGCACAATTTTCACTTAGGAGAAACTAGACATAATAATAAGAAGTCTTTTAGTGAAAACCCCATGCTCATATGACTATCCATTAAGGTGGAGAAGTGATCAGATTTTCAAGATGGCCACAGTGGTGGCCATTTTAGACATCAGATTAGCACCATTTTAATTTAGGACCAACTAGACATTATAAGAAGTCTTTTAGCTTGGTTTTGGTTTTGTGGAGTTTAACGTCATTTTTCAGAACATGATAGGCTATACATGATGGCCCATATATCTGGTAGAGGAAGACCCCTAGGAAGAACCACCAACCCATGAGAAGCTACTGGCGAACTTTCATATGCCCAAGTTAGTCGAGGTGAGACTTGAACTCACGTGGACTAAGGGGAGATGTGTGAATGATCTGTAAAGGCAAGCACCTTTGACCACTCAGCCATCCATGACCCCCAAGTCTTTTAGTGAAAATCCCATGTTAATATGACCATCCTTTCAGGAGGAGTAGCAATAACAAAATTTTCAAGATTGGATGTCCAAGCATCACCATTTTCATTCAACCAGACCATGGGATAAATGTGTGTAAAGTTTCATGGCAATCCTCCAACAGAGTTAGGGGCATACAAATTATTAAAATGGCCTGAAAATCTAATCAGACCATCTACTTAGTTTTACATATATGCCTGCTAAACTTCATTTTTTTCTAGCTCAAGTCAAAAAGTTCAAAAATGTTCACAACATTAAAAAATAAGGTCACAGTCACCAGAGCCTAATCAAGATCTATAGTAATCAAGGTATCTAAATATACAATCTGGTTTGCTTTGGGGCATGGATGAATGGACAGCAAAATAACAATATCTCTGATCCATTGGGATTGGGGAGACATAATTTATGTAAAATCACCCCATATACCCCAAGTGCCATCCATAAGGATGATATACAAATTAAAAAACTGTTGGCAAAATCTACACCAAAAGGACTATCATGGACCCCAAGGTTCATATGTCTAGTTTTAAAGGAGTTCAAGGTTGTGGCACATGTACATATATGCATACGGACGGACTGTATTACAATATCAATGCGCTTCTTTCAAATGCACTGATAATCAAGCCTGCCAGCCAGCAACTGGACTTACAGTGCCAATGAAGTGTCTGGTGATGTAGTCATACAGCCTCCAGGAGTTATGGTCCAGTTCCCCCTCTGTAGCAGGCTTCATAGGTGTGATTGGGGGATGGTCTCCTACATCTGTGCCTTTCCTGCAAAACATTTTTATGAAAATTCAAGCTCTTTCTCTCATGTATTGTCACACTTGTCCCCAGCAGCCACCTGTGGGAAAAGAGTAAAAAAGTCCTAAAATATAGGTGGTAAAGGATCATGTCTACTATAGTCAGGTTTAAGGGATCTAACACAAGTGGCTGTTTAAAACAGATGGTTGCTTAACAGAGATGACCTGTAAGGCAGGTCTAGCTCTACGTCATCAACTGTGACAATGTTAAGCTGAATATGGAACAACAAGGACTTCAAAATGCATAACAATTCAGATGAAAAATGATAAATTGGTAAGCTCTTTGATAGAATAATCCACCTAGAAATGGTGGCTGCAGAAATATCAAGAGGAAGAAAGAGACATTTCCAACCATTTATTTTCCCTTTTGATTTAGCCAAATAGAAATGTAAGGTTCTAACTTGGCAAATAGGTCTATTCTGATCATCCCTAGCACAGATGCAACTGAGACTATGGATTTCAATTGGTTTAGGGGCTACAGAAGGAAGCCGATTCTTGCCCAGAAAGCCAGGCTGACAAAGAAGAGAGATTGAATTGTAGTTGCCATTAAAGCAAAGGCAATCCTCTTCCACCGATAATGCATGAATTTCACTTCTTCTCCTAGCCGAGGTAATGTTCTCAAAGGAAACCTCACTCACAGGTTCATGAGGTTCTTTAAATAACAATGAAAGAACACATGAAAGCCTCCACCAAGGCATTAATGAGTGAAAGACTGGTCTTTAAAGTTCAAAACACTTGATTAATTCTGAAAGATGCTGCTCCAAACCTATGGTGAATCCCATTGAGAACTTAAGGGTGTTGGAAACGGCTGCTCTATAGCCCTTTATTTGTAGAGACTGAGAAATATGTTTCTTCAAAAAGAAAAAGAAGAAAATTCTCAACTGTAGTCAAATAGGGCAGATTAGATTCATGTGCTGCCTACTGCTCAAATTGCAGAATAACCTCCACTTGGCACAGTAAACCTTTGAGGTTGACTGCCATCTAGACTGAGTAATACAGTCTGCAACCCTTCTTGAAAACTGATCTTGGCAGATAGATCATTTGATATGACCAAGGTGTAAAGATGGAGAATCTGTGAATTGTTGTGCAGGAAGGACAATCTGTGCTGTGATAGTTGATCCCTCCACAGCAGTAACTCCCCTGGATTGTCTACCAACAGGTCGAGGAGATCGTTGAACCACAACTGTTGGGGCCACATGGGGGCTATCAGGATAGGCTGCGACATCAAAGTCCTGATTCTGTGAAGAACATGAAGGATTATTCTGAAAGGTGGGAAAGCATAGGCGTACAATTGATCGCACTTCAGACTGAAGGCTTCCACTGCCCATGCACTCTGGGCTGGAACAGGAGAGACATAAAGTGGTAGTTTGCTGTTCAGCTTCATTGCAAACAAGTCTACCACTAGCCTTACAAACAGCCTAAAAAAGAGACTTGCAGCTACTGACTGATGCAGAGACCATTCTGTGAGGACTGCATGTCCCTGCCTGGACAGGCTGTCCACTAGGATATTTCTCTTACCTGGAATGTGGTGGACTCTAAGAATGATCCACTCTGAAACTGTACATTTGAGGAGGTTCTAGACTTCAAAGCAAAGAGAAGGGGAATAAGCACCTCCTTGATGTTTGAGGTACGCCATGATCAACATTTTGTCCATAATGACCATAACACAGCTGTATCATATGAGGTTGACACATCGCTGTAGTGCTAGGAAAATGAACTCAATTTCTAGGTTGCTGATATGAAAAGAAGGTTCCTGCCAGGACCAGAAGCCCTGAAGGACTACCCCATCTGGCTCTAGCTGAGTGCCCCAACCCAAATCTGAGGCGTCAGTATACAGTAAGTAGAGAGGTTCTAGGGTGTATATCGGAACTCTGGCCAGAAACCTGTCCTGATTTATCCGCTAACTAAGGTGGTGATGAAACTTGGATTCCAATAAAATAAATTTATATGATATTTTATATTTGTGATCACTAGTGATTCCTTGTTTGACACTTTAATGACCAATGTTTAGTATGTTTTTTATAAAACAATCCTCATTCATGTAGCATACCGAACTTAGATGATGATGTGATGCAGTTACATTTGTTTAGTAATGCAGTCAAGCTGGAACTGGAATAAAACTCACTGGAGTTGAAATGGAAACACATCTTCTTTGATTATTTTTATCTTTACTATAGGGCTGCAGGATAAATAAAATACAAGGTTAGTGTCTTTAAATACAAGATTTATTTGCTGTCTTAATGTTTTCTAACCCTTGCCCTAATAAACTTTGTATTCAAAGACACCAAACTGTATATTCTCTATACATACATTATATACACATATATACAGTATAATTAGGTCTTACTTTGGTTTCTGAATCCCTTTCTCCAGTAGTTCTCTGACCTCACTTCCCCAGTGAGGATGATTCTGTTGCTGCTTCAGGGTGCCTCTAGTACCATGGGGGCAAATATAAAAGGAATATATAAACATGTGGAAAAAATACTGTCAAAGCTAGATAACAAGGAATATATAAACATGTGGAAAAAATACTGTCAAAGCAAGATAATAAGGAATATATAAACATGTGGAAAAAATACTGTCAAAGCTAGATAATAAGGAATATATAAACATGTGGAAAAAATACTGTCAAAGCTAGATAATAAGGAATATATAAACATGTGGAAAAAATACTGTCAAAGCTAGATAATAACTGCACTTGTTAAAATAATCCCATAAAGAAATAACTGCATATGGTCTTCACTATATTTCTGTAGCAAAACAAACTCACATATAATTCTGTAAAACAAAGTCAAAGACATAACGTATTTTCTTTTCTGACAATGGTTCTATTCCTAATGAAGTGATTAGCATGCCAATTTATATATATACCTTGTTTTAATTCTTCTTTCTTTCTTGTTATCTTAACTTTCTTTAAGCAACCAAATGTATGTAATTCACTATTAAATCTAGCTAATAAGCAAACTGTTACTTACAAACACAGGGGAACCTCAATATAACACACTTCATTATAACATGAATTCAGATAGAACTTGGTTGCATCACTACTCCCAATATTTTGTCTTATATGTCCCTTACTCCCAGACATAACTCAAAACATCAGCCAACCTGACAAACTTATAAAAATAATTCAGTTAAGTTTCAGAAACTTATAGCTAACAGATGATAATAAATGTTCTTACACAATAATGATTAATTTTCATTGAGAATGGGATTATCTTAATCCCAAGTGTTATATAAATTGACAGGTAGAAAAATTATTACTTTATGTTTTACAAGCGTTTTGTTTATTCCCTCCTTTCCCTTCTCTCATACATGCATTCACTGAATTTAATGACTCTCGCTACATAACATGGTTAGTAGTTATGAACTCCAACTATCATGTTATAGCAGGGTTTGCATGTATTGTGAAACATTTTACTGTTGATAAGTGCATATCAAAATTTTGCATACCAGACCTAAACACTTGAGGATAATTTGTCATTTTAATTTTTCATGCTTAGTTATAATTATAATAAACAGTCTTTACTGATTCAATATTTACACTGAGGTGTTAGACCCCTCAAAAAAAATCTCCCTTCAATTAAAATGTAAAAGAATACTTAGTTACACAACAAATGCTGTGATATTAAAACATCAAATTTTGACACAAGTAGGGATGAACATGCTGTGATATAAAACATCAAATTTTGACACAAGTAGGGATGAACATGCTGTGAAGCCTATGTAATTTGTGATGGGAAACTGACATCTGTGACCTAATTAACCAATAAGAGTAAATATTTGTATCACATACATAATTAGGAAAACACAGTCAAGATATTTTCAACCCCATGTAAAGAAAGCCAGAACATTCAAAATACCATTTGCATGGTTCCCCTGTATTTTTTTTTTATTAGATCAATACATTTTCACAGAGTATAAGTTAAGGCACATCACACAAATCTATAACAATGCTGAGATTACCATTAACATACTGTATAATGGGTAATATTACATACTGTAAAATGGGTAATGTTACATACTGTATAATGGGTAATGTTACATACTGTATAATGGGTAATGTTACATACTGTATAATGGGTAATGTTACATACTGTATGTTACATACTGTATTATGGGTAATGTTACATACTCTATAATGGGTAATGTTACATACTGTATAATGGGTAATGTTACATACTATATAATGGGTAATGTTACATACTGTATTATGGGTAATGTTACATACTGTATTATGGGTAATGTTACATACTGTATTATGGGTAATGTTACATACTGTATAATGGGTAATGTTACATACTGTATAATGGGTAATGTTACATACTATATAATGGGTAATGTTACATACTGTATTATGGGTAATGTTACATACTGTATTATGGGTAATGTTACATACTGTATAATGGGTAATGTTACATACTGCCAATTGTTTATATTTTAATATACTTTAAGTACACATGAAAAGTCATGTACAGACATCGTCATTCATCTGGGATTTGTTACTGGCCAAAAATTTCCAAAGAAATTAGTTTTTCAGGGTTCTTTTACAAGCAGATGGAAACATATTTACCAAGATTCCTTGAAATTGGTCACAGAAAAGTTCAGTTATTGTCCAAAATAAAAAGCAAGGGTTAAATCTATCTTTAAAAACACTGACTTTGAACTTCAAATCACTGACTCCCAAATCGATAAAAGAATTATAATACATGTGCCAAGATTAATTGAAATCAGCTGAAATGAATGTAAGCACTGGTGCAGAATGAAAAGCAAAAGCCAGATCTATTTAAGTACATGTATCTTTGACCCTGAAGGTATGTACCCCCAACTACACACCAACCCAAACTATCTCAGAGGTCTTTCTTGGGCAGAGGATAACACATTTACAAAATGTTCTTTAAATGAGTTGTGAAATGCATAAGTTATTGGCCCAGGAATGAAAATGCAATACCCAAATCTATTTTTAGTGACAGCAAACTTGACACCCCCCACCCCCCCAACCCCAATCAATAGGATTCTTCCTGGGGTAAAGAAGAATAACACTTTGAAATTTTGTTTAATTCTGACATCTAGAGCTTAAGTCGTCATCCAAAAATGAAATGTATAGGCAAAATATATTTAAAGAAACAGTGACCTGGTTCTTGAAACTACCAACTCCAAAATCAATAGGGTTCTTTCTTGGGCTAAGTTGCACTGAAATCTGTAAACTACAACTTAAGTTAACATCGTGAATTGAAATTCCGAGGTAAAATCTATATTTATCAAGAGTGACCTTGACCTTGGAGCTATTGACCCCATATCAACATGGTTCTTCCTTGGGCTAAGGGAAACACATGTACCAATATAAAACTGCAATGAAATTTGTTCACTTGCAGTTAAACTTATCATCTGGAAATGAAATGCACAAACAAAATCGATTTGTAATAACAGTGAACTTGACCTTGAAGCTACTGGCCACAAAATTAATAGGCTTCTTCCTTGGGCTAAGGAAACGTTTGTTACAAGCTGCGTCAAAATTTTTTCACTAGAAAATAGGTTATCATTCAGAAATGAAATGCATAGGCAAAATCTATTTTTAATAACACTGACCTTATCTTTCAAACTACTGACCCCAAAATCGATAGGGTTCTTCCTTGTACTAAATTGCAATGAAATCTATTCTACTTTTCAGAATTTGACCAAATTCGATAAAAAGCATCCTGGTATGAAGTTCTTTAAAATTTGTCCAAATGATGCCAATCAACCATTAAATATGGCCACCATTACTGAAAAAAGAAAAACCTTTTAAACCGCTTCTTCTGAAAAACTGCTTAACAGAGTTTGACCCAATCTGACAGAAAGCATCCTGGCATGGTTTTTCAGGTTTGTTCAAATGACTTATTCACAATCATTTTAGCAAACCTGAAAGTCCTTCACACCAGAATGCTTTCTGGCAAATTTTGTCAAATTCTATCAATTACTGCTACCTGACCCCCAAATCCACAAATAGATGTAAAGATTAAATTTTTAAAAAATTTATGTTATTTTGTAAACATCTACTACAGTAAAAATAAAATAACCTGATGCACTGTATGAAAGTGAAATAATAAGCTGCTGGCTTACATCAGGTCAAAGTTTTCTGGGTATTGTGTAGTTTCTGTCCTAGGGTAGCTGATGTAGCCCTGTGTGTACAGCCTTTCAGCAATCTGCATAGTTGTCTGGGGTCCAATTCCTGAAAATAATCCCCTTTTGTTAAGATTTTTAGACTTAAACTTTATTTATTTATTTTATACTGATTGTTTAAAAATGTCTAACAACTTATTAATGCACTCTGGATGCTTCAGATGTTGACATACTGTGGTCTTTCTCCCAAGTGGAGGAAACAGAGACCCTGCAGAAAACAACCAACTCTGGATGACCCATCATGTACTCTTGCACATGTAGGAACTAGGGATAAAACCTGTAATTGCAGAGGTTCAAAGCAAGTGCAATACTACAGTACTTTCCAGGTCCTATTTTGGGGGTGAGGTGGGGTGGGCAATACAGTTTTTTTTGGAAAGAAAAACAAACCAACAAATGACACCATTGCTGTGTTTGTCCTATATTATATATGTGCTCCAAGCATATTTTGTATTTAAAAAAAAGTCATAAAAATAATCTAAATGGTAAAAACTGTATTACACACAGCTGAGTGAATTTTAATCCGTATCCCAAATTTGTTCTGAAAGGCAAATATCGCTCACAAATAAATTCTGATGTAACTACAGTGAGATTTTCTTGAGCTAGCCCATCTGCATCATGACTTCCTTTGAAGACCAACTACATATTTTGTGTCCCAAACAGATTGCTCTAATTCTAATGCAGCTTCTTAATACTGGCCACATCAACATAACAGCCAAATACTTATATATATATATATGTATATGTATGTATGTCTGCTATGCACAAAAGCCTATACCACCAACTTTGTAGCATCATTTTTTGGTGATGTGTGCATGGTCGCGATGGTATAGGGGTTGGTGGTTACAGGCAAAGTGATGGGTGCCGTAACTGTGGATCCAGGTTCAAATCTCCATAGAGTACGAATTAAACTTCTCTAACCTGTATGATAATATTATTTACTTATATATATGTATTTTTACTTTTAAATCATAAAATAACTAATGAACTACTGATCAATGTCCCTAGTGCCAAAACATCCATTACTTTGCAGATGCTGACAATTCTTTTTTATGTGGACTCCAAAATTCTTTTTTATGTGGACTCCAAAGGTGCTTTATATCATTTTTCATTTTCTCAAGAGCTGAAGTACAACAAGCAATTATTTTTTTTGAGTATTTCTTTTAATCTATCTATCCATCTAGATAAATAGAAAGATAGATAGGCAGGTAGATACAGAGATACACAGATAAACTGATCCATGGATGGATAGATAGACTAATAATACAAAGATATTGTAAAGGAAGAAACTCCCATGGAAGTTTCTTTGCCTGTTTTACAAATAAAATAAATCAGGAATTAAAGTTGGTAACAAGAGCAGTGACCCTGACCTTTGACCTTCTGAACCCAAAATCAACAGACTTCTTTCTTACCCCAAGTGCAAGTCATCAACAAAGTTTGGTCTAGGTCTGTGATGCAGAACTAGTGTTTTTGTGCAGAAAACATTTCTCTTTCAGTCAATAGGCTTATTCCTCATGCCAAATGCAAGCCATCCACAAAGTTTTGTAATGGTAGATGGTGGAGAACTCAAGTTATTGTGCAGAAACAAAATAGGGAACAGAAAGTTGGATGCAAAGACAGATGTCATAACATATTATGCTTTGCCTTATGGCAGGCACATAAAAACTGAATCTATTTTAAGCACATGGAATGATAATCATTTTTCAGGCAACATAAATACCTGCAAAATTGTTCCTGAAAGGTTGCAAAATAAAGCAGAAATCACATACACAAGTTTTTTGGTTTACAGTAGGTAGGTAGGTAGATAGGTAGGTTGCAAGCTAGCTAGATAGATACCATACTTTCTCAATGATAAAATCATGCACAGTGATAAGCTCATACTCCAATGTCATAACATTTTGAAAATGTTTTAGACAAAAAGCCTTTTCCAATGAGAAGGACACTTACTTCATAAGAACTTTACATGGTGGGCCTTCTGGGCTAGCTAGCTAGCTAACCAGCTAAATAGATAGATAGATAGATGCTTCGAAAGGTACAAGAGAATAACATGTCACAATACCTAGTCCAGAGCTGGCTACCCTCAGCATTTCCACAGTGTTCAATGCCATGGGTCTGATCTTAGTCTTCTCCTTCTTGGTTACATCTACCACTCTAATAAAGAAAGCTTGGAATTAATACACTGTATAGAAAACTATTTGTCTTGTTTCCATTATTTTGTGGAACATTCTGTCATCTTTTCATGAACAGGTCTTACAATACTGTACTGATTTTTTTGAAGCTGGTAATATATCACACAAACTTCAATGGACATGAAACAACTGCACATAGATTCTGAGTGTATAATAAGTAAAATGATCCATAACAAAATGTAACTACAGTATAATACTCGCGTATAAACTGGATCCAAATGCAAACAACATGGACCCTGATCTGCCATTGCATAATGTGCCAGCAGATCAGGGTCTATGTTGTTTGTTTTCCTGATTAGTCCTTACAAACTGCATAGACCCAGATCTGTTGGCCCATTATGTGATGGCAGATCTGGGTCTGTGTAGTTTGCAGTAGGTATCGGCTTATACACGAGTATATAAAGTAAACTCCATGAAAGAGATAGGTGTATGGTAATAACTGCTATTCTTGTGCCTGCCTTTTCTTGAAATAAAATTAACATTAACTAAATTTTGCTTTTTGAAACATTGGCATAGAAATAATAAACCAGTTGTTAAGAGTAAAATATGTTTCTACCATAATACTTACCCAATCAATAATACATTAGGAGTACAGATAACACCACTCAAATACAGCCCTCCCAAATTAAAAAGATGTTAACTAAACATTTTTGGGTTTGTATTAGCAACTAAAGTGGTAAAAAAAGTCATCTGTTTGCCAAGGTGAAAGTAAGATGAGTGGTCTCCCGATGGATAGAAGGATTGGTGTCCAAATCATGTTAATTGCCAGTTACTATAGTAGTAAAAGTGCATGCTCTTCCAGGAATGTAACTGCAGGGAGAGTTTGGAAGGGTTTTTATTATGACTGGATAAGTATTAACAAAGAGAGCAAATTTTTCAGTAAATTATGTTTCTCTGAGAATACTTACCTGATCGCATTAACACTTGGAAAATAAGCGTGCTATCTCCCGAACCCAACCTTTCTGATAAAAGATGAAAATTTCATCTTTTTTGCTCATTACCTCCCACGACTACCACTAAGTGTTGCCAGTTGTAAGCTGTGATACATTCCAGTCCATATGAACCAATGAGGGTTTTGACATTGCCAGGTCTGCAATGTCTCTGTCAACAGCTGGGACCTCAGTTTGAAAAACAGGCATATGCATCTCACAGAAAACCTTTTAAAAATCTGATAGGAGTTGTCAATGTGAAAAGAAAGGACTGTTGACACTTGGGTCTTGAAGCTGCCTCTCTAAACAATGTAATAAATCAGCGATTTTACCAGACTGTGGTACCTATTTGAATGTCAGCTGGTCATTTCTTGGCCAAAAGATCGATAGAAGCAGAAAGTTTGTAAGTTGCCAATGATGGCATAGAATGAGGCAGGCAAAACTCAGACAGCAGAAGCCAGAAAACTTCTTTGATCGATGTATGGAAGGCTGAGTCATCTCTGGACATTATTGGATCAAATATGGAAGATGACACGTTTGAGTGTGGGTAATCAAACACCGAAGATGAAACTGGCAAAACAAGACAAGGTAAACTAGCATGGGAGTCCAACCAAGTTGTGACACTGTTTTCTCCAGACATTCAATGAGTGAATCTGGCAATGGTACCGAGTACCTGGGAATGGATCATCGCCATAGGTGTTACCAGGTCATGACGAAGCCAGGGACAGTGCTGGAGCTGTCCGGTGTTGGTCCTCAATACGTCTGTGAGGCTGGTACTGGATAGAGGTCATTTGTTCTTCAATGCCAATGCCAGGAATACAAGAAGCCTGAGTCAGAGCCAGTGTGGTACAAGCAATTACAGATGTCAGAAGCTATCTCTTGCATGAAGCCAGGACTGGGTATATTGAGAAAATAGATCACCATACCCAGTCCTGGGACCCTCAGGTGTAAGTTGAGGCATTGTAAGAGCTGGTGCTGTCCCTAATCAATTAACATGTGATGCCAAGGTCCAGTACTGGCTAACTAGGGACAGATCACCATAACCAGTACCCAGGTGCGTTGGTATGTCCATCAATGGTCCAGATGACCAACCATATCAAGATAGTACTGGTCTTAGCAATAATGTCAAGACCTGTTCTGGTTGTGAAGAGGAGGGTGGGGCTGTGCTGTATGTGAAGCCTGTGATGATGTGGCCTACTTCTTTTTTTCGGGACTGGTGAGTTCTCCACCTTCAAGGTGTTTGCTAATAGGCAACTGTGAACTGAGACAGAGTAAGCAGCAATACTTATGGAGTCCACATTTTTGCTGGTGTATTTCCTCACTCTCTCGCTTGCCTGGTTATTTGACTAAGATGGTCATCCATACATTCTGTGACCATTGTGTACATTTGTATCAGAAATGACCCAAACTGCAACCCATACAACTGAGACAGGTAACATGGTTATCTTCTGCCAGCTTAAAAAACATTAACCCCATGATGTACTTTGTCCTGCCCATTGTGTTGACACCTGTAATTTTGGAACAAAAAATGACAAGTGAAACCAGTCAAGCATCACGTGAAATCACTCTGAAGAGAGTGCTGATGACAAACACACTTGTCTAAAATAATTACATGAACAACTGTACGACAAGTAATACTATACAATTACTTGACAGAATTCATATACCAGGTTGAGTACTGAGATAAAATGAAGTACTATAGACTTTAAGGCAGGAAAATAAAAAGGCACTGACATGTATATCATAAGACAAAGATTTACAAATAAAGTGTGAATTCTTCATTTATGATAGAGTAGAGCAAGAAATAGAAATATAGCTGGAGTATACTTCCCCATTCGTAAAAACTCATTAGAATCGCTCAAACAGTGCAATGACACAAGTGAGGTCTCCAAAAATAGCATGATTCCTAGCATGAAGAAATGTAGCAACGGAAGTATGGACAGAATTAGTAGCCAAACCATCTATCCATGAGGAGATCACTCATGTCTGACTGCCACCTAGGTGCGCAGATGTCTTTTAGCCCTTTTATTGCTAAAAACAAGCATGGGAGTGTTGGAATTACAAAGTCAAATAAAAAAATATATATTTCTGGTAGTGAAAGTTGTATTCTGGATGTAAAGCTAGAAGTGTTACGACCCTATGGCTTGAACAAACGTAACAAAAAGAAAGTGAAACCAACAATGTTTCTAAAAATCAACAAACAATTTATTTTAAATAATTAATGTGAAAATCAAAATACACTTACAGTATCGTGTATTATAATTCAAATAATCCAACAATTATTAGTGTCATAATCACAAGTCCTGTATATATAGAAACTATAAAATGTTCCAAATGAATGAATGTTCCAAGTTAATGAATGTTCCAAATGAATCTTCGTAATGAATAAATGTTCCGAAAGAACGAGACTTCGTAATGAACAAATGTTCTAAATGAATGTGTCTTTGTAATGAACGAATGTTCCGAATAGATGATGGTTCCGAATGAATTCATCTGGATTGTCATGATGTTCCAACGATAATATGATCTAGGTAGCTCTGTTGAATGGTCTAATAAATAATTCCTTTCGAATCATCTATACAGCATGGCATTACAGCAGCACAGCTATTATTTCAAACAATCTGGATTCCAAAAGCTGATCAAAACAAAACAGTTCTTTTCAACTCAAGATCTAAAATGGAATGAAATTAATTCGTATTTCTAGGTCTTTTATACAACTTGCAAATGGCACATTTCACAACAGGAAACGTGTCATATTATGACCCAGAATGCAATACTAAATGCATCTATTTCATCAGATACAGTAAACAACTCTGACCTTGAACAAAAAGTCAGTAAAAATGTTGTTATTTGATTGATAGTACAACTAAACCCAACTTAAATATGACTCACTATTTGACACAACTTTAAAGTAGAGTCATAGGCCAAAAGTTTAAGCACATTATAGATTCCATATACATAATTCCGTAACAAGAAGCAAAACATTAATGCACTGCTACAGATTGTAATCTATGAAACTCGATCTCCTCATAATGATACAGATAACAAGGTCATGTCAAACAGTATGACACAATAGTGATGCTAGATTACCTACAAATTTGTTTGCCTTTTTCATAGACAATAGCTCCCTTTTAAGTCATGTACTTATTTCTTCTATTATTTTGTTCTTTTTCTTTAGTTTATACCTCTTCATTATTCTGGATGGTTTTGCTTATATATACCAAAATGTAAATGTTTTGTTCTACACATCACTCTTTGTGTGTGTACCTCTGTGCATGTTTTCTAGGTCAAAACACAGGGAAAATTTATTGTATTCCCCCTGGCGTTTTTCAAACTTTTGTGTCATAATATAATATTTGTGCTGTTGGTTTGCATTTCCATTTTATTTCCTTTTGAACCGTTCAAAGTCTAGGATGTTGAATATGTCAGAGTCTTATATTTGCACAAACTCAGCCAGTTGGTTAAAAAAAGCCATGTGTACAATAAATTGTGATAAAATGCTTGTTAGTTTTGTAACTATGCAACATGGTGCATCTATGTATTTCCCTAAGTACAAAAAATCTGACCTAGCTGCATCAACTGCCTTGATGAGATTTACAAAGAGTTGGGCCACTTCTCTGTCAAAGAGCCGCACTCGATCCCAGTCCAGATTCAGCGTCCGACCACTGCCTACATGGGTCACCTGGATAATAGAGAGGAACTTACATGAGTGTTCAATAGATATGAAATTTAATAAACAATTTGAATAATATTATATGCCATGAGCTGAATACAAATATCATATTCTATTTATCACATTAAGGCACTGTCAATGTATTACCGTATATACTCGCGTATAAGCAGGGTCCAAAATGCGATGGCAGATCAGGGTCTATGTTGTTTGTTCAATTGATTAGTCCTTACAAACTGCATAGACCCAGATCTGCCAGTGCATTATGCGGCTACTAAACATGTACTGATATTTTCATATGAGGGAAAGCAAATTTTTAAGTAAATTATGTTTCTCCGAGAATACTTACGCAATCATATTAATGTTAAGATATAAGACTGCTACCCCCCGAATCCAGACCTATTAAAAGATGAAAATTTGTCTTTTGTGTCTATATCATATAGACAAAGGGCGATAACTCTTGCACACTACCTCCCCTTGCTACCACCAGGTGTTGCTAGTTTTTAAGCTGAGCAATATACCAACAAGGATGCTCGCATGGCGGGGTGGCTGGGAGGGTTTTTAAGTAATGTGATCGGGTAAGTATTCTTGAAGAAACATAATTTACTAAAAAATTTGCTTTCTCCTTCAAATACGTTCCCCGATAACATTAACGTTAGGAGAATAGATAACAGGAGAAGGCAATGCTCAGCATCCAACCAATACCTTGGGTATCCTTTTAGGGAATAAAAGGCTGGATTCCATATGCGAACGATAACCCACTCTCCTAATTTGAAAGCAACACAGCCTAGGGTCAAGTGATCTGTGACTCTCATATCCGGTTAAGATGATGATTATTGAATTCTTCTTGCTGACAAAATTTCACTGGGGAATCCAGCAAAGCTAAGAGGCTGTGTTGGCTTTAACTGGGTCTGGTGGTCATTTGGGCCGCTGACACAGGACCCACCAGATTTAGAGTTTACCTCTGCGAAGCTAAATCTCTGAGATAAAAGCTCTCAAAGGTTGACTCAGCATGCCAGCCAACAGCTTCTATTATGGCTCAAATCGAAATGTTACGTTTGAAATCAAGGCTCGCAGAGATCACTCTAATTTCATGAGCCTATATGCTCATAAGGCAACACTGATCTTTTGAGACTTCAGAGTATGCCGAGCGTATAACCCACTTCTGCCATGAAGATGTGGCTTGAGGGGTAATATCATGCTTCCCGGCCTTCACCGGGAGAAAGAGATGTTTGTGTGTGCCACGACTTGCCTCTGTGCGCTTCAAGTAGTGCTTGAGGGCACGGAGAGGGTCTTGCATGGCCACTGCTCTCGACGTGTCTAACAAGGAGAGGGAGTGTATGACAATTGCCAGATTGCCCACTAACTGGAACCTATTTTTGGCCACAAAGCCTGGTTGCATCATGAGGACCACCGAACCATTCGATCTGAACTAAAGATAATTCAGGTCAGCTAAAAGGGCATGTAAGTCCCTCACCCAGCATGTCGAAGCTAAGTTTATCAGGAAACATGTTTTGTATGATAGCAGCTTCAGTGAAGTTTGGGCTAAAGGCTCAAATTTATCTGAATTGAGCCATGTTAAAAGCCATGAGAGATTCCATTTTGGAAAAAGGGTGAGGGATTTTGGTCAATCCAAATCAAAATTGGCTAGTAGATCTGATAGATCTTTATCATGACCAATATCTCGTCTGCCATGATGTCTGAATGTGTCAGATATCATGGACCAGCAGCCTTTGATGGTAAACAGGGCCAGCTTTTTCTCCTTTTTGAGCTAGAGAACAAAAGTCGGCCCGTTGAGGGATCAAGGCACTCAAATGGATGATGTTATTGACTCGGCACTAGTACCTCAAAATACGCCACTTTCCCTCATAAGCCTTCACAGTGGAGGGCCTTCTTTCTCTTGAGATTCTCTCCACAATCAGAGGTCTAAATTCTTTCTCTTGCAAGGCTGTCCTGACAAGAGCCAGGCATGAAGGAGGGGGTCTGGGCAGTGCTGGAACACCGCCAATCATGGTTACTTGAGAAGATTCGGCTTGGCTGGAATCTTCCTGGGCAGATCTATCGCTAGATCGAGTAGGTCAGTTACTCTGTACTTGTCCCATCTGAGAGGGGCTATCAGAACCATCTTGTAGTTCTGACCCCTCAACTTCTGTATTATTGTCAGTACCAAGACCGTGGGTGGGTAGGCAAGGCCCTGAACCCCTCCCAATTGCTTGATAGTGTGTCCACGACCCAAGCTCCTGGATCTCGAACTGGAGACGAAGGTGGGCAACTTGTGATTCCATCCTGTCACAAAAAGATCAATCATCGGACGCCATGAACATGCGCAAAGTGGATGAAAGACTGATTGATGTTTGGACCATGCCATATGAATGACTTGACCCTTTCTGGATAGAGGGTCAGCCAGGACACTGAGTCTGCCAGAAATGTGCCTGATTTGTACGTTTACATGGAGTTGGTTGCACTAACATAGAAACTGCCAAAGCAGAACGTACAGGTCGGGTGATTTGGTGCCTCCCTGTTTGAAGAGGTAGGTCACTACTACCGAGTTGTCTGACATAATCAAGACTGTTTTCAATGAGAGTTGGTCCTTCCATAACTGAAAGGCATTGATGACAGCCTTCATTCCGAGAAGGTTGATGTGGAGAGGCAGTTTCCCCTGGTTCCCATGTGCTGGTGTGGCACCACTGACACAGAAATGATCGTACCTCGTGTGTGATCCTGAAATTTTGATTGATGGGACTGAAAATGGGCGCCATTGAGAAAGCAAGGTCTTCTGTAAGGGGCAGATAAAGAGACGGCCAAGCGGGATCAAGTCTGCTGCCACACTGAATAATCCGAGGAGTTGCAATAACTCTCTCGCTGAAATCCAACTTTTGAAATGGACTCTACTAGTTCGACGATCAGTATTACATGAACTTGAGGAAATTGTGCCAGATTGAGATTGGTGGTAAACTCCATATCCAGGAGGACAAAACACTGAGATGGATGAAAATTGGACTTTTCCCAGTTCACGAGAAAACCGAGACAACTCAAAAGGGATAGAAGAATAGAACTTACCATATGTTTCAGGAGGATGTCGTCCAAGTACACACCGCCATCGCTGTAGATGAAGTAGACCGGAACAGGGTGATGACACAATCCATGATTTTGATAAAGACCCCGGAGTTGATGTTTAGACCTAATGGAAGAACCTGACACTGGTAAACCTTGTCACGGTAAGCAAAACGAAAAAATTTCTGCAATGCCAGGTGGCTAGGAATGTAAAAAATATGCATTGGTCTGATTGAGACTGATGTCATACTCGTCCCTTCTGGTGGAGAGTAGTATCGATCTCACCGTCTCCATCTGGAACTTCGGCGGAAGAATGTACTGGTTGAGGCAAATAAGGTTGATGATCAGCCTCAACGTGCCGTTGGCCTTTTGTACAAGGAAAATCACTGAATAAAACCTAGGAGATTGTGTTTTTCTCACAGTCTCCACCACCCCTTTGATGAGGAGTGATCGCATATTATCATTATTCTCATGATCTGATGGTACGTCTGTTTGAAGGGGAGAGGAAGAAAGAGATGGGGTTGGATAAATGAAAGCCGAAGCCCCTTTAAAATTATATGGATCACCCATTCGGGGTTGGTAGGTCAGTGTCGAAAGTTAGGAGGTTTGGTGGAGGAGAAAGTTGGCTCCTTGCCCCCCTCCCTGCAAGGTTGCCTCCTAACTGGTTGGACGTAAAAGATCCCTTTTCCTTTGCTTGCCTATCATCGATCCGCTGTGGCAGGGGCGGATTGGTCTTAAAAGACTGTGCTGGGTGGGCAGTGAGTTTTGCCCCCAAAGTAACGGCAAGTTAAAACAGCCATTCATAATATCAGGGTGTGATGTGGCTGTAGCGACGTGAAACGCAATATGTGTCACTTCGTATCAGATCAAGATTCACAGAGGCAGTCAGCACATTTGCGATGGAATGGTGAGTTGCCCTGTTAATGACCTGAGCAATTTGGGCCGTTGGCTCACACCTGCTCATTGCTTGATTTTTCTGTAAGTCTGAAAAATCGCCAATGAGGCCAAGTCTAATATCGAGCTTCGATGTGGCATGAAACGAAATTCTTGTCCACTTAATAAAAAAGTGGGGCAGCCATGTGGACAGCTGCTAAATTATTATCCTGAGCCAGGCATTCAGTATGGAAGGCATCGGAGTATGTTTTGCATCATTGCGATGAGAACGTCGCTGGTACTTGGCTTTCAGAAAAGAAAGCTTTACCCTTCCCTGGATCATAGATTTGTCCAGACAGACGATCATTAATCTCCCTGATCTTTGCTGACTGGGAAAGCAGCCGGAAGGATGGAATCTCTTCCTCATCATCGGTATCTATCGAAGCCTTGACCTTATAGTCATGCGTGGTGTTAGAGGTGGAGGGTATTCTGAAGCCGACAACACCCGGTATATCTCTTCAACGGCAGCCTTAAAGATGAACTCAGTCTGCTCCATGGTTGGATTTGAGAAAAGCCGTTGTTCAAGAGTATCTTCACACTCACTGTGTGTAGTGTCCTGTTCTGGTTCTGCCTCCATATCCAGATAAACCATCGTCGACATGTTTCACTGAAATGACAAAATAAAACAAAACACAACAACAAATGTGTGAATTAACAATGCAGCGTGTTAATAAATCGCTAAAACAACACCTGTTATTAACTGGGTGAGCGAACAGTAGACAGTGTGCGTGAAACCATGAATCACAACATGCATCAACAATAGCGTGTTGAACCATGCAGTCTAAATAGACAAAGTCTGAGAAAGTGACAAATTCACGAAAATATTGGAAAATTTACCACCTGTAGAGGAATGATTAATACACACTATAAATCCAAATTTCTGGATGGATGGTTAAAATTCATAACGATATTGGCATGAATTGACGGGAGGTTTTTCGTATGATGTTGACTCTATGAAAGCAAAGCTTAAAAACTAGCAACAACTGGTGCTGGCAAAGGGAGGTAATGGGCAAGAATTATTGCCCTTTGTCTCTATGATATAGACACAAAAGATGCATTTTTGTTTTTTAATAGGGCTGGATTCGAGAGGTAGCAGACTTATATCCTAACGTTAATGTGATCGGGGAAAGTATTTGAAGGAGAAATGTTCAAGTTTACAAAAGTATTTTTCACATTACTGACTAAGATGTACAATATTATACATGTAGACTACTAATGAGTCGTGACAATATTATGTCCCATAACTGTACCACTTAAAGAAAAGTCAAGTAAAGTCACAAAAATAGTGTAATTCACAACACTTCCTCCAAAATGTATGTTCTTCCAAAGATACTTTCTTTTAACCCTATATATAACATCATTTTCAAAACTGAACTTCAGAATAGAGATAAGAATCTTTAGGTTGAGAATATGGAAATAATATGGTTATTTACTGTTATATTAATATATGTCAAAAGAATCCTGCTAATGCATCACTTATAAAAATCGAATTTGCTACAATTAAACTTTTATCACAAACAACAACCTAAAATCCACAGAAACCAAATTTCTACCTGCTAATTAATAGCAGTGGTGGGGAGCAAGGTACCTTTAGAGATGAGTTACTGCTAAAGAGGATGTTGTTCATTACATTTCTCTCGCATTACCTTGAAGTAACATCTGGTAACATTTACATTCAGCCACTTCCTGACTGGCAAAATAAAGCATTTAAAAATCTTGTAAAATTATGTTGTATTTGTTTTCAAACCTGAGCATAATACCATAAGCTGACATTTTTGTCATTGCTAGTTTTGATAAAATTTAATGATCACTACTATTTCCTCAGTGACAACATCCATCATGAATGAGTTGAAAACTCCGAAAGATAGTGTCTGGATAAATAAGCTCGGTGAGCTATGACACAGGTGGCCTATAATGCCAGCTTAAGTGAGGTAGGCTGGATAAATGAGCTAGGCGATCCTATGATAAAGGTGGTCTATAATGCCATCTTAAACGAGATTGGCTGGATAAATGAGCTAGGTGATCCTATGCCAGCTTTAGTGAGGCAGGCTGGATAAATGAGCTAGGTGATCATATGACAGACTTGGCCTATAATGCCAACTTAAGTGATGTAGGCTGAATAAATGAGCTAGGTGATCCAGTGATATGGGTGGCCTATAACACCAGCTAGGTGATCCTAAGATTCAGGTGTCCTATAATGCCATCTTAAGGTAGGCTGGATAAGTTAGGTGATCCTATGATACCGGTGACCTATAATGCCATCTTAAGGTAGGCTGGATAAGTTAAGTGATCCTATGATACAGATGTCCTATAATGCCATCTTAAGGTAGGCTGGATAAGTTAGGTGATCCTATGATACAATTGGCCTATAATGCCATCTTAAGGTAGGCTGGATAAGCTAGGTGATCCTATGATACCGGTGTCCTATAATGCCATCTTTAGGTAGGCTGGATAAGCTAGGTGATCCTATGATACAAGTGGCCTATAATGCCATCTTAAGGTAGGTTGGATAAGCTGGGTGATCCTATGATACAGGTGGCCTATAATGCCATCTTAAGGTAGGCTGGATAAGCTAAGTGATCCTATGATACAGGTGGCCTATAATGCCAGCTTAAGTGAGGTAGGCTGGATAAATAAGCTAGGTGATCCTATGATACAGGTGTCCTATAATGCCATCTTAAGGTAGGCTGGATAAGCTAGGTGATCCTATGATACAGGTGTCCTATAATGCCAGCTTAAGTGAGGTAGGCTGGATAAATAAGATAGGTGATAGTATGATATAGGAGGCCTATAATGCGAGTTTAAATAAGGCAGTCTGAATTACCTGTACATGAATAACCCAGTAAGGTTCTGGTTTGAAGGACTGAATCCTGTCATGCCTGTCTACACAGAATCCTAGTGTGGGTGTCTGGCAGGGGCCATATGATATTAGAGTGCTGTCTAGATCTCCATATCTGCCCTGTAAAATGGATCAAATATTGAAACATCAGTAATCATGTCAAATCTGTCTACACAGAATACTATACAAGATATGGGTATGTGACTCGGGTTGTACGATATGAGGTTTGTGTCTAGATCTCCGTATTTGCGCTGCAAAATAGATAAAATATAGAAACAATGGTATCATGTTAAGTCTATCTACCCAGAATACTATACAAATTATAGGTGTGTGGCTGGGGTTGTATGATATGAGGGTGGTGTCTATATCACCATATTTGTAGTACAAAAATGAATAAAATATCAAAATATTTGCACCATGCCTAGACTGTCGACACAGAACCCTAAAGTAAGTGTGGGTGTCTGGCAGGGACTGTATGATATGAGGATGATGTCTAGATCTCCATATCTGTAGTGCGAAATGGATAAAATATCGGAACATTTGGATCATGTCAAGACTGTCTATACATAATCATGAACTAAGTGTGGGTGTGTGGCATGGGCTGTATGATATGAGGGTGGTGTTATGGAATTATGTATCATCTTTTAAATTATAATATAGTTTTCATTTGGTTTATGACCTTTGTATTATAATTTATATTTTTTTTAGTAGCCAACGCTATTATTGACTACATGTATATCTTATGTTAGGAATGTTGGTTAAACATGACTCACAACGTCACGTGAGTAGTGCGTGGTGAAATGTATTATCCGTGACCTAATTCCCATGATTCAGTAAGAGTACAACTTGTTTACTTATAAGAATTAACATTGCAATTTGGGTTTGTTTATTTGAGAGAGAGTAGATTCGGTTTTTATTTGTTTTACACAGTTAAATAATACAAAACAAGATTTAATCACTATGTGGGGCATTCTTTGCAGTTACGGCATTTGGTAAAGTCATAGAGGAAATTTATTTATTGTTCGTGAAATCTTAACTCTAAACAGTACATTTGGGATTAAGTACTATTATTCAAAAATCTGAACATTATTCTACTCCATCGGAATTATCATAATCATTTCAAGAACTTTTGTGATATTCTACGTTCACAGGAATTTACCTGGAATTAATAACATCTGGATATAGAACTGTGATTCTTCTTGACACATAAGCACATTAGTGTCCTCATTCAGAATACTTTTGGACAGTTTCTGGATTAGTGAATACTATAGAACAATTTAGGATTATTTAAGGAATTTCTTCACTGTAAGTTATTTTTAATTCTTTCACTTTGTTTTAAATATTTTATATTTTAGGAAAAAAAAATTGTATTTTGGAAATCGTGAAAGCTTGTTCGAGTCTTTCTTTCGTTACATATTGAAACCCCTAGTCGTAACAGGTGGTGTCTAGATCCCCAAACTTGCCCTGAAAAATGGATAAAATATCAAAATATTTGTATCATGTCAAGACTGTCTACACAGAACCTTAAAGTAAGTGTGGGTGTCTGGCGGGGGCTGTATGATATGAGGATGGTGTCTAGATCTCCATATCTGTAGTGTGATATTGATAAAATATTGAATCATTACTCAAATTCTATTTGGTAACATTGGCAAAATATTCCAAAACACTACACAAGTCATTTCATGGTGGTATAATGAAAGTTTTTAAGACAGGCTAAATAAAAGCCAAACAATGATATTAGTTCATGTGAAATAATAAAACGAAAAAATGTTAGACATTTAAGGAAATTTTTTTCTTCATCTTTTTCATATTAATACTTTGTTTCTTCATTTGTTTTTCTCTTATTCATTATTTTTATTCCGATTACATTTACTCATGCTGCCTATGGAAAATATCTTGGGCAAAAGCAGGGGTTTCAATAGAAGTTGAAAGCTGCCAATTTTTTGCCTTATATTTGTAAAGGAATCGCAGCCTAAAATTCCAGAGTTTCAAAAAGTTTATTTTAAACGTTTTATAATGCATAGCTGTTTTCTGTCTGAGATGATTCCTTCAATTAAGGATAGCATCTTCTTCCATTCCATACAGAGTGGTCTAAGCCTAGAAGACACTTTTTCCAATTCAGCATCAATGAAAGTGCTTGTCTGACACTGATTGAATCTTCTTCAAAGAGAACCATACATGTTCTGTCACTTTCCTCTCAAGCCCAATCGATCACAGGAGTGGTGATAATGTGCTAATAATGAAGTGAGAAAGGCACATGCCTGAATTTTGTCTAAACAAAAATCAAAAAGTGGTTTGTAACAAATTATCAGATTTCTATAATTATGCAGTATTATGGAGATGGCATTAAACAGAGACATTATAAGATTGGCTAGTGGATGCTTATTGATACAATATATGAACAATACCAGTGACGATGGACATGTCCAACTCTGTGCTTGCAGTTTGACCTATGTACAACAGATAAAAGCACATGATGAACATAAAATACTACATGAATACAACACATATAATGTAACAGATCTTAAACATTTATTGAAAGTCTACTTCCTGCAATTCTTTTCAAAATGATTTTTGTAATTTATTTATAATTTGAAGCATTTTCTGCACATATACAATATTATGAAGTTGGTCCCAAGTATCTTCTCCCTGGACTTTGCTCACACCGCAATACATCATTTTTTAAAGTTGATTATTTTTACTGCTGATTTTAGTTTGTGTATTATTATAAAACCCCAGGTTTGCTTAGTTTCCTCTTTATTCTATCACCTAGCAACATGCATTTTACCATGCTTCTTTTTTAACTTTTTTTTTCAATAGATTTGTTTTTATCAGCTAAGTAATTAAGAGATATTCATTTCATTAAAACCACTATGAACATACTGCAAAGGTTCCATATTAATATTGATATCAATATCAATCAACCTGAAGATTCTGTGTGATAAATTGTTTCCTTATTAACAGGATGGAACACATAAGATCATCAGGAAGAAAACCCCAGAGATGCAAATTATCAATATTAATTTTATATGAAATTCTATGATACAAAAAAATACTGTCAAAGAAATCTCACATTTATCCATAAAGGAAAGGCAGTCTAACTTGAGATGATACATCAATACCATTTCAGCTTATGGGGACCAAAGCCCCACCCCACCCTTAAGGCATCGCCACCACCCCCAGCCCCACCTCCTGCAAAGCCACTAGAGAGAGGTTTTGTCCTTTCCCTTGTTCCTGCTACTTTTTTCTTCATTTCTCCTGCTACTTTATTTCTTACTGAAACCTGTGCAAAAGGGGTTTAACCCGAGTGTAATCAATCATTACATAGCTCACCTTGATGAGTGTAATCAATCATTACATAGCTCACCTTGATGAAGCTTTTAGAAGGCTCCAGTAGCCATTGCAGAACATTAATTATCATGCAAAAAAAAATTATGACTAAAGTATTCATGACAATGAAATTCTGGCGCCTTTTTTAATTAAAGTTTTTTTGGCAATTTTTTCTCTTCACATTTAAATTTTTTAATCTAAAATTTAAAAACTGAACTTTTAATTGGCACCATATAGCCAGTATTGTGCTGACATACCATTAAACCTTGTATATACATACATACATACTGTTTAGAGCATAAAAACATAAAACAAGATAAAGAATATTTTTTCCTATATCAAAGTAAAGGTACTATAATGAGTTGATAACAAGAGTCCCTTGAATGGACTGATGCTCTACTGTCCAAATTTGTTTTCTCCAGGAATTCACAATAAGACCATTTCTTCTTTTTAACTGCTGAGTGTTGATACCATCTCTGATATTCTTGAGCAATAAGATTTTCAAATTAGCCACTGTGGCTGTCATACTGGACGTAAGATCAGCACTATTTTATTTATGACAAACTGGACAGCATTAGAAGACTTTTGGTGAAAACCCCATGTTGATATGACCATCCATTCAGGATAATTAGTCATTAGATTTTCAATACATTCATTGTGGCAGCCGTAACTGAAATCAGACTGGCACCATTTTCATTCAGGATCATCTATATATCATAATAAGTCTTCAGGTGAGAAACTCATATTGACATGACTTCAATTTAGGATTAGCAATAACAATATTTTAAAGATGGCTGCCACGGTGGCCATACTGGATGTCAGATTGGCACCATTTTCATTTAGTACCAACTAGACATTATAAGAAGTCTCCTGGTGAAAACCCAATGTTGATATGACTTTCCATCTAGGAGGAGTAGTGACAAGATTTTCAAGATGGCCACTGTGATGGCCATATTGGATATCAAATTGGCACAATTTTATTTATGACCAACAAAAACCTTAAGAAGTCTTCTGGTGAAAACCCCATGCCCTTGCTGATACGACTTTCCGTACTGGAGGAATAACAATAAAAAGATTTTCAAGATGGCTGCTGCAGTGTTCATACTGGTTGTCAGATCGGCACCATTTTCAATTAGGACCAACCAGACATTATAAGAAGTCTTTCAGTGAAAGCCCTATGTTGATATGACCATCCATTCAGGTGGAGTAGCAATAACAAAATTTTCAAGCTGGCCACTGTGGTATCCATACTGGATGTCCAGGTGGCACCATTTTCATTTAGGACCAACTAGACATCATAAGAAGTCTTCTGGTGAAACTCCATGCCAATAAGACTTTCTGTTCAGGAGTAGCGATAACAAGAATTTCAAGGTGGCTGCCATTGTAGCCACATGGAACATAAGATTGGCATAATTATTAGTTAGGACCAACTAGGTATCATAAAAAGTCTTTTAGTGAAAGCCCCATGCTGATATGACCATCCATTCAGGAGGATTAGCAATAAAAATATTTTAAAAAGGACTGCTGCAGTGGCCATACTGGATGTCTAAATGGAACAATTTTCATTTAGGACCAACTAGACATTATAAGAAGTCTTCTAGTGAAAACCCTATGTCAATATGACTTTCAATTCAGGAGAAGTGATAACAAGGTTTTCAAGATGATCATGGCCATTTTAGCTATCAGATTAAAACCATTTTCATTTATGGCCAACTAGATATCATAACAAGACTTTTAGCAAAAACCCCATGTTGATATGACTATCCATTCAGGAGAAGATGCGATAACAAGATATTCAAGATGGCTGCTGTGGTGGCCATATTGGATGTCTGAACAACAGCATTCAAATTAGGATCAACTATACATTGGCATGACTGTGTGTGTAAAGTTTTATGGCAATCCCCCAAGTAGTTTAGGAGTCATAGCAATAACAAACTTGTGCAAATGGATAGACAGACGTTGGAAGACAGACATTCGACATCGGACAACAGGCCATCCCATAAGCTCTTCTGGTCTATGACCAACAGATCTAAAAACCAGAGATTAATGTTGTTTTTGTATTATTTTTTTCTGAACTCATTGTCCCTAAAATCTGCTTAAGAAGCTATTCTCCATCCCTAGAAGCCAGATTTTTCTGGGTAAAATTCACAGGCTTTGGGTAGCCTTGGAGTGACAGCCAGAATTATAAGCACTGTTCATGCATCGGTAATAACCTTGATTACCCACTACAACTAGGTCTCACATGAAAAGCATACAACATAAAATCCACTCATCTTATTACTATACTCATTCACATGTATAGTACACAGTTGACCGGTTGAGGGTAACCTATCATGATATACAGAGATGCTGCCAGAAATTTTCTTAAGAGGGGGAGGTCCCCCACACCTACCATCAGAGGGGGGGGGGGGGGGATCATCGGTGTAGGGGGGTAAGGGTAAACTAAGCCGAATGGTAGATGATGGGTGACAACATTATTATAAGGTGTAGAAACACCTAATTTAAAACAAGCATTAATGATTTTGTATAACTTCTTTGACAATAAATGTATAAGGTAGCTGCATACCTAATTGTTGCTCAGCTGGTAAATATTCTTCTTTGTTTCTTATCACTGCCCTTCAAATATGGCTTTGCAAACTGAAAATAATTTACTGGACCACACACACATCTGTATAGTCATCAGTTTATTTATTGTTTCAGATGTTAGCCCACAGGCCTTTGAAACTCTATCACTGTAGTGGGAAAATGTCAGAATATCTTAGAGAAAAAAAATGGGGAAAAAATACTTAATCCGAATTATATATCTGTAGAGGATTGTATTTTGTTTTGTTCTCAGATATTCTGACATTTTCTTACTACAGTGATAGAGCTTTAAAGGTCTGTGGTTACCCTATTTCGCCGAGTAGTGTGAATTTTGCTTTGAGAACTGAATCACATTTCACAATCAGTTTTTTGTAAAGGCAAGAACTGCTGCAATTATGACCAGTCTGAATAGATTCGGGAACTGGTTTTCAGGTATCCAAAACAGAATTTTCCACAATTCAGGCATGTTGTTCCTTGGATATTTCTGTTGATGTATTAGAATTTCTGCACGGCCTAAACCGTAGTAAACGACATCAGGCCGGTTATTTCTGTATCACAGCTTTCTGCGCTATGTTCAGTTGGCAACAAACCGTCAGATATTTGATCCTCCCTAGTTTCGTCCTTAATAGATGATCTTTCCATCTCGCTGAGTTTCCTAAAGAAATCTGTTATATTTTGTTTCAACATAACACACTACTGTCGCGCTTTAGACATTTCAATCGATGGATCAATTTACTACACTGCCCCAGGAAACAATTCAATCGGAATACCTCCATAGTTTCTGCAATACTCCAACAGATCTCCATCATAAAGGTGCTTGTATTCAAACAATATTCTCCATAGATATAGAATTAATTGAGATCATGGAGAAAAGTCAAAAAAGACGATCTGATCAACCTAATTAAAAAAACAAAAAATAAAAAAGTCGCGCATTGGGTACGAGAAATCGCGGGAAGCACAGATAACTTGCGCGAGCTTTCCCCCATTGGCTTTTAAAAGTTGCGTTACTATCATTTTTGCGAGAAACCCGCGATCCCGCGACCTGGCAGCATCTCTGGATATATGATGTATAGTCATTATATGGAAAGTTTACCACTGAATAAATATATTTTTAATCTTACTGTAATTAACCCAAATAGTTGGACCCTCAAATTATCTAGATTACATATTTTCAGAATTTGTAATAATTTCAAATAGTACACAAAACTTCCAGACACTAAGCACATTTTTTAAAAAAAGCTGAAGAAAAATAACAAATTCACTGATTAAATGAAGGTGTTGTCAATAGGCAGCAATAAAATCAACTCACATGCCCCACAACTTGCGATCAAGCAGTTGCCTAAATGAAGCAAGCTGTGAGCTTGTTAAATGTAATGAAAACGGAAAAAGAATCTTTCATCTTGAGACTGCCAGTGGAATTAATGAATCACTTTGATAACTGTAAAATCAATGGTCATCAGTGTTACATATTTACCATTGGAGTATATAGCGGGAGACAAAGCGGTTATGCACACCAATTCTATTCTTACTAAACTGGATTAACTTGTGTGATATAAAGTGTTTCAATATGTACACAGGTTATTATCTTTGTTTTCCCTTTTCCAGTAAACTAAACTGGGTTTCCATTTGTTTCTGATTAAGTGCTCAACATCTCTGACAGGCAAGTCTTACAAGTTCTTTAAGTTTCATCTTTATTCAATGGCATATTTCCCCTTGGTAACCTCATATGGATGGAATCAGTTCAAATAAAGGTATTCAACAATTAAATTCCTGAACCAGTGATTAGGCTCCATTACATATTTAGGGCAATGATCGCCATATCTGGAATTGTAGAGTTGAGATTGCTTCAAGCATTTTTAAAGGCAAATTTGAATTATCTTTCAGATTTTATGAGGTAAAATAATATGAATAGATGTATATTATTTCGGTGATACATTCTGTTGTCAAAGACAATCTTTACATTATGAAACAATATCAATGTTAGTACTGGGTCACATTCATAGACAAAGTTTCCACTAAGACTTACCACCAATGGCAGTACATGTACACAATGAACAGACTGTCATAGTTGTACAAACAAAATGAAACACAAACACCAGAAATGCAACCTGAATTCTTTGTTTGTAAAAGAACATTGAAACATGATCATGCAAGTGTTCTTTATTGGCTAGCAAGGATATAATGGAGCCTGGTTTACCTACATAGATGTCATACTTGCAGAGCTCATTAATACACAATTGTGACAATAAAGATATTAATTTTCCAGACAATATTCAGGAAAATTTGTAACTTTTATTAGTACACAAATTATCTGGACAGAGAGGACAGTAATTATTTTTTAGTGTCCAGATATTTGGGTCAACAATGATGGTACTTCCAACTGCACTGGTCAGGAAGGGTTTTCTGATTAGGCTTGGATGTATAGAGCATGAGAGACTATATGTGGTCATAAACACAAATACTTAATCCATGTTAGTAATGTATCAAATGTAGGTCACAGTGACCTTCTTTGGTTGTATGGGTGTAATATTAACAGGAATGCATCCACTTATCAGATTTCAAAACCCATTTTTCTTTGAGCTACAATGAACCTGACCTCTGATCTTTTGAACCCAAAATCAATAGGATACTTCCATACCTTAAGTGCAAGCCCTCCATAAACTTTGGAAATGTACATGGTCTTGAGCTAAAGTTATTATACAAAAACAAGATTTCTTCTTTCAGGTTATGCTCCAGTTTCAATTTTTTTTTATGTCATCTGCATGATGTTCAAATCTTTGTGGTGAAAACTGCCCAATACTGGAACCTGTTGCATCAATTATGTTCCAAACTAAAACATGTTATCCGTCCAGCTTATGGTTTTATTGTATTTTTAAACCAGACTTATTATGTAACCATATATTATTATGTAACCATATAAATCCAGCTTGTGAACTCGCAAAAATGCTTCAAAAATAGCCAACATTTTGTATTTTTGATCTATCCCTGTTCTGGTAAACAAATTTTCCTACAACTACACTCATATGGAGATTTAAGTACCTCAATTTGCCTTTCTCTATACAAAATGTAAAGAAAATCTGACCGGCTGAACTTTGTTGATTTCATATTAAACATTTGATAATGGCAAAGGTATTAAAGTATATTAGGATAAGGATGGATACAGAAGAGCAGATATACCTGAAAAAATTTGGTCTGGTACCTAGTAAAGGCACAGCCAATCCTTAAGTCCAGTTCTTGTCTAGCATCCACGGCCAATGCCTCATTCTTGTTTGGGGTTATCAGAGTCTGCATGGCTCGTCTGATATCAGTGTCAGTTATAGCACTAAAACGGGAACGCCAGATGGTCTGACAAAAAAGTGAACATATTGGAACCATCATCTTTCAACATCAAAATGATAAAATGTTACTGTAGTATAATTTATTTTCATGGGTCTCTATTGTTATGGTTTTGTAAAAAAGGACATTTTTATGGGTACTTAAATTCGAGGTTTTGCATGTCAAAGTTTTCATATTTGTAGGTACTAAATATAGTGGATTAACATCTACAAATGCCCCAAATAGAAAATACAAAAGAACAAAAACATGCCGATAACAAACGACAGTCTCTTCAGTGGTTAAATCAATACTACCACCTGTATGAACATGAATCAAACACCTGTCATGAATAATCACTTATACTCAACATCAATGGGGACTGATGCAGCCAGCAACACTAAATTCATCGGTTATTAAAGTACATGTGTATCTATGGTCTCTTTCTTAAAACACTGTCCATAAAGCCATCAATTACTTTCTGTTGATCATGGCGTTAACACTGTCCATAAAGCTGAACCATCAATTACTTGCTGTTGATCATGGCATTAACACTGTCCATAAATCTGAACCATCAATTACTTTCTGTTGATCATGGCGTTAACACTGTCCATAAAGCTGAACCATCAATTACTTTCTGTTGATCATGGCGTTAACACTGTCCATAAAGCTGAACCATCAATTACTTTCTGTTGATCATGGCATTAACACTGTCCATAAAGCTGAACCATCAATTACCTTCTGTTGATCATGGCGTTAACACTGTCCATAAAGCTGAACCATCAGTTACTTTCTGTTGATCATGGCGTTAACACAGTGGCTTAAAATTAGTTAAATTCTGCTTATTTCCCTGGTGGTTCAGATAATGTCATCATTCCACATGTGAACCAAACATGTGACCAGCTGCCCCTTGCACAATACAATTAGCAAGCAGTGTCAACATTTGATGTGTTCCGAGCCAATCAATGTGTGAAGATGCTAACTAAATTAAAAAACAATGGAATCACTCCTTTGTTTGAGCCTGCCTCATGTACAAATGAACTTCAACCACAAGACTTTACGTAAAACTTTGTCAATCAAGTCAATTCATGCTGAATGGAAAATTGCAGCTCACACAAAAATGTGTGAAAGGTCGGACCTAATTATCCGTGGCCTTGAGAATGCTGGACTTGTTTAATTTAATCAGGATTATTTACCCGACAAACATTTGTGTGTACCAGCAGACTTGACTGGCATGATGTTGATTCTGGGGCTTTGTCCACAAATCAGTGAAGTGTGAGCTTCAACACTCTACAGAAATTAGTGTATATACCTAGTGTTTCATTAGTAATTGTGCTTCAAGCAATAGTTCTAGTATTTTATGGTCATGTTGTTCATTGGAATTAAGCATCTATGGATAAAATGAGACAGGGTTTCACGAGGATTGAAATGTTTCAACAACAGTTTCACTTGAATGAAGAATCGATTTAAATAAGTATTAAATCTAATTTTCATATACTATTATCATTATTATTCTCTCTTTCCTTTTCAGTAATACTAGTGTTTGAATACCTTATGCTATTTCTCATTTCTTTCTATTCTCATGTTATTGTGCGGAAACCATTTCTCTCATTTCAGTTATGATGACCTTGACCTTTAATCCTTTCTACTCCAAAATCAATAGGGTTCTTCCCCGCCCCAAATGCAATTCATCCACAAAGTTTGGAAACTGTAGATAATGGAGAAGTTAAGTCACTGTGCAGAAACCATTTTTCTTCTTTCAGTCACAGTGAACTTGACCTTTGACCTTTTGAGCCCGAAAATCTGCCGGGTTTTTCCTTACCCCAAGTGCAAGCCATTAACAAAGTTTGATAACTGTAGATGGTGGAGAACTTGAGTTATTGTTCAGAAAGTATTTTTCTTCTTTCTGCATTATTATTGTTTGGAAACCATTTTTCTTCTTTCAGTTACAATGACCTTGACCTTTGACCATTTCAAATTATTGTGCAGAAACCATTTTTCTTCTTTCAGTCACAGTGACTCTGACCTTTGAGCCTTTGAGACCAAAATCAATAGGGTTCCTCCTTACCCCAAGTGGAAGCCATCCACAAAGTTTTGGTAACTGTACATGGTGGAAAACTTGAATTATTGTGTAGAAACCAAACTGGTAACAGACAAATCGACAGACATCATAACATAATATGCTCCACCTTATGGGGAGCCACAGTATCTCAGCTGGTAGTGTCAGACTCATAGTCCAAGGGTTGTGGGTTTGATACCTGCCCAGGCCAACCTGGTATGTCCTCGGGAAAGGCACTTAGCTCCCATTTCCTCGGCATGATATAGCCAATTATGTGCTAAATGTGCCATTAAAACCGACAAAACAAAATCCACATTATGGCAGGAGTGTAAAAATAGGTTTTCAATATAGTTGCTATGGATGCCCCATTGTTACTAGGGGAAACAATTCAAACATAATTTTGGCAGAGCATGCCATCAGGAACATTACTTCAAAGTTTGATATAAACTGCCGCAGTGGTTTTTGAGAGAAGTAAAAGAATAGCAAATGTGGATGGATGACCGACAGATGAAGGATGCGGGGCCAATGCCATTAGCTCACATGAACTTTGGCCAGGTGAACTAAAGAGAGACAAAAACTGCTTAGATGGCACCAAATTCAAATCATCTATTTATGCCTGTAAACATGCTTACTAAATTTCATTTACTTAGATCAAGTCATTCTGGCATTATCATGCAAACAAGGTTTTAAAAAATTACTGACAATATTTTTTTACTATAAAATTTTCATTTGTAAGTCCAAAAAGTCTCAAAAGCTTGTGAAATGGAAATTTAATAATATCATCTATATATTAATAGAAAATGAATTCAATTTCACTTGTCTATGTCAAGTGATTTTTGTGTAATCATGTGGTTTTTGTGTAATCTAGTGGTTTTTGTGTAATCAAGTGGTTCTTGTGCAATCTAGTGGTTTTTGTGCAATCAAGTGGTTTTGGTGTAATCATGCTAATAAGCTAATCACCCCACTGCAAATTTAACCTCTCGATGTCCTCTGGAAAGAAGATGCTCCAAATGTTAATTATCAACTTAGGTGTAATATTGAACTATTATTGAAAAAGACCAAACTCGGTCTACAAATGAATCATGAGGAAACTGACCAAACTGTTCAAAATATGTTGGTTACCTGCAGACTGGGCCACTCACCTGTCCTGAACTCTTGTTCATTCCTGACTTGACACAATCAATCACCTCAAAACAGATGTTCTCCCCTTCTTTGTCACAGTCCAGCCAGAGAACCAAGTAATCTACACCTTGTGCCTGTGAGACAAACATTATGTAACAATATTATTATACACATTCTCAAGGTCCCAATGACATAACTTTAGAATAAATGAACTTATATTTAGTAGTAACCTGTCTTAGAAGGACACTTTTGAACATCACAGAGGTAGCTACTTAATTACTGGTTATTGGTATACTGTCTTAAATAGGCACATTTTCATTACAATTTCAATTAATTTTGATTATTTTGAGAGAAAAAATTAAATTGTGTATATTTCTATATATTATGCATTTTAAGAGGGACAGAGTAATACCTACAACATGTTTTTATACCTAAAAGTATTTTACATTCTAAAGAAAAACACACAGATATCACACTCCCATTTAAATACTCTTATTCCAATACTAATACATACTAGGGACTTTGTTAGTCATATAAGAGTTGAAGCAAAATGTAAAAAGTTGGGATGTCTAATCGAACACAAAAATCTGTATCAATTATCAACCTCATTATATTGATAAATATCCACTTTTCAAATCATTTTTCATTGAGTATGGAAAGAGGATTCCAAGGAGTGTGAAAGTAATTGTGTTTATGGGCCTGCACAGTGCATCACACCAATCCTACAATGCACTACATGAACCTTTTATCTTACACTACAGGAGCTTGGCTTAATCATAACATGTTTAAATACAAATTCCTAAGATGATTTTTTTCATTGCCGTATTATTCAATGGTAAGAAGGACAAGGTTGGCTAGTCGCCATCTTTGTTTGTCTATGGGAGAATCAAACAGACAACTCTCAACCACAAGAAATCTTCACACAAATTTCTCTGAAATGGACCCAACTACTGCACTTTTTTAAATAATTTATGTGCATAGACAGTGGAATGGAAATTTAGCACCAGGTCAGAATGAAATCCCCTGCATTCTTGGGTCAAAATCAGTTACTAATTACTTTTGTCATGTCAAGCTACCATGGTTGAAATAAGGAAGACTACAGTTCTAAATTCAACGTAAAAGATTAATTTTCTTGGAATCAAAATGTCTTTCTACACCTGTAGGACTTTTACACTGGGAGTCCTGGACCCTCAGTCTCCAGAAATTGAAGGTCCTGTTTGGAAAACTGAGGGTCCAGGACTCCCAATGTAAAACGGAGTCAATTTGCGGGTAATAAATCACTACACTGAAGCAGTACTATACCTCCTCCTTCACTCCTGCACTTATTAGATATGAAAATTCTTTATTTCTCATGTAATTACTTTTCTTGCCAACTAGGGCTTTTTGCTTGTAACCTATTGGGAAAAATGTTGATCCACTGAATTCACAATGTCTAAAACTGAGGCTCCTGGGCTATTTATTGTGAGTCAACAGGATGCACAGTCTGTGAAAAGGAAATTTTGTAGTATATTATGTTTCTCTGAAAATACTTACCCAATCACATTAACATTAGGATATGACTTTTTGCTACTTCCGGAATCCAGTCCTCCTTTATACGGTACATAAAACGTCTGTCTGTATCTCCTATAGACAAAGGGAAGCAACTCTTAAATATCAGCTCCTCATATCCCACTAGGTGGCGACCTGTAACCTTTTCTCTGAGAGGTCATAGTACGCAGACATAATAACTCCCTTTAATCAAGCGGAGAATGCTTGTGGGGTTATATCTTGCTTTCCAGCCTTGAATGGTAGGAAAAGCCTCTGGCGTCCGGCCCAGGTGTTCTCCGTGCATTTCAGGTAGAATCTGAGAGCACATACTAGGTTCTGCAACTTCGCCTCTCTTGAGGGATCGATCGAGAATAGGGGTTTAATTGTTATTTTTTGGTTTCCAGTGGACAGCAGCCTGTTCTTTGCAATGAAACCAGGCTGTGTTATTAGAACAACTGAACCATCGAAACTAAACTGCAGGTAGTTCGGATCAATGGATTGGGCATGCAGCTCAATCACTCTGGAGGTAGAAGCTAAGGCTATCAGGAAGCAGATAACTGCTTCAGTGGGTTGGTAGACAGGGGCTCAAACTTAGATGGGCTGATCCACATCAAGACCCAGGAGAGATTCCACATTACGAACATGGTAAGAAAGCATGGTCTGGATATGTTTTTTCCTGCCCAAAGCTTCTGTCAACAGGCACTGACTTGCTGATCCTACTGTCATCTGGAAACCCAGAATTGCTAAAATATCACTAAATTCTCGTAAATGTAGTATACACTACATGGAACTATGATTAGACTTGCTACACCACCAAAAAATAATAACGGAAAAAATAATAATGGATGGTTGATAATATGTGTAAATTCCAGTGGATGTACCTGGAGGCCTGTTGACTGTCAAAAGCAAAAGTTTAAACTGGCTACATCCAGGTTACGGGTCGCTACCAAGTGGGATATGGGGAGCTAATCTGTAGGAGTTGCTTCCTTTTGTCTATATGAGATTTAGACAAAACGACATTTTTACGTCTATAGATGGGATGGATTCTGGAGGTAGCAGAAAGTCATTCATTATTGTTAATGTGATCCGGTAATGTATTTGATGGAGAAATTGGGGGTCCAAGACAAGGATCTGAAGGTCCAGGATGTGCTAGAGGCACTCTGAGAGATCTGTTCCTAAAAACATCGATTACCTGACTTTTGTATTGATAGTCATTTTTAACACTAATTTTTTGATTAACCAATTATTTGATTAATCATGCCACCTCTAGTAAAAGATGCTGAATACCCATTAGATTTCATATTACTGGGTCTAAATACTTAATAAACAGAAGTCTATTTTGTCTTCATTGAACAGCTCTTGTGATATTTAATTAAACAAATGCATATAATAGTTTCATTTTCTTTTTAAGTATAAATATATGGACTGGAACTTAACTATCATGAACATACAATATATCATTTAGAGCTACACCAAATGCTGAAATAAAACAAGAACAATTAGATAAAAATGTAGTGATTCAAAATTTCTAAAAAAATTCCAAAAGCTTCCAAATTTATCTACATGTCTATTTTTTAATTCAGTTTTAAAAGAATTTAAAATTATTCAAGCTGAAAGTATATGACAGCGTTTCCGTTAATTGACATCCCTGCATATTATACGCCCAACTTCTTCTCCAAGATGTCTAGAATTCCACCACTGGACTGCCACGGGACTTTCTTCTATGTATATGCCCAAATAATAAACCTGTAATTCCAACCATTCTGAAAAGCAACTTATCTCTACCACCAGGGCAAATTAATTTGTGCCCAATAACTCATTTACAATGCTCAATAAAGAAAACAATGCCAATTCACGTGTAATTTCTTGCCTAGCCAACATTACCATTTCAACCTAGTGTGGACACTGATATGAGCCCAAGGTGTTAGACATTCAATTATCATATATACTCGCATATAATCCTGGTCCAAATGCAAACAACACAGACCCAGATCTGCCATCACATAATGCGCTGGCAGATCAGGGTCTATGTCGTTTGTTCTACTGATCAGTCCTTACAAACTGCATTGACCCAGATCTGCTGGCGCATTATGCGACAGCACATCTGGGTCTATGCAGTTTGCAGCTGGTGTCAGCTTATACGCGATTAAAAACGGTAGGCATATCTCAGCAAACTGTCTGTAAAAATTGTGTCCTGTACAAGCCAGCCTATATAATGAGGTGGATCTTAAATGTACATGGTTGTCTTGGTAAATTGTAAGAAACTTTTATAACTGCAGAGACATATAATGAAAGAAAAAAAAAATATATATATATATATATATATATATATATATATATATATATATATATATATATATATATATATATATATATATATATATATTTTATGCTAGCCTGTGAATTACTGGATTTTCCGAGTGAAATAATTGTGATATTTCACTGCAGTGAAAAAATATGATATTTTTTCACTGGCCGTCAATAGAGATTGATAACATTATGAGTAAGAAATTTCAATCCTTTTGTAAGACGCTTACGTGGTATAAAAGTTAGGGTGGCCGCTTTGCAGCCAGGCGAACCAGGTTCAAGTCCAGCAATGGACAAATATTTTGTTTCCTCATTTTCTTTGTATCTGCTGTTTTACTTTGAATTGGGAAGGAGCATTATGTAACTACTGATACTTACTGATATCTTATGTGCAAATAAATATACACAAAACAGCAGAACATAAACGGTAAACCACTGACATTATCACTCAGGATGTAGCAAGACATCAGCTACTTCAGTGTGTTATACAAATTACTAGACAATACACTTGAGCATAAAATAAAAAGAATATTTCCTTGCTCCGAGTGAATAATGGATATATTTCATCGAGTGGGTGAAAAACTTAGGTATACTGAGTTTTTCACACACTCAATGAAATATATCCGTTATTCACTCATTTCAAGCAAATATTCTCTCTATATTCATAACTATAAACAATGTGTATATGGTAATGATGATGGCCTTCATTAATTAGGAGCTTTATTAGGTATCTTGTTTTCTTCAATTAGCAGATTCATGAACTGTACAACTCTTTCAGACATCGGTAAAGTACATTACACCAGTATCACCATATATGTTCAATGTATGAATGTAAATAAAGTGCTATTCTAAATCTGAGACTTACGGTACATACACGTTTTATCTACTGTCCTGTCCAAATAAGCCTTAATCATAGAAAGTGGATACAATTATTAAATGCTTCGCAATTAATATCTGGTGTGGTGCTCTGTTAAGGATAAGTCTTTTTTCCTCAAAAGCTTACTCAATATTGCAAAAATATATACAAAATATCAAACGGACAAGATTTTGGGGGGTTAGAAATATCTTTTTTTAAAAAACTTTGCCACCTAATATCTTTCTTTACATAAAAATGACAAACATTTTATTAAATTTATACTTGTTTTCTGGTAAGTGTAATGATGGGACTTCCAGGCTTCAATATTGGAAGTCCTGGACTTCCCAAAAATTGACAAATTAATGGAACCCCTGATATGATCATGAAAATATAATAATGTAATAAAAAAGAAATCTTGACTACAGTGTACTTTTGATTCTAACCGACTAAATTATAACTAGATGTAATTCAAAAATGTCTGATTACAACTACTTGTGATTACTTAGAAAATTAGTAATCAATTACAGATAATTACAATTACTGATTATAATTACCTCAGGTAATCTAAGTCATTTGCAGTTCTGCCAGAAAACTTAAGGGCTACTGGTAATGCGAATAGGCTTAACAGGGTGGGTGGGTGTGGAATAACCAAATATCACTTATGTATGCAATAAGTGAAAAGTTATAAATTATTAACTTAAAAAAACTGTAATTTAAATGTGCAGGTACAATCTGTTTTGCAGAAAAGATATTTATAAGAGCTAAAAAATACACTTTGATACTGTATTTTATGCGCAATAGATCACAGCAATGAGATAGTATCGAGCTATTGCATTGTAATTATTGTGTTGCATGAAGACTAAGCAAGATGCAAAGAGCGTTACATTTTTCATATACACTGAGGCTTGCATACAATGCATGTGGCAAATGTCACAATGCCATGTAATGGCGGCTGCCATATTGGTCTTCTCCCAGTCAATTTGGTCCCATGATTCACAGTCATATTTTACACATATCTGTAACTCGATGCTTATCAAACTTTCCATATTGAAAGTACAGTTGTGGACGGTACTGTTAATAGTGAAGAAAATTCCTAAACAATCCTGAAATACATCCAATGAAATGACTTATTTGCGTGTTTACATTTACTTCTTTTCCCCTCTTCTTTCACCACATGTGATTTAGTAAATATTACTCTGCTAAAGTTTATATCTTCGCGTATTATCAGTCCTTCATTCTTAATACCCATGTAAAGACAATGAAAAGTATTTAACATTAGCTAATTATCCTAAATAAACCTTATATGTATGCATAAATGGGATATATATTAAATTTGCTTATAAGTATGAGAACTACTGTAGTTGTTTGTATGTGTTTCCGCTAGTGTGTGAGAAGGCACTTCACCTAAAACCAGTGTGTAGTTCAATGTAAGAAAAAGACAAATTTTAACAAAATTACAAACTGATCAGGTAAGATATATGAGCAGTTGCATGCGTTAGAAGAAGGTACTTCATTCAATTCTGCTGAATGTTACAATTGTCAATAATTGTGAATTTTAAACAAAGTATATCGCAACATGCTTATTGACGGTGAATATGACATGTATACATGTATATATCCATGTGCTTTTCTACAGTGGATTCTACGGCGTGTCAAATAAGCCATGCATAATTATAGAATGACGTGAATGGAGAATATGAAAATTGTGTCATTAATATTATTACCAAAATACATGTACAATTGTGTCATTCTCTTCATCATAAAATGCTGCTTAAGGCTAGTGCAGGCCTCCTGACTTTTTTTTTAGGAACTACTGTCAAGGTTGTTCAGGACTGACAAAACTCCATTTTATTTGCAAACAATATGCTCAGGAAAACAGCTCATGTTCAATTTCTGCAAGCTTTATACAAAGTCCACTTTTCCTTGCCACTAAATGGATTATTCATAAGTTTTAGTGACATTTCTTTTTCACTGCATACAGCCTCCATATTGCTGTACACTGCATCAAAATCTGTGGACAAAAAGGTATGGAATTGTTTTTATTACAAGTTATTCTTTCACACACCCACAGCTAAATGTTACAGGATACTTAACTGAAAGAAATAAAAACCTTTTTCAACTATAATACAATTCTTTCCTAATGTTATAAAATCAACCCTTTGTCATACATTAGAACACAATTTTCTAACACTAGACAATGCTTGCACACACACACACATATATATATATATATGTCTACCAGCATTGCCATACAAATGTAATAACTGAAACAATTAGAAAAAATTACCTCCTTTTGTAAAAAGTTGGGCATTCTCAATTTTTCTGTTGCTTCTTTCTTCTGAGTTGGGGCATGGAACAGTTCAACCTGATAATATAATTTTGGAACAAATAAATATCATCTGAAAGTTTGAGAACTTTTTATAGTTTCATCATGACAACATTTACATTCAGACTCATTTACAAACAACTCATTGCATAAGTGGGGGATTTTCAATGTATTGGCCAGGGAAAAGGCAGGTTTTATATGAGAGCAGTATTTATGAATAGGCTCATTTATAGTATGTTGCAACAAACATGTGTGCGATAAATAACGTTTGATGAATAAAAATAAAACTTACCATATATACTCGAGTATAAGTCCAATCCAAATGCAAACAACATAGACCCTGATCTGCCATTGCATAATGCGCCGGCAGATCAGGGTCAATGTTGTTTGTTCTACTGATTAGTCCTTACAAAGTGCATAGTGTTATGTATGATGTTTATATAATATTATAAATATTTTAGGAAATTATAAATGTTTCTTCACTTTAATATTTGCTTAAATCTTAATGTTATCAGGAAAAACATGTTTAACTAGTGTCCTTGAATTAGGTTGTTTTGATCAATATGTTTTCTCAATTTGAAGGTCAAGGTTGAATTTTGTTTACAGTTAAAATTCCATTAAGATGACTCATGTTCTAGAACATTCTGTCATGTGACCAATCTTTATATATACCATGTTTGGTGGACATTTATTCAGTTTTGACATTACCATCAGTCTTGTAAAGAGCTATTACAGTTGTGAAAATTCATTCCAAATTCTAAGAGAGGAATTATTTTAAATATTCATTGGATTATAACAGTGCTCATAAACTTTTGGATTTTGGATTTTTAATTGATGATTTTGGAATTTAAGTGAACTTATTCAGATATTTTGGAATACTTCATTTTGACATCAGCACATCAAGATTTCTAGTACATCAGGACTTTGGAGACCATTAGCACATCATAACATTCAAGGACACAACCGTGAATTTGGAACATTCTATATTTAGGACTTGTGATTAGAACAATCATTCTTATTGGATTATTAGGATTTCAAAACACATTACTGTGACTTTTTGATTTTTCATTTTAATTATCTAGTAATAAATTGCTTGTTGATTTTTTACTTGATTTGTTGGTTTCACTTTCTTTCTGTTACATTTTTCTTAGACCACAGAGTCGTAACAATAGGCCCTGATCTGCCGACGCATTATGCGATGGCAGATCTGGGTCTATGCAGTTTGCAGTTGGTATTAGCTTATACGCGAGTATATACGGTATGTGTATCAATACTTTACAGTATCATCCTATCCATGTATATACCAATATAAAGCACTCTACTTAAAAACAAATATTAAATATGCAATCACTGAATTTTCAATATTTCTCATTTAATATGCATGGATTTAAGATGGTAACTGTACCATTGAAGCACCAGCTTTAAACCTATGCTTACACCACCACCACCCCTCTTTGTAGAGCCTAGGGCATGTGCACACATCATTTCCTTTCGTTAACTGACATGTGGAGCTATTGCATATGTTACATAGCATGATGGCACTCTGTGGATGCTGACTGACCATCATGCGATAGCATGGTTTCACTGTATATATTTCAGCTAATTTATTTGGGGTGTTTGGCCCATCAATAATGGTAATGGTGAGTGAAAGCAGTTATTGTGACTTGGCTATGTGAAAGCCATGTTCAGCTTGTGTAGTCTGATGGGTCAACATTTTGACAACATGCTCCAGCCTTTGTCTGCATGGAAGTGTGTGTCCAGCATTATTATCTGGCAAACAAGAAGGAATGAAACGTTTGAATAATTCCTTGATTATCTGCCTTATAGAAGTGCAATAGGGCATTTCATGTAATGTGAACAGCACAATTTGATTTTTCATTTCTGTTATATTAACAGTGTACTATCATAACCACAGATTTATTATATGAACAACATAATACTTTAGTCTTGTGTTTGTTATACAAACAGCATGATTTCACAAATTCATTCCTGTTATGTCATATTTTCTATATGAATATTCTTATAGATAAGTGTCAGAAATTGCTAAAGATAAAGTAGATTTGTATTCATCATTTTCAATTTTATGTTTGCTAATAATTTTTTAAAAATTGAATATAACTGGTCTTCATCTTTTTACTGATCCAGTCCATGCTCAATCTAGTTTGTGACAATGGTGTCAGAAGTTGGATTGGATTAGTCAGAGAGATTATATGGAAATATCTAAGTTTTGAATTGTGTACCAATGGTTGTCCAGTTTGCTTCAGATAATCATGGTGACCTTCCTTGCATGGAAAAACAGGGTAAACTGTGTTTTTTAATGTACCTTGTGGGACTAATGATAAAGATATGACAGCATGCTTAATACTCCAGTAGTCAAATATTGGGCCGAGATTCTACAGGTCAATTTTCCCCTTACTTGTATGATTTTTCTCTCTACCAATGTTGTTTTATGCCATAAGTAAGACATGCTTGGACATTTGTATATCTGTTTTAACTTGGAGTAAAGTGTACTTGAGTTTGCAGATTGTAGTCATGACATCAGTTAAAGAGCTCATAGAGTTTGGGAAACAGTTTTGGGAATGAGCAGGAATCCCTTAGAAATTGTTCTGGAGAAGGCCCGGGGGAGGGAACAAAGATTAATGGAGAGGAAGCTAGGAAGGAAAGGTTAGATTAGAGACACAGGTGTCAAAGGAAAGACTAGAATTAGAAATATGGGTGTCAAAGGAAAGATTAGAATTTGAGAGACAGGTGTCAAAGGAAAGATTAGATACAGAGATGAGTGTTAAAGGAAAGATTAGAATAGCGAGACTGGACTCCAAGGATAGATTAGAATTAGAGAAATAGATGTCAAAGGAAAGACTAGAATTAGAGATTAGGGTGTCAAAAGAAGGATTTAAATCTGAGAGATGGGTGTCAAAGGAAAGATTAGGATAAGGGAGACAGGTGTCAAATTCAAATATTAGAAATAGTGAGGCAGGCAGAAAAGGGAAGGAGGGAATTTGAGGAAAGAAAAGATATAATTGGAAAAGCAAGCAGAAACAGAAAGGACAGAATGGAAAAAGAAGCAGAGAGGGAAAAGGCAGAATTTGATTAAAGGAAAATGGAGAGAGAAACAGGCTGCAAGAGAAACAGGCTAAGTTAGAAACAACAGAATTAGAGAAACAGGCAAAGTTAGGAGCTGAAATGGAAAGAACAGAATTAGTGGACAGAAAATAGGAGATGGAGTACAGACAGGGAATAGAGTTGTTGGAGGCTAGGAAAGGGATTGAACATACCTCTGACAAACGAAGGGAGTCAAGGTAACTCAGTTGGTAGAGCACTGGACTCATGATCCAAGGGTCATGGGTTTGATACCCTCCCAGGTCAGCCTGAGTGTGTCCTTGGGAAAGACACTTGGCTCCATTTCCTCAGCATGATATAGCCAATAATGTGCTAAATGTGCCATATAAACCCACAAAAACAAAAACGAAGATAACCAAAGCACCCTAACCCCTCCACCTTTTATGAAGACAAAGATAACATGGATAGCTGTCTGTAGAGATTTGAGAGGTACACCACTGAGCAGAAATGGAGAAGAGATGACTGGTTGCTGCACTTTATCACAATACTCAAAGGTAAAGAGTGAGATGTATATTTACATTTTCCCCATGACTTATGCATTGGACTTTGATCAATTAAAGAATGCACTTTTAAATAGGTTTGAGCTGACTGAGCAATGCTTCAGAAAGAAGTTAAAGTACAGTCAACAAGAGAAAGGGGAAACATTTTTTCAAAGTTTAAGTTGGTCATGAAATTATTTTCAGTGATGGCTATATGGTGGGAAGGCTAATAAATCATTTGAGGGGTTAACATATTATTTGCTAAAAGATGAATTGTTCATGAAATGCAGCAAGGGACAATACTTGTTCTTGAGAGAAAAAACCTTTGTAAATGTGGGTGCATGACAATGCAAGCTGATCACTTTGCAGAAGCCAAGAGGGTATTCAAAACATGATTTAAAAGATAACAAACAGGGTAAGCAGTTTAAAGAGCAGGGACCCAGAGCAGAAGCCACCACTGGAAGCATCAGTACTAGCATAAAACAAACAAAACAAGGTAGGCATAGCAATAAGGGGCCATATTTTGTCTGTCTGAAACATAAAGGAACTTTTCAGAAGGCACTAGTTGCTGTCAAAACTAGAAGGTGGTCCAATGTAAATAAATAAATAAAAAAGATGGTTTGTCACTTGATAATAAGGGAACAAGTAACATCAAAACAGCAGACAAGACCAGGGCACATGCACATATTGATTGAGGTGTGATACAGTTGGTCTTTTCCCTGAGGTGAAGGTACCAACAGCCAAAGGTACTGCTAACAGACAAGATATTATGGTTTTGCGCTACACTGGATATACCCCGAGTAGTGGTAAGGTGGAGACTCATGAGAAATGACCAAATGCTTGACTGGAAATCTCCTAGTATATTACTGGATCCAACACTTGTTTGTGTTCCCATTACCAAGATTGATATCAAAAGCAGAGGGTGATCCAAAGTAAATAAACAAGATGGTTTGTAACTTTTTAATGAGGGAATGAGTAAGATCAAACTGGTAGAAGAAACTGTGGCATGTGTGCATGCACAGATTGATCGAGGTGTGATATAGTCAATCAGCACAAGTCTTGTCTCACGAGTCAAGGGTAACAACAAACAGCCAAACGTACCCCTAAAGGCCAAGATACCCCTAAAGGGCAAGGTATCCCTAAAGGGCAAGATATTACAGTTTTGCATGATACCAGATATACCAGAGTAGTGGTATGGTGGAGTTTCATGAGAGAAAAACCAAATGCATGCTGGGAAATGCCCATGCCTATTACTAATTACACATACCTGGGAACAGCACGTTACTACGCACAGCTAAGCAGTGTGGCCAACCAAGTGCGGCATTGCCTATTTGAACTCGAAATATTTAGGGCACCCGATAATTGGGTCACATCATTTAAAACCATGCCTGGACAAAATTCAAGCAATTGGTGATGCCACAAGGCCTTAATCTAAGAAGCAGGTCGAATCAATTGGGATTAGCTGGGTCCTATAAGAAGTTTGTTCCCAATTTTGACATCATAGCTATCCCGTTAACAGATCTGACAAGAAAGGGGCAACCCAATAAAGTGACATGGAGTCCATGTTAAGAAAGGGCTTTTAATTCCCTTAAAGAATACAACTCCCTCAAAGGAACTGATGCGCTATTGTCTGAAAAGAATTTCCAGGAATTAAAGAAAAGACCATTATCTTCTTTTTAACTACTGAGTGTTGAAACCACCTCTGATATCCTTGAGCGATAAGATTTTAAAATTAGCCACTGCTGCAGCCATATTAGATGTAAGATCAACCCCATTTTCATTTAGGGAAAACTAAACACCATGAGAAGACTTTTGGTGAAAACCCCATGCCAATATGACCATCCAGGAGAATTAATGAGAAGATTTTCAATAGGTTCATTGTGGCAGCCATAATAGATTATTGTGGGGCACCATTTTTATATTTAGGACCAACCAGATACATGTATCATAAGAAGTCTTTTGGTGAAAACCCTGTGTCGATACCATCAATTCTGGAGAAGTAGTGATAACGATTTCAAGATGGCAGCCATATTGGATGTCAGATCAGCATCATTTTCATTCAGGACCAACTAGACACCATAAGAAGTTTTCTGCATGTTGATATGACCATCCACACTGAAGGAGTTGCAATAACAAGATTTTCACAATGGCCACTGTGGCAGCCATATTGGATGTCTGCACGGAAGATTTTCATTTAGGACCAACTAAACATCATAAGAAGTCTTCTGGTGAAAACCCCATGTTGATATGATTTTCCATTCAGAAGTAGCGATAACAAGATTGCCAAGATGGCTGCCATGGCAGCCATATTGTATATCAGATCAGCACCATTTTCATTTAGAACCAACTAGATATCATAAGAAGTCTTTTAGTGAAAACCCCATGTTAGTATGACCATCCATTGAGGAGGAGTAGTGATAAGATTTTCAAGATGGCTGCTGTGGTGGCCATATTAGATGTCTGAGTGACACCATTTTCATTTAGGCCCAACCAGACCTTGGGATGAATGTGCGTGTAAAGTTTCAGGGCAATACTCCATGTAGTTTAGGAGGAGTAGTGATAACAAACTTAAGCTAATGGATGGACAGATGTCAGACGATGTACAAGAGGCCATCCCATAAGCTCTTCAGGTCTATGACCAATATAGCTATAAACTCCAGAACTCAACATTTCTTAAGTTGTATTGAGGACCAACCCGTCATACATGGGTTTGGAAGCAGTTTTATTGCAGAAACATGAGGGAGTCAAGTTACACATAGCATATACAAGAAATAAACTGCTACCAAGGGAGCAAATTTATCTGTAATTGAAACAGAGTGCCTGGCAGTCATGTGGGGAATAGGCAAATTCCAAACACATACACTATACCTTTCTGGGAAGGAATTCATTCCAGAGACTGACCAACCCCTCACCTACCTGAATAGAGCCAAAGTAGCCAATGCAAGGTCAATGCTTTGGACACTTGCATTGTAGCCATATCTATTCTGCATCAAGCTGATCAATGGGTCTGAAAACATAGGGATGTCCTATTTAAGTCAACTGTAAGTTGTAATTTGTCATAGCAAGTTTTCCATTGTGCATTCCTGGAAATATAGATAATGTTTCTTTTCAGGTTTTACTTTTGCTGTGATTTATTAAAAAGTGTATCCACTTATTTTGAAGAAAGAAGGAATGTCACAGAATGGTGAGCATCAAGTTGCCACTGCACTGTATTGCATTTTATTTTAATGTAAATATAGCATGGGTCCTGTTGCTTGCTGTGCAATGACATATACAAAAAAGTACCTATTGTGTATGCTTGGGTTCTATCAAGCTATCACTAGATGTAACTTTAACTCTCTCAGTTGACCGACATAGTGTTGCATATGCAAGTTGTTGGACTCATGCTCTCATGTACCAAACATAATGTTTTTCACACACGATACATGTATACAAGGCTTGATTTTTCAGCATAGGCAAATTGCATGATGCCTTATCAAGATGTTGTCTATTCATCATTGTGTATATTTTTCAGCTGTAGAAATATGAAAAAACCATATCTATTCCTCTTTCTTTCCATCACCTGTCCTTCAAGGAGTATTTTCCTTTAGAAATTGTATTAGATTTCCATTGTCAGTCAAATTTCACACTGCTGTAAGATTTAATAGCGCCTGTTTCAGTATACAGTAGTATTTGTTACAATCAGAACTGACTAGCAATAACGAATAGGGCAGGTTACTAATAAGGCAGATGTGACACAACATGTAATGACCTCATGCCTAAAAATAGCCAGCATAGACAGTGTCTTAAACCCTACAGACAAACTTTGTAACATGGCAAACAAGTTTCAATATGTAGAGTTAACTGAAGACAATGTTCCTGAGGCAAAATTACCTAACAGCCTAACAGAAAGTCACTCTATTATACAACTGAAAGGGTGGTTACAATGTCATCTCCATACAAGTGGAAATCGAAGTAAATTTACATTATTTATTTCGGTAATTTAGGCTACAGTCTGATAATACATACAAAAAAGGTTAATATATTGGAGCGCAATGCACTTGATATAGTAAAACTGTCAGATTTACCTTTTCATGCCAACTTTTACACATACAATCTTTTTAATGTCTGAAAAAGTTAATGCATGAACAGTTTTTAATCGAGCATATATTTTCGCAAGATAAAAATTAAATTAATCTTCAGGAAATCCTCTACTACGGCTGTATACATTTAATTATAACAATGTGCCCTAGGATTTTTCTGACGATTATTTTCTTCTAAATAATTATTATTGCGACTGCCATTAATCTAGTTCATTTAGTTTTTTATTTCATCAGTCTTATAATTAAAAGGAATGCAAAATGAAATGGACGAACAGAGGTATCTTCATATAAGTTGGTAAGTAAAAGAGTAGACCTAAGAATAAAATGAATGAAAGAATGAATAATAAATGAATGTAAGAAAAGATGGACAAATAGGAGAATTGCAAAATATATGAATTTACACACGAGAATAAACAAGAGGATAAAAAAGGACCATAACATTTTGCAAAATGGACATTATAATTTTACTAAAACCAGCAATGGAAATACAAGATGCAAATTATGACAATTAATGGAGGTTACTATTGAATGGACTTTTTTTACTGACTGTTTTTATTAGACCTAACAATAAAACAATGATCTTCTTATCCAATAAATCACTAATTTCCCTAATTGAGGACTTAAAGACTATAAACAAGTCTTTTTTTGTTTTATCTACTAAATCTGGTTTATATTTTATCTTTGAGTGTTATTTTGTACACACTGATATGAGCAGAGCAACATAGTTCACAGAGTATAAGACATAGTTCAGCGTAAGCATCACATTGTGTACACTTCAATTTTGTTTTGTTTGTCTGAAAGCAATATGGTGGTGCACGCCAGGTCTTGTGGGTAAATTACATCAAATTCTATTTATAGTAACAAGGTAAATTTGTAACCTGCCCTATTATGAATATTGTATAGTGTACAGCCAAACCTGCCCTAATGGTTACCATGACACACATGACAACCATTAGAGAGGCATAGACATAACCTAAGTGGCAAAAAAGTGTAATCCGAGCATAAAAAGTGTAACCTATATATTACATGCCATAATTACAATAAACTGTATGAAAAATTTACATTTAGTTTTGCCACTAACCTGGATCTGCAGCTGTTTCAAATTCTCATCACAAATTAGCAAAATCAATGTGGATTAGTATCAGAATACGAACAAAAAACATACTGACAAATTATTTATACACAACACTCACTTTAACCAGTCGACATGTCTAACTTTCACTGAATGATTGTAAAGTCAAGTCCACAAATTCTGCAATAAGCATGACAATGTGTTCAACCTGAGTGCTGTATTACATCACTCTAATATTCTACTCTTTAAATTTGTAAAGCACTAATGATTTGTCCTTTTTTTGATCTGACATCTTTACACGTTTAAAAAGATCCCTCTCCTCTAACATTTTTCAGTCATATACTCATAACACCCAATAGTCACAGCAATAAAGCCTGTTTTGCTTAACACCTGGCACCATGTGTTTTTTAAAGTATAGACTGGTCCGCTACCAAAATATATGTATCAAAATATATTGAATGTGCGAGATAAGATTTCAAATTGAAATAATTCATCTCTTTTCTTGGAAATGTGTCATTTACAGCTGCTATAAATAGAAAATAAAGAAAGTACATGCAGGTTTACGATGGACAAATGTACTTTTATGCTATTCTAAGGCAGCAGTCTTCTTTTTTAGAATATTCTCAAATTTATATGATGTATGGGATTAAAAAGATGATAATAAAAACGACAAACAAAAAACTTTTGATTGCTTTATTTTTATTTTTTTAATGTACCGAAAAAGTGTAATCCATATACAGGCAAGCATAAGATGTAATTAGGTTACGCCAAAAATGTAATGGTTGGCATGTATGCCTTGACATAGCAGTCACATGGTCTCAACACCATTCCCATCCCCCCCTCAAATTTCTTCGATAAAAGCCACATATTAAATGGTCACAGCCATTTTTCCTAACCAAACAGTGGTTTCTTAATGCTTAGAGCGATCACTGTAGTGTATCTACCATGTAAGTTTTCCAAAGAAAGGTATTGTTTAGGTAAAGACTATCAGGTGAATTGATGTGTAAACATGCCTGATTTGCTTAACTTAACTAAACTCAAGTCTAAAAAATTTGTTTTTTGAGTAAATACCGAAGGTAAAATGTCATATTGTCATTCTTACAGCCCACAGCCTCACCACTTTTTTGGATGTTGGGGTGGAGGGTGATGCATTAATGATTATACTAAATATATTCATCAGAACAGACTAATAGAGAACGAAGTTTTTATCCCAAAGTTGCTTCAGTTTATGAAATTTGACCTATTCAACAATTTCTATTACATGTAGTACTTCTGCATAACAGTGTTTTGTTGATCAAGATCATGATAAACTATTCCTATGGATTGTTTATAATGCAAAAAATCAAATTCAGCTTTTAAACACTGTTCATTTCTGTCAGACTTGTGGATGTAATTATTGTAAGTAAAGACCGAGAAAAAACAGCTTAAGTATTATAACAGTATGGAAAAGTCTGCATAAATCCTTAAGCACAAAATGAAATGTCTGAGAAACACCAACTGATAATCACAATGTACATACCATATCTTCATTAAATATCCATCTATATTTGAGATGAAAATGTTAACGGGCATGTAATCATCAGGTTACTCTTTTTAATCCAAGAATAGATAATGAACCAACACTACAGTCACTATTTCATATAAGATATTCTGTTGGTTCAAAATTTTAAAGGAATGCTATGCCGAAAAATTCTGCAAGAACACAGAGCTAATGATGCAAACTTATGCACAATTGATAGTAAATACATGATGGGAACAGTATTTAAACTTAAAAGGCATGATAAATCTTTGAATAATTGTGGCCTGTCAATTACCGAGTTAAAACTTTCTATTTTTTGCCAAGGTCTGTCAACTCCAGCTTGAATATACAAAGCTACCTCCCTACTATATGTGTGTGTGTGTATATATATATACAGTCCTACCCACTTATATCGACATCACTTATGTCGACAAGCCGCCTATGTCAACAAAAAAGCAAAGTCCCGGTCCCTTGGTCTACTATTAGTACCAAATTTGTCATGCTTATGTCGATGTCAAGATAAAAAATAAACGTACATGTCGACAGAAGCCCTTGGTCCCAGCCTGAACAAATCCTTTGTTTTCTAATCATTTATGTCGACAAGCTGCCAGTTCCGACCCATACTTTGTTCAACAATTAGTTGATCTTGCCGCCAAGCGTTAATTTTCCAGACGGATCATTTATGTCGACAAGCAGTCAGTTCCTACCTGTACTTTGTTCAACAATTAGTTGATCTTGCCGCCAGACTTTAATGTCTCGGTGGATTAAAAAACAGGCTTTTGTTTGGTCCTATAAAATTGGCCTCTCGCGGAGACTTAAATAACACATGTACCCTTCATCAAAGCAAGCCGGTTACAATGTTCAATAAAAACAATCCACCCTTCATTAAACAAAATCATCACCAAACTTGAATAAAAGCAATGAAATCTGATCGATTGTTGCATTTTACAAAGTGATCGGTGATTAAAACAAGTTTATTGTGCTGTGAAAGTTTCCTTTTTAACTTTATTTATGTTTACGATGGCTTTCAACAGCAGTGTAAAACGCAGATTAAATTTACAGTATCTGGAAACTAAATATCTGGCTGTTATGGAAGTTGCAGGTGGGGCATCTCGCAAAGATGTCTGTGAAAACTTTTCACTTAAACATAACACCCCGTCATGATGGATGATAAACCAACAAGTTGTTCTCCACCTTATTTTTATTTTTTTTTACACTGGTGGAAGTCCAGTAAAAAAAAAAAAAAGAAAAAAAAAGGAGAACAACTTGTTGGCCTAGATGGATGAAAGCTGCTGAGTCTATAAAGAAAGGCTACGTTGAAGGTAAATTAATCATATCAACCGCATATCTCTTGTTCAATTTTATGTACTTTTCACGATGACTTCCGTAATAAATACATGTTTTCATTTCCCTGTGAATAGCCCCATCCCCTTGGTAGCCTCAGTAAGATGGCAACATGTATTGTTTCAGGCAGACCAAAATCTAGGCCAATTTTAGTACATGTACATGTACTTTCTAGTTTGTAAATAACTATGCAACCGTGTGCTCTGGCGACAATGAATATCATAGTGAATTGTGTAGACGTGTTAGATCAAATGAGGACAACCATTTTTTATACATGTGTTTTCTATCAGGATGTGACCGATGCATACATTTTCTAACATGAGACCAGTACACGAATTCATGGATTTTTCATATACATGCACTTAACGCATTGTGGATTTTATTACACAAAGGTAACCAAAATGTAATTTGTCAATATAGAAGTGTATTTCACACTGGTTTTGTCTTCATGTACTCAAAATTTCCATTGTTTGTTTTCTCTCAGTGTAAATCCTGCTCACTGAAGACAGGTCACCCCATACAGATGAATTTAACTTGTATGCAGGTCCAAGAAAAATGTGCTTTATCCAGCCCCCCCCCCCCACTGATCTCGACATCCGCTTATGTCGACAATATTTCCTTGGGCCCAAGGATGTCGACATAAACGGGTAGGACTGTATATATATATAAATAAATAAATAATGGCAGTAATACACATAGGATCACATGGACAGGGAACATTGCGTTTCTTACAGTTTGCTAGATGTCCCATCATAATGATAAATAGTAGCTTGAAAATGGCAGAACTATGAGTTGGACATGCTTCCAATGGATGGACTGATCTGTTTGTTCACAAGTAATGACCTTTAACCCGGAATAATTTCCATCTGCTAATAAAGTCAGATATGACTGTCAATTAACTCATTGGGTTTGAAAGGGTTTGAAAAATTGATTGGGTTTGAAAACTGGCAACTGGATGTATACCTACCTGTATATTGCAGATTGTTTATTTATGGACAAATTTAATCACTGTCATCAAATTACATGTATCATATGCATTAAATGTATAGCTATCAGGTATGTGAAATAAACTTGTCAACTGGACTATACAAGTGTTCTGCAAAACCTCCTGTTTTAACTGCATCTGGGCATTGATGCATCCCCTCCCCATAACATCAAGCTTTAACATTGACAGTGATCCTGTTACTGAATAAAATGCTGCAAGAAAAGTGAACCATTATGTATGCCCACGCTTATGCAGGTGAAAAAAAATGTCACATTAAATTACCGGTCACTTGCTGACATTCATTGCTTTTATCTGGATAGTCAAACTTCAATTTCACGTGTTGCTTTTAATTTTGGCATAATTTACATATATTCATGCCTCTGAGAGCATACTGAATGTTCAGGTAAAAGCATGGAAATCATGCCCAACAAAAAATCCAAAAAGTTGTAATTAAAAGTTACATTTGAAGTCTATTCTAGGATACACAATTGTGGGGCTAACATTTCAATAAAAAAAAAACAAAGCAACAGAATACACAAAATTTACACATAATATTTGCAAGCCATTCCTTATTTACTTTGTTAAATCTCTCCTATATTTAAAATATTCCATTCTTTATTTTTTTAAAGGGAGGGGAATTTCCTTTGCTACATTTTCAGTTCTACAATTGACCCTCTGATAGTAACATTCTATCTAAATATGTCATGGGGTGGTGGGAACATCAGAGGAAACTCAGATTGGTCTTAATGCACAGAATAAAACCATCCGAGACCCCTATCTAACAACTGACGTTAACCATCTGGAAACTGTTCAGTGCCCAGCTTCAAGCTTCATGTGCAATGACAACAGCAAGAAAAGTAGTGTGACAAACATGATGAAGACACTGGGATGGAATACCCTCAAATGCTGTAGAAGATAAATGAGACTAACCCGTATTTATAAAATATTATAAGAGTCTGATAGCAGTTACCGCCCATTAATACATCTCGTATAATCACACCTGCACCCATCAAATCAACATTGGAAACTAAAAACTCTACACTGCAACAATGACGTTTATATACCATCATTTTTCCAAAGAACTATCAAAGACTGAACAGTTTGCCTGAAAGAGGTGTCCAAGCCAGTGCATTTTATTTTATTTGTGGACACCTCCCAGACCTCAAGCTATGCTAAACTAGCAGGCCTATGATGTGGCAGGCTCATATGAGAATTTAAAACCAGACTGCGCGATTAATAAATGCACAATTCCTTCTCCCCAACCTAGATGCGATACTCGATTTCGAGGTTTGTCCAGTATTGTACAAATACCGACGTACAGACGGTTTTTGAACGACATATTAATAAAAAGTGAACTTCGGCAAATATGATTCTTACTGGATCAACTTTATCCCAGTTATTGTACTTTCCAACAAAGTCCAGACTAAAGACATGGCCACAGACAGACGTCATTTTGAAGAAAATCGTTTCGTTTGTCGGTGGAAACTTGGCCTTGTACTCGTGTACAGAGCAAGCTCCATTGAAGCCTTTCCTTGAATTCATGTTGCCATTGGATAGAATCTTTGCAATTGACTGCGCAAGGGATGGTTTTTCTGCAACCATTAAAACTGTCTTCATTTTGCATTTGGTCTATCACACAAATACAGAGAGAAATCTGCAGAACATGTGTTAGAACACCGAACTCTCCACTGACCGGAAATCGACGGTTATATGGAGTGTGCCTAACACTAAAACAAGGTGGAATGGTTACCAGTGGTTTCGGCCTTTTTCAAGTTCGACCCTGAGAGGTTTCAGACCCAAGCGACGCGTTACGTATTCGTGTTCATATATTTTGAGGAAAAGACATTTTAAATCTAAATACTTTGTGTGTTTATGTGTTTCGTCCTTGTTTATAAGCTTTTTAAACAAATATTTAAATAGGTCAGAGTCGACACAAAAATTAATTATTTTATGTTGAGAATTCACCGCTCGAACGTTTTGTTTGCTCTTGAATAATGAAGGAAAATTCTTAGACTTAATGCAGCAATGTGCGTGTATTGATTAATCGAGCATTTATTCTAACTGTACTTAACGTGATCATGATAGATAGATAGATAGATAGATAGATAGATAGATAGATAGATAGATAGATAGATAGATAGATAGATAGATAGATAGAGAGATCGATAGTTATATAGATAGACAGTGTCATGGTAGGAATGATATATATGATCAGTGTAACAAAAAGAAACAACATTTACAAAACTGCAAGAATGTGCTGTTTAAAAAATTGTTTATTAATTTTGTTTTTGAATTTTTTTGGGTGATATTTCTGATAATATTTAAAAATAATTGTAGTGAGGCTATTAAATAGAACAAAGTTCCGTTTTACTGCACTTTCGAAGAAATTTATATTTAACATTAATTTAAAATACATTGTTTTTACACTGTTTTTTTCTTTTTACATTGATTTCCAAAGTTTATTAAATACATGGATTTCAACATTCACCCCCATGAAGAAATTACTGTAAGGGATCGATAAACGAGAAAGATGTTCTTATATAAAACTGTCTCCTCAAGCAGGTACATATACGCATTTACCAAATGACTGTAATTTTTTTTTTTTTTTTTTTTTTTTTTTTTTTATTGAACACAAGGTGTCAGGATTTTACATATTCCCCTACATCACCACCTGACCTGGTGTATGGGGCATTATCTTAAATTATTTTGCGTCCTTATCTTTTACATGTGTTCCCTACACAACACACACACACATGCACACACAGACACTTACATTCACAATTATTGTACACAAAGTCATACTCGCATACAAACCCCAAGATGTTTTAAATTGCCTTAAAAAAAAAAAAAAAAAAAAAAAAAAAAAAAAAAAATCATGTACCAAAAGTTGATAATAGGATCCACTTTTTCTTAAACTCGTCACTTCTGTTATTCACTTTGGCGACATATTTTTCCAGTGTTTTGTATGATAAAACACAATTTTTATAATATGATAGATTTGGAATTTTTGATGCACAACGTGATCTGTATATCACATATTTTGCAAGCAAAATTAGGAAGTTAATAAGATCATCAAAGTTGTTATTTCCTATAAAGACGTCTTTTCGTGTAATTCTAAAATTTGGGTCATAAGTTTGGATCCATTCCACCAACAGTTTCCAAAAGTGTTCAGTAACTGAACAGTCATAAAATAAGTGCTCAATTTGTTCTATTCCCTCATTACAAAAGGTACATTTATCATTATCACTTAAATTAATCTTTTTTAGAAACTGGTTTGTGGCAATGTTTCTATGGAGAAATCTAAAATTAAAGCTAATCAGTTTTGTGTCTTTTGTACAAAGTTTAGCCAAAACAAAAGAGTTGGTCCATTCATTTGCACAAATTGCACACTCTAGCTGCCTGGACCAAGTTTCATGTTTACCATTTGGCTTTTGTATCTTGGTTCTTATCAGGTCTTTATAGATAAATTTATTCTTTGCTCTTACCCTAAGGAGTGATGTTTTGTCCAAAACTACATGAAAACTATTTCCACTTTCAAAAAACCTTTTAATTTTCTTTTTCCACAGCACCGAGATCTTTGAAATAAGAGCAAAGTACTGTATGAAATTATTTGTTTTTGTTTTTTGTTTTATTTCATCAAAACTTAATAGAGATCCGTGTGCATCAAAAAGATGTTGAATAAGTACAACACCGTTTGTTCTCCACCTTGTGTATGATTTAAAATTATCTACAGTCACTAAATTAAGAATATCTTGAGACAAGTATTCATGGACAGTAGATGGTTCATTTTTCCATTGTGATAAAGCATAAATAACATCACGCCAAAAAATATTTTTAATTGATTTAGAAATTACTTTTAATTTAGTTTTTCCTAATGTAAATAACAGCGTACCTCCAAATTTTCCAAATATTTGTTCAGAAACCAGTTTTTGCCATAAGCCATCTTCGTTTAGTAAGAGACGCCTAATCCAGGAAAGTTTTATATAACACACAAATGAATGCAAGTGAATCATATTTAATCCCCCTTCCTTAAAAGAAGCTATAAGAGTGTCTCTTTTAACCCTCTCAGTTTTACCGCCCCAAATAAAGTGGAAAAATAATGTATTCAGTTCCTTTTCTATATGGGGTGGAGGATTTGGCAAAGCTGCAAAAAGATGAATGAATTTAGGCAAAATCAAGGACTTTATCAAAGTAATTTTTCCAATAAGGGATACATTTCTTCTGCTCCACCAGCCAAGCAGTTTCTTTACTTCCTTTAACTTCGTCGAATAATTAAGCTCTACCATGTCCTCCAAGTTCAAAGAGAAATATACTCCCAGTAATCTAAAATTGGACATTGACCAGTTAATATCAATTTCTGGACATATTTTTTCATTAGAATATTTTTTATTTCCAATCCAAATAGCTTTTGATTTCAAAACATTGCAGTACAGACCTGACACCAAGGCAAAGTCATTTAAAATCTGCAAGGTTGTCTTCAAGGACAAATGAGAACCATCTAATAATAGAAAAGCATCATCAGCGTACTGCCCTAATTTGAACTCCATTTCATTATAGAAAATGTAATATCTGTGTTCTTCTTTAGTTCTATTGCAAGAAGTTCAATTCCTATTATAAATAAGTAGGGTGATAAAGGGTCTCCCTGGCGACAACCTCTCTCCAAATTAAAAAATGGGGATAAATGTCCATTATTAATGAGACAACTTTTTGATTTATTGCAAAATAATCTGAACCATTGACAAATTGATTCTCCAAAGTTAAAAGACTTCAGAGCAGTTTCCAGAAAGTCCCATTCGACCGAGTCAAAAGCCTTTTCAAAGTCTATCAATAGGAGAAGACCAAATTCATTTTTTTCCTCAAGGTATTGCATCAAGTCATACAAAAGTCTTGTATTTTCACCAATGAATCTCCCTTTCATAAAACCCTTTTGGGTGTCACTAATGATAAACGGGAGCACTTTTTTGAACCCATTAGCAATTGATGCCGAGGCAATCTTGTAATCTACATTAAGTAGTGAGATTGGTCTCCAATTTTTTAGAAATTTCCTGTCTTTATCTTCTTTAGGAATGCAGGTAATGATTCCCTGAGACTGAAATTCTGAAAAATGTTGCATATCGTATCCAGTATTTAGAGACATAAAGAGAAAGCCGCCTAGGTCTTTCCAAAAGAATTTGTAGAATTCTACAGTAAATCCATCGGAACCAGGGCAAGTTTCATTTTTCATATTTTTTAGTGCTAAACCACATTCCTCAAACGTTAACCTACCTTCACATGAGCTTCTTTCAAGATCTGAGAGTTTTTTTATCATGGTTAAAAAAGTGGTTGAGCGTTTGGAAGTTATATTTGTTTTTGCTTTGGTATAATTTTTCATAAAAGTCTTTCTGTTGATTTAAAATTTCTTTTGGATCTGTTACCCTTGTTCCATCTTCAGTAATTAATTCTTTTATTGTTTTGTTTGTGTAATTTCTCTTTTCGAGATTAAGAAAATATTTTGAGTTTTTTTCACCAGACTCATACCATCTTGCCTTTGATCTTAACATTACACCTTCCACCTCTTTTTTCCTCATTTCTTCTAAATCCGCTTGTTTTTTGTTCAATTCTTTCATCGTAGCGGGGTTATTATTTTGATTCACTAAAGCATGTAAGGTATGTATTTCAGCTTCAATTTTCCTGAAATGTTGCTTCTCCTGTTTTGCCTTAGCTTGTGAATACATAATTGATTCTGATCTTATTATCATTTTAAGGATTTCAAAAAATAATTGATTATTACAAGTTAGTTTCACCTGTAGTGGGTTTTCCTTATCACCTTCACAATAGTATTCTTCTACTGTGTTGGTTATACATTTTTTTACCAACTGAATATATTCATTTTGCTTTAATAGCTTTGAATTGAATTTCCAGTACCCAGGACCTCTCGGTGATGCAGATATAGACAATTTTAGTGTTATTGCTGAATGATCTGTTTTATAGCCAGGAATAATAGAGGCGTCCATACAATTTGAAAACATGTCCTCAGAGATTAAAAAATAGTCCAGTCTACTCTGTTTCACAGGGTTTGCCTGATGCCAAGTAAATACTCTACTGTCAGGACTGACTGTTCTCCATGGATCCAGTAAATCAAGTTGATTCTTGATGTCCTGGACTGCTGCTCGGGCCATGGAGTGTTTATCATGCAAGATATTATAAGAGTCAAGCTCCATGTCCTGAACAACATTCCAGTCACCACAAATAATAACAGAGGAATTGTCAAAAATTATAATATCCTCTTTTAAATTTCTGAAAAACTCAGCATTATCATCATTATGACCATATAGATTCACTAATGTAAATCTCTATCCATTAACTGATAAATCTAAGAGAATGTATCTGCCCTGACTATCACTTCTGTTTCTGTGAATAAGAAATTCAAAATTATTTCTAAACAGGATAGCAACACCAGCACTACTGCTAGATTTATGACTAAAAACACACTTATATCCCCATTCAGATTCCCAATACTTCTCAGTCTCAACTGTACTATGTGTCTCCTGTAAACATATAATAGATGCATTCTTTTGTTTGACCCAGCAGAAAATATCTCTTCTTTTGAGATTGGAACTGTGTAGACCCCTAACGTTCATTGACAAAATTTTAATCTGGGTATCCATTGTTAAATGTATCATGAAAAGCGCTCACATACACCTTGGGATAGACTCTCACACACACACAACCACAGAATGCTTAAAAAACTGATAAGTGTAGTACAATGTCATGCACCACTGGGTACATATATGATGTTGCCCAATATAGAGATACATGAACTCTGTTCTACGCTGGAGTGTTGGTATATAATTAGTAAATGTAAATATCAATACAGTGTGACTGAAAAATAACACTTTTTGTTCATCGATTATTCTCCCTTTACCAAAAGATTTGAAGCCATTACATTTGAGTTCTATATTTGTTGGTTCTTTCTATATATATATATATATATAAATTTGTATAAGACAAATATATATAAAAAAAAAAAAAAAAAAATATATAATTATAATGTTTAGTGATCACTGTTTTTCTTTACAAATTAAAAATAAATCTAGTGACCGAACTTTAAGGAATGATTGAAGAATATAATACATCATCATGTAAACATACTAAATGACCTTGGCAACTCTGTGCCTATGAATCTAACACCAAAAATTTAGAGAAAAAATAAAAAATAAAAAAATAAAAATAAAAATAAAAAAAAATGACCAACATGAAAATTATACCCTCAATCTTTTCAAGATTGAAATACAATTGTATGCCTATTTCAAAATTTAGCTGCAAGATTGTACAAACATTCTTACCAATTACAGGCTTTGTCCATCTATGAAAGTCACTTTTCTAACTTAAACATATACATAGCTGAACTTAAAACTATACACATCCATTTTGGTACAAAGTTCTATACCTCCAAGTGTGTCCAGAATCAATATGGAAAAATTATATCGATTATGGGTTGCGATTGAGTGTTTCATTGATGTCGTCAAAAAGGTCAAATTTGTACCTCTTACCCGCTTTTGTTTTTGCATACACACTGCAATTGAAGTACCAGGCAGATTCAATTTTTGGATGGGCAGTTAATCTATTTATGAGACCCATATTTTGTCGAGTGACATCTTCCACTATTCTTACATTAAATGTGCTCTTGAAATCCCTTTTTTTCTTGGCGATGTTGACTTTGGATTCTGCATTCCAAAATTTCACAATTAATGGTTTCGGGGCACCATCTTTCCCAGGGATCCGATGTATTGCGAGAATGACTGTAATTTTGTGACTGACGTGATGTTTACTGTTAAAGAGACATATTTTTAAACAAATCAGAAAGTTTAAATGCATACAGGTTGGTGAGAAAAAAATGGTTAATGTATGCAAGATAGAATATTCACTTTATGACAAAATAAATTATCCGTCAAATATATGAATATCAAATTAAATAATTTAAAATCTATTAAGGTCTTGCTTTGTTGGATAGATCTCATAAATAAATACAAATCCCTTTGAAGATGCCTTTTAAATTACGTGACGATAATGTTTAGAAAGACAATGGTACAATATGAGGAGAAAAGTTATGTGCATGCCAAATTGAGTAAAGCTTCTTTGTCTCTGTTTCAGTATATATATATATATATATATATATATATATATATATATATATATATATATATATATATATATATATATATATATATATATATACTGTTTTGAATTTGCGCCGTTATGAATGTTTGTGTGAATAATAATAATAATAATAATAATAATAATAATAATAATAATAATAATACATTCCTGCTGCATTTGGTAATACTTTGATTTCTTTGTTGCAATAATAAATAGTAAGGAATAATAATATTAAAAATATACAATACATTAATAAGAGCATAGTATGAAAACATACTGGGACATACAGCATACAAAATTAAAATGATCATTTGTCATTCATCTGAAACTGAGGTAAAACCAAGAATAATCAAATAAACCAGACACAACAAAAGAAAAGAAATTAATGGCCTGCAATTGTTAAAAAAGAGATGAAAGGAAGTAAAAGCTGAGATCAGAAGATAATGAATAATATGCATAGAGACAATAAGAGGCAAATTGGTATAAAGGTAGTGAAAAGAGAGTGAAGAATGGTAAAAGAGACAAAAAGAGGCAAACGAAACTTAAATTTAATTTTGAAAAAGGAGAAATTAAACAAGCTGATTTGAAACATTTGCAAAAATAGGCAAAGGGGATACAAAATAAATCCAAACTGCAAACTGAGACGAAAATACGTGCAATTAAAGTACTGACAGTACTGATCAGACCAAGGCTTTAATTGCCGTATGATCGAATTTTCTGGAATTAAAACTTTATTGTTCAGGACGTTATTCAACTTTTGATCTGACAGTAGTTGTATGGGCCACTTGGGGTTCATACTGGAGTTAATATTAGCCAATAGGTTTACATGGGTGGGCCACTTGGGGGTCATACGGGAAATCCTATGTTAAAATTGTCTATATGTTTGACAGTAGATGGTATTATGGGGTCAAAAGTGTTTATAGGGTCAAAAATGTTTATATGGTCAAACGGGAATGGTAATGTTAAAATTTTAATCTTCTATCCAAACACATCACATATACTGTCCAGCAATGTGATTTTTGATTACTATCCAAACACACACCCTACAATCTAGCAACCGCCTTTTGGTTATTATCTAAATACACTACCTATACAATCCAGCAATCTCTTTTTGATTACTATCCAAACACACCACCTATACAATCCAGCAACTGCTTTTTAATTACTATCCAAACACCCCACCCTACCCCACCTCGACTATCCTACCGTGTCGAGCATCGCAGGCTGCACATCTTTGAAGCCATGATGTTTCTGTGGAGACCAAGAGAATAAAACTAGGTTCGTTAGCCTCCTTCCCCTAGTAATCCTCTTTCTGCTCCTCCTCCTCCTCCTCTGGCATTCAATATTGATGGCCCAATTTCAGAATTTCTCTTGGATTTTCATCCAGTTGCTATTAAGCCTGTCAAACTCCCTCTCTCTTCTCCTTTTCTCCTCGTCCCTCTCCTTCTTCAGTCTCTCCCTTTTCACTCCTCTCCTTCGTCCACGCTGCTTTTATCTTGTGGAATTCTTCCTCCATCACTTCTCTGACGAACTCCTTGGCTATTCTTAAAAGAGCTCAAAAGAGCTCGTCTTCCTCTTCAAATGGCGATTTTGAGGGTAGACGTCCAGTTCTTGTACCCGGCCCAGGAGGTGCTCCACTCTCTCCAATCAACTAATCACCTCTCTCAACTTTCCCACTCGACAGTGCTGGCTGGTCATTCTTCTTTTACACAAGTCGACGATGAATGGCACGACTGTTGTTGTTGTTTAATTACATTATAGAAGTGTGCGGCCATTCGACTATGTACATCTTGTTATTGTACGCTCAGCGTACTATTTAGTTACTCGTCAAGTGGGTGCGGAACACCCACCTAATGCTTTAATGTGTGCAATGCACACATTTTACTTATTCTTGTCAGGAAGAGGAAAAGGCGACAAGTGACGGCAGATGGCGTCTCGTCGTCCCCGGAGGGCTCCAGCTGGTCAAAGGTTGAATTTTGATATTTATGCCGAATGTGAAATTTTTGACGTCTTGCACCCTATATAGTTGTTTATTATAAATTTTGAACATAAACTCTGTACTATGTGGCTGCAAGAAGTGGTTAGTTAAGAGGGGGCTAACAAGCCCGGTTCAGTCAATTATATTGGTTATTGAAAGTATCTTAGCTTTTGTGAGCATATGCATCAGTTTATTATTTATAGCTGGGATAGGAATACGGGGATTTTATTATTTGTCTAACCAATCGTTGCCAATTTGTGCGGCTGGGCTTGATGGCCCGGGGTTCATGATCACCTTATAGCGTATAATTTTATGTATTTGGTTTCAGTTTCAGTTTCTTATTCATATACTATAGTGACCATGCTCACACTATTTTGTCAATTAGAGCATTAAGGGTCTTGAGTAATCAGCAACCGCTTTGTGCAGTATGGGCCTGATGGTCTGGTAATGGGACCATCTTATACTATTAATGTTTTTGTGGGCCAGTATTTGGGCCATATAGTCCTTATTTTGAGTTAAAAAGTTGTTACCACCTTGTGCGGATGGGCCTTATGGTCTGGGCTTTAGGGACCACCTTATAATATACTAATGGGTTTTTTTTAGGTTGAGGTTTTATTATATTACTTGAGAGAATATTTCATGTTAGCAGGAGGTTAGTATTTGCATGCGCTATTAGTTGGGTTAGGAGAATGGAAACTGGAGTTATGATAGTTGTCCTCTATATGTATAATTAGATATTTAATGGTTACTGGTTGTTCTAAGCTCTTATCGCTTTAACTGGGTTTTTTTTCTTCATATCTGTAGTATGGGGGTGGAGTTTCAATCGCCCAAGAGGGCGAGGATTGGTTCGCCCAAACTGATTTCCCTAGTGGGTCAGCCTATCAATCCCCTACCTCCCCAGGCGAAGCCTCTCCTCCCCCGCTCTAGACAGGTTGAGTTCCTATTATGATATCTTTAATGGTTACTGGTTGTTCTTAAATCTTAACGCTTATACTGTTATCTTAAGGTTTTTATCTGCCGTTTGTTTTCCGTCTGTACTATGGTGGTAGAGTTTCTACTGCCCAAGAGGGCGGGGATTAGGTCGCGCAAACCGCGAACTGATTCCCAAATGGGTTAATGGGTCAGCCTACCTCTCTAGACGGAAACCCCTCCTCCCCCGCTCTAGACAGGTTGAGTTCCTATTACCGTTCCTTCTTATACTGTTGTATTCCTTGCGTGGTATTAGATTTTTGCACTTTTTTCAGATGTCAGAGATATACCCCAATATATCTGAATACACTGAATTGAGGTTCTTGCTTCCTATTTTGAGGTAATCCGGGTACTACTCTAACAACAATAGAAAAATGCAATAAGCCTTTCCGACACAAATTGCAAGCGAATTTACGTGGGGGGGGGGGGAGGATGGGCTGGGAATCCAAGTACTAAAAAGGGAATTAAACCTTACAGACATCAATGCGGAAACCATAAAATACCCTGACACCACACCTTGTGCTAGCAAGTCACCCAAAATAAATTTAAATGCACTACACTATGGGGATAAACAGGATCAACCTCCTCTTGTATGTTTCCTATTTGTTGTGTATAGGTCTGGACTTCCCTCCCCCCTCCTGTATGTTTCCTATTTAATGTGGGAAGGGAGACTTGGGTTTCGCTTCATTTCCGGCCCCCCACCCCCTCCCGTTGTCGATTAGAATCACATCCAGTTTGAGGCTGGTTTGCGTTTGTTTGGGGATGAAAATAGCACGGGACAGGTACCATTAAGATTGATTTAATCTTTTAATAATGATATATTTCTTTTAAACCACATGAATTGTAGTTCGTAGACCCAAAATATTGACATGTAACCTTCATGTGGCTTTTGTGTGTGTGTGTGTGTGTGTGCGTGTGCGTGTGCGTGTGTGAAGAGAGATATGGAGGGAGAAATATAGAATGAGGTAGAGAGACAGGAATATAAATAAGTGGGTGAAAAAAGAGAGTTGATCACATAAAATTGGAAAGTCGCAGTCATACAATAAATCAATTAGACAATATTCTCTCGTGTAAAACCTTTGAGATCGTATAGTGGGGCACTCAAAAGGTATATTGGCAGAGACAACTCGAATGCTAAAGAGCCCTCGAAGTATGTATCAATACCCTTTTTGACGCTCCGCCTTACAATATCGTGAAATCAATCCTTTAACCCACTCTTCAATTAACATTAACTCCTCTTAATGCGAAATGTATGTTACAGTGACCTCGGGTGCTGCAGTATGTGCATTTATTACCAGTTCTGTATCATATGGATCTTCAGACATAGTGGCTAGTATAAGGACGGATACTACAGAAATGGGGATTAATTTTTTACAATCGAAATTACATTGCTATACTTACTATTTCCTTTAAATTTCTGCATTTAATGCCCTGTTTTCTTTCAATATTTCTCATATAATTGAAAATATTGCAAGCTGATAGATTTTTCCTTTCTCATTTCTACCGATTCTTTATTGATTGTATCTAAGTTTAACATACATGTGTTATATATTGTCCATGATTTTATCTAAATGAGGACTTTCTTTCCTTATTGTGACTGCCGACTAAAAATAAGATTTCTGCCAAGTCTGTCGTGTCAACCTGTTTGATTCTGAATTTCCACATATTCACGAGAGAGACAGACAGACATACCGAGTTAAGCGCATGTGTTCGTGCTATTAGCACTTTAAAAGAGACTACATTATGATAAACTATTCAGAAATTACCAGCACCAGGCCAGAATCCTGAATATAATAGTACACATTAGGCTGAGTTTTCTTCTAAAGAAAGATGAACAAGATTTCAGATTGTAAAAGGTTTTAAAATTTAATGTACAGTATTTACATAACCGTATAATGCGTACGTATTAGCTCAATTTCACAGTCAACGATTTTCTGTAATGCACTTTTTACTTTGATTCTGTCTTGGTTTTAAAATTATCTGTTATTAGTGTTTTCATTTCGCAGGTTATATTCGTCGATTAGAAGTATGTCATACGTGCATAAATTGTAAAGTAATATATATATATATATATATATATATATATATATATATATATATATATATATATATATATATATATATACACACACACACACACACACCGTATGCCTACCTGAGCAAACACTCGTAACAATACCAGCTTATCAAGAAGTGTGATTCTCTGAACTACTTGTAATATACAAATCTTCATATTCTTCATATTTGCACCCGTCTCAAATTAATCATACTGAAGGCAAACATAAGTGTGTGCATGAGAGAGAGAGAGAGAGAGAGAGAGAGGTGTACCATAACTTCGGGCTTAGGTTCTTAGCTATAATCCAGGTGGGCGACAAATTATAACTCTCTAACATGTTTCACATAGATAAAGATATAAAAGATTTCAGATTATAAAAGCTACTAAATGTGATGTATTCAATAACTGTCTACTGCATATATATGGGCTCAATTTCACAGTCAGCGATTTTCTTTAATGCATTTTCTTCTTTGATTCTATCCCTGTTGAAAAATTATCTAACAAAGTTATCAGTCCGTATTTCCACCCTAAGACCTGTTCTTATTTCACAAATTATTTGTGTAGATTGGAAGTCATGTCATACGTGCATACATTGTAAAGTATTATATATTCTGTTTTGCCTACGTGAGAAAATACTCTTAAGAATAAGAAAAATACCAGCATATTAAGACGGTTTATTCTCCGAGTCACCTGTAATACGAAACCCTTCATATTTACAAATTAATCATACTGAAGGTAAACATCATAGTTTTGTGTGTGTGTGTGTGTGTGTGTGTGTGAGAGAGAGAGAGAGAGAGAGAGAGAGAGAGAGAGAGAGAGAGAACCAAGAGAAAAACAACAAAAATGACTTTTGAAAAAAAGGATTCTGAAAACTGTATAGCTTGTGATATACAATATTTGATCTACTTCGCTCAATGGCTGAAATGCAAAATGCAATATCTTTATGGAACTGTCTGGCTGCCAAATTCTTGGAATTTTGTAAAAATATGGCATCAGAAATTAATGAAGCATTTTTTAAGAGATTTTAGTAATAGCTTTTAATAAGAAGGTTAGTTACACTGATATAAAGATAAAAATGCCTAAAGGGGGAAAAACGTCTAAATACGTCTATAACGTGTAAAGGAAAAAAAAACGTCTAAAGGGAATACGTCTAAATACGTCTAATACGTCTAAAGGGAGAAAAAATACTGAAATGAATTTTGAAAAAAGGGAGTCTGCAAATTATATAGCTTGTCATAAAGAATATTCGATCTACGTCGCTCGATGGCTGACATTCGCGCTGCCGAATTGTTGGAATTTTGTAGAAAATATGACATCAGAAATTAATGAAGCAATTTGCAAGAGATTTTGGTATTAGCTTTTTATACGAAGATTAGTTACACTGATATAAAAATGTGGAGTTCAAAAAGAGGAAAGACCGTATAGAGAAAGAAAACAACAGTTGGATTGTTCTTTTACAAGCCGGAATATATGTAGAAATAGTTAAATCTTTCATAGTCATTTTATTTTTAAATGTTGTGCTCCATATGTTAGAAAGTTTTGTTATACGTACATATTCTATTGATGTGTTGTTCTACGTACATATTTTATTGATGTGTTGTTCTACGTACATATTCTACTGATGTGTTGTTATAAGTACATATTTTACTGAAGTGTTGTTATATGTACATATTCTACTGATGTGTTGTTCTACGTACATATTCTATTGATGTGTTGTTATATGTACATATTCTATTGGTGTGTTGTTATACGTACACATTCTATTGATGTGTTGTTATACGTGCATATTCTATTGATGTGTTGTTATACGTACATACTGAATTGATGTGCAGTTGTGACATATATTTCAATACAGTCCAAGTTTTGTCATACGTACATATTCTATTGATGTATTGTTGTGACATATTTAAATACAGTCCAAGTTCGATCGAAAAAAGGCATAGGGTTCAGTACCTATATGCCTTGCTTCCATTTACTTATCATACTCTTTTTCACATAAAATATCATGTTTTTTTCCACAAAAATATGGAAGGAAACATTTAAAATTGTACACAAAAGCCTTAGTCACCCCCCCCCCCCCAACCCAAATAAGAATTATCCACCCCACACAGTAATGAGCTCGCCGAAAAAAAGCCCCACAAAAAAAACTAGCATAAGAAAATCACATTTAATACTTTAAAATTCAAACACTATGTACAAATAAATATTGTATGTAGCTCTATATATTTCAATGATCTATTGATTCCAAGATCACAAAGATGATGTGGAATTTGCGATTACTGTTTGATAAAACATTTTTGTTTTGCATTTAACATTAAAATATTTTGAGTGATTTCTGAACAAACAATTGACTCAATTTTAATGTCTACTACATTCTTGTAATTATTAATATTCATTCATTTGAAAATGTCACCAATACGAAAAGCAAATTTTCAGACTTTTTAAACTTTTGTTAGAAAAAAATGCATCTCACTCCAGCAAAGAAAAACCTTTACTCACACACAAAAGCGTCTGCCGATTAGTATGCTCCCATACAGTGATATGGGTTGTGCTGAATGATTTGTGAGCAAACCGTACAAAACATTTCAATGGATAAAAAGATATTCACCACGATGTTAAAACAGGACATATGGAATCTAAGACGGTAAATGCAAAATATTGGATGTGTTTTAAGGTTAAATATATTATTGAAACTCTTACAAATCGACCATCGGTGAAAATGTATGGATTATTATCCATTTATCGTTTAAGTTTGTTCACAAAACATGTTTTTGACCGACAACGACGGCATATTCATTGCATATCACAGAATCATATACAAGCATTTGAAAAATTAAGTCTGAAAAATTTAAAAAAACTAACGAAACATGGCGCCGCTTAACAGGATGATCACACAGATTTTGAAGAAAAAAAATACCAATAAAAATTCCTCTGCTCCTCAGCAATGTCTATCTCGACCGCAGAAGATATCCACACTTTTTGTATTATCCGTCCGTAAATCCGTAACTCATGAAAAATCCATGAGGAACAATCCGTACATGTGGTCAGCCTGGCTAAAACACATGAAGTCTGATCCGATTGTTACGTAATTCTGAATGCCTATTTCAGATTATCGATAACATGAAAACAATAATCAGTCAAATCCTTTTATTATTATTTTTTCTTTTCAGAAATATGTTTACTTTAGCTAGATTGATCTATTAGCTTTGTTATCTAGGTTTGAGACACACAGATGAATTGACACATCAGTTAGAATATTGCCTCTTTAAATACTAATGTTTTTACGCAAATAAAGTCAGAAAAAAATTGTTGATCCGGCCTTTCTGTTTGCAGTATTTTGGAAAGAATTAGAACATTTTCGATCAGCGTAGAAATGTGGAAAATAATTGTGCTACGTTTTTTCCATGTTAGATGAGAAGAGCAATACAAAAAGGAATAAAACTGGGAATTACCGCCTCCCGAAAAACTGCTATTCCTAATAACAGTTATATTCTCTTTCACCACTAAAAATCATAGTCATTGTCAGAATCAGGATCGTATGAATAGTCGTCGTCGAAGGACACACCATCACCGTCGTCTGAATCTAAGCCGAACATATCATCATCCGAATCCACGAAACTCACTCTACTTCCGCTTCCCTTGCTTGATCTCCAGGATACGTTTGTGACATATTTACTCTCCGGATTCCCTCGAATGATTACTGACACACCGCCATTTTTGGTTGTAAATTTCCGATCAGGTATATTGGATGTCTCCAGAACATCGATTCCGTCGCATTTTCCCAAAGTCTCCAACTGCCGGAATATCCAAAGTCTACGGTTATCCGTAGTAAACCACTTCCCGTTCCTGTTGCTAACCGATATCTTTGGTATGTTTGCGATGGATATGGCACCTTCATAGATTTTATCCAGTACGGATCCAATTGTCCCATGATAATTAAATCGATTCTTTATTGTGTCCTGACTAAAGTATATTTCTGACGGTTTAAGTCGCATTTCTGATCAGTAATTTTCTGTGTCACCTTTGGAATCGCAGAAACCTTTTTTGCCACTGTCTGGCAGACTTAAACAGTAGTAAGTCAGTAAAATGAAAGTAGTTTTTCTTCATGGAAAAAGGTAGGCGATATTGTTTATCTCAACCACGTGATTTTGATGCAAAGGTGTATTATGTCTTCTGAGGTCTTCAGGTACACACATTCTCTACGAAGTCATTGACCATTTTAGCTTGGAAGGTTGTAAGGGTTCAATGATTTGGATGAGTCAATACATTTTTGTTCAGCAAAGGTTCCACGTGTGATTTTGTGTTTGTTTATTTTAGAAATGGTAGGCTCTTGAGTAAAATGAAAGTAGCTTTCTTCTAGGAATAATGTTTGATATATTTTATCACACCGGGTCATCGAGACAACATATTCAGAGTTGCTACCTGTTGTGGTATAAGTAAACATTCGGCAATCGCTCTGAACAAAATATCTCTCTCTCTCTCTCTCTCTCTCTCTCTCTCTCTCTCTCTCTCTCTCTCTCTCTCTCTCTGTCTCTCTCTCTCTCTCTCTCTCTCTCTCTCTCTCTCTCTCTCTATATATATATATATATATATATATATATATATATATATATATATATATGATATTTTCTTTACCTACGTTAATACCGGATATATTTCATCGTATGGTACAAAAACGTGATATTTTAACGAGTGGGGAAGCCACGAGTTAAAATATATCGTTTTTGGTATCACAAGATGAAATATATCTGGTATTTACGCAGGCAAAGAAAATTTTATTTTTATTATATACAAAACTTGCTCCAGAATAGAAGCTTAGAAGATTAAACTTGCTCTTCAGCACCCCATCCCACCCCCACCTCCCTTTTCGTGAATTCACCTCACTTTCATAGGCTGATCATATAAGTATCGGTGACTTAAGAGCGCGGTAGGATTGGGATGACCTAATTTGTCTCAGTAAATTGTATTTTTTTGACATTTTTGTAAACTGTTTGATCATATTTGACGACAAAGCAAGTCCGATTCAAGAATGTTTCACAGCGGATGTATCACTGTTGTCAAGGAAGTAAGGGGAAATAACTTCATAGAGACGGGAACGGCGTCGAGACAAATTTCTTCAGCCAAGATTAATTTCCATGTTCGAAATGTAACGCAGTTTCTATTTATTGGTTGTAGCTCACAAAGTGCTCGTTTTTGTTGCTGCAGGTATAACTCCTGTAGGCGCACACAATCAAGCGTCGCATGGCATGATGGAAAATCTTATATTTTCACATGTGAAAATATAGGATGGAAAAAATATGAAAATTATATTTCCCCGATAAGTTTCTATATTTCACACTTAAGTACATAATTAATTAGAGTACTTAAAGATAATCAGAATACGCCACTATTCGGCGCTAATATAAAAAGATAAACATTTCAAAGCAATTGGAGGAAATTGTATAACTCTAGAACATATGCAAGGGAACTTTGTACAACTGGAAGCTCATTGGCTGCTTACACAGGCAGGTCTACCTACAAGCAAGAGGATACAATTTGCTGTATGGAATATGATTGGTCACTCTAGCAGTCCACGCTAGACGTCGCCGAACACTGGTATAATACATTCACAATATCAGTGCAAAGGCGATATATGTAAACAGCACGTCTATTGTTGACCAGAGGGATGTCGAAGTAAAGTGTGCTCTTCATGGGTTCGTAGTCCGTATGTAACTTTCGGTGATTGTCACGATTTTAATGCTGAGCATCGAATCCGATCTCCCTATTGGATGCAATAGACCTGATGCAAAAACCAAGCAAAAACATACACACTGTACATTAATATTGTGAACGTACAATAGCTTGTATTTACATAAATTGCTTTAAAAGCCAATAGGCCCGTTTACAACGACAATACTTGCCTACCGGAGTATATACAATTCAACTGATAATTCTTATTCTGTGACCAAACCTATTACCTCAATTTGCTACATTGATTTTATTGTGCAAAAGAATATTTCCTAGAATTTCGTTTAAACTTATTGCAGGATCTTTCGAGATTAGATACTGTGAACATAAGGTTATTACTGATTAACACGCATTTGTTAAACAGGAAGGCTGCTTAGACGACTGAATGAATACACAGATGGATCAATGGATTAATGTGCGACGAATAGAATAAATACATAATTGATTGATTTAACGAATGCATGGAACAAAGGATGATAGATAGATAGATAGATAGATAGATAGATAGATGAGAAATAAATAAAAATAGTGCTCCTTACATTCATACTTTTAAAAGTATCCTTATCAATATATATATATATATATATATATATATACATATATATATATATATATAATTTTCAAATTAGCTAGCACCTATACAACAAAGAAAATTAGAAATTCTTCGTTATATAAGCAATTAGTACGAATATAAAACTCCTCAAAATTTATTTCCCAGTTTTAAAGACAAAATTCATATTCGCTGTTCAGTTTTCTGTCATATTTTTGCCTCCTTTTTGTTACGTTTTATGCTATTCTTGCTTGGATAGTTGTTTATCTAGAGTACTGATCATTTGTGTTTGCAGCAGCAAAGGCATCGCTTACTGTTTGAAATGTTATTTTCCAGTTCGCAGCGCTGCAACTAATCACTTAGTTTTCATCGATGGAGGATATATAATTCTGTTTTACTGTGTTCATTATTTTAGTGACTGCAGTATCAACATTCATTGATATGGTTTACTTTCGCTACTTCTTCCGTTTATCTTGTAATCTCATTTACCCAGACACTTGCGTTGCTCTGCGAGATCTCGGTAAACGCTTGGCGGAAATTTAGCCTTGTACTCTGTCCTCCCGTGATGTGCTGCAAAAGAGCACACGATATAGCGCATTGTGGGAGGACAAAGTAACAGGCTAAGCGTAGTTCTTATGGAGCCACGCGAGAGTCTGGTTGAACGAGACTAGACTATCTCTCAGATTTCTTATTTTCTGACATGCCATTTCTGTGCTTTTCGCCAAAGCTCCTCTGCGTGCGATCTGCTTGGGAGACTTAAAAAGCTCACTTCTTTTTCATCACTGAGTCTTATAGCCATCCTTCTTTTGTAATTTTCAATTCTCTAGAACGGCACTGTGTAAACAATAAGTTGGCTGCTTCAACAAATAATATCATCTAATTGGTTAGGTGGATATACAACAGAACCAACCAGAACATAATGTTTATTCTTTCTGAAACAGATGATTTTTCTGGTGTTTCAAAGAAAAAACGGCAATGATGTCGATAAAATACCTAGAATGAGAAGGTTATTGGTTACAGAAAAGTGAACAACATAAAGACAAATAATATTTAAAAATTGAAGTTACATGAAGATTTTGGGAACAGGTGTATCTTTCCGAGATGATAAGGGAATAAAGAATGCAGGGTCTTAATATATATATATATATATATATATATATATATATATATATATATATATATATATATATATATATATATAGAGAGAGAGAGAGAGAGAGAGAGAGAGAGAGAGAGAGCGAGAGAGAGAATGAAAATTGTGAGAAGCAGGTTAATTTCTCCAAATATGGTACTGAAATTCCCAAGAAATGCACACAAATTTTACATTATAATCATAAGGTCGGTGGGGGGGGGGGGCTGCTGTTGTTGGCGTTGCTGTTGTATCTTCCCTATATTTAAGAATGCCCCTAAAGTTTGAAGTTGGGGGAGAGAGTGTCCCCTTAAAATGTTCATTTTAGATTAGACACTGAAAATGTTAAGTAATAAATACATAAAAAGAATGCAAAGTAATATCAATAGATAAAGTCTACAACTAGCTGATGCTATGTAAAAGGATTGCAAACTGTATTTTTTATTTAGATGAGGATTGAAAAGAAATACCTTTAAGTTAAAATAAACTTGGGGAAAAAAACGCAAAGTTGTACGGATATGTAAGTTTACAATTTAATTGACATGAAAAACACTGATGATCAAGTAGAAAATCCAGTCCAAGCCGTTATTCCAAGATGATGCTATAATTATCATCTTAACTTGATAGATGAATATTTGAAAAAACACACTATTTAATATTGACATGAAAACACACACACACACACACACACACACACACACACACACACACACACACACACACACACAATGACTCTTGTCTTAGATGCACCGTTGAAATGATGGCTATTCTAGGATGATTCTTGAAAATGAATGAAGCATATCTCTATTGCCAATGCAAAATTACGCTCATGAAAAGCAATTAAACATACAGGAAATACTATCAATCTGAAGTCAAAATACAAGCAAGTTGTTACGACTCTATGGCTTAAAAATATGTAACAGAAAGAAAGTAAAACCAACATTATAAGTAAAAAACACCAAGCAATTTATTTCTAGACAATTAAAGTAAAATTCAAAAGACACTTACAATAACGTGAATTAAAGTCCAAATAATCCAATAATCCTAACTGTCCTAATCACAAGTCCTAAATATAGAATGTTCCGAATGATTTCCAGTAGCCTTGAATGTCCTGATGTGTCAGTTGTCTTGAATGTCCTGATATGCCTGAATGATGTAATCCAGAATATCTTTTAATGAATTCACAAAAATCCCAAAGTCAAGTATTAATCCAAAATGAGAATGAGCACTTGTAGTAATTCTAATGAATATTTCAAATAAATAATTCCTCTCTCTGAATTATCTCTGATTTTTACAACTGTAACATCTGATTACTAAAATAAATTTCTTAACAGACTGATCTTTGTTGCAAGAAGTTTAGTATACGAATGGAATCCTGTTTCCCAAATGCTCTATAAATATAAAGACAAGTCACCGGACAGAATATTCTAGAATAGTAACTCCGATGGAAAATTAATATGCGTACCTGACTTTTCACACATCAAGACATGGAAAGTTCCAATCTATGTACTAAATGCAATGTAAACAAGACTAACCTTGAACGCAAATGCTGTAAACATGTTGTTTACAAAATGGCCACTAAAGTACAACTTACCTCATGGACACATATTATAAATTCAATATACATAACAAAGTAAGCACGAAATATAATCTAGACAGTTATTCTAAAGTAAAAAAACCAAACAAAAAAAAAAAAAAACAAAAAAAAAAAACAAACAAACAAACAAACCCAAACAAAACAAAACAAAACAATAGTGATGCTATTATATTTAACAGAAACAAGGTAATTAAAAAAATAAGATAAAAAGTTTTCTCTTATGGACAGTTGACATTTAGTTAAAAGTCCACAGTTGTCTTATATAGGCAGTTGCAGAGGCAATAATTCCAATTTTGACCTATTAGCCTTGCAAAGATGATGTACGAAAACATCTCTCAATTTTTTTAATTTTTTTTCATGATGAATATAAAAATTGGTCAACTTCCATTAAATTTCACTTGTCCAACATTGTTTTTAGCTGTCCTGGATAGTTGGGATAGCGAATGGTCGTTCCTTGAGTTGGCAATAAGGTGATATTTAACAAAAATACCAAAATCCTTTTTTTTTTTTTTTTTACTTCGTTTGAAAAAAAGGATCCTTACATGATACAGAATTTAAGAAATGGTCCAATGTCAAATAAAAATGCAATAAATGATACCATAAAAAGCAGAGAACAGTGAAGAACTTCCAAAACGACTGATGTAATTGTTATTAATGCCAGAATATAAAATATATGTATATCAAATAAGAGCTAATTTTGTGAACATACCATGACGTAGGTTCTTTCGTCTTGTGTGCTTCCAAGCCGAAGACTAAAGCGGGAAAGTGACACTAGCTTGCTTTTAAACCCGTACGTTTCTAGAGGATTATAACAATCGTAACGACCAGGCGATCTCCGTAATCCGACATTAACCTTAGGGGTATTTTTCTATACGGAAATAGCCGAGAAGTTACGATTAAAATAAACTCGTGTAGTCTGTTTTCCTTGTCAAACATATTAGGTCTTTAAATTCCTAATTTGAGATTAGTGCAGAGAACTAAAGTAAGACCGCACTCACAAAAACTTCCACATAACGACATTAATGAATGGGTTAGTTCGCCTCATTTCGACCTAACCGAAAGAACTTTTGGGTATGTAGTGTCATGAAATATGCAACAAGTATGGTGATTGGGATGCTTTGCCAGTAATAAAAAATTAAAATAAACAACGGGTAAAATCTGAAACGCAAATATTGTCACATACTTATTAATTTGAGGCATATCAGTTGCATTTCAATCATAGCTTTATTAATTTTTGGTATTAACTTAAGGCATATCAGTTGCATTTCAATCATAGCTTCATTAATTTTTGGTATTAACTTGAGGCATATCAGTTGTATTTCAATCATAGCTTCATTACTTTTGGTATTAACTTGAGGCATATCAGTTGCATTTCAATCATAGCTTCATTAATTTTTGGTATTAACTTGAGGCATATCAGTTGTATTTCAATCATAGCTTCATTACTTTTGGTATTAACTTGAGGCATATCAGTTGCATTTCAATCATAGCTTCATTAATTTTTGGCATTAACTTGAGGCATATCAGTTGTATTTCAATCATAGCTTCATTACTTTTGGTATTAACTTGAGGCATATCAGTTGCATTTCAATCATAGCTTCATTACTTTTGGTATTAACTTGAGGCATATCAGTTGTATTTCAATCATAGCTTCATTACTTTTGGTATTAACTTGAGGCATATCAGTTGTATTTCAATCATAGCTTCATTACTTTTGGTATTAACTTGAGGCATATCAGTTGCATTTCAATCATAGCTTCATTAACTTTTGGTATTAACTTGAGGCATATCAGTTGTATTTCAATCATAGCTTCATTAATTTTTGGCATTAACTTGAGGCATATCAGTTGCATTTCAATCATAGCTTCATTAATTTTTGGCATTAACTTGAGGCATATCAGTTGTATTTCAATCATAGCTTCATTACTTTTGGTATTAACTTGAGGCATATCAGTTGCATTTCAATCATAGCTTCATTACTTTTGGCATTAACTTGAGGCATATCAGTTGCATTTCAATCATAGCTTTATTAATTTTTGGTATTAACTTGAGGCATATCAGTTGCATTTCAATCATAGCTTCATTAATTTTTGGCATTAACTTGAGGCATATCAGTTGCATTTCAATCATAGCTTCATTACTTTTGGTATTAACTTGAGGCATATCAGTTGTATTTCAATCATAGTTTCATTAATTTTTGGCATTAACTTGAGGCATATCAGTTGTATTTCAATCATAGCTTCATTACTTTTGGTATTAACTTGAGGCATATCAGTTGTATTTCAATCATAGCTTCATTAACTTTTGGTATTAACTTGAGGCATATCAGTTGTATTTCAATCATAGCTTCATTAATTTTTGGCATTAACTTGAGGCATATCAGTTGTATTTCAATCATAGCTTCATTAACTTTTGGTATTAACTTGAGGCATATCAGTTGCATTTCAATCATAGCTTCATTACTTTTGGTATTAACTTGAGGCATATCAGTTGTATTTCAATCATAGCTTCATTACTTTTAGCATTAACTTGAGGCATATCAGTTGCATTTCAATCATAGCTTCATTAATTTTTGGTATTAACTTGAGGCATATCAGTTGTATTTCAATCATAGCTTCATTAACTTTTGGTATTAACTTGAGGCATATCAGTTGCATTTCAATCATAGTTTCATTAATTTTTGGTATTAACTTGAGGCATATCAGTTGCATTTCAATCATAGCTTCATTAATTTTTGGTATTAACTTGAGGCATATCAGTTGCATTTCAATCATAGTTTCATTAATTTTTGGCATTAACTTGAGGCATATCAGTTGTATTTCAATCATAGCTTCATTAATTTTTGGTATTAACTTGAGGCATATCAGTTGTATTTCAATCATAGCTTCATTACTTTTGGTATTAACTTGAGGCATATCAGTTGCATTTCAATCATAGCTTCATTAATTTTTGGTCAGGTTAAAAAGTCCTCTCTTTCATACAAACATGCACACAAACATTCACACAAACATGCACATACACATACACATGCACACACACATGCACATACACATACACATACACATGCACATACACATACACATGCACATGCACATACACATTCTTTGAAGACCTTCAATGAGAAGACTTATATTGCGTTTTCTTAATTGGATAGTTCTCAGGTACTTACTTTAATAATGGCCGTTAATGTCATTAACGCAGTGATTTTCACACAGAAATGCTTTCACGAAAAAGGTAAATCTTTTTCGCGAAAAAAGCGTAACGTAATAATCACTTTTTCGTGAAGAAACTTTTTTCACGATGATATTTCAAGCTAATGCTGTTGAAATCTTTACAAAGATAGCGCTAGCTTTTTCCACGTTAAAAGTGTGTATCCTGACAGAACATGTAAAATGAATGGATTTATCGTATAGAAACTTGTTTTGATGAGTCTTCTCAATGGATTTCAATGGAATCATTAATTAATATTCTCGTATATACTTTACTTTTTTATTTTTATTTCCTATAGTGATACTTGTTCGAGCCTGAAAAAAGGTTGTAAAAATGGCAGTATAACTTCTTTGTCAGTTCAGCAGACAAGTAAACTTTTATCCCCAAATCAGACCAAGTTATAAACCCAGGATACTATACAGCTACAAATGATGAAGGACCTAAATTTCTGTAAAACAAATTCTGTAAATAAAATACAATTTACAGAAATTGTTCAAGCAGGATCACGATAATTTCCGCGATAAAGTAAAGTATTGAGGCATATCACGATAATGTTCACGATAAAATAAAGTATAGAGGCATATCACGATAATTTTCACGATAGAGTAAAGAATAGAGGCATCCTTTTTATTCTTTTGAGAAGTCAACGCTCTTTTGTCAGCAAATACTCAGTACTCTTTTTCATGAAATTTCTATTATGACTATGCATAATTTTCAGTATATGTTTTGTTGCTTTTCATCAATAACTTTAATCTATCTATCTATTTGTCTGTCTGTCTGGTTTTCTCACAGTAGTATAGGAGCTGCTTTAAATGGTAGTGGTTCTAATGACTCATAACAACTTTTTAAAAAACGACTATATGAAAATAAAAATATCCTGTCACGTTTGTGGAGAGAACAAAACGAAATAGAGAAAGTTAAACACTTATTACAGATGATGTAAGAATTGTGCCAAGGAGCAAATTCTAAAAACTTGTATAAATGCTGCAACTGATTTTGTTGCTACAGAGATAAATTATGAGAAATATAGTTATGTTTGCGGATCAGAGACACGTCGTCAAACAATCAAATTAAATGAAATATTCATATTCAGTTTTAAAGGGAACCTGAAGACTGTAAGAAGAATATACTGTTTTTAAATGGTTGTGAAAATATCAGTAGAATTTTTAGAAAGTTATACATCCAACCTGTCTTCTATCAGGCGGTTATTTGTACAAAGTCATGCATCCAACCTGTCTTCTATCAGGCGGTTATTTGTACAAAGTCATGCATCCAACCTATATTCTCTCAGGCGGTTATTTGTACAAAGTCATACATCCAACCTATATTATATCAAGACGGTTGTTTGTACCAAGTCATGCATCCAACATGTCTTCTATCAGACTGTTGTTTGTATAAAGTCATGCATCCAACCTATATTCTATCAGACGGTTGTTTGTACAAAGTCATGCATCCAACCTATATTCTATCAAGACGGTTGTTTGTACAAAGTCATGCATCCAAAATATATTCTCTCAGGCGGTTATTTGTACAAAGTCATGCATTAAATCTATATTCTATCAGACGGTTATTTGTATAGAGTTATGCATCCAACCTATATTCTATCAGACGGTCATTTGTACAAAGTCATGCATCCAACCTATATTCTATCAGACGGTTATTTGAACAGAGTCATACATCAAACCTGTATTCTATCAGGCGGTTATTTGTACAGAGTTATACATCCAACCTATATTCCATCAGGTTATTTGTACAGAGTTATACATCCAACCTGTATTCTATCCGGCGGTTGTTTGTACAATGTCATGAGTCCAACCTGTCTTCTATCAGACGGTTGTTTGTACAAAGTCATGCATCCAACCTATATTCTATCAGGCGGTTATTTGTACAAAGTCATGCATCCAACCTATATTCTACCAGACTGTTATTTGTACAGAGTTATACATCCAACCTATATTCTATCAGGCGGTTATTTGTACAAAGTCATGCATCCAACCTATATTCTATGAGGCGGTTATTTGTACAGAGTTATACATCCAACCTATATTATATCAAGACGGTTGTTTGTACAAAGTTAAGCATCCAACCTATATTCTATCAGACGGTTATTTGTACAGAGTTATACATGCAACCTATATTCTATCAGACGGTTATTTGTACAAAGTCATGCATCCAACCTATATTCTATCAGACGGTTATTTGTACAAAGTCATGCATCCAACCTATATTCTATCAGACTGTTATTTGTACAAGGTCATGCCTGCAACCTATATTCTATCAGACGGTTATTTGTACAAAGTCATGCATCCAACCTATATTCTATCAGGCGGTTATTTGTACAGAGTTATACATCTTACCTATATTCTATCAGACGGTGATTTGTACAAAGTCATGCATCCAACCTGTCTTCTATCAGACGGTTATTTGTACAAAGTCATGCATCCAACCTATATCCTATCAGACGGTTATTTGTACAAAGTCATGCATCCAACCTATATTCTATCAGGCGGTTATTTGCACAGAGTTATACATCCAACCTATATTCTATCAGATGGTTATTTGCACAGAGTTATACATCCAACCTATATTCTATCAGATGGTTATTTGTACAAAGTTATACATCCAACCTTTAGTCTATCAGGCGGTTATTTGCACAGAGTTATACATAAAACCTATATTCTATCAGGCGGTTATTTGTACAGAGTTATCCATCTAACCTATATTCTATCAGGCGGTTATTTGCACAAATTCATGCATCCAACCTATATTCTATCAGACGGTTGTTTTGTACGAAGTCATGCATCCAACCTATATTCTATCAAGACGGTTGTTTCTACAAAGTCATGAGTCCAACCTATATTCTATCAGACAGTTGTTTGTACAAAGTAATGCATCCAACCTATATTCTATCAAGACGGTTGTTTCTACAAAGTCATGAGTCCAACCTATATTCTATCAGACAGTTGTTTATACAAAGTCATGCATCCAACCTATATTCTATCAGACAGTTGTTTGTACAAAGTCATGCATCCAACCTATATTCTATCAAGACGGTTGTTTGTACAAAGTCATGAGTCCAACCTATATTCTATCAGACGGTTGTTTGTAGGATACTGGATGAGTACAAGTGCGTGCGAAAGTTGTACAAAAATAATCGAGTAATTTACAAAAATTTATTTTAAATGATTTCTTCAGAGATATATTTTACTCAGGAGAGTATGAATATTATCATGGAATTTTGAATATACAAATTGTGCATTAAGAAAGACAAAATAATTGACCAATACAAATTTATTAATTATTTGGTTAATTCTTTGTTTCTGGTGTCTTGATATTTTTCAGAATTAAAACAATAATCTCTATTAGAAATATAATTTTTCAGTCCACTTACAGCAATGCTTCACGGTTCGTCAACTATTAATTCATTTCTGTTTCTCTTTCTGTTACTTCAATTTTTGTTGTTGTTGTTTTTGTTTTGGTATTTACCTAAAATTTTGTTTAGTAGATTCTAACCCCCTACATATGTTTCTTATTTTAAAAAAATGAAAATCAAAACGAAAATCCATGGATAACTCGTATTCTCTTTCAAATACGCTCTACGATTGTCCTTGGTGTAGCTCAATCTCTTTCATATTTTACAATCGGGACTTGAATCTCCTTCTGATTTTGGAAATCTTTGACATGGGACTCTTTTGATGCAATTTCATTGTTGGCTCTACTGACCATGTTATCTTTGTGTTTGCAGAACTATCTACTTCATCACATTCACCATTAATTAAAGATCCTTCTTCTTGAAAATTGTCGTTATTAGTATTTTGGTTTTATATGTAAACGTCGTCGCTTTTAACAGTTTTTATTTGCTTTTTCTCTTTTTTATCTCTATATTTTGACTGTTTGGGCATCGATATCATGCTCTGACAATGCAACGCAATTTTCTTTCAATGATTGCTTTTAAACATTTTTGTTGTTTGAATATTTCAGTGGGGATTTAAGGTTGCACTCATTCATCATTTTGTAATATGTTGACCTTGACACATTTGCTCTTTGACAAGCCTTATCGTAGTTTTTACTTTTTGCAGTTCTTCAAACACTTCTATTATCAACGATAGTTTTGATGCCTTGGAAATATCGTTAATATATTCTACTGATATAATTCAATTGTTATTCATACTAAATATATTATTATCAATTATTGATATTTATTTGGCAGATATTTTTGCAAATAATTGTTACTACTGATTAGCATAAGTGTATAGTAATGTTTCGACTTAATTCACTAGATACAGGGCTGAGCAAATTCCATAGCCGGACGTCCCGGACTGTTCATTTTCGAAGTCGGTCAAGTAACATTTTCCAAGTCGCTAGTCTGGGACAAGTGCTTTTTGCTTATTTTTTTTTAAAAGTCGGGCAAGTGCCTATTTTCATGCCATAATCACTTTATCTACCTTTGTCTGGTCGTTCATGCCCTCAGGGCGTATTGAATGCTTGATTCTTGATGATGATTTTGCAATTTACGACGTGTGCGGCCATTCCGCGATGTACGTCGGCAATGCTTGATTGTACTCCTCTGCATGTATTTATTTACAGCCAGTATCACACCTACAGGTGGTCATTGATAACTCTTGCATTGCGCACGTTAAATTACCGTTTGCGTATATATTAGGCTAAGCGACTAAATTATTGGCCATTCAAAACATGTGAGACAAAACAAAGCAGGTTTGATTACTTAGCAGTGTTTTAAACGGCTTCCTTGTGTTTACTTAAACCAGATTCTCAAGGTAACATTAGTGACGGTTCCCTTTATGAACTGATTAAATGCCAGCGATGATTGTTTCATTTTTATGTGATTATACAGACGATTAACTTCCACTTTCGATATTACGTTTGAAGCGAAACAATTACGCTAATTAAGGAGCTGTCTCTGTTAATATTGAAAGGACAAAACGTATGTTATGATCACTTTAGAAGTAGTTGTCAAGCAAGGTGATATTTACTCTGTGGATAAATGAGTTTACTAAATTATTTCTTCAAGGAAGTTAATAAGGAAGAGTCGGAGAAGGAAAATTAATGTGAAAGTGTAGGAGTAAAACGTATGACTGCCACTGAGCGTGAGGTAACTATTTCTCCAAAGAGACATAAGCCAGACTCTGTGGCAACAAAAAAAATGTCAAATATGACACCACTAAGGGACTGAGACATTTTCATCCACATTGGGTTGATAGTTATCCCTGGCTCGAATTCATCGATTACGAAGCAAAAATGCTTTGCAGTTTTTGCAAACAATATCCTAAATTGGCACAGGTTGGAAATTAAACCTTCGTCATTTAACCACCGAATAGTAAGTATTTCAACATAACCTAATCATACAAATTATTAGAGATTAAATACTCGATGAACAAATCTTCGTTGCCAGCAATTCTTGACTTTTATTCATGCCTATCTTACTTCATACTATATATATGGCAATCTGAAGGCTTCCCTGTTTCTTGTTCAACCACGTTCATGATTACATCAATAATTTCATCAACTTTCAATTCTTTATCCTCCATTTGTCTAGCCACTTTTTTATTGCTCCGTCAATGTTTCCGTTGTCACTATAAGTATAAAAGCTGAAATAGCTAGATTGAACCCGGTAATACAATACTTCCTTTTCTTGTCTCATCTCAACAGGACCGTCTTCCTTTGTCCTAATATTCACATGTTTGAACAATACAGCATAAAGGAAGCTATCAAATTCGTTAGCCTTCGCGCCCTGTTAGTAAACTGTTCTATTATCCGTTCTCGGATCCTCTCGAAAAACAAGTACACATCTGTTTCACGTCCTTGTGCGGGAATTCTATACTTTCTAACGCTATCATCAAGCATATCGCTGAACTATTTGTCTTTATCTTTCAAAAAATCTCTTTGTTTTCTTCTTTTTTTTTTTCTTTTTTTTCTCTTCTTATTTTATACTTCTTATCCGATGGTTGTGCCTCCTAAAATTCTATGAGTACTTTCTTGTCATCGTTAGTAATAAGTCTGTCTAGTATTTGCTCGGGCCCTTTTACTTTCCTGACATGTATGATTTTCGTTCTTTTACATTGTTTAACAATCGTTAAACACATACATGAACGCATTTCTTGAACTTCCTCCTCGTTAATTTCGATATGTTTTTCTTTAAACTTTAAACAATCTCATAACAACCATCAACTATTTTATCACTTCAGTGGTGCAAGCCTTGACAGAATCAACCTCCGAACTGTCCTTTTCACCACCTTCACGCATCCTGTTAGCATCACTCATGAATAACGACAATGACGAGTTCCTTTGACAATGTTCTTGTCTGTTTCGTAGAGGGTCAGTCACTACTGCCATTTTGACAAGTTTCTCGACTGATTTAGAGGGGAGGGGGATTCAGAACCCTGACCCATTTTGACAATTTTCTCAACTGTTTAAGAGGGGATCAGTACCACTCACTTTTTTCTGATTCAATGATGGTCGTTCCACGTCCCATTTTGACAAATTTCTAAACTGATCCAAAGAGGGTTAGTATCCGCGTTTAGTTTGATAAGTTTCTCGACTAACTGAGAGGGAGTCACTACCTCTCCCACTTTGACAAGTTTCTCGACTGATTCAACGGGAGTAAGTATCACATCCCATGTTGAGAAGTTTGTCTACTGATTCCACCTGACTCAGTACCCATTCCCATTTTGACAAGTTCCTTGACTTATTTAGAAAGGGTCAGTTCCCCTCCAATTTTGATAAGTTTCTCTACTAGTGCAAATGGGATACGTACCAGCTCCTATTGTGAAAAAAATTGTCGGTTTATTCAGAGGGAGCTAGTACCCCCTCCTATTTTGACAAACTTCTCTACTGACTCAAACTGGGTCAGTATCCGGTCCAATTTTCAGAAGTTCCTTGACCTATTTACAGAAGTTCTGTACACCCTCCCATTTTGACAAGTTTGTCTACTGATTCAACGGGAGCAAGTACCATCTCTCAGTACCCATACCCATTTTGTCAAGATTCTTGACTTATTTAGAGGTGATCAGTACAACCTCCTATTTTGAAAAGTCTCTCGGTTGATCCAATTTTGACATTTTTCTCGACTGATTTAAATATGGTCGTTCCTCCTCCCAATTTACTTATTCAAACGGGCCACTCCTATTTTAAGAGGTTTTTAGACTGATTCAAAGTATGTTAGTATCCACTTGAATCTGGACAGGTCTTTCAACTAAATAAAAGGGTCATTAACAACTCTCATTCTGACGAGTTTGTATACTGATACAAAGGAGAAAAATACTCCCTTCCATTTTAATGAGTTTCTTGATTCTGACAAGTTTGTCCACTGATACAAAGTGAAAAAATACACTCTGCCATTTTTATCAAAGGTGGTCAGGACCCCCTATTTTAAACAAGTTTCTTAACGATTTCAAAGGGGGTCCGTATCCCCTCCGATTTTGATAAATTTCTTGACTGATTCAAAGGGGTTTAGTACCCCCTCCAATGTTGAAAATCTATTGATTCAAAATTAGTTAGTACCACGTCCCATTTGACAAGTGTATTGACTGATTCAGATTGGTTCAGTAAGTTTATCGAATGATTCAAAGGCGGTCAGTATTTCCCCCTCATTTTGACAAGATTCTTGTTTGATACAGAGGAGGTCTGTACCCCACCAATTTTGACACGTTTCTCAACAGATTCAATGTGGTTTCCTACTTCCTCCCATTTTCACAAGTTTCTTGATTGATGCAAAAGTGTTAATAATAATAATAATAATAATAATAATAATCATAATCATAAAAATAATAATAATAATAATAATATTAATAATCATACTTAATTTCTAGAGTATATCACAGTTAGTGCAACAAAAACTAATCCATCATGTGGTCCTAAAACAAGAGATGGATACAGATGAAAAAATGAAACGATCAGACTTTTTCTTCAAACTTGTGCACACTTCAGAAATTCATCACCTGATTTTACTCTCGCTCTCACACTTACTCGTTCTCTCTCTCTCTCTCTCTCTCTCTCTCTCTCTCTCTTATCTCGTACACACACACATACACATACACACATACACACAGGTCAGAACTCCTTTGCATTTTGATAAATTTCTTTTCTGATTCAAAGTGGGTCAGTATCCCCCCGCCCCCATTTTGAGAAGATTCCAGACTGATTCAGTGAGGTCGGTACCCCTTTCCAGTTTGAGATGTTTGTCGACTGATTAAGAGTGGGTCAGTACCCCTCCCAATTTTAAACATTTATTCGACTCATTCATCCCATTTTGACATGTCTCTAGTCTGATTTACTCGACTTATTATTCCCATTTGAACACGTCTCTAGTCTGATTCAAATGGTTTTAGTACCCCCTGCCACTTTCGACAAGCTTCTCCACTTATTCAGAGGGCATCACTATCCATTCCCATGTTGAGAAGTTTCTCGAATGATTCAAGGAGGGACAGTTGTCAAGTTTTTCTACTCTTTTGCCTTATTTAGGGGCAATCAGTACCCCTCCCATCTTGAAAAGTATCTCCACTGATTCAAATGGAATCAGGATCCGCTCCCATTTTAACAAATTTCTCGACTTATTCAGAGGGTCAGTACCCCTCCCATTTAGACAAGTTTCTCGACTGATTCAAAAGAAGTCCGTACGCCTCCCATTTTTAGGTTTTTCTCAACTGATTTAGCTGGGTTCAGTATCTCCCTCGCATTTTGATATGTATCACAATCAAATTATAGGGGGTCAGTACCTTCTCCTAATTTCACAAGTTTCTCGACTTACTCAGCAGGAGTCATTATTCCCTACCATTTTGACAAGCTGAAAAACGCAATTTTAGCTAGAAATATACCCTTCCGGACAATATTTAAAATTGAGCGCATGCATCGCCCACCGCGATATTTTGTCAAGTGGCAGGGAAGGCTAATCATGGCTTAATGTGATAGAACTAAGCTGGGCCGTAAATGCGCTCCATATTACAATTAAAGATAGTTGTTCTTTATTCCTCTTCAGAATATAAACATTGGATCACAAAAAACAACACAAATGTCTAAATTTCTAAGCGAAATTGGGACAAATATGACTATTTAATCATAATAGGTTAGAAAATATGAATAAAATACTTTTTTACACTATTTTCATTCATACGCTATTGCGGCATAGATTCACGAAGTTTAGATCAAACTTAAGAGATATATGAAAGTAAAAGCTTTTATTGAGTATAAAAATATTTCAGATCTTAGAAATATTAAAAATAATAATAATAATAGTAATAATAATAATAATAATAACTTTATTTAAAGAAGAAGCTCATTTGGTCAACTGACCAATCTTCCATGAGGCCTTCTACAATTACATATATATGAATATCAAATTAAATAAGTTAAAATCTATTAAGCTCTTGCTTTGTTGGATAGATCTCATAAATAAATACAAATCCCTTTGAAGATGTCATTTTAAATTACGTGAAGATAATGTTTAGAAAGACAATGGTACAATATGAGAAGAAAAGTTATGTGCATGCCAAATTGAGTAAAACTTCTTTGTCTCTGTTTCAGTATATATATATATATATATATATATATATATATAATGTTTTGAATTTGCGCCGTTATGAATGTTTGTGTCAATAGTAATAATAATAATAATAATAATAATACATTCCTGATGCTGCATTTGGTAATACTTTGATTTCTTTGTTGCATTAATAAATAGTAAGGAATAATAATATTAAAAATATACAATACATTAATAAGAGCATAGTATGAAAACATACTGGGACATACAGCATACAAAATAAAAATGATCATTTGTCATTCATCTGAAACTGAGGTGAAACCAAGAATAATCAAATAAACCAGACACAAGAAAAGAAAAGAAATTAAGGGCCTGCAATTGTTAAAAAAGAGATGAAAGGAGGTAAAAGCTGAGATCAGAAGATAATGAATAATATGCATAGAGACAATAAGAGGCAAATTGGTATAAAGGTAGTGAAAGGAGAGTGAAGAATGGTAAAAGAGACAAAAAGAGGCAAACGAAACTTAAATTTAATTTTGAAAAAGGAGAAAATAAACAAGCTGATTTGAATCATTTGCAAAAATAGGCAAAGGGGGTAAAAAAGAAATCCAAACTGCAAACTGAGACGAAAATACGTGCAATTAAAGTACTGACAGTACTGATCAGACCAAGGCATTAATTGCCGTATGATCGAATTTTCTGGAATTAAAAGTTTATTGTTCAGGATGTTATTCAACTTTTGATCTGACAGTAGTTGTATGGGCCACTTGGGGGTCATACTGGAATTAATATTAGCCAATAGGTTTACATGGGTGGGCCACTTGGGGGTCATACGGGAAATCCTATGTTAAAATTGTCTATATGTTTGACAGGAGATGGTATTATGGGGTCAAAAGTGTTTATAGAGTCAAAAATGTTTATATGGTCAAACGGGAATGGTAATGTTAAAATTTTAATCTACTATCCAAACACATCACATATACTGTCCAGCAATGTGATTTTTGATTACTATCCAAACACACACCCTACAATCTGGCAACCGCTTTTTGGTTATTATCCAAATACACTACCTATACAATCCAGCAATCGCTTTTTGATTACAATCCAAACACACCACCTATACAATCCAGCAACTGCTTTTTAATTACTACCCAAACACCACAACCCAACCCCACCCCGACTATCAAAAGAAAAGGGTAGGAGTTTTGATACACACACTCTGTACTTACATTTTAATCATGTGGTGTTCTTATACAACATAAGAAAAATGTACACCCGAAATGTATATTCACTACGGACTATTTCGTTTCAGTGTTATTTCATAATAAACATATATTCAACATCAAAAGACATTGAATCTATTATAATAAAATGTGTATCCATTCACCAGTGTCTATTTTTTAATTTCTCTCTGCCTCTGTCTCTCTGTATGTCGGTCTGTCTCTCTCAGTCTATTGAGTCATGTATTTATATGGTAAAGAACAAGCAAGCAGTAATGTAAGTGCACAAACTGCATATAGAATGAGCGGAAAAAATTATTAACTTTTTAGTCAGTGTCACGAAGCATGGATGTCTCTTCCGGAAATAAGTAAACACACACACACGCTCGGAAAAACGGTAATTATGAACTAAATGTACTTGAATGCCAATTTTTTTTCTTCACGCGGATTAAATAAAGTAGCAATAGTTAAACACTTTTTATGGTTTATTTGAATAGATTATCATAATATTATAACAAACGCGTTAAAAATTCACGTTAAGTGAACGAAAAGTGGTTGTTCGAGACTACTATACTCTTACACACATACAAACACAAGAGAAGGGTTATAAGTTTTAGCTGTGAACATAAACATACACAAAACATAAAACTGAAAAGAATCGGCAAATATGATTCGTACTATCTTTTTTGGTGATCTGGCTGGCTATGAAAAGGGCCGCTGGTACTTTTTTTGCCACGACTCTGCTTAGTGGTTGCACCTACCGTGTCGAGCATCGCAGGCTGCACATCTTTGAAGCCATGATGTTTCTGTGGAGACCAAGAGTAGAGAACTAGGTTCGTTAGCCTCCTTCCCCTTGTAATCCTCCTTCTCCTTCTCCTCCTCCTCTGGCATTCAATATTGATGGCCCAATTTCAGAATTTCTCTTGGATTTACATCCAGTTGCTATTAAGTCTGTCAAACTCCCTCTCTCTTCTCCTTTTCTCCTCGTCCCTCTCCTTCTTCAGTCTCTCCCTTTTCACTCCTCTCCTTCGTCCACGCTGCTTTTATCTTGTGGAATTCTTCCTCCATCACTTCTCTGACTAACTCCTTGGCTATTCTCAAAAGAGCTCGTCTTCCTCTTCAAATGGCGATTTTGAGGGTAGACGTCCAGTTCTTGTACCCGGCCCAGGAGGTGCTCCACTCTCTCCAATCAACTAATCACCTCTCTCAACTTTCCCACTCGACAGTGCTGGCTGGTCATTCTTCTTTTACACAAGTCGACGATGAATGGCACGACTGTTGTTGTTTTATAATTACATTATAGAAGTGTGCGGCCATTCGACTATGTACATCTTGTTATTGTACGCTCAGCGTACTATTTAGTTACTCGTCAAGTGGGTGCGGAACACCCACCTAATGCTTTAATGTGTGCAATGCACACATTTTACTTATTCTTGTCAGGAAGAGGAAAAGGCGACAAGTGACGGCAGATGGCGTCTCGTCGTCCCCGGAGGGCTCCAGCTGGTCAAAGGTTGAATTTTGATATTTATGCCGAATGTGAAATTTTTGACGTCTTGCACCCTATATAGTTGTTTATTATAAATTTTGAACATAAACTCTGTACTATGTGGCTGCAAGAAGTGGTTAGTTAAGAGGGGGCTAACAAGCCCGGTTCAGTCAATTATATCGGTTATTGAAAGTATCTTAGCTTTTGTGAGCATATGCATCAGTTTATTATTTATAGCTGGGATAGGAATACGGGGATTTTATTATTTGTCTAACCAATCGTTGCCAATTCGTGCGGCTGGGCTTGATGGCCCGGGGTTCATGATCACCTTATAGCGTATAATTTTATGTATTTGGTTTCAGTTTCAGTTTCTTATTCATATACTATAGTGACCATGCTCACACTATTTTGTCAATTAGAGCATTAAGGGTCTTGAGTAATCAGCAACCGCTTTGTGCAGTATGGGCCTGATGGTCTGGTAATGGGACCATCTTATACTATTAATGTTTTTGTGGGCCAGTATTTGGGCCATATAGTCCTTATTTTGAGTTAACCAGTTGTTGCCATCTTGTGCGGATGGGCCTTATGGTCTGGGCTTTAGGGACCACCTTGTAATATATGAATGTTTTTTTGAGGTTGAGGTTTTATTATATTACTTGAGAGAATATTTCATGTTAGCAGGAGGTTAGTATTTGCATGCGCTATTAGTTGGGTTAGGAGAATGGAAACTGGAGTTATGATAGTTGTCCTGTATATGTATAATTAGATATTTAATGGTTGCTGGTTGTTCTTAGCTCTTATCGCTTTAACTGGGTTTTTTCCTATCTGTACTATGGGGGTGGAGTTTCAATCGCCCAAGAGTGCGAGGATTGGGTCGCCCAAACTGATTTCCCTAGTGGGTCAGCCTATCAATCCCCTACCTCCCCAGGCGAAGCCTCTCCTTCCCAGCTCTAGACAGGTTGAGTTCCTATTATGATATCTTTAATGGTTACTGGTTGTTCTTAAATCTTAACGCTTATACTGTTATCTTAAGGTTTTTATCTGCCGTTTGTTTTCCGTCTGTACTATGGTGGTAGAGTTTCTCCTGCCCAAGAAGGCGGGGATTAGGTCGCGCAAACCGCGAACTGATTCTCCTAATGGGTTAATGGGTCAGCCTACCTCTCTAGACGGAAGCCCCTCCTCCCCCGCTCTAGACAGGTTGAGTTCCTATTACCGTTCCTTCTTATACTGTTGTATTCCTTGCGTGGTATTAGATTTTTGCACTTTTTTCAGATGTCAGAGATATACCCCAATATATCTGAATACACTGAATTGAGGTTCTTGCTTCCTATTTTGAGGTAATCCGGGTACTACTCTAACAACAATAGAAAAATGCAATAAGCCTTTCCGACACAAATTGCAAGCGAATTTACCGGGGGTGGGGGGGGGGGGTGGGGGATGGGAGGGGAATCCAAGTACTAAAAAGGGAATTAAACCTTACAGACATCAATGCGGAAACCATAAAATACCCTGACACCACACCTTGGGCTAGCAAGTCACCCAAAATAAATTTAAATGCACTACACTATGGGGATAAACAGGATCAACCTCCTCTTGTATGTTTCCTATTTGTTGTGTAATAGGTCTGGACTTCCCTCCCCCCTCCTGTATGTTTCCTATTTGATGTGGGAAGGGAGACTTGGGATTCGCAGTCATTTCCGGCCCCCCACCCCCTCCCGTTGTCGATTAGAATCACATCCAGTTTGAGGTTTGGTTTGCGTTTGTTTGGGGATGAAAATAGCATGAGACAGGTACCATTAAGATTGATTTAATCTTTTAATAATGATATATTTCTTTTAAACCACATGAATTGTAGTTCGTAGACCCAAAATATTGACAGTAACCTGCATTTGGCTTTATTGTGTGTGTGTGTGTGTTTGTGTGTGTGTTTGTTTGTGTGTGTGTTTGTTTTGTGTGTGTGTGTGTGTGTGTGTGTGTGTGTGTGTGTGTGTGTGAAGTGAGATATGGAGGGAGAAATATAGAATGAGGTAGAGAGACAGGAATATAAATAAGTGGGTGAAAAAAGAGAGTTGATCACATAAAATCGAAAAGTCGCAGTCATAAAATAAATCAATTAGACAATATTCTCTCGTGTAAAACCTTTGAGATCGTATAGTGGGGCACTCAAAAGGTATATTGGTAGAGACAACTCGAATGCTAAAGAGACCTCGATTTATGTATCAATACCCTTTTTGACGCTCCGCCTTACAATATCGTGTAACCAATCCTTTAACCCACTCTTTAATCAACATTAACTCCTCTTAATGCGAAATGTATGTTACAGTGACCTCGGGTGCTGCAGTATGTGCATTTATTACCAGTTCTGTATCATATGGATCTTCAGACATAGTGGCTAGTATAAGGACGGATACTACAGAAGTGGGGATTAATTTTTTACAATCGAAATCACATTGCGATACTTACTATTTCCTTTAAATTTCTGCATTTAATGCCCTTTTTTCTTTCAATATTTCTCAAATAACTGAAAATATTGCAAGCTGATAGATTTTTCCTTTCTCATTTCTACCGATTCTTTATTGATTGTATCTAAGTTTAACATACATGTGTTATATATTGTCCATGATTTTATCTAAATGAGGACTTTCTTTCCTTATTGTGACTGCCGACTAAAAAAAAAGATTTCTGCCAAGTCTGTCGTGTCAACCTGTTTGATTCTGAATTTCCACATATTCACGAGAGAGACAGACAGACATACCGAGTTAAGCTCATGTGTTCGTGCATCAGTTTGATATATTTGCACTTTAAAAGAGACTAAATTATGATAAACTATTCAGAAATTACCAGCACCAGGTCAGAATCCTGAATATAATAGTACACATTAGGCTGAGTTTTCTTCTAAAGAAAGATGAACACGATTTCAGATTGTAAAAGGTTTTAAAATTTAATGTACAGTATTTACATATCCGTATAATGCGTACGTATGAGCTCAATTTCACAGTCAACGATTTTCTGTAATGCACTTTTAACTTTGATTCTGTCTTGGTTTTAAAATTATCTGTTATTAGTGTTTTCATTTCGCAGGTTATATTCGTCGTTTAGAAGTATGTCATACGTGCATAAATTGTAAAGTATTATATATATATATATATATATATATATATATATATATATATATATATATATATATACACACACACACACCGTATGCCTACCTGAGCAAACACTCGTAACAATACCAGCTTATCAAGAAGTGTGATTCTCTGAACCACTTGTAATATACAAATCTTCATATTCTTCATATTTACACCCGTCTCAGATTAATCATACTGAAGGCAAACATAAGTGTGTGCATGAGAGAGAGAGAGAGAGAGAGAGAGAGAGAGAGAGAGGGAGAGAGAGAGGTGTACCATAACTTCAGGCTTAGGTTCTTAGCTATAATCCAGGTGGGCGACAAATTATAACTCTCTAACATGTTTCGCATAGATAAAGATATAAAAGATTTCAGATTATAAAAGCTACTAAATGCGATGTATTCAATAACTGTCTACTGCATATATATGGGCTCAATTTCACAGTCAGCGATTTTCTTTAATGTTTTTTCTTCTTTGATTCTATCCCTATTGAAAAATTATCTAACAAAGTTATCAGTCCGTATTTCCACCCTAAGACCTGTTCTTATTTCACAAATTATTTGTGTAGATTGGAAGTCATGTCATACGTGCATACATTGCAAATAATTATATATTCTGTGTGCCTACGTGAGAAAATACTCTTAAGAATAAGAAAAATACCAGCATATTAAGACGGTTTATTCTCCGAGTCACCTGTAATACGAAACTCTTCATATTTACAAATTAATCATACTGAAGATAAACATCATAGTTTTGTGTGTGTGTGTGTGTGTGTGTGTGTGTGTGTGTGTGTGTGTGTGTGTGAGAGAGAGAGAGAGAGAGAGAGAGAGAACCAAGAGAAAAACAACAGAAATGAATTTTGAAAAAAAGGATACTGAAAACTGTATAGCTTGTGAGATACAATATTTGATCTACTTCGCTCAATGGCTGAAATGCAAAATGCAATATCTTTATGGAACTGTCTGGCTGCCAAATTCTTGGAATTTTGTAAAACTATGGCATCAGAAATTAATGAAGCATTTTTTAAGAGATTTTAGTAATAGCTTTTAATAAGAGGGTTAGTTACACTGATATAAAGAGAAAAATGTCTAAAGGGGAAAAAACGTCCAAATACGTCTATAACGTCTAAAGAAAAAGAAAAAACGTCTAAAGGGAATACGTCTAAATACGTCTAATACGTCTAAAGGGAAAAAAAAATACTGAAATGAATTTTGAAAAAAGGGAGTCTGCAAATTATATAGCTTGTGATAAAGAATATTCGATCTACGTCGCTCGATGGCTGACTATCGCGCTGCCGAATTGTTGGAAGTTTGTAGAAAATATGACAGCAGAAATTAATGAAGCAATTTGCAAGAGATTTTGGTAATAACTTTTTATACGAAGGTTAGTTACACTGATATAAAAATGTGGAGTTCAAAAAAGAGGAAAGACCGTATAGAGAAAGAAAACAACAGTTGGATTATTCTTTCACAAGCCGGAATATATGTCGAAATAGTTAAATCTTTCATAGTCATTTTATTTTTAAATGTTGTGCTCCATATGTTAGAAAGTTTTGTTATACGTACATATTCTATTGATGTGTTGTTATACGTGTATATTATATTGATGAGTTGTTCTACGTACATATTCTACTGATGTGTTGTTATATGTACATACTTTACTGAAGTGTTATTATATGTACATATTCTATTGATGTGTTGTTCTACGTACATATTCTATTGGTGTGTTGTTATACGAACACATTCTATTGATGTGTTGTTATACGTACATATTCTATTGATGTGTTGTTATACGTACATATTCTATTGATGTGTTGTTATACGTACATACTGAATTGATGTGCAGTTGTGACATATATTTCAATACAGTCCAAGTTTTGTCATACGTACATATTCTATTGATGTATTGTTGTGACATATTTAAATACAGTCCAAGTTCGAAAGAAGGCATAGGGTTCAGTACCTATATGCCTTGCTTAAATTTCCTAATCATGCTCTTTTTCACATAAAATATCATGTTTTTTTCCACAAAAATATCAAAGGAAACATTTAAAATTGTACACAAAAGCCTTAGTAACCCCCCCCCCCCGAAACACAAAAAAACCCCAAATAAGAATTATCCACCCCACACAGTAATGAGCTCGCCGAAAAAAGGCCCACAAAAAAACCTAGCATAAGAAAATCGCATTTAATACTTTAAAATTCAAACGCTTTGTACAAATAAATAATTTATGTAGCTCTATATATTTCAATGATCTATTGATTCCAAGACCACAAAGATGATGTGGAATTTGCGATTACTGTTTAATAAAACATTTTTGTTTTGCATTTAACATCAAAATATTTTGAGTTATTTCTGAACAAACAATTGACTCAATTTTAATGTCTACTACATTCTTGTAATTATTAATATTCCTTCATTTGAAAATGTCACCAATACGAAAAGCAAATTTTCAGACTTTTTAAACTTTTGTTAGAAAAAAATGCATCTCACTCCAGCAAAGAAAAACCTTTACTCACACACAAAAGCGTCTGCCGATTAGAATGCTCCCATACAGTGATATGGGTTGTGCTGAATGATTTGTGAGCAAACCGTACAAAACATTTCAATGGATAAAAAGATATTCACCACGATGTTAAAACATGACATATGGAATCTAAGACGGTAAATGCAAAATATTGGATGTGTTTTAAGGTTAAATATATTATTGAAACTCTTACAAATCGACCATCGGTGAAAATGTATGGATTATTATCCATTTATCGTTTAAGTTTGTTCACAAAACATGTTTTTGACCGACAACGACGGCATATTCATTGCATATCACAGAATCATATACAAACATTTGAAAAATTAAGTCTGAAAAATTTAAAAAAACTAACGAAACATGGCGCCGCTTAACAGGGTGATCACACAGATTTTGAAGAAAAAAATACCAATAAAAATTCCTCTGCTCCTCAGCAATGTCTATCTCGACCGCAGAAGAAATCCACACTTTTGTATTATCCGTCCGTAAATCCGTAACTCATGAAAAATCCATGAGGAACAATCCGTACATGTGGTCAGCCTGGCTAAAACACATGAAGTCTGATCGGATTGTTACGTAATTCTGAATGCCTATTTCCGATTATCGATAACATGAAAACAATAATCAGTCTAATCCTTTTTTTTTTTTTTCAGAAATATGTTTACTTTAGCTAAATTGATCTATTAGCTTTGTTATCTAGGTTTGAGACACACAAATGAATTGACACATCAGTTAGAATATTGCCTCTTTAAATACTAATGTTTTTACGCAAATAAAGTCAGAAAAAATTGTTGATCCGGCCTTTCTGTTTGCAGTATTTTGGAAAGAATTAGTCCATTTTCGATCAGCGTAGAAATGTGGAAAATAATTGTGTTACGTTGTTTCTATGTTAGATGAGAACAGCAATACAAAAAGGAATAAAACTAAGAATTACCGCCTCCCGAAAAACTGCTATTCTTAATAACAGTTATATTCTCTTTCACCTCTAAAAATCATAGTCATTGTACGGATCCCCTCGAATGTATACTGACACACCGCCATTTTTGGTTGTAAATTTCCGATCAGGTATATCGGATATCACCCGAACATCGATTTCGGAGCATATTCCCAAAGTCTCCAACCGCCGGAATATCCAAAGTCTTCGGTTATCCGTAGTAAACCACTTCTCGTTCATGTAGCTAACTGATATCGTTGGTATGTCTGCGATGGATATGGCACCTTCACGGATTTTATTCAGTACAGATCCAATTGCCCCTTCATCATCAAATCGATTCTTTATGGTGTCCTGACTAAAGTATATTTCTGACGGTTTAAGTCGCATTTCTGATCAGTAATTTTCTGTGTCACCTTTGGAATCGCAGAAACTTTTTTGCCACTGTCAGGTAGACTTAAACAGTAGTAAGTCAGTAAAATGAAAGTAGTTTTTCTTCATGGAAAAAGGTAGGCGATATTGTTTATCTCAACCACGTGATTTTTGATGCAAAGGTGTATTATGTCTTCTGAGGTCTTCAGGTACGCACATTCTCTACGAAGGCATTGACCATTTTAGCTTGGAAGGTTGTAATTGTTCTGTGATTTGGATGAGTCAATACATTTTTGTTCAGCAAAGGTTCCACGTGTGATTTTGTGTTTGTTTATTTTAGAAATGGTAGGCTCTTGAGTAAAATGAAAGTAGTTTTCTTCTAGGAATAATGTTTGATATATTTTATCACACCGGGTCATCGAGACAACATATTCAGAGTTGCTACCTGTTGTGGTATAAGTAAACATTCGGCAATCGCTCTGAACAAAATCTCTCTCTCTCTCTCTCTCTCTCTCTCTCTCTCTCTCTATATATATATATATATATATATATATATATATATATATATATATATATATATATATATATATATATATATATATATATATATATATGATATTTTCTTTACCTACGTTAATACCGGATATATTTCATCGTGTGGTACAAAAACGTGATATTTTAACGAGTGGGGTAGCCACGAGTTAAAATATTTCGTTTTTTGGTATTTTTTATTATATACCAAACTTGCTCTAGAATCGAAGCTTAGAAGATTAAACTCGCTCTTCAACACCCCATCCCACCCCCACCTCCCTTTTCGTGAATTCACCTCACTTTCATAGGCTGATCATATAAGTATCGGTGACTTAAGAGCGCGGTAGGATTGGGATGACCGAATTTGTCTCAGTAAATTGCATTTTTTTGACATTTTTGTAAACTGTTCGATCATATTTGACGACAAAGCAAGTCCGATTCAAGAATGTTTCACAGCGGATGTATCACTGTTGTCAAGGAGTAAGGGGAAATAACTTCATAGAGACGAGAACGGCGTCGAGACAAATTTCTTCAGCCAAGATTAATTTCCATGTTTGAAATGTAATGCAGTTTCTATTTATTGGTTGTAGCTAACAAAGTGCTCGTTTTTGTTGCTGCAGGTATAACTCCTGTAGGCGCACACAATCAAGCGTCGCATGGCATGCTGGGAAATAGGATGGAAAAAATATGAAAATTATATTTCCCCGATAAGTTTCTATATTTCACACTTAAGTACATAATTAATTAGAGTACTTAAATCGAATCAGAATACGCCGCTATTCGGCGCTAATAAAAAAGATAAACATTTCAAAGCAATTGGAGGAAATTGTATAACTCTAGAACATATGCAAGGGAACTTTGTACAACTGGAAGCTCATTGGCCGCTTACACAGGCAGGTCTACCTACAAGCAAGAGGATACAATTTTCTCTGGGGAATTTGATTGGTCACTCTAGCAGTCCACGCTAGACGTCGCCGAACACTGGTATAATAAATTCACAATATCAGTGCAAAGGCGATATATGTAAACAGCACGTCTATTGTTGACCAGAGGGATGTCGAAGTAAAGTGCGCTCTTCATGGGTTCGTAGTCCGTATGTAACTTTCGGTAATTGTCACGATTTTAATGCTGAGCATCGAACCCGATCTCCCTATTGGATGCAATAGACCTGATGCAAAAACCAAACAAAAACATACACACTGTACATTAATATTGTGAAGGTACAATAGCTTGTATTACATAAATTGCGTTAAAAGCCAATAGGCCCGTTTACAACGACAATACTTGCCTACCGGAGTATATAGAATTCAACTGAAATGATTTTATTGTGCAAAAGAATATTTCCTAGAATTTCGTTTAAACTTATTGCAGGATCTTTCGAGATTAGATACTGTGAACATAGGGTTATTACTGATTAACACGCATTTGTTAAACAGGAAGGCTGCTTAGACGACTGAATGAATACACAGATGGATCAATGGATTAATGTGCGACGAATAGAATAAATACATAATTGATTGATTTAACGAATGCATGGAACAAAGGATGATAGATAGATAGATAGATAGATAGATAGATAGATAGATGAGAAATAAATAAAAATAGTGCTCCTTACATTCATACTTTTAAAAGTATCCTTATCAATATATATATATATATATATATATATATATATATATATATATATATATATATATATATATTATTTTAAAATTAGCTAGCACCTATACAACAAAGAAAATTAGAAATTCTTCGTTATATAAGCAATTAGTACGAATATAAAACTCCTCAAAATTTATTTCCCAGTTTTAAAGACAAAATTCATATTCGCTGTTCAGTTTTCTGTCATATTTTTGCCTCCTTTTTGTTACGTTTTATTCAATGCTATTCTTGCTTCGATAGTTGTTTATTTAGAGTACTGATCATTTGTGTTTGCAGCAGCAAAGGCATCGCTTATTGTTTGAAATGTTATTTTCCAGTTCGCAGCGCTGCATCTACTCACTTAGTTTTCATCGATGGAGGATATATAATTCTGTTTTACTGTGTTCATTATTTTAGTGACTGCAGTATCAACATTCATTGATATGGTTTACTTTTGCTACTTCTTCCGTTTATCTTGTAATCTCATTTACCCAGACACTTGCGTTGCTCTGCGAGATCTCGGTAAACGCTTGGTGGAAATGTAGCCTGGTACTCTGTCCTCCCGTGATGTGCTGCAAAAGAGCACACGATATAGCGCATTGTGGGAGGACAAAGTAACAGGCTAAGGGTAGTTCTTATGGAGCCACGCGAGAGTCTGATTGAACGAGACTAGACTATCTCTCAGATTTCTTATTTTCTGACATGCCATTTCTGTGCTTTTCGCCAAAGCTCCTCTGCGTGCGATCTGCTTGGGAGACTTAAAAAGCTCACTTCTTTTTCATCACTGAGTCTTATAGCCATCCTTCTTTTGTAATTTTCAATTCTCTAGAACGGCACTGTGTAAACAATAAGTTGGCTGCTTCAACAAATAATATCATCTAATTGGTTAGGTGGATATACAACAGAACCAACCAGAACATAATGTTTATTCTTTCTGAAACAGATGATTTTTCTGGTGTTTCAAAGAAAAAACGGCAATGATGTCGATAAAATACCTAGAATGAGAAGGTTATTGGTTACAGAAAAGTGAACAACATAAGGACAAATAATATTTAAAAATTAAAGTTACATGAAGATTTTGGGAACAGGTGTATCTTTCCGAGATGATAAGGGAATAAAGAATGCAGGGTCTTTATATATATATATATATATATATATATATATATATATATATATATATATATATATATATATATATATATATATATATATATATATATATATATATATAGAGAGAGAGAGAGAGAGAGAGAGAGAGAGAGAGAGAGAGAGAGAGAGAGAGAATGCGTAATTGTGAGAAGCAGGTTAATTTCTCCAAATATCTTACTGAAATTCCCAAGAAATGCACACAAATTTTACATTATAATCATAAGGTCGGTGGGGGGGGGGGCTGCTGTTGTTGGCGTTGCTGTTGTATCTTCCCTATATTTAAGAATGCCCCTAAAGTTTGAAGTTGGGGGAGAGAGTGTCCCCTTAAAATGTTCATTTTAGATTAGACACTGAAAATGTTAAGTAATAAATACATAAAAAGAATGCAAAGTAATATCAATAGATAAAGTCTACAACTAGCTGATGCTATGTAAAAGGATTGCAAACTGTATTTTTTATTTAGATGAGGATTGAAAAGAAATACCTTTAAGTTAAAATAAACTTGGGGAAAAAAACGCAAAGTTGTACGGATATGTAAGTTTACAATTTAATTGACATGAAAAACACTGATGATCAAGTAGAAAATCCAGTCCAAGCCGTTATTCCAAGATGATGCTATAATTATCATCTTAACTTGATAGATGAATATTTGAAAAAACACACTATTTAATATTGACATGAAAACACACACACACACACACACACACACACACACACACACACACACAATGACTCTTGTCTTAGATGCACCGTTGAAATGATGGCTATTCTAGGATGATTCTTGAAAATGAATGAAGCATATCTCTATTGCCAATGCAAAATTACGCTCATGAAAAGCAATTAAACATACAGGAAATACTATCAATCTGAAGTCAAAATACAAGCAAGTTGTTACGACTCTATGGCTTAAAAATATGTAACAGAAAGAAAGTAAAACCAACATTATAAGTAAAAAACACCAAGCAATTTATTTCTAGACAATTAAAGTAAAATTCAAAAGACACTTACAATAACGTGAATTAAAGTCCAAATAATCCAATAATCCTAACTGTCCTAATCACAAGTCCTAAATATAGAATGTTCCGAATGATTTCCAGTAGCCTTGAATGTCCTGATGTGTCAGTTGTCTTGAATGTCCTGATATGCCTGAATGATGTAATCCAGAATATCTTTTAATGAATTCACAAAAATCTCAAAGTCAAGTATTAATCCAAAATGAGAATGAGCACTTGTAGTAATTCTAATGAATATTTCAAATAAATAATTCCTCTCTCTGAATTATCTCTGATTTTTACAACTGTAACATCTGATTACTAAAATAAATTCCTTAACAGACTGATCTTTGTTGCAAGAAGTTTAGTATACGAATGGAATCCTGTTTCCCAAATGCTCTATAAATATAAAGACAAGTCACCGGACAGAATATTCTAGAATAGTAACTCCGATGGAAAATTAATATGCGTACCTGACTTTTCTCACATCAAGACATGGAAAGTTCCAATCTATGTACTAAATGCAATGTAAACAAGACTAACCTTGAACGCAAATGCTGTAAACATGTTGTTAACAAAATGGCCACTAAAGTACAACTTACCTCATGGACACATATTATAAATTCAATATACATAACAAAGTAAGCACGAAATATAATCTAGACAGTTATTCTAAAGTAAAAAAAACAAACAAAAAAAAAAAAAAACAAACAAACAAACCCAAACAAAACAAAACAAAACAATAGTGATGCTATTATATTTAACAGAAACAAGGTAATTAAAAAAATAAGATAAAAAGTTTTCTCTTATGGACAGTTGACATTTAGTTAAAAGTCCACAGTTGTCTTATATAGGCAGTTGCAGAGGCAATAATTCCAATTTTGACCTATTAGCCTTGCAAAGATGATGTACGAAAACATCTCTCAATTTTTTAAATTTTTTTTCATGATGAATATAAAAATTGGTCAACTTCCATTAAATTTCACTTGTCCAACATTGTTTTTAGCTGTCCTGGATAGTTGGGATAGCGAATGGTCGTTCCTTGAGTTGGCAATAAGGTGATATTTAACAAAAATACCAAAATCCTTTTTTTTTTTTTTTTACTTCATTTGAAAAAAAGGATCCTTACATGATACAGAATTTAAGAAATGGTCCAATGTCAAATAAAAATGCAATAAATGATACCATAAAAAGCAGAGAACAGTGAAGAACTTCCAAAACGACTGATGTAATTGTTATTAATGCCAGAATATAAAATATATGTATATCAAATAAGAGCTAATTTTGTGAACATACCATGACGTAGGTTCTTTCGTCTTGTGTGCTTCCAAGCCGAAGACTAAAGCGGGAAAGTGACACTAGTTTGCTTTTAAACCCGTACGTTTCTAGAGGTTTTTCAGTAGGAAGCGGAAGATTATAACATTCGTAACGACCAGGCGATCTCCGTAATCCGACATTAACCTTAGGGGTATTTTTCTATACGGAAATAGCCGAGAAGTTACGATTAAAATAAACTCGTGTAGTCTGTTTTCCTTGTCAAACATATTAGGTCTTTAAATTCCTAATTTGAGATTAGTGCAGAGAACTAAAGTAAGACCGCACTCACAAAAACTTCCACACAACGACATTAATGAATGGGTTAGTTCGCCTCATTGCGACCTAACCGAAAGAACTTTTGGGTATGTAGTGTCATGAAAAATGCAACAAGTATGGTGATTGGGATGCTTTGCCAGTAATAAAAAATTAAAATAAACAACGGGTAAAATCTGAAACGCAAATATTGTCACATACTTATTAATTTGAGGCATATCAGTTGCATTTCAATCATAGCTTCATTAATTTTTGATATTAACTTGAGGCATATCAGTTGTATTTCAATCATAGCTTTATTAATTTTTGGCATTAACTTGAGGCATATCAGTTGTATTTCAATCATAGCTTCATTAATTTTTGGCATTAACTTGAGGCATATCAGTTGTATTTCAATCATAGCTTCATTAATTTTTGGCATTAACTTGAGGCATATCAGTTGTATTTCAATCATAGCTTCATTAATTTTTGGCATTAACTTGAGGCATATCAGTTGCATTTCAATCATAGCTTCATTACTTTTGGTATTAACTTGAGGCATATCAGTTGTATTTCAATCATAGCTTTATTAATTTTTGGTATTACTCTTGAGGCATATCAGTTGTATTTCAATCATAGCTTCATTAATTTTTGGCATTAACTTGAGGCATATCAGTTGTATTTCAATCATAGCTTCATTAATTTTTGGTATTAACTTGAGGCATATCAGTTGTATTTCAATCATAGCTTCATTAATTTTTGGCATTAACTTGAGGCATATCAGTTGTATTTCAATCATAGCTTCATTAATTTTTGGTATTAACTTGAGGCATATCAGTTGTATTTCAATCATAGCTTCATTAATTTTTGGTATTAACTTGAGGCATATCAGTTGCATTTCAATCATAGCTTCATTAATTTTTGATATTAACTTGAGGCATATCAGTTGTATTTCAATCATAGCTTCATTAATTTTTGGTATTAACTTGAGGCATATCAGTTGTATTTCAATCATAGCTTCATTAATTTTTGGTATTAACTTGAGGCATATCAGTTGCATTTCAATCATAGCTTCATTAATTTTTGGTCAGGTTAAAAGGTCCTCTCTTTCATACAAACATGCACACAAACATTCACACAAACATGCACATACACATGCACACACACATGCACATACACATACACATACGCATGCACATACACATGCACATACACATACACATGCACATGCACATACACATACACATTCTTTGAAGACCTTCAATGAGAAGACTTATATTGCGTTTTCTTAATTGGATAGTTCTCAGGTACTTACTTTAATAATGGCTGTTAATGTCATTAACGCAGTGATTTTCACACAGAAATGCTTTCACGAAAAAGGTAAATCTTTTTCGCGAAAAAAGCGTAACGTAATAATCACTTTTTCGTGAAGAAACTTTTTTCACGATGATATTTCAAGCTAATGCTGTTGAAATCTTTACAAAGATAGCGCTAGCTTTTTCCACGTTAAAAGTGTGTATCCTGACAGAACATGTAAAATGAATGGATTTATCGTATAGAAACTTGTTTTGATGAGTCTTCTCAATGGATTTCAATGGAATCATTAATTAATATTCTCTTATATACTTTACTTTTTTATTTTTATTTCCTATAGTGATACTTGTTCGAGCCTGAAAAAAGGTTGTAAAAATGGCAGTATAACTTCTTTGTCAGTTCAGCAGACAAGTAAACTTTTATCCCCAAATCAGACCAAGTTATAAACCCAGGATACTAACTATACAGCTACAAATGATGAAGGACCTAAATTTCTGTAAAACAAATTCTGTAAATAAAATACAATTTGCAGAAATTGTTTAAGCAGGATCACGATAATTTCCGCGATAAAGTAAAGTATTGAGGCATATCACGATAATGTTCACGATAAAATAAAGTATAGAGGCATATGACGATAATTTCCACGATAAAATAAAGTATAGAGGCATATCACGATAATTTTCACGATAGAGTAAAGAATAGAGGCATCCTTTTTATTCTTTTGAGAAGTCAACGCTCTTTTGTCAGCAAATACTCAGTACTCTTTTTCATGAAATTTCTATTATGACTATGCATAATTTTCAGTATATGTTTTGTTGCTTTTCATCAATAACTTTAATCTATCTATCTATTTGTCTGTCTGTCTGGTTTTCTCACAGTAGTATAGGAGCTGCTTTAAATGGTAGTGGTTCTAATGACTCATAACAACTTTTTAAAAAACGACTATATGAAAATAAAAATATCCTGTCACGTTTGTGGAGAGAACAAAACGAAATAGAGAAAGTTAAACACTTATTACAGATGATGTAAGAATTGTGCCAAGGAGCAAATTCAAAAAACTTGTATAAATGCTGCAACTGATTTTGTTGCTACAGAGATAAATTATGAGAAATATAGTTATGTTTGCGGATCAGAGACACGTCGTCAAACAATCAAATTAAATGAAATATTCATATTCAGTTTTAAAGGGAACCTGAAGACTGTAAGAAGAATATACTGTTTTTAAATGGTTGTGAAAATATCAGTAGAATTTTTAGAAAGTTATACATCCAACCTGTCTTCTATCAGGCGGTTATTTGTACAAAGTCATGCATCCAACCTGTCTTCTATCAGGCGGTTATTTGTACAAAGTCATACATCCAACCTATATTATATCAAGACGGTTGTTTGTACCAAGTCATGCATCCAACATGTCTTCTATCAGACTCTTGTTTGTACCAAGTCATGCATCCAACCTATATTCTATCAGACGGTTGTTTGTACAAAGTCATGCATCCAACCTATATTCTATCAAGACGGTTGTTTGTACAAAGTCATGCATCCAAAATATATTCTCTCAGGCGGTTATTTGTACAAAGTCATGCATTAAATCTATATTCTATCAGACGGTTATTTGTATAGAGTTATGCATCCAACCTATATTCTATCAGACGGTCATTTGTACAAAGTCATGCATCCAACCTATATTCTATCAGACGGTTATTTGAACAGAGTCATACATCAAACCTGTATTCTATCAGGCGGTTATTTGTACAGAGTTATACATCCAACCTATATTCCATCAGGTTATTTGTACAGAGTTATACATCCAACCTGTATTCTATCCGGCGGTTGTTTGTACAATGTCATGAGTCCAACCTGTCTTCTATCAGACGGTTGTTTGTACAAAGTCATGCATCCAACCTATATTCTATCAGGCGGTTATTTGTACAAAGTCATGCATCCAACCTATATTCTACCAGACTGTTATTTGTACAGAGTTATACATCCAACCTATATTCTATCAGGCGGTTATTTGTACAAAGTCATGCATCCAACCTATATTCTATGAGGCGGTTATTTGTACAGAGTTATACATCCAACCTATATTATATCAAGACGGTTGTTTGTACAAAGTTATGCATCCAACCTATATTCTATCAGACGGTTATTTGTACAGAGTTATACATGCAACCTATATTCTATCAGACGGTTATTTGTACAAAGTCATGCATCCAACCTATATTCTATCAGACGGTTATTTGTACAAAGTCATGCATCCAACCTATATTCTATCAGACTGTTATTTGTACAAGGTCATGCCTGCAACCTATATTCTATCAGGCGGTTATTTGTACAAAGTCATGCATCCAACCTATATTCTATCAGGCGGTTATTTGTACAGAGTTATACATCTTACCTATATTCTATCAGACGGTGATTTGTACAAAGTCATGCATCCAACCTGTCTTCTATCAGACGGTTATTTGTACAAAGTCATGCATCCAACCTATATTCTATCAGACGGTTATTTGTACAAAGTCATGCATCCAACCTATATTCTCTCAGGCGGTTATTTGCACAGAGTTATACATCCAACCTATATTCTATCATATGGTTATTTGTACAGAGTTATACATCCAACCTTTATTCTATCAGGCGGTTATTTGTACAGAGTTATACATCCAACCTATATTCTATCAGGCGGTTATTTGTACAGAGTTATCCATCTAACCTATATTCTATCAGGCGGTTATTTGCACAAATTCATGCATCCAACCTATATTCTATCAGACGGTTGTTTTGTACGAAGTCATGCATCCAACCTATATTCTATCAAGACGGTTGTTTCTACAAAGTCATGAGTCCAACCTATATTCTATCAGACAGTTGTTTGTACAAAGTAATGCATCCAACCTATATTCTATCAAGACGGTTGTTTCTACAAAGTCATGAGTCCAACCTATATTCTATCAGACAGTTGTTTATACAAAGTCATGCATCCAACCTATATTCTATCAGACAGTTGTTTGTACAAAGTCATGCATCCAACCTATATTCTATCAAGACGGTTGTTTGTACAAAGTCATGAGTCCAACCTATATTCTATCAGACGGTTGTTTGTAGGATACTGGATGAGTACAAGTGCGTGCGAAAGTTGTACAAAAATAATCGAGTAATTTACAAAAATTTATTTTAAATGATTTCTTCAGAGATATATTTTACTCAGGAGAGTATGAATATTATCATGGAATTTTGAATATACAAATTGTGCATTAAGAAAGACAAAATAATTGACCAATACAAATTTATTAATTATTTGGTTAATTCTTTGTTTCTGGTGTCTTGATATTTTTCAGAATTAAAACAATAATCTCTATTAGAAATATAATTTTTCAGTCCACTTACAGCAATGCTCCACGGTTCGTCAACTATTAATTCATTTCTGTTTCTCTTTCTGTTACTTCAATTTTTGTTGTTGTTGTTTTTGTTTTGGTATTTACCTAAAATTTTGTTTAGTAGATTCTAACCCCCTACATATGTTTCTTATTTTAAAAAAATGAAAATCAAAACGAAAATCCATGGATAACTCGTATTCTCTTTCAAATACGCTCTACGATTGTCCTTGGTGTAGCTCAATCTCTTTCATATTTTACAATCGGGACTTGAATCTCCTTCTGATTTTGGAAATCTTTGACATGGGACTCTTTTGATGCAATTTCATTGTTGGCTCTACTGACCATGTTATCTTTGTGTTTGCAGAACTATCTACTTCATCACATTCACCATTAATTAAAGATCCTTCTTCTTGAAAATTGTCGTTATTAGTATTTTGGTTTTATATGTAAACGTCGTCGCTTTTAACAGTTTTTATTTGCTTTTTCTCTTTTTTATCTCTATATTTTGACTGTTTGGGCATCGATATCATGCTCTGACAATGCAACGCAATTTTCTTTCAATGATTGCTTTTAAACATTTTTGTTGTTTGAATATTTCAGTGGGGATTTAAGGTTGCACTCATTCATCATTTTGTAATATGTTGACCTTGACACATTTGCTCTTTGACAAGCCTTATCGTAGTTTTTACTTTTTGCAGTTCTTCAAACACTTCTATTATCAACGATAGTTTTGATGCCTTGGAAATATCGTTAATATATTCTACTGACATAATTCAATTGCTATTCATACTAAATATATTATTATCAATTATTGATATTTATTTGGCAGATATTTTTGCAAATGATTGTTACTACTGATTAGCATAAGTGTATAGTAATGTTTCGACTTAATTCACTAGATACAGGGCTGAGCAAATTCCATAGCCCGACGTCCCGGACTGTTCATTTTCGAAGTCGGTCAAGTAACATTTTCCAAGTCGCTAGTCTGGGACAAGTGCTTTTTGCTTATTTTTTTTTAAAAGTCGGGCAAGTGCCTATTTTCATGCCATAATCACTTTATCTACCTTTGTCTGGTCGTTCATGCCCTCAGGGCGTATTGAATGCTTGATTCTTGATGATGATTTTGCAATTTACGACGTGTGCGGCCATTCCGCGATGTACGTCGGCAATGCTTTATTGTACTCCTCTGCATGTATTTATTTACAGCCAGTATCACACCTACAGGTGGTCATTGATAACTCTTGCAATTGCGCACGTTAAATTACCGTTTGCGTATATATCAGGCTAAGCGACTAAATTATTGGCCATTCAAAACATGTGAGACAAAACAAAGCAGGTTTGATTACTTAGCAGTGTTTTAAACGGCTTCCTTGTGTTTACTTAAACCAGATTCTCAAGGTAACATTAGTGACGGTTCCCTTTATGAACTGATTAAATGCCAGCGATGATTGTTTCATTTTTAAATGATTATACAGACGATTAACTTCCACTTTCGATATTACGTTTGAAGCGAAACAATTACGCTAATTAAGGAGCTGTCTCTGTTAATATTGAAAGGACAAAACGTATGTTATGATCACTTTAGAAGTAGTTGTCAAGCAAGGTGATATTTACTCTGTGGATGAATGAGTTTACTAAATTATTTCTTCAAGGACGTTAATAAGGAAGAGTCGGAGAAGAAAAATTAATGTGAAAGTGTAGGAGTAAAACGTATGACTGCCACTGAGCGTGAGGTAACTATTTCTCCAAAGAGACATAAGCCAGACTCTGTGGCAACAAAAAAAAATGTCAAATATGACACTACTAAGAGACTGAGACATTTTCATCCACATTGGGTTGATAGTTATCCCTGGCTCGAATTCATCGATTACGAAGCAAAAATGCTTTGCAGTTTTTGCAAACAATATCCTAAATTGGCACAGGTTGGAAATTAAACCTTCGCCATTTAACCACCGAATAGTAAGTATTGCAACATAACCTAATCATACAAATTATTAGAGATTAAATACTCGATGAACAAATCTTCGTTGCCAGCAATTCTTGACTTTTATTCATGCCTATCTTACTTCATACTGTATATATGGCAATCTGAAGGCTTCCCTGTTTCTTGTTCAACCACGTTCATGATTACATCAATAATTTCATCAACTTTCAATTCTTTATCCTCCATTTGTCTAGCCACTTTTTTATTGCTCCGTCAATGTTTCCGTTGTCACTATAAGTATAAAAGCTGAAATAGCTCGATTGAACCCGGTAATCCAATACCTCCTTTTCTTGTCTCATCTCAACAGGACCGTCTTCCTTTGTCCTAATATTCACATGTTTGAACAATACAGCATAAAGGAAGCTATCAAATTCGTTAGCCTTCGCGCCCTGTTAGTAAACTGTTCTATTATCCGTTCTCGGATCCTCTCGAAAAACATGTACACATCTGTTTCACGTCCTTGTGCGGGAATTATATACTTTCTAACGCTATCATCAAGCATATCGCTGAACTATTTGTCTTTATCTTTCAAAAAATCTCTTTGTTTTCTTCTTTTTTTTCTTCTTTTTTTTCTCTTCTTATTTTATACTTCTTATCCGATGGTTGTGCCTCCTAAAATTCTATGAGTACTTTCTTGTCATCGTTAGTAATAAGTCTGTCTAGTATTTGCTCGGGCCCTTTTACTTTCCTGACATGTATGATTTTCGTTCTTTTACATTGTTTAACAATCGTTAAACACATACATGAACGCATTTCTTGAACTTCCTCCTCGTTAATTTCGATATGTTTTTCTTTAAACTTTTAACAATCTCATAACAACCATCAACTATTTTATCACTTCAGTGGTGCAAGCCTTGACAGAATCAACCTCCGAACTGTCCTTTTCACCACCTTCACGCATCCTGTTAGCATCACTCATGAATAACGACAATGACGAGTTCCTTTGACAATGTTCTTGTCTGTTTCGTAGAGGGTCAGTCACTACTGCCATTTTGACAAGTTTCTCGACTGATTTAGAGGGGGGGGGGGATTCAGAACCCTGACCCATTTTGACAATTTTCTCAACTGTTTAAGAGGGGATCAGTACCACTCACTTTTTTCTGATTCAATGATGGTCGTTCCACGTCCATTTTGACAAATTTCTAAACTGATCCAAAGAGGGTTAGTATCCGCGTTTAGTTTGATAAGTTTCTCGACTAACTGAGAGGGAGTCACTACCTCTCCCACTTTGACAAGTTTCTCAACTGATTCAACGGGAGTAAGTATCACATCCCATGTTGAGAAGTTTGTCTACTGATTCCACCTGACTCAGTACCCATTCCCATTTTGACAAGTTCCTTGACTTATTTAGAAGGGGTCAGTTCCCCTCCAATTTTGATAAGTTTCTCTACTAGTGCAAATGGGATACGTACCAGCTCCTATTGTGAAAAAAATTGTCGGTTTATTCAGAGGGAGCTAGTACCCCCTCCTATTTTGACAAACTTCTCTACTGACTCAAACTGGGTCAGTATCCGGTCCAATTTTCAGAAGTTCCTTGGCCTACTTACAGAAGTTCTGTACACCCTCCCATTTTGACAAGTTTGTCTACTGATTCAACGGGAGCAAGTACCATCTCTCAGTACCCATACCCATTTTGTCAAGATTCTTGACTTATTTAGAGGTGATCAGTACAACCTCCCATTTTGAAAAGTCTCTCGGTTGATCCAATTTTGACATTATTCTCGACTGATTTAAATATGGTCGTTCCTCCTCCCAATTTACTTATTCAAACGGGCCACTCCTATTTTAAGAGGTTTTTAGACTGATTCAAAGTATGTTAGTATCCACTTGAATCTGGACAGGTCTTTCAACTAAATAAAAGGGTCATTAACAACTCTCATTCTGACGAGTTTGTATACTGATAAAAAGGAGAAAAATACTCCCTGCTATTTTAATGAGTTTCCTGATTCTGACAAGTTTGTCCACTGATACAAAGTGAAAAAATACACTCTGCCATTTTGATGAGTCACTTGACTGATCAAAGGTGGTCAGGACCCCCCTATTTTAAACAAGTTTCTTAACGATTTCAAAGGGGGTCCGTATCCCCTCCGATTTTGATTAATTTCTTGACTGATTCAAAGGGGTTTAGTACCCCCTCCAATGTTGAAAATCTATTGATTCAAAATTAGTTAGTACAACGTCCCATTTGACAAGTGTATTGACTGATTCAGATTGGTTCAGTAAGTTTATCGAATGATTCAAAGGCGGTCAGTATTTCCCCCTCATTTTGACAAGATTCTTGTTTGATACAGAGGAAGTCTGTACCCCACCAATTTTGACACGTTTCTCAACAGATTCAATGTGGTTTCCTACTTCCTCCCATTTTCACAAGTTTCTTGATTGATGCAAAAGTGTTAATAATAATAATAATAATAATCATAATCATAAAAATAATAATAATAATAATAATAATCATACTTAATTTCTAGAGTATATCACAGTTAGTGCAACAAAAACTAATCCATCATGTGGTCCTAAAACAAGAGATGGATAAAGATGAAAAAATGAAACGATCAGACTTTTTCTTCAAACTTGTGCACACTTCAGAAATTCATCACCTGATTTTACTCTCGCTCTCACACTTACTCGTTCTCTCTCTCTCTCTCTCTCTCTCTCTCTCTCTCTCTCTCTCTCTCTCTCTCTTTTATCTCGTACACACACACATACACATACACACATACACACAGGTCAGAACTCCTTTGCATTTTGATAAATTTCTTTTCTGATTCAAAGTGGGTCAGTATTCCCCCGCCCCCATTTTGAGAAGATTCCAGACTGATTCAGTGAGGTCGGTACCCCTTTCCAGTTTGAGATGTTTGTCGACTGATTAAGAGTGGGTCAGTACCCCTCCCAATTTTAAACATTTATTCGACTCATTCATCCCATTTTGACATGTCTCTAGTCTGATTTACTCGACTTATTATTCCCATTTGAACACGTCTCTAGTCTGATTCAAATGGTTTTAGTACCCCCTGCCACTTTCGACAAGCTTCTCCACTTATTCAGAGGGCATCACTATCCATTCCCATGTTGAGAAGTTTCTCGAATGATTCAAGGAGGGACAGCTGTCAAGTTTTTCTACTCTTTTGCCTTATTTAGGGGCAATCAGTACCCCTCCCATCTTGAAAAGTATCTCCACTGATTCAAATAGAATCAGGATCCGCTCCCATTTTAACAAATTTCTCGACTTATTCAGAGGGTCAGTACCCGTCCCATTTAGACAAGTTTCTCGACTGATTCAAAAGAAGTCCGTACCCCTCCCATTTTTAGGTGTTTCTCAACTGATTTAGATGGGTTTAGTATCTCCCTCCCATTTTGATATGTATCACAATTAAATTATAGGGGGTCAGTACCTTCTCCTAATTTCACAAGTTTCTCGACTTACTCAGCAGGAGTCATTATTCCCTACCATTTTGACAAGCTGAAAAACGCAATTTTAGCCAGAAATATACCCTTCTGGACAATATTTAAAATTGAGCGCATGCATCGCCCACCGCGATATTTTGTCAAGTGGCAGGGAAGGCTAATCATGGCTTAATGTGATAGAACTAAGCTGGGCCGTAAATGCGCTCCATATTAAAATTAAAGATAGTTGTTCTTTATTCCTCTTCAGAATATAAACATTGGATCACAAAAAACAACACAAATGTCTAAATTTCTAGAGCAAATTTGGGACAAATATGACTATTTAATCATAATAGGTTATAAAATATGAATAAAATACTTTTTTACACTATTTTCATTCATACGCTATCGCGGCATAGATTCACGAAGTTTAGATCAAACTTAAGAGATATATGAAAGTAAAAGCTTTTATTGAGTATAAAAATATTTCAGATCTTAGAAATATTAAAAATAATAATAATAATAGTAATAATAATAATAATAATAACTTTATTTAAAGAAGAAGCTCATTTGGTCAACTGACCAATCTTCCATGAGGCCTTCTACAATTACATATATATGAATATCAAATTAAATAAGTTAAAATCTATTAAGCTCTTGCTTTGTTGGATAGATCTCATAAATAAATACAAATCCCTTTGAAGATGTCATTTTAAATTATGTGAAGATAATGTTTAGAAAGACAATGGTACAATATGAGAAGAAAAGTTATATGCATGCCAAATTGAGTAAAGCTTCTTTGTCTCTGTTTCAGTATATATATATATATATATATATATATATATATATATATATATATATATATATATATATATATATATATAATGTTTTGAATTTGCGCCGTTATGAATGTTTGTGTCAATAGTAATAATAATAATAATAATAATAATACATTCCTGATGCTGCATTTGGTAATACTTTGATTTCTTTGTTGCATTAATAAATAGTAAGGAATAATAATATTAAAAATATACAATACATTAATAAGAGCATAGTATGAAAACATACTGGGACATACAGCATACAAAATAAAAATGATCATTTGTCATTCATCTGAAACTGAGGTGAAACCAAGAATAATCAAATAAACCAGACACAACAAAAGAAAAGAAATTAAGGGCCTGCAATTGTTAAAAAAGAGATGAAAGGAGGTAAAAGCTGAGATCAGAAGATAATGAATAATATGCATAGAGACAATAAGAGGCAAATTGGTATAAAGGTAGTGAAAAGAGAGTGAAGAATGGTAAAAGAGACAAAAAGAGGCAAACGAAACTTAAATTTAATTTTGAAAAAGGAGAAAATAAACAAGCTGATTTGAAACATTTGCAAAAATAGGCAAAGGGGGTAAAAAAGAAATCCAAACTGCAAACTGAGACGAAAATACGTGCAATTAAAGTACTGAAAGTAATGATCAGACCAAGGCATTAATTGCCGTATGATCGAATTTTCTGGAATTAAAAGTTTATTGTTCAGGATGTTATTCAACTTTTGATCTGACAGTAGTTGTATGGGCCACTTTGGGGTCATACTGGAATTAATATTAGCCAATAGGTTTACATGGGTGGGCCACTTGGGGGTCATACGGGAAATCCTATGTTAAAATTGTCTATATGTTTGACAGGAGATGGTATTATGGGGTCAAAAGTGTTTATAGAGTCACAAATATTTATATGGTCAAACGGGAATGGTAATGTTAAAATTTTAATCTACTATCCAAACACATCACATATACTGTCCAGCAATGTGATTTTTGATTACTATCCAAACACAAACCCTACAATCTGGCAACCGCTTTTTGGTTATTATCCAAATACACTACCTATACAATCCAGCAATCGCTTTTTGATTACAATCCAAACACACCACCTATACAATCCAGCAACTGCTTTTTAATTACTACCCAAACACCACAACCCATTTACATTTTAATCATGTGGTGTTCTTATACAACATTAGAAAAATGTACACCCGAAATGTATATTCACTACGGACTATTTCGTTTCAGTGTTATTTCATAATAAACATATATTCAACATCAAAAGACATTGAATCTATTATAATAAAATGTGCATCCATTCACCAGTGTCTATTTTTTAATTTCTCTCTGCCTCTGTCTCTCTGTATGTCGGTCTGTCTCTCTCAGTCTATTGAGTCATGTATTTATATGGTAAAGAACAAGCAAGCAGTAATGTAAGTGCACAAACTGCATATAGAATGAACGGAAAAAATTATTAACTTTTTAGTCAGTGTCACGAACCATGGATGTCTCTTCCGGAAATAAGTAAACACACACACACGCTCGGAAAAACGGTAATTATGAACTAAATGTACTTGAATGCCAAATTTTTTTCTTCACGCGGATTAAATAAAGTAGCAATAGTTAAACACTTTTTATGGTTTATTTGAATAGATTATCATAATATTATAACAAACGCGTTAAAAATTCACGTTAAGTGAACGAAAAGTGGTTGTTCGAGACTACTATACTCTTACACACATACAAACACAAGAGAAGGTTTATAAGTTTTAGCTGTGAACATAAACATACACAAAACATAAAACTGAAAAGAATCGGCAAATATGATTCGTACTCTCTTTTTTGGTGATCTGGCTGGCTATGAAAAGGGCCGCTGGTACTTTTTTTGCCACGACTCTGCTTAGTGGTTGCACCTACCGTGTCGAGCATCGCAGGCTGCACATCTTTGAAGCCATGATGTTTCTGTGGAGACCAAGAGTAGAGAACTAGGTTCGTTAGCCTCCTTCCCCTTGTAATCCTCCTTCTCCTTCTCCTCCTCCTCTGGCATTCAATATTGATGGCCCAATTTCAGAATTTCTCTTGGATTTACATCCAGTTGCTATTAAGTCTGTCAAACTCCCTCTCTCTTCTCCTTTTCTCCTCGTCCCTCTCCTTCTTCAGTCTCTCCCTTTTCACTCCTCTCCTTCGTCCACGCTGCTTTTATCTTGTGGAATTCTTCCTCCATCACTTCTCTGACTAACTCCTTGGCTATTCTCAAAAGAGCTCGTCTTCCTCTTCAAATGGCGATTTTGAGGGTAGACGTCCAGTTCTTGTACCCGGCCCAGGAGGTGCTCCACTCTCTCCAATCAACTAATCACCTCTCTCAACTTTCCCACTCGACAGTGCTGGCTGGTCATTCTTCTTTTACACAAGTCGACGATGAATGGCACGACTGTTGTTGTTTTATAATTACATTATAGAAGTGTGCGGCCATTCGACTATGTACATCTTGTTATTGTACGCTCAGCGTACTATTTAGTTAATCGTCAAGTGGGTGCGGAACACCCACCTAATGCTTTAATGTGTGCAATGCACACATTTTACTTATTCTTGTCAGGAAGAGGAAAAGGCGACAAGTGACGGCAGGTGGCGTCTCGTCGTCCCCGGAGGGCTCCAGCTGGTCAAAGGTTGAATTTTGATATTTATGCCGAATGTGAAATTTTTGACGTCTTGCACCCTATATAGTTGTTTATTATAAATTTTGAACATAAACTCTGTACTATGTGGCTGCAAGAAGTGGTTAGTTAAGAGGGGGCTAACAAGCCCGGTTCAGTCAATTATATTGGTTATTGAAAGTATCTTAGCTTTTGTGAGCATATGCATCAGTTTATTATTTATAGCTGGGATAGGAATACGGGGATTTTATTATTTGTCTAACCAATCGTTGCCAATTTGTGCGGCTGGGCTTGATGGTCCGGGGTTCATGATCACCTTATAGCGTATAATTTTATGTATTTGGTTTCAGTTTCAGTTTCTTATTCATATACTATAGTGACCATGCTCACACTATTTTGTCAATTAGAGCATTAAGGGTCTTGAGTAATCAGCAACCGCTTTGTGCAGTATGGGCCTGATGGTCTGGTCTTGGGACCATCTTATACTATTAATGTTTTTGTGGGCCAGTATTTGGGCCATATAGTCCTTATTTTGAGTTAACCAGTTGTTGCCACCTTGTGCGGATGGGCCTTATGGTCTGGGCTTTAGGAACCACCTTGTAATATATTAATGTTTTTTTGAGGTTGAGGTTTTATTATATTACTTGAGAGAGTATTTCATGTTAGCAGGAGGTTAGTATTTGCATGCGCTATTAGTTGGGTTAGGAGAATGGAAACTGGAGTTATGATAGTTGTCCTCTATATGTATAATTATATATTTAATGGTTACTGGTTGTTCTTAGCTCTTATCGCTTTAACTGGGTTTTTTCCTATCTGTACTATGGGGGTGGAGTTTCAATCGCCCAAGAGGGCGAGAATTGGGTCGCCCAAACTGATTTCCCTAGTGGGTCAGCCTATCAATCCCCTAACTCCCCAGGCGAAGCCTCTCCTCCCCCGCTCTAGACAGGTTGAGTTCCTATTATGATATCTTTAATGGTTACTGGTTGTTCTTAAATCTTAACGCTTATACTGTTATCTTAAGGTTTGTATCTGCCGTTTGTTTTCCGTCTGTACTATGGTGGTAGAGTTTCTCCTGCCCAAGAGGGCGGGGATTAGGTCGCGCAAACCGCGAACTAATTCTCCTAATGGGTTAATGGGTCAGCCTACCTCTCTAGACGGAAGCCCCTCCTCCCCCGCTCTGGACAGGTTGAGTTCCTATTATCGATCCTTCTTATACTGTTGTATTCCTTGCGTGGTATTAGATTTTTGCACTTTTTTCAGATGTCAGAGATATACCCCAATATATCTGAATACACTGAATTGAGGTTCTTGCTTCCTATTTTGAGGAAATCCGGGTACTACTCTAACAACAATAGAAAAATGCAATAAGCCTTTCCGACACAAATTGCAAGCGAATTTACGTGGGGGGGGGGGGGGGATGGGCTGGGAATCCAAGTACTAAAAAGGGAATTAAACCTTACAGACATCAATGCGGAAACCATAAAATACCCTGACACTACACCTTGGGCTAGCAAGTCACCCAAAATAAATTTAAATGCACTACACTATGGGGATAAACAGGATCAACCTCCTCTTGTATGTTTCCTATTTGTTGTGTAATAGGTCTGGACTTCCCTCCCCCCTCCTGTATGTTTCCTATTTGATGTGGGAAGGGAGACTTGGGATTCGCAGTCATTTCCGGCCCCCCACCCCCTCCCGTTGTCGATTAGAATCACATCCAGTTTGAGGTTTGGTTTGCGTTTGTTTGGGGATGAAAATAGCATGAGACAGGTACCATTAAGATTGATTTAATCTTTTAATAATGATATATTTCTTTTAAACCACATGAATTGTAGTTCGTAGACCCAAAATATTGACAGTAACCTGCATGTGGCTTTTGTGTATGTGTATATTGGTAGAGACAACTCGAATGCTAAAGAGCCCTCGATTTATGTATCAATACCCTTTTTGACGCTCCGCCTTACAATATCGTGTAACCAATCCTTTAACCCACTCTTTAATCAACATTAACTCCTCTTAATGCGAAATGTATGTTACAGTGACCTCGGGTGCTGCAGTATGTGCATTTATTACCAGTTCTGTATCATATGGATCTTCAGACATAGTGGCTAGTATAAGGACGGATACTACAGAAGTGGGGATTAATTTTTACAATCGAAATCACATTGCGATACTTACTATTTCCTTTAAATTTCTGCATTTAATGCCCTGTTTTCTTTCAATATTTCTCAAATAACTGAAAATATTGCAAGCTGATAGATTTTTCCTTTCTCATTTCTACCGATTCTTTATTGATTGTATCTAAGTTTAACATACATGTGTTATATATTGTCCATGATTTTATCTAAATGAGGACTTTCTTTCCTTATTGTGACTGCCGACTAAAAAAAAACGATTTCTGCCAAGTCTGTCGTGTCAACCTGTTTGATTTTGAATTTCCACATATTCACGAGAGAGACAGACAGACATACCGAGTTAAGCTCATGTGTTCGTGCATCAGTTTGATATATTTGCACTTTAAAAGAGACTAAATTATGATAAACTATTCAGAAATTACCAGCACCAGGTCAGAATCCTGAATATAATAGTACACATTAGTCTGAGTTTTCTTCTAAAGAAAGATGAACACGATTTCAGATTGTAAAAGGTTTTAAAATTTAATGTACAGTATTTACATATCCGTATAATGCGTACGTATGAGCTCAATTTCACAGTCAACGATTTTCTGTAATGCACTTTTAACTTTGATTCTGTCTTGGTTTTAAAATTATCTGTTATTAGTGTTTTCATTTCGCAGGTTATATTCGTCGTTTAGAAGTATGTCATACGTGCATAAATTGTAAAGTATTATATATATATATATATATATATATATATATATATATATATATATATATATATATATATATATATATATATATATATATATATATATATATATATATATATATACATATATACACACACACACACCGTATGCCTACCTGAGCAAACACTCGTAACAATACCAGCTTATCAAGAAGTGTGATTCTCTGAACCACTTGTAATATACAAATCTTCATATTCTTCATATTTACACCCGTCTCAGATTAATCATACTGAAGGCAAACATAAGTGTGTGCATGAGAGAGAGAGAGAGAGAGAGAGAGAGAGAGAGAGAGAGAGAGAGAGAGAGAGAGAGAGAGAGAGAGAGAGAGAGAGAGAGAGAGGTGTACCATAACTTCAGGCTTAGGTTCTTAGCTATAATCCAGGTGGGCGACAAATTATAACTCTCTAACATGTTTCGCATAGATAAAGATATAAAAGATTTCAGATTATAAAAGCTACTAAATGCGATGTATTCAATAACTGTCTACTGCATATATATGGGCTCAATTTCACAGTCAGCGATTTTCTTTAATGTTTTTTCTTCTTTGATTCTATCCCTATTGAAAAATTATCTAACAAAGTTATCAGTCCGTATTTCCACCCTAAGACCTGTTCTTATTTCACAAATTATTTGTGTAGATTGGAAGTCATGTCATACGTGCATACATTGCAAATAATTATATATTCTGTGTGCCTACGTGAGAAAATACTCTTAAGAATAAGAAAAATACCAGCATATTAAGACGGTTTATTCTCCGAGTCACCTGTAATACGAAACTCTTCATATTTACAAATTAATCATACTGAAGATAAACATCATAGTTTTGTGTGTGTGTGTGTGTGTGTGTGTGTGTGTGTGTGTGTGTGTGTGAGAGAGAGAGAGAGAGAGAGAAGAGAAAAACAACAGAAATGAATTTTGAAAAAAAGGATTCTGAAAACTGTATAGCTTGTGATATACAATATTTAATCTACTTCGGTCAATGGCTGAAATGCAAAATGCAATATCTTTATGGAACTGTCTGGCTGCCAAATTCTTGGAATTTTGTAAAAATATGGCATCAGAAATTAATGAAGCATTTTTTAAGAGATCTTAGTAATAGCTTTGAATAAGAAGGTTAGTTACACTGATATAAAGAGAAAAATATCTAAAGGGGAAAAAACGTCCAAATACGTCTATAACGTCTAAAGAAAAAGAAAAAACGTCTAAAGGGAATACGTCTAAATACGTCTAATACGTCTAAAGGGAGAAAAAAAATACTGAAATGAATTTTGAAAAAAGGGAGTCTGCAAATTATATAGCTTGTGATAAAGAATATTCGATCTACGTCGCTCGATGGCTGACTATCGCGCTGCCGAATTGTTGGAAGTTTGTAGAAAATATGACAGCAGAAATTAATGAAGCAATTTGCAAGAGATTTTGGTAATAACTTTTTATACGAAGGTTAGTTACACTGATATAAAAATGTGGAGTTCAAAAAAGAGGAAAGACCGTATAGAGAAAGAAAACAACAGTTGGATTATTCTTTTACAAGCCGGAATATATGTCGAAATAGTTAAATCTTTCATAGTCATTTTATTTTTAAATGTTGTGCTCCATATGTTAAAAGGTTTTGTTATACGTACATATTCTATTGATGTGTTGTTATACGTGTATATTTTATTGATGAGATGTTCTACGTACATATTCTACTGATGTGTTGTTATATGTACATATTTTACTGAAGTGTTATTATATGTACATATTCTATTGATGTGTTGTTCTACGTACATATTCTATTGGTGTGTTGTTATACGAACACATTCTATTGATGTGTTGTCATACGTACATATTCTATTGATGTGTTGTTATACGTACATATTCTATTGATGTGTTGTTATACGTACAGATTCTATTGATGTGTTTTTATGTGTATATATTCTACTGATGTGTTGTTATACGTACATATTCTATTGATGTGTTGTTATACAAACATACTGAATTGATGTGCAGTTGTGACATATATTTCAATACAGTCCAAGTTTTGTCATACGTACATATTCTATTGATGTATTGTTGTGACATATTTAAATACAGTCCAAGTTCGAAAGAAGGCATAGGGTTCAGTACCTATATGCCTTGCTTAAATTTCCTAATCATGCTCTTTTTCACATAAAATATCATGTTTTTTTCCACAAAAATATCAAAGGAAACATTTAAAATTGTACACAAAAGCCTTAGTAACCCCCCACCCCCCCCACCCCCCACCCCCCCACACACAAAAAACCCAAATAAGAATTATCCACCCCACACAGTAATGAGCTCGCCGAAAAAAGGCGCACAAAAAAACTAGCATAAGAAAATCACATTTAATACTTTAAAATTCAAACACTTTGTACAAATAAATAATTTATGTAGCTCTATATATTTCAATGATCTATTGATTCCAAGACCACAAAGATGATGGGGAATTTGCGATTACTGTTTAATAAAACATTTTTGTTTTGCATTTAACATCAAAATATTTTGAGTTATTTCTGAACAAACAATTGACTCAATTTTAATGTCTACTACATTCTTGTAATTATTAATATTCCTTCATTTGAAAATGTCACCAATACGAAAAGCAAATTTTCAGACTTTTTAAACTTTTGTTAGAAAAAAATGCATCTCACTCCAGCAAAGAAAAACCTTTACTCACACACAAAAGCGTCTGCCGATTAGTAATCTCCCATACAGTGATATGGGTTGTGCTGAATGATTTGTGAGCAAACCGTACAAAACATTTCAATGGATAAAAAGATATTCACCACGATGTTAAAACATGACATATGGAATCTAAGACGGTAAATGCAAAATATTGGATGTGTTTTAAGGTTAAATATATTATTGAAACTCTTACAAATCGACCATCGGTGAAAATGTATGGATTATTATCCATTTATCGTTTAAGTTTGTTCACAAAACATGTTTTTGACCGACAACGACGGCATATTCATTGCATATCACATAATCATATACAAACATTTGAAAAATTAAGTCTGAAAAATTTAAAAAAAACTAACGAAACATGGCGCCGCTTAAGAGGATGATCAAACAGATTTTGAAGAAAAAAAATACCAATAAAAATTCCTCTGCTCCTCAGCAATGTCTATCTCGACCGCAGAAGAAATCCACACTTTTGTATTATCCGTCCGTAAATCCGTAACTCATGAAAAATCCATGAGGAACAATCCGTACATGTGGTCAGCCTGGCTCAAACACATGAAGTCTGATCGGATTGTTACGTAATTCTGAATGCCTATTTCAGATTATCGATAACATGAAAACAATAATCAGTCAAATCCTTTTATTATTTTTTTTTCTTTTCAGAAATATGTTTACTTTAGCTAGATTGATCTATTAGCTTTGTTATCTAGGTTTGAGACACACAGATGAATTGACACATCAGTTAGAATATTGCCTCTTTAAATACTAATGTTTTTACGCAAATAAAGTCAGAAAAAAATTGTTGATCCGGCCTTTCTGTTTGCAGTATTTTGGAAAGAATTAGTCCATTTTCGATCAGCGTAGAAATGTGGAAAATAATTGTGCTACGTTTTTTATATGTTAGATGAAAAGAGCAATACAAAAAGGAATAAAACTGGGAATTACCGCCTCCCGAAAAACTGCTATTCCTAATAACAGTTATATTCTCTTTCACCACTAAAAATCATAGTCATTGTCGGAATCAGGATCGTATGAATAGTCGTCGTCGAAGGACACACCATCACCGTCGTCCGAATCGAAGCCGGACATATCATCATCCGAATCCACGAAACTCACTCTACTTCCGCTTCCCTTGCTTGATCTCCAGGATACATTTGTGACATATTTACTCTCCGGATTCCCTCGAATGATTACTGACACACCGCCATTTTTGGTTGTAAATTTCCGATCAGGTATATTGGATGTCTCCAGAACATCGATTCCGTCGCATTTTCCCAAAGTCTCCAACTGCCGGAATATCCAAAGTCTTCGGTTATCCGTAGTAAACCACTTCCCGTCCCTGTTGCTAACCGATATCTTTGGTATGTTTGCGATGGATATGGCACCTTCATAGATTTTATCCAGTACGGATCCAATTGTCCCATGATTATTAAATCGATTCTTTATTGTGTCCTGACTAAAGTATATTTCTGACGGTTTAAGTCGCATTTCTGATCAGTAATTTTCTGTGTCACCTTTGGAATCGCAGAAACCTTTTTGCCACTGTCAGGTAGACTTAAACAGTAGTAAGTCAGTAAAATGAAAGTAGTTTTTCTTCATGGAAAAAGGTAGGCGATATTGTTTATCTCAACCACGTGATTTTGATGCAAAGGTGTATTATGTCTTCTGAGGTCTTCAGGTAGACACATTCTCTACGAAGTCATTGACCATTTTAGCTTGGAAGGTTGTAAGGGTTCTGTGATTTGGATGAGTCAATACATTTTTGTTCAGCAAAGGTTCCACGTGTGATATTTTGTTTGTTTTTATTTTAGAAATGGTAGGCTCTTGAGTAAAATGAAAGTAGTTTTCTTCTAGGAATAATGTTTGATATATTTTATCACACCGGGTCATCGAGACAACATATTCAGATTTGCTACCTGTTGTGGTATAAGTAAACATTCGGCAATTGCCCTGAACAAAATCTCTCTCTCTCTCTCTCTCTCTCTCTCTCTCTCTATATATATATATATATATATATATATATATATATATATATATATATATATATATATATATATATGTGTGTGTGTGTGTGTGTGTGTGTATGTGTGATATTTTCTTTACCTACGTTAATACCGGATATATTTCATCGTGTGGTACAAACACGTGATATTTTAACGAGTGGCGAAGCCACGAGATAAAATATATTGTTTTTGGTATCACAAGATGAAATATATCTGGTATTTACGCAGGAGAAAAAATTTTTCTTTTTATTATATACCAAACTTGCTCCAGAATCGAAGCTTAGAAGATTAAACTCGCTCTTCAACACCCCATCCCACTCCCACCTCCCTTTTCGTGAATTCACCTCACTTTCATAGGCTGATCATATAAGTATCGGTGGCTAAAGAGCGCGGTAGGATTGGGATGACCTAATTTGTCTCAGTAAATTGCATTTTTTTGACATTTTTGTAAACTGTTTGATCATATTTGACGACAAAGCAAGTCCGATTCAAGAATGTTTCACAGCGGATGTATCACTGTTGTCAAGGAAGTAAGGGGAAATAACTTCATAGAGACGAGAACGGCGTCGAGACAAATTTCTTCAGCCAAGATTAATTTCCATGTTTGAAATGTAACGCAGTTTCTATTTATTGGTTGTAGCTCACAAAGTGCTCGTTTTTGTTGCTGCAGGTATAACTGCTGCAGGCGCACACAATCAAGCGTCGCATGGCATGATGGGAAATCTTATATTTTCACATGTGAAAATATAAGGATATAGTTTTCACATGTGAAAATATAGGATGGAAAAAATATGAAAATTATATTTCGCCGATAAGTTTCTATATTTCACACTTAAGTACATAATAAATTAGAGTACTTAAACAGAATCAGAATACGCCGCTATTCGGCGCTAATAAAAAGATAAACATTTCAAAGCAATTGGAGGAAATTGTATAACTCTAGAACATATGCAAGGGAACTTTGTACAACTGGAAGCTCATTGGCCGCTTACACAGGCAGGTCTACCTACAAGCAAGAGGATACAATTTTCTCTGGGGAATTTGATTGGTCACTCTAGCAGTCCACGCTAGACGTCGCCGAACACTGGTATAATGCATTGACAACATCAGTGCAAAGGCGATATATGTAAACAGCACGTCTATTGTTGACCAGAGGGATGTCGAAGTAAAGTGTGCTCTTCATGGGTTCGTAGTCCGTATGTAACTTTCGGTGATTGTCACAATTTTAATGCTGAGCATTGAACCCGATCTCCCTATTGGATGCAATAGACCTGATGCAAAAACCAAACAGAAACATACACACTGTACATTAATATTGTGAAGGTACAATAGCTTGTATTTACATAAATTGCGTTAAAAGCCAATAGGCCCGTTTACAACGACAATACTTGCCTACCGGAGTATATACAATTCAACTGATAATTCTTATTCTGTGACCAAACCTATTACCTCAATTTGCTAAATTGATTTTTTTGTGCAAAAGAATATTTCCTAGAATTTCGTTTAAACTTATTGCAGGATCTTTCGAGATTAGATACTTTGAACATAAGGTTATTACTGATTAACACGCATTTGTTAAACAGGAAGGCTGCTTAGACGACTAAATGAATACACAAACGATCAATGAATTAATGTGCGACGAGTAGGAAAAATACATAATTGATTGATTTAACGAATGCATGTAGCAAAGGATGATAGATAGATAGATAAGAAATAAATAAAAATAGTGCTCCTTACATTCATACTTTTAAAAGTTTAAAAGTATCCTTATCAATATATATATATATATATATATATATATATATATATATATATATATATATATATATATATATATATATATATATATATTATTTTCAAATTAGCTAGCACCTTTACAACAAAGAAAATTACAAATTCTTCGTTATATAAACAATTAGTACCAATATATAACTCCTCAGAATTTATTTCCCAGTTTTAAAGACAAAATTCATTTTCGCTTTTCAGTTTTCTGTCATATATATATATATATATATATATATATATATATATATATATATATATATATATATATATAGAGAGAGAGAGAGAGAGAGAGAGAGAGAGAGAGAGAGAGAGAGAGAGAGAGAGGGAGAATGCTTAATTGTGAGGAGCAGGTTCATTTCTCCAAATATGGTACTGAAATTCCCAAGAAATGCACACAAATTGTACATTATAATCATAAGGTCGGGGGTGGGGTCTGCTGTTGTTGGCGTTGCTGTTGTATCTTCCCTATATTTAAGAATGCCCCTAAAGTTTGAAGTTGGGGGAGGGAGTGTCCCCTTAAAATGTTCATTTTAGATTAGACACTGAAAATGTTAAGTGATAAATACATAAAAAGAATGCAAAGTAATATCAATAGATAAAGTCTACAACTAGCTGATGCTATGTAAAAGGGCTTGCAAACTGTATTTTTATTTAGATGAGGATTGAAAAGAAATACCTTTAAGTTAAAATAAACTTGGGGAAAAAAACGCAAAGTTGTACTGATATGAAAGTTTACAATTTAATTGACATGAAAAACACTGATGATCAAGTAGAAGATCCAGTCCAAGCCGTTATTCCAAGATGATGCTATAATTATCATCTTAACTTGATAGATGAATATTTGAAAAAAACACACTATTTAATATTGACATGAACACACACACACACACACACACACAATGATTCTTGTCTTAGATGCACCGTTGAAATGATGGCTATTCTAGGATGATTCTTGAAAATGAATGAAGCATGTCTGTATTGCCAATGCAAAATTACGCTCATGAAAAGCAATTAAACATACAGGAAATACTATCAATCTGAAGTCAAAATACAAACAAGCTGTTACGACTCTATGGCTTAAAAATATGTAACAGAAAGAAAGTAAAACCAACATTATAAGTAAAAAACAACAAGCAATTTATTTCTAGACAATTAAAGTAAAATTCAAAAGACACTTACAATAACGTGAATTAAAGTCCAAATAATCCAATAATCCTAAGTGTCCTATTCACAAGTCCTAAATATAGAATGTTCAGAATGATTTCCAGTAGCGTTGAATGTCCTGATGTGTCAGTAGTCTTGAATGTCCTGATATGCCGGAATAATGTAATCCAGAATATCTTTTAATGGATTCACAAAAATCCCAAAGTCAAGTATTAATCCAAAATGAGAAATGAGCACTTGTAGTAATTCTAATGAATATTTCAAATAAATAATTCCTCTCTCTGAATTATCTCTGATTTTTACAACTGTAACATCTGATTACTAAAATAAATTCCTTAACAGACTGATCTTTGTTGCAAGAAGTTTAGTATACGAATGGAATCCTGTTTCTCAAATGCTCTATAAATATAAAGACAAGTCACCGGACAGAATATTCTAGAATAGTAACTCCGATAGAAAATTAATATGCGTACCTGACTTTTCTCACATCAAGACATGGAAAGTTCCAATCTAAGTACTAAATGCAATGTAAACAAGACTAACCTTGAGCGCAAATGCTGTAAACATGTTGTTTACAAAATGGCCACTAAAGTACAACTTACCTCATGGACACATATTATAAATTCAATATACATAACAAAGTAAGCACGAAATATAATCTAGGCAGTTATTCTAAAGTAAAAAAACCAAACAAAAAACAAAAAAAAAAAAACAAAAAAAACAAAAAAAAAAAAAAACAATAGTGATGCTATTATATTTAACAAAAACAAGGTATTTAAAAAATAATTTAGGACAGTTGACATTTACTTAAAAGTCCACAGTTGTCTTATATAGGCAGATGCAGGGGCAATAATTTCAATTTTGACCTATTAGCCTTGCAAAGATGATGTACGAAAACATCTCTCAATTTTTTTTTTTTTTTTTTCATTTTTTTTCTTCTTTTCATTTTGAATATAAAAATTGGTCAACTTCCATTAAATTTCACTTGTCCAACATTGTTTTTAGCTGTCCTGGATAGATGGGATAGCGAATGGTCGTTCCTTGAGTTGGCAATAAGGTGATATTTAACAAAAATACCAAAAACCTTTTTTGTTTAGTTTTTACTTCATTTGAAAAAAATGGATCCTTACATGATACAGAATTTAAGAAATGGTCCAATGTCAAATAAAAATGCAATAAATGATACCATAAAAAGCAGAGAACAGTGAAGAACTTCCAAAACGACTGATGTAATTGTTATTAATGCTAGAATATAAAATATATGTATATCAAATAAGAGCTAATTTTGTGAACATACCATGACGTAGGTTCTTTCGTCTTGTGTGCTTCCAAGCCGAAGACTAAAGCGGGAAAGTGACACTAGTTTGCTTTTAAACCCGTACGTTTCTAGAGGTTTTTCAGTAGGAAGCGGGAGATTATAACATTCGTAACGACCAGGCGATCTCCGTAATCCGACATTAACCTTAGGGGTATTTTTCTATACGGAAATAGCCGAGAAGTTACGATTAAAATAAACTCGTGTAGTCTGGTTTCCTTGTCAAACATATTAGGTCTTTAAATTCCTAATTTGAGATTAGTGCAGAGAACTAAAGTAAGACCGCATTCACAAAAACTTCAACACAACAACATTAATGAATGGGTTAGTTCGCCTCATTGCGACCTAACCGAAAGAACTTATGGGTATGTAGTGTCATGAAAAATGCAACAAGTATGGTGACTGAGATGCTTTGCCAGTAATAAAAAATGAAACTAAACAACTGGTAAACTCTGAAACGCAAATATTGTCACATTAACTTGAGGCATATCAGCTGTATTTCAATCATAGCTTCATTAATTTTTGGTCAGGTTAAAAAGTTCTCTCTTTCATACAAACATGCACTCAAACATGCACATACACATACACATAAACATACACATACACATAAACATGCACATACACATAAACATGCACATACACATAAACATACACATACACATTCTTTGAAGACCTTCAATGAGAAGACTTATATTGCGTTTCCTGAATTGGATAGTTCTCAGGTACTTATTTTAATAATGGCCGTTAATGTCATTAACGTAGTGATTTTTCACACAGAAATGCTTTCACGAAAAAGGTAATTTTTCACGATGATATTTCAAGCTAATGCTGTCGAAATCATTACAAAGATAGCGCTAGCTTTTTCCACGTTAAAAGTGTGTATCCTGACAGAACATGTAAAATGAATGGATTTATCGTATAGAAACTTGTTTTGATGAGTCTTCTCAATGGATTTCAATGGAATCATTAATTAATATTCTCGTATATACTTTACGTTTTTATTTTTATTTCCTATAGTGATACTTGTTCGAGCCTGAAGAAAAAGGTTGTAAAAATGGCAGTATAACTTCTTTGTCAGTTCAGCAGACAAGTAAACTTTTATCCCCAAATCAGACCAAGTTATAAACCTAGGATACTATACAGCTATAAATGATGAAGGACATAAATTTCTGTAAAACAAATTCTGTAAATAAAATACAATTTGCCGAAATAATTTAAGCAGGATCACGATAATTTCCGCAATAAAGTAAAGTATATAGGCATATCACGATAATGTTCACGATAAAATAAAGTATAGAGGCATATGACGATAATTTCCACGATAAAATAAAGTATAGAGGCATATCACGATAATTTTCACGATAGAGTAAAGTATAGAGGCATCCTTTTTATTCTTTTGAGAAGTCAACGCTCTTTTGTCAACAAATACTCAGTACTCTTTTTCATGAAATTTCTATTATGACTATGCATAATTTTCAATATATGTTTTGTTGCTTTTCATCAATAACTTTAATCTATCTATCTATCTATCTATCTATCTATCTATCTATCTATCTATCTATCTATCTATCTATCTATCTATTTGTCTGTCTGTCTGTCTGGTTTTCTGTCAGTAGTAGAGGAGCTGCTTTAAATGGTAGTGGTCCTAATGACTCATAATAACTTTTTAAAAAACGACTATATGAAAATAAAAATATCCTGTCACGTTTGTGGAGAGAACAAAACGAAATAGAGAAAGTTAAACACTTATTACAGATGATGTAAGAATTGTGCCAAGGAGCAAATTCAAAAAACTTGTATAAATGCTGCAACTGATTTTGTTGCTACAGAGATAAATTATGATAAATATAGTTATGTTTGCGGATGAGAGACACGTCGTCAAACAATCAAATTAAATGAAATATTCATATTCAGTTTTAAAGGGAACCTGAAGACTGTAAGAAGAATCTACTGTTTTTAAATGGTTGTAAAAATATCAGTAGAATTTTTAGAAAGTTATACATCCAACCTGTCTTCTATCAGACGGTTGTTTGTACAAAGTCATGCATCCAACCTATATTCTATCAGACGGTTATTTGTACAAAGTCATGCATCCAACCTATATTCTATCAGACGGTTGTTTGTACAGAGTTATACATCCAACCTATATTCTATCAGACGGTTGTTTGTACAGAGTTATACATCCAACCTGTCTTCTATCAGACGATTGTTTGTACAAAGTCATGCATCCAACCTATATTCTATCAGACGGTTATTTGTACAAAGTCATGCATCCAACCTATATTCTATAAGACAGTTGTTTGTACAAAGTCATGCATCCAACCTATATTCTATCAGACGGTTATTTGCACAAAGTCATACATCCAACCTGTCTTATATCACATGGTTATTTGTACAGAGGTATACATCCAACCTGTCTCCTATCAGTCGGTTATTTGTACAAAGTCATGCATCCAACCTATATTCTATAAGACAGTTGTTTGTACAATGTCATGCATCCAACCTATATTCTATCAGACGGTTATTTGTACAAAGTCATGCATCCAACCTATATTCTATCAGACGGTTATTTGTACAAAGTCATGCATCCAACCTGTCTTCTATCATACGGCTATTTGTACAAAGTCATGCATCCAACCTATATTCTATCAGACGGTTGTTTGTACAAAGTCATGCATCCAACCTATATTCTATCAGACGGTTATTTGTACAAAGTTATGCATCCAACCTATATTCTATCAGACGGTTATTTGTACAGAGTTATACATGCAACCTATGTTCTATCAGACGGTTATTTGTACAAAGTCATGCATCCAACCTATATTCTATCAGACGGTTATTTGTACAAAGTCATGCATCCAACCTATATTCTATCAGACGGTTATGCATCCAACCTATATTCTATCAGACGGTTGTTTGTACAAAGTCATGCATCCAACCTATATTCTATCAAGACGGTTGTTTGTACAAAGTTATGAGTCCAACATATATTCTATCAGACGGTTGTTTGAAGGATACTGGATGAGTACAAGTGTGTGCGAAAGTTATACAAAAATAATCGAGCAATTTACAAAACTTTATTTTAAATGATTTCTTCAGAGATATATTTTACTTAGGAGAGTATGAATATTATCATGGACTTTTGTATATATAAATTGTGCATTGAGAAAGACAAAATAATTGACCAATTACAATTTATTAATTATTTGGTTAATTCTTTGTTTCTGGTGTCTTGATATTTTTCAAAATTAAAAAAAATCTGTATTAGAAATATAATTTTTCAGTCCACTTACAGCAACGCTCCACGGTTCGCCTAAGGTGACTCTCCCCAATTGTACTTCGCACTGGTTTCGACATTCTCTTTCAGAGATACTTCACAGTTCACTAAGTAAAATTTCCAATTCATTCTCATATAACAAACATTTGTATGCTAGGTGTACCATTTTCGATTTGTATTCCAAGGGAAGTGTTTATGTATATATTTAGTAAAGTTTTAGTCCTGTCTTTAATGATTTCCAAAAAGATTTGGAAAGCAAAATTTTGTTTTTTCTTCTTCACAGTGTGTTCGTTTTAATCTTTGCTGACGAGGTGCTGGAAGTGGAGCTATCCTCGTGCACAACACACATTTTCTGTTCTTCGCTCTACAGATACTATGCACTTCTCTTTCAGCGACGTTCGCATTTGTGCCGTACACTTCGTGTCCGTGTGCGTTCGGTACACTTTACACTAGCTTCGCCATTCATTAGTTATCATACTATTAATCCATTTCTGTTTCTCTTTCGGTTCCTTCAATTTTTGTTGTTGCTGTTGTTTTTGTTTTGGTATTTACCTAAAATTTTGTTTCGTGGATTCTAACCCCCTACATATGTTTCTTATTTAAAAAAAATCAAAATCAAAACGAAAGGCCATGGATAACTCGTATTCTCTTTCAAATACGCTCTATGATTGTCCTTGGTGTAGCTCAATCTCTTTCATATTTTACAATCGGGACTTGAATCTCCTTCTGGTTTTGGAACTCTTTGACATGGGACTCTTTTGATGCAATTTCATTGTTGGCTCTACTGACCACGTTATCTTTGTATTCGCAGAACTATCTACTTCATCACATTCGCCATTAATTAAAGATCATTCTTCTTGAAAATTGTTGTTATTAGTATTTTGGTTTTCTGTGTAAACGTCGTCGCTTTTAACAGTTTTTATTTGCTTTTTCTCTTTTTTCTATATTTTAACTGTTTGGGCATCGATATGATCTGACAATGCAACGCAATTTTCTTTCAATGATTGCTTTTAACTAATTTTGCTGTTTGAATATTTCAGTGGGGATTTAAGGTTGCACTCCATCATTTTGTAATATGTTGTCCTTGACACATTTGCTCTTTGACAAGCCTTATCGTAGTTTTTACTTTTTGCAGTTCTTCAAACACTTCTATTATCAACGATAGTTTTGATGCCTTGGAAATATCGTTAATATATTCTACTGACTTAATTCCATTGTTATTCATACTAACCATATTATTTTTAATTATTGATATTTATTTGCAAGATATTTTTGCAAATAATTGTTACTACTGATTAGCATAAGTGTATAGTAATGTTTCGACTTAATTCACGAGATACAGGGCTGAGCAAATCCCATAGCCCGACGTCCCGGACTGTTCATTTTCGAAGTCGGGCAAGTAACATTTTCCAAGTCGCTAGTCTGGGACAAGTGCTTTTTGCCTATTTTTTTAACAAAATGTCGGGCAAGTGCCTATTTTCATGCCATAATCACTTTATCTACCTTTGTCTGGTCGTTCATGCCCCCAGGGCGTATTGAATGCTTGATTCTTGATGATGATTTTGCAATTTACGACGTGTGCGGCCATTCCGCGATGTACGTCGGCAATGCTTGATTCTACCCCTCTCCATGTATTTATTTACAGCCAGTATCACACCTACAGGTGGTCATTGATAACTCTTGCAATTGCGCACGTTAAATTACCGTTTGCGTATATATCAGGCTGAGCAACTAAATTATTGGCCATTCAAAACATGTGAGACAAAACAAAGCAGGTTTGATTACTTAGCAGTGTTTTAAACGGCTTCCTTGTGTTTACTTAAACCAGATTCTCACGAACGACTCGCCCTATGATTTTAATCCAGCGAATCAATCCAATTAAATTAATGAAAGGTACTTTGGTAACAATAGTGACGGTTCCCTTTATGAACTGATTAAATGCCAGGGATGATTGTTTCATTTTTAAATGATTATACAGAGGATTAACTTCCACGTTCGATATTACGTTTGAAGCGAAACAATTACGCTAATTAAGGAGCTGTCTCTGTTAATATTGAAAGGACAAAACGTATGTTATGATCACTTTAGAATTAGTTGTCAAGCAAGGTTATATTTACTCTGTGGATAAATGAGTTTACTAAATTATTTCTTCAAGGACGTTAATAAGGAAGAGTCGGAGAAGGAAAATTAATGTGAAAGTGTAGGAGTAAAACGTATGACTGCCACTGAGCGTGAGGTAACTATTTCTCCAAAGAGACATAAGCCAGACTCTGTGGCAACAAAAAAATGTCAAATATGACACTACTAAGAGACTGAGAAATTTTCATCCACATTAGGTTGATAGTTATCCCTGGCTTGAATTCATTGATTCAGAAGCAAAAATGTTTTGCAGTTTTTGCAAACAATGTCCTAAATTGGCACAGGTTGGAAATTAAACCTTCGCCATTTAACCACCGAATAGTAAGTATTGCAACATAACCTAATCATACAAATTATTAGAGATTAAATACTCGATGAACAAATCTTCGTTGCCAGCAATTCTTGACTTTTATTCATGCCTGTCTTACTTCATACTGTATATATGGCAATCTGAAGGCTTCCCTGTTTCTTGTTCAACCACGTTCATGATTACATCAATAATTTCATCAACTTTCAATTCTATATCCTCCATTTGTCTAGCGACTTTTTTATTGCTCCGTCAATGTTTCCGTTATCACTATAAGTATAAAAGCTGAAATAGCTAGATTGAACCCGGTAATAAAATACTTCCTTTTCTTGTCTCATCTCAACAGGACCGTCTTCCTTTGTAATAATATTCACATGTTTGAAGAATACAACATAAAGGAAGCTATCAAATTCGTTTGCCTTCGCGCCTTGTTAGTAAACTGTTCTATTATCCGTTCTCGGATCCTCTCGAAAAACATGTACACATCTGTTTCACGTCCTTGTGCGGGAATTCTATACTTTCTAACGCTATCATCAAGCATATCGCTAAACGATTTGTCTTTATCTTTAAAAAAATCTCTTTTTTTTTCTTATTTTATACTACTTATCCGATGGTTGTGCTTCCTAAAATTCTATGAGTACTTTCTTGTCATCGTTAGTATCAGTACCCCTCACTTTTTGAGAAGTACCTGACTGATTCAAAGATGGTCGGTTCCACGCCCCATTTTGACAAATGTCTAAACTGATCCAAAGAGGGTTAGCATCCCCGTCAAGTTTGACAAGTTTCTCGACTAATTGAGAGGGAGTCACTACCTCTCCCACTTTGACAAGTTTCTCGACTGATTCAACGGGAGTAAGTATCACATCCCATGTTGAGAAGTTTGTCTACTGATTCCACCTGGGTCAGTACCCATTCCCATTTTGACAAGTTCCTTGACTTATTTAGAAGGGGTCAGTTCCCCTCCAATTTTGATAAGTTTCTCTACTAGTGCAAATGGGGTACTTACCAGCTCCTATTGTGAAAAAAATTGTCGGTTTATTCAGAGGGAGCTAGTACCCCCTCCTATTTTGACAAACTTCTCTACTGACTCAAACTGGGTCAGTATCCGGTCCAATTTTCAGAAGTTCCTTGACCTATTTACAGAAGTTCTGTACACCCTCTCATTCTGACGAGTTTGTATACTGATACAAAGGAGAAAAATACTCCCTGCTATTTTAATGAGTTTCTTGATTCTGACAAGTTTGTTCACTGATACAAAGTGAAAAAATACACTCTGCCATTTTGATGAGTCTCTTGACTGATTCAAAGGTGGTCAGGACCCCCCCTATTTTAAACAAGTTTCTTGACGATTTCAGAGGGGGTCCGTATCCCCTCCGATTTTGATAAATTTCTTGACTGATTCAAAGGGGTTTAGTACCCCCTCCAATGTTGAAAATCTATTGGTTCAAAATTAGTTAGTACCACGTCCCATTTGACAAGTGTATTTACTGATTCAGATTGGTTCAGTAAGTTTATCGAATGATTCAAAGGCGGTCAGTATTTCCCCCTCATTTTGACCTGATTCTTGTCTGATACAGAGGAGGTCTGTACCCCACCAATTTTGACACGTTTCTCTACAGATTCAGTGGGATTTCCTACTTCCTCCCATTTTCACAAGTTTCTTGACTGATGCAAAAGTGTTAATAATAATAATAATAATAATAATAATACTTAATTTCTAGAGTATATCACAGTTAGTGCAACAAAAACTAATCCAATTTGTGGTCCTAAAACAAAAGATGGATAAAGATGAAAAAATGAAACGATCAGACTTTTTCTTCAAACTTGTGCACACTTCAGAAATTCATCACCTGATTTTACTCTCGCTCTCGCACTTACTCGTTCTCTCTCTCTCTCTTTATCTCGTACACACACACATACACATACACACATACACACAGGTCAGAACTCCTTTGCATTTTGATAAATTTCTTTTCTGATTCAAAGTGGGTCAGTATCCCCCCGCCCCCATTTTGAGAAGATTCCAGACTGATTCAGTGAGGTCGGTACCCCTTTCCAGTTTGAGATGTTTGTCGACTGATTAAGAGTGGGTCAGTACCCCTCCCAATTTTAAACATTTACTCGACTCATTCATCCCATTTTAACACGTCTCTAGTCTGATTCAAATGGTTTTAGTACCCCCTGCCACTTTCGACAAACTTCTGCACTTATTCAGAGGGCATCACTATCCATTCCCATTTTGAGAAGTTTCTCGAATGATTCAAAGAGGGTCAGTTGACAAGTTTTTCTACTCTTTTGCCTTATTTAGGGGCAATCAGTACCCGTCCCATCTTGAAAAGTATCTCCACTGATTCAAATGGAATCAGGATCCGCTCCCTTTTTAACAAATTTCTCGACTTATTCAGAGGGGTCAGTACCCCTCCCATTTTGACAAGTTTCTCGCCTGATTCAAAAGAAGTCTGTACCCCTCCCATTTTTAGGTGTTTCTCAACTGATTTAGATGGGTTCAGTATCTCCCTCCCATTTTGACATGTATCACAATTAAATTATAGGGGGTCAGTACCTTCTCCTAATTTCACAAGTTTCTCGACTTACTCAGCAGGAGTCATTATTCCCTACCATTTTGACAAGCTGAAAAAGGCAATTTTAGCTAGAAATATACCCGTCTGGACAATATTTAAAACTGAGCACATGCATCGCCCACCGCGATATTTTGTCAAGTGGCAGGGAAGGCTAATCATGGCATAATGTGATAGAACTAAGCTGGGCCGTAAATGCGCTCCATATTAAATTAAAGATAGTTGTTCTTTATTCCTCTTCAGAATATAAACCTTGGATCACAAAAAACAACACAAATGTCTAAATTTCTAGAGCAAATTTGGGACAAATATGACTATTTAATCATAATAGGTTAGAAAATATGAATAAAATACCTTTTTTACACTATTTTCATTCATACGCTATCTCGGCACGAAGTTTAGATCAAACTTAAGAGATATATGAAAGTAAAAGCTTTTATTGAGTACACAAATATTTCAGATCTTAGAAATACTACTACTAATAATAATAATAATAAAATAACTTTATTTAAAGAAGAAGCTCATTTGGTCAACTGACCAATCTTCCATGAGGCCTTCTACAATTGCATATATATGTTGTACAAGTTGTGGTGTTTTTTAGACAACAATGCTATTTAAAACTAGATAATTGACCTTCTGCTACTGTCACAGGTTGGGACTGGATTAGTGAAGACACCGAATGCAACTGCGTTAATAAGATGTTTATTTATAAACGCAAGTTAAAGATGAAGAAATCTGACACCATTATAACAAAAAGATAAGGAAAATAATAAAGTTGCTCTGTCAACTCGTATCTCTTAAGGAGTGCCTCCCTTAACGCATCATAGTTCAATGCGTCGTTTATAGGTAGACGCGAATACACATCTAGCGCTTTACCTTTAAGTAAGGCGCTGAGATGGAGCGACCAATCATCTTTTTTCCACTTCTGGATGGTGGCATATCGCTCAAATCTATGTAAATAACTATCTAAGTTATCTTGTCATTTTCAAAAGGGGGTAATTTAGGGCCTCTTAACTTTGATTCTTGTTGTCCATCTTTCTTAGCCTCTAATAATTCAACTTTCCTTTTATACTCTCTCTCCATATTCCTGTCTTCTAACTCTATGGTTTCTAACTTTGCTTGTTTCTCAAGTTCTCTTACCTGCTCTATTATTTCCCTTTCTGTTCCCTTTCCCAACCTATCCTTTCATTCTCTGCCTGCTTCTCTAACTCTATCTTCTCCTTCTCATATTCCCTTCTCATATTCCCTTCTCTCACTCTCAGCCTGCTTCTCTAACTCTATCTTCTCCTTCTCAAATAACATCTTCTCTCTTTCAAATACTATCTTTTTTTCCTCAGCTTCCCTCTCTGCTTGCTTCTCCAGTTGTAACTTTTCCCTTTCTATATCTCTTTCCTTTACCCTTTGATCCCTTTCCCGAGCCTGCTCCTCCTGAACGAATTTTCTAAGGGCCTCCCCCTCATACCCAAACTGTTTGCCTAACTCCACTAGATCTTTGAGTGACGACATGATATATACTGTTGATAAGATCTCCAATCCTAAGTGCACTATCATATAACACATACAAAATTTTAGGACTACACGAACCAACCGTATATCCCTTCTCCAAATATATGTAATATGTATATATGTATATATGATAAACAAATGGCAAATAAAACAAAATATGAGTGAGATATTCACTCACCCGCCTGAATTATCTCTTGTCAGGAAGGTCACAATCTGAAACAGATAACTGAAAAATCTTACCGGAGTCAAGACCTATGCAAACTAACGTCCGTGCTCCGCCTAATCCAATGATCCCACTTCTGACACCATTTGTCACAGGATGAAGCCGGGTTGGGACTGGATTAGTGAAGACACCGAATGCAACTGCGTTAATAAGATGTTTATTTATGAACGCAAGTTAAAGATGAACAAATCTGACACCATTATAACAAGAAGATAAGGAAAATTATAAAGTTTCTAACAATGAACAATCAACAACAAGTAACTCAACGAGAAAAATCAAAGATGAAATTAACGAATGGAATTTTAAACGAACGTGAATAAAATCCTATCACAAATCAACAAATAAAAGTATATGATCTACACCCTAATATAAACAAGGTCTTATTAAGCACCAAGGGTGACCAAAGCATGTGATTTATGCACTTATCAATATAATACTCATTTATTCATCAATCTATTAACTCATCAATTTATCAATTCATCAAGCGATATTGGAATATGTATGAATATATCGCTCATGTAACGATATTGAAATGGGAATGCATGAAATTATGAATCTATCACACATATAGCGATATTGAAATGTGAATACATGTAATTTTGCTCAGATAGCAATAGTGAAAATAACAATAAAATGGAACACGTAATATATATAACTATCGTGGCGCCCATTTTGACGTCCAAGATGTATCTCCGGTTCCACCCGCTCTAGTCAATGGTCAAGGAGCCACCACGCATGGTCCACCCCTCCCAGTCTGTTGAAGGATCCCTCGAGAGCCTTCACATTCAACACAGACCCGATGGTCGAGAAGCCTTGGTCCCTCGCATCGAGAACACCAGTACACTCTTCCGAACCAACGTCACCAGACACAGCGTACACGTCACAAGAAACCACACAGAGTTCTGTGACTCCACATCACCAAACCATATATAAGGCAGCTAAAAGTATAACAACTAAACCGTGTAGTACATATGACACGGTTGAGTACTTCTGCACTGATATATGTTGCGCATGCGCGCACATGAATTACATCTCGTTACACATTACATTAATCATTCAATGCATGCTGCGTATAATTAAATAAAATCAGTCTGTTCAGTTACAACAAATAGCTAACTTGAACCAGACTATAGTATTTCTAATATCATGGCGTTGTATAACCTAGGTATTGACTCTCTGCAGAATTTAGAATACATTCTAAAACATCTAATATATGAAACGATTCTGTCATATAAAACGAATAGTGATAAAGAATACAATCTTAAATTTCACATACCTCTACAGCTGAAGATTTGCTCCCGTAAAGAGGTAAGCTTTCTGACAAGACTCGTCGTAGTGTAATTTGTTTATAGAGAATTTGCTCTATATTTACCCTAGCTGGGACAAATATGCGCAGCTAGTTATTTAGGTTTTCACTGCAGGCAATTTGCACATGCAGCAGGGGGTGAATCGCGCTCAGTATTTCAAAATAACTAGAGCCGAAAAAAATAAACCACCCTCGAGTAACGCTCTACACGGAAACGAAACCCGAATACATTTTCGATCACATATACATATTGATATAAATCATACACAGTTCCGTGACAGCTACTATAAAATATGTGCAAGGCATTGAGTATATACAGGATTCGTACAAAGATTAGTAGTTAACCTGTTTAAAATATTATAGGCGAGTACATAAAGAACATTGTTTTAAAGAAGAATACTACTGAATTACACAAAATCATACAAATGATTGTTTCTGTAAATGTTGACTAAGAAGCTTCTTAAAATCTATGGAAGAGTCAGTTAACCTTATATAGGGTGGAATGGAATTCCATAATTTGGCTCCAGAAAAAGCAAAACTCTTTTTTTTTGAAACTCTGAGTTTGGTTTAGGTAAATATAAATTGTTGTTTGAGATGGATCTTAGTTCATACGTATGTACATTTTCCACAAATTAAAAATTACATTGAAGATAATCAGGAGCCAACCCATGTAAGGATTTGTAGACTAGTAAACCCTTTTGAAGCTGAGTTCTCTGTTGAAATGGAAGCCACTTAAGGGTTTTTACAAGATTTGTTAATGGTGTATCTAAATCAACATCAAGAATAACTTTAGCTGCTCTTTTTTGAAATTTCAGTAGTCTTTCTTGATTTACCGTATCACTATTACCCCAGATAGAACAGCAATATATTAGATGTTACATAATGTAGGCATTGTAGAATATCTTTCTCTGTTCTTGAGTGAGATAAGATTTTATTCTGTTCAAGAGATAAAGCAGTGAATTTACTTTTTTAATGACCTTATCAACTTGCATTTTCAAGCACAAGATATTGTCTATCATAATGCCAAGTAGTTTGTCATTTTCAGACTGTTCTATATCTATTCCTTTTAGCATTACTTTGAAGTCATCTTTCTCAGCTTTTACTTTGGCTCGACTACCTATGATCATGGTTTGACTTGGCTGCATTTATCTTCGTACCACTGTGCTCACACCAGTTATTTACATTAATCAAAGGTCATGGCCAGTTGATCGAGTGTTATATAATGTTGTGTCATCTGCGAATATGTTGGTGGTGGATAGCTCAATGTCATATGGTAAATCATTGATGTACAGCAGAAAGAGTAATGGTCCAAGAATTGATCCTTGTGGAATACATGACTTTATGAGTTTCTTATCTGAAAGCTTATTTAAAATAGAAATTTGTTGTTGTCTGATAGGATTGAAACCAAGTGAAACTTTCATGGTTAACTTGATATTTGGTGAGTTTTTCCAGCATGATTTTGTGATTAACAAAGTCAAAAGCTTTTGTAAGGTCAAGAAACACTGTACTTACCAGGTTACCTTGATCTATTGCTGTTAACCAATCATCCACTATCTAGTTAGTGTAGTCTGGCATGAATGTCCTTCACGAAAGCCAGATTGTCGTGAATGTAGTAAATTAAAAGATTGCAGGTACTTTCGAAATTCCTTACAAACATGTCTTTCTAATATCTCTGAAAGTGGTGATAAAACTGATATAGGTCTATAGTTATTCATATCAGAAAGATCTCCCTTCCTGTGTATTGGAGTTACTTTTGCCAGTTTTAGTCTGTTTGGAAAAATACCTGCAGAAATACTTTGATTGAATATATACATACGTGAAGGTGCAATCACTTGAGATGAGAGTTTTAGGAATTTAGCACTTATACGATCTAGACCTGTAGCTGTTCTGACATCAAGTTTATCTAATTTATTTAAAATGAATCCTAGACTTAGTTTAGGTATTTGAAGTAGTTTTCTTTGCTAAGTTTTGAAGAAATATGCTCATTTAATAATAAACAGCATGTTATAAGGCTGGAACGTTTACAAAATTTCTAAACGTTTCTACCATAAAATAACCAAAATTATGCCATTGAATTGAACCCACTAGAAACTCAACCTTTACTCCGATCTGCATGTTCGACTTACAGCTCACACACACACACACACACACACACACACACACACACACACACACACACACACACACATATATATATATATATATATATATATATATATATATATATATATAAGTCATTGACTGATCTCTATTAACTTTGAAAACGGTATCTATACAGTTTATCCAGTTTTAAAAGTTCAAAATTAACTCAGTATACACATTTAATGGCAAGTGAAAGTAAGAAAAAACAATTTGTCTATACTATAAACCGCTGAAGTATTCGTATGGTATACACGACTATGCAAATTCCAAGAGAACACAGATTCAGAGACATTTTAAGGGGCGACTAACTAATTAATATCAATATATATTGTGACATTGGGTGAAAGTAAACGACGATATAGTCTGCGATATTTCACTTAAAAAATGTTTACAAGATATAAGCATTCAATGAGCACATCTTCCTCCACAGATAGTGATCAATCATTTGTTCCGACCTTCGAGGTGGCCAGTGTGTATTCATAAATGTATTTGCCTTTGCATATGAACGATAATTAAAACTTACGTGAAAGCTCACAAAACAGGATCAAATTACCGTCTCAGTACAGATATCTTTTAAAAAAGCAATGAAGTACCATTTTATCTAGGGAACAATTAAATTGAATTGATAATTTGAACACGTACTATCGACTGCGGTATAAATTACAAATATTTGAAAAGAACGAGATATTGAACAAACAGTCTATCCATTTAGACTGACGTGTTTACAATATTTGATGAAGTAGCTACGCGGGTCTCTCAAGAGTCCTTTTATACACTTAAATGACAAATTATACAGGTTTACGGTCTGTATATGATTGAATCCAATTTTCTTTGCTTGATTATTAAGATGTATTGTGCGACCGTAACATTGACATTGTATGGAGAGTATATATCTACTTTAAAATATCATGACATAATTCAGTTTGTAAAACAAAGTCTTTGTTGAATATATCTGACAATTTAGAAAAAAACAACTTTAGGGTCGTTCGTTATGATATTGTTTCCTAATGTTGCCACAAAAGTATAGAATAAATTTAATACAGTTCCGTAAAACGACTCATATATATTTGTATATATCTGAAGAAAAAAAAAAGTGAAATATGTGCCTAACAATACATAGGTTATGACAATATTTTTTCAATATAAATATTTTCCTGAAATAAGAAAGCAATATATACGTAAGAAGTATCTCAAAAATGTTAATGCATACAAATTTAGGGGGAGGGGTGTGTGCTAAATAATACAAATGTTAATATACAGGTAAGATTAAGTAAATTTAAAGAATTGATAGTTAAGTCATTCTATTCCCATATAAACTCAGAATAGTTATGTTTATTACCGTTTCATCCACATTTGTCATGCATGTCGAAAATATTGATCAGAATGTCCCTCTGTCCTTCCCTTTTCTAACCGCTATACCATCACCATTAATAATTTGTATTTGTACTGAATCTGTTATGTCTATTGTTAGTCCTGAGTTGGGAATCAAGTTGAATGTGGTTCTGTTTTATTACAAGTGCTCTAAAGTGTCTGTATTTTAGTAAGAATTCATTGTTTAATATATGTGAGAAAGAAAGAGAGAGAAAGAGAGTGAAATCCTAATTCAGTGTACATGAACGCTACTTGTGTGCTCATTCTTCTGTATGTATTTTCACCAAACATATTTGCATATCGCCATTGTATTTTGACATTATAAATAATTGGACTGAATAGTTAATAATAATCATGCGTATTACGACAAACTATTTTCCGCTTATATTGATCGCTTTTGACAAAGAAAAACAAAACAGAGCGGCATTGGTAACGGCTATGTCGATATTGCAAAACTAGTCCAGTTTTAAATTGAAATGCCTGGGGGAAGGGGGAGGGGGAGAGAAAGGGGGAATGGGAAGGAGGGGTGATAGAGAAGGGGAGAGCGAAGTGGAGAAAGAATATGCATTTAGATTTTTTTTAAAAAGACGACACAAACTTGGTAAAGGTGAAAATATTACATCGATAGTGCCTTGGAAATGTGTTTATGATATAATGTGTTCATAAACCGACTTGCGAAAAAATAATTTGTTGGGCATATCAGGCTTCCACTATTCAGAAACAAACGTACAGGCGCAGAATTATTTACACCCTATTCCATCTATTCGAGTGTTTTTTTGTCTGATAGACGTTTTAATTGGTCTCTCACTTGTCTGAACGAATACTGTACAATTACTGGAAATTCCGCTAGTGCTTCCGTTCAATTATTCTTTGAACAACATTAACTGTCCAGAACTCCTTTCACTCGTCTATGCGTTTTTCTGTTCGTTTTCCCTCTCAATCTGACAATCTGTTTGTCCGTGTATGGGCCCGTCCCTTTATATGTTCACCCATCTGTCTGTACGTCCTTCCATCCTTGTATTCGTCAATAAGTTTGTCTGTCCATTAGTTCCTTCATCCATCCGTTCGCCAATTGCCATCTGACTATTAGCTCTTTGCTGTTCCGTCCGTTTGTCTTTTGACCTCTTCATCCGTCCACCCGTTTGTCCATTTTTATCCACCCATTGTTGTGTTTTTCTGTCAATCTAAACAACCGTCTGTTTGTCTTGTCAAAAAGTTGACTGTCTATGTCGTCTTCAAATACTTTTTGTAATTAGAAGATATATTAAAAATGTAATACACAACGAAAGTTTGCTTTCTTTTCATAGTTGTACCTCCCGTTTTGCATTTTAAAGGAGGGTTGTTAAACTTTTTATTCAGATTAAAAGAGGAAACTATAGTGAAAAGCAGAGTTGTTATTCTTCATCATGTGCATACCTGCTTACCTATATGCATTCACTGTACATATATACAACAATTGCATACTTGGAAACAGCTGTGAATGCATGTCATTCGAAAAATAATACTTCAAACACGCTTGTGTCTTGGTTGTTTCCCATTTGATCGAACATATAAGCACATCAACAATTGGAAACAGCAGCTAGTCATGTATGCAATTTAAGAAATGTAGCAAAGGTGAGAAGAAGCAAAATTATATTGGTGCATTATTAATATTATCTTCATGAAACAGCAAATTTTTGTGTGTGTGTGCATGTTCCACAGAGAGTGAGTGTGTGTATGTGTGCGTGCATGCGCGCGTGTTTGTACGTGTGTTATGTTTGTTAAGGGGATGTTTTATTGCTCCGACGAAAATAAAAAATATATTGCATTGACATATAACGCTATCAGGTTTCCTTCCTATAATTTGCTTGCGTGAAATACATACCCATTCTAATGACCTAACCCTACCCTCATTCGGACCATCTCGGCTATTTCTGTTTGAGCAAAAGTATGTCTCGGATGCATGTGGCGTTGTAATATGCAGACAAAAGAATAGATTTTGTTCGCCCGTAATGTCTTCGCAAAAATAGAAACCGCAGTCTATTCAGACCACCTAGATATTTTTATGATTGGATTGACCGTAGGATTGACAGAGAGGCTGTGAATGAAAAAATAGTTTGATGCATTCACAACTTCTCGGTAAATCCTTGTTTAGAAAATAAAAGAGGTGACCCGAATGGCAGATAATGGCAGTTAGCGGCATATATTCGAGGTATGATCCATAGGATTGACCGCGAAGTTACAAATGCCCTACCCGTAAAGTCGCTGTTTTGGGCCGTAATTCCCAAAGCGACAAGGGATATAATGCTGAAGAAACTGTTTAACGCCGCTCTCTCTCTCTCTCTCTCTCTCTCTCTCTCTCTCTCTCTCTCTCTCTCACACACACACACACTGTTACGGAATTATGTATCATCTATAAATTATAAAATAGTTTTCATTTGGGTTTATAACCATTGTATTATAATTCTTTGATTCAGTAGCTGATTCTAGTATACACTGCATGTTTACGGAATGTTTACATAACTCATTGCTCTGTCCAGGGAAAATGAATAATTATGTCGGTCAACTCAACATAACATTGTGATCACGCGGCAAGAATGTGAGTCAGGTACCTTCTGGTACGCGCGCGACCTGGTTTCTAATTGGAAAAAAAGATTGTTGACAGAAACTGTTTTAGAACGCAATACCAGGGTTTTAATTCGCTTTTGCGCAGCAGATTGATATACAATGCCATGTAGTGATGGAACGCTCATTCTTATACAGTTACAGCAGATCATAAGGTTATTGAGGAAGATCGTTTATTGTTTGTAAAATCAGCTGATGGAAAATCTGTTCTCTACATAGTACAATTTGGATTTAAGTACTATTGTGCAAGGAACTTAACAACACTCTACATTCACAAGAGTTTACCTGAGATTATTATATTTTGAATTTAGAACTGAAAATCATTGGTACATCGGAACATTCCAGACCCATTCATTCAGAGCAATTTTTCATTCGGAACATTCGTTAATGTCGAAGATCATTTGTTGGGAACTTTCATTAACTCAGAACATTCATTTATTCGGAATACTTTGGACTAACTTCCGGATTAGTGAATTAGAACAATTTAGGACTAATTAAGGAAATTTTAAACTGTAAGTTATTTTTTATTCTTTCACTTTGTTGGTTTGAAATATTTTCTATGTTAGGAAATTAAATTTGTATTTACGAAATTGTGAAAGCTTGTTTGAGTCGTTCTTTCTTTCGTTACATTTACCCATAGTCGTAATAATACACACACATACAATAATATGTATATATAAATGCATATTAGTATTCACCCATAATTTCCAATAATACAGTTATAATGAAGATGCACGAGGCTATTTAAATTGACCAGTTTACCTCTGAAGGTGAAGAAACCTTACTGTTATTTTTCTATTAAAGTAACTTCGATCTCCTTAGCTAATCTAACAAAAGCAAAACTAAATACAATGCATTGCAAAAATAAATGGTTGGAATAAATGTATTCATTTCACCAATTAAAAATTTCACAACGATACAATTAAGAATCATCGATGCCAGATGCAAAAGGCTTTATAATAAATAAGAAAATATTCGCCATATTGAATAAACGCTTGGAATAATATAACTAATAATAAACATCTTAGTTTTGATAAATATTAACGGAAAAGAGAGCATTTACTTCGTCCTCTTGCACGTCTATGCATACTGAGAAGTACACAAACAGAACATGTCACTCATATATTTGGAACGTTGATGTACGTCATTTGATGTTTCCCGCCGTATGTGACGTTATCATCATTTTACATTAAAAACACAATAAAGACTAATACCAATGTCGAACACAAAACTGTTCTATGAAGTACCCATGTAGCAGATACATCTGGACAAATATTATTAAAATCTGACATTGGGCCGATTATAGTCAAAAGCGAACCTAGTCCTTTCGTGACTGATTTAATGGGGTCAACTCCAATTTTTACAAGTTTCTCGTGTGATTCAAATGTTGTCAGTAACCCTTGGCAAGTTTCTCGACTGATTCCCACTCCCATTTTTAGTTCTACTGGTCATGTACCAGAAGAGCTTATGGGATGGACTGTTGTCCTTCGTCCGTCTTCCGCCGTCTGTGGTCCGTTGTCCAACGTCCAACGTCCGTCCGTTCGTTAGCACAAGTTTGTTATCACTACTCCTCATAAAGGAGGATTGCCATAAAACTTTACACACACACATTCATCCCAAGGCCAAGTTGGTCCTAAATAAAAATGGTGCTGCTCAGATATCCAATATGGCCATCACAGTAGCGATCTAAACAATCTTGTTATCGCTACTCCTTCTGGTCCATGGCAACATGGAGTTTTCACTAAAAGACTTCTTATGGTGTCTAGTTGCTCTTAAATGAAAATAGTGCTGATCTGACATCCAATAGGACCAGCACAGCAGCCAACTGGAAAATCTTGCTATTGCTATACCTCCTGAACGGAAAGTGATGTCAGCTAATTTCCCCCCGGCAAATTTCCTATATAAATGTCCTGTATGTAACGGTCACCTGCCTTCCGCGGTCAGCGGCCATGTATTTCCTTACAAAACAGTGTTTCCTCCATGCCTTAAGCGGTCAATGGCTCTTATCTACAGTGACCGCTAAGTCTTTTGCTTCCCGATGATAGCATTGTTTAGATCAGGGCTCTCCAAACCACGGCCCGCGGTGTTGTACTTTTTTAAAACGATTTTGCATATATTTAACTTTGTTACAGTCGCTTCGGCCCACAAACCGCCTTCAAAAATCTTATAAAGTTTGGAGACCCCTGGTTTAGATAAAGGAATATCATGTGAATCGATGTGCAGTCCACGTTGATAGTGTAACTCAGAAGTGTCAATATGTCAAATTCGAAAGCGAGGCAGTTTTTATCATTAGGGTCAAGGGTCGAAGCAATTTGTTTGCTGGATGGTGGGTAAAGTAGTTATGTTATTACATCATACTTGGAAGTCGTCTTTTGTGCCAGTATGATAGGTATAGTTCGATATCTTTATCTATTTGCCTGTGAATAAAAACAATCCCCGAAGAAAAACGTTCGTCTTTGTGAAGAAATACGAGTTACATCCCTTTTCATTGGGGTCAGGGGTAATTCAATGTTTTAAACTTGTCAGTAAAAACAGGCGAAGTTTCGGTTCATGGGTCACAAAGAATACGGCTTCTTTTGATTTCCTATTCAACACAGACCTCTCACATATGGTGTCTTTTGATCTCGGCGAGTTGAGTAAATGGCTAAACTATTGTTTCTGAAGCTTGAACAAACTGGGCGATTATTTCAAGTCGGTGATGATTTAATTTATAGGATGGATTAAAGTGAGCAGGATACAGTAATCCTGTGTGGAGCATAAATTTGGGAGAGAACAACATATACGCATAATTTATGATTTTGTTGTATAATGCACATAAAGAATCTTGATAAAATAATAATAATAATAATAGTAATAATAATTATTATTATTATAAGAAAAACCATAATGATATTTGGTGCATGGTATTTGTTCAAAAACAAATTTTAAACATGAACCTGTGTACAGAGGTTACCTGTGTACAACGGCAAGTTTTGCTTTTTCACGTGTGGAGTGACAGGTTTGACAGTATATATATATATATATATATATATATATATATATATATATATATATATATATATATATATATTAACACCACAACACATCCATGTCATTCCAACCAGTTAATTATAAGAATGTTAATGTATAATAAATCTGTGCAAGGAAAAGGTTTGATTGTATTTACAAAAGAAAGCGCTGAAAAAAAAATGAACGATAAATCATAAATATATGACATTATACAAAAACAAATTCGGATGGCTATAACTCTCACCCACCACCAAGTTTCATGCAATTCCTGCCTGTTGTTTTAGAGTTATGGGCTTGCATAAAAACTTTGATTTTAAGCCGCCGGCGAGGATGACAAAGAAAATAGCAATATCTCCGAATACGACGAGAGAAACAATGAATACACGAAGATGTTGGTGTCTGACCTATATTCAAGTCCGCAGCAGATGCAATCAGTTGATACATCAAGTCCCGAGAGCTGATAAATTTGACCAGTCAAGGAAAAAACGTAGACAAGCTATGAAATCATATTATCATTCAATAAAGGAGAATCCATATTTAGATCAGCAATAAGTCTGAAGATTTATTACGTATATAGTCACTAATACCACCATGTAATCCAGTTTAATACGGCTGGTGCCATCACCAGACTATGTTTGCACTATATCTGACAGAGCTACAGAGACATTTTTATTATTATTATTATTATCTGCCCAACTTTTGTAATCAACAAAACTTACAATATAAATTGGATAAGTGATTAGAGTTACTGGTAGATGTGTACCAAGGTACAAATATTATGTTTATGATTCATCACTGTGGCAATCTTGACGATGTCATAAAGAAAGTAACTAACATAACCAAGCTAGCTTTTAGCGGCAGACATTTTGAAATATAGATATGGGTGATCATGGATCAGTACAACTCTGTAATCAAATGTCTCAGAGAGAGAATACTTGTTTCTTGGTTCTTGGGCAGAAAGCAGTGGAAACAGTTTGAAGAGAATCGTTTTATTCCGGACGAAATAAAGGTAGAAATTATTGACACTTCGAAACAGAGCAAAAGAAAGAAAATTTTAATGACCCAAACAATGATGAAAAGGAAAGGAATTTATAGTCAATATATTTTAAAAGGAAGGAAAAGTTTTAGTAAAAAAAAATAGATTCATTGATATTTATCGATTTACTAACCAAGCAGTAGAACAAATTCCTAAAATCTAAACGATGATAAATTCACGTAAACGATAAAACATTATAGAGGAATGGAACCGAAATATTTGAGAAAAGATATCTATTCGTGCGAGTACATGTATTCATTTGAAAGGTCTAATGAAACTTTATTACCACCAATAGAAAAGTTTTATTCAGACCTTAGTTGATCAAGAATTAGCGAAGTAAGAGTATGTTAATGATGTCATGAAGGATTTCAAATTGAATTGACTTGGTAACTTACATGAAGAAAAATAATTTAATCTTCTGAAACATTTTTGAAGAATTTAAAAATGTCTGTATGAATAATTATAAACTAGATCCAGAACATTATTTTAGTACGCCTGGACTAGCTAATAATGTTAGTTTTAAAATAAATAATGTTGAATTAGAATTGCTCGCAGATTATGATATGTTCCTGATTACTGAATCTGGAATTAGAGGAGTTATTGGCATTATACCAAATAGATATGCAGAAGCAAATCATGAGTATTCTAGCGATAGCATAATTATACATGATAATTTTTAAAAGTCAAAGTCCATGTCATTTAATATGTACCTAAAGTGATTCATTATGTACGAAAACGATTTGTATAACTGGGACATGTGCCAGCTAATGTGTATCAAAATATTTAAATGGGCAAACACACAACTAATGTAAGTAACGGAAGGAAATTTAATTTGTTAGAAATATGATGAAAGTTTTAGTGGAATTTTAAAAGAAGATTTTAAAGTCCCAACAAATGTGCATGACTACTTTAAAGACTAGTCTTTAGCACCAGAAAAAAACAAATTTCCGAAAAGGTCTGATTTATCACAATTACAGAAGTAATTTGAAGTAATCTATTATCATTTGTGCTTATTATGTCCAGTCATAAACACCGGTGTTCCATATAAAGGTTGTTAACACTAATAAGGCTCATTTCAGTTTTTATTAAGTCCAGTCATAAACAGCGGTGTTCCATATAAAAGTTGATAAAACTAATATGGCTCATTTCATTTTTTTTTACAATCCAGCCATAAAAAGTGGTGCTCATTTCAGTTTTTATTAATTCATGTCATACACAGTGGTGCTCATTTCAATGATCTTCTGTTCCTCGTTAAAAATATTTTGTTGCTTCTGTAAACCGTACGACTACATCTGACTATGACTTTGATATTTTATCTGATCTACCATTAAACAAAATCGTACGTTTTCTTTATTTGTTTTCTGTCCACTATTTTGAGCTCCTTGCTGGTTAAAGATTTACCGTTATAAAAAAAAATTTCTATGTTCCATTTCTTATGCTAATTTTTAATTCCTGCTTGTACTCTTTGTCTTAGTTATTAATATCTTTGCTTCTCTCACGATTATTTGTATCTCCTGTAAAGCCCAATTCTTTTTCAAGTTGCGTTTGATCCATTTAAATAATGTAAAATGGCGAAAGTTGTGGAATGGAGTTTGATAATCTTATTTACGATCAAGAGGATTTTGACGATCCTTTACGATAAAGCTGAATTTGAGGATCAACAAAAAAAAAAAAGAGTGTAACATTTGATGGACCATATATAGATAATATATCTGATGAAAAGTTTAAAACTCCTCAATAGTCACGTTTAAATATAGTTCATGAATACAAAGGACAGGTTAAGCATAGTTTACACATAGATGAATAGATGAAGATCAATATAAATCAATTAAGCCTCATTTAAGAATCAGAGAAGAACACTGTATTTAAAAATTATCTATGTATTTTAAATTATGAACTGTAGGACGAGCAGCTGTAATTACAAAATTGTCATAATTTTTATTCTTCTTGTCTACAAAATGTTTACTAAAATTTTCTTCTTTTCTCTTAGTTTACTTCGTAATCTATTTTTGACGACTTGTTGCAAGCTGTTTTTTCTTTTTGATGACTTGTTCCAAACTGTTTATCAGCTGCGTTAAATTCCATTTTTTGTACGACCTCAGTATTTATTTCAGTATTTATTCCTAGACTAAATGTATCTGCTGATTTTTATAAATTGCTATTGTAGCCTACTATGATACCCATTTCCATCACCATATCGTTGGGTAACAAGACTATTCCATTACCAACAATAGCAAAGTTTGGCCTAACTGTCAAATTTGAAATATATTGCTGAAATCTTACTGAAATGTTTTAATCTGAGTCATATATTTGTTCACCGAAAATTACATTTTCGATCAACTTTTTTTACAGTGTCTTGTACATTTGAAACAGACCCCGTAATAGATGTTCTATTTTGTACCTGACCATCTAAAACACACATCACATAAGATCCAATACTTTGATTTAGTCTAGATATTCCTTGTTGTGTTAGTCCGTTGCTATCTTTAGTCCAGATATTCCTTGTTGTGTTAGTACGTTGGTATCTTTAGTCCAGATATTAATTGTTGTGTTTGTCCGTTGCTATCTTTAGTCCAGATATTCCTTGTTGTGTTAGTCCGTTGCTATCTTTAGTCTAGATATTCCTTGTTGTGTTAGTCCGTTGCTATCTTTAGTCTAGATATTCCCTATTGTGTTAGTCCGTTGCTATCTTTAGTCTAGATATTCCTTGTTGTGTTAGTCCGTTGCTATCTTTAGTCCAGATATTCCTTATTGTGTTAGTCCGTTGCTATCTTTAGTGCAGATATTCCTTATTGTGTTAGTCTGTTGCTATCTTTAGTCTAGATATTCCTTGTTGTGTTAGTCCGTTGCTATCTTTAGTCTAGATATTCCTTGTTGTGTTAGTCCGTAGCTATCTTTAGTCCAGATATTCCTTGTTGTGTTAGTCCCTAGCTATCTTTAGTCCAGATATTCCTTATTGTGTTAGTCCATTGCTATCTTTAGTCTAGATATTCCTTGTTGTGTTAGTCCGTTGCTATCTTTAGTCCAGATATTCCTTATTGTGTTAGTCCGTTGCTATCTTTAGTCTAGATATTCCTTATTGTGTTAGTCCGTTGCTATCTTTAGTCTAGATATTCCTTGTTGTGTTAGTCCGTAGCTATCTTTAGTCCAGATATTCCTTGTTGTGTTAGTCCCTAGCTATCTTTAGTCCAGATATTCCTTATTGTGTTAGTCCGTTGCTATCTTTAGTCTAGATATTCCTTGTTGTGTTAGTCCGTTGCTATCTTTAGTGCAGATATTCCTTATTGTGTTAGTCCGTTGCTATCTTTAGTGTAGATATTCCTTATTGTGTTAGTCCGTTGCTATCTTTAGTCTAGATATTCCTTGTTGTGTTAGTCCCTAGCTATCTTTAGTCCAGATATTCCTTATTGTGTTAGTCCGTTGCTATCTTTAGTCTAGATATTCCTTGTTGTGTTAGTCCGTTGCTATCTTTAGTGCAGATATTCCTTATTGTGTTAGTCCGTTGCTATCTTTAGTGCAGATATTTCTTATTGTGTTAGTCCGTTGCTATCTTTAGTCCAGATATTCCTTATTGTGTTAGTCCGTTGCTATCTTTAGTCTAGATATTCCTTGTTGTGTTAGTCCATTGCTATCTTTAGTGCAGATATTCCTTATTGTGTTAGTCCGTTGCTATCTTTAGTGTAGATATTCCTTGTTGTGTTAGTCCGTTGCTATCTTTTAAAAATAAATAGGCCTATCCTGTCTTTTCATCAAGCATTAATATTGAATTTATTTTGTCAGCAGGCAGTTTTCTCCAGTATTTAACTGTTCCACCTCCGTAATTATATTTACGTTTGGATGCATCTTTTGCATGATCTGGTGTAAATTTTCTAAAGCCCTGATGCACAGTATTATGTTCTACGGGACAATTGTCAATAAGATATTTATTTTTCCAATTAATATATCCCCAATCACGATAAGAAGGTATATTGCAGATAATGCTAAATGTTTTACAGCTCAGTTACATTGTTTGTTCGATCAAAGCTTTGATCATCAGGTATTGGAAGTTTGCATTCAGAAAACAATGTTCGTATCGTATACTATATATATATATATATATATATATATATATATATATATATATATATATATATATATATATATATATTTGACCAATTCTGTTAAGCTTGTATAACTTAGATGCCAATATGTTATTCCACATGTTTTGTTGCCATCCATGCTGCCCAGTGCAATTGATTTTGCCAGAATTGTATATCACACTATCACACTGGGCTCTAAATCTGTTCATCGAATCTTCATTGTAAAATTTTTAAGTGTAATTGTTTAAAATGGTAAGTGGCTTGTACATGAAACAACTGTTTCATGTTGTATATTTTTATCTCTTCATACATCTTTGCAATTTATTTATTAACTGGAGCGTTAAAGTGAGTTCCTGGACCAGGGGAAGGTGCACTGTTTATTAGTTTCTTTTAAATTTGAAGTCCATTAATTATTTATCTAAAGTTTTAAATATCATACCTTTGAAAATATACAATAATTACTAACTGTAGGATTTTATATTTTATCCTAAATGGGTTTTAACCTAATAAATATCTAAATTAAGTAGCTACAGGTATCTGCATAAGTCACTTTGCTCCTATTGAATGTCGACGCTCTGGCTTAATGATTTATGTAGTAGAGGTTATAACATCATAGCTTGATTCATAGAATTATTGTTTATTTCCTGTTGGCTTTTGTTGGCTATTATTGAAGATGCAGAAAATTCCAGTTCCCCGGATCTTATTTTCTTTGCCGATTTTCATAAAGTTTTCGATAGTTTAGATTATTCCTTTTTGTTTCAAATCTGGATTTTCTTCATTTTGGGCCAAATCTCATCCACTGCATCAGTCTGTTTTCCACTAATGCAATAGCTGTGTATCAAACAATGGTCATTTTATCAGAATTATTTCCCTTAGAACGCGACAGAAGACAATCTCCTTCTTTATTTACATTGGCAATAGAACTCCTATCTTACGCTGTTTGAAAACATCAAATATATCAAAGGATATAACCTTCATGAAAATGAAGTGAAACAAAAATTATTTGCTGATATATAATTTTTAATGGTTCAGACATAAGCTTTGCTACAACTGTCAACCTGTTTGATGATTTTATTAAGCTTCAGGTCTTTCATTAAACTATAAAAGACGTGTTGCACTATGAATAGAGACTCTCAGGATAAATGTCAATCTAGCATACTATTCTAGTTAATCTTTCATGTGGACTTCTGAAAGTGCTAAAACATTAGGATTTACGTTTCACACCAACTTAGAGTTGAACCTCAACTTAGATCTCCTGTATGAGTTGAACCTCAACTTAGATCTCCTGTATGAGTTGAACCTCAACTTCGATCTCCTGTATGAGTTGAACCTCAACTTAGATCTCCTGTATGAGTTGAACCTCAACACTAAACTGGAAGACTTTTATATATGCCTGAAAAATTGAAGTTACGGAAGCTTTATTTGATTGGAAAAATAGTAGTTGTTAAAAGTAATATGCCCTCTTACGAAAATCCTTTCTCTGGAATTATAAAATATTTAAACGAAAAAATCTTCCAGTTTGTATGGGGATTGTAGTTGGATAGATTGTCAAGATAAATGATTGTGAAGAGGTATATCGGAGGGGGTTTGAAAGCGACAGATACATTAAAAGCAAGTTGGAATCAAAGAATTTTGGATCAAGATAATGGCAAAATCTGTAAATAGAGTGGTTAAATGTTAAGAGGTCAGTGTCATAGGTGTTGTTTAGTTATGTGTTACTATGGCTACCAGCGACATCATCGCGGGCGAGACAATAAATACACAGATTTTTAATCATCAATAAATTAGATTTTGTTAATCTTTGAATAAGTCAGAGCGAATAAATTATATCATATCGGACATAGCCCCACCCGCTCATATACATAACATTTTATATTAAATCCATGTTTTTCCTTAACACTATAACCTCCATGTAAAATTATATGAAATTTAAGTACATACTGAAAATTTCAATTAAAATCGAATAGATTTGCTTGAAGTTATGACTGTTTGCATTTTCATGTGTCATTTAGTAACAAATATATAAGGTGTCGGAACATACCTTTTATTATATTTTCATAGCTGTTTTATTAGCGCGAAAGACTGATTGTTTGCAGCTCTTGCTAAAATAGAACCTCCGCGAAAATAGCCAGCTATACGGTAAGCCATCCAAATACTGTGCACGTTCTGTTCACCAAGAACCGTAGTACCAGTATGAGTCATATTGTAAACTTGCGTTCTGTTCTTATGAATTATTACCCTCTTTCTCTCGATGATTAATGATGAGTGACTTTTAACCTCTTTAAGTCAAAGTAATCTCTTAACATTTTTCGAGAAAGTCACTTCCAGTCATGTCAACATCTTTCTTTACTGCTATAATTCTCGCAATCACCACGCATTACGCTGGGAGTTGTCACTATAGACCGTTCAGACATATTAATCAACCTTAAAAAGTATCTGCTTATCTCATAACCGAATCCCAATGGGAGGGCTATCAGCTTAGGTCTGGTGCGAGTAGTTTATTCGGTCGGTTTGTGGGAGCTAGTCTTGTGCGAGTAGTTAGTTAGGTCGGGTTATGGGAGCTGGTATCACAAACTAAACTAAAATACAAAGTACATTTTATATAAATTAAACAGAAAATGTCTCTTTGATTTTTTATAACTCGAGGGCGTTTTATTTCTTCGGGCTGAAGCTATAAGTCTGTAAACTTTCAGAATTTCTGATACTTTATAAGAAATTTACTTCTGCAAATGAGTTCCAGCTGTGTTTAGTGCGAATCGGAAAGATGAATTATCACTCGATGATCTAACATTTATTTGCGTGTAGGTTATCGCCAGTCAGTGTAACCAGTTTCAAGCTAATTCTTAGTCGTGTTTCTATCTCATCGAATTATATTTTTGATGAAAAAAGATCCCGCTAACAAAACAAATAATGCAAAGACTAAAAGAAAAACATTGACAAAACCATTGTTTGCAATGTAGCGCTCTATGGCTTAGAAACGTGGACGCTGAGAAAGGAAGAAGAAAAAAAAGTCTATAAGCATTTGAGATTTGGATATGGAGGCGCATGGAGAAAGTTAGTTGGAATGACCGAAAGACCAACGAAGAGGTCCTAAGATTGGTCGATGAAAAGAGAACTTTATTGAATGTTATACTCAAGAGGAAGAAGAAGTGGATCGGACACATTTTAAGAGGTGAAAGCCTGTCAAGAGAAGTCATAGAAGGCAGAATGGAAGTATAGCGACCAAGGGGAAAGCCTAGGACCATGCTACTGGACGATCTCAAGGAGAATAACTCATATGCGAACATGCTAAGGGAAGAGTGGTGAAGATGGATGTCTCTAACCTGCCTTAGGTTAGAAAACCAATAAATGAAATACAGATAGATAGACAGATATTGATCAGTTGCAAAGCTTTATTGAGGAAAACTGCCCAATCATCAAATTGTCATCCTCCTGACAAGTGTTTAATATATAAATAATAAACAAAGAAAAATTTAATTAAGACATGGACTAAATGGGGGATGAAGAAAAGACACGTATATGGTTTTGACAGGCGGGTCAACACGTGCAAACGTAGGTAGGCAAGTAGAATACACTTAGTTACCATGAGAGAGAGAGAGAGAGAGATGGAGATTTTAGGGTTTTGGTCTCTTTGAAGATGTGGATTGAAAAAGGAAAGAACTGAAGCGATATTTGCTTTCTTTTTGCATCGAACATTAAGCTAAGATATGTCAGATTTAATCTAAAAAGTTAATGATACATAGGAGGACTCAAAGATAAAAGGTTATTCAAATTAGTACATAGGCATCTCTAACAAGTTTCAATCTTCTTGCAAATAGATCTTTTATTATCGCTAATACTAAGATGTCCCTCCCCCCATCCCCATTCCCGTTTCCAGGACTTAATTTTGTCTGCTTATATGATATTGATTGATGAAAAACATTATTTTGCGGACGGAAATGCCAATTTCTTCAAGAGTGATTGAGAGCGGCAGTACGACAGTCTGCTGCCGCAGGAATCAAATGCAGCCCGAGGGCATACTATTTGATGGGCGTATTTGGTATTCGAGGGATTTGTGGTTGGTTCACCGTTTTATCTTATTGGAAAATACACAGAGTAATTTTTGCCATTACATTAAGTTGATATCCTTTGGGATTTAAATAATTTCAAAAGTATACATCAATTTACTGACAGAAAATAACGCAAAATTTGAATCGAAAGGCGAACAGATTGCTCGCTAGCCGTCCTAAAACTGGAAGAAAAAGCAGAAAACGCCATCGAATATATGAAAACTTGTATCTGTTGAAATCAGGACTTGAATTGATTTAAGAATAGAACTAAACATTGGCCTACAACTGATGATTGTACAGAAGTTTAAAAGCAACACAGTCGGTATAAAGAGCTAAATTGTTCTTGTTTACAAGTTTTGATGTGATTAAAGTGTTTACAAGTTTGGATGGGATTTAAGTGTTTACAAGTTTGGATGGGATTTAAGTGTTTACAAGTTTGGATGGCATTTAAGTTTACAAGTTTGGATGGAATTAAATTGTTTACAAGTTTGGATGGGATTAAAGTGTTTACAACTTTGGATGGGATTAAAGTGTTTACCAGTTTGGATGGGATTTAAGTGTTTACAAATTTGGATGGGATTTAAGTGTTTACAAGTTTGGTTGGGATTTAAGTGTTTACAAGTTTGGATGGGATTTAAGTGCGGTAAAAGCTAGTTCGGTTACAAAATAACATAGAAGATAACAAAAATGTTCACTTGTTGATTTAAAAAAAGTTATAATACAATGAAAAGATGCTGATTTACATACAGTATATAATCGTGTATAATTTGAGTCCAAATGCAAACAACATAGATCGTGATCTGCTGTCGCATAATGCGCCGGCAGATCAGGGTCTATGTTGTTTGTTCTACTGATTAGCCCTTACAAACTGCATAGAGCTAGATCTGCCGGCGCATTATGCGACGGCAGATCTGGGTATATGCAGTTTGCCGTTGGTATCGAATTATACGCTAGTATATACGGTATTTCATTAAATGAAGATACAACGAGATAAGCGTCATCTTTCCTGATAGTGAGATCGTTACAGCAGTGCGGTATGAAAAATAAATTATGTATTTTATGTCAGTAGATACACATATCTGTATCCGGCTAAATGCACATATGTGTATCCGGCACAATTTAAAATACATCTGCTTGGATCTCGTACATTTCACAAAGTCAGTCTACAACGATCCAACAAAAAAGATATAATTTATTGAGAACAAAGTTCGATTTCAAACAACAAATGATGAGTCAGTATATGAAGTAACTGTTTTAAAATCAAACATAGGAATAGAAAAATTTGACATTAATATGAAATTATTATTACGTATGAAAGAAAAATTGAAGAAACATTGCAAATTGCTGAAAATAAAAGTAATCAATTGTAAAGTGTTACAAATACACACCAATGAAGAAAATTGGAAAAACGAACTACAAAATAATAAACATGCAACGATTGTGTAAAAGAAACAAGATTAAATTGTATTGCAGTAGAGAAAATGGAAAGATTAGAGATAGAAATCAACAAAGAATTATAGGTGATTGTGGTGAAAACAATAGTAAATTGAGGCTCGGTGTATTTGTACAAGAAATGTAGATTTCAAATTAATTTTATGAATTGTGCCAAAGACACGCGTGTTTTTTGCATCAATTAAATAATGTTCAACAAATTCAACAAACAAACTAGTGTAGTGTCTTATCCTTGTCCCGCAGCTAAATGTACCGCTAGTCTTAATCATGACATTGCAAACAGGCCTCTAGTCTTAATACTGATATTGCAAACAGACCGCTAGTCTTAATCCTGATATTGCAAACAGACCGCTAGTCTTAATCATGACATTGTAAACAGACCGCTAGTCTTAACCCTGATATTACAAACAGATTTAATACTAAAATATTACTACACTGAAGCTCAGTTTTTTCACACAAAAGCCATTAAACATTTTTAAAAATTCACGACAGAATTTGTCACTAATGCCTCAATCAAAAGATATAGATCACAGCGTGGCATAAGATTTTGGCACAATCAACTAAACCGGTTAGTGCGGATGTCAGCATCTCGTTCTGGTGTATCATGTTATCATTTAACGTATGAAAATGTGCTAGAATAAGTTAAATCAGTATAAAACTTTCATGTTATTTCCAGATGCAAAAGTTTCTGTCTGAATGTAAAATACCTTTACCTGATGACGATGCATTTAAAGCAAATACCAAACATCATATACAATTTAATTTAGTCTGGAACAATTTAAGATTCCATAACAGCATGATTGGAGATACCAACAACAACAAAAAGTACTTGATCGATATTTGGGCAGAAGAGCATAAAAGTGAACACCAAGGTTTCGGGGGGCTTACGCTCGTTTTCGTTTTAGCTGTTAGCTGCTTACAAATGTAAATATGACTACGGAGTATGAACTGTTGAGCATTCGAGACTATTGTCAGCTTACAAATGTAAAGATGACTACGGAGTATGTACTGTTGAGCATTAGAGACCATTGTCAGCTTACAAATGTAAAGATGACTACGGAGTATGTACCGTTGAGCATTAGAGACCATTGTCAGCTTACAAATGTAAAGATGACTACGGAGTATGAACTGTTGAGCATTAGAGACCATTGTCAGCTCATAAAATTGATTATATTTCAAATAATGCAGCTACTAACTGGACTTGCTTCTTACAACAAGATAGCAGCGGATTAACAGACGAGGGAATAACAAGATTGAATCAAAGTATAATGTCTTATGGAATCAATTAATTTTAGGATAGCAAGATTACTATACAAAAAATAACGTTATGGTAAGATTTCAACAACACTTATATATATATATATATATATATATATATATATATATATATATATATATATATATATATATATATATATATATATATTGAGTAGGAAGATGCTGAGTAGCTGGAGTAGGGGAAATATGAGCTTGGTGTCGAGAAGCGGTGAGAAATGAGTAGTTGGAGTAGGGGAAATATGAGCTTGGTGTGGAGACACGGTGGGAAAATCAACTTGTTACCAATTTTGCTATAGGCAGAGTAATTGATGATATTGTCATTGATATTGTTATAGCCATAACAGCTTAAACAGTTGTTTCAGACTTTCACATAGTGGAAATTTTATATAACTGATATTGTCCATATTTTCTCTATAATATATATCCAACTTTGTTAGATGCCCTACTAATTGTGCCCTTGCGCTTTCTACACTTTCTAAATGTCCTTGCAATACAGGCTTTATGTTGGCATCTATTTTATCGCTGATGTATTTTTTCACTCTTGATCTGTTTTTCATACATTTCAACATCAGATTGCATGGATTCTATTGTCGATTTTACAAATTCTACAGCATTTACAAAACCTCTTAGTTCTCTTTCCTCATGATTGGCGAGTAATCTGTTCTCAGCGGAAGTTCTCCACTGCCCCACTTTCAATTCTACTGTGGTATTAATCAATTATAGTCTCAGCTTCTCCTATCTGTGATTAGAAATGTCTTGCTGTCTTTTTACATAATAGAGTGCTTTATTTTGCATTTCCATGTTGGTTTTCTTTAAATGGTATGGTGTCAAAATTCCTTTTCATGTCCTTTTTGTAGACGTCAAATACTTGGCGTGAAAATTTTGGATCTCCACTTGGTATGCAAAATATTTAGCAAGAATTACAGTATCATCGGCTTCTATTTGAAATTGTCTGTCTGTCTACTTGTTCGTCTACACGATCATTACCTTCATTCAAAGTATTTTTAAATGAATAATCACAAGCATCACCACCAATTTTCAATTATTTAAATAGCAATGCACAGCTGGAAAATGAATTGGAATTTATCAAAGACAAAAATGATAACTTCATTTGTACAGCAAGTGAAGAGTACAAACAGGAATTGAACACATCCCTAGCAAATGGAATATATATAGAGATATCTGGCAAAAATTTAACTAAAAAAGAGCTCCTACAAATTCGAATTCATTTTCAGATGTTGTAATTTACATTGTGACATCATTGATTAGCAGATGTTTTCAATCGACAACTTAATTTACAAAATGAACTGAAATATTATTACATGACTTCAAATGGAATTAGATACTTCACTAGAGTTTTGTGTTTACCGTTGGATTACCTCTATCTGTACTGAGTGCTAGTTTAGTAACTTTCAAAACATGTGAATTTTAAAAAGATGAACAGTAGATAAAAAGGATCAAATACAAAATATTGAACAATGCTTATTAAATGAATTTGGACTGATTGTTTGTTGTTGGTGCATTTGTGCCTTTCACCACACTTATTACAGAAGTTGCTATTATAGCAGTAGCTGCTTACCTTAGTATTTGTCCAGTGAAAACATGTTCTCTGCTGCTTAGGATTGCACAGATCAAACGAAGCACAAGGAATAAATTGGTCCATGTTGAAATCATATTCACTAACACCTTCAGTTTCTGTAAAATGTTGCCAATTACCGATAGAAGTCAACTGATGGAACACAGAGTATTTTCAATGAAGTGTATGATTCAATGTTTGGTTTGAATGCTTGTAAAATTCTACTTCTTGCATTGGAAATTCATCTGATATTTTCATCATTTTGGTATCATTGTCTCTTGTATTCTTAATTGTGGTACCCTTTTAGATTCTTTCTGTTTCATTTCTTCCTCAGAAAGAAATATTGCTTACAGATCAAATTGTCAATAGAATAGATAGTAAATGCGAGTTCTGGACTGCTTGAAAATTTTTAAATAAAATTTGCTATAATCACCAACAACTCGCGTTTACAAAGCAAACAAAGCTGATCAAGGTTGTCTTTCCAACATACCTCTGGTATTTGCTTTATATTTATAAACCAATTTTCCAATTTGTCCTGTTTGGCAACAGGTATAATTTTCTACAATTACCCACAACGTGCAAAGTATGATTACCCAAGATAATTTGAAATGTTTAAAGCAGCAGTGAAATATATATTTGAATATTGTTAGTTAATAAATCAGTGCTGAAGGCTTCTATATTTTAATTTACCGATTTCAAAGAAAGTGAGAAAAAATTGAAAGTTCCTTAAATACACCTAGGAAATAAATAAGTCGCACGAATAAGCAAATCTTAAACAAAATCGTCACGAAAAATGTTGAGATTCATTGAAGAAAATTTAAGTGAGTGCATATTTTACGGTGGTATCAATCAATAATGGGACTGATTTTTCATTGGCATTAAACGATACTTGAAAGGTCATCGTCCTAAAAATTTGACAAGTTGGTTCTGTGAAACTACAGCGAAACTTAATATTCAGACTTATGAAACGTCTGATTCAAGAAGGAGAAGAAAATAAAAGACTACAGAGAATCTTCCCTACAGAACAAGATATGTACATATTGAACAGAGGCAAAATGTATCATGTCATTGAACGTTTATTTGACATTTTGCAGACCAAATTTGGACCGGAAATAAGGATGTTTGACATCATTGGATATTTAACATTACACATAGACAAGAATCAACTGCTCAGAAGAAGGTCATGTATAGAGTTGCTTGACTGGGTTAAAAAGCAAGTTTACATTAATGTACAAAACAAAGAAAACAAATGCTTCTTTATGTAATCGAATCAATATTGAATACTCCTAGTAGAGATCATAAGTGCAACTCGTCCAAGACAACATACACAAGTATAGCAGATGATTCAATGAATCGTAGATGAAAATTGAAGACATAAGCAAATTTGAAAATGAATTACGTAGTACCTCTGAAAGAGTATTCGATATATCAACGAATATATATGAAATATTGAATATGGCGTTGTAGTATAGGCACAGATAGAACCTATATTAAACCTGTTCGAGTAATAAAAAAAGGAAATGAATCAACACGTTAGTAATATTCGATTCAAGCCATCTTTATAACTACAAAGACAGAAGGTACCATTTCGTTGGAATAAAAGATCTGTCAAGATTATTGTCATCACACATATATCGAGAAAAAGGTCATGAATATCTGCAAAACATGCTTGAATTTTTCAATGCACAAGAAAACTTAGCAGAACACAAAAGACTATGTTACAGATGACACCTCGATATAAATAATATCTGAAGAGGAATCAGTTATCGCTGGATTGGGTGCTCTTCGGAAAGAAAGTGTCGTAGTCATAATTCACACTAACGTTTTTTGCTGAATATTGATTTTTCTATATATTTTCATCTTCACTCAAAATACCTAACATACTAGTCATATAATAGCGTTATTTGCTATTAACGTTGTAATAGTTTTAGAAACGAAATTTCGTTTTTCAAGATTAAGAAAAAAAATTCAAGATTTTTCTACATATTTGTAATATGAAGGGCTTGATCTTATCATTGCAGAGTGCGTTTCTCGATCTAATATTTTATCATGAACCCATCTGACCTTCTCTAATTTGGATTTTAAAAGATTTTTTTTCATTTATTTTTCAGTTGCATTTTTTAAAAGATTTTTCAATGACGGATCGCATTTTCAAGACTCTTTGTGTATTGCGTATGTTGCTTCTTCTTCTTCGATGAATATTGTACTGTCACCCACCCCAACTCCACCCCTACCCCTTGCATTTTATTTTATCATCTCCCAAGGCATTAAACTAGATAATTATTTTTGGTCAGACCAATTAACAATTTTGAATATAATTTCTTTCAACTGGCGTACATAATCTAGTTAACTGAGATGTGAACAACTGAGTTGTCAATATCCAGGCTGAGAGGTGAAATTAAATTGTAAATCTATTAAAGAGTGATCTGTCACAATTCCTATACCTGTGCTTGTATGTGTTACATATGCGTGAAATCCAGACGCCATAAGAAAAAAGTCCAGTCTACAATAAACCGCTCGTTTAAATTGTTTTCAAATTAATATCAGGAACATGTCATGATCTGTCAACAGTTCTAATTCTACACCTGATATGTTTAAACCTGAATCATGTGCAAATTCAGGAGTACCATAATGGTAAACATGTTGTAGTTTGTTATTTTTCACAGACATTCCTAAATTCCTCATAAGCGTCAGATAGTATCAATGTATCTTTCTTTACGTAATAGTTATGTAGCTCTCCAAGTGTTTACAGGCAGAACTATTCCATGACGTCATGCACACACTGACAATCATTATTTTATGTATTTAATTCGTTAAATGATGAGTAAAACTGTTCTATTGGTGGTATATCTGTTTAGTGAAATATTCAAAGCTCTGCGTGTATTCGTATGGTAAATGTCTTTCCTTAAATATTTAGACTGCAAATTTGTAAACTGTTTAGGAGACTTTGTAAATGTTTCCACACTTAAAGTTTTAAACAGCTGTTTCATAGATTGTCCTATGAATCTAAAGCCGACAACAAACCTGATTGTCCTTTTACCTATGATGTATTTGCCTTCTTTCATGATCTTATCAATTATCATATACTTGCCGAAATAAATATATTTCTCACGGTTGTTCGGTATGACTTTTACTTCTTTATCTAGATCATTTTAATCAATATCTTGATGATTAGATGACTCACAACCTGGGAAATTATGAATGAACAATGATAGACATTTTGGATATTTGTAATTCAAATTGCATTAGTTATGAACTGGACCTGTTAAATGATAGTGGTCTTTTATTTTGTTTTTAGTTATTTTTTCTTACATATGTAATATATTTGTATCATCTTCCTAGGTGAATACCAAAGGTTTTGCATTTTCGGCCCTTATTCTTCGTATATTTATTTTGTCAAGACGTCAATTTTGAAAAGACTTTGACTACCAATTTAAAGTAAGAAATGAAGAGAGAGAGAGAGAGAGAGAGAGAGAAAGAGACAACAAGAAGGATGTGAGGAGTAGCAAGTTGTAAATAATTTACATCGTCAAGATCTGTCAGCATATTATACTATTATACTAATGACTAATTTAAATTCAAGAGACTGGAGAATATCATAATGCAGTCTTATTCTTAGTACATGATTGGACTCAAATTATTGTATACCGTGTTATAAAGACCAAAGCTGCGACATGGTACAGTCCCGTCACCCGTGCAAACAGTTTAACCCACAACCGAATCAGGCGACAACAAAAGCGGAGTAGAAGAGGGATTCATAGTTACACTATTAATCTTCCACTCAAGTGGATGGTGAGTTGATTTAAAGTAATAAGACACATATCAAATTAGTTTCATAAAAGATAAGTTGTTCCTGGAAACGGTTGCTTTTGTCGTGTTTAATAGTACTTAAGTACAAGAAAGTGTGGCTGGAGTTGGATGGGGGGGGGGGGGAGGGGAATCCTACATTTACCTGACAATGTACATGTAAAGTTAGCAATGCATAACAGAGTATGAGTATAGATACAAAATTTGGAAAGATGGCACACTCGTTATAAAAGCAGTCAGCTGAGTAAAATATACATATAGGTTATCAGTTCAGTAACTTGATTTGGGTGCTTGTATCGCGTCTCGTTTCATAGCGGATAGACATCGGATCTTGCGAGACCCCGAAAGGTCGAGCGTGATCCGATGTCCTTCAGCTATCAAATGAGACGCGATATAAGCACTCAGATTATGTTACTGTTGTACTAACGGAATATTAATATTATAAAGTCGTACTAAAATTCCGATCTAAAACAGAATTTACCAGACACTAAACAAATCCGGAAAAAATTAAAAATTATAAAATAACCTCAATTTGTATTTGCAAAATAAAAATTCGAAAATTGTTTTAAAAACATTAAAACGATAAGCAAATTTAAGGTTTGTAAAATTTTACAATTTGTAAAATATAAAAAATAAAACAATGGAGTTGAAACAAAAATAAACACAAAAACAATTTAAAAGTTTTACAATAGTAAAAAAGTAAAAAAATAACCTTTTAAAAACATAATATAACACATTTTTAAGCACAATTTAAAAATACCCACCAAAAAGTTTTAATTATAAATTGCAAGCAAATTGTTACAAAATTTAAATTAAAAAATAAAAATGATAGCTAAAAATAAAAAAAACATACAACAAAAACAAAAGAGTTGTTAAAATTCAATTTAAAGATAAGAACAAAAGAAGAATTTTTTTTAAATACATTACATTTTTAAAAACTACATTGAAAAATAAAAGAAAAGATTTTATTAAAATATTAAAAACATTTAAAAGATGTTAAGCACAAAATTCAAAACAAAACATTGAAAATGAAATCTAAAAGCTTAGCGTTTAATCGAAGCAACACTTTAACAATATTTGTTTTAAAACGATAAAACAATAGATAAAAAAAAACATTAAAAAAAATCTTACAGAAAACAGAGTTTAACAAATTAAGAGAAAATTTCAAATATAAAATTTTCAAGAATAGTAAAAATTAAAATAACATTTCAAAAAATTATAAAGCAATGGATGAAAACAATAAATTTGTAAAAATATCTATAAATTTTTTTAAAAGAAACAATTTAAAAATAATGCACAAATACTTAAATAAAAACAAAAAACTAAAAACATAAAAGCACATTTTTAAACAACAATTTGCACAATAAGGCGTTTAAATAATAAAACAAAATTTAATTAAATATTTAACAAAAATTAAAAGGAAAATTGAAGCAAAATAATTTTAAGAATTAATAAAAAGGATACTTACAAATTAAGAGAAAACTTTTTAAAAAAAACATTGCAAACAAAAAAGAAAGAAAAATGTATACAAACAACAATTTAAAAAAGCATAGAAATTTCATAACAAATATTTAAAACAAAAGACAATAATTAACAAGCACATTTAAGGAAACATTAAAAATATACAGTTTACAAAAACAGATTCAAAAGTTATCCCCCCCCCCCCAATAAAAATTAAAATTGCAACAACAACAAAAAAAATTTTAAGAAATTAAAAAAAAAAAAATTTGCAACAATTTCCAGAAAATAAATTCAAAATTGTTAAAAAAATATAAAACAAAAATTAAAAACATAAGATGTAACCAAATAAATAAAAACAAGCGAATTTTAATCAAAATTTCAATTTAAAAATTTAAAAAGACGCTGTGCAAATTTTAAAAAATTCAACAGAACATTTAAGTAAACAGTTTTAAACAAAAGTAACTATAAAATATAGAAGATAAAAAAATACCAAAAACTTAAATAAATTATTAGAAATGTTAGAAACAAGTTTCGTAATTAAAAGCAAAAATGACTTAATATAATATTGACAACATAAAAATATTTAATTTAAAGAAACAAATTAAATTTGTTTTATGAAATTATATAAACAGTTGGAAAATAAAACCTTTTGAGAAAAAAAGCACGAACGTCAAAAAACAAAAAAAAACAAAAACAAAACGGATAGCGAACGTCGGAGAAAACAAAGTTAAAAATGTTAGACCACAGAAACAATGAAATATTAATTTCTTGCAAAACTGTGTACACGTCGTGTTTTGTTTTTAGAAAATAAAAATGTATGTTACTGAAAATGCAGAAGCTATGTCAACAATTTATTAAAATAGTACTATTTAATGCTCGATTTAATAAATATATGTGAAAAAAGTTATCGTAGTTACTGTAACACTTTTCATATTACACTTATCGAAAAATATATTATTAAAGAATTATTAGTTATTATTCCTGATTCTCTTATTTTTCTTTTTAAAATTTTTGTGTCTAGTTTATTAGAAAATTCTAAAGAAAAAAACATGCTCTTCATGTCTTCAGATTTGTAAAGATCGACATGGTTTGTATCGTCATAAAAAATAGGAAAATATACGCCCGGTAAATCTAGTGCCGCTGTTGCCAGGATTACTCAGCGGTGAATTTAGTGGATTTTCGATATGGCTTTCTGTGATTTTTATCATCACAGGAATTTTTTAGGGCACCTTCTGCACCTTCGGCATCCAACGAGTTCAGAAAGAAGCAAAAAGAAGAGCTAGATATATTTATATAACGACAAGAAGAAGAAGAAGATACTTTTGTACAACAACAAGAAAAGAAAGAAAGCGAGAGATGAAAACCATGACAATCAACGGTACCTAGCGCAAGAGATTGCCGACTTCAGAAACCATGAGTCTATTACATGAAATCTTGGCAGAACTGAAACAGCTACGAGCCTAGTACCAAACTTCTTTGATTAAGCGTATGAGAAAGAGACCTGTCAAAAAAAATTTCGAGTTAGTGTAACGAATTACATATTACACTTATCGAAAAATATATTATTAAAGATTTATTAGTTAATATTCCTGTTTCTCTTATTTTTATTTTTTACTTTTTTATTATTATTTTAGTTTCTTAGAAAGAGACTTGTCTTGCAAAAGATATCTACACACCATCCATGAAAACAGCCATCACTGCAACCACGGTATCTGCAAGGACGATAACGACGTCGGCGACAATAGCAGAAGTGGCACGGACAAGGAAAAGGGTTGAGACAGCTCCAATTAATGATGGACAATCCATGAATGGGTTGTCTCTTTTGGTTTTAATCAATGGTCCTTTTCAGGGCTACCCATATTTCTAGAAGCAGAATACTAATCACTATTGCCCCAAACTTCTCTGCTTTATATTTGTGTTTGTGGGTTTTAATGGCACTTTTAACACATTCTTGGCTATATCAAGTCGAATAAATGGGAGCTAAGACACTGAGGCTAGCCTGAGCTGGAATCGACCCCGCGACCTTTGGATTACGAGTCCGACGCTCGACCAACTTAGCTACCGAGTTCCCTATGATCGAGATAAAAGATTTTAATCTTACATTTTGATTACTAAATTTATTGTTGTAAATAAAATATTTTGTAATAATTATCAGAAGATTCATAATTAAAGTATTACTCGCTGCTCCTAGGATAACATTCTTTATATTTATTCCAAATTGTAAGTTACAATTGATCATTAACCAGCTACATAACTCATTAAAAAAAAGTTCACCCTATAATACTCAAGCATTAAATGAATTATTGATTTCTTTGCTTGCCTACTATACCTACACGTATCTGAATGAATTATACTTATTTTCATTTTTGTAAGAAACTGTTTCTAACAAAAATACGCTGTGCAATTTTGAACTGAATGTCTTTGAACTTTTTATCTTTAATTTTTTGTAAGAATGAATAGGAATATTCCACTCTGCAGCAGTTGCATTTTGTAAATCAATATCCCACTTTAGAACTTCTAACATGTTATATGCATCAATTAAAAAAAAAATTCAAAGAAAAGTAATTTTATTTTTATTTACAGTTAGAATTGACATATATGCATTGTTTCCAACATTATATTTGTATTGAATAATATTTTATTTTTTAAATTTGAATAATTGTTTCCAATCATCCGGGATTTTCCTTAAAAGAATAAAATAATGTAGGAAAGGTTCATTTCACATTATATCTTTATTCAGGCTATTAAAGAACAAGAATTCGCCATCATCATTTAACAAATCTAAAATATGACAAAACCATTCAAGAATCAATTTATATATTTCAAAAAATTCTCTGTATGTATTTCGCTTGTATTCATTATGGACAAAATAAAATCTGTCTAAAGGAATACATTTTAACCTTATCTATAAAAGATGATCAAGCTTTTAAAACATCTTGCCAGTATGGATTTGTTATTGTACGGCTAACATGAGAAATGTATTTTGTACCTAAAGAAATCGTTTTTGAGATATCTAAATTTGTAAGATGGATCCATTTCTGCTTTTGTTTAATCACTCGTCGCAACCGAGTAAGTTTCAGTGATTTTGTAAAATGCTCTTATAATTTATGCAATTATCCTAAATTTTATTCTATCTGGTCCACCGTTCCATACAAATGTGTATATAATTGTATTCATTATTTTAATTAAATGTAATGGTGGATTAGGTAAAGAAATAAATAAATGAGTAAATCTAAATACCTACAGATTGTATCACTGTTATCTTGCCAAGCAACATTTGTTTTCTTTTAATTCAGTTACCAAATATATTTTCAATTTTTTTACAAGCTTCCTCAAAATTAAGTTCCCATATATCATAAACATTTGTGGAGAAAGACACTCTCAGTATTTTCAATTGTCCTTTCTCCCAGTCTAGTTTTACTTTTTCACATAATTTCATATGCAATGCTGATATTGACCTTAGTTTTTTCAACACCTATTTTTAATCCGTAACTTTTATAGAACTGATTCATTGTTTTTCAAGTGTTTTAGTGATTCTTCTGACCCATGTAAAAATATATATGTGTCATCAGCGTACTGACTTAGTTTTAAAAAATTTCATTAATCGATATTCTTTCTGATACTTTAATGTTTTCGAAGCATATTTGCTAAAATTTCAGCAGATAATAGAAACAAATAGGGACAAATCGGATCCCTTTGTCTGCAGTCTCTATGCAATTTATTTAAAAAGAATTGGATAAATATTCATTTTGTAAAATACAAACTATGCCATGTTGTAAAACAATTTAATCCACTTACGTATAGAATTCCCAAAATTCAAGTAAACTAAACATTTATCTATAAATTGCCAGGAGATAGTATCAAATCTTTTTCAAAATCAATAGTTAGAATTAGACCGGAAAGTTCTTGCCTCTTTGTTTCGAATAAAATATCTTAGATAATTTTAATATTTTCAGCAGTAAATATACCACTTATTAAACCTTATTGATCTTCATGTGTAATGTCATCCATAACTTTTTTGAATCTATTTGATATACAGTGCGGCGCACTTTTAGACATAATACTACAAAGAGAGATATGACTCCAGATTTTCAACATAAACCTATTTCTGTCTGATTTAAAAATGCTGGTGATAAGGAGGTGAGTTGAATTATATAAATAAACTCTTTCCTGTAATTAGGTATGTTTTCGTCCATCTTTCCATCCCCACCCCCAACCCTTTTTTATAAATGATTGAATGTTTGTTTTAGTTTTGACTGAACATATTTTATTGTCAGAATATGATACAGTGATATTGCGCAAAAGTTCTAAAAAAGTTAATTAGCCCTCTCTCTCTATATTTTACAAGTTTTGCAACATATTTCAGCACGACAACTAATGATGAAAAATAAATGGAGAGAGAGAGAGAGAGAGAGAGAGAGAGAGAGAGAGAGAGAGAGAGAGAGAGAGAGAGAGAGATTGAGAGAGAGAAATAGAGAAACGGGTACAATGACAACATTTGCGATTTTAAATCTAAGCTAACAGTTGGATATGGCACTGAGAGAAATTTTCTTATCAACTCATGCTGACTATACTTGGGACAGAACATGCAGAAATGCAAGGTGGTTTCTATCCCACCACAGAAACAAAAAGGGATGTCAACAAGTTGAACACGGTAAAGATCAGCTCTTAGTGAGCTTACATTATGTAGCAATCTAGTATGAATAATATAAAAGGCTCGATTACTAAAGCCAAGCATTCGACATTTGGACATAAATACTTGTTCAAAGCACTGCAAGACATGTTATATTGGCTAACCTATTTAAGATTGGCCCACGAGGTCACTGTTGAGGGTATAAAGGATGATTTAGTAGAATTTAGCCTAAAATTGAAAGTGACTATATTATTTGAAAGTCGAAGGTTATAATTTGTTTGTTCGACACAGGGGAAGGGAGTAATTCAATGAGATTGTCTTGAATTTGCCTCGTTTTAATTTTATAGAGTGTTAATAATTTTTGTCTCCTTCGTCTAGATTGCAGACCATCCCATCCAGTTTCAAAAGAGGGATTGCCTACTCGTGTATTTTGAAAGTAATGTAAATATTCTTGTCGCTTCAAGCTGTAGTTTCTCAAAGTTTTCTGAATCTATCCATGAACATCCATCCTAAACTACACAGGTATATTCTAAAATGGTCCTGATATAAGTTATACACATTTTAGACAACATTTGCCTGCTAAGTTTGTATTTTAGTTTTCGAAGATTGGCCATTCGAGATGATGCTGTGTTTAGAATGCTATCAATAGGACAAGTTCATTTGATATTTGATGAAACTGTAATCCAAAATGACGATGAGAATCCACATACTTAAGATCAGTATTTTCGAAAACAAGTTCAGGAATATTTGTTACGTTCTTATTCGTAAAAACATAGCCACTGTTTTTACTGGGCTAAACTTCAAGAGCCATTGCTTGGACCATTTATGCAGTTTTATTTGATCATTATTCATGGGTAGTTCTATTTCAGAACAATAAGGGGATGAGTAATGCAGAAATGAGTCATCTGCAAAGAGACAGGTGAGAGAACTCATACCATCGACAATATCGTTTACGTAGATTAGAAACAAGAAAAGCCTAAGTACGGATCCGTGTGATACACCAACATATATGGTCATTTCTAGTGAATAAGTATCTTGTAAAAGGACCATTTGTTTTCTGTTACTTAGATAGTTTTCAAACCATTTCATCAGATTACCTGAGGTTTAAATAATAAGCCTCTGTGCCAGACCCGATCAAATGTTTTTGATAGATCACAAAATACAATAATAGAATGTCGAGATTGTTCCACTGACATACATATACTATGATACAGTTCCATAAGTTGAAAAACAATGGAGTGACCGGGACGGAATCCTGATTGATACTTGTAAAAAAGACAGTTTTTAGGAAAATAATATATACATGTTTGAAAATGCATTTTTTTTAAAAATTGTGACACAGCTAAGCAGAGATATAGGTCTATAATTGGAAACTTCGCGTAAATCACATTTTTAAGGAATGGGAAAAAAAATTGATTTCCTTCAAGGACAGATTAAAAAGAATTTTTAAGTGACGTTCCTATCGTTTCACTGGCGGCTATTAGCATTCTGTGACTTACGTCATCAGGCCCAGTGGCTTCATTGACAGGAATGGATTTAATATTATCTGTAATTTCATTTTTAGAGATTGTAATTTTATTCAGGGTAACAAAACATCTCTTTTGAAAAATAAACAGAGAGGGCAACATTACTATCATCAATAGTTGAAATCGAAGCAAAATACTCATTTAATAAGTTGACCTTTTCTTTTTCATTTTAAATGGGAAAAAAAATTATTACTTGTAACTTTGGGTGGTGATACAGAACTTAAAGGATTTGTCTCGTTTAGAAGTGATTTTGTAGTTTTCCAAAAAGGTTTTTGGATCTGTTTTTCAGAATCTTAGAGATGTGCATCAATATTGCTCTTTAGCATACTTTTTCATGTTATTTACTGTATGTATGTATGTATGTATGTATGTATGTATGTATGTATGTATGTATGTATTGTTGTATGTATGTATGTATGTATGTATGTATGTATGTATGTATGTATGTATGTATGTATTATCAACAAAAAGTTTCCATACCCCTTGTTTATTTGTATGTACGGATGTATGTTTGATAGTTTGTTTATAAGAACGTGTTTCTTTGTTTGTTTGCTTGTAAGAATGTGTGTATGTTTGTTTGTTTGTTTGCTAGTGTTACGGAAGTATGTATCATCTTTTAAATTATAATAGTTTTCATTTGGGTTTATAACCATTGTATTATAATTCCTTAATTCAGGGGCCAACGCTATTGAAAAGTACACATGTACATCAACAAATAGTCAGTGTTTATGTCCAGGGAAAATCAATAACATGATGAGTCACGTGGGTGGCGCGTGCTGAATCAACATCTTGTTGATTTGAGATTAGGGTAATGTTATTGTAGAGCGAGAGTACTTTTAAGGTATCATGCGTGACCTGGTTTCTGATTGGTTAGAAAAACTTGTTTACTGGATAGTGCTAGAACATAGTTTCCGAATCATAGGTTATTTCTCATACACAGTAACAGGCTATATAATAATATTTAATCGCTGCATTCCTCATTCTTATAAAGTTACATAAGATAGAAAGAGATAGGAGAATTATTTATTGTTTGTAAAGTCAGCTGGTGGAAAATCTATTCTATACATAGTACAATTTGGATTTAAGTACTATTGTTCAAGGAACTTAACAATACTCTACATTCACAGGAGTTTACCTGGGATTATTAATATTTTGGATTTAGAACTGAAAAGCATTGGTATATCATAACATTACAGACTCATTCATTCGGAACAATCTTTAAATCGGAACATTCATTAACTCGGATGTTACGACTCTATGGTCTAAGAAAAATGTAACAGAAAGAAAGTGAAACCAACAAATCAAGTAAAAAATCAACAAGCAATTTATTACTAGATAATTAAAATGAAAAATCAAAAAGTCACTTACAGTAATGTGTTTTGAAATCCTAATAATCCAATAAGAATGATTGTTCTAATCACAAGTCCTAAATATAGAATGTTCCGAATTCACGGCTGTGTCCTTGAATGTTATGATGTGCTAATGGTCTCCAAAGTCCTGATGTACGGGAAATCTTGATGTGCTGATGTCAAAATGAAGTATTCCAAAATCTCTGAATAAGTTCACTTAAATTCCAAAATCATTAATTAAAAATCCAAAATCCAAAAGTTTATGAGCACTGTTATAATCCAATGAATATTTAAAATAATTCCTCTCTTAGAATTTGGAATGAATTTTCACAACTGTAATAGCTCTTTACAAGACTGATGGTAATGTCAAAACTGAAAAAATGTCCACCAAACATGGTATATATAAAGATTGGTCACATGACAGAATGTTCTAGAATATGAGTCATCTTAATGGAATTTTTACTTGTAAACAAAAATCAACCTTGACCTTCAAATTGAGAAAACATATTGATCAAAACAACCTAATTCAAGGACACTAGTTAAACATGTTTTTCCTGATAAACATTAAGATTTAAGCAAATATTAAAGTGAAGAAACATTTATAATTTCCCAAAATATTTATAATATTATATAAACATCATACATAACACGGAACATTCATTTATTCGGAATACTTTGGATTAACTTCTGGATTGTTGAAGTGTATAGGAAAATTTAGGACTAATATAGGAAATTCTAAACTGTAAGTTATTTTTAATTCTTTCACTTTGTTTGTTTAAATATTTCATATTTTAGGAAATTAAATTTGTATTTTAGAAATTGTGAAAGCTTGTTTGAGTCGTTATTTCTTTTGTTATATTTACCCATAGTCGTAACACTAGTAAGAATGTGTGTTGGTTTGTTTGTTTGTTAAAAAGGATGTTTGTTTGCTTGTCCATAAGAAAGTGTGAGTGACCCTCGCCTATCCCCACTTCCTCATATGTTTTGTTTGTAAGGGTAGGTGTTGGATTGTAATTATGTGTTTTAGTGATCATGACCTATCTCCTACCTTCCTTCCGTTTTGTTTGTCAGGCTGTGTTGGATGGTAAAGGAGCGTATTAGATTGTAATTATGTGTGTTAGAGACCATTACATAACTCTCCTTTCCCTCATCCGCTTAGTTTGTAGATGTGACTGTCGGATGGGTATTCTTTTATCCTTATTTTTTTTTTAATTTTGTCACGAACGTTTAAAATTTTGTTCCAAATTGTTGCAATTTACTTTTTAATTTATTTCTTTTAAGATTTTTATTTTGTTTTAAATTTTGTTTCAATTTATTTTCATTTTTATCATGATATGCTTTTTATTTGTGCCTCAAATAATTTTTTGTAAATTTTGTTTTCATTTTTGAAAATTTAGTTTGTAGTATTTATTAAAATGTTTTAAACATTTTTAATTTGGTTTTTAATTTCATCGAAACATTTTGTTTTAAAAAGTTATTTTTAAAATTTTGTTTTCATACAATTTTTACGTTGTTTAAATATATTTGCTTATTAAATTGTTTGTTTAAATTTTACGCTTTTTCTTTTAGTTTTAAATATTTAGTTTTTAAATGGTATTTTTTGTTTTACGGTTTAAAAAAAAAAATTTGTTTTGAATTTGTTTAATTTATGTATTGAATATTTTTGGGGAATTTCTTTTAAATTTTGTATTTTTTTTAGTTATAGCTTTCTTTAAACTAAGGTTTAGGGTTTTAATTAATTTCATGGGGTTGTTTTGTTTTCAATATTTTGCGTTTTAAAATAAATTTTTTGATTTTTTTCTAATTGTTTTTTGTTTAAATTTTGTTTCTATTTTTGTATTAAATATTTAGTATTCAAAATTTTTTTTCGAAATGTTTCAAAATAGTTTTAACTAATTCAGTTTTATTTGTTCAGACAAATTTTCTAAAATGCTTTCTTAAATTATTTTGGTTACTTTTTGGTTTACTTTTGTATTTTACTCTTGTTTTAAATATTTGTGCTTTTAATTTTCTGCTTTTATTCTTTCAATCTTTTTATTCTTTCTTTTTACTTTTGTTTTGTAAATTAGTTTTCAGATTTTTAATTCTTTACTTTTTAAATGTTTGTAAAATTGTTTAAAATTTTTTTTTTAAATGTGTATAATTTATTTCAAATATATTTTTAAATTATATTTTTTTAAAATTTGCTTTGTAAATTTTATTTAAAAACATATTATGTAATATGTTTGAAATTGTTTACAAAAATTCTCAATTTTTTCTTTAAATTTGTCGAAAAAATGTATTTTGAATGTTATGTTTTTCATTTTTGTTTTGAATATTTTGTTTTTCATTTTTGTTTATCTTTCCAAAATTAATTTTTTTATTTTTAATTGTTCGAAATATATGTTCTGTTGATTCATTTTTTTGCTGTAATCTTCTAAAATTTGTTTTTTATAATTATTGTAATCGTTTAGTAAAATTTGTTTTTATTTTAATTTTTTGTTGTTGTTTCTTACTGTAAATTTTTTAATTTGGTACACAGTTTTAAATTTTAAAAAAAATTTCAATTGTTTTTAAAAAGTTTGTTCATTTTTTTTATTTTGTTTGTAAATTTGTTAATTCTTTCCGGAATGTATATTTCTCTTAGCTAATGTTGGAATCTCAGTACGACCCATATTGCCAAATGTCGACAGGAAATGGTCGCCATCTTGGATTTTAAAGATCTCGTAGTACTTTTAATGTTAAGTCAATTGAAAATATAGTAGCCCAATATCATCACGTTAGTAAGGATGTGTGTTGGATTGTCATTGTTGTTAGTCCTTCGAGATTGAAGATGACCATGACATAACTAACTGGTTTGGTGACTAAATTATTGGATTCTCATTAAGTGTGTTAGATCCTAATAGTGACTCACAATGTTAAATTCCAATAATTGCCATTCCAGCCCAACCGTAATGTTTAATTCCCATAACTGCCATTCCAGCCCAACCGTAATGTTTAATTCCCATAACTGCCATTCCAGCCCAACCGTAATGTTTAATTCCCATAACTGCCATTCCAGCCCAACCGTAATGTTTAATTCCCATAACTGCCATTCCAGCCCAACCGTAATGTTTAATTCCCATAACTGCCATTCCAGCCCAACCGTAATGTTTAATTCCCATAACTGCCATTCCAGCCCAACCGTAATGTTTAATTCCCATAACTGCCATTCCAGCCCAACCGTAATGTTTAATTCCCATAACTGCCATTCAAGCCCAACCGTAATGTTTAATTCCCATAACTGCCATTCCATCCCACTATGTCAATACCATGGACATTTTTAACATTAAATTCCCATAACCGCCATAGTGGCCCAATCGAAAATGGCAGCATAATGTTCAATTCCCGTAGCCATCATAGTAGCCCATTTATCGCTATAGTAGCCTACTGAACAACATAAACATCTAAGAGTTGGGTCACAGTTGAGTCCTTGGGCTTAAAGCCTGATTGATGTTTATATACAATTTCAAATTGTTGGAAGTAATTATATAAACATGATTGTTTGAAATATTTCGACAAGGCAACTATTTATAAAATTTCGTCTATAGTTGTTTAGATTTTGTGCACTACCTTTACCCTTGTAGATAGATGTTACATTAATTATTTTCCAATTAATTGGAAATTGACCATACGGAATTGACTGATTAAACAGAAGTGTTAAAGGATTATTCAGTGAGTTACCAAGTAATGTAACTAGTTTTGGATGAATTTGATCAGGTTCAGCAGGCTTAATTCCCTTTAGAATTTTAATTTGATCAAGGATATATTGGGTTGATCTTTTCAAAAAGTAATAGTGACATTGGTGGCACTGGAGGGGGTGGAGGTAAATCAGGATTCCTTTTGCACAGTTGATATACCATTAAAGTACTGGTAGTTATTAAATACTCTAGCCTTATCTAATGAGTGAACGTTGAATTGATTATTATGTATAATGTGTGGAGGGGGTCATCATTGTTTTTTAATTTAGTCATTCTTTTAGCTATCCGCAACCAATTGTCATATTGTCGGGAAGGGGATGGGGGTATTAATTTGTTTTCTTAAAGAGTTGACTGAGTTTTATTTTCTTCAGATAATTCACTTTGTTTTGATCATGATATTTCTTTTGGTTCTAAAGTTACTCCAGTGAACTTCTGATTTATTCATTTTAGCCTTGTGGTAGAGTCTGTCTCGTTGACGCAATGAAAGTCTTATTTGATTATTCATCCATGGTTTGTCATTAGGTCTAATTGTAACTATTTTGTGACGAGTGAATTCACTACAAGTTGAAGTTAGAATAGAAGTTAAGATTTCCAATTTGCATCAATACTATTTACATGGAATAGGTTAACCCTATCATGATTCTCAAATACAGCTTTAGGAAGATCTTGCTCAGCATTCTTGGATTTCCAGAATGTGTTCTTACAAGTTGCACGTTTGTGAGTTCGAGGATTGTTCTTGTTATAACGATTGTGTGATCGAAGCTGACGGTGAAGTTAGGAGGAAAAGAAAATCATTAGAGAGAGAGAGAGAGAGAGAGAGAGAGAGACTGGATGTTGACGTCACAGGACAGGAAGAGGCTATTGACATGGCATACGCTTTTAATCCTGTCTCTAATGAATAATGGTACCTAATGAACATCAGTTGTTAAACTTCTCAGCAGGAAGTTCCTTGAATTTTGTTGAACAGCTGTGTCCGTGAATTACCCTAACTTTAATTGAACACTAGTTTTCTGATCCATGCTGTGGCAAACATTTGTTTCACTTAAATTCATTGTATTACATCTAATTAATATAAAATTTCCTCACACAAATCAGAATTGTTGTCATCCACTCAAAATTCTTAATTAGAGTTATTGACTTTTTCGTCTTTGTTCTTGCATTCCTTAAAAAAAGAAAAAAAAAAGTGGAAGACAGATTCTCGAATTATGGAGAAAATGTAAAAAAAACTTAGATATTTACAAAATTTTGCAATACTTGCTACATAAATATCAGTGGCTTGAAGTTAAAACCCTCCCATACGGTTAGATTTCCGTCAAGTTATCAGCATAATAACGTCAAAAATATAAAGCTATCACTAGACATTTTTTTTTACGTATTGTGTTATCAGATCGGCTACGCCATGTTGGATGTCAGATTAGCTCGATTACCTGTTAGTATGAAAAGAATGGTGGAGTGTATCATTTAGGTCACCATAGAAATGACAACCAGCTACTTAAAAAGTAGCGTCCATAAAAATTAGAGACTAGCGGAAGTTTTCCAACATTGGAACTTCTTGAATCACATGTTTCACTGAATATACATAAGTTGTCATCTCTAATAAAACTATGTTTTAACTTCGAGGCTACAATACAATTATTGTCAGAAAACGAGTTTTTTTCTCTGTTTTGATTGACGGCAAATATTATTGCAGTTCACCCCTTTGTGTATTTCAACCATCAGCTTTACATCCAATTTCACATTTTTCTTATTTGGTTGTCGCAATTTTACTATAGCTTCCCCTGAGGTTAGGATACTCACCTCTGTGGACTCATTCCTTTTTGAATCAAGATGTATATCCCTGTTTTCTTCACGAAATCGACTCACAATTTTGAATTTCTAGATCAAAAGTAAAGTTTGCAATATTTTTTTTCTATGTTGATTAAAAAGTAAAATTTGGGCTGAACTGATTTCTAAGACCTGTATAATGGTTGCATTATGGTCACCATTTACAACCAAGTAATAATAAAAGGAATAACTATATTGTCCAATTTATGATATGGATTCTTTATAGTTTTCATGATAATGTAGAATATCTTTCGTCCTGTGACATTATATTATATTTGTAATTATTATATACCAAGTTGCAGTATTGTCTGGAAAAGGAACCCCGAGCGGCCGAAGGCCGCTAGTTGTTTGTTTTCCATATAATCCGTGCAAGGAGGTATGTACCAATCTTACAACCCCAGATAATAATAATAATAATAATAATAATAATAATAATAATAATAATAATAATGACAACATAACAACAATGACAAAAACAGTAAGAATATCAGTCCTAGATAACCATATCCTTGGCACCCTCTTAGGAACTACATAATCGGAGTTTGCCTCTCGGTCATTTTTGTTATGTTGCAAGTGCTTGCATTGGGTGACCTTAATATATCAAGATGTCAGTGTACATAACTGTTTCAGTATGAGTGAAAAAATTATAATATAGATAAAATTATGAACTAGATATGAATAAAGTAATCAACTGAGATACTTTATTTACACGTACCGTATGAGTGAAATAGTTATAATATAGATACAATCATGAACTAGATATGTATAAAAAGTGATACTTTATTTATCACGTACAGTATTTGATGACAAATATGGGGTGTGGGGATGTGGAGTAATCTTTCGGATGAAGTAAAATACCTGACAATAAACATTACATTTACCGGCAACAAATTTTTTTTCTCACAAATCAAATTTCACGTTTTTGTGGGAAATCTTTAGGGGAAAATATACGCCACTGATTTTACAAACAAAAAAAAAGGATTTTTTTTTTTGATGATTGATGATATTTCCAACGTTTATAAACTGTAGGTCTGCAGAATTCCGTTGGATGACATAGTAAATGTGTCTGTTTTCAAATTACTTTTTTCGAGATAATATTTGAAGGCTTTACTTATGTCACTTCATTCATGACTTTTTTTCTTGTCGTTATTGTGATTACATATGACAATAATACAAAAACAGAGAGAACGAAGAAAAGATCTAAACAGTGTTTTTAGTCGAAAGGAGAAGAGAAAACTAAGAAGAATGAGTCAAAATATGATAGCTGGAAAATGAATTAAGTAGGATTCACATTAACTTGAGGAGCCATGCTATGTTAACTCTGACCATTTGTTGTTAGATATGTATAGTATATTGTAGAGAAAAGCTGTACATTTTTCACATTGTTTGACTGAGTCTATTAAATTTGTATACTCTACAAAATGTAAATTCCATTTGTGATCAAAATATCGAAAAATATATAATTTTGCTATCATGGTTGATTAATATTGTATGTTAGTTCAAAACGGAAACTAATATTATGCTAAGTAATTTGAATATTTGTATAAAATTTATCTTGCAAAACAATTTTCGATATTGGTCCAAACGTTACTCGTTACAGGGCAGTTCCAAAACATATGATCAATGAACTCAACCGCGTCGTTATTGAAGTGACATGCAGGAGATTCTAATCAACCGCGTCGTTACTGAAGTGACATGCAGGAGATTCTAATCAACCGCGTCGTTACTGAAGTGACATGCAGGAGATTCTACTTTTGAGATTATATTTAATATTTTATTAATTGGAACAAAATTCTGGTTTCGTAAAATTCTGTGCAAATATTGTATTTGAAAGTTGTGTAATTTTGACTCAATTATACTTTAAAAAGGATATTAATATATTTCCTTCCAAATCTGAAAAAAAGCTTTTACAACAAAGTTGGCTCCAGACAGCTTAAGATTATTCACTACGACTATTTTTTTTTATCAAACTTTTTTTTTTGTTTTTTTTTGGATGTAGCTGGACGTTATTTTTATTGTTTTGTGAGAATATAATAGTTCAGAATATAAGTTGATTGGTATGCATGACATTTCTGTTTTCATTTGTTATTTCCATTTCGTTGGAAAAGCATTGTAAAGGTCATAGTAAACAAGATAATTAGTCTTAAAAACTAGTCTTTAATACAATCATCAAGAGGATTAACCTCGCCATTTCTAGTAATAGCAACTATACGTAAGACCTGGATTAAAAATAATATTGGGCTTTCGCAAATCTTTATACTTGAAATATTCAATAAAATCTAGAATGTATATCTTCAGAGTAAACACATTCATACCAATTTATCAAAATATTCATTACATAAACATCTGTTGTATCGCATATTTTCTGATAAGGTCTCGTATTACAACAGAAAAAGATTCACTTATCACATTTTCCAACTTTTTTTATGAATATTTTCCATTTACAGAGTGAGTTTGGGGCGACATAGCACATAATCCAAGATATTTCATCGATTTAAAGGAAGATTTTATAAACGGAAGACACAAACCTCCATTTTCTACACTATTTATTTGAACTTTTCTCGCGATTCTATCCAGTTTGACATTCCAAGGAAACTTCTGGAGGATACGTTGAATTTCATGAAGAACGTCTAGGTTTTGGATTAGGTAAGGTACACACAATATATGCACGTTTCGAAACAAGGACAGATTTTATACAATCAATTTTGCCCCAAATTGTTAAATTTCTTGTATGAAAACCTATACTCGTGTTCTTAATTGAATCTAGCACTCTAGTTTTATATTTTATTTATATTCGGTCTATATTTGATTAGATCTAAGACTGGTTTTATATTTTATTTATATTCAGTCTATATTTGATTAGATCTAAGACTGGTTTTATATTTTATTTATATTCGGTCTATATTTGATTAGATCTAAGACTGGTTTTATATTTTATTTATATTCGGTCTATATTTGATTAGATCTAAGACTGGTTTTATATTTTATTTATATTCGGTCTATATTTGATTAGATCTAAGACTGGTTTTATATTTTATTTATATTCGGTCTATATTTGATTAGATCTACATTTTTATACCAAGACTGAAGTTATATCTCCAGACCACTTTAACTCCATTTCTATTTATATTGAAACCCGTTTTTTTTTTTTATTATTATTTTTTTTTTGTTTCAAGGCCCCAATTTAAAACATTCAGATTTATCACAATGCATTTCCAATCCGGAAATAATTCCAATTTTGTTTATAAACAAATTTAAAGTTAAATTCAAAACATCCGGGGAAAGTTCAAGGAAAATCTGAGAATCAACTGCAAACTGAGATCGCAGCGTCATCTAGCTTGATTCCTGATATTTTTTTTCTCTTTCATTCCCATTGTGTTCGATGTAATCTCTGCACAAAAACAAAAAGAAACGGGGAGAGAGAATAACGTTTGAATTTTAAAAAAATTAAAAGATTTCCACTAGTATTTTTTACTCGGGAGATAAAGTAACAGTATAACGCTTGAACACATTTTCTTAAACTCACTCTAAAGCCAAAAATGTTTCAGAGCTTTATCTAAACAAATCATGATATACTGTATCAAAGGTTTTTCAAAGTCAACTGAAAGCAGTAAACCGGATTTTTTTTTTTTATAAACAATGTATCATTTGTAAAACGGCTATTATATTCTCATCTAAGTATCTGCCTTCTTCAAAATCTGTTTGATTTTTATTATCAAACATTATAGATGTTTCTTTATTAGTAATATAATACATATTGCAGAAATGTTGTAGTAACAATTTAAAAGAGAAAGTGGTCTCCAATTTTTCATTGAGAAAATATCATTATATTTCTTTAGAGAAAGGTTTATTAGTTATTGACGATGCAAAATTGACATTCTAACTATTCTATAAAATTGATTAAAACATTCAAATAAAACAGATGAAATATCCATCCAAAACACTTTATAAAATTCAATTCCAAAACAGTGTACCCCAGGTGATTTTATTATTAGGCATTTTTGTTTTATTACTTTCAAACATTCCTCACCAGCAATACATCCTTCACATAAATCACTTTTCTTCTTGCGTGGCTGAAGTGAGTGCTCTTCGGTAAGAAAGTATCGTAGTCATAATTCACATTGTTTCAACTTATTGTTTCAACTTCACTCAAAATACATGACATACTAGTCATATAATACCGTTATCTGTTATTAACTTTGTAATAGTTTTAGAAACCAAACTTCGTTTTCCAAGGCTAAGAAAATATTTTGAAGATTTTTCTACATATTTGTAAAATGAAGTCAATGCCGAGTACGTTTCCCTATCTAATATTTTATACTAATCCCATTAGAGCTGCTCTAATTCGGATTTGAAAAGATTTTTTTTCTTTCTTTCGTTTTCAGTTGCATTTTCTAACAGATTTTTCAATGACGGATCGCATTTTCAAGACTCTTTGTGTATTGTGTATGTTGCTTCTTCATCTTCTTCTTCTTCTTCTTATTCTTCTTCTAGGAATATTGTACTGACCCCAACAACCCCCATCCCACTTTTTTTTTCATCATCGCCTTAGACATTGAACTAGATAATTATTTTTGGTCAGACTGATTAATAGTATTGGATAGACTTACTTTCAACTGGCGTACTTAATCTTCTTAACTGAGATGTGAATGACTGAGTTTCCAATAGCCCGGCCTTTGAGGTTCTGAGCTAAAGTTAAATTGTAAAGATATTGAAGAGTTATCTGTCCCGATTTCTAAACCTACCGTATATACTCGCGTAAATACAAACAACATAGACTTTGATCAGCCGTCGCATAATTCGCCGGCAGATCAGAATCTATGTTGTTTGTTCAACTCATTAGTCCTTACAAACTGCATAGACCCAGATATGCCGGCGCATTATGCGAATTATGCGCGCGTATATACGGTATATGTGCATGTGTTACATGTCTGTTAGATCCAGACGCTATAATAAAAAGTCCAGTCTACAATAAACCTCTTGTTTAAATTGTATTCATGTTATTTTTATTTCTCAATAGGATGCTCAGTACGTCATATTTCTAATAAATTTAACTATTTTTAGGCGTTTATTAGCAGTTCTTGAGATCTTTTGTAAGTCATGTATAAGCCTACTTTTTTCTATCAATAAATTTAGAACAAGACTGAAATAGCCGCCAATGATGAGATCAGCAAATGAAAAATCATTATCAATAATATTAAAAACATTTTCATAACAATTGACCAATCATGATTTGGACCATGGATGTTTGCTAAGGTAAATTGTTTTCCATATTTTTTTCTTAAAGAGCATAATTCTCCCTGTTGTTTCTCCGTGTTTTTGAAAAAAATACAAGCACTAGTTGAACTATTTGTACCATAACAACATGTCTTATATTTCCATTCTCTCCTCCATACTTTTTTCTATATCAGTAGTACCTTGGGCTTCTTATCAGTAGTACTCTGGGTTTCTATATCAGTAGTACTCTGGGTTTCTATATCAGTAGTACTCTAGGTTTCTATATCAGTAGTACCTTGGGTTTCTATATCAGTAGTACTCTGGGTTTCTATATCAATAGTACTCTGGGTTTCTATATCAGTAGTACTCTAGGTTTCTATATCAGTAGTACTCTGGGTTTCTATATCAGTAGTACTCTAGGTTTCTATATCAGTAGTACTCTGGGTTTCTATATCAGTAGTACTCTGGGTTTCTATATCAGTAGTACTCTGGGTTTCTATATCAGTAGTACTCTGGGTTTTTTGCAGGTAATAAATATTAATATCTTGTCTTCGCAGCCACATACATAATTTTCGTCTTTTCGTTTGATCTCTTGTCCTTCTAAGATTTAATGAGAGCAAAATATCAATGATTAAACTTAGGGGGAAAAAACGCAACATGAAGAACATATCATAGCATATGAGGAATAAGGTACTATTAAAATAAGGGAACTAAGGAAATCACTGTTAAATATTTTATAAAAACATGATTTTCTATAACAAACATAGAATGGAAATGTTAAACAAAAATATGATTGAAAAAGGGGCTAATAAACTGAACATAATAAGCATGACATAACACACACACACACACATACACACACAACTGATTAAGCATAATATTAGGTCGAACTCCTCTGACTTTTCCACCAGTTTTAGATATTTAGTTTAAATAATTTTTCAAGAATATAAGCTCTTGATAACGAGTTTATGGTTTATATGACAAATTATTTAGATTTAAAAAAACAATAAAAATTCGGATATATAAAATCCCACTTTGCGCTCCACTTAGGTGGGTGGGTAGGGAGGAGGACTCCGCCCCTCTCCCTTGGCGACGCATCGTCTTTATATTCTGGGTTTTGGCTTTAATACATTTTGGAAGTTATTATATGGGAAGCTTTTCATTGGGGGGGGGGGGTAAATACAATTTGAGTGACGATTTTTGATGAGTTTTCATAAAACTTTGAAGACCAGTGACACAGAATTTTGCATAAAATTTTGAAGGATTGTGGCTCAGGGTTTTCCATACAATTTTCAAAGCTAGTAGCCAAAGGTTTTTCATAAAATTATGAAAATTAGTGGCCTAGGTTTTTTCATAAAATGTTGAAGACTAGTGGTACAGATTGTTTCATAAAAATTTTAAGACCAAATGGCCCAGGTATTTTTATGTCTGCTTTTAATTAATTTTGTTAAAGCACTAGGCCACCAAGGCTCTTTTTTTTTTCTTTTTTTTTTTTTCTTCAAAAGTTAACACATGTGTACTCAAAGTTATAAATTTGGTGGAAATGCTTTTTAATGTGATTTTAGTCAAGTGTTTTAATCAATCGGTTAATAGTCTTGGAAATCAGGGTAAACAGTTAAGAATTTTATAGCAAAAGGCAGAATTGTTTCAAAAATCAAACACAAGTAAAAAATAGACCCTAAACGGAGGAAGTGGCCCAGGATAGTGGTTTGTGTTTTATAAAAACTGGTAAAAACTGGTTTAAACTGGATAGAACAGGGTAAGGGGAGTCTATACTACATTTTTTTCGTCAATACCCATTAATGTTAGGTTATCCGCTAAACCAGGGGTGGCCAGACTTTAGTGACATGGGATCTACTTTTTTTTACCGAGTCATACCAACACGGTCTAACAGCATGTCCCACGCCTTCACGAAACATTGAAACAGGTTGCAAAATATTGAATTTCTTTTAATAATCAAATAATGTGGTTATGGATATATCAAACACTCTTACATACTTTTTTTTTACAAAGTCTGTTAATAAATGTACATATGTCAGGGGTGGCCAGACTTTAGCGACATGGGATCTACTTTTTACCGAGTCATACCAACACGGTGCGGTCTACCAGAAACTACTTTGCGATCGATCGGTCGACCGCGATCGAGGTATTGGCCACCCCTGCGCTAGACCATGAAACCACTGACACAGCAAGCTAGGGTCTCCAGTGCGTACATTTGACTTGGCTATTTCCCCTGCCCCTCACCCCGCCATTACCAGGGACTTGAAACGGAGTACAGATTTATAATTTATAATAAAGTGACAATTTTGCTGCAGCTCTAGATTTTGATGAAGGTGACAACATGAAATCGATAAATCTATGACAACTTCCATGAAGAAGATTGCAAACGAACATCAGCTTAATTCAGTATTAGCACCAAATAAGAGATGCAGTTCTCATCCGGGTCTTATTTTCTCCATTGCGGCCAATCCCAGGCTATACCTCATATTACATTGATGATATTTTTATTACTATTATTATATTCTCCTATAAGAAAGAATTTGCAGAACAAATATTGAAGAATGAGAAAGGCAGAATAATTAGTTCACATCAAACAATCTTCAAAGTTGAACAGTATTAAAACTTTGTTGCTTGCAAAGGAATATTAAATCAAATAATAGTTTCATCTAAATACCGCGAGCTGTTGATTACTATCACAATTACTGTGTTTTCCCAAGTTGAGAGTATCAAAATCGGAGATGGAGAGGAGATGTGTGTGTGTGCGTGTGTGTGTGTGTGTGTGTGTGTGCGTGCGTGCATGTGTGCGTGTGTCTGTCTAAGTGCGAGTGAGAGATTCTGAAAAATAACCATTCATTCGTAATTCGATTCCAACAATGTTAGTACTGAAACGGGGTACCTTACGTATAAATTACTTTTTCTGACCAATATAAATAAATGCAACAACGACATAATCTTAATAAATAATAATAATAATAGTTATTATCATCATCATCATCATCATCTTTTGATAAGCGCGGAAAGATACTTGAATTATTACAAAATAGTGTCAGTAGGGAAGAAAATAAAAGGTCTTTGTATAACTTTTCCTCAAATAGGTATCGCTGAGGCTTGCGAAATAATGACAAAATGAATGTGTAACCATTCTGTAAAGATCATATCAATAAAATGTCAATAAAAGAAAAAAAATTTTTTTTATGACAGTGTATTTAGATGAATGTTTAATGTCCTTCCTAGATTTTTACAGACTTTTCGAATCGAGTCGAGTACAAAACAAAAAGAAAATATTGACCTCTCACTGTATACACTCGCTTATAAGTTGAGTCCAATTGCAAACAACATAGAATCTGATCTGCCGTAGCATTATGCGCCGGCAGATCAGGGTCTATGTTATTTGTTCTACTGATTACTGCTATCAAGCTGTATAGATCTTGATCTGCCGGTGCTTCTGGGTCTGTGCAGTTTGCAGTTGGACTCAGATTATAAGAGAGTTTAGACGGTAATATCGACTTTCTTTTAACAGATCTTCATGAGTTCTACATGTTATATCTCCTGTAACAGATCTTCATAGTTCTACATGTTATATCTCTTGTAACAGATCTTCATAGTTCTACATGTTATATCTCTTGTAACAGATCTTCATAGTTCTACATGTTATATCTTTCCTCACGAAACTTCAAGCACTAGCAATGTTATCTTTAAGTTTTGAAACCCTTTCCCCTGCTTAGATCTGATTTTAAAGTTATATACTTGACGGGAATAAATAAATCATTGGTAGTAATTACTTGTATGAATTTATTTAAATTACGTCCATGTAGTGTAGACATATTTGACTTTCCAATTTGCATCATGGATGATTTAATGTCGGATGCAGTATCATTTATTAAGTAGAGAGATGAAGAATATTGACTGGGGAAAGATTGCAATCCAATTGTTGCGATATTTTTGGTAAACCGATACACATTCATTTGGTTTGCTAATAAGCCAGGTCAATCACATTTATTTTGTTTTATGACTGTCTTTCTGGGCTGATAATTTCCTATCACTCGTGTAGCCAGCAAGCATACACGAAACAACCCAAGAAAGTAAACAAGGCAGAAATATATCACTCAAATGAATGATCTGTGGGAAATATATCAGATTTGGTGTGCGTCTGATGCTATCGTATTTTCTTTTTCTAAATATGATAAATCAATACCAATATATTTTTTCTTCCTTTTCTTGTCTGCCTCTAAGGAGCCTATAGATGAAAATTACCGAAGCAAAGAAGGACAATATTTGATATTAATATCTTCTTAGAAAAACAAATTCTCATTTGATGATATCAAAATAATATGATCAATACCTTGTAATGCCATAGATCACATTTGGACAGTACTTCGATTGGTTACTGATTATACAATGTTTCAGCCACATTACAATGCAATCGCAGAACCCTTTGGAATAGAACAATTTCTAACAACGAATCAGATTTTTTCACGATTGCAAGGAATGATCCCATTCGGATGAATGGCAAAAGATCTGGGAGTTATAAAGGGTGGAGATAAATTAAACTCATAATCCCGAAAACTAAGCAAACATAAGCATACACATGTATTACACAGTATCAAATCAGAAGGTTTCGACATTGTTTGGTTTCATTAGAAAAGTAGAATTTATATAGAATTTGTTATTTTGTTTTCATGTTTATCATTATCGCTTAGTAACATATTAACACAAGAAGCTTGGTAAACTTTGGTGAATAGAATTGTTCGGACTCTGGTGAATAGAATTGTTCGGACTCTGGTGAATAGAATTGTTCGGACTCTGGTGCTATTAGGCGTTCTATCAATAAACTGACAGTAGATTTGACTTTGTAAACATTTTCGAGGGATAAATGTTTTAGCTGAGTAGGTACTCAAGGTGAGAAGTTGTATGAAAAGCTGCACTGTGCATGCCAAGACAACGACAGTCATTCCCGTGGACTTAACGTACTCAAGTTGTATGAAAAGCTGCACTCATCATGCCAAGACAACGACAGTCAACCCCTTGGACTTGACGTATTCAAGTTGCATGAAAAGCTGCACTGAGCATGCCAAGACAACGACAGTCATCCCCTTGGACTTGACGTACTAAAGTTAAGAAATTGCATGAAAGTTGGACCTATTATGTCAACACAATAACTTGGACTTGACGTACTCAATTATTATGCCAACACAATGACAGTCAGTCCATTGAATTTAAACTTTAAATCTTCAAAGCATGAATTCGACTTACAAATATCAACTTGAAACCTCTATTCCGATATGATCTCTTAAACGTGGGTGATAAATGCTAAACCTTTCATCAGCTTCATTCGAATATGTTCCAGAATCAGACAGGAACGAAGAAAACCATTACCAAATTAGTCAGCTCTTAGCACTCACGGAAGGCATGCAAAAAAGCATGCTATCCCACAGGGAGGTTTCTTATGGTTTACGTTTTCCCATAAAATATTTATTGATCAATCACAGTCGTAAAGCATTTGTATTTTGGTCTCTGCATGATCATTAAGCACTGGCATAACACCACAAGATTTTACAACGCCCATCTACGCGTCCATCATGTACGGTTAATTGGCGCCATTTTGAACATTTACAATATTCGTACTCCATAACTTTATCATTAAATTAAGCTGTGGTATTAACCAATGAGAAGTTGATATTCTTCCATTGTTGGAGATGATTTAATTGGTAGCTTCATCAACTTGAAGGAGGAACTCAGTCCTGAAATAGCTTGGGAGTTTGTTTTTGGAGAAATTTGTACTATTAAGTCATTTTAAGATTAATTTTCACAATTTTCTGGGCTTTATTCCAAAGTTTTCGAAGAAAAAAAAACAAAAGCAAAAACAAAAAAAAAAAGGCTTTAAAATTAATAAGAAATTTAATCAAGGATTATATATACAGTGGCGTACTAAGGGTAAATGGCGCCCGGGGCGACGATGATAGCCCAAAGGGCCAGAATACGAGGCCCGAATTTGTATGCGCTGTTTTGGCCCCCCAAGATCTCTGGCGCCCGGGGCAACCGCCCCCCCCCCCCCCGTTAGTACGCTACAGTATAGATAAGATCCGACAATGTTCTCACCGACCGAAAATAGAGCTTTAATCTGAATATTGAAGTAAATATTTGGAATGAGCGAGATACACATATTCACTTTAACGTATCCGGACCTATGAATAATTTGACCAAATAGACTATGATGCATCAAGAATTGAGGGATGGTCAAGTGACAAAGTATGGATGTCTACTAAAGAATGACTAACTTCATAAGGCGGCAGACCTTCATATTTCTACAATATATTTTCAACATGTGTTTTCGAGAAGATAACTTTTTAATAGTTCTTGTTTCTTATAGTTTTGCCTGAGTGGAAGATTGGCCCTGTTACTGTGTCTATCATGTATATTGTCAAAAGTTTCAGATGGAATAGAAACGAACACATTTTATGATAACATAGTAATAATATGGCGTAAATGATTTTTAATGAGTTAAATCCATTCCTTCAGGCAAATAAAACCGGCTTTAATGTACATGTACATTTAATATGAATTAGTATGAAGATGATATTAAGTATCATTCAAGAAATTGTAACACAAAAAACAAAACAAAAAAAACAACAGAGTTATCTGATTTTATTTGGATATTTTTGTGCGAAATTTTAAGAACAAATCTTAGGACATATAAAACACAGTCTATTGTCAAATCTGAATAGGAATGACTAACATTGAGATTACATTTAAAATTAGTACACATTAGGTTGATATTAATAGTGATAGAGTACTGGGAATTGTATATTAAAAATTAGTACACATTAGGTTGTTATTAATAGTGATAGAGTACTGGGAATTGTATATTTAAAATTAGTACACATTAGGTTGTTATTAATAGTGATAGAGAACTGGGAATTGTATATTTAAAAATTAGTGCACATTTAGGTTGATATTAATAGTGATAGAGTACTGGGAATTGTATATTAAAAATTAGTACACATTAGGTTGTTATTAATAGTGATAGAGTACTGGGAATTCCATATTTAAAAATTAGTGCACATTTAGGTCGATATTAATAGTGATAGAGTACTGGGAATTGTATATTAAAAATTAGTGCACATTAGGTTGATATTAATAGTGATAGAGTACTGGGAATTGTATATTAAATATTAGTACACATTAGGTTGTTATTAATAGTGATAGAGTACTGGGAATTCTATATTTAAAAATTAGTGCACATTTAGGTTGATATTAATAGTGATAGAGTACTGGGAATTGTATATTAAAATTAGTACACATTAGGTTGATATTAATAGTGATAGAGAACTGGGAATTGTATATTTAAAAATTAGTACACATTAGGTTCTTATTAATAGTGATAGAGTACTGGGAATTGTATATTTAAAAATTAGTGCACATTTAGGTTGATATTAATAGTGATAGAGTGCTGGGAATTGTATATTAAAAATTAGTACACATTTGGGTTGATAATAATGGTGATAGAGTACTGGGAATTGTATATTTAAAAATTAGTGCACATTTAGGTTGATATTAATAGTGATAGAGTGCTGGGAATTGTATATTAAAAATTAGTACACATTTAGGTTGATAATATTGGTGATAGAGTATTGGGAATTGTATATTTAAAAATTAGTGCACATTTAGGTTGATATTAATAGTGATAGAGTACTGGAAATTCTATATTTAAAAATTAGTGCACATTTAGGTTGATAATAATAGTGATAGAGTACTGGGAATTGTATATTAAAAATTAGTACACATTAGGTTGATATTAATAGTGATAGAGTACTGGGAATTGTATATTTAAAAATTAGTACACATTAGGTTGATATTAATAGTGATAGCGAACTGGGAATTGTATATTTAAAAATTAGTGCACATTTAGGTTGATATTAATAGTGATAGAGTGCTGGGAATTGTATATTTAAAAATTAGTACACATTAGGTTGATATTAATAGTGATAGAGAACTGGGAATTGCATATTTAAAAATTAGTACACATTTAGGTTGATATTAATAGTGATAGAGTACTGGGAATTGTATATTTAAAAATTAGTGCACATTAGGTTGATATTAATAGTGATAGAGTACTGGGAATTGCATATTTAAAAATTAGTACACATTAGGTTGATATTAATAGTGATAGAGAACTGGGAATTGTATATTTAAAAATTAGTATACATTTAGGTTGATATTAATAGTGATAGAGAACTGGGAATTGCATATTTAAAAATTAGTGCACATTTAGGTTGATATTAATAGTGATAGAGAACTGGGAATTGTATATTTAAAAATTAGTGCACATTTAGGTTGATATTAATAGCGATAGAGTACTGGGAATTGTATATTTAAAAATTAGTGCACATTTAGGTTGATATTAATAGTGATAGAGAACTGGGAATTGTATATTTAAAAATTAGTGCACATTTAGGTTGATATTAATAGTGATAGAGTACTGGGAATTGTATATTTAAAAATTAGTGCACATTTAGGTTGATATTAATAGTGATAGAGAACTGGGAATTGTATATTTAAAAATTAGTACACATTAGGTTGATATTAATAGTGATAGAGTACTGGGAATTGTATATTTAAAAATTAGTACACATTTAGGTTGATATTAATAGTGATAGAGAATTGTATATTTAAAAATTAGTACACATTAGGTTGATATTAATAGTGATAGAGTACTGGGAATTGTATATTTAAAAATTAGTGCACATTTAGGTTGATATTAAGAGTGATAGAGAACTGGGAATTGCATATTTAAAATTAGTGCACATTTAGGTTGATATTAATAGTGATAGAGAACTGGGAATTGTATATTTAAAAATTAGTGCACATTTAGGTTGATATTAATAGTGATAGAGTATTGGGAATTGTATATTTAAAAATTAGTGCACATTTAGGTTGTTATTAATAGTAATAGAGTACTGGGAATTGTATATTTAAAAATTAGTGCACATTTAGGTTGATATTAATAGTGATAGAGAACTGGGAATTTTATATTTAAAAATTAGTACACATTAGGTTGATATTAATAGTGATAGAGAACTGGGAATTGTATATTTAAAAATTAGTACACATTTAGGTTGATATTAATAGTGATAGAGTACTGGGAATTGTATATTTAAAAATTAGTACATATTAGGTTGTTATTAATAGTGATAGAGTACTGGGAATTGTATATTTAAAAATTAGTGCACATTTAGGTTGATATTAATAGTGATAGAGAACTGGGAATTGTATATTTAAAAATTAGTACACATTAGGTTGATATTAATAGTGATAGAGTGCTGGGAATTGTATATTAAAAAAACAACAAAAAAAAGATGCTAGAGTTAGCCTTGATAATTAAGGTCACATCAGAAGTAAGAGCACACACACACACACACACACACACACACACATATATATATATATATATATATATATATATATAGTTCTTGAGAAAGAATATTATCATATAGGTTAGAGAATATTTTTAATTCGTTCCCTACAGAGACTCGAACTCAGGTCTGCGGGTTACGGCAACAATCGCCTTGCCTGCACGCACCAACCGCTATACCCCTCGACCATGCACGTATGCCCCCAAAAAGGATGGAACATAGCCGCTGGTATAAGCATTCATGCGTATCAGACAACGCAATTAACTCTCCTCAAATAGACAGTCACTCCGGATTCCTATGACATAACTCAGGGCATATAGAAATAAGTATAGATAAAGTTCAAATATATACCAAACAGAACGCAAAATGCTATCCCTCTATCTTACATACGGATGCGTGATACTATAGAGTGACATTATTATATCTTGAGAAAGAATATTATCATACAGGTTAGATAATATTTTTAATTCGTTCCCTGCCGAGACTCGAATCCAGGTCCGCGGGTTACAGCAACAATCGCCTTGCCTGCGCGCACCAACCCCTATACCCTCTCGACCACACACACACACACACAAGGGAAGTGTGTGTGTGTGTCACAGCAAGCGCTTTCATAACTTCCTGTGTTAATCTTCAGTCTTCCCTTGACATAGTAATAATAAGGCGTTAAAACTAATTTTGAAGGCGACATTTTTTTTTTTTACATTGCGTCATCATACACAACATATCGTTATGTGCAGATATCAACATGTCTCATAGTTACATCAAAGCAGGACATATCATCAGTTACACTGTACTATCTGCCTAAATTCACTTTTAGCTGTTAGTACGGCCGGCCTAAATGAATTACAATGTCTCCTTAAATTCAATTTTAGCGTATAATACGGCCGGCCTAAATGAATTACAATGTCTGCTTAAATTCAATTTTAGCGTTTAATACGGCCGGCCTAAATGAATTAAATTGTCTGCTTAAATTCAATTTTAGTGTTTAATACGACCGGCGTAAATGAATTACAATGTCTGCTTAAATTCAAATAAATTCAAATTCAAATAATAAATTTATTATGACCGGCCTAAATGAATTACATCGTCTGCTTCAATTCAATTTTAGCGTTTAGTACGGCCGGCCTCAATGAATTACAATGTCTGCTTAAATTCAATTTTAGCGTTTAATACGGCCGGCCTAAATGAATTACAATGTCTGCTTAAATTAAATTTTAGCGTTTAATACGGCCGGCCTAAAGGAATTTCAATGTCTGCTTAAATTCAATTTTAGCGTTTAATACGGCCGGCCTAAATGAATTACAATGTCTGCTTAAATTCAATTTTAGCGTTTAATACGGCCGGCCTAAATAAATTACAATGTCTGCTTAAATTCAATTTTAGCGTTTAGTACGGCCGGCCTAAATGAATTACAATGTCTGCTTAAATTCAATTTTAGTGTTTAATACGGCCGGCCTAAATGAATTACAATGTCTGCTTAAATTAAATTTTAGTGTTTAATACGGCCGGCCTAAATTAATTACAATGTCTGCTTAAATTCAATTTTAGCGTTTAATACGGCCGACCTAAAGGAATTACAATGTCTGCTTAAATTCAATTTTAGCGTTTAATACGGCCGGCCTAAATGAATTACAATGTCTGCTTAAATTCAATTTTAGCGTTTAATACGGCCGGCCTAAATGAATTACAATGTCTGCTTAAATTCAATTTTAGCCTTTAATACGGCCGGCCTAAATGAATTACAATGTCTGCTTAAATTAAATTTTAGCGTTTAATACGGCCGGCCTAAATGAATTACAATGTCTGCTTAAATTCAATTTTAGCGTTTAATACGGCCGGCCTAAATTAATTACAATGTCTGCTTAAATTCAATTTTAGCTTTTAATACGGCCGGCCTAAATAAATTACAATGTCTGCTTAAATGCTTTTAAAGTTCATTTCTTGTTTTAGCACCTCCCGATATATTGTGACATGAATTTAAAATAAATATAAACGTTAACGCAAAATCATAAAGAATTATTCTAGAATTTTATCGGTTTTGTGTTTAACGACTTTTATTTTACAAACAATAAATAAATGACTCTTGACCTAAAACGTTCCTATTGTAAGCGAAACATGTTTTAGCTAAAATCAGATGACAATTACTAGTAAAGTACTTCTAAAATGAATATCAGATGATTTGAACACCTGATCTTGCGCTTGTGAAAGGGAAAGGAAATGTATATTTAAAAGCAACACAACCTAATCAGAATACATTTTTTGTTGTTGCAATAACCAAATACAATACAATCTTTGAGCCTAACCCTTAAATTCGTCCGGAATAATGATTTCCTCATCCCAATTATACATACACCAAATACTTGAATAACTTAAGTTTGGATCCAAACATAACCAACTTCAAGGGTGAGATGGGACTGCTCATGATCTACATCGCTGTGTATTGCTCTATACATACATACATACATACATACATACATACATACATACATACATACATACATACATACATACATACATACATACATACATACATACATACATACATACATACATACATACATACATATACGCATACATACATACATACATACATACATACATACATACATACATACATACATACATACATACATACATACATACATACATACATACATACATACATACATACATACATACATACATACATACATACATGCATGCATGCATGCATGCATACATACATACATACATACATACATACATACATACATACATACATACATACATACATACATACATACATACATACATACATACATACATACATACATACATACATACATACATACATAAGTAATTCAAGTGTTGAACAATCCATGTAACGTTAACATACGCTTTGTATGTACATGCTTGTAAATCCCTTTGGATAAGGGTAAATACACTACTAGTACATTGTGTTATAATTACATCCTCACCACACCTCCTTTCAAATGACTATTATCTCCATGCTATTGCAATAATAAATAGCAGAAGAAGAAGCGAGAATTTTTTGACACAGTTCACACAAACCTGGTGGCGAGAAACCCTTCCGCCATTAAGGTTATAAAGTCAGCACTTTGGCTTATAATTCTACTGGTTTAATTCTGTTTATGTGTACAATCATTGTGAACTATTTGTAAATTTCTCAGTTCTCAGAAAAATGGGAGTTTGTATGTGTAATCTATGTAGCAAAGCTTGTAACGAATGATTACCCCACCCCAGCCCATTATTGGTACTGTGGTCAGACGATGATTACCCCACCCAGCCCATTATTGGTACTGTGGTCAGACGATGATTACCCCACCCCAGCCCATTATTGGTACTGTGGTCAGACCACCATTCATCTTCCTATACATTACTGTAACGTGACGGCGTGGTAAGACTATCTGTCGTCACGTTCGAACCCAGTTTCTCCGGGATTCAAGGGGTTAACTAACTACATAAACACACACACACACACACACACACACACACACACACACACACACACACACACACACACACATATATATATATATATATATATATATATATATATATATAGAGAGAGAGAGAGAGAGAGAGAGAGAGAGAGAGAGAGAGAGAGAGAGAGAGAGAGAAAGAGAGAGTACTCCTACTTGAAGCAACAAAATAGTTCAAACAATCAACAATGTTTAATTAATGTAATTTTTAAAACGGGCCGAAATGATTTTAATCTCCGAAGCTAACGCGACCGTTATGCAGGATTCATGAAGCTACTTTTCCATGTGATGTTTTTTTGAGCCTGTACCAATCTGGATGATGACTTAGGCTGATTCTTGTTAATGCACTTCTCGAAATACATACCTGATCCTAAGGGTTTCCTAAATTTGTACTTGGAAATTACAAGATGCACAATATAGAAGGTACAAGGTTAGAACGAAAGCCAATTGCTTTTTAATGTTCTTCTCCTTCGACAATCCACAACGTTTAAATATATGTGAATATATGGCGAATGATATTGAGTTTTGAGTTTTAATGGCCAAACATTTAAACTGTTGAATAGTCAAAGTCTCTTAATTAAACATTAGCAATTGGCCAAGGTATATAAAACAGAAAGATGAACAGCGAAGGGGTTGGAAACAGATGAGAATAAAGAAAAGATAGAAGATAAAAGGGCAAACTGTTCAATAAAATGTGTAGCGCATTGCGAATAAAGTTGCATAAAGTTGAGAAAATAAGGAGGAAAGAAAGATGAAGAACAAAAGAAAGGAACAAAAAGCAATATTAAAAGCAAACAGTACTTCATTGTACAGCGAGTCGTTGCGGAAGCGATAGCCAGTTTATTTGGAAAAAATGGAAATTGCTGTTAACAACTCTTCATAGTCCGTAGGCACGCATGCGTATTAGTGATAGGTGCGCTAAAGTCAGTCTTCTTGATTTTTCAATAAATGTATGAACGGCATCGAAATTACGAATATGAAAGCGTTGTATCACCATACAATAAGGTATTAAAGTTAAATTACCATATGGTGTGGGGGATTAAAACAGTTCGATGAGTTTTTCTTGTTTATTAAGTGAACTGCAATTTATCCTAAGTCGAACATGAAAAATTTGAAATTTCCTTCTACCCGAATATATGTATCTAGGTACGTAAGAGGAGCGATATAAACCATATTCCAGAATATGTCGTATAAAAAACGGATATATAATTTCTAAAGACTTTTTGTCAAGTTGAAATTTGAGTCTGCGCATTAATTATTGACCATGCCTTTTCTTTTATATAGTCTATTTGTTTGTGCCACGAACAGTAGTTCGAGAGAAAAACTCAAAGATGTATGTACGAGTCAACTTTCTCAATTCTGTGGTTGAGCATATATAGTGGTGCATGGAAGAATTTATTAATTCTCTTTGAAATTGTCAGGGATTCAGTTTTAGAAGAGTTTAAAGATACAAGCCAATTATTTGCTCATTGAGAAATTTTTCCAAGTTAGAGTCGAGGTTATGAGCGGTTACGACTGGTTTATCATCTGCAAATAAACTGATATTGAAGCGTATATCATGTACACTATCATTTATGTATATAAAAAGTAAGGGTTCTAAAATGGTTCCTTGGGGCCCGTCAGCTCTAATACATCTTCACTCTGAAAACACTCCCGGAAGTATCACAACTTGTCTTCTGTTTTCAAGACAGCTGAGAAATCATTTAAAAACTCTCGTGTGATGCCAGTAACTTTCAATTAATGGACGAATCATTTATGCCACACGCGATCAAAAGCTTTTCTTATAACTCAAAAACGCATCTCTAATTTCCTTACCGGAATCTACTACTTTGCAAAATATATGACAGAAGTATGTTAATTGATTAAGTGTACAATCGCCCGAAATAAAGCCAGATTGGAAAGATGTGAAAATGTTATTTGCACAGAAGTAATTAAACACCTGTTTAAAAACCACTCTTTCAAAAACTTTGCCAACAGTATTGAGAAGAGATTTGGTCTGTAATTAGATACAATGGAAGGGTCACCCTTCTTTAAAATTGGACAAATGTTTAATAGCTTGTCCCTATAATAATAAAAAGCGGTTGTATGTATTTCTTTTTCAAAGATCATTATTTTGGTCTTACCAGTAATCGCCTATAAAGAGATTCTGTCACAGTAATCTTTCAAATCATTTAACATTGATTGTAGAGCATCTTTTGATTTAGCAAATTTTTTAAAACTATATTTTACTTTATTCAGAGAACAACGTATACACATCTAATGTATAGCATGAATAGGGTATCAACACCGTTTACTATCTGATATCGATCAAACTTTGCTTTCCAACATGACAACCATTAGATTGAGCCGCGAGTTTGATACTTGTTCAGTGCCAAGTAACAGAGAGTGGTTATTTGAACTCCCTGTGATCTTGCCGCCCAAGCTCAGTCCATACATAAGCACCCACATATGACAATCTTTGATCTTGCCTCCCAATCTCTGTCTCTACATAAGCACCCACATATGACAATCTTTGATCAACCACCGCTTTGTCTGGTATTTGGTTGTGTATGCAGTTAAAGAAGAAACATTAAGTCGGCTATTGTTTGCGCAATGATTGTAAACAGGATGAATTGAAGTCCAGCGCACATGCTGACGGCTTACGTTTTTTTATGTTTATTAAATCGTGATAATCTTTGATCAACCACAGCATTGTCTGGTGCTTGGTTGTGTATGCAGTTAAAGAAGAAACACATGTCGGCTATTGTTTGAGCAATGATTGTATACAGAATGAATTGAAGACAAACACAAAGAAGACTTACTGGCTTTACTCATGGATCACTAATAAGTAACATTTCCGATAATGTTTATTTTGGCATAACACTTCAAGAAATTGGTGAAATTGTTAAATTTCAGAAGTCACGCCACGATCAAATTCATACGTGATCTCTTCCCCAAAATGATAATAAACTTTTAATACACTATTTCTCGTACTTAAAAAAAAATTTTTTTTTCCGTGTACGAGAAAAATACATGTATATAAAATTTCAGGAACCACGCCACAAACGTATTATACTCGAATTCATACGCGATCTCTTCCCCAAAATAATACTGCATTATACAATATTTCTCGTACTTTGAAGAAAAAAAAAAAATTCATGTGCGAATGAATATATGAAATTTTGGGAGCCACGCCACGATCGCGTTATATCCGAATTCGCGTTATAGCTGGACGCGTTATAGCGGGGTTTCACTGTATGTCTAAACAAAGAATATAAATAACAATGGAGATAAAGGATCACCTTGCTTGACACCAATATTGGATTCAAAAGATTTTCACATTTGTTCATTATATTTAATACATTACCTTATCGATGAATTCATAGTTCTCTAAGTTTGTATCATTTTAATATTAATACTTTCTTTAATAAGTCTTAACCACAGGAGAAATCTATTAATTTTGTCAAAGAACACTGCAAAATCAATAAAGGCATATATTATAGTGTCACGGAATTGTGCGTATGCGAATACCTAGATATTATATATGAACGAAAATGTAGAAGGTTTTATTTTCGTGTACAGCGTTACCCGGGGTTGTATTATTTTTTATCTTGGTGATTTAGAAATATTGATTTATGTTCATTCACTCATGCATGCACAAAACTCCGGCAGTGAGGAACCCGTTATACCCCGAGTTCACTGGCCATGTATGTGGCCCTAACCAGAGTACTTATAGCCCAAATTCGTTCTGTATAGTCACAATGCAGATGAGTCTTGTCTGGAAGCTGTCCACTTTAATGAAGCAATCTTCAGCCGTGGAGGTATGTAAAAACGAAACATGTATTCTTTCTTGCTATCCGTTCTATCTGATACTATGGTTCAATATATTTAATGTTTTGGAATTTATTATAAATTTTCTAGTAAGTCAGACCTGTGTCACATAACGCCATGTTATTGCATAGAATACAGTCTGTTCCAGGTTAGACATTGTATAGCTGAACAAACAATTTGAATTAAATTATATGTTTTACGCATTAAATGATGAGTAATGTTCGAGTTCTTATAATCCGGTGCATTTATTCTTAACTGAGACAGTCGTTCTTGTGAAAGCATTTAATGCGTAACGAAATAAATTCATGTGCGCGCATGAGTAATGTATATCGTTGTGTTCGCACTTTAACGTGTCTCGTGTATTACACGGCTCAGTCATTGTATTTTTATCAGTTTCGGGGAGGCGTCGAGCTCTGGGGTTTGTGTAACACGGATACTACGGTGAATTGTGACGTTGGTTCTAAGGACGGTACTGGTTTGCTCAGTGTGAGGGGCCAAAGGTTCTGGACCAACTTGTCTGAGAGATAAGGAGGTTCTCGAGGGATCCTTCAGCAGGCTGTGAGGAGCAGATCACGCGAGGTCGTTCTTTCATCATTTGACGGGAGCTTTGGACTCGAAAATATCTCGCAATCATCAATTGGATCCCAGGAGATAAATACCATCATATATTCCATTTTGAATTTATAATTCAATGTCACTATATGCATAAAAATCAATCATGCATCCATCATACTTGTTCATGAAACATACCATTGTTTAGAATTCCATACATTGATCGTAGATGTTGATAGATCCATGTATCAATCATTTTTGTTTATTGTTCCATATATCAATCATATCTGTTAATCATATCTGTTGATAGATTCTATATATTGATCATATTTGCTGATATATCGATATATCAATCATACATGTTGACATACGGGTGTTACGATTCGATGGCCTAAAAATATGTAACAGAAAGAAAGTGAAACCAGCAAAATCAAGTAAAAGCAACAAGCAATTTATTTCTGGACAATTACAGTGAAAATTCAAAAGACATTTACAATAACTTGAATTAAAATCCAATTAAACCTAAATATCCTAATCACAAGTCCAAAAATATATAATGTTCTGAATGAATTCCAATAGCATTGAATGTCCTGATGTACCACAAGTCTTGAATATCCTGATGTAACACAATGATGTAATCCAGAATGTATTTGAATGAGTTCACATAAATCTCAAAATACTGTATTATTCCAAAAATGAGTGAGCACTTTAGTATTTCCAATGAATATTGTAAATTAATAATTTCGCTCAAATTATATCTGATTTCAACAACACAACTAAAATAGATTCCTTACAGAGTGATCTTTTGGAATCGAAATTCTAGAATAGGAATTAATTTGTTTACCAAAATCTCTCTCTCTCTCTATCTATCTATCTATATATGTATATATATATATATATATATATATATATATATATCTCTATATATATATATATATATATATATATATATATATATATATATGTCACATAACAATATGAGTAATTCTAGTGGAAAATTACTTTTTGTACCTGACTTCTGTCATAACAAGACATGAAAATAACAGTCCAGCTGCTAACAAAACCGGCTTTGAACTCAAATGTTATGTAAACATGTTGTTTACAAAAAAGACGATAATCTGACTAAAGTACAACTTACAATCATGGACACATATTATAAATTCAATGTACATAACACCTCCCCCTCATAAAGAAAAAGAAAAATGTATGCAATAAAGCATTCTTTTGAATATGCATAATCAAAATTACGTAGGAAAATGTCTCAGAAATGACTCTCAGCTTAATTACACAAAATAAAGCAATATAATACTTATACACACGTAAGAATGTATCTGCGACCACGCATTCTTTTCCCCTGATGTGTTGTATGTAAATCTTATATTATTGCAGTATTAAACTCCATCTCAATAATCACCGATTTTTATCTTTTATTTTGTTCATGAAAGTAAGGGGTTGTGATCACTGTATAAATAACCGGAGAAAGAGCCGAGGTAACATACACTTCAAAATGTTGTAAAGCCAATATCAACGCCAAACATTCCTTCTCAATTGTGGAATCATTTTTCTGGTGATTGTTTTTGTTTTATTTAGAAAAATAGCACGCTGGATGATCCACACCATTTTTGTCCTCAATACTCCACCAACCCCTTCATCAATTGCATCAACAGTAAATTTGAATAATTGGATGGAATTTGGTGCAGAAAGAACTGGTGCATTCTCAAGCATGGCCTTTAATTTATCAAAGGATTCCTGACACTGGTGAGACAAATGAAACTTGGATTTCTTATTCAACAAATTTGTCAAAGGTTTGGCAATTATGAAAAATTCAGATTGGATCCAGCCATAACTAAAAATCGTATCAGTTGCTTTCTACAAACAGACACAGGGAATTCAGAGATAGCATTGACCTTAGCTTCTACAGGTTTAACTTGATCTTGTCCCACAATATATCCTAAAATTGTCACAAGCATGGCAAAACTCACTTTTGCTTAAATTAATCGTCAGATTTGTATTACTGAGTCGATCGAAGAATTTCCGAATGACTTCTAAGTGATCTTCCCAGGTGTCGTTGTAGATAATGGCGTCATCGATGTACGCGTCACAATTATACAGACCCAATGTTATCGTGTTCATTAGACGCTGTAATGTGGCCGGAGAATTTTTTATACCAAATGGCATCACTTTATATTGATAAAGCCCATCTGGGGTTACAAATGCTGAACTTTCTTTTACTCTTTCCGTGAGTGGAATTTGCCAGAATCCTTTTAAAAGGTCAAACTTGGTGACATATTTTGCATTTTCAATTTATCAATGCAATCGTCCATTCTTGGTATTGGAAATGAATCCGTTTTGGTGACACTGTTGACTTTTCTATAGTCAGTACACATACGGAATGTATTATCTGGTTTAGGGACAAGAATACATGGTGAACTCCAGTTACTTTTACTTGGTTCGATAAAATCATTCTCCAGTAAATACTGAATTTCTTTCTTCAAATAGTCCTGTTTGAGAGGATTCATCCTGTAAGGATTCTGCTTCACAGGTGTAGAATCTACAATGTCAACGTCATGATAGATTTTATTTGTTCGTGTAGGAACATCAGGAAACAAGTTCTCATATTCATGTAATAGCTGTTTTAGTTCATTTCTTTCCTGTTGTTGTAGATGTGAAAGTTTCTGGTCCAGATTGTTCAATATTTCTGAATTCTGAAGGATGTATATACCAGAGTCATTATAATCTAATTGTATTCCATCGTTGATATCTTCACTGTGTGGAACAGGTACAACTAAGTTAACTGAATAATTAACTGGGCTATATCTGTCAAAATATTGATTTAACATATTTATATGACAAAGTTGTTTCTGTTTCTGCCTCCCAGGGGTGTTAATGATATAAATTAAGTCATTTACTCACTTTTCAAAGGTATAAGGACCATACAATTTAGCCCGAAAAGGATTTTGAGGTATGGGCAACAGAACCAGAACTTTCTCACTAGGTTTAAAACTCCTTTCCTGTGTATTTCTGTCATACCTTAATTTCATTTTTGAGTGAGTAGTGTGAAGATTAGTCCTTGCTACTTCACAAGCCTTTGACAACTTATATTTGAAATCAGTGACATAGTCAAAAAGATTAATCTTTGACTCTTCAGTTGAAAGAAGTTTCTGTTTTTATAACTTCAATGGTCCACGGACAGTATGTCCAAAAGCCAGTTCAAAAGTACTGAAACCCAATGATTCTTGAACTGATTCCCTATCAGCAAACAACAACAAAAGAACACCCTCATCCCAATCCTTTCCTGTATCAAAGCAATATGAACGAATCATTTTCTTCAAAGTTTCATGAAATCTTTCCAAAGCACCTTGACTTTCAGGATGAAGGGCAGAAGATTTAAACTGTTGGATGTCTAATTCATGCTTAACTTGTTGGAAAATTCCAGACATAAAATTTGACCCTTGATCAGACTGGACAGATTGGAGAAGGCCAACAAGAGTAAAAAAAAAACTTTACCAAAGCTTTTACAATGGTTTTAGTTTTCATATTTCTCAAAGGAATTGCCTCTGGAAATCTTGTAGACGCACACGTTACGGTCAACAAGTATTGGTTGCCAGACTTGGTCTTAGGTAAGGGACCGACGCAGTCTACCATTATTCTGTTAAATGGTTCGTCAAATGCAGGAATAGGTTGCAGATGAGCCTTAGGTATCTTCTGATTGGGGTTTCCTACCGTTTGACAAGTGTGACAAGATCTACAGTATTTACAAACATCACTTTTAAGTTTTGACCAATAAATATGATTCAAGATCTTGTGATAGTCTTATTGTCTCCTAAATGACCAGCCAAAGGAATTTCATGGGCTAGACTAAGAATATCCTGTCGATATGACCTCGGAACGACAATTTGATAGCTCACTGACAACTAGTCACCAGCGGGTACCTCAGATGGTTTCCATTTTCTCATAAGGACCCCATTTTTCACAAAGTAACAATCTGGGACTTGTGTGGCTTCAGTTTCACTAATAGGCCTCTGAAACAAATAGGAGATCTTAGGATCTTGTTCCTGTTCGACAACGATTGATTGTCTTTTGTCACCCTAATTAAAATAGAGAGAATGAGTTGTAAAAAAGGATCACTGTGATCAATAACTATTGATTGATTAATACCAGGAGAAAAGGTGACCTCATCAAAAGACTGACCAATAAATGTGTCAGCTAAAGGAATAAGCGTTTGGTACTAACATAAATGGATTCCACGGATTCCAGGGCCACATTTCTTCTTACAAATCATCTTTGTGGTTAAGTTGTGAATCAGAAAAATTATTGTGTGTATTTACAAACAGTCTAATTCATTAATAGTGATTTCCAATGTGGAAGCCAATGATACTTTTACGTGGATTGTACCTCCGTCATTTTACGTATACAATATCCAGCACAACATACCGCCTCTCAGTCTTTTAAGTCACTCAGACAATTTGTTAGTATTATTACAAGTAAATATATATGTCACGGTGAACTAATAATAATATTTGCTAAATATTCCTTGCCTTTATTACCTATGTATATGATGCATTACATGTAAACATTTGTAGCGATCACATTCATGGCAAATATGTGATGGAAAATTTATACACGATATGATTTTTCTCCTCAGTTACCCCCAACTCTTGATTTGCTAACTCCTCCATATAACAAGGCTCGAGACACAATATATATATATATATATATATATATATATATATATATATATATATATATATATATATATATTCTCTCTTAGATATGATATATATCCATATTTAATTAGTTCTCTCTCTCTCTCTCTCTCTCTCTCTCTCTCTCTCTCTCTCTCTCTCTCTCAATCTCTCAATCCGGATGAACAGATCATAAATAAAATATATCTGCACTGTGCATGTATGTCAGCAAATGGGTGGGTGGGAGATAACATCAACAAATTCTTACAGAAACACTCCAAATAATAACAATCAAATTTCAAGTATTAGCCTATTTAAAATAATTTCCCACGTGAATCGTGCAAATTTTCACTGACTGAACTTCCGGCCATTCAAACTAGAATAGTTATAATAATCCTTATTAAATTTGAAGCTATTGTACTAATTTTCAAATTGTGGCTAATAAAATCTTCAAGATTTAGGTCGAAGTTTAATTATTACAGAACTAGGCCATGTTGGTTATATCCAAGTACTGAATTAACATCAGCACATCTATATGGTTGATATGTACACTTTTTTTGTACCAGTCTACATCCCTCAAATTGCTTCTGTATTTTTGTATCTACAAGACCTTTGCGCGCTATATGTATTAAGATATATGGTAATAAAGTCTTCATCACACAAAAATTATATGAAATCCAAACAAGATCTACTTTTCTCAGTCATAATTTTTTAAATGTCGGTGTCTGATTAAAGAAAAACAATTTTGAAATAAATCAGTTGATTTATATATGAAAATATACAAATAGTATTAACGCTATGATTTGTAAATTTCTTTTGTTATGTTGAATAGCATTTTTTAAATAAACCTCTCAGCTTATTATTGAAAGATAGAAAATGTCATTTGACATGGTTAATTTGTCTCGTCATACGTTCTACATAGCACTTGATATGCTTTACTTTAATACGACCGAAGGCCTGTTAACTTAGATGAAACTTGTAGATAACAGATTCAAATTATTTTGCATCGTGTTTGATATTTATACAACCATGTATCCGATAATTTGCGACTGAAAATGCAGCTCTCTCTCTCTCTCTCTCTCTCTCTCTCTCTCTCTCTCTCTCTCTCTCTCTCTCTCTCTCTCTCTCTCTCTCTCTCTCTCTCACGCGACGATCTGGACTAGGAGCAATAGACCCAACAGCGCTGACACGACAATAACCGGAAGTTAAGGCTGATTCATCCTAAACTGGTATTAAAATGTTCAGATTTAATAAATAACATGAACTCTATCAATTGAGTACATATTATACTTTGGCCCGCATTTTCCCTTTAATACACCTAAGCATATTATGGTTTCCATGAGAACTATTTACTCCACCCCCAACCACCACCACCATTTAAAATGTAACTATGAGGTAGGTGGATTCGTTTTTATCATTCGTTTTAATGCTTAAAGTAGTAGTGTTTGTTGTTTGTAAAGCTGTCAGTAAAGCACTTGCATTGCATCTCTGATAACCTATGTCATACCTAAGGGTACAAAAACATGGATAATTCCTTTCTTTGAGTAAATATTTTTTGGTACTAAATTAGCTCATTGGCTTGTTGTGTTCTTGATTAAAAAAACAAAAAACAAAAAATATTAAATGATATAGGCGGAATCAGAATAAGTCACAATATATATATATATATATATATATATATATATATATAAATAGAACGTACATTCAAATATTAGATGAGATCTAAAGATACTGATGTGTTCTCATTTTAATTTATTTTCAGAAATAATTGCCATAAACATATCGAGACCATATTTTCAGTTGACGATATTTAACCTGTAGTACGTGCAAAACTTCGCTGAATCCTCTATTGACATTTATCTTTTGCAACATACAGTTTTAACAAATGCTGTGTATAGTGTTGATTCATTATTTGGTCTTTCCTCGGTCTAGGTTAGTATATATACGAAGGATTAATTATGGAATTAAAATAAGGCATATGTCACATCCTGAGGGAGGAAGCGAGTCAATAGGGGTCCTGTTTATCAACGATAACATAGACTTCGAAGATAATATTTTGGGTGTCTGGCACTGTATCAGGGTTTGAAGCCTGAGGGAAGAAGACAGCACAGACGAATTTTCACATACAGTAAAAATAAATCTTCCGACCGGCCACTTGTGTGTGTGTGGGCGGCATGGTCCTTGGTCTCTCTCCCCCTCGGCAAATCAGCCACTGTTCTGTCCGTAACTTCAACTCCGAAAAACCAGTGGGTGAAAATTCACCAAAACTTGATACATAGTTTGCCCATGTGATGACCATCTGCGAGAGTGGCATGATTTGGGGGCCTTTATCCTGTGGTCCCTGGAATGGGGTAACAGTGACATTGTGAATATTTTGTTACCAAACTTTGTACACGCACTTATAATAGGACAACATATGAAAAGAAGTCCTATATGTGTCGAGATGAACTTTGCAGTTGAACCAGATAGTTTTATCCTGAGAAATCCTATATGTATCGAGATGAACTTTGCAGTTGATAAAGATAGTTTTATCCTGAGAAGTCCTATATGTATAGAGATGAACTTTGCAGTTGATAGAGATAGTTTTATCTAGAGAAGTCATATATGTGTCGAGATGAACTTTGCAGTTGATAGAGATAGTTTTATCTAGAGAAGTCCTATATGTGTAGAGATGAACTTTGTAGTTGATAAAGATAGTTTTATCTAGAGAAGAATGAACATATTAATTTAGACAAACTTAGAGTCTTCTCTCTGGCAAATAACCATATAACACACAGGGGTACAGACATAGATAGATAAATAGAAAGAGAAATAGAAAGAAGGAACAGATAGATAGATGGAAGGAACATATAGGTAGATAAGTCGTAAAAACAGTAACAGTTGTGACACATTATGCTATATTTTTGTTTAATTTTCAATTTACACACAACAACTCAGCTTCGCGGACCTGCTTGCTACTTCATCGATTGTTACTAAAACAAATTTACCGCCAGGTGTTCCAGAAACTCTCACAGTCTACACTACTCAATCTACGTTGTTACTAATACAAATTTATCACCAGGTGTTCCAGGAACTCTCACAGTCTACACTACTCAATCTACATTGTTACTAATAAAAATTTAGCACCAGGTGTTCCAGAAACACTCACAGTCTACACAACCAAATATGCATTGTTACTAATATATATATATATATATATATATATATATATATATATATATATATATATATATATATATATATATATATATATATATATCTTTGTGCAAGCTGTTGATTATGGCCATTGATAACATTTAATTGAGCACAAAACGTAAAGCTATTTTGTATGCCGTTCCATTACTTTAGTATACTGTTGCATGTATTTTTACCTTTTTCAAGTTTTAGATGAAGCATTCCTAAACTCAATGAATGAAGTCAGTGATGTACCAACCACCCAAGCATCTTCCGCAACTGCAGGGGGCCAAACATTCCCATCAAACAGCTTTTTATTGGGAGGGGACCCCAGAATTAAGTTTTGCGGGGTGGAGATGTCAGAATTTCTTGCTACGCCACTGAATGAAGTGAAATATCTTAAAGATGAAGTCTTGTTAAACATGCAATATATGGAAATAATTAACTCATTTGAGCAGAACATTGTTGAAAAGGCAATATACAGAAGGAAACAAAGCACTACTAGGAACATGACAAATTTGCATCTTTTACAAATTTTATTTTTTGATACAAATTTTCAGCGAAATCAATTAAAGTTCTCATCAGTCATTTACGTAATGTAGACTGTGTAGTATAGACTGTGAAAGTTTCTGGAAACACCTGGTGGTAAATTTGTATTACTAATACTGAATAGCGTAGCAGCAACTCGGCGAAGCAGTGTAGCTGCTGTATGTAAAATGAACACTTAACACAAAATACATAGTGGGGTATGCCAGAAAGCTGAGAGTCTAAACTACTTAGATAGATGCAGCTGAATTTATCTATCTCAATAATTCCGCGCAATGTTTAAAAAAGAAATAAAAAAATAAAAATTGAGGTTACACCGTCGGTTGAATTTCAAAATTAATTTCAGCTCCTAAGCGATTAATCCATACTTTTTCTCTTTTTCTTCTATCCGCATAGCAGACGATCTTTACCACAGTTTGTACAAAAATGTTTAGATAGATATTTTATTTGTCTTTGCAGTCGTACGTCCGAAAAGAAATGACCCTCCGTCCTAACGCGGTCATTTCTTTCGGGTTTCCCCTACATGTTGCTTTTTAGTTTAAACAATACATGTATGATATTTTGCGTATTACATGAAATATGTTGTAAAATTTGTAAGATTTATAACTGATTTCAACATTTGTACTATGTCTGAATTAATTAGAAAATCACTTGAACAATGTGAAAGAATGGGACAAACTGACGGAACTTCCATTGGTATAATGCAGTTTTCCACAGGTTTGTGAATTTTAGGAAGAAGATAAAATATCTTGGTTTTTGAATTTTCGGAGTAGTCGAATACCTTTTTGTCTAGAAACCACCTTCACGTAATTTTCCAAATCCACGCCTGACCTCCAGTGCTGTATTACGATTAACTGACTTTGACATAGGCTGATAGTAGAATTTCTCTTATCTACATTCTTTATTACCAAAGATTTGTTTGTAGATAAATTTTGCAGCGCCCTAATTTCTGATTTGCTGACGTTTGAATTTTGAATAAAAACGCCAGGCATGCTCTTGTCTCTAATGCAATTCTGTACTGTACATCCTCTCCTACATAAGTAGGCTGCCAACTTGTTCCTGTTGTTTGTTTGTTTGTTTTTTGTTTTTTTTTTAATTTTTTTTTTTTTAATTTGGATTCACGAGGCTGCTTATTTCCTTATCCTTTAGATGGATAGACATTTATATATATATATATATATATATATATATATATATATATATATATATATATATATATAGATAGATAGATAGATAGATAGATAGATAGATAGATAGATAGATAGATAGATAGATAGATAGATAGATAGATAGATAGATAGATAGATGCATACATTGCTAGATGAAACAGATAGATAGATTGATGGAAGGATGGATCGATGGATCGATGGATGCATGGATGGATGGATGGATTAGCGGACACACAGATGGACAGAAAGACAGATATATTAATAGAAAGATTGATGGATGGATGTGTGGATGGATGGATAGAACAGATATGTAGATAAACTTAAAGATTGGACAGATAGAGATCTACTGATTGATGGATGGATCGATGGATGGATGGATGGATGGATTAGCGGACACACAGATAGACAGATATATTAATAGAAAGATTGATGGATGGATGTGTGGATGGATGGATGCATAGATGGATGAATGGGTAAATGGATTAACAGTAGCCTGGATTACAGTCCGGTCAATTTTGTTAAAGTTTTAGATTATCGATATCGCCACAATCTCAATAGGGTGCCTTTAATTAATGATAATCTATTTTTGACGGATTATCAGCGGGGGAATAAAAAGAAAAAGAAAAAGAAAGAAAAAAAAAATATTGGCAAAGCAAACATATATTAAATACTGCATCCAGGTTAGATTAACAGATATATAAATACATAGTTTGTTTAAACATATACATACATATAGAAAGATTGATCGATATATAAACAGATTGATGACAAACTGACAGAAAGACAGACAGACAGAAAGATAGATAGATAGATAGATAGATAGATAGATAGATAGATAGATAGATAGATAGATAGATAGACAATAGATAGATAGACAGATAAATATACAGACAGATAGATGGTTATGGTTGAATATTATTAATATTATACTGTAAGAAGAATACACTCTTGCACAAGATAAAAGAACTTTAATGCATCCACTTGGCACCTGAGTTGTAGGTACTGGCAATAAATAGTAACACTGTCAACATTCGTTTGCGTAATATAAAACTGTTTAGCCGTTTTTGTTGAAACTCGCTCTTCTGGATCAGTTTTATTGAACATGTACAAATACTCAGTATACGCAAAACAATGGTTTAGTACTGCTTGAAGCTATGCAGAAATCCTGGCTGTTGTTGAAGCTGCCAATGCCACAACTGCTGTCAAGGTTGATATATTAGAGACTTAAACCTCACTACATTACGGCTTGTAGCAACTATGATCTCCTCTAGGTACAAGACTGTGATGACTTTGGATCAACGTCTCGTGTGGAGAAACGTTGTATAGGTTAAGTAATTTGCCTATGTTTAATGAACTTAAGTGACTTATTCGGAAAATTTATATAGAAATGAACATTCGTTTGAACTTTGACATGTTCAGACTTTAGCGAAAAGGATATACGAAATCTACAGGATTATGATTGTTACGGATGTCTAGTTAATAATCAAAGGTAAAGTAAATTATACTTTTATTTTATTGCAAACTTGTGCTACAATAATGAGCGCATTACCATATATGTATGTAATTTCATAATAATTATATATAATTATCTATAGTTTCTCCTGGTTTTCTTTAATTTCTACTTGCTGTCATGTTTATTTGAAAAAAATAGACAGTGCGCACTTTTCCATGTTTTCTCACCCCACGGAACAAACGGAAACATACCTTAATTATTTTTATTGAAAGTGAAAGACAAAAACAAAAAAAAAAAAAACAAAAAAAAAAAACAAGAGGGAAATGATGTAGCATATATTAAATTTTCTCCTAATACATCAATATCGGTTGTAGGTCTGTGGATAATAATTTCCGCATTCGAGTATCCCTCCATTCCACCCCCTTCATCCTAAAACCACAAGGTCAAGAAGTTGTGATCAAAAATAGTATTGATGAAATTACCAGTCCTACTATGTCCATCAGCCAAGCGTACCACTTCTTTATCTCACAGCCAAGCGTACCACCTCTTTATCTCACAGCCAAGCGTACCACCTCTTTATCTCACAGCCAAGCGTATCACCTCTTTATCACACAGCCAAGTGTACCACCTCTTTATTTCATCGAGTATTGCTCATATCAGATTTACAAGGTGTTACTGGCGTGAGTGATTGCATAGAAAAAAATAGCAACTGTCATTATGTGGGAGCAGAAGAAAAAAACAAACTGCCCCACAACCCGTACGAATATATAAAGAATATAGAACGATTTGTGAGTTCGTTTAGTTACAATATAATCGCCTTGATTTTGTTAAAACTTTAATGTTAGCTTACTTTAAGTAATAATAAGTATGGGCATTTTCATAACTTGGGTTTCATACGGAAATGATTTGTTACGCAAATAGGCGTGAGCATGGTTTTGAGCAAAAAGTGACTTAACTCCATCATATACACGACTCTAAAGCTAATAATTTAGTCTACCATTTATTACATACCCATTCAATCTTATTTGTTTTACACAGCGTTCGGTATGGATGTTCAATCCGTATTTCCGTATCGCACGCCCAGACTGGAACTGTTTAGAGGTTTTCACTGACGTCCACGCGTCGATATATTTAGATGCATCGAATCGAACTTTATAAATCCCAGATTGTTTTGAACTCCATTCACACTGTGAAGCTAAAAACATTCATAAAGCGTAAAAAAGGGGGGTATCTAATAAACACAAAGCAACAAACATGTTTTGTTTTGAGTCGAGGGAAAGAACTCGTTTCATATGGCGTATGAATATGTGTCTGCCTGACGGCCTAGACATATCCCTACGCCATAGCAAACTCGTCCTCCCCCCTCCCCCCCCCCCCCGACTCGGAACAAAAAACGTGTGTAGTTTTGTGTATATATCTGCAGGTGTGGGGTCTTTTCTTTTGCATGTTGGCATATCACCGTATTTGTTCGTATATAACGCTCCTTTTTTTGTTCGTATATAACGCTCAATGTAGCTGCGAACATCGTAATCACATATATGAAGTGGCATAATGGATCGGCAGATCTGGGTAAAAAAACTCTTCGTTTTGCTTTGAGTTTAAGTAAATAGCATGAAAGCTTCATAGAGCGTGATCTGCCGTAGTATAATGAGACGGGAATCTGGGTCTACACTGTTCACAGATAGGTGCGTGTTATGGCATATAAATAAGGTAATTCTGCACATCGCTGACCCACGATCAATTGTCGGGAAAACAATAAAAGGTCACACATTGCTGATGACACCGGATACAGTTTCAAAAGCAGTCGAATTGCAATGGCAGTAAAAGAAAACTGTATTTCACACAGACATAGTGTCATTGATTTTTCCGCGTGTGATTTCTTGAAATGCAAGCCATTTAAAGAGTATTAAAAGCTGAATCGATAAAGACAAATATATGTGATCCCTATGCCCTGGACTACGCCATCAATAATGATAATAATAATAGTAGTAATGAGATGGAGAATTCTGGCCCACTAGCTATTCTTTTTATTTTAATATCTTGCTCCTTTGATGTACAATTTTAGCCCCCAAACAAATTAAATTCCACAAGTTTTAAAGATGTACAACAATATAGAAAAATAAAATGTAAATGACTCAATTAGAACTCAAAATGAAAGAAAGAACAATGACTAGTAACAATAGCGAGTGACTCCAGACGACGCCATCTAATTAGTACGCTGTTAAATGCGTGTATTGCGTATATGAAGGATTGTTTATATGTTGTATATTGTTTTTTGGACTGACTTTTTAATTGACTATAGAAGGATCTTGTATGGTATCAAACCATTACTAATTGGGTAGTTCTTAGTGAACTCAGCAAAACCTACAGGTAAAATTAGCTTCATTATTTCTTCGAAAGTGAGTTTGTATAGTGATCTAGTTTATAAATGTAGGATTTGTAATGTCTGAAAAATGAAGGTTTTAAAGTAGCCTCGCTAAGCTTTGTGAGTCGAGCGCTGTAATGAAACAAATACCGAGTGGTAGTGCAATGAATAAATGAAGAAAGAAATAAAAAACAGACCGTATGTAACCCATTTCTGTCTGTTGCTGCGCAACATGTAATTGTTTTAAAATGATGCCTGAACAGTATGAGACTCTTCGGTCCTTGGTGTTGATTTGTATAGCAAAATACAGAATCATTTTCAGAGATCAACTATTTACTTTGGCAGCAATGATCTATTTTCTTGTATATATTCCTTGGTGTACGTTAATATTCTTTTTTAATGTGCCTCATTAGTTAGCTCCTTCACTTTTTCAAGTGGCTTGAAAATTTCAGCAGCTTTCTGAACAAAATTTGGATCAAACCATATAAGTTGTTCCCTTCGTTGCTTGTTTTCCTCTAACTCATTATCAAGTTTGTCTGTTAAATCGAATGCTTGTCTCAGCGCCTCATTTGTAACTGTGTTCCAAAATTAGATGAAATTTACTTCTTCGATTCTAATCGCGCCTTTTCCTTGAGGATCCTTGACAAGTTATTGTCCTTTGCAAATTTAACTAGCTCAGACATTCTATTTATTATGGAAGACTCATTCGATCTTCAACTTTATCAATAAGTCTATCCGAGTTTTTCTCGCTATTTAAATTATGCATGTATTTAATTTAACCTCCTTCTGTAATATAAGATGGATCTTCAGATATAGTCTCATCATTTATTCTTCTCCACTTGTTGTAGGTGTTTTGGACTGTTGTTGAAATCATACGTTGTTGTTCGCCCTAACAATGTGTGTTGTAGGAGCTTCAGGAACTGTATTCTTTCAAAGACGATTCACCGATTTATACCAGTAAATACTTCATTAGGTTTTGTTTTTTCTTTCTTCTTGGAGTATCTAATTTTTTCAGATATTTAATGGTAATGGTATATCATACTTTTTCAAAATTTATAGTCCATTTCTATCCTTTTTAAGCCCAGAGAACACTTGAAAAACTAATGATAGTTATAAATATGTAGTGATTTTAAAAACGGATTCGTTTTAAAATGAATGATTCAAACAGCAAAGCTGTGTGCGGCTATGCTACTATTAAAAAAGTTGTGCGCCGTTCTTTACTGCTAAATAACCGGATGGTAATGTATTACGGTTCTTTACCACTAAATAACCGGGTGGTAATGTATTACCGTTCTTTACCGCTAAATAACCGGATGGTAATGTATTACCGTTCTTTACCGCAAAATAACTGGATGGTAATGTATTAATGCTATCAACAAGATCGGTCTAGTCATCAGTACAGGATAGAGTCCTTTGTTCATTTTGACTACGTGCATGTCATGATATCACAACCTAAGTAATGTTATTTCTTGGTAATTGTCCTCGTGATTGAATAAACACTCCTAGTACATATGAAATCTCAAATTGTGTTTAATCACGTAGTTATTTATACCTTTGCAGACTTCATGACCTGTTTTGAATCAAGAGAGTATGGATCGTAATCCAAAGAACTCCTTAATCGGGATGCCCGAGAGTTCATCCTTGAAAACTTAAACATTTTTGTTAACTTGATGGGTGTATTGCCGTTGACCTTATTATAGTCGCTTGTAATATTGCAAATGTATATTACTATTCCTGTCAGCATACAAATTATCAGTTTCTGAAATATAAAATTGCAGTTTTTATGAGCAGAACTTCTATATAGTCCAGTCAAGTGATCATGATCTCTAACTTTATTTTAGAATATTTTTGTCTCACAAATATGGCAAATATTAGTTGAATCGAAATACTTTTGTCTTCTTCGATGAAGATCATAGATTTCGTATTTTCTGATCTCATTTCTTTCGTTTTTTTTTTTTGGTGTGTGTGTGGGGTTTTTTCCGACTCTTTCCTGGGAATACAAGTGATTTTAATCAAATGAAGGATACTGATAGCTATCGTCCCCTTATGTCTCTCATTAATATTACGTAACAATTTAATCAATTTGTTACTATATAAAAATGCAAGTCAGACACTTTTATTAGTTTAAAACTTTCAAAATGTTTTTACAAAAATGGATTCTCAAAGCATTCTCACAGACAAGTAAATTGTTCCTGTTTTATAATGGAATAATATGTCATATTTCACTCTATCGAGGAAGAAATAACTAAATTGTTAAACTATATCTATATACTTTTATAATTTTTGTTTTTTTACCATGTGATTTTTATTAGTCCCCGTACATTGGTAGCAGTGGGTCTGGGCACCATCCAATTGACTACCTCACAATTCATCATTAGTGCGAGTTACTTTAGAGGGGATAATGGTTAACACTAATACATAGTGTTATATCCTAATTCTAAACCCAATACAGAATTTAATATTCGCTGCTTTATAGGGGAAAGAAAAAGAGGGAAATAGACAAATGTCAAATGTTGATAGTTAAAAAGTTTCTGATGTCGTTTAAGGAGAGAGAGAGAGGGAGAGCAAAAGAAGAAAATGTATTTACTGTAACCATTTTACACACGTACAGTTATATATACGTAGATATACTCATGCACGCGTGCAAGTTACCATTAGATTCAACAATCGCTTGTTATTACAAAAGTTATATACAGTAAATATTGTCTTCACTCATTTGATATTATTTGCATTCTGTTATCATTTTCTTTTACTAACAATCTCTTAAAATAAATAAATAAATAAATTCATAAATTAGGAGACAAATAGTACTTTCACAATCTAGAGTATTAACAACTTTAATATTGTTCTACTTTATGTATGTGTATAGACAACTACTAAAAAGTGAGCATGTTTTTTTAAAGTATTCTTATTTATCATTTCTAATATAGTCAACAAAAGAGTTAAAATATTGAGAGCGTACATACATCAATGCACACATGCTTAATTTCATTTATGGAGATATCTGAGATTTTCCGAAATTATAGTTGTGATTTATAAACATAGTACAAATAAGATGTTTGTATAGTTGCCATTTGTCATCAAACTTTTTCCGTATACAACTGATATATTGGAATATTTATCTGATATGTAGTAAAACTTCATTTTAAAAAAAAAATGAGTCATGTTCGGTGTTTTATTGTTGAATCTACTCGTATAATATGATTTCAGTTGTTACAAAAGGAGATTGATCACTGTATCTCTTTTCTTTTGGTCTGTTATATCAAAAATAAATTCTCTATTTGAAACTTACAAATTGCACAGATGATTATACTGGCTCCTTATCCATCCGATAAAACTAGTAAGTAATGAATTATTTTTGGAACAGTTCCAAAAAAGATGAAATAAAGTATGTAAGGAGTCGGTACATAAAGAGCACATGCTTGTAGAGACTTTTCTAATTTTGTTCAAAAATGTATTTGTTGGTAACATGTTATGAATTATTTTCGTTTGAAACCATCTCAGTATAGCACACTTAGTTAATTTAAAAGGAAAAAAAAAAACAGTATTTATTCCAATCACTCTCATAAACAAATTCATATTTTTCATTCCATTTCAATACTGATGTTGGACTGGAACTATTAGCATATAAGTTTACATGTATGCTTTTACAGACATTTTTTTCCCCCATTAATGATCAACTTTACAGATTTGTTAAAAAGAACCATATATATTAGAATTGATGTTTATGCTAATACTGTTAGAAAAAAATATTGGATGACTCTGAGCATGACTCGAAACTATAAAAGATTTACATGTATTCTAAATTGATTACAAAAATCATCTGTATTAATCCATGAACCGTTTTCATTTACTAAATAGTTTACAAAACAAAAATTATCTTTTTCACCCAGTGTATGTACATAGTACTATAATTGCCAACTTTAAAATTAGGATTCATTAATATTGATGTCTTAAAAAAATTGTCCTCTGCAGTAAATTTATCATGCAATTCAATATATGCTGCAAAAGCATCTGTCCAAAACGCATTAAAAGTATTTCTCACTTCTGTTATAAAATCTATGCGAAAAGTAAAAGCACTTTTCTATAAGTCTATTTGCAATATATGCTGATGCAAGTTTGTATGAAACGTTAAGTAAAGAAATGGGTCTCCAGTTGTTAAAAAATTGTTTTAGTTTATCCCCTTTAGGGAGATATATTATAACACCTTCTTTCTAAGTTGATAATAGCTCACCATTATTATAGGCAAAATGTGTTGCTCTTACAAAATACTGATCAATGTCTCTCCAAAAGACTGTATGGACTCAACCGTAAATCCATCTGAACCTGGACTTTTTATTATTAGGTATATTTTTAAGACTTACTGTTGCTTCTATTAGTGTAATTGGCCATTCTTTAATTTTCTTTGTATGTTATCCAATTTAGGGATGTCTCGAAAGTTCAGTTACGCCTCAAGATAAACTGGATCTACATGGGGATAAAAATAAAAATTTTCATTGTATAATTTAGTTTCTGCTAAACTTTATAGCTCCTTTTTTTTAAAATAAATATTCCATCAAATGTGGCATCATCTTGTAGAGTTTCTATTTTCCAAATTAAAGAAATGTTTTGAAACCCTTTCCCATCTTCAATCCATTTTGCCCTAGATCTCACTCTGATTCCTTCCATCTTTACTGCACGAATTTCCTTTATTTGTTCATTTCTAATTAATTTATTTTATTGATATCGTCGGTTTCTTCTTCTCAAAAAGTAATCTTATTTTTAACTTGATCTTCCAGTTGAGCATGCTGTCTTTTTTATATGAAGCAGAGGAAATAGTTTTACCTTTTGTTTCTAATAAAAGCATTTAAACAAATAATTGATCATTAATAGCGAATCTAATCTCAGAAGCTGGAGTTGGTTCCAACTTAGAATTCGGTGTCGGAGACATATATTTGTTCTTGTACTCTTGAACTGAATCCTTAGAAATGTTATTCTAAATCTTTCAATAGAGAAGTGATAAATTTCTAAAATGTTCAATGTTTTTCTGGATTGCTTTTTTTTTTTTTTTTGAGAAATAAAAAAAAATCTAACATTACCTGTTAATGGGGTTGTTCTTTCTCCAAGTGTATCTTTTTTAATCGATATTTATTTCTTGCCAAATATCAGTTAGATTATATTCAGCAAACATATGCATCTCTTGCCTATCGGTTTTTTAGGGAGTTATAAGTATATGTATCAAGTTTTTGATTCATAACTAAATTGAAGGCAAATCCAATAACTATATGCTGATTTTTTAAAGTCCTCTAAATTTAGAGTGTCAAGATTAGGACCATTAATGTTTATAAGTGTAAACCTGTAAAGTATGAGTTCAAATATCTGAAACTATCTTATTACCATTTGCATCTGATTTTACTCTGTTTATGGTAAACTGAAAGTTATTGTACAGTAGAATAGATACCCCCTCCCCCTCCAATTGGATGTAAAATATTTAAGGATACATTCGTATCCCCAAGATGATCTAATATATGTCACGCATCGTTTTATAAAATACGTATCTTGCAATAGATAAATAAATAATAGATATATTGAATATGTTTTCCTTTTTAGGTAATTGAAAACATCCCTTCTTTTGACTGGGTCCTCTAACCCCTGTAAATTTATTGAAGCAATTCTCAATGAGTCATCCATCGTCATTATTATAACATTTTCGACATTTTAAATTGATGGGTACAATATGTACAGTAATTGCACTGACATTCATATCCCAAACTGCACTAGTAAACGTTTCCTTTCTTAGTCTCTGGTTACATATATACACAAGTTCATATTGTCCGTGAGAGAGAGAGAGAGAGAGAGATAGAGAGAAAGAGAGAGAGAGAGAGAGAGAGAAAGTAAACAAAGCGACAAATGACATCTGAAAGAGAAGGTAACAAAACTTGTCAAAGGTCATTCCATATTGTTGAGTAAACTAGCTAGTTGTTGCTAAAAATGTTTTTCAAAAAATGGTATACCCGATGCTTAAGAATTCAATAAGAGTATTTTTGTGATTGTTGTTTCCCAGGGAAAATATCTAACTTTTTTTCTGAGTCTTCAAAACTGCATTCTTTAGAATTTCTTTTTTTTAAGAATCATCTGCAACCAAAATTATGTTGTCTGTGTAGTCTGCTTCATTATTGCTCTCTTGATATAGGCGGAAACGTTGTTGCTTTTGGCTTATCAACTGATAACCCTTCCCCTCCAATGTATTAATACCAGTTTTTCTTTTAGCTGATCCATATAATAGACGTGGATTTTTGCTCTCCATTCATTTAGTAAGCCTTTTGATGATATGGATTAACATAAACAGACTGGTTTTCCACCCTTCTTTGTAAATAAGAAAATCTATAACTGTATATAACTGTACAGAGAAGAAAAACTGCTAAAATAAACAAGTTTGGGAAATCTTTTACAATTTTGCACGGTTAAATATGAGTTATCTTCATTGTCAAGATAAAAAGAAGGATAAATAGGAAATAGACTTAATTATTTGACAAACAATTTAACTGAGTTAAATATTGAACATTAAGCAAACCATGGAGGAAGGAACACTACCTTGCATGATATATTAATTAATCTTGGAATTCTCCAATAGTCTGATATTTGCTTTAAGATTCTTCCTAATAATAAACACAATGTGTATTTCTCATTGAAGCCTCAAGAGATGTCGGATGAACTATTAACTAAATTGTCAGTAAAAGTAAATGTATTTTCATTCCGTTTTACAGCATTGATCTATAGTGTGTTTTTTTTTTTAATCAAAGACCAACTTTTCATAAATCTAACACATTCACATTAAACTTCCTTTTGTTTTGGCCTAGTACATTTATGTCACCATTCTAACTTCCGTTGATTTGCGCATTTTGAACTTCGCTTTCAACCATCATTCTTTTTTGAATTCATAAGGATAGTTTTGTTCAGTGCACGTCTTACACAGAATTGTTAACATATCGCACAGTGGTTTCTCACGAAAGATATAAAAAAGCATCTCCGTTTCTTTCAAAAGAGGATTATTGATTCCCAACATCCTCAGCCATCTTGACTGAAAGATTATTGTACTATACATTATTCACTTTTTGTCTTTAAAATTATCATTATATATGAGAAGCAACACAATTGATGTTGTTTGTTAGGTTTGTTGTTGTTGTTGTTTTTTTTTTCTTTTTTTTTCTCTAGCTTAGGAAAGTTGTCATAAACGTACAAATTATTTCACTATTTTTTTCGAAATCTGACAAGAAACTAACAACAGAGGAAGCGTACTATTTGATTTCAAATGCGTTTAAAATTCTGAATAAAAAATAGACCTCTTGTATCAAAATATTGATGACATACAATAACTCTTGGATTTATTAACTTTTTCTGGACGAGATACAAGGTAAAGATAACGCAGAATAATTGAAAGAGGATCGTGAAGTGTTTGGAAATAAATGAATGGATAGAGAAAAACCCATTATGGATGGAATTGAAGAATGATTTTTAAACCAGTGTCATAACCGTGATTTTAACAATTTACCCTGCCATCAGTGCTGGATTACCCAATAGGCAGACTGAGCACGTGCTTAGGGCACCAGCAAAGCAGGGGCACCACAAATATTGAGAGAAAAAAAATTGTTGGTTTAATATTATTTTCATTTTGAATTTCATGGGGGGGGGGTCACCATAATGTTTTCAGTGCTTAGGGCATCTAAAAGTCTTAATCCGGCCCTGCTTGCCATTAAATATATAGAGCCAAAGTCTAAGCAACTTGATGAAGTACCTGAAACCAAACCAGAAGGGCCAGTAAATGATATCTGAATAACTGATATGTTATAGTTTTTCTTTGAATACATGAAAGGCAAAATTAGATGGTATAGTTTTTCTTTGAATCAATGAGAGGCAAATTTAGATGTTATAGTTTTTCTTTGAATCAATGAGAGGCAAATTTAGATGTTATAGTTTTTCTTTGAATAAATGAAAGGCAAAATTAGATGTTATAGTTTTTCTTTGAATAAATGAAAGGCAAATTAAGATGTTATAGTTTTGCTTTCAATAAGTGAGAGGCAAAATGATATATATCGTCAGTATGTAATGCAGCACTTGATACTGCTTTCATTTTGTCAGACAGTGTGTTACTGTTTGAAATCCTAGATTTCAAACTTGAACAACCATACAAATTCACTTTGGGAAAGATGATAAAGCTAATTGTATCTGTCGGTTTCTACTAAGAACTATCTAATTAACAGTGGTTTGCCATCAGACAAGATTCTTAAAAGGTCAATTCAAATATCTGCCAAAGTAACAATATGCAACACATAAACAGTACCTTGTATTCGCTATATACCGTGTATACTCGCGTATAAGTTTTATCCAAATGCGAACAACATAGAATCTGATCTGCCGGCTCCGGAGATCAGGGTCTATGTTGTTTGTTCTGCTGATTAGTCCTTAAAAACTGCATAGACCCAGATCTGCCGGAGCATTATGCGACGGCAGATCTGGGTCTATGCAGTTTGCAGTTGATACCGTGTTATACGCGAGTATACACGGTAGGCATTTACCCTGTTTAAATGAGATGGCGCATTCTGGAGTCACTCATTATTGTTTTTCAGTAATTTTTCTTTCTTCATTTTCAGTTCAAATTTAGTCATTTGCATTTTGTTTCATGTTTTTGTAGCAATTCCAATATCTTTGCAATTTTTGCATTGTAATCACTATTGTGATTAACATTATAAATTCGAAAAGCAGCAAAAACGAAACGATATCGAGTGGGCCAGAAGAGAATATGCCAGCTCATTACTACTACTACTACTAATAATGATGATGATGATATAGATAATAATGACAAGAAGAAGAAGAAGAAGAAGAAGAAGAAGAAAGTAAAATCGCCTGAATTGCAGCCACTCCACAAAAACATACACGTTCTGTCATTCCTAATTACTTTCTGAAAGATCAAATGTATCCTCTGATAGCATGCTGCCTACCATTTTCAGACCACATTTGTATTAGAAGCGGGGGAAATGTTTTAATAAGTTTTGTTGATGTAAAGATAGATGACATATACATATAATACATTATATATTGAAACAGAATTTTGCAAAAACACGGGCAGCTCTAGACAATTTTTTTCTTTCACTGTAAGATTAAAGAAAAGAAGCTAAGAATATATATATATATATATATATATATATATATATATATATAAAGAGAGAGAGAGAGAGAGAGAGAGAGAGAGAGAGAGAGAGAGAATGTAAAAGAAAAGGAAATATTGTTTGCATGTATTAAAATAATTATACCAATATATATTGATATTTCTACTATACAAAAATGTATCAGTGTAAGCGTATACAGGAATACTCGTTCACAATAATCACCACCAAAGTATTAAGATGATTGGTGTAATTAGTGTGTGGGTCTATATATACATATATATATATATATATATATATATATATATATATATATATATATATATATATATTGTTATGTATGATGTTTATATAATATTATAAATATTTTGGGAAATTATAAATGTTTCTTCACTTTAATATTTGCTTAAATCTTAATGTTTATCAGGAAAAACATGTTTAACTAGTGTCCTTGAATTAGGTTGTTTTGATCAATATGTTTTCTCAATTTGAAGGTCAAGGTTGAATTTTGTTTACAGTTAGAATTCCATTAAGATGACTCATGTTCTAGAACATTCTGTCATGTGACCAATCTTTATATATGCCATGTTTGGTGGACATTTTTTCAGTTTTGACATTACCATCAGTCTTGTAAAGAGCTATTACAGTTGTGAAAATTCATTCCAAATTATAAGAGAGGAATTATTTTAAATATTCATTGGATTATAACAGTGCTCATAAACTTTTGGATTTGGGATTTTTAATTAATGATTTTGGAATTTAACTGAACTTATTCAGAGATTTTGGAATACTTCATTTTGACATCAGCACATCAAGATTTCTAGTACATCAGGACTTTGGAGACCATTAGCACATCATAACATTCAAGGACACAGCCGTGAATTCGGAACATTCTATATTTAGGACTTGTGATTAGAACAATCATTCTTATTGGATTATTAGGATTTCAAAACACATTACTGTAAGTGACTTTTTGATTTTTCATTTTAATTATCTAGTAATAAATTGCTTGTTGATTTTTACTTGATTTGTTGGTTTCACTTTCTTTCTGTTACATTTTTCTTAGACCATAGAGTCGTAACAGAAATTGGGGGCTCGTCTTCTGGGATCTGAATTTCATTAAAGCATATTAGAGATATTAAATTTATCTTTGAAATTCATATTGATTTTGTCTCGGAGAATATTTTTGTCTTTGACAAAGATTTTTAAATAGAGAAATTTTTTTGTGTGTGAAACCAACAAGCATTTACAATGGCATCTAATGTTCAGAATTTCATTTCAAAACCTACCCAGGAGGGGTTAGAGTGCATGAGAAAGGATGAGTTGCTCGAGCTTGCCAGAAAATACAGTCTATCTGAGGCCAAAGTATCATTGACAAAACAGGAGATAAAGATTATTTTGATTCAGTATTTAGTAGGAAAGGGAATTTTTGATAGCAGTGCTTTAAGTTTGAAGAGAAAGCCTGTATCTGGTTCTGACAGGAAATTAAGGGAATTAGAGTTAAAGAACCAGATTGATTTAGAATTGGCAAAGCTTCAGATTCAGAGAGAGAGAGAGAAAGAAGAGAGGCAGATACAGATGGAGAGAGAGAAGGAAGAGAGGCAGATACAAATGCAGAAAGAAGAGAGGCAGATACAGATGGAGAGAGAGAAGGAAGAGAGGCAGATACAAATGCAGAAAGAAGAGAGGCAGATACAGATGGAGAGAGAAAAAGAAGAGAGGCAGATGGAGAGAGAGAAAGAAGAGAGGCAAATGCAGATGGAGAGAGAGAAAGAAGAGAGGCAAATGCAGATGGAAAGAGAGAAAGAAGAGAGGCAAATACAAATGCAGATGCAAAGAGAAGAAAGGGAAATACAATTTAAATTAAGAGAATTAGAACTGGCAAACAGAGCACACTCCACTCTTTTAAACACAAGTCCAGGTTTTGATGTTACTAGATATATTAGGTTAGTACCCCCTTTTCAGGAAAAAGAAGTAGATAAATACTTTCTTCATTTCGAGAAAATAGCTGAAAACTTGAAATGGCCCAGAGAGCATTGGACTTTGTTATTACAAAGTGTACTTATTGGCAAAGCTCGAGAAGTCTACACTTCACTGTCAGTACAACAAAGCACTGATTATGATGTGGTTAAGGAGTACATCTTGAAAGCTTATGAGTTGGTACCAGAGGCATATCGACAAAGGTTTAGGAATTGTAGAAAAGAAACTGGACAAACTCATGTCGAATTTGCAAGGGATAAAGAACAACTATTTGATAGGTGGTGCTCAGCCAAGAAAGTTGATCAAGCTTATGATAACCTCTGACAGCTCGTATTAATTGAAGAGTTCAAGAGGTGCATCCATAGTGATGTTAAAACCTATCTTGACGAGCAGAATGTGGAAACTTTGGAAAATGCTGCTCGTATGGCTGATGATTATTCCTTGACTCACAAAATTTCATTTGGCAATAAGTCGTCCTCTCAGCAGTTTTCTGGTAAAAAACCATTTCAATCTCATTCGAGTACTTCCAACTTTCACAACAACACAACTGTTAGGAATCAAACATCTGATAAGACTGATCAGAAATCCTTATCTCTTCATACGTGCACTTATTGTAAAACGAAAGGGCACGTTATTTCTGATTGCTTTAAGTTGAAAAATAAGCAACAGAGAAAAGACAGAGCTTTTCCAAATGCTCTTATTTCTATGAGGTCAAGGTCACGGTCTTGTATTGAAAGCAATACATTTGTTGGGTCAAACAAACCCCAGTCTGATTCTATTTTGGAGGCTTATGAACCATTCATGTCAGAAGGTTCTATATCACTTATTGGTGATTCTGCCAAATCTATCCCAATTAAAATATTAAGGGACACTGGAGCTTCTCAGAGTCTTTTATTATCAGGTACCTTGCCTTTGTCTGAAGAGTCTTCTTCAAGTGAAAGTGTTCTTGTTCAGGGAGTAGAGTGCGGCTTTGTAAATGTTCCTCTTCATTGTGTAAATTTGGCATCAGACTTAGTTTCTGGACCTGTGACTGTTGGGGCAGTGACTTCTTTACCCATAGAGGGTGTTCATTTATTACTAGGCAATGACCTAGCTGGAGATAAGGTTGTTGTTAATCTACTTGTAACTGACAAGCCTTGCTTGGATCAGAAAGTTGATCCTGTCGAAACTGAAATCCCTGATTTATACCCTGCTTGTGCAGTTACTAGAGCTATGGCAAAAAGAGCTCTTGAGAGTGATGTTGATCAGGATATTATTCCTTTAGCTGGCACATGTATTGGTCAGTTTTTTGATGAGGTCACTTTTTCCTCAGGTATTGATCAATAAAATGGTATTGATCACAGTGATCCTCTTTTGGCAACTCATTCTCTTTGTCCTACTCAGGGTGACAAACGACAATCCCTTGTCGTTGAACAGGAGCAAGATCCCGAGATATCTTGTTTGTTTCAGAGGGCTATTAGTGAAACTGAAGCCACACAAGTTCCAGTGTGTTACTTTGTGAAAAATGGGGTCCTTATGAGGAAATGGAGACCACCTGATGTACCCGCTGGTGACGAGTGGTCAGTGAGCTATCAAATTGTTGTTCCTAAGTCATATCGACAGGAAATTCTTAATTTAGCCCATGAAACTCCTTTAGCTGGTCATTTAGGAGTCCGTAAGACTTATCACAAGATCTTGAATCATTTGTATTGGCCGAAACTCAAAAGTGATGTTTCTAAATACTGCAGATCTTGTCACACTTGTCAAATGGTAGGAAACCCCAATCAGAAGATACCTAAGGCTCATCTGCAACCTATTCCTGCATTTGATGAACCATTTAGTAGAATAATGGTAGACTGTGTTGGTCCTTTACCTAAAACCAAGTCAGGCAACCAATACTTGTTGACCGTCATGTGTGCATCTACAAGATTTCCAGAGGCAATTCCTCTGAGAAATATAAAAACTAAAACTATTGTGAAAGCTTTGGTGAAGTTTTTTACACTTGTTGGCCTTCCCAAGTCTGTCCAGTCAGATCAAGGGTCAAATTTTATGTCTGGAATTTTCCAACAAGTGATGCATGAATTAGGCATTAAACAGTTTAAATCTTCTGCCTATCACCCTGAAAGTCAAGGTGCTTTGGAAAGATTTCATCAAACTTTGAAGAATATGATTCGATCCTATTGTTTTGATACAGAAAAGGATTGGGATGAGGGTGTTCATTTGCTGTTGTTTGCTGTTAGGGAATCAGTTCAAGAGTCGTTGGGTTTTAGTCCCTTTGAACTAGTTTTTGGTCTTACTGTCCGTGGACCATTCAAATTATTGAAAGAGAAACTTCTTTCAAATGAAGATTCAAAGATTAATCTTCTTGATTATGTCCCTGATTTCAAATACAAGTTGTCAAAGGCCTGTGAAGTAGCAAGAACTAATCTTCACACTACCCAGTCAAAAATGAAATTAAGGTATGACAGAAATTCACAGGAAAGGAGTTTTAAACCTGGTGACAAAGTTCTGGCTCTCTTTCCCATACCTCAGAATCCTCTTCAGGCTAAATTTTATGGTCCTTATACCGTTGAAAAGAAGGTAAATGACTTAAATTATATCATTAACACTCCTGGGAGACGGAAACAGAAACAACTTTGTCATATAAATATGTTAAAGGAATATTTTGACAGAGATAGCCCAGCTAATTATTCAGTTAATTTAGTTGTACCTGTCCCACACAGTGAAGATATCAACGATGGAATACGATCAGACTATAGTGACTATGGTATAACCAATCTTCGGAATTCAGAAATATTGAACAACCTAGACCAGAAACTTTCACATCTACAACAACAGGAAAGAAATGAACTAAAACAGCTATTACATGACTATGAGCACTTGTTTCCTGATGTTCCAACACGAACAAGTAAAATTTATCATGACGTTGACATTGTAGATTCTGTGCCTGTGAAACAGCATCCTTATAGGATGAATCCTCTCAAACAGAACTATCTGAAGAAAGAAATTCAGTATCTACTGGAGAATGATTTCATAGAACCAAGTAAAAGTAACTGGAGTTCACCATGTATTCTTGTTCCCAAGCCAGATAATACATTCCGTATGTGTACTGACTATAGAAAAGTCAACAGTGTCACCAAAACTGATTCATTTCCAATCCCAAGAATGGACGATTGCATTGATAAAATTGGAAATGCGGAATATGTTACCAAGTTTGACCTTTTAAAAGGATTCTGGCAAATTCCACTGACGGAAAGGCAAAAGAAATTTCAGCATTTGTAACTCCAGATGGACTTTATCAATATAAAGTCATGCCGTTTGGAATGAAAAATTCGCCTGCAACGTTTCAACGTCTGATGAACATGATAACATTTGGTCTTGATAATTGTGACACTTATATCGATGACGTCATTATCTACAACAACACCTGGGAAGATCATTTGGAAACCATTCGAAAATTCTTCGATCGACTCAGCGATGCGAATCTGACAATTAATTTGAGCAAAAGTGAGTTTTGCCATGCTTGTGTCACATGTTTAGGACATATTGTGGGACAAGGTCAAGTTAAACCTATAGAAGCTAAGGTCAAAGCTATCTCTGAATTTCAAGTTCCAATTTGTAAAAAGCAACTGATGCGATTTCTAGATATGGCTGGATATTATCGGAAATTTTGTTCCAATTTTTCCAAAATTGCTGAACCTTTGACAAGTTTATTGAGTAAGAAAACCAAATTTCATTGGTCTGACAAGTGTCAGGAATCTTTTGACAAGTTAAAGGCCATGCTTAAGAATGCACCAGTTCTTTCTGCACCAAATTTTAGCCAATCATTTAATTTATCTGTTGATGCAAGTGATGTAGGGGTTGGTGGAGTATTGATTCAGGAAGACAAAAGTGGTGTGGATCACCCTGTGTGTTATTTTTCTAAAAAACTAAACAAGCACCAGAAAAATTATTCCACAATTGAGAAGGAATGTTTGGCTTTGATATTGGCTTTACAGCATTTTGAAGTGTATGTTACCTCAGCTCTTTCTCCAGTTATTGTGTACAGTGATCACAATCCCCTTACTTTCATCAACAAAATGAAAGATAAAAATCGGAGATTGTTGAGATGGAGTTTGATATTGCAAGAATATAACATTGACATCAAACACATCAGGGGAAAAGACAATGTGATTGCAGATGCACTCTCACGTGCCTAGAAATGTAATATTGCTTGATGTAATTAAGTCCAGTATCATAAAACATGTTCTTATGTAATTTTGGTTATTATAGTATTAGATGTATATTCAAAAGAAAGCTTTATTATATAAATCTTTCTTTTTCTTTATGAGGGGAGGTGTTATGTATGATGTTTATATAATATTATAAATATTTTGGGAAATTATAAATGTTTCTTCACTTTAATATTTGCTTAAATCTTAATGTTTATCAGGAAAAACATGTTTAACTAGTGTCCTTGAATTAGGTTGTTTTGATCAATATGTTTTCTCAATTTGAAGGTCAAGGTTGAATTTTGTTTACAGTTAGAATTCCATTAAGATGACTCATGTTCTAGAACATTCTGTCATGTGACCAATCTTTATATATGCCATGTTTGGTGGACATTTTTTCAGTTTTGACATTACCATCAGTCTTGTAAAGAGCTATTACAGTTGTGAAAATTCATTCCAAATTATAAGAGAGGAATTATTTTAAATATTCATTGGATTATAACAGTGCTCATAAACTTTTGGATTTGGGATTTTTAATTAATGATTTTGGAATATAACTGAACTTATTCAGAGATTTTGGAATACTTTATTTTGACATCAGCACATCAAGATTTCTAGTACATCAGGACTTTGGAGACCATTAGCACATCATAACATTCAAGGACACAGCCGTGAATTCGGAACATTCTATATTTAGGACTTGTGATTAGAACAATCATTCTTATTGGATTATTAGGATTTCAAAACACATTACTGTAAGTGACTTTTTTGATTTTTCATTTTAATTATCTAGTAATAAATTGCTTGTTGATTTTTACTTGATTTGTTGGTTTCACTTTCTTTCTGTTACATTTTTCTTAGACCATAGAGTCGTAACAATATATATATATATTATAGAATAAGGAAACATACATTTTTTCACAAATTTATTTGACATAGACTCGGGTTTAAGATTGCCTTGAACATTTACTTGCTCAAGTGTAACCTTTTACTTTTCTCGCAGTTGCATCTTAGAATGTGAATTCTCTCAAATATGCAAATATCTCAAAATATAGCAAAATATTTCATGCAAATTTATATGTACAATGTCACAGACAGGAAGTTGATTTACAATATGTATCAGATCCCTTCTTTTCTGACAGGTAATCTACATTAGAAAATATATGTTTACTTGCCAATGTGAAAATTCAGGCAAAAGATATTGGGACATTCAAAAGCCTGAATAGAGAGTACATAAAATATTGTATGAATATATTAACCGTTTGTACAATAACAATTTATTGTCAAACTTTTCCCATTTACAGTTTCTATAAACACTATATTTTTCTACATTAGAATTTAAGAGCAAATCTCTTTTTGAACTGAGACAAAATTGGAATGTCTCTATTAAATCTACATTTGATAAATATACTGTTTTGCATACTGAATTATTCAATTAAACATCCTCAGACTGAGTTTTGTCTTTATTCCAAAGATAACATTTATTTTTATGAATTCCAAAATTATTTCTTACTTTTTGTCCATTGTCAAATATCATTTAAAAACCTTAGTTATGTGACAGTCCCAAAAAATGTGAGATATTGTCTCTGCATGTCAGATGCAAAATGAACAGAGTTCGTTTGAAATAATTCTATTTTGTTTGAAAAAGACATTCTTATCCAAGATTGTATGTAATAGTTCAAGCTGCAACCATTTAAGCTTAGCACAGGTTGCTACCAATCGTTATCTTCTAACTTGCCAAACTAAGTTTGTATTTCATTGTTTCCAATCAAGTTTTGATATATACCTCAAGGTTCTTTTTATTTCTTTTAATGGTACAAGCAACAATTTTTATAAAAGGTTGTTGTAGACTAGAATTCTAATTAATCCTAAATTTATTTTCGTATGCTTTCAAAATCTATTAAATGAAGTTAATAGAAAATATATTTTAAAAACAATAAAAACTTATTCAGGAACCATTCTCATCAACACAATCATTCACAAATCTAATGCCTTTCTGAAACTATGTTTTGTAATACACACTTTTTCCATCTATTATAATTAAAGGAGTAAATGACATTTGTGTTTCTAAAAAATGTGATAATTTTGAATGAACTAGGTAGTTCTAAATATCTTTCAGAAACCTCTTTCCAAAAAAGGTTAAGGTCCTTTTTTTTTTTACTGAGTTAAGGAAATCTATTCCAAAGTAAAAGAAATTCCCAGTATTTGATATTGAAAATGTTAACAAGCTTTTCCATTTCGACTCATCAGACAATATTCATGTTAGTTTCAAAGTATTAATCATGATAATCCTTGACCGCAATATTTCTTTTGATTTTGTCTTCTGATCCATGTGATATAATCTTGTAAAAGAGTATATTTAGTTCATTAAGAACCTGTTATATGGATTTGGTAATGACAATAAAATATTCTTAATTGTAGAGATAGCTAAACTTGCTATCACTGTTATCTTTCTAAATGGAGTAATATACCTCTTGTTGCACTGTATTAGTAGGTTCTTAATTTCCCGAAAATTTTAATTGGATAATTAATAATTGTACTTTTTCCAAGTTAATTGAAAAATTTACGCCTTTGACAACAAATTCGATACAACCTCAATTAAGTTTATATTCTAGACAGTATTTCTTATTGCTACCTGTTCTACTTCCTATCCAAACTACGCTTGTTTTTTAATAGTTATAACAAGACCAAAAAATATGGAATATTGATATAAAAGATGTAAAGCAGGCATTAAAGATTTAAATTCACATGCGTTTTTATTTTTTTATGTGAGCTTTTTTCCCCTTCATGTTCAGACGCTATCTCATGATACGCTGGTTCGGTTACATTTTCCTACAATTACACGTCTTTGAATATTGTGTAATTTTTGCCAGATATTTTTTTTTTAATTCTCCCTATCCCGAGATAGTTATTTGGATGCATTGTACATTTGTCAATGTCAGGCTTTTACTTTACCGTGAATATATTTTTATCTTTGACTTTTTTTTGCGGATTCTTATTACATGACGTCATCAGAAGTCATATTGGTAGGCTGCTGACAAATTTTACTATTGACAATAAAGGGTGGTAGTTTAAAAAAACTCTTTGATTATAAAGACAGTATTAGAGAACACCAATAGAAAGAGCAGCAACAGGTTTTATGTTGTGTCTATACCCTAATAATACTATATTTGTAATTTGTGTGCTGATTCTGCCTAAATATGTTTTGTTCAAAGTTAAAGATTTTGATTACCTTATAAAGAATCAGCTACTAGCCTGTCCACTATAGGTAAATTTCACTATAATGATCTACTCGGATGAGTCAACAAACACGTGCAGTAATGTAGTTTACTTGAAACTAATTCACATCTATTTTTATTAGAAGGGAGCCGCGGTAGTTCAGTTGGTAGAGCGCCGAACTTGTAATCCAAGGATCATGGGTTCGATACCCGCCCAAGCCAGCCTGAGTCGGCTGCCTTGGTGTGTCTTGGTACAGCACATATTTCCCATTTCCTCAGCATCATATAGCTATCAATGCGTTTAAAAAAACAAGCAAACAACCATCTTATTAGCTCTCAGCATTCTCACTTATTCTCCCTTACTCTGTCAACTCACACAAGTATTTTCAGCCACAATATTATGATAGTTCATGGTTTATACGGCCCCAGAAAGTAGTTTTTCAATGACTTTGAAGGGAGTTCTCAAGTACCTCCTTTCCAAGGAAGTTTACTTACGGAAATTAAACTTTCTCGATATATTACTTTCTTTATCACATAAACTAGTTAGCACGCCACCACAACAAAATGATGCTACTGTATCTGTTAACTACTCGTGTAATTTGTCATTTGAGTCACGCAATTTTATCTCATTTTATTTATTTATTTATTTACTTATTCATTTTTATAAGTACGTAAACAGCAAAAATTCTGAACGTAAAAAGTGAAATATTTATCCAGTTTTAGAGTTTTTTATTCCCTCAGATAAATTCGATGAGTTTTTGGTACAATTCAAGGAGTGTTTTAACAAATTCAAGGACTTTTCAATAACAAAATCTTTTTCTTTTTAATTCAAGAAGTTTTGAAGGCTATTCAAAACATAAAATCACCTTTGCTTCAGTATATATATATATATATATATATATATATATATATATATATATATATATATATATATATATATTGACACAAACATTGATAACGGCGCAAATACAAAATAGAAAACAGTTTCCTAACGTTCGAGCTAAACAAGCTCTTCGTCAGGAGAAGGAACTGTTTACAGCCACAAAACAAACACTAAACACAAACGGCAAGAGAAATTCTTGACTCCTACATGTTTGAATGACGGGGAAATACACAAACAAAGGATAAAAAAATAGAAGAAAGAAAGAAGACAAAATTAATAAACGGTCTTAAAACGGGTAAACTACGTATCTATGTTATGCTGCCATCAGCCCAACAAAGTTGTACAAGAAAAATCAAAAATCACACAGAGAACCAAAGTGTTTGACCTAATTCCAGGCTGGGAACAGGGACGGAAATCAACGCCATCTACAAAATCTACACTAGAAATTATATCCTGGTAAAGTTATGCGTGGAGGTACAAAGGAAGTATGTAAAGAGGATGGTGTAGCGGGATAATGGACAAAAGCTAAAATACTACTACTACTGCTACTACTACTGATAATAATAGTAATAATAATAATAAATGTAAAGAGTTACGGAATATTTGGGTAAATATTATCGCAAAAATTGCGTACGTCTGATAAACTGATCCCTGGCTGTAGTTTTAACAAGATTATATTAGGAAGGTTAGACTTTTAGATTTAGGCCGAACTCCCCAGGTTAGATTCAATCGGTAGCATCGCGAGGGACTCGACTGAATGCCCAGTCGAGTTGTAGCGGTTAGCGAGTTTCGCGTTGATTTTGTTACAAATGTAGCTCTTGTGGGTTATTCATTCGTTTTCTGAAATGAATGGTTTCGCCAACATATTGAGTGGGACAGATCTTGCATGTTAGAAGATAGATTACATTTTTGGTTCGACATCCTGACTTCCGATTGAAAGCGAAGCTAACTCCTTTTGTCGAACTTCTGAACGATTTGGTCTCGGGCATATGTTTGCAAATTAGGCAACGCATGTCTTTGCAACAATATGTGCCTGAATCCGTGGTCTTGTTTATAAATATAGCATTTTTGTGACTGTGAGAAATTTCAAATGCAATTCTTTCATCTTGCAAGGCTAAGAAAGAAAGTTTCTTCATTGCACCTTAGATAACAAGAAACGACAGTAGCTGATAATAAATTACAGTATGCCCGTATGTACACCATGTACAATGTTTGGCCAGCATAGACCAAGATCTGGTGTCGCAACATGCGCTGTCATCGGTGTAGACTCTGATTGTCTAGCGCATAATGCGCTCTTTGACCTTGGTCAAAACTGTTTGCGGTTTGGTACGCAAGAGTATATATGTTAATTTCGTTTGAAATGTGTATTCAGGTGTGTTTGTTAGGCTGTACAGTCTATGTAGAAATCGTGCAAAAAAGTCAGTGTCTGACGCAGTTATAATATAGAAGAGACTAATTTAATATGCAGTTTTTGCTTTGTAGAGTTCATAGTTTGAAATCCGTTTTTTTTAGTTTTGGTTTTAGTTTTGCTACGAGGATACACGTTTTGCCAACACATGGCCATGCTGGTGTTACTTTTCGCGTTTAGAATTCACTGAAAATACTGTCTTTCCTGGCCAATTTGTATCTTTTCTGCATAAGCGAAATATTGTCATATATATATATATATATATATATATATATATATATATATATATATATATATATATATATATATATATATATATATATGTTACTACATTTGTATGGGGAAAATATGGACGAGATTTTCTGAGCTATACTGCACGACGTTAGGAGTTCAGTTTAGCTCAGAAAAAACGAGTGCATAATTTCCTATACAAAAGTAGTAACCTTTTTATTATATACTCGTTTTGCTTTTCTACCTGAGGCTGACTAATAAAAAGAACACACTACAAGAAACAAAGTAATTGAATTTCTGCTAGATTCGATAGTAAATACACCACGTCAGCTAAACAAATACACAGTAACAGTATTCATGCTCACATGGCACCGCCCAGCGACCTTTGAACTTGGCAGCGTACCGCGCGCTCAATCATTCGTTTAAAAAAGAAATCTCATTTTGGTCCACTTCAAATTGAAATTTAGAGTCATATTGTGAATGACTGCGCCTTGGAACAACTTTCCCAGTTGGTCTGGAATGGAGGGATGTTGTTTTTATGTCGATCAAACTAAATTCTGCTTATCTAGTTGTGCTGGACTGGAGTTTTTAGCTGGGTCAATTCCGTACGATGTACATGGGGCTGGAGGGACTTGCCTTGACAGCAAACTGCATGTGTTCTGTTCTGCCATTGATAGTTTGGAATCATAAGGTGGAAAAAATATAACATTATTTTAATTAAAATTCTCAAGAAGATGCAGGATTAAATATTTTGTTAGGGAATATCAAATTCATTTCGTTCTGGAGTGCAGTAAATTCTTCTTTCAAATGTGATTTCTGTTGGAAATGTAGTCTATAGACTGCAGCACAATTTCGCGCTGTGGATCAATTTCTGAAACCCATGTAATTTTAATAAGCAGAAATAACTAAGAAATTCAAGATGTAGAAAGGTAAGTACATTTATTGCACTTGTTATTACCAGCTATAAATGACGTATTTTTGTGCCCTGTCGCTCGCATGATCTTGGTTGGAGGAACCCCACCTACATGACCTGTATGACTTGTACTATAAATTCAAACATTTTCTCAAAAAAGTAAAACAGGTAAAATTGCAAAGCAGCTGTGGTGTAAGAGCCCATTTCGCCAGCGGAAAATAAGGCTTCTTCGTCTTTTTGGCTCTGAGGCTTTTGTTTTTCTACCAAAACCAGCCTTCTTCAGTTGCATTTTGTTATTTCGAATTTAGTGCTTGGACTAACTTGTAAAATGGGCGGTATCTGAGAGAGATGGGATAGCCGTTGGCCTTAAGATGCCTATCTGTGTTATTTGTTTAATAGACTCTGTGTTATTTGTTTAATAGACTCTGTGTTATTTGTTTAATAGACTCTGTGTTATTTGTTTAATAGACTCTAGAGAACACGGCTAATAGTCTGAGCTATTTGATTTACAAATCGTTATCAACATTTCTGCTATGATCAGAATGATATTTTAAATACTGCATGCCTCGCGTTTGTTGTCATAAAGCCATCGCTGGGCATTTTGGATATCACGTTCAGTCGCTTGCTTGGTTGAAAGTTTCTTTTGGGACTCAGTGAACTCATCCATATCGTCAACTTTATCATCTCTACTTTCAAATGGCTCAAACAGCTTGCTTAGTTCATCCACAGATAAATCTAATAAATCAAAAGTTCCAGCGTCAGCCACATGAGCGTACATTGTTTGTTTTGTTTACAATAAAAAGTTTTTCCTAACACAAGATACTATTTGTAGACATACGTGTCGTGTAGTAAAAAGCAGTGCAGTATGGAGAAATACACACGATTCTGACAATGAAAAGTTAATGTAGAGAAAAAATGAGTATATATATATATAACGTATTTATTTTATACTTTCACTTATAACTAACATCATTTAGAAGATCTTGTAACATTGATTTAAGGAAGATATTGCACATATATAAATAAATTTGCTCCTTTTATTCTTTACTTAGCTTCATTCCTATTTTCAATCCTAACACACGAGAATATATCGGGAGAGTTGAATCACATCAGGATGTAAAACGTTATTTGACATCGTAATGTAATGACTCTAGTCCTTATAGACGACGTATACTGCATGACGACGACTTATAAGTGAAAATATTGTTCAGTTACCTCCTATGTTATGTATTTGGAATAAAATCAGAGAATATAATTATTGTTCTTATTACCATATATACTCTCGTATAAATCGACAACAAAGGCAAACTGCAAAGACCCAGATCTGCCTGCGCATACTGCGCCGGCAGATCTGGGTCTATGCAGTTTGTAAGGACTAATCAGTAGAACAAACACAGAGACCCTGATCTGCCGGCGCATTATGCGACGGTAGATCAGGGTCTATGTTGTTTGCATTTTGACCCGGATTATATGCGAGTTTCGACGGTTTATACTCTCATTTTGTCTTATAGATTTAACATAGGAAGTAATTGACCAATATTTTCCCGCATTCGTTGTTGTCAAGCGGTATACGTCGTCAATAAGGACGAACGTCATGACGTTGTGGCCGCATCTAACTTGTTAGATTCTGGCGTCATCCAGCTTGCCTGACATATTCATGCTCGTCATGAATTAAATTATGAGTAAAATTTATTAAAATATAAAAAGGAGCATATTTATTGGAATATTAGCATTTTCTTTTTTCTTGCAAAGATCTAATAACTGATATTAATTATTCATTAGGGTATATAATAACCAGGTTATTGTGTGTATGTGTACTGCCTGATATCTCAAATGTACTCGTTGTTTTGGCGTAGCCGAGTCGCAAACCCGTCCACCCGAGATATCAGACATTACACATACGATAACCATTAATTGTTACTGTAATGAAAGTGTTTAAGACAAGTACATATAAAGAAACGTGCTATTATGACTTATAAATACAAGTAAAAACAAATATTCCAAGTCACATTATAATATCGTTTGCTTATAGTATGTTCAGGACTTTGATTTTTTATTTTATTTCGTTTTCTCGCAAATAACTGCTTTCAGAATTTGCAACAAAATCAAATAAATTCCAGTTTTATCTGCTAAACAGACTTTAGAATAGTTTGAATTGCAGAATGAGAACCTTGAGAAATGTTAAGAATGCACATACCTTGTATTCATAACTTAAAATGCCTCTGAACAGAATATGTTCTGCGGATATATTACATCCCCCCCCCCCCTCCATCAAAATTTGAATTTACTTAAGTGGTTGCTATTTCACTTAGTAATGACTCACTTCCATCTTTATAATATCAAGATTGAAGTAACATGTATTTGCACTGATTTAACAAATACCCTTAGTTGTTCTCCGTAAACGGTTAGATTAGGAGCGGAATCGGCCCCTGTTGGTAATGGTAACCAATGAGGATTATATCCAACATGGATGCCAACTTCTACTTCATAAAAACCATCAAAAGTATTTTCCATGCCCATTGCTGGCCTGACGGTTATAATTATTTCTTTTGCGATGTCATGGGAAGACTGGGTGATATATTCATTCTCTCATACACACGGGAACGAGTAAGACCTTGTTGATTTATCTTGTTACCTTTTTCACTTGTAACTAGAGTTTCTTGTTACCTTTTTCACTTGTAACTAGAGTTTCTTGATACCTTTTTCACTTGTAACTAGAGTTTCTTTTTACCTTTTTCACTTGTAACTAGAGTTTCTTGTTACCTTTTTCACTTGTAACTAGAGTTTCTTGTTACCTTTTTCACTTGTAACTAGAGTTTCTTGCTACCTTTTTCACTTGTAACTAGAGTTTCTTGTTACCTTTTTCACTTGTAACTAGAGTTTCTTGTTACCTTTTTTCACTTGTAACGAGAATTTATTCAGATAATGTCTGAATATGAAGAAACAGAGAATATTGGAGTTTAGGTCGATAAGCTCTGTGTTTGTTTATTTATTTGTTTGTTTGTTTGCTTGCTGTTTTGCATTTTTCAGCAACAACTTTGTGCATTTTGACCTGAAGAACCCCGGCACAACAATTTAAAATGAGGAAATATATATCAGTCTGACACAAAGCAGTACAGAGAAGATTGTAGAAGTAATAGTCATAGGCTTTAACGGCACGTCAGCACAATACTGACTATATGGTGCCAATTATAATTAAAGTTCTAAACCTGTATATATATATATATATAAAGAATTACAAAAAGATTACTCTAGGAAGGTAATGACTTCAAAAAAGAAAAAAAAAAAACATAAACATGAAGTACTAAACGATAAATGTTAAAAGGTAAGGATGGTAAAGTTCGGTAAAAGATATATAAAGTAAGAGATTAAAGGTAAACATGAAGATTGTGTTTGATGCACCTGCATCGCTGCCTCCATTTATTACTGCATTAATAATGAACTAATTCAGAGCAGCTACGGATGCTTCAAGAAAGATTAACCCGTCTGGCATTCCGATGCCATCTTTTGTACTCCAACCCCGATCTCTCGGGAATGGCAAGTGTGGTTAAAGCAAAAAGTGTTGTCCACAAATGTATTAAATCGGAATGCTGGTACAAACAAGCTCGCGCTGGTGCACGTCAGCTGTCCATTGTTTTAAACAGTTCTTGTCTATATGCAGGTGCACGTCAGCTGTCCATTCTTTTAAACAGTTCTTTTCTATATGCAGATTCACTTGTCTCTTCATAAACAAGTACCACAAATATCTCCAAGACGGAATTTTTGTTGTTGGTGATCTGTTCTGATGACAAGGAGAAATAGACAAACGTTTTGTTATTTCCTTGCAACAATTCGAGACAAAAGACACTGCCTTTTTTACAATGACCAGGGAAGGCTGATCGTGTCAAAACCGGTTAATGCATGGAAAAAATATACCACTCTCACGTTTCTTGGTTAAATTCACCTGATAATTTCATGGAATGGAATGTATCTAAACTTTTTTCCCAAACGCAATCCAGAGCTCATCAGCAGATATATCTTCATTTTGAACTAGCGCAAAAGCGACCGCAGTATTATCCACAGTTTGATTATATTTCGGCGACTTCTTCTTACTGCATTACTGCATCAGCCAAATACATGAAGATACGCGAGTGTCAACGTCTTCGTAAAGGAAGGGAGACCCAGTGGCGTACAAAGGGTAAATGGCTCCCGGGGCGACGATGATGGCCCAAAGGTCCAGAATACGAGTCCCGAATTTTTATCAGGTCTTTTGGAGCCCCAAGACCTCTGGTGCTCGGGGCAACCGCCACGTCTGCCCCTCCACCCCCCCCCCCCTTAGTACGCTACAGGGGAGACCTTGGATTTGTTGTTGTATCTTGTCGTGGAAAACAATCCCTGTTCTCCTATCGTAACATACTTCTCATTCTCTGTTTCTATCTTCAATATAAAACTCCGTTAAATACATTAGTGTCATTATGGGACTTTTAGATTTTGGTTACTGATCGCGGTCAAAGCCTTTTACACCCCATGACTTTCCCCTCGAATCACATGCGAATGTATTATTTACACGCGAGTCCGCGGTGAGCCTCGCGAGATTGTAACCCGCGGGCCCTTCCAAGGGAATTTACCATGGAGGTGCCCCAATACACGCTTTGAGCTGGCAGATCGATCAAACATTTACTCGTTTTTCACTGCCTGTAAATCAGCTATCTGTTTTGGGTCACTAACGCCCCGGTTTAGTATCTGTGCTCGGAAACGTCGGTGGTTTTCCATTTCGACTAGCACCATTTCAAACTGGCCCATGCTAATTATTGTATCCTCGATAGCTATCGAGTACAGCTTAGCAATTGTGCCGAGACTACTTCGTGCCGCCTCGAGAAGTTCCTTATAAACACATATTTGTGAATGTAAACGTAGTGAAACTATTTTGCCAGAGCCTTCAGCCATATCGGTTACTATCGGTATGGCTCCTACAACAATTCCGATTGGAGTGCCTATAATAGTTGCGATAATCAAAATTCCCGCCACGCCCAAGCCATCATTGGTCGTGGTGTTGATTCCGCAAACTACAACACACGGTTTTGTATTTTGTGAGTTAAACTGGTTTTTTTTCTTCTTCGATTTCATCTCGCAGATGTTGTTCCGCTTCGATTATTTTTTTCGCGCCGGTAACTATCAGTTCTTCTATTAATAATACTTGCTGGACAGGCTGGCCTTGTTCAGCTGCAATACATGCATGTACTTCCAACCAAGCACTTTTTTCACTGGTACAACCGTCATGCAATCATAGAAAATATCTTCCGGGGAATATGTACGTCTCCGGTGATTTTGCGTTCCTGGGGTTTGGCACCACGTTCATTTAGAAACACACCGATTACGCATTTTGCTTTGTGCCTCTAACGATCTTTTTCGTCCAAGAACTGTTACGCGGACAAGTGCGTCCTTGTTGAATAACAGTCGAGATCTTTCTCTTCTTAGATGAGTCAATCTTGGTTTAACATAATCGATAGGGAATGTCACCGGGGTTGATTCGGGGGTGATTTCACTTTATCGTTGTAGAAACAGTCTTTGGCTGATTTCATGCTTGACGGTGACGTCTCTTTTTGCCGGGCGTTTTCGTGCACTAATGATGTGACTCCAAGCTAGCCTCGACTTGGTACATTAGGGCATGTGGTTTCAACGGTCGATTTCTATCTTGCCCTCGCTTAGATTATATCTGAGCGTATATGTGGTCCTGGTAACACCACTTTGAAGCAGATATGCGTCGACAAGTGGAACAAAATTACTATCGATGTTAGCATCCGCTGTTATCTGATCCAACACCCCGTCGGGGTAAATTCCACAACATCGTCATCGCGTTCAGAATCCATTGCATATATGTAATAACAAATCTTAAACACAAGCACCAAAGACGGTTAAGAACCCGCCTAAAGAAATGTTGAATCCTTCGAACTGAATTTTATCTCCGGCCACTAATGATGTTGATACCGTATATGTGCAAAATTCGTAACGAATACCGGTTTTGTTGATACCTGATATGTATAGCAAACCATGATGCCGCCGATCTTTTATCAACATCACCATTAGACCCCACCCACCTTTATTTCCGGTTATGATAAACAAGTATGATCCGGACTCGCGCACTTTTAAGTTGTGACGTTTAGGTCTATTAAAACCATTTTCAATAGAGTGGTAAACAAGTCGACCATTTGCTAAGGTTAATTCGTCATTTTTTTTCTTCTGCTTCTTTGGTTAATATTCCTAGAATTTGGCTCCATGAAGTTACTAAACGTGGTATTGATGGTAGTGAGGGCACCTCTGCGACCTTTACATCCACGTGTTGTTTCATACCGGCATTGGCAACATGGACGTAGTCTTTGATAAAAGCAGAGGGCTCCTGATAACCTTTTAACCACAGGGAAACCTCTGATGCTCCTACCCGGTCAAATATCATTGCACTACGCTCTTGGTTATTCTCTTGATTTGTATTTTGAAACGCCACGAACACATGTTTGGTCCGTTCAGCCATACTGGGTACTTATTTGCCATATAAATTGTCCATTAATATCGCTTGATGTTGAGTCTGTGGTGAGCGCGAGAAATGAAAGTGTAGACTTGTCTCCACAGTGCATAAACGACAACAAACGTAATTCTGCTGTCAGCGAAGGGGTAGGCATCCACAATGTTAATGTTGACAACTCAACTTTGGCATTAGTAACACCACCAGCACGCCAAATTGCATCTTTGTCGGTGCCCTTACGAGTTAATGTGATTGTGTGTTTGCCTCCAAAAATAACATTGCAAAACCCGAATATGCGACTGAGAGGAATCGCAAACGAAAACGTCAAATAGGCTTCACTAAGTTGTTCTGGTTGGTGTCAATGAGTACGGCTTCTTCATCTACATCACTAGCTGCGTTTGTGTGTGTTTTAGGTCGCCTGCGTGTACATATTTTATCCTCTGCATTATTGGATGTATTATTGTAAAACATCATTGACGGGCCGGTGGATTTCGCATGATCGTCGCTGTATCTTGCAAGTACGATAATCGTCGTGGCAATGTCAACATTGTCGAGAATTGCTTTGATTTCCTTTCCGTCGATGGAATAATGTGCACTGTTGAACAACGCCATGATGCCGTTCTTGACAAATCCAATCTTGGTACCGGCGTCGTGATCGTTGTCGGCGCGTAATACTTTCCCCTCAATTTCCAAGAAAGCCGCACACGAAAGAAAAACCTAGAACTGTCCTGCACTTGCAATTCTATATTTAATGTCGTGAGGTCCCTAACCGGGTACGAATAATACTAAAAATCTCTTTTGTTTTGATCTACTATCACAGGCCCGTCAATGTCGAACGCGGATCGAATGTATCTTTGAATTTTGCTATTGTTTATAAATTATCGGTTTCATATAATACCTTTTTGTTGGCTTCGCCGCTCGCGTTCACAGCTGTAATCCGCTTCCCATTGATAGATTTGCAATGGCGGAATCAGTTATACGTTGGTGAGCGGTTTCATTGATAATTTTACTAACCGGAGTTGGCAGCGCTGCTATCGATGTAAGTGCAAGCGCAACTGGAACATTTGGTTCGACCTTTGATGGTGCCCGAGTCACTAATTCTCGTAGTCGAATTAGAATAGATTGAACCGCTTACAATCCCAGATTTTTCAACGGATCCGCAGCATCGTTTTTTTTTTTTTTGTGCTATCAACGATCCACATTGCAACTTGTTTAGCGATTGTGGATCGTTATTGTGGAACGATTCACTCGTACACTTGCAGAACGATTATTCTGACATCAGTACGCTCAGGAATTGAAAGATCTCGCGAGTGGGTGACACGGCTTCGCTCAGTCATAGTAACGTTGAATAATGAAATCACACGCGATTGGGTTAAAACCTGCTGAGGCGATTCAGTAGAAGACTGTCACCGTTACACACAAAACAGTTTCACAACCACCCAGATCTTTCTTGAGCACAACCCGGGGAACTCCTTTTGCTTTCTTGATGTTCTTGCCAGTTCCAACCACAGTCGAGTAAAATTTTTAAGGCGCAGTCCCACGTATTCCTTGATGGGCTTGCCTACACATTCATCTTTGAATTTCCTTACGACTTTCTTGTTGGTGTTACTGTACAGCGAATTATCCTTCGGATAATCGCTGGTATCAATTTCGTTTACCAGCGATGCCTCGCACATATCCACATAGATGTCATTGGTGGTAATGTGCATCAACAATGAGTCAGTGTCTGTGTACATCATCTTGATGTTGTCGCCGTACGTGGCTTGATTTTATCATAGTAGAACTCGTACATAAGCAGCTTTGACAAGTCTAGTACTGACGCGCCAACGTAAATGGGTTTAGTCAACTTTAGCTTAGCTTTCTTGCTATGTACAGCAACGAGCCCACCATCAAAGATCTTCCCCGACTCAAATGCCGGACACGCAATCAGCTTGTTGAGTTTGTCTTGTACACTCTGGCGTTCACGGTCCACGCGGATTCGCTTACGCAGGTTCTCCATTGTTTTCCCAAATACTGCATTATTCATTAACTTGAAGAAATCCTTCTCAAACTCATTTGTGGCGACTGTGCGAAGATCCGTATTCATTTGTATATACGGCGCCATCCAAGCGCGCTGGCGAAATCCAAGCACCCGATGGATCCCATGTCACACTCATCCCCAACCGCAGATACAACTGCAGGTTTCGTCCGTCAACTACGTAGTTGAGCTTGCGACGCAGGTTCGGGACAAGCTTGACTCATTCTGTAAACTTGTGTCCGGAATCGTCCACGATCGCAGACTGATACGGGGACAACCACTCGCGGGGCACCAACAGCGCTTCCGGAGCCATCGGATAATTATTGTGGGTGTTGTGCCGCTCGTCTGGATACTGCAGGTCAACTTCAAAGAAGTATCCATAATAGCTGTTGCTATCTAATTCGTGTACGTACTTGTGTATGTCCTCGTGTGCGGGATCGATCCAGGTAAACTCGCATACAGGCATTAGTTGCATCATCGTCCAGCCATAAAGTTGTCAGAGTAAAGATACATCATGTAACTGTTTGTGGCAGCGTGGTCATATTCGTCCACGAGCGGATTGTTCGCGCCAGCGTAGCGATGACTCGCCATGGAAATCCCGCAGCGATTATAATGTTCGATTACAACGTTCGACGAATAAATGCTGGTCATTGTCCGTTAACAGATCTAACTCGACGCGGGTTTTTGACAGCAATGCGTCTCAGTCCATTCCTGGCGATGAAAAGTAGCGCACAGGATCGAGCTGGTACACGCGCATGGGTGTATCACGAGAGGCCCCAAAGACATCCGCGAGCAACAACACATCAGGTCGTGGTAGTCGCCAAGATTTTTACAACCAAACGCGGACCAGACATTGTTCGCGTGGGTGTAGTCGTTGGCGGAAATGCCTTTGCGAGACAGCGATGAATTAAAGGACTCGATGGGTGGCAAGTGAGTTTCGGCAAAATTGTCCCAGTAGTTCATATACTCGTATGGATAAATTCCTTTGCGGGTGAGCAAGGCGAACCTTTCCGGTTCATTAGCAGCTCCCCGTATCGACTAATGATTGTAAAACGATCGTTGTCATTCGCTGCAAGGTTGCTCACTAGTTTGTCCAGGCTTAAATTTAGAGTCTGCAATGAATCGATGAATTGCAGCTGCCCAACCCTAAACGTCATGTATTTTTCCATCGTGTTTGGAATTACGCTTATTGCTGCGTTTGATGCTGACGCGACCCCTTCCATTATGATATGATTATTATACTCGCGAAGGTTATGAAGCACTACGGGAATTCGTGTTTTACCTGGGTAAATCCGCAGCTGCAGGTTTCACGCAGCATGTGCAGCTCCCCGGTATGCGCAAGTGATGTGGCAGTGATCGCGAAATTTTCCATCAGTCCCAAAGAGACAATCACAGATCCAGCAATCAGTGGCCGCGGAAAATTCACGAATGTCATCATTGGTCATAATCATGTCTGCGGGCGAGGAGAGCTATTGCCGGATCCATTTCGCTGTAACTTCGAGCGATTTAATAAACACCTCAACCGAGTCCTGGCCACGGTACAACATTGGTGGCTCAGTCGCTCCATCACATCAGACAACAGTGTAGCAAAACCCGCATGGGACTGGTAAAGCTACTTGTATTGTATTCGACGGTACCTCGGGGTCGTCCATAGAATATTCAATCATTCAAAGTCCGCGTAGATAACATGTTACTTTCATTTTCGTTGCACTGCCGGGGATTTCAGAATCTTCTTGCCAGGCTCGCTAATTCCACCGCAGTAAAAGTCATGATCGTCAAGCAACTGTTGGATGCTAAATACATGCATGCAACGTTCATACGGAAATGTTCTCGTTTTGTATTTGTTATATCAGTACACCATTCGCGGAAAATCCTTTATCCACACGTAATGATACCGCGCCGCTGGACCATCCATGTTACTCAACAACAACAGATTCATTTTAGTCCGCTCGCGTGTATATGGGGATCGCCGAATCGGCTGCAGGCCTTTATTCCAAACAAACACATTAACAGCGATGTCAGGGTTGAGTCACTCAAGCTTACTAATATCAGTAACTTGTACAGGAAATTCATTGTTACCAAATTTAAGTGGGCCCAGGTATTGTTTGTATTTTCGAGGTTTATCTGTATTATCGATGGCGGGATGCAGCGCGGACGCGAGCGCCCATTTAAAATGTTCATTGTCAGCATTTGTCATGTTTACTACTGCTAGCCGCGGAATACACGCTGGTGTTTTAATATAACTCGATCCGGAGAAAGGCTTGTACGGGGAAATATGAAGATGAACTTCCAAGCATCTGGAAAACATCCATCCTGAACCTCCTCTGGAGTATGTTTCAAGCTTCTCGAGGATCTTTGCGTAATCTTTATCTATTTCATCATTAATAGTCTCCGTGTCTCTATAGTTGAAGATTACATAGGCACCACTATAAAAACACGGCTGTGCTGTTATAGATGGCGCAAAGCCGTCTTTGGTTAAATCACCAGGCATGGTAAATTCCACCTCGAGAACCATGTCCATCTCGAATCCAGACGAGAGCGCGGTCTCACCCATGTACTGAAACGTTGATACTATTCCCGGACGCATATTCGAGAGAAGTTTCACAGCGTTTATGCTTGGTTTGTATACGCTTGGAATGATTCCCCGGTAATCTTGATGATCACGAGACCGCTCGTGTACTTTGAATTCTGGAGCTCTGATTATTCGGGGACCATACACGACAGCCTCTTCGGCAATAGTACGTGCGATACGACAACGGTTTTGTTCATTAGCGACCGTACGTGCAATATCAGCTCGAGTGTCCCGTGGACGAATCTTAATATAATACTGTGCTGCCGTTTCGCGAAGCTGTCTCACAGTCTGACGCGGTTCGACCGTGAGACCTAATAACGCAAGTATATCAGCTTTTCTTGCGCCTCTCGGGAATTTGTTCCACTTTCTCGAGTGGATTGTTTGAGTTGATTCACAGCTGATGTCGCCGTTGCAACTTGGACAACCTGCCATGGTTCATCTACGAGTCTTAATAAGGTAAGTATGTCGGCTTTTCTCATACCACTTGGAATCCTTATTCCACGCTCTCGCGTGGATTGCTTATGTTCATTCACAGTCGGCATACCTAACTATAATGGAAAATTATTGTCTAATTGCTTATTTCGTCAAAAAAATATTTGTAGTATTTTTACTTTACCAGGATCAGAAACTGCAATCGCTTCAATCCTGGCTATTATTTAATTTACTTCCGTATCTTTTTCCTCAACGATGGTCACCAAAACTGATTACGCGACTTTACTCCAATATCACATTAAAGGCATGGTCGAGCACCGAAGCCAAAACGTAACGCAACCAAACGTGATTTACAATATTTATAATGACATGTTCTTCCGCAGAGTTCACGTTTTCCAAGGCATATGCCTTTGCATTGATTGCGTCCCAATGCCATTTAAATTCTTACATATATGTGGATTGTATTCTCTAAGAGAAATAGTCATCTATGTTCTCGACTGATGATGTGCGTAACTTCAGGCGTATTCTGTCCTCACCGATCATATAGGGTTGTAGAGTATACTCTAATATTTAATCGTACGGCCATTCACCGTAAAATAATTTTCACTCATGATGGTAATATCCAAACTCCGGGCAGTGACTAGTAAACAAACTTTTTCACCAGGCTGCATAAACCGAGGATTACACAGCTTTTCGTGCTCAAATATAACTTTCTTCAATCCAGCATTTTGCCAAATCACTGCACGCTGGCCAGTATAAAGTATTATATCAACTCGTAAATGACCGCCGCTTGTGCAATGACATATGATGATTTCAAACGTCTTGCACTGCTATTTATTGACTCCATAGTTTCTGTGTCTTTGCGTGTGAATTTCTTTTCGTAAAACTCCTGATATTGCATCCACCGGTTAGACTCTTTAGTTTGTAAATATTTCTCACACTTACGTGTAAATACTGTTGGTGTTTCCATGTATTATACTACTGAAGACATCTCTTTAATTACTTTATTCTTTATAATCTTCGCTGTCGTCATTGTCTTCACTAGTTCTTTCAGTGTCACCGCTGTCTTCCCTGTCTTTGTTGGGTAACTCGGTTAACGTCAGCGACTTAAACTTTTCTTGTAAAATATCATCTATGACTTTTCACGCTTTTTGTTGTATGCTTCGCCAAGAGTCCGTCGTTCTTTTTCCAAGACGATCCCTAATTTGATTAATTTATCAAGATGCTCTGGATACGTATTTGAAAAATCATACAACATATTTTAAGCCTCTTTGACAAATATGCATGACGCATTTAGGCGAAATAGAGATTTAATCTTTTCTGTGACGTTATAAAGATGCCATTGTTCGGACAATGTGATTCCCGGATTAGCTACGCTCATAAATCCTCTCTAATTACTATACGTGTCTATTGGTGAAGCTTTCGCCATTATGGATATATATATATATATATATATATATATATATATATATATATATATATATATATATACTGCAGTAATTCTCTAATATTACATATTCTCACGCAAAATAAAATATAGCCGTGAGCAATATAAAATATTCTCGCACAAAGGAAACAATCTCCGTAGAATATATTATATGTAGCAGGGTCGCGATCAATAATATTTGCAGCTAGCTATATTCTCACACCAAGGAAACAATCTCTGCAGAATATATTATATGCATTATAGCCGCGATCAATAATAACATTGCTGCCTGCTCACGGCAGTGTATTGGGGCGCCTCCATGATAACTTCTCTTGGAGGCGCCCGCGGGTTACTATCGCGCGGGCTTGCGCGTAAATATTATACACTCGCGTGTTATGCGAGGGGAAAGTTACGGGGTATAGGCGGCTTAGACCCATAGCAGTAACCGAGACCTAAAAGTCCCATAATGACACTACTAATACCTTAACATTTCCGTTTTATTATGATCCACACGAAGAAAATCTTGGCAGGTGCATGGAATTGCTGCATTTGATCACACTCGACAACGCATGCTGCGAGATATTCAGCCAAAGCTCTCAGTCTATTGGAAAGGTTCCATTCAAACATAAGTATGTATGCATGTATGTATTGTAACAAACCTAGGTTATGTGCTATTCGTATTTAAGTCTCTGATTATAGTTTTGTTATATTTGTGTGATTATTTGTCTGATTATGGGAGTCAGTGTTGGGAAGATATTTCTCAAATCCGAGTAATTAGCCAATTTCTAATATGCAGTATTTACGAGACTTTATGGTAGCATGGATTAGTTTCGTAAAATGGACCCTCCATAATGTCCTAACATAAGGAGTTCTCGGTATGTATAAGTGTTTAGTGATTTGAGATAGGAATAATTCTTTGCATTAGGTATTTGGGTCGTGTTTGGTGTTGCATGGCGTAAAGTACCAATCTTCTGATTAGAAAGGCTTACTGATGGGTCATACAAATGGGAAGCAAGAAAACCCATGCAAGTGTGAAATTAGAGTTCTGTGATGTGTGGTCATTAAGTGATTAGAGGAACATTATTTCTAGTATTTGCGCGTTTAAGAACCCTTGAATTGACAATCACTGTTGTCTTAATGTCCTTGGTAATAAGGAAAACATGGACCTTACGCCAGACTCACACGGGAGTCGTTTGATTCGCTCTGTAATGAGACCCCTAGCGTATGTATGTATGTATGTATGTATGTATGTATGTATGTATGTATGTATGTATGTATGTATGTATGTATGTATGTATGTATGTATGTATGTATGTATGTATGTATGTATGTATGTATGTATGTATGTGTGTGTGTGTATGTATGTATGTATGTATGTATGTATGTATGTATGTATGTATGTATGTATGTATCTACGTATGTATGTATGTATGTATGTATGTATGTATGTATGTATGTATGTATGTATGTATGTATGTATGTATGTATGTATGAATGTATGTATTTTTTGTATGTATGTATGTATGTATGTATGTATGTATGTATGTATGTATGTATGTATTGATTACACAGCACATCAAAATGATCCTGCTTATATAGTACCATATAAAAACAGATTGTAGTAATATCAAAGAATAAAAACTTCTTAAACTTTGAGATCTAAGAGTCCAACATGTTTTTAGCAAATTGCCTTGATGAGCAATGAATATCATCATTGCATATTTTTTTAACGTTCTTACAGTTCCAGATTTAAGCATCTGTACATTAGCTGTTCCAACAAGAGCAGACACGGGGCTATGTGTGGCCTTATAGGGTACTGTCTTGGATATTTCAAGAAGTGAGATTAGATCAGCTTTTGCTGAATCACATTGTTGATTCATGTGCTTGAAAATTGCATCAATGTTTACACTGCGCCATTGTCGGGCAATATAAAACCTCTAACTGTGTATGCAATTATTCTTCCAAGAGGTAATCTGCACTTGTCCCTTTAATTGCCTTTTGCTATTGGGACGACTCGAATTTTATTGTATTTATTTATTTATTTATTTATTTATTTATTTATTTATTTATTTATTTATTTATCTATCTATTGTTTGGTTGATGCAGAAATATAGATCTGCTGGAAGAAGTAAGTGCAAAACTTCGAAATAAGTCGTTACCTAATTTTTTTATCATAACACTCTAGACGACGGATTCTTCTGCAGCAATATTAATGCCACAGAAATAGTATCACATCTCTTATCCATTAAAGGAAACCCTATGTCCTTAAATACGGATATGTGATGTTTTATTTAGGCCAGGAAACCTCTCGGCAAGATAGATTGCTAATTATGGTGCTTTGTTTTGTCTTCTGCAATTGTAAGGATAACATACTATACAAATACTCTGAGAGTCAGTGCTATTTCTGACCCTGTCATCATCCATCAATGAAAAAGCTGATGGATTTTCAGTGACAGTGATATCAAGAACGCCTCCATCTCAAGGTGGGCATCAATAAGTGCTAAACGGTGAAGAAACTTCCTTTTCTTAAATTCAGATTCAATGTCTTTGCTCTTGTCAAATAAAAGACTCGTATTTCTGATGTGGACAGAGATCAATCTCGCATAGTGCATATAATCCAAAGGAAATTGTACATCGAGACAGAGCTCAAAATTCGAGTCTTCACTCGATCTGACAAATAACAGACACAAAAGTTCTTGTTCAAAATTGTCTGACAAAATCTGACACCATTTGTTGAGTCCTGGCTTTCATACTCACGTGGATGCAACCGCAAAATATTTATATTGAAGAATATTCAAAGCTGGCGCTGATATTTCTTGTGCGTGCGTGCCTGACTTTGCGACGTGGCTTTAATCAAAGATTCACCCTATCTGGCCCAGGTGTCACTAAACACCTTTAAATTGATTGCTCAAATTGATGTTTTTGAACATCTTTCTTATTGGTTTGGAAACAATTATTTCTTTTTTCACAGAATATTCTACAGAAACAAGGAATTAAAATAGTCATACAATTCTGAATGTTCTTTCAAAGAGTCGTGCCTTATCTCTGATGAAATTTTGAGGACTTCCATAAATGTGAAGATTTCCTCAACTCTTTTTTGTAACGAATAAAACGATATCCATGTGTTATATTTTTAAACTAAAAAGTTATTTTGCATCATTTCCAAATATATTGACTTTGTCATCTGCAAGATATTGTAAAATATACATTTGCTGAGAAATTTAGAGAATTTTAGCGAAACCAAGGTCAGATATAGCAATATTAACCTGCACAAGGACTTCTACCATGCAAATTTCTTGAACCTAATTTCCAAAAGCCTTAATTTTGCCGTTTCTATGTGCATGTCACCTACAACAAAACCCCGTTGTCTTCCACATGAGTAGCGGGCCAGTTACATTTTTTTTTGCATCGTAATCACAAAAGAGACCTAATAAACAGGGCATTGTCCATGATTTAATGCATATATATAGCCTACTGTACTGATTCCATATTATTTTTTATCATTGCGGTGGTGTATCTTTTTTCACTAGTGCCAAGAATGAGTCTTGCACAGATCGTTTTTCGACACGAAAAATAATGATCCATCTAATGAGTAACCCTTTTTCTTTCTAAAAAAATAAATGTCTATGTACCATCTGAGCAGTTTTAGCGAGATGCTACCGGCGTCATCGCTGTCAAATGGACCACTACTTACAAAAGCATCGATGATAACATCTTTCAACGCGAGGAAGATGTCTTTACCCTGTAAGTGTTCATTTAGATCTAGGACATTGGCCAACAACATTTCGTTCCATCTGGTAGCGTGCAAGTCTTTTTGAATGATGTGATTTTCATTCTTAGCGGTAAGCAGGTCGTGTTAGCATATATATTTTTTTGCAACAAATTAACTGGGGTAGAAACATTTGATTTTTTAAAAAAATGAGGCGGCACTTTTCTTTAGATCAGTATATATGAATTTTTAATTAGTCAGGATGTCAGACGTTGAGACACCTCGTTAGACAGCACATTAGACTGGGATAAATGAATTTTTAATTAGTCAGGATGTCAGACGTTGAGACACCTCGTTAGACAGTACATTAGACTGGGATATATGAATTTTTAATTAGTCAGGATATCAGACATTAAGACACTTCGTTAGCCAGCACATTAGACTGGGATAAATGAATTTTTAATTAGTCAGGATGTCAGACGTTAAGACACCTCGTTAGACAGCACATTAGACTGGGATAAATGGATTTTTAATTAGTCAGGATATCAGACATTAAGACACTTCGTTAGCCAGCACATTAGACTGGGATAAATGAATTTTTAATTAAACAGGATGTCAGACGCTGAGACACCTCGTTAGACAGCACATTAGACTGGCACAAATTAATTTTTAATTAGTCAGGATGTCAGACGTTGAGACACCTCATTAGACAGCACATTATTCTGGGATAAATGAATTTTAATTAGTCAGGATGTCAGACGTTAAGACACCTCGTTAGACAGCACATTAGACGGGATAAATGGTATCACCTTATCCCGTAATGAAGTCAGTAGGTGTGTTTCGACCTCGAACTAATTTGTAGCAATAGAGAAAAAAAATACATGCTGAATCGTTTCATTCTCTACGTTTTCTTCCAATTCCACGTGATTTATTACCAAGTTGTGGATGAGTCATCAGTTTATAATGATCGAAAATGAAAGGCACATTCTTTTATTAAAAACATTTCTTCAAATACTCCCAAATATTCGAAAGTTTCGGGTCATTAAAAAAACCGGTCCTATTCTATGGAGGGAAAATTGAAAAAAAAAGCAAATTTGATAAAGAGGATTTATGTTAAGAAGTCGTAGTCTAAGTTTGACTTTCACATAATTTGGTCCAGTGGCGGCGCAAAGGGGGACGGGCAATTGCCCCGGACGCCGGGCGAGGGGGGGGGGGGGAAACCGTCTGAGCTTTTTTTTTTTTTTCTTTTTTTTTTTTGCCAACACCCCCACCCCTTCCTACCCCCATTTAAGCCCCTTGTTTCAGGGCTTAGATTGGGGGGGATATGGTGTGGCGGTGGTTGGAGGTTTTCAACTGACATAAAAACTGTTCTCGGTGGCAAAGTAGGGGGCGCCACTAAAGAACATTGCACCCAGGCGCCTCAAACCCATGCGTTGCCACTGGTTTGGTCAAAATGTAACTGATTTGCAGTTTCTGTTTGACCTAGAATTTTCCACTGTATCACAAATTCCGTTTCCGATCAACAACATTTGAATCACTTCATGCATTGATACGTAATTAGCACAGGGCTTCATATTAGGAGGATGTATGTCAAAGTGAGCTTTCCAACTACTTCCATCAAATGTGATCGAGTAATATCCCCTATGTGACTATGCATCTTTAACCAAGGTTTCTTGAATTATACACAGCTGGCAGGGAATCCGTGTCCTCAGGGCACATTTCAAGTCTATATTTGTTTTTCCAAATCTGTGATTAACAAATGATTGGACGTTTCGTAATTCAACCAAATTATTTTATTATTATTTTTTTATTTTATTTTATTTTTCAACTGAACTGTAATTGTCATTATTACAATCCTCCCGAGTTGTTAAATCTCACGCATAAAATAAATATTCTAAATAAAATCAACATATTTAGTACATTATTTTGTTTCTTTGATGTCAGATTCCCATCGGCTAAAATTGGATGAAACACGTACAACTGTTGCTCGTGTATTCAACACTTTTGAATCGATTATAGTAATTCATATTCAAGGATAAATGTCGATTTCCATAAATCATTCTGTCTGAGAGAAAGGACCACGGGTCTAATTTTTCGATGTAGATTTTTGTCACAGTTTGTTTGAAATATGACCGACACATTGACTCGTTTTATATTTTTAAAGTTATGTTTACATCGAGTTTGCACTTCTTCGTATTTTAATGTTTTCATCGATTGAGGAGTAATAAAAAAGAACCACAGAAAAGATGAGAATAAATGCTACAGAACTGCGACACATGTGTCAAAAGTAAATTTATATCTTGTTTCTTTGTTTTGTTTTGTTATATCTATTTACCAACAACTTTTAGACAATTTTTAGCTTCCACCGACACATCCTTATCGTTGTCAGATCTGGAATGTCTGATCTGGGATCTCTCTCTCTCTCTCTCTCTCTCTCTCTCTCTCTCTCTCTCTCTCTCTCTCTCTCTATATATATATATATATATATATATATATATATATATATATATATATATATATAGGTATGTGTCACTACGCACTTAATTCAAGTCTGGTTATGATGATAAAATTACCCCAGTTTCAGTTAATTCAGTTTAGTTTTTTATTAACTCGTAGTCATGTGCAGAACATGTTTCACTGTCCAATCCAAGATAGTAAGTTAAGAAAATTTTATCGAAATGTTTTCTGTCCAATCCAAGATAGTCGGTTAAGAAAATTTATTAGAAATGTTTTTTCTGTTAATTTTTCATGTTCCAACATGTAATTGATGCTCTCTTGACAAAATGTAAAGATTCCAATAGTCAAGTTATAACGTTAATGGTGTCATTCCATTTTCATGAAATTTTCAGTACATATAATTTATTTTTACTTATATGGGTTTAATATTAATGAAAAAGCTTAAGGTTTAACATGAATATATCATGACACTGTTTTACAACCTCTAGAGTAGTAAAATACACTTAGTGAAATGATAATTTAATTCTGATTTTGCAGTCGCTATGACAAGTCAAATAATATTTCACTAAGAGTTAGAATCGCTGCGGTTAGTGAATTTTTGTCACAAGGCGTCACAACCGCCACATTCAATGAAAATGTAGTTTACTAATTGTTGCATTCGTTCCACTTACTGAACTAACGCCATCACAAAGTCTATCTTGGATTATTTAGAAGCTTCAGTTTCCACTGCCTGGGAAAGTGTTCATGGACGAATGATGCTAGACAAAGTGTACCGATGTTACACTAGTAAAGAAGTAAAAAAAACTTATTTTCTGCAAAAAGAAATAAAAATCGCTTTTATCGTGGCTATCAAATATTGTTCATAGCGGAAACAGATCGCCAGCTGTAAAACGTTATACAAAATTTCTATGTATAAAATTTCATCAAGGTTGCTTTAACATAAGATGAATCTGTATGGCCAGAAAGGTGACGTTACCTAGTTTTGGTCACTTTTACCCTCTTTTGAAACATGTTTCCAAGGTAACAAGATGCACAAAGTAAAATTGTGCGTCTACAGATTGGACAACTATTCTCATCTAAACCCACTATCTTCAGATCTAAACTACCATCTACAGATTGGAGAACTATTCTCATCTAAACCCACTATCTACAAATTGGACAAATATTCTCATTTAAACCCACTATCTACTTGGACAGATATTCTCATCTAAACCCACTATCTACAGATTGGACAAATATTCTCATCTAAACCCACTATCTACAGATAAGACAAATATTCTCATCTAAACCCACTATCTACTTGGACAGCTATTCTCATCTAAATCCACTATCTACAGATTGGAGAACTATTCTCATCTAAACCCACTATCTACAGATAAGACAAATATTCTCATCTAAACCCACCATCTACTTGGACAGCTATTCTCATCTAAACCCACTATCTACAGATTGGACAAATATTCTCATCTAAACCCACTATCTACAGATTGGACAAATATTCTCATCTAAACCCACTATCTACAGATTGGAGAACTATTCTCATCTAAACCCACTATCTACAGATTGGACAAATATTCTCATTTAAACCCACTATCTACTTGGACAGCTATTCTCATCTAAACCCACTATCTACAGATTGGACAAATATTCTCATCTAAACCCACTATCTACAGATAAGACAAATATTCTCATCTAAACCCACTATCTACTTGGACAGCTATTCTCATCTAAACCCACTATCTACTTGGACAGCTATTCTCATCTAAACCCACTATCTACTTGGAAAGCTATTCTCATCTAAACCCACTATCTACAGATTGGACAACTATTCTCATCTAAACCCACTATCTACAGATAAGACAAATATTCTCATCTAAACCCACTATCTACAGATTGGACAAATATTCTCATCTAAATCCACTATCTACAGATTGGAGAACTATTCTCATCTAAACCCACTATCTACAGCTTGGACAAATATTCTCATCTAAACCCACTATCTACACATTGGACAAATATTCTCATCTAAACTCACTATCTACAGATTAGACAAATATTCTCATCTAAACCCACTATATACAGATTGAACAAATATTCTCATATAAACCCACTAATGGACAATTAAATCTATTAAGGTATTCAACTGATTTTGTTTAATCTTTTTAAACGATTGTACGCATGTTTCTGAAGCTACCTCAGACATACCCTTCTCTAGCTCAGACAGAGTATGAATGTTAGCCATGCATATTGTATGTAAGTGTGTGGATGGTGGGCATCCCTGCATTTTACAAAACAAATATTTCTCTTTGTTGTATTTCGTTTCTTATCTTTTCTTGTAATAATCTCAAGAATATATTACAAGCGCAAAAATGAGTATTTGTAACAAATAGTTGGCCTTGTCTAAAATTACGCTATTGTGCGATAGGAAATGATTTTGAAATCGTCCCCTTAGTTCGGGCTAATTACTTGTATAGTGTAGCTCCAAAAGTCACTCTGATAACATGCTTCACTCCAAACAGTTTGTGGAGATACCCATTCAGATATATCCACACACTCTAATAACATGCTTCACTCCAAACAGTTTTTGGAGATACCCATTCAGATATATCCACACACTCTAATAACATGCTTCACTCCAAACAGTTTGTGGAGATACCCATTCAGATAAATCCAAACACTCTAATAACATGCTTCACTCCAAACAGTTTGTAGAGATACCCATTCAGATATATCCACACATATCTCTTAACACAAGTGTATGTTTCGTGCGATCTACGGATATAGTCAGACTGAGATGTTTGGAAATCTCCGAACTCAGAACGTCTCCCAAGTGAAACGAATCAACATTCGCCGTAACGGCAAGTTGATTCAGATCAGTACTTACCGTCTATATTCGCGTATAATTCAGGTCCAAATGCGAACAACGTAGACCCTGTTCTGCCGTCGCATAATGCGCCGGCAGATCAGGGTCTATGTTGTTTGTTCTCCTGATTAGTCCTTACAAACTGCATAGACCCAGATCTGCCGGCGCATTATGCGACGGCAGATCTGGGTCTATGCAGTTTGCAGTTGGTATCAGGTTATACGCGAGTATGACGGTACATACTGACGTTCAACTGTTCCACTGTGCCTGCATCGATCAAGGCTGGATTCCTGAACATCCCAGTGGACAATTTCATCCCAAAATCCTTTGCGGTGCTTCAACTACCAGAAATGTATCCACATCAAAGATGTCTGCGAAAAAAAACTTGTCTGACCCAGGTGTGGACAAGAAGACCATTATGGGTCGTTATGCCTGTAGAAAATCTCTTGTGCGAATTCTTGGAGAGAGAGAAAAAGAGATTCAAGACATGGAGAATGCGAAATACACGAATTAAAAAAAAAAGAAAAGAAAAGAAACTTTTGACAAATTCTGTCAGTATTCAGAGAGAAAATTATCGGCCACAAGGCGAGAAGAAGATTACAGTCTTGACACCGTCCAAACCTGTGCAAGCAACCACCCATGCCGACAATGAAGCAGGTACGGGCGTTAATCAATGTAACTATGTGGCAAATAGAAAACGATACAAGCGAAAAACCAGATCCAGACAACCAATTGAGCATCAAACCACTGGCCCCAGTGGTCCAATTAACAATGTGACACATAATGGATTCTATATCACTATGCTGAACTCTCACTCGTCTCTTAAATCAGTATTGAATATGGTACGGAAATACACTGACAAAAATAACAACAGCTGTTTCAAACCTTATTAAGAAATCCGATAAATTGGTAACTACACTACCATAACCTTCAAAAGCATTGGCTGAAACTTCTTCACCAGAATACTATTCCCGAAAATGTCCGCTATATAAAAAAATACCTGAAAGAAAAGTTTCCTTTAAATGTTAAATCTGCTAACGCCGAAGATGACAATGAAGCTTTTACTCTCAGAGAACTGCAAGACTATCTTGACTGAGCCCATGACACTCCAGCAGGACTAGATGATATCCACTATCTGCTTTAGAAACGCTTACCGGATATAGCCCTCAATACCGTACATAACATTTTCAATACAATTTGGTAAACTGGCGACTTCCCGTCATCATGACGAGAAGCAACAGTGATACCATTAGCCAGTCCTGGCAAGGACCATACTGACCTTTCCAAATATCGTTCCACTAACAAGCTATATTTGCAAAACTATGGAACTAATGATAAATGACAGACTCCTCTGGTATATTGAATCCAAGAAACTACTATCAGATATTCATTGTGGATTCAGACTCTTGAGAAGCACAATTGACCATTTGGTGGGACTTTAAATATTTTTGAGACAAGCTTTCATAAAGAAGAAACATATGGTAGATATTTTCTTTGACTTAGAGAAAGTTTACGCTACATGGAAGTACGGCATTGTGACTGACCTATTTAACCTAGGTCTACGGGGCCGGGTACATATCTTTATATCCATTGTTTTTAAGATATAAATTTCTTACTCTTTCTGAAAATTATCATCATGTTATGGGTGTACCTCAGGGCAGTATATTGTAAATCACCCTATTCAGCATCACATTAACAACATACTTAAATGCCTAAATACCCTATTCAGCATCACATTAACAACATAATACAATGCCAAAATTCAGGAACAGACTGCTCGTTATTAAATGCCTAAATTCAGGAACAGACTGCTCGTTATTAAATGCCTAAATTCAGGAACAGACTGCTCGTTATTAAATGCCTAAATTCAGGAACAGACTGCTCGTCATATGTCGAGGACTTTTTTTTATCTGCTATCGGTACAAATGTAAGCATCCTATTGAAGGTCAAATACAGATGTGTTTAAACAGAGTTCATCAATGGTTAGTAGAAAACGGATTAAAGTATTCGAAATAAAAAAAAACTGTCTGTATGCATTTCTGACGATTCCATCAAATACACGATGACCAGAAACTCAATATTAACGATTGTCTTCTATCTACTGTGGAGGATATCCAACTTTTAAGACGTACTATATACCTCGGGACAAATGTAAAAAAAAAGTCCTGGATTTAATACTAGTCGTGACAAACACAGACTGGGGAGCAGACGAAAGGTTTTGCTCCGGTTATACAGGACATTAGTAGCTTGTAAATCTTACTTCAGATTCTTGATCGATACACAGTCAGTGAATCGGACTTTGTCGGGCAGTATTTAGAACTTCCCCTACAGAAAGTCTTTATGTTTCGGGAAATGAACCATCACTTTATTTCAGACGAACAAAACTGGCTTTCTATTATACTATCAAACTATCCTCTAATTCATTCAACCCTGTAGTTCATGTCGTATTTAGATCCAAATACCAAAACCATGTACGATCGAAAATCAAATTTCATTCCACCTCTTGGCATACGAACTGGTCCTGACATAAAGGCAGGAAAAATCAATCATGGCAACAATACTGCGAAATGCTCAATCACAAAAATATCATCGTTGTTATCCCCCCCCCCTAAGAAAACAAACAAACAAAAACAAAAAACATTTATAATATTTTATCTTTGCCAACGCAAAAAGTTGACTACCAGTTCTCTCAATATAAAACAAGAGTCACATTCAGTGGACACACGTTCCTGTATAGACGGTTCGAATGATGTAGACAAGGTTGCAGCTGCTGTTGCCAAACCCCACAGCACTATCTCCAGCCAGTTACCGAATAAAGCACTGTCTCCAGCCAGTTACCGAATAAAGCCTCCAGCTTGACTGCATACCTAACTCTTTGCACTATATTGAACTCTTTCCAAAAACTCATTCCATTATCTTTTCGGATTTGCTTTCTACATTAAAAACCTTTTTTTTTTTTTTTAAAAATAATTTTAAAAAAATATCAGTTTGACAATCACTTAATATCCGAAGTCTTCTAGAAACATAATCTGCTTATACTGTCTGGAAAAATGTACTGCATTGTTGGCTACCAGTCACATTGGTATTAAGATAGCAGATACAGCAACTAAAGGTGCCCTCCAGTCACCTGTTTCTGAATGGAAGATTTCATGTAGGGATTTTGAGTATTAGACTAATCAGTGTGTTCTTTATAATTGGCACAATAGGTGGAATGAAACATCCACATGCAAGCCTTGCAATATCCAACCGATTATTGGGCAGTGGCATCAATTCGTATTTAACAAATCGTAGAGATCAGGTCGTATTGTGTTGCGAACGTATATCCATGCATACTTCCTGAAGGTTTGTACCACGACCAGAATGCGTATTGCGTCAGTGTCCACTGACAGTGGAGAACAATCTAGTCGAGCCTATCGACTTCCGAACTGCGAGACAGAAATTATATGATGTCGGCTCGATCAAGCAGCGTTTTGATCATATTTCGTCAGAAAAAAATCTTTGATTTTCTAAAAGAATGAGGTTTATATAACAAATTATTTTGATTTTCTAAAAGAATGAGGTTTATATAACAAATTATTTTGATTTTCTAAAAGAATGAGGTTTATATAACAAATTATTTTGATTTTCTAAAAGAATGAGGTTTATATAACAAATTATTTTGATTTTCTAAAAGAATGAGGTTTATATAACAAATTATTTTGATTTTCTAAAAGAATGAGGTTTATATAACAAATTATTTTGATTTTCTAAAAGAATGAGGTTTATGTAACAAATTATTTTGATTTTCTAAAAGAATGAGGTTTATGTAACAAATTATTTTGATTTTCTAAAAGAATGAGGTTTATATAACAAATTATTTACTATATTTTAAGGACTTTACCCTTTTAACATTGTTTTTTAGATACATCTTACAGAACATTGGAATATTTTACCTTTTATATTTTATCTTGTAGGAGAAAATAATTACATTTAAGATATTTGACTTTTGTCTTGAAGGACTATATATTTACAATAATTTGCAAGTATTATCTTCCTAAAGAAAATTTTGCAAATTATCCCTTTATATTTTTAGAACTATTAATCAGTACTATATAGCCAGGATAGTGCTGACGTGCCGGTAAACCACACACACACACACACACATATATATATATATATATACATTTGTATGCTCTGGTCTTTAGGATGGGGAGTAAGCGCAGGTGGCAAGCACAAAACGTACAAAATCTATTTCTCCTAACATCGGACTGTCTTGCTGTTACATCGTGCCATAATCTCTCTCTCTCTCTCTCTCTCTCTCTCTCTCTCTCTCTCTCTCTCTCTCTCTCTCTCTCTCTCTCGCACGCACGCACACACACACACACACACACACACACAATTTCACTATCTCTCTCTCTTTCTTTCAGTAGTGATCACTTATTTGTCACTTTATCAGCGATCATTTGTCTGCCCAATATTGATTAACTGTCTGTTTGCCTGACAGCAATTATATGTTGGTCTATCCCTCAGTAATCTTTAACTTGTATAAATATCTGTCATCATCTGTACATTCTATTTTTGTTTTTAAAATTGTTAAGTATTTATCCAGAAATAAGCATGATAACAATTATATCATCTCTCCATCAGTTGTTACCGTGTTTGTCAGTCCTTCCGACAGCATTTACCAAAGAAATCACCATTTGAGATCGATAATCATATGATGCAATCTGATATTATTTTATACTAAACCTATTACTAGTTTGCTGAAATCCTTCAAGTTTCCTATATATTTCTATGTACTTCGACTTCGCAGTTAATTTTCCAATGGCCTTAGCCAAATAATAAACTCGGTGATTATATAATAGGTTTCAAAATTTCAATAGAATGCATGAAGACGTATGGATTTGCAAACCTTGTTTGAAGATATCTATTACAGCGGTCACACGTAAAAATCAATTGTAAAACAACACATAAAATATAATCAGAATTAAAAAAGAGTGTTTCTAAGCCCTTATTATCCGGCCCAGCTGAGCTTCGTAACGCGAGTAAAATATTTGGATCACAGTTTTTCTTAGTACTACTAGTGCAAACAAACTAAGATATATGCCACAAAGACAAAATTGATAAGTGACTTAGCACTAAAACATATATACCCAGTGACGTAGGTCATACAGACGTGTTACACACTTCCAGGTTGATACAGACAGGTAGCCATTTACATTAAAAGGAACTACATCGGGCAGTGAAGTTGGGAGGATTTTCCAGCTGCTGTGAGATTTTTGCCTTTTAATTGCTCACCTGTCATTGATTTAAATATTTTATCGATTTAAAAAACTTTAATGATGTTTATGGAACGTTGATTTTAGAAGATAATTACAGTGGTATACATTTGTAAATAATACAAGTAACATAAATGAGTACTAGTATTAAGTGTAACAATGAGAACCTTATTGATTAAAATGGCGAAACGAAACACATAATACTAACAATGTAAAATGTGTTCAAATATCATGGAATTAAGGTGGTATTATAGTGGAGAAAATATTGCTATAAGAAAAAAAATATTAAAGAGAAAATTACACGTGAATGTGGAAAGACTATAACTGAAGGTTTATATTTTGTTCATAGAATAATAAGGTTCATAACAATTATTTAATTGAAAACAATAGTAGTATGACTACGATAATTGATGCCGCAATACCAGAATATGAAGAATAGGGTCAGAATACAAATATAGACCATCAAAATATGACCTTGATAAGTATAAACATTGGTTTCACAAATGCCCAATAAAGATAAGCAATTTTGCTTAATCTGGAAAGAAATGTGATATATCAGTGAATGTTTTTGAGATAGTAGATGATTAACACCAAGATCAAATGAGTGAAAGAAACTTCAAACGACCCGTTACAATTACAGAAAGACAAAGATACTCTTATGCCGACATGTTGTGTTTATTTGATGATAGAAATGTGAATCCTTAGTATGCGATGAATAATTTACCAAGAATGATTTACCAAGATATATATTATTTCAGATAAACAAATACACAGAAAAAAGTGTTCATGTAAAATCATTTTTATGAACAATTAACATTACATAAACATAAGATATAGTGTAATCAGGTAAATTATTAAATTGACATAATGCCTATAAAAGGCCCTGTTGTAAAATGTAAAAACTTCAATCAAAAGTTAAAAGTTTCTTTTATAATTTAGTGTGATTTCGAATATATGATAATAACCAATTAAAGATATTAAAGTGGTGGAGATCATTCATGGACAATTAAAACAGTCAAATATATTCCATCAGGACATTGCATCCATAAAACGGCAGTATACAAAGACTTTGACGTTATAGTTTGCAGATGAAAAGATTGAAGAGTTTTATGACCATTTGCAAGGACAAGCAGTATAAATTCATGAAGAAACTAGACAAAAGTATGCTGCCAAATTAATTTTAGAAAAGGAGATACAAAACATTTTAATTTTACCAACGTGCGTCATATTTGTGAAAAGGAAATTGCATGTGAAGAAGGGTGCAATGCCATTGAGAAAATTAGAGATCCTGATAATTTAAGTGCAAAGTATAGAGCAACTGCGCGTAATGAATGTAATTTTTAAATTACAAATATAAACAAAACATATCACTTTTTTTCACAATTTATCAGATTATGATTTGCATCGAATTATAAAAAAGCATGGGCAAAAATGATCGAATATATATTTCATTTAGTAAATATGTTAGTTGATTGTTTAAAATAATTGGAAATACTGTCGTAAAAAGGACAAATATATGTGTAGATAGTTATAAGTTTATGAATGATTCATTAGATGAACCTGCAGAAGATTTAAGTGATTATTAGTTTTTGTGACAACAAATCACTGTAACAAAATGGAAATAAAGGTTTTAAGGAAGGACATTTACCCATATGAATTTGTTGATCAATTTAATAGGTTCAAAGAAACCAAATTACCACCAAAAGAAAGATTCTATTCACGTCTTAGCGGTGTAGTAATGAAGAAAAAAAAACATAACATCGAAAGTGACTGAATACAATAGGGTGACAAACAACACGTAAAAGATACCAAGGAATATTTTGAAATAAAATCTCTTGCTGATCTTTATGACTATTACGTTAATGTCTGCAAATATATTATTATGATTGCAACAGCATTAGAACATACGAATACGTTCATCCCTATTTGCTAGTCCATATGTAATCCTTCGGACAAAAGTATTTACATTGTCGTCACAATACTAAATGTCATACACGCAATTATAATTTTTTGCAATGCTTTTTTATTACTTGTCATTCATTGGTCAGGCTTTTTTATAACATTCATGACAGTAAGTTTATAGACACAAACGACAGATGACAGATATTACTCAGACTGTACATATATATCACTATTAAGTTTAAAAGTATACCATCACATGACTTTATTTCTTTAGGAACTTGTTCATCTTTGGTTTAATTACTTTCATTTTGCTAGCTTCTAAATTATAACACAATATAAATTTAGAACCAAATTCCTGAAAACAGGGCTTCTTCCCAAGAGTGTTAGATTTCTAACCAGTGTTTTTTACCAGTAACACTAAAAAGTTTTCAAACATGTATTTATCAGAATCTTCCACATTTCCAAATAAACTTTGTTTTCAGATATTTCTGGCTCTATTCCAATCTTTATCCAGACAAAAGTTACAGTGTAGTCTAGGATCGTTTCACAATATTACATTTGCATAATATATGCAATATTGTTTCATCATCATTATTACAAAAAAGAACATGTCTTATCAGAATACCAATTTTAAAAACAAAATTATTAGTAGTAAGAACGTTATGATTTATTTTTAAATTAGTATCAAGAGTAATTTTGTCTCTATTGTAAAACATGACAAGAAATCTAATAGTCTCAAAAAAGTCACGAACGATTGAATTATAATTTTGTACAATTATCCAAACTGTTATTGCATAATGTCTAGCATTAGATGCTAACTTGACTTGATTAGCTGTTTTCATTTTAATGTCCTCTAAGTTAGTATAGGCATTTATTAGAAACAGAATGCTTGTGTTTTGAAAAGTATTAATAAGTAACTTTATCCATTTGATTAATATATTACGAGGATCTATCATAATTACTTTGTCTTGCTTAGATGAGCATTTCGTGTTGTAAGCCTTGTTGACTAAAAAATGCTGGACTTAATGATGATAAAAGAAACTATGAAGTTCTTATGTTCGATCTCTATCAAATCTAGTACAAATCTAGATTGTCCACAGTGTCCACAGTTTGTAGCACCACATACGAGTCATTTGAAAAGTTCTGAATATTTTGCTATAACTTTTTATTAACCTGTCAATATATTTCAAGCCAATCGATAGATAAAATAACGTTCTATAAAATGATTTGCAGCAGCACGTGCAACACGCCGTACATCTGTAGAGATAGGTAATTTAGGTAAATGATGGTGACGTAAAAATTTCTGAGAAGGAGAACAATTCTGATACTGAGCAAATAACATACTGTAAAATCCGGGCGTTCTTAGGGCATTCTCCTAATGCGATCAAGGTCGACTTAAATAAAGTTTACGGATGTAATTCTCTGTCATATCCTTCAATTTTGAGACAGTTTCATCGTTTTTAAAGATGGTCGCAAATCCGTGGGAGATGACCCACATTCTGAGGACCGTTGTCTGCAATTGGTGCACGGGAAGTGGCTGTTGTGAAGGGGGCAACTGAGGATATGCTCGATAAACAGTGGAAAATATTTCTTTTATCACGGGCATTAATATACCAGCTGTTTTTCATATATTGAAGACTCATTTGAATGTATGAAAGGTTTGTACAAGATGGGTCCTGCATTTGTTGACGGCTGATCAAAAACATTCTCGAGTTGAAATCGTCAAGCAGCTACTCGCCAAATATGAAAAGAGTGACCAAAGACGTTTGAAAGAGATTGCCACAGGCGATGAAGCATAGATTTACTATTTTTGAACCCGACTCAAGAGAAAACAATAAAGTCTGGATCGGAGAAAGAAAAAAAACTAGCAGCGACCACAAATCGTTCGACGTAGTCGGACTGTTAAAAGAGTTTTATATGCATTTTGTTTTCAATGCAAAATGCCCGGTCGTCCAAGTACCTTCGTCTGACTCTGCTAGTGTCACTGGACATTTGTATGTGTTGCCAAAAGTTGCTGAACACTACCAAACGACCTGTCCACGCACGGGTACCCGAAGTATCCATGTACTCCATGACAACGCACTGGCGCATAAGTCTGTCGTCATGACACACTTCCTGAAGGCGCACTTCATCCAAACTTTGCCACATCCTCCATACGGCCGATTTAACTCCAAGTGATTTTAACTGAATCCCGTTATCAAAGATTTGCTGAAGGAAGGACGATCTGAAAGCCTCCATGCGGTTGGAAGTGCAATTTTCCAGCGTATGAAAGTGAATACAAAATGGCATTTAATGATTGGATAATCAGACTGAGAAAGTGTGTAGAGGTGCATGAGGGGTACATTAAAAGGATGTACTGATGTTCTGTTCACCAATAAAGAACATTGTTGTGTAGCGCACTAATATTCAGAACTTTTTAAATACCCATCGTACAGTCATGTTAAGTGGCTCTTCAAAAGACATTGTTTATTGCTAACTCTATTTAAATGTTAAAACATTATAGATTTCATATGTTTGTTTTGAACATTTTGTTGTGTATCTGAAACAAAATAGATGTCCATTGTATGTGCTTCTATATTCCTTTTTTATTTCTCTGCAGGCATATGTCTTATTTATAGATAGTTAATTGATAACCACTATCATGCAATCTATGACCATGTGTATTTCTCATAACATTTACAGTTGCAGTCTGTCAAGAAAATTGTTAGTACTCACGTCCCTAATTTCTTTGTGTTTCTGTATTTCTCCGGAGAAATACTTTGTTGCTTCTGTAAACTGTTGCTTTAATGTATAGCTTCGAGAAAATGAAAAACAAACATGATGGATAATCCTTCATCAGTAAGCATGATTGCGTTTATCGCTGGTTGAAAAACTTGTATGGGTTTCAGTTTCCATTTCTCTCTTACACAAAATTCTTTTAATTTCATTTGTGGTGTATCAAGTATTAGATTTATTAAAGTTATGCTATCTGTCACATCAATCATTCTCTCGTTTGGGATGTAGTCGTAGAAGAAATGAATTGCATTTCTGAATTTAACATTAACTGACCGCGGTATTGATTTTGAAGTAATCGTATCATAGTGGAAATGATTATTTCCCATTTTGTAATCCGGGTTTCAATTTTCTATAGCTTTACAGGCTTTTGCTTATGTAATGCTAAATCTTAAATCCCGAGAAAGAACAAAAAGGTATAGCAGTCGATGATCTGTATGCACCTGGAAGTCAAGTAATATTCTAACTCTCTTTTCGTATACTATAAACTGAATAGCTGCTATACAAGTGTTTTTGCACTAGCAGCGCCTGGTCTCAGCTTCTTCAATTGTTCACTCATAATACCTGGTTCAATCCTGTTTAATCTAATAGACGTTAGAAACCATAAATCTGTATAAGCCCAGCAAAAAACCCACTCATATAATTAGACAATATCATCGCTTCTATAAGATATGGTTATCCTTTTAACATGCATTCTACGTCAATTTTTAACCACTGAGTTGTTAGCATCTTTCACCTTTTCCTCAAACGATGTGAAAAAGTCAATCTGGTACAGTCAGGACATGAAGTCAACTAGGAGTGGTTCTCCAGGTTTGATAATACTTGGGATATGTGTGCAATAAAATTGTGTGTTGGATTAAAATGCTTAATATCTTGTGGTGTTTTATTTTGCTTTTTTGAACGTATGTGTTTACAATACGTTGTCCTTCTTGTTGTTTGATGCTAATGTTATTTAATGGCTATGAAAACTAGTAAAGATTTAAAAATAGTTACAAGCAAGATTAGCACAAGCACCCATTACAACGGCATTATTACTTACTCATTAGAAGGCTGTTATGATCAATAAGTTTTGGTTGTCTGGGTTTTTATACAGTCGAATCATAATGAATTGAAAAAAAGGGAGAAAAAACATCGTCCATATTATTTAAATACTTGGTAACCAAATCCTGTTCCCTAAACCTTTGATTTAAGTAGTCTAGTGTCTTTGCTCTGTTGTCGCTTTCTTTTGCCATTCTTCCAATCTTTATCGTATTCAATTCTATCTTCATCAGCCCCCTTAGGATACAAAATATGAATAGATAGTTGATTCCTGCAAATGCTAGACCGTTTGTTACAGCTACTCAGATCATTACTGCTGCTGCAGCCATTCTATTTAACGGTAATATATTTTGTATACTACTGCTAGTTATAATTGTACCTTTTATACAGTAATCCCCAGTATCCTTGAATGTTAATGAAATACTTAAATTGTTGTCTTCTTATAGTTTAATGGTTTTGAACCTCTTTTCTATATTGGGCCACACGTGCAGCTCTGGATGTGTTATGTGGGCCGCACCTACCCAACTTACTTCCTGTGTATCCATTTAGAAAAAAGTTTTGTGTCTGTTATCTGACAGTAATCATAGTAATGCAATACAAATCAATATACTGTTATATCTCTAATTTCTACACTGTTAAATGTTTACCAAGCACATTTAAAATGTTAATTTATTTTATAACAGGATATCACGAGGACCGTAGCAGTATGCCGATTGAGCCGCATGCGGGTAGCGGGTTGAGAACCACTGTTCTAGATAGTATTACGTGATTCTTTTACACGGAAAAGATTAGGTTCATGTTTTTTATTAACGTCAAATGAGTAAGAAACGCATTGGTTGTTTACTAAAAACCGATATAAAATTGTGGATAAGATGGAACAGACATTCAAACTTTTATGTTTTAAAAAGGCGTGTATACAATTGACCTTTTTATTTTAAGGACTTTCTGCTATACAGTACCAATTGTGTATAATGTTTGTTTCATTAAAACGTGATGCAGTATAGTAAAATCCATAAGTTTCATCCAATATGTGAGATGTAATTTCATACTTAAAAATGGAACAAGGGTATCTTGTAATGTAATGAAAAATTATAAAACCAAATATTGTTGTTTCTTTACGAATTAGTATTTCCCATGTAATACCATCTAGATTTTCTTGTACCGTGTGAAAAGTGTAATGCAATATGCATCCAGGTATAAGTTAACTTTTCTCCTCAAGCTCTTTTTGTTACTATTGATTTCCTTTGTTAATTCATCAATTCTAACGCTAACTGGAAGAATCTTTTTACCCATTTCCATATTTAATTCAGTTTTGAATGCATGTGTGTCTGTTGCAAACCTTTGTTCCAAATTTAAAACTTTTCTGATACGTCGTATCCCTTTATCTAATCCGACAGTGCTACCTTGTATCGCACTGATATAAGTAACCACTAATCGATCAACATTTTCTTTCGCATCTGTTTTTGATTGTTCTATTCCAGCAATAAGCTCATTATTGAGAGTGATCAAGTTTGATCATTTAATAGTTTAATTTTGTAGTTTAAATTAGTAATAGATACATTGTAATTTAAATTAGTAATATATACATTGTAATTTAAATTAGTAATAGATACATTGTAAGTTGTTGCATAGCTCTTATCGTGCTTTTCTCAACATTTATTTTGCTCTTGTTACCCTCTACTTCTTGTTATATTGGTTAAATCATTCTTTTTTTTAGCTGTGACAACGTATTAGTGTTAGCAACCACCTTGTTGTTCAAGTTACTAATACTGGTATTAAAATCATTCATTAGCTTTTTAATATCTTGAACGTTTTGTTTCACTTCGTTGTTTAAGTCATTTAATAGCTCTTCTATTATGGTTTGTAAAGTGCTATATTCTTCCACAGATTTCTTTATTTGTTTAGTGTCACACTCTAATGCATTTATATCTGAGCTTAACCTTTGTTCCATTCGTTGAAATTTTGTTCAATGTTTTGTATTTCTCCAGGTTGTTCTCTTACAGTTTGCAATGTATGTATTGCAATAGACAGATTTGTTTAAATCTCTGTTCAATCCATCTAAAATCTTTTTCTTTCATTAAAACGGATTTCAATAGAAGATATATGTTGTCTACTTCTTCTCCCCATGTCATGATGTCTTTCAAATTAATATCCTCCAAAGTGTTACGTATTTGAGTGCGAATACGTGTATTTACAAATTGTCTAGTAGATTCATCGTTTGCTTTTTCTTGATCACTCATAACAGTAATATGGTGGTTATTCATGGTGGTTATTCATGTTTAAATCATTGCTTGATGTTTAATCTATAATAGTTTTTTCCTTTCCTTTTTCTTTTACTGTTTTAAGCCCTATTTAATGGGGTCTCTTAATGATATCTCTCCCACTGCATTAGTTATTTACTTCATGCATATCGGTGAAATCTATAATTTTCCATCTTCATCTTTAATTCTGATATTTAATTTGTTTATTGAATCCATCTGTCATTGCTTGTAATGACTGTTAACAGTGTATGAAATAAAGTCGCCGTAATAAAACATTTTTAATAGGTACAGAGTCTAGCAAACATGAATAATAACCGCTAGAATAATTTATGTCTTATCTGTCTGATTGAGGAAAATGTATAAATTTTTTGGTTTAAAAAACCCTCACAATGAATCCAATTAAGTTGATGCCTGTATAGCTCTCTGACTATCGAATTCTAATAGCATAGACTTGTAGATGGTTGTATATACTGTGTAGTTATTGGATGGAGTGACTAGAACGTTTTAATTGTGTTTCAAACAGTCAATTTCAATACTTTCTTATTTGTCGTTATTTACTGTACCGTCATCACCTTGTTCACGTACACTTGAAAGTTATAGAAACTATCAGAAATTGAAACAAAAACTATCATAAATGAAGACAGTTTTGTTTTAATCTTGTCGTTTATGTAATAGAATACGTTGTTTCTCAATTCGTTGGAAATATTGTAATAACCAACAACAAAATTTATTGTCTTTAACAAAATATATTTCCTTCAATAAAATGGGTAATTTACCATCTCTATTATCAATTGGATAAGTTAAACTTTTCATGACTCACCTCGTCGTTTTCGCTTATTGTTGTACCATATCGACGATACTGTTTAATTTAGTAATAGCGCCAATAAAAGCTAGAGAGATGATAATTCCTGTTGCAAATCCTGCGACTCCTAAACCAGCAGCTACTACACCAGTATCACCTAAAAATGGTACCCATGCTAACTTCTACCCAGTTTAAATCCTTATATGCTGTTTTGTATTTCTTAGACCTGTATAATGATCAGTCTCTTTAACCAAATCATTCTTAATTCCGTTGATCATTTGCAACCTGAAAATCATACCACTGTATGTTATAAGTGTATGTATTTTCTCTCCCGTTTATATGTATGAAATAACCAGTTAAGATTGGTCTGTTTCATTGCTTCATTGCTTTATCTGATAGGATCTGTTGTGCTACCAGGAAGCCAAAGGTAAACTGGAAAATTTAAATTGAAACCATCATTTTTAATTCTTTATCAAATTCAAATTTGCTCTAATATACAAATCTTTTAACATACCTAATATCTTTTGTCAACCGGCACATTGTAAATAGGATAAATTATGTTGTTTGCCTCAGTCATCTATTACTGTGAAATTTCATGACACTTTCCGACTTTTTCTCTTTTGCTTCTTTCTTCTCACACCATTTCTGGAATCGGATTTTGCTGTTCTTTCCATACAGTAGCTAAGTTAGCTGGTGGTTGTTTGTGTTGTTTTTGAGGTGGTTCTTCGGGTTTGAAAACGTAACCAACAGTGTTGTTTGTGTATGTTAAATGTCAACACCAAAACTAAAACAACAAAACAACCACCTATTCAGTAATACATCTATATGTTTGAACTAACTTTTTTCATCTCACGTCTTTCTGCTTTTGCGTTTTTAATTCATTATTCATTTCTCCCAAGTTTGACTCTACCTGGATCTTTATTCTTGTGTGAAGTTACTGTTCAACCTTTTATTCAGTCTTATTTTCATCAATATTTTTATTTTTTATTACATACCATTTAACATTTTAATATATACAAGTTAAAGTAAACATGATTTTAAAACTAGTTATAAAGTTATCAACATCAAATTTAGACTAATCTTATTTATTTTAATTTTGGTTTATAATCGTGTTTTAAAGAACAATATTAAAAAAAAATAGTCAAATATAAATTATGAATACTGAGACATGTTCCAAATATGAAACAAATAGATATAACTGATTTTAATGTTACTTGATGTTATTGCAAACCATGAATGAAAGATTACACGGAAAATTGGGGACGACAGCAGAGAAAACACTGAAATTAATTCTATAAAATTAACTGAAAGCGAGATACTTCAAAGATAAAAATGTTAAGATAATTCGCATCGCAAGTGTTAAAAATTTACAGGCACTGAGTAAATGTTGTTTTTATTTTATTTATTTCAATTTTTCTATCTTTTTTTTTCCTTTCTTTTTCTTGTTTTTATTTTCGGGGGAGGGGGTTAACGGCACTTTTTATCTTAACTTAAACGAAAAAATCCAGTGAATTTTTAATGCCATTTGATGTAATATAATCTACTTTTAACTATGTCTGTAATTTATTAAAATTGTCAACTGGCAGAAATTTACTCATTCAAGTTATTGCTGATAGGATGACGACATCTAACAATGACCTGAATATTTTAGCTGATCTTACATTGAAAAAAGTTTTAACGTCTTCTTGATTTGATTTTAGTCCATTGTTTCCAACTCCATCTCGGTTAAGATTTTTACCACTTATGTCTTTGCATGTTGGATTTACTATGCTAATTTTTAACTCGTGATTGTATCTTCAAATTTCAGGGGATGTGATGCTAATGTCATTTTTATCTTCAAATAAACGTAACTACTTTGCAAGTTGCTTACCCACCATTTAAAATAGTGTGAAAATGACAGACAGTGGTGAAAAAGATTCTGATCATACTTTTCATTGTTAAAAATTTATCTAATGAGGGATTTAAAACTCCTCGGCAAATTCTTCAAGCAGAATTATTAAATGATCTCAAACAAGATATCGTTAGTGTTTAACAGATAAATTAAGAACAATATCAGTTGATTAGAAAAGAGTTAAAAATTGAAGATAATACATTTCTTATGATTCTAATGGAAACAAACGTACGAATATCATGGAGAAATAATCCAGAAATAATTTTTATCTGAAAGCACAATAGCAGCTGGATCTGCAGATAAACAAACAATGGATGACAGGTTGAAAAAAGCTCAAATAGCACATCTTGTATTTTAAAACAATGTTGTTTTAAAATACTCTTGCTACGCTACTCCTCCACCGACTCCACTAGATCATATTCTTGTTTCACTTACCCCTATTCCTGTTTCACCTGCCCACCCACCCCAAGCGAGTCATTTTTATATGACCCCAATATTGACAATTATTTGTTTCAATTAACCAAACAAGCAGCAGCAGCAGCATTTCCTGAATTTATTAGCAGGGTATTCAGCTGTTTTTTAATACAGCTGTAGAGGTTGTTCTTTTGTACATGATCATGAAAATTAGTTGACCTTGCATTAGTTGTCTCTTTGTTTACGACTTTGATCAGAGGTGTTTGGAAAAATGTCGTTCACAATTCATACCCTATTTTACAAAGTATATTATTCCAGCTCCTACAACCATCAACACAAATATAAATAATTGTCTCGTGTTTTTTTACTTTTAAATCGTATAAAGTTGCAATTGCAATACTGTTATCATATTTGCTCTTCTTGTCTACATAGATTTTACTAAAGTTCACTCATTTTATTTTATTGTTTATCTTTTCAAATATCGTTGCAGACAGTTTATCAGCTGCTGGAGTCATGTTTATATAATGACGTATTTATAGCATTGTTCAATCCTAGTTCAAACCTAAAAGACGAATATTTGTAAAAACATTTATTGCATCCAACAATATTACCCATTTTCATAACCATTTTACTAGGCATTATAAATATACAATCGCCACCAGCATCATATCTAATTTTACTTTCTAATCCTCTTTTTTTTGTTGAAATTTGGTCATAATGTCTTCGTCTGAGTTGTAACCTTACTGTCCTACAAATAATAGCTCCATTAATCTGTATCAGTGTCTGACTGTCAAAACTGACTGTGTAACAGGTGTTCTGTTTTGTACCTGTATAAATAATATGCAGATTACGTAAGACCTTAATCCTTGATTTAACCTTACAATGCATTCATCTGTTAAACCAGTGCTTTCTTGCAGAAAGAAAACAATCCATCTTATTTATTCATTACTTGCTACCATTTAGTTACTTTCATCAACCGACAATTTTGTCCAGTATTCCGCAATATCTTATCCATGGTAATAATTACCTTTGTAAGCGTTTAACACATCAGCCGTTGTAGGCTATCCAAAACCCTGATGTACCGTTTCATGTTCTTCACGCCCATTACCAATCAAGCATTTATTTTTTTCATTAATGTATCTCCAGTCATGATTTATTGTAATGTTAAAGTTATAGCATATTATTTTAAATTTGTTTATATCTATGTTGTTGATAGTTGGTTTAAAAGCTTGTTCATCGGGTTTACATTCAAAAGGTAGTTTTCTCATCTGGAAATAAAAATGGTAGGATAAGCACCGATTTTGGCAACTAATTAGATCAAGATGAAACCATTCAGATAAAACAGGTTCCTTTGTCTTCCTTAAATATGCATTTAATCTGTATCCAAGACCGCTTTTAATGAAGGAAAGCAACCAATGATTCTTCTCGTCTGTTGTGGCACCTTTTTTCGTGGATAATGGACGTGATGGCCAACAAGCCCTTATCAAACATCTTGCTGAAAAAGATACATCTCAAACTGTACATTTGCACACAGTATATATAATAGTTTATAAATTTGATTTTTGTCTTGCAACAGTTTTTAAATGATGTGTATATTTTCATTAAGTACGGTTAATTTGTATTTCAAATGTTTCGCTTCGGTTCATGTTTAGCATTTATTTGCTGTCAAAAGCTTGCCTGAATCGTCCCAGAAAGGACAATTTATGTATTTCCTAATAAATTATTTTCACAAAAACGCCATGCAAACATATAGTACATTAGTAATAGCCGGATATTGCTACAGTGTATAGTGAGGAATGAAAACTGTTCAGAACGTCACGGATCAAAACTGATTTGTATATGTATCGCATGGGAGAAAAGCTAACTTTGTTTTTTTTATTAGCAGTTCGATAAAATTATTCCTTATATTGATGATGCGATCCATAATTTGATAAATTTATACGAGTTTTATCACATATATTTTGATATATTCATTGTTAAGACGATGAGTGGACAGGCAAGTGGTTTCTTATATTATATCAAATGGATCTCCAGAACAAAGGTAAGGGAGAAAAAAAATAAAACAAGAGAGATTAATACAAATGTACTTATGTACTTGTTCCAGTGCCCCCCCCCCCCCCTTTCATGATTGTATTATCGACGTCATCACTATAATTTAATCAATTAGAAGTCAACATAATCTTATTAAATAATACAGAGTATTTATCCCTTAAGCTCCTGTATATTTAGTGGTCAATATAATATAATTATGGAACGGGACCAGGTTTTGTTTTTGATAAATTCTTGCCATATTTATATATATACATTCATTTCTCCGATTTTCATAACTTTATATTAAATGAATTGCAAATTCAGAATGATCCATTATGACTATCCTGATATATGCCACAACTCATTTTGGAGCATGTAGTTTATATTGCCTTACCTTAGTACTTCAAATAAACGCTTAGTCAAATGGCATTGAATTTCAAATTGACATGGTAACTTTTAAGCATGTGAAACAAAACTAAGCCTTGAAAAAAGTACACCACTTTTAATAATGTAAGATTAAATTATTAAACAGCAAAATCAACAAACTTTCAGGTGTGAAATATTTCAAAAATGTTTTGATGCTTTTAATCGATATGGAGTCCTTACATAACAAGAATTTGTACAAACTAACGAACGAACGAGCACATACACATTCTTGAGCGCGCACACAGACACACACACATTCAATCCGGGGACATCGGAACTTGTTTTTTAAAGGGGCTGCTTATTCATGGGTAAAGGGATTTTTGTACCAGAGATAAGGCCGGCAATAAATCTATTCATTTATAATTTGATTTTTAAAAATGGAGCAGCTATGGTCGATCATGTCGCCCGGTTCTGACCATCTTTCAGCTTGCACGCGCACACTTACACACAGCCACGTATGCAACACACATCTACATTTTAAGTTTCAAACTAAAATAAAATAAAAATATATATATGACAATAAAAGTCCAGCAACTGAACACTGTTATCCCTAGATTCTAGAGGAGAATGCTTGATAACATTGACAGAATTTTTGAATACGAAGAAATAATATTATCATACAGGTTAGAGACTTTTTAATTCGTACTCTAACGAGATTCGAACCCAGGTCCGCTGTTTACGGCACCCATCGCCTTGCCACGCACCAACCCCTATACCCTCTCAGCCATGCACACATCACCAAATAATGATGCTGCAAAAGTTGCTGGTATAGGCATTCGTGCGTTGCAGACACACCCGCATATCGACCCAGTAATTAATTCTCATCAAAGTACACTGTCACTCTGGATTCCTACGACAGAAATCAAGGTATATAGAAGTTTTATAGAGAAATACAAATATATACGAAACAGAGCGGAAAGTGTTATCCCTGGATCCTACAGGAGAATCATTGATAACAATTAACAGAATTTTTAAATACGAAAAAATAATATTATCATACAGGTTAGAGAATTTTTAATTCGTACTCTACGGAGATTCAAGCATTCTCCTGTAGGATGCAGGGATAGCAGTTTCTGCTCTGTTTTCATATTTCTTTTCGTTAGGGATGAGCGCAAACGAGAACACGTATGAAATTTGCATATTTGTTAGATAGTTACAAAAAGATTCTTCTGTCAAAAGCTAAAACATGTTCTCGATTGCACTGATAGTTTTTGACGACTTTGAAAATGTGCAAATAGGGCAATGCTGGAGGTTTTTGGATAAACACACGCTTACTTAGGAACACAATTAACTGTTCATTTCACAGTGTTTCATTATATACTGTGTGTATGTTGCAGAGGTCATAATGTGATTATGGTATAACCATAACAAATACTCTTACAAACACTCTAATTTACCGCTAATTTGGGGGCCAAAATCAGCCCTGATCTAACCGTGTTCTTTGTATACTGGTCTTACTAATTCTGGTACACTTTGATTTGTTAAATGCCAATACAATATTTCACATCCAGCTGTTACCAGCCATACTTCCCAGTTTACTTGATTTTGCCAAACTTTCTTATCACACTGTACTTTGTATCTTCTCGTTGAGTCATCAATCTTAAAGTGTAGCTATCAAACATGTTTAATGGTCTGCACGTGAAAAAATATTTTTCCGCGTAGTAGAATTTTATTTTCTTAATCTTATTCATATGAAATAGCTGTTTATATATATATATATATATATATATATATATATATATATATATATATATATATATATATATATATATATATAAACCTTCTTGAGCATGACTATGTATGTGACATGATTATGTATTTGACATGACTATGCATTAGATTTAAATGTAATACATAATCAAGTCACATAGTTGGAATCAACGGATCTCATATTGATGAATCTAATATTGATGTATGTATGTAACATTCAATATTATTTCAACAGAAAAAGAGTTGAATTTGTATGTGTTATATAGTAAAGTAGTATATACTTGATAAACAGTCCCATTAGTTTCACGTTATTTCTACTGGTTAATATCCAGCAGCATTGACCGTACTTAAGTAAAAAATATTCACCGCTCCGTATGTGGTAAACACATGTCAATGAACTACTTCTGGCTATGGTTAAATAAAAATGGCGATAGAAACGTCGAAAATTGACCACGTCATAAATCTTACCCCAGTACCAGAAACTGTCTAAAAATGATGTTTAGTACTGCTCTTTATATACAATAGATCTAGCTGTCATCCAAAGAAAATATATATCGTCCAAATTAAATAAAGATAATCTGAATACATTCAAAGACTTCAAGTGTAAGGAGAAAAAATAAATATGATTTATAAAAATATTGCAAATTGACTGCTAGTGATCGCTAATTGCTAATTGCCTGAGAGAGAGAGAGAGAGAGAGAGAGAGAGAGAGAGAGAGAGAGATAGAGAGAGAGAGAGAGAGAGAGAATGACCTTTGATACAGATCAATCAACTACTTCTCTGCACTAGTATCCACTCTGAATAGCATTGTTTAATCCTGTACCAGGAATTTAATGAAATATGAGCGACTCGAAAAAGAATCTGTATCTTTATTCTCATGTATTATCCAAGACCGATGGGGACACTATACCCTGGTAACAATCCTGACGCATACTGCACTTCCAAGTTTGCATACCACCAGGACAGTAACATGGAATAAGGACAATCATAACGACCACCTTAGATGGAACTTTTCTGGATCATGTTTTCCTAATTGTAGCTTCAATTTTCATTGATGTATTGCGTCATTTTCCCCTGATATCAATATCTCGTTCTGTTTCTTGGGCTATATGACATTTGATCATCTTCAACAAACTTAGTTTTGTTTACTACTGAATGAGAATCACACTATATACGTGCGCGCTTCCATAGTAGTAAAGTAGCGTGTATTACTGCGCGGTGTTAAGGTTTCATTCATAAAATGAACGACGTGTAAAATCTTCAATAAAACGTTGAAATAACTTTTTCTTTCAATTGTGTTATTATTATACATAACAGAACGATTCAGATGCTTATACGTCAGTATATAATGAAAAATTTATTGACTGAGTATTAAAATGTATTGGACCCTCGTTCATATGGCGTAGAATGTCCTAGTAAGCTCGGGTATTCTGCGCCACATGACCTCTGGCCCAATAAGTTTCAATACTCAGTTAATAACTATGCTTCTCTCTATTTGCCCTACTGGCTTGGGCAAGCTTTTTTCGGCTAACCGATTATACAACGATTCACACCCAGCTGGCGAACGAATAGGTTAGCGGTCCATTGGAATCTCTGTTATGTGATAGGTGATTGTTAAATAGATGCTACCCTCGGCCGAGGTGTCAATTCTGAAAACAGATTTACCCCGCCATAGGATCCTGTACGTCGTCAAAATAGGGTAACGGGCAAGTGTACGTAGGGTTTTAGCATCTGTATATTGGGAAGCAAATCAAAATTAGTTAATATTTAAGCATTTCACCTTAATTGTGAGGTTTAAATTTTGTTTCAATATGTTGTGAGATTTGTTTGGAAATATTACACCCTTCTTTATTCCGATTTTCAGCGATACCAGGCAAAAAGGTAGCCTCTGAAAGTAACAAATCGAAACCTTTAATGAGACATCGGTAAAGAAATATTATAAATATTTATTTCTAATAAGTTTATAACTGATTTAATATAATACATCAATTGCTAAATGATCTTGCTAATATGTGTCAATCTCTCACACATTGATATGCCGTAAAACCCAAGAAAATAAGTCTTAAACAATTGTACTCCTTATTTACAAAGTAGCGAGCAACGTAGACTGATATAAATGCAAGTTTCTGGCCATTCATGGTACAATGCATGCAAGAACTGATGCGAACAGATTGAAGCTTCTCTGGAAGATCAGGTGGTAAAGACCTGATAAGCGTTGTTCAAAGAATTTGCTGAGGCAGAAGAAGAGCCTAGGAAAGTGTCTCAACAGTGACGAAGAATTCCTAGTCTAGAACCTTAGATGCATCATAGACATAACAGCACCAGGGGAATCTCACGCCGCACGCTAGCAAGCCGATCTGGCTCAGTGTTTAAGGCTAAAATCTCGTGACCAGAATGGTGTGGGTTCGATTTTTACCATCCGATCATCCCGAATCGGCTACCATTGTGTGTCGTTGGGCAAGGTACTTTATTCTGCTTGCCTCAGCACATTATAACCTTAGACAAGTGTTGCTGTGCCATAAAACACCATACCAAATCAAACCACGTCGCACGCTAGGAACTGTAAGGTTTCAGCTATAATCAAGTGGCAGGATATGATAAATTACTCTTTTTTTCTTGACCTTGAGGGTATTTGTGCAATCATCGAAATAAATTTTAAGGCATTAATAAAAAAAAGAACGATTTGAAAAGGCTTATTACCTTAGCCCAGCTAATACATTGACAAGGAGCTGATATGGCTCAGTGGTTAGCATGCCGAACTAATGGCCAAAAGGGTGCGGGTTCGAATCCTAGGGTCAGCTACCCTGGTGTGTCCTTCTGCAAGGCACTTTACTCCAATTGCCTCGGCACTAAGTAACCTACTTGTGTTACTGTGCCGTAAAGCACCAAACTAACCCAATACATTAACAATTGTATACTACCCTTGACGGACAACTGTTTAGTTTCGCGCGTTACAGAGAAAGAAGAATTTTTTTTTTGCATATTAGCCTTTTGGCCTTTTGCGAACATGTTCATATACAAAAGTAATTAATACCAAAAGGAAGTAATGGCAGACACGTATTAAACAATATGCAATTGAAATCAGTATCTCCAAATTACACAGAATTGCAATTCGTGAATCATATTCAAAATTTTAGACGTATACGTCAAGATCTGAATCATTATGATTCTTGAATCTTTCTTAATTACTACAAAAGAACTAACAAAAAAATGTGGAGAAAACACAGAGAGAGAAATGCAAACAATCACATTAAACAGATAACGAAAAACTGAATATTATCAGCAACTGAAGCAATTAAAGAAACAAATAAAAAATATATTAATATCATCTTATATAGTAGTTGACTCAATCTAGTTGAGAAAGTTACCATTTTTAAATGTTTAAATTCATTGAAATATTATGGTGCAGTCTTCAATAATTCATTGTGAAGTTTAAAAGATCTATAAATAAAATGACTTATGTTTTGTATAATATTCTGATTATTACTTGAAAGTAGGTCAATAAATTTGGCCTTGTTTGGATGCTTCCAATAATACTTGCATCTATATTTCATGTAACACTGACATTCTAATACAAAATTAAATTCAGCCTGCATCACATTGCAATAACGACATGTTCTATTTTCTCATAATATATCTTGTGGCTTAGCCCATGTACCTGTTTCAGCATGGAGTCTGCGAGATGATGAGATAGTGCTATTCTAAAATTCTTGACAGTAATTAAGTAAGATATTCTTTATATATAAAAAATATTTGCAAGATGAATATATAGCAATGCTCTGCCAGAAGATTCCAGCCCAGAATTTAAATTTGGAACAAAATTATATTTCAAGCGTTGCTTTACTACTTGTAGGAGGAACACATCAGCATTACCTACACCTTCATGTGACCATGCGTGTCTAAAACCAAGTGTTTCTAAAAGTTCTTTAATTCCTACTGCCTATCAAATATTTATTTGGGTTTACAATAAATTCTGCATATAAAAAATGTCATACACAACTTTTGCATAGTTCTTACTTCTAGAAATTAATTTTCTGTTAACCAATATGTAATACTTCTAACGAGTGTCAAATTCACCATATACAATATCATTATGTGTTGACTGTTTCATATCCCACGGAGTCTTCGATTGTTTCATATCACACAGAGTCTACGTGTATTTACATAGGCGACTGTTTCATATCACACAGAGTCTACGTGTATTTACACAGGCGACTGTTGCACATCACTTCAGAATCTACGTGTATTTACATAGGCGACTGTTTCATATCACACAGAGTCTACGTATACAGGGTTGAGCAAATCCCAGAGCCCGAAGTCCAGGACTATTGATTTTCGAAGTCGGGCAAGTAAACTTTTCCAAGTCGCTAGCCCTGGACAAGTGCTTTTTTCCTATTTTAAAAAAGTCGGGCAAGTAATTTTCAAGCCACAATCACATTATCTACCTTTATCTGGCCTTTCTCGCCCTCCGGGCATACTGAATGCCTGATTTTACCCCTCTCCATGCATTTATTTACATCCTGTATCACACCTACCGGTGGTCATTGATGAGTGTTGCCTATGTGCACGTCGTTCTATCACCGCTTGACTGCATATTGGGCTAAGCAACCAAAGTAATGGCCAATCAAAACACGCGAAACAAAATAAAGCCGGTAGATTAATTAGCAGTGTTTTAAACCGCTTCGTTGCATTGTGTTTACTCAAACCGCATCATCACAAACGACATACCCTTTGATTTTTAATCCAGCGAATCAATCCAATTAAATTAATGAGACACTTTACCGACATTTGTGGCGATTACCTTTATGAACTGATTAAATGTTTGTGATGAATCTTTAACTTCCACGTCTGATATTACGTTTGAAGCACGAAAAAAATAATAAAAAATATAAAAATTGTGAATTACGCTAATTAAGTAGCTGTCGCTGTTCATAAGATGCATGTTATGATCACTTTAGAAGTAGTTGTAAAGCAAGGTGACATTTACTATGTAGAAAAAAATTAGTTTACTAAATTATTTTCGCAAGGAAATTAATAAGAAAGATTCAGAGAAGGAAAATTCATGTGAAAGTGGAGGGGTAAAACGTAAGACTGCCACTGAGTGTGAGGTAAGAGATATAAGCCAGACTCTGTGGCAGCAAAAAAAATGTCAAATATGACACTACTAAGATACAGAGAAATTTTCAGCCGCATTGGGTTGATAGTTATCCTTGGCTTGAAGTTAGATTTGCTGACACTCAACTAGGAGAGGCCATTTCAAAACTAAACAAGATTTAAATGAAATAAATGAGAGCTCTCTTTAACACAGCATACAGCCTAGCCCGTTATGGAAAACCAATTTCTGATATGGAAATTCTGTGCACTCCAGGAGAAGAACAGCGTTGAAGTATAAGAAGATATTCAGGACAAGAGACTTTGTTCTATTAATTGATCCAGTCTTGAGAGAAAAGCCCTGGAAAGTCTGAATTCCAGTGAATTCCTTTCCATTCTTGCTGATGGAAGTACTGACGCTACCATCTCGGAGCAAGAAATAGTGTATATAAGATATCTGGAGAATGGAAAATTGGAAACCTCTGATGTAACAAAATGTATATTATATATGTTTTTGAAAAGTTAAATTATATCAAGAAATAAATGTTGTGCCTATTTCGTTTGTTCTTTCTATGGCTTAAAGTGCATACATCTCATCAAATCTTGACAAGTTATTTAAATTTGGGACAAGTGAAAAGGTAGATGGGACGAGTGAAATTTCTGAAACCATTTGTCCTGGACAAGTGGATGGAGAAAAAAGTGCTCATCCCTGGTGTATTTACATAGGCGACTGTTTTATATTACACAGAGTCTACGTTTATTTACACAGGCGTGTTTCATATCACACAGAGTCTACATGTATTTACACAGGCGTGTTTCATATCACACAGAGTCTACGTGCATTTACACAGGCGTGTTTCATATCACACAGAGTCTACATGTATTTACACAGGCGTGTTTCATATCACACAGAGTCTACGTGCATTTACACAGGCGATTACTATAAAGACAACTATATGAGAAGATACCATCTGATGTTTAGTGCGATTATTTGACTGGAATGAGCTGGATCAAAGCACAAGCTGTTCGTGCAATAGACTTTCAATGGAGCATGCTTATTTTAGCGAGTTTCAGATTTAGATTGTATCATTTGAGCACACTGTCGCTGTTACAGGAACCTAATGGTTTCCTTTACACCAAAGAGACAAATGGAATGGCCAATTGGAATTAACAGTATATACACCACTGTCTACAATGTAGCAACGAAACGAAGTTATTAAAGTATTTGAATGTATTGAAACTGTTTTACATCAATTTATAGGTTTTTTGTCTCCAATATATTATTTCTTCGTTCTTTCATATAGGAATTTTAGCGGAAAACCCTTACCAAGTAATATCAGATATAGATAGACAGTGTCCGCTTAACTTGCCCCTTATATTAGATATTCAATAAAGCTAAAATGGACCATACATTCGCATGACAAGGAGTATCAGTAAAGATATAATAATAAATATAATAATTATGTACACATTATACCTATCTACGGACAAGATATTTTTTCTTACTCATTCGTTCAACCACAATGACAAAGCCTTTGAGAAAATAGTCAATTGCTACCCTATTTCTCAGAATCCGACACGTTTCTGAAAATAGTAGACAGTTATTAGGTAGTTTATTATAATTTACTTCCCGAGGAGGTGTCTGGAGTATTTCAAAAACATGTGTCCATCTGACCATCTATACCCCATGTGTCCATCTGACCATCTATACCCCATGTGTCCATCTGACCATCTATACCCCTGTGTCCATCTGACCATCTATACCCCATGTGTCCATCTGACCATCTATACCCCATGTGTCCATCTGACCATCTATACCCCATGTGTCCATCTGACCATCTATACCCCATGTGTCCATCTGACCATCTATACCCCATGTGTCCATCTGACCATCTATACCCCATGTGTCCATCCGACCATCTATACCCCATGTGTCCATCTGACCATCTATACCCCATGTGTCCATCTGACCATCTATACCCCATGTGTCCATCTGACCATCTATACCCCATGTGTCCATCTGACCATCTATAATCCATGTGTCCATCTGACCATCTATACCCCATGTGTCCATCTGACCATCTATACCCCATGTGTCCATCTGACCATCTATACCCCATGTGTCCATCTGACCATCTATACCCCATGTGTCCATCTGACCATCTATACCCCATGTGTCCATCCGACCATCTATACCCCATGTGTCCATCTGACCATCTATACCCCATGTGTCCATCTGACCATCTATACCCCATGTGTCCATCTGACCATCTATACCCCATGTGTCCATCTGACCATCTATACCTCTGTCTATCAATTAATCAAGCTTTTTTTCTCCTCCATCATTGGGTGAAATCACTCAAAACTTGGTAAAACACTTGTTGACGTTGTGATATGGTACGAGAGGAAATTTATTTTTGGCTTTAGATCTTGGTTATCAAAGGGAAGGGTCCACAGCTACATGTACACAATTATCCACGGTTGTGAGCAGTGTCGGTTGGTTAACAGTGAATGTAATTTTGTTCCAAAACCACCCGTGTTTTTTTTTCTCAAATGAAAAGACGTCATGAATGACGTTCACAAATTAATATTTCTCCAACATCGTAAATATGAGTGGGAAAAGGGTAGTGATTTGCGATGGCACGCCATCGAAATCGCTTTTCTAAATTAGATAAGGATCGTTAAGTACTGTCAAACTATTCAGTCTTAAAATAGACTTGAAACTTTTAAATATTAGAAAGCAAATATTGGGGAAAATACTTTGTTTCTATCATAAAAAATCTTCAAGATTAATGATTCCCTTATATCAAAATATTAATTTCAAGTAAGACATTGTGTGCTATAGTGACAGTTTTAGTACCCTAATTTTAATTCAGAATTTGTGTGTAATACTGTAAAGGTCATAATATGTAATTATAGAGTGTTCAATTGTATCATCATCTGGTACTTTAACATACTATAATGTTTTCTTCTTAATACTGAGATTACACCTAAAAATGATCAATAGGGAGCGACACCAATATAAGACTAATAAGTACGGTTCTCTTATCTATTATATACACTGAAGAAACGACAATACTTTCATGCTCCGGGAATTGCAAATTATTGTAATACTATTTTTTGTGTGGTCGATTATGATTTTCTAAATGATTCTTGAGATGGAGCAAAATAATGTAAATATTAATGCATTGTTTTTCTGATAGCTGCAAATGCCATGGTTACTATCTCCAACACGTTTTAACATATAAATTATTTATCTATGGGTTTCTTCTATGTTATAAATTATTAATGTTTGCCTATCATTTAACATTAGATATGCATATGTACCAGATAATTCTTATGCAGGGGTTATCATTTCAATGCTGATAAAATAATCAATCTGTTCAACGGGAGACGGGGATACGAGACAGAGAGAGACAGACAGACAGACAGAGACAGAGACAGAAATGACTGGTCCCTCGAAGAAATTGGGTCACAATTGGCACTAGGACTTTAATTAATTATTAATTAATTATTAATTGGGTCACAATTGGCACTAGGACTTTGTGCATTCAGATCATTTTCCTTACAAGGAATATTCAACTAGTAGCTTTGCCCCGGCACGGGTCAAGCCCCAGCACGGGTCAAGCCCCAGCACGGGTCAAGCCCCAGCACGGGTCAACTGTGCAATGTAATTGTTCTGTAGATTGTATACTACTTCAATTAATGGCAAAATGTAAAACAGAGTACAATGAGACTTTAAGCATCAATCAAGGTCGATGATCCTGTAATAGGAAAATCAAGCTCCAGGGAGGCTGTACCTTACTGAACAGTGGCGCTGATCTCTCTCTTGAATACTTAAGTCATGCCTTTGAAATACTATATATCAGTGTGGTAGTTTGAACTAATCCTGGTAACTTATGGCGGCAACATTGGACATATCTTAATGAGACCTTGGTATCACCACCTGAGTGCTGGGGAGCATCCAAGCTAATCCAACTCTTCTGCCTTGTTCCAAACATCAGGCCAGACCTGAAAAGAGATAACACGTGTTTCTTTAATCTCATAGATCAGTTAGATGTAGGTCAATGCAGTAAAAATGTGTTAGCTATTGAGATTTTAAAATGACATTAATTGTGCGAGCACAGGAAAAATAAAAATAAAAAATTTAACTTTACATAGTGACACTCAGAAATGTGAATCAGTGGACATGTATCAGAGTAACTATTATTTCCAAAATATATGAGGTTTCCAGAAGTATGTTTATCAGAGTATGTTCAGCCATTTGCATGCTAAATATCTAATAAGTAACACCATCTATTATGAAGTTTAAGGCAATTTAGGGAGGATGAGGTTTGATCATAGCGCAACAATTATTACATAACAGTATACAGAGAAGTTGAATGGCAAAGTGCTAAATTAAAACATATTACCATCAGTACCGATTGTACTCGCGTATAATTCGTGTCCAAATGCAAACAACATAGACCCTGATCTGCCGTCGCATAATGCGCCGGCAGATCATGGTCTATGTTGTTTGTTCTACTGATTAGTCCTTACAAACTGCATAGACCCAGATCTGCTGGCACATTATGCGACGGCAGATCTGTGTCTATGCAGTTTGCAGTTAGTATCGGTTTATACGCGAGTATATACTGTAAGCTAACTCAATATGGAAATATCATTTTTGGATATTTGAAGTGCATACAGCCTATTATATGCATGACAGAGCAACCATAGGTACAATTAGATCCTATGTTATAAAACTAAATGCAAAATTCTGTTTCCAAAAAGTCATAAACAAGGATGGATCATTTTTCATGTGGAACATGTAAGCATGTGCTTGTTAAAATCAATTGTACAAAATTAATTAATATGATCTGTTTGATGGATACTTTTATCATGTGGAATGTACTTATTAAAATTAATTGTACAAAATTAATTAATTTGATCTGTTTGATGGATACTTTTATCATGTGGAATGTACTTATTAAAATTAATTGTACAAAATTAATTCCTATAATCTGTTTGATGGATACTTTTTCATGTGGAATATACTTATTAAAATTAATTGGACAAAATTAATTCCTATAATCTGTTTGATGGATACTTTTTCATGTGGAATGTACTTATTAAAATTAATTGTACAAAATTAATTCCTATAATCTGTTTGATGGATACTTTTTCATGTGGAATGTACTTATTAAAATTAATTGTACAAAATTAATTCCTATAATCTGTTTAATCATTATTGGTACATTGTTTAGAGTGCCATTTAAAAATTATTAAGTGGAATGGTTCATTAGAATGTGATATCAGCTCATGCTACAATGCCGCACTCTGTCAGTAAATGTCTCAACTAAAATTAACAATATAAAGAAATGAATTTTCGTTTTGCTATTTTCCTACATTCAAGTTATTAAGACTACCAGGGGTAAGTACATTGCATCCCTTGAACATAGATTTCTTTTTACATATCTCATTCTCTGACAGCTTAAACGACTTAGTAGTTAGACTAAGTGGGCTGTTAGTAGTCAGACTAAGTGGACTGTTAGTAGTCAGACTAAGTGGGCTGTTAGTAGTCAGACTAAGTGGGCTGTTAGTAGTCAGACTAAGTGGGCTGTTAGTAGTCAGACTAAGTGGGCTGTTAGTAGTCAGACTAAGTGGGCTGTTAGTAGTCAGACTAAGTGGAGTCAGACTAAGTGGGCTGTTAGTAGTCAGACTAAGTGGGCTGTTAGTAGTCAGACTAAGTGGGCTGTACTACAGAGTCTTAAGTTACTTCCTCTCATTAAGTACCATGTACCTATGTTTATATAACCTTTAGTACAGAAAATTATTATAATAGGAAATGACTTGTACGAGTCATAAATAGATGCAAATAGATATATCCCAGCAATTTTATCTTTATATTTGATTTTTTAAAAAACAATTTACACATGATTCATAACCATAATTTGAAAGTAAAAGAACGCAAGCTTTTATGGAACGTATTTGGGAGTTACCAATACAGTGTATAATGTATTCATTGAGCTCTGCATGGCGAGTCGAATACAAACTTCATTCATTACATGTGTGTGGTAGAAATGCTGCTAAAACAAAAAGCTTCAATGTGACATATTTGTTCCAAAAATTTTTCACGCGTGCTTATTTAGTCCTTCTGGTTTAAACAGGTTTTATTGCCATCTAAGTAATAGTTGCAAAGGTATAGAAAGCAAGTCCAAAGGTGTTTAAATGTTTATCTCCAATATACGAAATAGTATCACATGCCGAGTAAAAATTAATAAACATAAATGGAAGATTATTTATAGAACAGAACAGAACTTTATTGAAATGACGTATGCAAAAAAGCACAGAGTCAATACAACATATAATTCATATACAATACACTGTTGCATAAATAAATAAATAAATAATGGCATATAGAATAGATAGTGGAGTGAAGAAAAAGGTATGATAGAAAATAACTTAAGGGATGGTGGTGGCAAAGGAAAAGAAACTTGAGGATTTTGCCCCAGGTTAATTTGTATAATTTCGGTCAATATAATTTGTACCTCAACACATACGTATATTGCAGTATAAAACAAATCTATATTGTTACTACCAGTCACATCCGACACATTTATAAATAGTACAATGTAGAGAGAGAGAGAGAGAGAGAGAGAGAGAGAGAGAGAGAGAGAGAGAGAGTAGTTGGAAGCGGTAAACAGTACTATTTTTTCCTTGCAAAAAAAATTTTCCACGGTCGTGACAGACCAAGTCAGAAAATGATACACTGTGGCAGAGAATAAATAACTCATTGGTGATGTCGTTCGAAGTTGAGAAGTCGGCCTGGTGAAAAGATTTTTAAAATACCCTGTTTTTATCAGCATTCAACACAATATCATTGTTGTTAATCTACAGTGGCGATGCCTGGTGAATTCTCTGATTTAATCAAGTACTGTTCTATTTAAATCAATTATCTCTGATAATGACATGATCTACATACAAGACAACACCAGTGTCGTTGCGACAGCCCAAGCAACCCCCGCAACTGCGGGGTGGGGTGGGGGTGGGGGCAGGCCCAGTGGGGGTTCAAAATTCCCATCAAACAACTGTATTTACTGGGAGGGGTGGGAGGAGCCATAATTAAGTTTTGAGGGGACCCAGAATTTCTTGCTACGCCACTGGACAATACTGTAGTTTCATATTAATAGCTGATCACTGCTAGTCTGGCATCAAGGTCAATGATCACTGCGTCATACTGAAGTGTTCTAGCATTAGCTTTATCGAAGAATGTTATTCTGGGATGAATAGATATATTAGTGAAATATCAATCACGGTGATTGCAAAAATCAGAAATAGCAGAATGGCAGAGGGATAAGGCGTGATCAGCATGGAAGTTCTCCTGGTAGTGGGATCGAGTTATTGCTACCAAATCTACTACTATGCTGGAATTACCAGACTTGCACGAATCACTTGAACAAAATATTATATTTGTTAAGAGATTCTTGAACTTCAGAATTATCAAACTATAGTGTTAAAAATTGTGATTTTCTTTTTATTTCATATACCTGTGAATAATAGAAAATGCAGAACTGGACTCTGGGTGTTTAGCATGTATTATAGAAAATCAATTATAGATGATGTAGAATGTGTTTATAATAATTCTGATGATATCATTTGGTTATTAGTGATTCTGATGATATACTTTGGTTATAATGATTCTGATGATATAATTTGGTTATTAGTGATTCTGATGATATACTTTGGTTATAATGATTCTGATGATATAATCTGGTTTTAGTGATTCTGATGATATAATTTGGTTATAGTGATTCTGATGATATAATTTGGTTATAGTGAGTCTGATGATATAATTTGGTTATGGTGATTCTGATGATATACTTTGGTTATAATGATTCTGATGATATAATTTGGTTTTAGTGATTCTGATGATATAATTTGGTTATAATGATTCTGATGATATAATTTGGTTTTAGTGATTCTGATGATATAATTTGGTTATAGTGATTCTGATGATATAATTTGGTTATAGTGATTCTGATGATATAATTTGGTTATGGTGATTCTGATGATATACTTTGGTTATAATGATTCTGATGATATAATTTGGTTATAGTGATTCTGATGATATAATTTGTGTAAAAATAATTCTGATGCTATAATTTGATTATAGTGATTCTGATGAAATAATCTATATAAAAATAATTCTGATGATATAATTTGGTTATAGTGATTCTGATGATATAATTTGGTTATGGTGATTCTGTTGATATACTTTGGTTATAATGATTCTGATGATATAATTTGGTTTTAGTGATTCTGATGATATAATTTGGTTTTAGTGATTCTGATGATATAATTTGGTTATAGTGATTCTGATGATATAATTTGTGTCAAAATAATTCCTTCGATATAATTTGGTTATTGTGATTCTGATGATATAATTTGTGTAATATAATTCTGATGATATAATTTGGTTATAGTGATTCTGATGATATAATTTGGTTATAATGATTCTGATGATATCATTTGTTTATTGTGATTCTGATGATATAATTTGTATCCAAATAATTCCTTTGATATAATTTGGTTATAGTGATTCTGATGATATAATCTGTGTAAAAATAATTCTGATGATATCATTTGTTTATTGTGATTATGATGATATGTACACATTGTTTTCTCCATTAACTTTGCATTGTCAGAATCGTGCAGTATTTCTCCATACTGCACGGCTTCATACTGCACGACACATGTGTCTAAAAATAGTATCGCGGTTTATGAACTACTTTTTATTGTAAACAATGTGCGCTTATGTAGCATACACCGGAGCTTTTGCTTTATTAGATTTATCTGTGGATGAACTAAGCAAGCCGTTTGAGCCATTTGAAAGTTGAGATGATAAAGCTGACGATGTGGAACTCATTGAGTCACAAGAGAAACTTTCTACCAAGCAAGCGACTGAACGTGATATTCGCAATGTCCAATGGTGGCTTTATCATTTTTTATGACAACAAACGTGAGACATGCAGTATTGAAAATATCATTCTGATAATTTAAAAACTTATTTAGCTTATGGTTCAGACTATGAACCGTGCTCTCTAGAGTCTAAAAAAATAGCATAGAAAGGTATCTTAAGGCCAAAGGATACTCTGTCTCTCTCAGAGACCGCCCATTTTACAAGTCAGTCCAAGCACTAAATTCGAAAAACAAATACAACTAAAGAAGGCGGGTTTTGGTATAAAAGCAAGTGTCTCAGAGCCAACAAGCCAAGATAACGAAGAAGCCTTATTTTCCGCTGGCGAAATGGGCTCTCACACCGCAGCCGCTTTGCAATTTTCCCTGTTTAATTTCTTTTAGAAAATGTTTGGATTTATAGTACAAGTCATATAGATCATGTAGCTGGGGTCCATCCAACAAAGATCATGGAAGCGACAGTACATAAAAATATAAAAATATGTCATCTATAGCTGGTAATTAGAATGGCAATAAGTGTACTTACCTTTCTGCATCTTGAATTTCTTCAAAATGTACGTTCTGATCCACGGCGCGAAATTGTGCTGCAATCTAGACTATATTTCCACGAGAAATCACATTGCAAAGGAGAATTTACTGCACTTCAAAACGAAATGAATTTGATATTCCCTAACAAAAAATATTGAATCCTGCATCTTCTTGAGAATTTTAATTAAAAAAAATTCATATTTTGTCCACCTTATGATTCCAAACTATCAATGGCAGAACAGAAATGCATATGTAGGTTGCTGTCGAGGCCAGTCCCTCCAGCTATATGTACATCGTACGTAATCGACCCAGCTAATAACTCCAGTCCACTACAACTAAAAGAGCAGAATTTAGTTGAATCGATCGACAGAAAAACAAAATCCCTTAATTCAAGACCAACTGGGAAAGTTGTTCCAAGGCGCAGTCATTCACAATATGACTCTAAATTTCAATTTTAAGTAGACTAAAATGAAATTTCTTTTTTAAATGAATGACTGAGCGCGCGGTACGCTACCAAGTTCAAAGATCGCTGAGCGGTACTATGTGCGCATGAATACTGTTGCTGTGTATTTGTTTCACTACGGTGGTGTATTTACTTTGGAATCTAGCAGAAATTCAATTACTTTGTTTCTTGTAGTTTGTTCTGTTTGTTATTCAGCCTTAGGTAGAAAAGCAAAATGAGTATATAATAAAAAGGTTACTACATTTGTATGGGAAAATATGAACTAGTTTTTTCTGAGCTATACTGCACTCCTAACGTCGATCATATTTTCCCATACAAATGCAGTAGCCTGCGTAGTAAGAATTATAATACCTTTAGAAACACTTGGTTTTGGTCACGTATGGTTGCAATAAAATGTCTAGGTAATTTTGGTATGTTCCTACAAGTTTCAAAGATATGCCTGAAATATATTTTTTATTAAAAAGTAGAATTCGAGACTCGAATATTCTAACTGAGCAAGGTTGTATATTTATCTTAAAAACAGTTCTTCAATGTAAAGAATATCTTACTTTTATTACTATCATGGCACTAACTAATGTGAACATCATCCCATAGACTTTGTGTTGAAACAGTTAGATGGGCTAATCAACAAGCAATCTCACCTAAAAATTGAACGTGTCGTTTTTGTAATGCGATAGGACTAATTTAATTTTGTATTGGAATGTCAGTTGCTATGTATGATGTTTATATAATATTATAAATATTTTAGGAAATTATAAATGTTTCTTCACTTTAATATTTGCTTAAATCTTAATGTTTATCAGGAAAAACATGTTTAACTAGTGTCCTTGAATTAGGTTGTTTTGATCAATACGTTTTCTCAATTTGAAGGTCAAGGTTGAATTTTGTTTACAAGTAAAATTCCATTAAGATGACACACATTCTAGAACATTCTGTCATGTGACCAATCTTTATATATACCATGTTTGGTGGACATTTATTCAGTTTTGACATTACCATCAGTCTTGTAAAGAGCTATTACAGTTGTGAAAATTCATTCCAAATTCTAAGAGAGGAATTATTTTAAATATTCATTGGATTATAACAGTGCTCATAAACTTTTGGATTTTGGATTTTTAATTGATGATTTTGAAATTTAAGTGAACTTATTCAAAGATTTTGGAATACTTCATTTTGACATCAGCACATCAAGATTTCTAGTACATCAGGACTTTGGAGACCATTGGCACATAATAACATTCAAGGACACAGCCGTGAATTCGGAACATTCTATATTTAGGACTTGTGATTAGAACAATCATTCTTATTGGATTATTAGGATTTCAAAACACATTACTGTAAGTGACTTTTTGATTTTTCATTTTAATTATCTAGTAATAAATTGCTTGTTGATTTTTTACTTGATTTGTTGGTTTCACTTTCTTTCTGTTACATTTTTCTTAGACCATAGAGTCGTAACAGAAATTGGGGGCTCGTCGTTCCGGGATTGAATTTCTTTAAAGCATATTAGAGATATTAAAGTTATCTTTGAAATTCATATTGATTTTGTCTCTGAATTTTTTTTTGTCTTTGGCAAAGATTTTTAAATAGAGACATTTTTTTGTGTGAAACCAACAAGCATTTACAATGGCATCTAATGTTCAGAATTTCATTTCAAAACCTACCCAGGAGGGGTTAGAGTGCATGAGAAAGGATGAGTTGCTCGAGCTTGCCAGAAAATACAGTCTATCTGAGGCAAAAGTATCATTGACAAAACAGGAGATAAAGATTATTTTAATTCAGTATTTAGTAGGAAAGGGAAATTTTGATAGTAGTGCTTTAAGTTCGAAGAGAAAGCCTGTATCTGGTTCTGACAGGAAATTAAGGGAATTAGAGTGAAAGAACCAGATGGATTTAGAGTTAGCAAAGCTTCAGATTCAGAGAGAGAGAGAGAAAGAAGAGAGGCAGATACAGATGGAGAGAGAGAAAGAAGAGAGGCAGATACAGATGGAGAGAGAGAAAGAAGAGAGGCAGATACAGATGGAGAGAGAGAAAGAAGAGAGGCAGATACAAATGCAGAAAGAAGAGAGGCAGATGGAGAGGGAGAGAGAGAAAGAGGAGAGACAGATGCAGATGCAAAGAGAAGAAAGGAAAATGCAATTTAAGTTAAGAGAATTAGAACTGGCAAACAGAGCACACTCCACTCCTTTAAATACAAGTTCAGGTTTTGATGTTACTAGATATATTAGGTTAGTACCCCCTTTTCAGGAAAAGCTCGTGAAGTCTACATTTCACTGTCAGTACAACAAAGCACTGATTATGATGTGGTTAAGGAGTACATCTTGAAAGCTTATGAGTTGGTACCAGAGGCATATCGACAAAGGTTTAGGAATTGTAGAAAAGAAACTGGACAAACTCATGTCGAATTTGCAAGGGATAAAGAACAACTATTTGATAGGTGGTGCTCAGCCAAGAAAGTTGATCAAGCTTATGATAACCTCCGACAGCTCGTATTAATTGAAGAGTTCAAAAGGTGTATCCATAGTGATGTTAAAACCTATCTTGACGAGCGGAATGTGGAAACTTTGGAAAATGCTGCTCGTATGGCTGATGATTATTCCTTGACTCACAAAATTTCATTTGGCAATAAGTCGTCCTCTCAGCAGTTTTCTGGCAAAAAACCATTTCAATCTCATTCGAGTACTTCCAAATTTCACAACAGCACAACTGTTAGGAATCAAACATCTGATAAGACTGATCAGAAATCCTTATCTCTTCCTACGTGCACTTATTGTAAAACGAAAGGGCACGTTATTTCTGATTGCTTCAAGTTGAAAAATAAGCAACAGAGAAAAGACAGAGCTTTTCCAAATGCTCTTATTTCTACGAGGTCAAGGTCACGGTCTTGTATTGAAAGCAATACATTTGTTGGGTCAAACAAACCCCAGTCTGATTCTATTTTGGAGGCTTATGAACCATTCATGTCAGAAGGTTCTATATCACTTATTGGTGATTCTGCCAAGCCTATCCCAATTAAAATATTAAGGGACACTGGAGCTTCTCAGAGTCTTTTATTATCAGGTACTTTGCCTTTGTCTGAGGAGTCTTCTTCAAGTGAAAGTGTTCTTGTTCAGGGAGTAGAGTGCAGCTTTGTAAATGTTCCTCTTCATTGTGTAAATTTGGCATCAGACTTAGTTTCTGGACCTGTGACTGTTGGGGCAGTGACTTCTTTACCCATAGAGGGTGTTCATTTATTACTAGGCAATGACCTAGCTGGAGATAAGGTTGTGGTTAATCCACTTGTAACTGACAAGCCTTGTTTGGATCAGAAAGTTGATCCTGTCGAAACTGAAATCCCTGATTTGTACCCTGCTTGTGCAGTTACTAGAGCTATGGCAAAAAGAGCTCTTGAGAGTGATGTTGATCAGGATATTATTCCTTTAGCTGATACATGTATTGGTCAGTCTTTTGATGAGGTCACTTTTTCCTCAGGTATTGATCAATCAAATGGTATTGATCACAGTGATCCTCTTTTGGCAACTCTTTCTCTTTGTTCTAATCAGGATGACAAACGACAATCCCTTGTCGTTGAACAGGAGCAAGATCCCGAGATATCTTGTTTGTTTCAGAGGGCTATTAGTGAAACTGAAGCCACACAAGTTCCAGTGTGTTACTTTGTGAAAAATGGGGTCCTTATGAGGAAATGGAGACCACCTGATGTACCCGCTGGTGACGAGTGGTCAGTGAGCTATCAAATTGTTGTTCCTAAGTCATATCGACAGGAAATTCTTAATTTAGCCCATGAAACTCCTTTGGCTGGTCATTTAGGAGTCCGTAAGACTTATCACAAGATCTTGAATCATTTTTATTGGCCGAAACTCAAAAGTGATGTTTCTAAATACTGCAGATCTTGTCACACTTGTCAAATGGTAGGAAAACCCAATCAGAAGATACCTAAGGCTCATCTGCAACCTATTCCTGCATTTGATGAACCATTTAGTAGAATAATGGTAGACTGTGTTGGTCCTTTACCTAAAACCAAGTTAGGCAACCAATACTTGTTGACCATCATGTGTACATCTACAAGATTTCCAGAGGCAATTCCTCTGAGAAATATAAAAACTAAAACTATTGTGAAAGCTTTGGTGAAGTTTTTTACACTTGTTGGCCTTCCCAAATCTGTCCAGTCAGATCAAGGGTCTAATTTTATGTCTGGAATTTTCCAACAATTTATGCATGAACTAGGCATCCAACAGTTTAAATCTTCTGCCTATCACCCTGAAAGTCAAGGTGCTTTGGAAAGATTTCATCAAACTTTGAAGAATATGATTGGATCATATTGCTTTGATACAGAAAAGGATTGGGATGAGGGTGTTCATTTGTTGTTGTTTGCTGTTAGGGAATCAGTTCAAGAGTCGTTGGGTTTTAGTCCCTTTGAACTAGTTTTTGGTCATACTGTCCGTGGACCATTGAAATTATTGAAAAAGAAACTTCTTTCAAATGAAAACTCAAAGATTAATCTTCTTGATTATGTTTCTGATTTCAAATACAAGTTGTCAAAGGCCTGTGAAGTAGCAAGAACTAATCTTCACACTACCCAGTCAAAAATGAAATTAAGGTATGACAGAAATTCACAGGAAAGGAGTTTTAAACCTGGTGACCAAGTTCTGGCTCTCTTTCCCATACCTCAGAATCCTCTTCAGGCTAAATTTTATGGTCCTTATACCGTTGCAAAGAAAGTAAATGACTTAAATTATATCATTAACACTCCTGGGAGACGGAAACAGAAACAACTTTGTCATATAAATATGTTAAAGGAATATTTTGACAGAGATAGCTCAGCTAATTATTCAGTTAATTTAGTTGTACCTGTCCCACACAGTGAAGATATCAACGATGGAGTACAATCAGACTATAGTGACTCTGGTATAACCAATCTTCGGAATTCAGAAATATTGAACAACCTAGACCAGAAACTTTCACATCTACAACAACAGGAAAGAAATGAACTAAAACAGCTGTTACATGACTATGAGCACTTGTTTCCTGATGTTCCAACACGAACAAGTAAAATTTATCATGACGTTGACATTGTAGATTCTGCGCCTGTGAAACAGCATCCTTATAGGATGAATCCTCTCAAACAGAACTATCTGAAGAAAGAAATTCAGTATCTACTGGAGAATGATTTCATAGAACCAAGTAAAAGTAACTGGAGTTCACCATGTATTCTTGTTCCCAAGCCAGATAATACATTCCGTATGTGTACTGACTATAGAAAAGTCAACAGTGTCACCAAAACTGATTCATTGCCAATCCCAAGAATGGACGATTGCATTGATAAAATTGGAAATGCGGAATATGTTACCAAGTTTGACCTTTTAAAAGGATTCTGGCAAATTCCACTGACGGAAAGGGCAAAAGAAATTTCAGCATTTGCAACTCCAGATGGACTTTATCAATATAAAGTCATGCCGTTTGGAATGAAAAATTCGCCTGCAACGTTTCAACGTCTGATGAACATGATAACATTTGGTTTTGATAATTGTGACGCTTATATCGATGACGTCATTATCTACAACAACACCTGGGAAGATCATTTGGAAACGATTCGAAAATTCTTTGATCGACTCAGCGATGCGAATCTGACAATTAATTTGAGTAAAAGTGAGTTTTGCCATGCTTGTGTCACATTTTTAGGACATATTGTGGGACAAGGTCAAGTTAAACCTATAGAAGCTAAGGTCAAAGCTATCTCTGAATTTCAAGTTCCAATTTGTAAAAAGCAACTGATGCGATTTCTAGGTATGGCTGGATATTATCGGAAATTTTGTTCCAATTTTTCCAAAATTGCTGAACCTTTGACAAGTTTATTGAGTAAGAAAACCAAATTTCATTGGTCTGACAAGTGTCAGGAATCTTTTGACAAGTTAAAGGCCATGCTTAAGAATGCACCAGTTCTTTCTGCACCAAATTTTAGCCAATCATTTAAATTATCTGTTGATGCAAGTGATGTAGGGGTTGGTGGAGTATTGATTCAGGAAGACAAAAGTGGTGTGGATCACCCTGTGTGTTATTTTTCTAAAAAACTAAACAAGCACCAGAAAAATTATTCCACAATTGAGAAGGAATGTTTGGCTTTGATATTGGCTTTACAGCATTTTGAAGTGTATGTCACCTCAGCTCTTTCTCCAATTATTGTGTACAGTGATCACAATCCCCTTACTTTCATCAACAAAATGAAAGATACAAATCGGAGATTGTTGAGATGGAGTTTGATATTGCAGGAATATAACATTGACATCAAACACATCAGGGGAAAAGACAATGTGATTGCAGATGCACTCTCACGTGCCTAGAAATGTAATATTGCTTGATGTAATTAAGTCCAGTATCATAAAACATGTTCTTATGTAATTTTGGTTATTATAGTATTAGATGTATATTCAAAAGAAAGCTTTATTATATAAATCTTTCTTTTTCTTTATGAGGGGAGGTGTTATGTATGATGTTTATATAATATTATAAATATTTTAGGAAATTATAAATGTTTCTTCACTTTAATATTTGCTTAAATCTTAATGTTTATCAGGAAAAACATGTTTAACTAGTGTCCTTGAATTAGGTTGTTTTGATCAATACGTTTTCTCAATTTGAAGGTCAAGGTTGAATTTTGTTTACAAGTAAAATTCCATTAAGATGACACACATTCTAGAACATTCTGTCATGTGACCAATCTTTATATATACCATGTTTGGTGGACATTTATTCAGTTTTGACATTACCATCAGTCTTGTAAAGAGCTATTACAGTTGTGAAAATTCATTCCAAATTCTAAGAAAGGAATTATTTTAAATATTCATTGGATTATAACAGTGCTCATAAACTTTTGGATTTTGGATTTAATTGATGATTTTGAAATTTAAGTGAACTTATTCAAAGATTTTGGAATACTTCATTTTGACATCAGCACATCAAGATTTCTAGTACATCAGGACTTTGGAGACCATTGGCACATAATAACATTCAAGGACACAGCCGTGAATTCGGAACATTCTATATTTAGGACTTGTGATTAGAACAATCATTCTTATTGGATTATTAGGATTTCAAAACACATTACTGTAAGTGACTTTTTGATTTTTCATTTTAATTATCTAGTAATATTTTTGCTTGTTGATTTTTTTACTTGATTTGTTGGTTTCACTTTCTTTCTGTTACATTTTTCTTAGACCAGAGTCGTAACACAGTGTTATATGAAATATAGACACAAGTCTATACATAAATATTATTGGAGATATCCAAATATGGTCCAATTTATTGACCTACTTTCAAGTAATAATCAGAATATTATAGGACATTTAAGTAATTTTATATTTGGATCTTTTAAACTTTACAATGAATTATTGACCTGAATTATTATTAAACAGTTAATAAAAAGGAAACTTTTTTAACCAGCCTCAAACTAAGTACAATATATCGTCCGTATTCGCTTATAAGTGGAGTCCAACTGCAAACAACATAGACCCTGATCTGCCGTCGCATAAGGCAATGGCAGATCAGGGTCTATGTTGTTTGCTCTACTGATTATTCCTAACAAACTGCATAGACCCAGATCTGCTGGCGCATTATTCAATGGCAGATCTGGATCTATGCAGTTGGACCGGACCTATAAGCGAGTACAGACGGTAAGATAATAAGTATACATTTGTACATTTCTTGCTTAGTTGTGTCCTAATAATGCGCTCATGTGATTGTTGTTTATATTTTTTATATATTTTGTCTTTTTTTTTTTTTTTTTTTTTTTTTATTAACCAGTTTGCTTGTTAGTCCTTTCCCAGCAATTAACATAGATTCAAGAATCAGAATGATTCAAATTTTGACGTATGCATCTACAGTTTTGATTTGATTCATACTACTGCACTTAGAATTATACTGATTTGAAGATGCTAATTTATATTTTATATTATTATTTAATATGTGTTTGTCATTACTTTATGTAATTTTTTTTATTTTTATGCTTGCGAAAGGCCAATAAGCTTATATGCAGTGAAGATTATGTTCTATTATATTATTATCTCAAAGATTGCATTGACGCCCTTTTCCGACTTAGAAAAGCTGAACTTCATAAAGTAAAGAGGCTTTAAAGACAAAAACGGCTGATGAAAAAACTGTTTACAAAATTATACGCTGCGTACACTTATTCAGATTGTGCTCTCGCTACCCCGCACAACGTGTACTCGCTTTACAGTGTAGGTTGATCGCTACCCCGCACAACGTGTGCTCGCTTTACAGTGTAGGTTGATCGCTACCCAGCGCATCGTGTGCTATCTTTATAGTGTAGGTTGATCGCTACCCAGCGCATCGTGTGCTCGCTTTACAGTATAGGTTGATCGCTACCCAGCGCATCGTGTGCTCGCTTTACAGTGTAGGTTGATCGCTACCCAGCGCATCGTGTGCTCGCTTTACAGTGTAGGTTGATCGCTACCCAGCGCATCGTGTGCTCGCTTTACAGTGTAGGTCGATCGCTACCCAGCGTATCGTGTGCTCGCTTTACAGTGTAGGTTGATCGCTACCCAGCGCATCGTGTGCTGCTTTACAGTGTATGTTGATCGCTACCCAGCGCATCGTGTGCTCGCTGTACAGTGTAGTTTGATCGCTACCCAGCGTATCGTGTGCTCGCCGTACGGTGTAGTTTGATCGCTACCCAGCGCATCGTGTGCTCGCTGTACAGTGTAGTTTGTTAGCTACCCAGCGCATCGTGTGCTCGCTGTACAGTGTAGTTTGTTAGCTACCCAGCGCAACATGTGCTCGCTGTACAGTGTAGTTTGATCGCTGCCCTGCAAATCAGGAGTACGCTTGTTTAAGACTTATTTGCTTGTTTTACGCCACATCAATTTGTAAGACATGAACACATGTTTTCACCATAATCTAACAATTGATGTATTATATTAAATAAGGTATAACATTATTAGAAATGAATATTTCTAAGGTGTTTATACCAATGTCTGGTATAAAAGCTCTGATTTGTTACTCGCATGGGCTACCTTTTCTCTTGGCATACAAGAAAATGGAAATAACTCAGTGTGGAAATTTCCTAACTAAATCACAACATACTAAAATAAAATGGAAACCTGAAATAGTACCTCATTCTGTGGTACTCAAGCCTGTGTACAAAGTCCTGCTTCGTCAACGCACTCATCATATGACGTATTTACATGATAATCTCATCCAATCAAATACTCTTTATTTAAAGTCGCTGCATATGCTTAAAATATGAAATTTAGGGTCTATTAGGCTTTTACTGCAGACTATTTAAAACAGTTAATAACTTAAATGACATTCAAGAATATTTTGTTTACGTTTTTGTGTTTGTAATTGTTCTTTGTTTGTTCGTCCGCCGTAGATCTCGAAATCACTTTCGTCAATTTCGCCGACTTGCTGTACCATGTTTTGTCAAAGAAACTGTGCATTTAAGTTTCACTTCTCTTCATTGATAAGACTTTTTGTCTAATTCTTTCATTAGTTTTTAATACAATTTTTATGTTTTGATTACAATTTTAGTACAAAGTAAGGGATTAAAGTTTGTATACGCTCGTATTAAGTCAGGTGTATTATGTTATGGCGTTGTCGGTCGGTCCATTAATATTTTCTTGTCCAGCCCATAATTTCGTAATGGTTGGAGAGATTTTCATTAACTTTGCCCAGGTAGACGCGTACCGCAGCCGCGCCCACTGTCTCAATGTCAAGGTCACGACAAGGGAAAATGAATATCTGTAACTTGTAGCCTTGCATGAAGTAAAACTTTTGAACCACTGAAGATATTTTAATGAGACTTTACTGAAGTATATATCATGACTAGACAGTGTGTTTGCCTTCCATAGCCACGCCCTGTCTCAGCGACAAGGTTAGAGCAAGGGAAAAAGTGTAATTCTGTAACTTGTATCCTTGTTTGGACTATAACTTTTGAACCACTTTAAATATTTAAAGGAAACATTAACTAGTTATATATCATGATTCGACAGTGTTGCATACCACAGTCATGTACCCTGCCTCAACGGTCAAGTCAAGGCAAGGGAAAGTGTAATTCTCTGCCTCAATGGTCAAGTCATGGCAAGGGAAAATGTAATTCTCTGCCTCAACGGTCAAGTCAAGGCAAGGGAAAGTGTAATTCTCTGCCTCAACGGTCAAGTCATGGCAAGGGAAAATGTAATTCTCTGCCTCAACGGTCAAGTCAAGGCAAGGGAAAATGTAATTCTCTGCCTCAATGGTCAAGTCATGGCAAGGGAAAGTGTAATTCTCTGCCTCAACGGTCAAGTCATGGCAAGGGAAAGTGCAATTCTCTGACTTGTATTCTTCTTCGGAGTATAATTTTGAACCACTGAACATATTTTATTGAAATTTTGCACAAGTATATATCACGACTAGATGGCGTGTCGCATACTAAAGCAATGTCCCCTGCCTCAAGGCTAAGTCTTGGCAAAGGAAAATGTAAGTACGTGACTTGTATTTTTCTGGAGTATAACGTTTGAACCAATGAAGATATTGTAATGAAACTTTGCCCAAGTATATATCATGACTAGACAGTGTGTCGCGTACCATAACCACAACCTCTACCTAAGGTCAAGGTCACGGCAAGGGAGAATATAAATCCATGGCTTCTATCCATGTACGGCTATAAGTTTGAAACCAATGGAGATATTTTAATGAAACCTGAGCTTGTTGTATAGCTTGAATTCTCCAAGGTCCCAATAAAAGATAATGTAAATCAGTGACCTGTTTCATTATCCAGGCTGCCACATTTTAATCCCAGTACATATTACGATAAAACATTATCTAGGACCACACATGAAATAATCAAGCTACTAGATCAAAGGGCAAGGTCATTAGTTGGGTAAAGGTCACGAGACGAGCGTATCATATGCAATTTGCGGTACTCTTGTTTGTTTGCTCTATCAGGTCAAATTTTAAATCCCTCTCTTTATTCTTACCTTGAGACCAACACATTTATTTGCTTTAAGAGGACACAACCAATTTTGTATGATCCACAATAAACGAGGAAGGGGCATATAGCAGTAGCGTAGCAACCGCCCAAGCAACCCCAGCAACAGCCTGGGGTGGGTGGATGGTGGTGAGGGGGCCCAAGCCCAGTGGGTGCCCAAAATTTCCCATAAAACAACTTTTTTTTAGAGGTGGCCCCAGAATTAAGTTCTGCTGGGGGTGGGGTGGGGTGGGGTGGAGGACTGGATTACCCAATAGGCAGACTAAGCACGTGCTTATGGCACCAGCAAAGCATGGGCACACAAAAAAAAAAAGAAAAAAAAAAGAGAAATTACGGTTTAATATTGTTTTTCTTTTGAATTGCAAGGGGGGGGGGCACCATAATCTTTTCAGTGCTTAGGGCCTCTAAAGGTCTTAATCCGGCCGGGGTGGGGGCAGAATTTCTTGCTACGCCACTGGCATATAATGTTAGCTTCATCAGTCTGCCTATCTGTTCATCTGTATGTCGATCTTTCCATCATACCTAGGTTCAATTTGGCATTACTTTAGGTGAGTTTTTTGGTACTTATTTCAATTTTTCAGTTTCAGTTTATCACTTATGAGTTCTTGTAGTTTAGCGTGTTGCTCCAACTAGACGAGAACTAAACTATCATGCTAAAAATAGGTGACCATCACCTATATAGTTCTTGCTTCAGTAATTTCTTCTACCTTGGACACTGGTCAGTGTGTCATACAACTTTAAGTGTACAGGCACATGGTTTTATATATGAATCCATTATGCAGAGTACTCGTATCAAAAGTAGGACACCTACATTTGATACATCAGTGACTTTCAATGGGCTCTGCGTTTAGGTCACTTTCTTAGGTAATGTTATTTGTTGGGTTATGTACCTTTATGCGGATAGTCTGTGGTAAGTATGATATATTATCATTCCAAAACTAGGTCACTATGACCATTATTTCATTATTATTGTCTTTGCTCAAAGTTGTTTGTTTTATATCAGCGTTTTGTGCGCTATTAACTCAGCATGTCTGTTTATTGAGCATGATGAGTAGTAATAATATACATCTTCAAGTAGAGAGTGTTTTTTTTTTTTATATATTACACATTTCACCGACTTATAGTATTTGCTGAAATTCCAGTACAAACTGTCTAGTCAATTGTGCCCAAAAGACAACCACTGTCAGCAAGGTTTTATGATGACCAACCTTTATGATAGAAACAAAGTTTAAAAAAAGTATATTGCCTAGCAAGAGAAATCGGAACAAGGAGTTAACGGTTTTTCAGGCGTTAAGGGTTTTCATTGGTCGACAGGCGATCTATGATGTCTTCTAACAGCTCTTGTTGAATCTGCAATGTAAATATCCGAGTCCAAAATTAGGAATGGTCATTTAGCCATCCATTTATTGAGTAAAAAATGCCACAATTAAAATTAGCTGAGTGTTTAAATTGTTGGAAACAGTAATACTTATTTCCATATTGTCCTGTGCCGTCAGCGCTCTTTTAATAGAACAGCTGAGAAACAAATAAACCACTGAACAATAAATTGAAGAGCTGTTTTCCTATCTGTAACGGAGGCCGGAATAATACAAACGTCTTCGTATCTTGTCATCGACGTAAAAGTATAAGGATGTTACTCCAATCTTTCGACTTTTAGTTAGGTTTTGATGACACAGAGTACAACTGAGATGCTTTTTAACGACTATGTTTGTCTCTATGGGACGGCAATATAATATCACTGAGATGCTTTTTAACGACTATGTTTGTCTCTATGGGACGGCAATATAATATCATAGCTATTTCACAACGTTGATTCATCTGTACATAGGAACTGCTCTCAAACATTGCATAATTAAAAAAATCTGAGTACTTTCACTAAGCGTAGAGCTTATTATCATAAACTTGGATTTCACAGCTGGTGCTTAATAATAAAAAATTATTATTTCAGGTCAAACAATGAATAAGAGATAATTTTTTATTCATAATTTGATCGTCATTCGAAAGAAGAGAGGCATAATGAGATATACATTTTTTGTAATATGAATGCTATTGGAGACGAATTTCATTACTTAATTCTTCCTCTTTTTTGTAATATGAATGTCCTTGAAGACGAATTCGTTGTTTTTTAAATGTCCCTTATACAAAGATTGAAGAGGCAAGAACATCAAGAAATATTATAGATGCAAAGCCATTGTTTATATAGCGTGCCAACGTACAGGCACTGATAAATTATAACAGCCGTGTAATTTGGGCTTTTACATCAAAAAATGTTTAGGAGTTCGCCCAGAAATTTTGAAAAAATACATATTTAGTCGTAAAGCTATTCATATCTTTTCAGCTATTAAATTCTCTCTCCAGCCTGTGATATGTCGTTTTAAATTGATATGGTTTTCATGCTGCTCTTTATGCAACTTTTTTTCCCAGTAAGAGTGATATTTCGCATTGTTATAATTCTAGTTATCTTTGTCGCTCTTTTTTTTTTTTTTTTTTTTTTTTTTTTAGAACACCTTTCCAAATAAAATTTGTGTTCGTTTTTATTTTAAAACTGTAATTTTGTACTTTTTTGGCAAAACAGACCAGAAATTAATTGCATTGGAGTGGAAACGGATATGACAGTGCTTGCACTGAGACTCAGAAAGTTGGTTTAATAATCCAAATTATTTGTGAAAAAATTAATCATTTTAATCTAAATTTTAGCATTGTTGTGTTTTGGCTTAATCAGATAGAGATAATGTACAAGCCGCGGAGGGTCCCTGAGAAGACCAAGTTACAATGTTTAGTCAAAAACTCGACTCTGGTAAAAGATTTATTATTTGCTTGCTTCTTTGGATATAAAATGAGGGGTTCTTTTTTCTTCAAATTAAGTATCCATTTTGCCCTTTTCATTCTGAAGAACCTCTTAAACATTAAAATAATCATTTTAGTGATATGGTTAAAAAAATCATGTTTTCGCAGGATCAGTAATTCTATCCTTTGACGATTAACTGGCATATAGTGTTCAAGTGAAGGCGATGGACTGCAAATGATGTATGCATAAGTCTAGTAACAGGATCATTTCCCAAGAGAAATCAAATTATAGTGGTGGAATATGATCATTGTGATTCTTGCGCGCGTTGTAACATTAGGAACATACATAAAGAGTGAAAATGCCGATAATGGTTAATAACAACTGATGTACACCAAACCGTATGGGGCTAATCAAGACAAGAAGAATGTTTCTTATAATGATTTCTGCGTCCGTCTTGTTTAAAAAGGCAAATTATTTGAAGACCCTGCTCTAAATCTGAGTTCATGGGCCTTTTGAAGTGTTGATTGTCTAGTATTTTATTGGGTTTGGCGCTGTCAGTTCAAATTTATTGCGGCACATTGGCTTTTCCCAGTTTCGGCAGGGAATCAGAAAGAAATATAGTTCAAACTACACGTATTTGATCATTCCAAAAGACCTGACCTTCGAGACTTTGCACATATACAAATACATACATACATACATACATACATACATACATACATACATACATACATACATACATACATACATACATACATACATACATACATACATGGGCAGATAGATTCATTCATGAATTCATTTTAAACATTTTTGATAGTTTAGCCTGCTGGGTTTTTTGTTGTTGTTGTTGTTATTTCTTTTGAACTGTGATACAGTTTCTATATGCAGATATTACATTAGTGTAACGTTTGACAAAGAACATAATTTTATAATCCATAATGTAGTATCCTTAATCGTAAATATGATAATCTTTATAATCCATAATGTATTATCCAGTTTATCCTTATTGGTAAATATTTTCTGGACAACCATAATATAGCATCCTTACTGGTAAGTATGATATTTATGACCCATAATGTAGCATCCTTACTGGTAAATATGATATTTATAACTCTTAATGTAGCATCCTTACTGGTAAATATGATATTTATGACTCATAATGTAGCATCCTTACTGGTAAATATGATATTTATGACTCATAATGTAGCATCCTTACTGGTAAATATGATATTTATGACTCATAATGTAGCATCCTTACTGGTAAATATGATATTTATAACTCTTAATGTAGCATCCTTACTGGTAAATATGATATTTATAACTCTTAATGTAGCATCCTTACTGGTAAATATGATATTTATGACTCATAATGTAGCATCCTTACTGGTAAATATGATATTTATAACTCTTAATGTAGCATCCTTACTGGTAAATATGATATTTATGACTCATAATGTAGCATCCTTACTGGTAAATATGATATTTATAACTCTTAATGTAGCATCCTTACTGGTAAATATGATATTTATAACTCATAATGTAGCATCCTTACTGGTAAATATGATATTTATGACTCATAATGTAGCATCCTTACTGGTAAATATGATATTTATAACTCTTAATGTAGCATCCTTACTGGTAAATATGATATTTATGACTCATAATGTAGCATCCTTACTGGTAAATATGATATTTATAACTCTTAATGTAGCATCCTTACTGGTAAATATGATATTTATAACTCATAATGTAGCATCCTTACTGGTAAATATGATATTTATGACTCATAATGTAGCATCCTTACTGGTAAATATGATATTTATGACTCATAATGTAGCATCCTTACTGGTAAATATGATATTTATGACTCATAATGTAGCATCCTTACTGGTAAATATGATATTTATAACTCTTAATGTAGCATCCTTACTGGTAAATATGATATTTATGACTCATAATGTAGCATCCTTACTGGTAAATATGATATTTATGACTCATAATGTAGCATCCTTACTGGTAAATATGATATTTATAACTCTTAATGTAGCATCCTTACTGGTAAATATGATATTTATGACTCATAATGTAGCATCCTTACTGGTAAATATGATATTTATAACTCTTAATGTAGCATCCTTACTGGTAAATATGATATTTATGACTCATAATGTAGCATCCTTACTGGTAAATATGATATTTATAACTCTTAATGTAGCATCCTTACTGGTAAATATGATATTTATGACTCATAATGTAGCATCCTTACTGGTAAATATGATATTTATGACTCATAATGTAGCATCCTTACTGGTAAATATGATATTTATAACTCTTAATGTAGCATCCTTACTGGTAAATATGATATTTATGACTCATAATGTAGCATCCTTACTGGTAAATATGATATTTATAACTCTTAATGTAGCATCCTTACTGGTAAATATGATATTTATGACTCTTAATGTAGCATCCTTACTGGTAAATATGATATTTATAACTCTTAATGTAGCATCCTTACTGGTAAATATGATATTTATAACTCTTAATGTAGCATCCTTACTGGTAAATATGTCTCTGAACGCTGTTAAGATAAGCAACGATAAAATAAACACAGTCTGTACTTCACCAGTGGCCACTTTAACACAACCAAATATTTGGTGTGTGAGGTGTCATGACCCATAACTGAGTGGTCTAGACAATTCATCGCTGAAAACTGTAACCTTGCATCTAATCCACACTTTGTCAGCATGTTTTTTTTCCCTCAAGTATTAATGAAATATCAAAATATCGAGTTCAAAATGATTCACAGCAACAACAACAACAACAACAACAACCACCATTAGTTTTCATGTACCTGAATGACCGCAAGTAACAACAAATATTGCTTTCATAAAAAATTATTCTGATTGGCTTGTCAGGTCACGCGCTCAACAATAAGAAAAAATATTGGTTTCCTCATGGTAATTTCAGCTCGTGCTTGCCTGAGGATATTTTTAGATCACGGTATGAAAGTATTAAAACAAATAGGGACTTTTTGTATCGCTTAGTACATTGGTTTTTATTAAGCTGTGAAATACAGATAATGGCCTCCGCTTCATGACGGCCAATATCATATTTCACATCATAATAAAACAATGTATTTAACTCACCCCAAACCCATAACTGTATAATATTAGCATGTACTATATACAAGCGCTATAACGCCACGCGTTAAACAGCCGATTTAGCTTATCAACAACCAATTGACCATGACGAAATTCTCGACACTTTAGTTCCCACGTAAAACGCCACACTCATTTAGCGCCATCCGCCAGCCCACAAAACATACTGCCAAGCGTATTGATTCCGCCGGTATTGATTTCTGCCAGCTGCCTTCTAACAGTATTATTATGGACTTGACACATGGAAAACGCAGCAGAAAGCTATAACTGACTTTTTTGTGAAAAAAGTAAGATGTTGTTTGATTGTAATATGAAGTAACTGCTTTGCCGACAATCATATTGGTTCATACTTTAAACATGCATAATCTGTAAAAAAACAAGAAAGTTATACTGCCTATAAACTAGTGTCAACAGCTATTTTTGATGATAATCTGTAAATTGCTATTCGAAGCAAATTAAATTTTGCCCTATTATAGTATTTAAAGGTTCGACAAGAGTAACATAAAAGTAATACTTAATACATTTATCACAAAGCATGTGAAAAGACAGCTGTAGTAAATACTACTGGCAGTCTACTCATAAATTTTAGTTAAGGTACAAACAGTAGGTCTCAGAAAACCACTTGGAGACTGCTTCAGACCACTGACCCTGTACTATATGTTACGGGACTGTGTACTTTTTGATATTTATCATTAAATTAATGTCATTTTGTCATTTTATTTTCAGTAATCGTTTATATTTTGAATTTCTTTTTAACATTCTCTCTCTGTATATATATATATATATATATATATATATATATATATATATATATATATATATATATATATATATATATATATATATATATATATATATATATATGTTCATGATGATAGGTAAGTACAGAACCTTTGTATCACCAATTTCGCCAGTTTTGTCTGTGGACGAACCAGGGGCATATAATGAGTGTTTACTGCACATAAAACCAACAAAATTCTTAACAAAAAGACTCCACGTAAATACGATAGTCATCCCCAACACGTGGAGGGTTTTCTCATTACATGGACTCCTGATTTCTAGTAATGAAATATTCATCTCTCACCTCTTGGAACATGTCATTGCTATCATCTAAGAAGAGGATGCTTTGTAACCAATTATTAAGATTCAGAAAATTACATCGGCAGCAGATGTTCCTTTCACTATAAATAATACATAATTGTGGTTAATTATACTATACATAAGTATTCTGGCTCAATATTTACCTATTCTTTCCTTTACTTCACTCGGGACAAAAGAAAAGCTTTCGTTTAATCAATGGCGTCTTTCGTGGCTCTCTGTCTAGCTATGAATATTGCTTTTGTCATTGGATCGGAAAATCCAATCTTCTAACGATGTATTGGAAAGGAAAATAATAAAGTCAAATCAACAAACGTGTTTATAGTCTTCATATACATAGTCTATGCTTTAAGATTATTCTTATTTTGATTTCTGTCTAAACGATGTACCAATTTCCTGCTTAAGTAAATGCTGCTTTGCGTGACTGGTCTATTGCGTTAGCTACAAATCAAATTATATTTCGATATATTCTCCTATTAGGTTTGTTTTTGATAGATCGCTCATCACTCGTATAGCTATCATAAATATTACATTTTGCAATTTTCAGTTTGAGTTCTCTGTTGGCAAAATTCAGATTGGGAATGATTTTACTTCAGTATTTAGATCAAATATTTACAGTTCATTTCCCTAAGCGTTTTGCTTCGATTTTTTGAACATAAAGAGCAGAGATTCATTAATATTTGCGTCTCAAATGTTATATATTAGCTATTTCACTTAAGATCACCTACATCAATGTTGACCAATAAAAAAACCTCTTAATAATTACCGTCTATACTCGCGTTTAGTCTTGGTCCAAATGCAAACAACATAGAGCCTGATCTGCCGTCGTATAATGCGCCAGCAGATCAGGGTCTATGTTGCTTTTTCTACTGATTAGTTCTTACAAACTGCATAGACCCAGATCTACCGGTGTATTATGCGACGGTAGATCTTGGTCTATGCAGTTTGCAGTTGGTATCGCATTATACGCGAGTATAAACGGTACATATCTGCATGGCAATGACAGAAATAACATAAATTTTCATTATCTTTCTATCTCTCAGTGATTATTGATTCTACTGATTAAGAGTCTTTTTGATATAAGTACTCTTTATATTAATCACAGGGAAAGTCCAACAATGAATTTAAGAAAAAATTACATAGGAAGTAAATCATATTTTTTTCAGCCATCATAACTTATATATGTTCAAGGTAAATGTGATACTTTTTCTCACCTTGGTATAAGTGAACTTATACAAGCTAAGCGGTGTGTGTGTGAGTGTGTGTGTGTGTGTGTGCGTGTGTGTGTGTGTGTGTGTGTGTGTGTGTGTGTGTGTGTGTGTGTGTGTTGGGGGGGGGGGGGAGTACTAATAGTGCAATACAAATTATTCGTTAGTCATTCCAGGAGATGAGACAGGTAATAGAAGTCATAAAACGGTAACGAAGAACAGTCTCTACAAATAAGTTAAAGTACGCGTGCTATATAATATTGATAAGATAGTATTTTGCGTTTATTTCAAAGTATTATTTATAAAATATGCTGCATTCTTACAAACTTGATGTACCCGTGGGAATAAGATCTTCTGAGTAACCTTCAAGTAACAGCCAATACATGACTACTTACTAACATGATCCATGCATGGGTTGTCACGACTATCAGGCACTACGCTGAGGCCTCACTTGAAAATCAAGCACGCATATATCCTGGTGGGATCGCACACTGGCTAACAAAATAATCGCAAACATGTTGAGGATGTCTTACCGCATGCGTAGAGTGTCTCTAGTCTATGGCACGCCGTCGTGGACAAATATTGGTATTTTCTAATATTAGAAAATGCGTCTTTTTGTAGTATTAAAAAATTAATTTCTAATATTAGAATATCAATTTCTAATATTAATAAATCAGCGCCACCTGAATGTAAAAGCAGTACACTAAAAAAAAAATAAAAAAATAAAAAATAAAAAAAAGAACAACAATAAACAGTCACTGACACAGAGGGTAGCAATGTATGAAGACGTTGAGTTATATCCTATCTCTAAGAACACATTAACTACTGGAATGAATTTTTCAGTATGTGTCCGTTAGAAATGATTTGAACTTTGATCTTATTCGTGCAATGAGACATCATAATAATAATAACAATAAGAAGAAGAAGAAGGAAAAGAAGTAGATGAAGATGATGGTGAAGAAAACGAAATAAAAATGAAAACACTATAGCATATGCCATACTATGTTGCATGCTATATGTATTGCTATATTAAATGACATACTGTGTTACATGCTATATGTATTGCTATATTAAATGACATACTGTGTCACATGCTATATGTATTGCTATATTACATGACATACTGTATTACATGATATATGTATTGCTATATTACGTGACATACTGTGTTATATGCTATATGTGTTGCTATATTACACGACATACTGTGGTATATGCTATATGTATTGATATATTATATGACATACTGTGGTATATGCTATATGTATTGCTATATTATATGACATACTGCTATATAGCGTTACATGCTATATGTGTTGCTATATTACACGACATACTGTGGTATATGCTATATGTATTGATATATTAAATGACATACTGTGGTATATGCTATATGTATTGCTATATTATATGACATACTGCTATATAGCGTTACATGCTATATGTGTTGCTATATTACACGACATACTGTGGTATATGCTATATGTATTGATATATTAAATGACATACTGTGGTATATGCTATATGTGTTGCTATATTACATGACAAACGATATTATATGCTATATATACTGCTATATTACAGAAATCATTGTTTTTGAACGGTTGCATTTTTGGTTGGTTGGTTGTTATGGGTTTAACGCCATTTTTCAGCATATGATAGGCTATACATGGCGGCCAGTACATTTGGTGGAGGAAGAACTAGAGAAAAGTCCAGGAAGAACCACCGACCCACGGGAAGCTACTGGCAAGCTTTCTCACATACCCACGTTGGCCGAGCCAGAGACTCGAACCCACGCGGACAGTGGTGAGATGTCAGTGATCTGTAACGGCGAGCGCCTTAGACCACTCGGCCACCCGGGGCCCCTTGTATTTTTGGAAGAGATAAGTTGGTACATATTTAAAAATAATAATAAGCTTCCTACCCATGTATAGCCCACCATTATGGGAGCCTCGGGACAAATGAAATATACATAGCGACTTCTTCGTACCTCATCATCAGTGACGACACATTATTATTAATTTTTTTTACTATTTCTGCACCCATACATGGTCGGTTGAAAAATTTGACCTGAAGTTAATGTGTCCATTCATTTTTCGTGTAAATTACCTAGTGTCACACTGTAAATATCGTGCAAAATAAAATAATAATCTACGGATTCTAATATTCACCTGGATTCGTTTTCCCTATTATCTGTCATAATCAATTAAGGTCTCTACAGTTACGCTTTTTTATCGCGCCGCCTATAGCATATTGAAGCGCTTATATATATATATATATATATATATATATATATATATATATATATATATATATATATATATATATATATATATATATATATATATATATATATTTATATATCGTTACAGTAGTCTTAAAAGAGGCTTACATATTCATAGGTCCAGTGGCTTCCAGTGGCTAATTTATCTATGTATGTATCTACCTACTTATCTATCTATATATGTATGTGTTGCATGTCTGTCTGTCTCTCCACCCGCCTGCCTATCCATCCACTGTAGCTCAATGATTGGTGTGTCAGACTCGGATCCCAAAGGTCGCGGGTTCGAATCCTGACATATCAGCCAGGGTCGGCTGCTGTGCTGTGTCTCTGGGCAAGGCAGTTTAGTCCTATTGCTTCAGCACTATATAGCCTTTCACGTGTTGATGTGCCCTTAAACACCAAACAATCATTTTAACCATCCATCGAGATCGCAGATTTTTTTTTTAAGAGTTAAATATCGGTTTTCAGGTGCAAAGTTGTGAATTTGTACTTTTTATTGAAGACCACAATGCACTAAAAAAAAAAATTTTGTTTTTTAATCGAAATAACTGGATCACTGACTTACAGTATGAGAATAAAACGCGCACCCAACTGAGAATATTGTAAACCCATATTTGCCAGCTCATCATGTGTCTATGTTTTGAGATATAAATGGGGACCCCGGGTGGCAGAGTAGTCTAAGGCGGTCGCCTTTACAGATCACTCACACATCGCACCTCTGTCCGCGCGAGTTCGAGTCTCGGCTCGACCAACGTGGGTATGTGAGAAAGCTTGCCAGTAGCTTCCCGTGGGTCGGTGGTTCTTTTCGGGGTCTTCCCGGGTTCTTCCTTCACCAAACATACTGACCGCCATGTATAGCATGCGTTGAAAAATGGCCTTAAACCCCACAAAACAAACAAACTTTTAGCTATATATGAATAGTACGTACATTAGTGTGTACGCTGTTCGCTTGAAGTTATATGTTGTTGTACGAACATCTTGGACACTTACATAGAGTATATTGTGCGACAACATATCTGGGTCTAAGAAGTATGCAGGGTGCGCATTATACACCAGTACATACCGTGTGTACTCCCTTATAAGTCGGGGTCCAACTGCAAACAACATAGACCCTGATCTGCCGCCGCATAATGCGCATGCAGAGCACGGTCTATGTTGTTTGTTCTACTGATTAGTCCTAACAAACTGCATAGACCTAGATCTGCCGGCGCATTATGCGACGGCAGCTCCAGGTGTATGCAGTCTGCCGTTGGACCCGACTTATTTTTAATATTTTATTTGCGCGATGAGCTGTTGGGTCCTTCTTGAATTTATAATAAGGCACATCCATTTCTTTTATCTTAGGCGCAAATTCCCCGGACATCCTAAATGACGTGATCGGGGTATTTTCCCTGGTATTTACCCCCCCCCCCACACACACACACATACACACACCCCACACACCTGCAAAACAGAAGATGGTACAGTTTTTATCCATACGCTAAAACGTCGGGGATACTGTGAAACCTTTCGTCTCTCTGTCCATCTGTTCGTCAGTCTAAGCGTATCTCTACCTCCTCCTAAACCTCTGGATGGAGATTTACTTAGCTTGGCAAATGCCTTGTCCATATGGTAACCATCTGCAAGATGGGTATTATTTTTAGCCTCCTCCCCGAGATGCCAAGGTGACAGGTACACAAATTTAAATAACAAGGACATTTTATTTTATTTTATTTTTATTATAAATAATAGCAGGAAGACGCATAATACATATAACATATTTTGGGTTCTGACCTCTTGGTCTCTGTTCAGGGCGTGATGGAGATGGGAAAGATTTGTAAAAACGAGCGTGTGGATTTTCGATGACGAGCCATCAAATTGTTCAAATTCCCATTCTAGTCTATCCTTTTGATGTGGGTGTTTTTAAAAAAAAATCTTTAATTACGAAATAAGGAAGTCTACAACACTTTTCCACAGTTTTTATTAAATGTTACTTGAGAAAGAAAAGATCGGAATACATACGGTTATGATTAATCAATTGTTCGCAATCAAAGTGAATTCACTCTTGCACGGTATTAGCATAAATATATGAATAAAAAAATCAATTAGAACGCTATTAGCATAAATCAATCAATCAATCAATCAATCAATCAATCAATCAATTAGCACGCGATTAGCATGTTATTCAAGAAATGCATTTATCATAGCCCACCTAAAAGCTGATATCGCACCCGAAGATCGATAAAAAAAATCGTTAATTAGAAATGAACAAGCAATGTTACTTCCTAAAGTTTTCATTTAAGCGACTAAGTTACGTAAATGTTTTTCGCCCAAAATCAATTATTTTATTCTGCACATATAGAATTAGAAATTTATTATTGTAAAGTTACTTGTAAGGCGGCGAACGGCGAAGATTGTAGGCTAATATTTCATAACAGCTTTACTTCCCATGCGGTGTAATGTTGATGTAAGAATAAATGAACTTCTGAGAGCATGCACAAGAACGTAACATTTACACTTCCCATGCGGTGTAATGTTGATGTAAGAATAAATGAACTTCTCAGAGCATGCGCACAAGAACGTAACATTTACACTTTATATCATGTTTACTTTTGCATCTAACTACAGAAGTCAAAATATAAGTTATTTCAACTAAAGGTAAAATCATAACAACTATTTCTGATGTTCTAACTGTAACTTGATCAAACGATCACGCAGCAGAGAAAGACATAAACAAAGTGCCATCTTATTGGATTGTTAAAACGATCCTTTGTAAATTTTATCCTGGATGTGCTGATTCAAACTATAATCTTTTAGTATAATACCGAACTACTACTATTGCTACTACTACTAATAATAATAATTCATTTAAAGTTCTTACGGTCATTATAATATGGAATGCAGGGGACGGTATGCTTTATGAAAGGCTACTAGGTCACATGTTACGAGTATATCATTCCCTGAAATTTTCATGATGTGTTGGAATTAAAGAAGTAAGAATCTCTCCTCACAGGAGAAGACAGTGATAGGCAATTTTCGATTGCAGAGGTAAATGTACGTAAAGTAACCGGTCGTAATTCCTCCTGGTTCATGACTTGGGTCTCAGTGTCCTTGACAAATCCAGTCGCCCGTTGTAATTCCTCCTGGTTCATGCATTGGGTCTGAGTGTCCTTGGCAAATCCTGTTGGCTTCCTTTTCTTTCAAAGTTATAAAGTCACGAGGGATTGTATTAATTATAAAAGTCGAATGAACCATAGCATAACAATCTTGTAAAGTGTGTCTTCATAATGAAGAAGCGAATCAAAATGAGGCTTTAGATTGGCTGATTGGTTGTCGTTGTGATGGCAATATTATTGATACACAAAGACCTGTCAAAAAGAGACAACTCCTGCTTATTAATCGACAATGACGAGCCGATACATGTTGATTTTCAAATCATCTTGATGTTTTATTTATTGCTTCATTGTTCTTACTGAATATTTTTGATGAGTCAGGTTATGCAAAATGAGAAAATAAGACGTCAAAGCGTCACAGTAATACAACATCAAAGCTTTACAGAAAGACAACATCAAAGCGTCACAGTAATACAACATCAAAGAGTGAATGTAAGACAAGATCAAACATATCGACAATGATTTTTGCATAACAATTAGGATTTAATATTTTCTTCTTTCAATACTTTTTTCCATATGTCTTTATTATATATATATATATATATATATATATATATATATATATATATATGCCTGTGTGTGTGTGTGTGTGTGTGTGTGTGTTTTAAGTCAAAGACGCGTGGAACGCATTTCTCAAATAAATACAGCATTAACTAAATCTGTGCACATGTTAATCAAAGACTGTATACCATTAATCTAAAACATATAGAAGCTTTCAGCGAAAAACTATAAAACATGTTTCTCATTTTACTAGCAAGAAACATGAAAACTATATTAAATCGCACTCTTTTGCCCCAAGAAAATGTACGTATTTTCTACCTCATTGTATTAAGAATACTCTAACTTTTACGATCCGCCTGCTAGAAAACACTACTTAAATCATCTCTGACTATGAAGTTGATAAACTAATTATATGTAAAGAAGCATATGTTATTAATTAACGCAGCTATTTGCATTCCTTTGAAATCACCATGTGATTCAGAGCATCGTTGCAGAAAAAAAAAAGAAAAGAAAAAAGAAAGGTGAAAATTACAAGGGTACGCACACAACAAATTTAATTTATCTTGAGTGAATAATTTTGCAGTATAAGCAAACTTTGTCTTTCGCATTGTTGCTCACTTTTACCAACAAAAACTGTTCGATCAGCATGTGCGTGAATTACGGAAAATTTAACCTTGTAATGAAGATAATAATAATATGAAAATATTTCTGATGATGTTTTCTTTTTGTTATGTATAATGTTTACATATTTAACTTTGTCCCTGATTGTAGCATGTAAACAAGTTGTTTACTTAGAATTCGAAGTCAGGATTGCTTTTGTTTACAATTAGATTGGTATTTCCACTAGAATTACTGATTTTTGTCATGTAGGCATATGATATTCTAGAAAATTCTGTCAGGTGGCCTGTGTTTATATATAGGTAGTTTGGTATGAAATATTTCATTCTTGTTTGAATGGTCAGTCTATGAAGAATCATTTTAATAATCAGATGTTTATAGTTGTGTTGTGAAAATCAGCAAATTCAGAGAGAGGAATTTTAAAATATTCATTGGAATAACTAAAGTGCTCATTCTCATTTTGGATTGATACATGACTTTGGGATTTTTGTGAATTCATTCAAAGATATTCTGGATTACATCATTCAGGCATATCAGGACATTCAAGACTACTGGCACGTCAGGACATTCAAGGCTACTCGAATTCTGAACATTCTCTATTTTGGACTTGCGATTAGGACACTTAGAATTATTGGATTATTTGGATTTTAATTCACAATATTGTAATTGTCTTTTGAATTTTCACGTTAATTTTCTAGAAATAAATTGCTTGTTGATTTTACTTACATTGTTGGTTTCACTTTCTTTCTGTTACATATTTTTAGACCTAGAGTCGTAACATTTGCAAAAATGACGTAAAGATTGCATACACACAATGGAATATAGTGACATCTGAAATAAAAGACACCATTATGTAAACGACACCAGCTGCTAAAGGACATTTTCGGGAATTGCCAGTGACAAGAAACAGTATAGGTCCATACAGGTAAAGTAACGTACATATACAGACCGAACAAATCCACTCTGGGATCTAAACAGGTACTCACCATCCGTGTGCACAGCAATCACCTTTCGAAAGGGTTGTCTCACTCATGAACTACCATGGGTCATAATCGAGGATAGAGGTATGGTCTGTTTACAATAACAATAACTGTTTACGAATCTCACCCTGTCCTTGTTTATAGATCGACAAAAATAAAATGAGGTTACCCTGTCCTTGTTTATCGATCGACAACAATAAAATGATGGTACGTGAACAGCAAATATTGTTGTAAACAGACCATGACAATAACCTTGATTCGGGACCATGGGTTGCTCGCGTCGTTTCAGATGTAATCGCTGTGCACACATGTAGGCACTGGAGACAGTATACCTGGTTACAGTCCAAAGTAGACTCCGCCGTGTCTGTTTATTTACATTACTTTATCTGCGTTGAATTAGAACTATATAGCATACGGAGATAAATCTGCAACAACAAAGACAATGGGTTGAGTCCAACTTACATGCAAATAGGGGACATGTTGATTATAATATGGTGATAATAAATTAACAAATAGGATAATTCGAATTACTGAGAACTTTATCCTCGCAGTATAGTAATAGTCAAAATGGAAATATGCGGTGTCTCGAGTCTTATATCTTTAATCTATAATAATTAATAAGTTGTGACTAATTTGTTACTAATAATAAAATAATACGATCGGCTCTCCCTAAAGTTGGATCATATCATCTTGGGTTTACAATAATATTTACGTCTTCATTTTGCAGGTTTCTTATCCTAGTCGACCTATAATGCCGTTTTAGACAAGGCAGGTTTGTGTACATAAACTTGTGTGGCAGCCAGAAACACAAATGATGATAGCTGGCTACGTCAGAGACGCTAGCCGTAGTTACTGTATTGTACTTACTAACTTCATTATCGCAATAAAAACTGGCAAAATTATGTTGAAATGGCGATGATTTTATGTTTTACAATTTAGAACGTGATCTATTCACATCTACTCCTATTATAGCTAGCGAATTCATATCTGCATCCAGAGAATGTGAAATTTTGTTTTCATATTTTGACCAAAAGTGTTGGTTGGGGATATGGGTAATTTTGTTTTCATATTTTGACCAAAAGTGTTGGTTGGGGATATGGGTAATTTTGTTTTCATATTTTGACCAAAAGTGTTGGTTGGGGATATGGGTAATTTTGTTTTCATATTTTGACCAAAAGTGTTGGTTGGGGATATGGGTAATTTTGTTTTCATATTTTGACCAAAAGTGTTGGTTGGGGATATGGGTAATTTTGTTTTCATATTTTGACCAAAAGCGTTGGTTGAGGATATGGGTAATTTTGCATAAAGTGAAAGCAGGCATTTAACGATGAGATTGAGTACATTAATAAACTGATGCACGACACGTGATGAACTGACATACATTTTCCAATGCGTTTGAAACAAATTTATAACCCTTATGAAATGAACCTCTATGTTTGTGACCCATGGCAATTCCCCAGGGACGGCGACATAGCCGTCCAGAAAAAAAAAAAAAAAGATAAAACACCGGGAAATGGTGAAAAACTATGGAAACCTGTATTCAAAGAAGTGGCGATACCTGTGATCCCATGCCAGTGCCACCTGCCGGGCGTTGTTTGGACCTACATCGTAATTGGCCTTATGCAAACAGGTGATCTACAATTCCCTCACGAAAAGAGTTCATTAACCAAGACACTTAGGCTAATATTTTCCACTTTTCTGTGAACGTGAAATTTTTTTACAAACATGCAGCTGTTGACTGACAATATTTAAACGTGCCTCGTTCATTACGCAGTTCGACCAGCTCTTAAAATAATACTCATTTTTGACAAAAAAGGAATTCTAGATTCATTCACCTGCTTCTCAGCACAACAAGACCGACTTCGGTGACCTTGTACGGAGAATCGGAAAGGTCATCAATTTCTTACCACAGTCCCATCGAAAACAAATACACATCATCACTAAAAAATTAATTTCACAAACTATGAAATTTTCTCTCTAATGATGTCATCTACAAAAACACATTTTTCGTATTCAAACACTGCAATATTTTCACTATGCGAAGTCAGTATTGATCTTCTGCGACTGCCTGACTTACAATATAGGCTTACTTTAAAACCATATACAATATTCGCATATTGCTTTACACCATCACTCAGCAATTTACTTAGATTATGAATTTTGGGGTACACAACACCAATAGTGTACGTGTGGATGTGTTTGATCTAAAATATACAGTTGTATATATTCTCTTGGTACATGTGCCAAAAAAAACAGAAAAATAGCTTTTTTCATGGCACTTTTTACTCTATATTCTTTCTATATTCATGCAATTGTACCCGTCCGCCAAACGAGGACACTGATATATGCATTCTCAGTGTGCTCCTGTCCGTTCATTCGACAATGTTTATCAGTACATTTTCTCGTGACACATCGGCGAAAACATGAAGCATTCCCACGCACTTCTGCCTGTCCAAGTATTCTCAAGGCACTTGTGTCTGTCCAGATATTCCCAAGTTACTTCTGCCTGTTCAAGTATTCTAGAACACTTCTGCATGTCAAAGTATTCCCAATAAACATCTGCCTGTCAAGTACATGTATTCCCAAGGCACTTCTGCATGCCAAAGTATTCCCAAGGCTCTTGTGATTGTATACGTGTTCTCGTGCACATATGCATATTTAAATATTCTCAATGCACTCCTGCCCAACCAATTATTCTCAAGACATCTCTGCCTATTCACGTATTCTCAGGCACTTCTGCCTGTCCAAGTATTCTCAAGGCATTACTGCCTGTCCAAGTATTCTCAAGGCATTACTGCCTGTCCAAGTATTCTCAAGGGATTACTGCCTGTCCAAGTATTCTCAGGCACTTCTGCCTGTCCAAGTATTCTCAAGGGATTACTGCCTGTCCAAGTATTCTCAAGGGATTACTGCCTGTCCAAGTATTCTCAAGGCATTACTGCCTGTCCAAGTATTCTCAGGCACTTCTGCCTGTCCAAGTATTCTCAGGCACTTCTGCCTGTCCAAGTATTCTCAAGGCACTTCTGCCTGTCCAAGTATTCTCAGGCACTTCTGCCTGTCCAAGTATTCTCAGGCACTTCTGCCTGTCCAAGTATTCTCAGGCACTTCTGCCTGTCCAAGTATTCTCAGGCACTTCTGCCTGTCCAAGTATTCTCAAGGCATTACTGCCTGTCCAAGTATTCTCAAGGCATTTCTACCTGTTTAACTATTCTCAAGGCGCTTTTGGCTGTCCAAGTATTCTCAGGCACTTCTGCCTGTCCAAGTATTCTCAGGCACTTCTGCCTGTCCAAGTATTCTCAAGGCATTACTGCCTGTCCAAGTATTCTCAAGGCATTTCTACCTGTTTAACTATTCTCAAGGCGCTTTTGCCTGTCCAAGTATTCTCAAGGCATTACTGCCTGTCCAAGTATTCTCAAGGCATTTCTACCTGTTTAACTATTCTCAGGCACTTCTGCCTGTCCAAGTATTCTCAGGCACTTCTGCCTGTCCAAGTATTCTCAGGCACTTCTGCCTGTCCAAGTATTCTCAAGGCATTACTGCCTGTCCAAGTATTCTCAAGGCATTTCTACCTGTTTAACTATTCTCAAGGCGCTTTTGCCTGTCCAAGTATTCTCAAGGCACTTCTGCCTGTCCAAGTATTCTCAAGGCACTTCTGCCTGTCCAAGTATTCTCAGGCACTTCTGCCTGTCCAAGTATTCTCAGGCACTTCTGCCTGTCCAAGTATTCTCAGGCACTTCTGCCTGTCCAAGTATTCTCAAGGCACTTCTGCCTGTCCAAGTATTCTCAGGCACTTCTGCCTGTCCAAGTATTCTCAGGCACTTCTGCCTGTCCAAGTATTCTCAAGGCATTACTGCCTGTCCAAGTATTCTCAGGCACTTCTGCCTGTCCAAGTATTCTCAAGGCATTACTGCCTGTCCAAGTATTCTCAGGCACTTCTGCCTGTCCAAGTATTCTCAGGCACTTCTGCCTGTCCAAGTATTCTCAAGGCATTTCTACCTGTTTAACTATTCTCAAGGCGCTTTTGCCTGTCCATGTTTTATCAAGGCACTGCTGCCTGTTCAATTATCATGAAGACCCTTCTGCCTGTTCAAGTATTCTTAAGGCGATCCCGCCTGTAAAAGTATTCTCAAGGTACTTCTGCCTGTTCATGCGTTTTTGAGGCACTTCTGCCTGTTCAGGTGTTCTCAAACCACTTCTGCCCTGTTTATGTATTATCAAGGCACTGCTGCCTGATCAAGTATTTTCGAGGCACTTCTACCTGTCCAAGTATTGTAACGGCACTTCTGTCTGTTCATGTATTACCAAGGCATGTTCAAATATTCTCAAGGCTCTTCTGTATGTCCAAGTATTCTTAAGGCACTTCTGCCCATCCAAGTATTTTCAAGGCACTTCTGCCTGTTCAGATACTCTCAATGCACTTCTGCCTGATCAGGTATTCTCAAAATACTTCTGCCTTTTCGGTTATTCTCAACACAAGTCTGCCTGTCCAAGTAATGTAAAGGCGATCCCGCCTGTAAAAGTATTCTGAAGGTACTTCTGTCTGTTCAAATTTTCTCAAGGCACGTCTGCCTGTCCAAGCATTCTTAAGGCACTTCTGCCTGTTCCTATATTATAAAACCACTTGTTCCAGTCCAATTATTCTCAAGGCACTGCTGCCTGTTCCTATATTCTCAAACCACTTCTCCCTGTCCAAGTGTTCTCAAGGTACTTCTGCCAGTTCAATTATTCTCAAATCACTTCTGTCCGTTCGTATATTCTCAACGCATTTCCGCCTGTCCAGGTGTTCTCAATGCACTTTTTGCGTGTTCAAGTATTCTCAAAGCACTTCTGCGTGTCCAAGAGTTTTCAGTGCACTTCTGCCGGTCCAAGAATTCTCAATACACTTTCTGCATGTCCAAGTGTTCTCAAGGCACTTTTGCATGTCCAAGTATTCTAAAGGCACTTCTACTTCTGCAAATATAATCATCAAGGCACTTCCATCAGACCAAGTATTTCCAGGCGACATCTGCCTGTCCATGTATTTAAAAGGTACATATGCCTGTCCAAGTACTCTCATACTACATCTGGTTGTTCAGATACTCTCAAGGCACTGCTGCCTGTACATATATTTTCATGCCACTTCTGTCTGTTCAAGCATTATCAAACCATTTCTGCCTGTCCAAGTATTCTAAAGGCACTTCAGCCTGTTCAAGTGTTCTCAAATCACTTCTGCCTGTCCATGAAGTCTCAAGGCACTTCTGCTTGTTCTTGTATTCTCAATGCACTTCTGCATGTCCAAGTATTCTCTATGCACTTTTTGGGTGTTCAAGTATTTTCAAGGTACTTCTGCAAATACCTAAAGACACTTCTGCCTGTTAAAATATTATCAAGGCACTTCTGTCAGACGAAATATTCGCAGGACATTTCTGCTTTTCCATGTATTCTCAAACCACTTCTGTTTGTTCAAATACTATCAAGGCACTTCTGTCTGTTCAAGCATTCGCAAGGCACTTCTGCCTGTTAAAGTATTCTCAAACCACTTGTCTTTTTCAAGGCACTTCTGCTTGCTCACGTATTCTAAAGGTACTTCTGTCTGTCCAAATATTAATAAGGCACTTCTGTTAGATCAAGTATTCGCAAGACACTTTTTCCTGTCCAAGTATTCTCAAGACATTTCTGCCTATTCATGTGTTCTCGAGGTACTGCTGCCTGTCCGAGTATTCTCACGGCAATGCCGCCTGTAAAAGTATTCTTAATTAACTTCTGCCTGTTCAGATATTCTCAAGACACGCCTGCCTGTCCATGTATTCTCAAGACACTTCTGCCTGTTCAAATATTCTCAAGACACGTCTGCCTGTTCAAATATTCTCAAGACACGTCTGCCTGTTTAAATATTCTCAAGACACCTTTGCCTGTTCAAATATTCTCCAGGCACGTCTGCCTGTCGATGTATTCTCAAGACGCTTCTGTCTGTTCAAGTATTTTCAAAGAACGTCTGCTTGTTCATGTATTCTCAAGGCACTTCTGCCTGTTGATGCGTTCTCGAGGCACTTCTGCCTGTTGATGCGTTCTCGAGGCACTTCTGCCTGTCCAAGTATTCTCAAAGCATTTCTGCATGTCCAAGTGTTCTCAAAGTACTTCTGCCGGTTCAAGTATTCTAAGGGCACGTCTGACTGTTCAAAATATTATCAAGGCACTTCTGTCAGACTAAGTATTTGCAGGCCACTTCTACCTGTCCAAGTATTCTCAAGGCACAGCTACCTGACCAAGTATTCCCAAACCATATCTGCATGTTCGTATGCTCTCAAGGCAATTCTTCCTGTTCACGTACTCTCAAGACACTTCTGCTGTCCAAGTATTCTCAAGGCACTTCTGCCTGTCCACGTATTTGCAAGGCACTTCTGTTTGTTCAAGTGCTGTGAAGGCACTTCTGCCTGTCCACGTATTTGCAAGGCACTTCTGCCTGTTCAAGTATTCTCAAGACACTTCTGTCTGTCCAAGTATTCTCAAGGCACTTCTGCCTGTCCACGTATTTGGAAGGCACTTCTGCCTGTTAAAGTATTCTCAAGACCCTTTTTTTCTGTCTGTCCAAGTATTCTCAAGACACTTCTGCTGTCCAAGTACTCTCAAGGCACAGCTAATTGTCCAAGTATTCCCAAACCACTTCTGCATGTTCGTATGCTCTCAAGGCAATTTTTTCTGTTCACGTATTCTCAAGACACTTCTGCTGTTGAAGTATTCTCAAGGCACTTCTGCTGTCCAAGTATTCTCAAGGCATTTCTGCCTGTCCACGTATTTGCAAGGCACTTCTGCTTGTTCAAGTGTTGTGAAGGCACAAGTATTCTCAATGTACTTCTGACTGACCAAGGTTTTGCAAGGCACTTTTACCTGTCCAAGTATTCTAAAGGCACTTCTGCCTGTCCAAGTATTTTAAAGGCACTTCTGTCAGTCCAAGTTTTCTCAAGGCACTTCTGCCTGTCCAAGTATTCTCACTGAACTTCTGCCTGTCCAAGAATTTGCAAGGTTCTTTTGCCTGTCTCAGTTTAGTCAAGGCACTTCTGCCCGTCCAAGCATATGCAAGGCACTTTTGCCTGTTCAAAACATGTCAAGGCAGGTCTGCATTAGCAAGTATTCTCAAGACATTTCTCCCCATTCAAGTATTCTTGAGGTACTTTTTTCTGCCTGTCGAAATACTTTTCAACGTAGTTTATCCTGTTCAAGTATCCTCAAAGTACTTCTTCTGTCTGTCTAAGTATTTTCAAGGCACGTATCCCTTTCAAATATTTTTTAAACTTTCATAACTTCTTTTTTAAAAAACTATTTTATCTCATTTTTAGACTTTGTTTAGCCCTCAAAACGTTTCTCTGCATTCTTTTTATCTCGCACTTTTTTCATATGTCTCTGATTTGCATGTCAATGTTTTAAAAATAAAATTAAAAAAAATAAAATAAAAAAAAACGTTTTATGAATTTAGCAATCAGAACACCAGTAACTTTGTCAATATACCGTAACACCAGCGTCTTCACTATGGCTTCAATATTCCGACTAATTTTGTATATTGTGGATTGTGTTACCTGAAACGTTTACTCAGCAATCACAAACCTCGTTACATTAGATGATGAATTATTTTCTGTAACGAATGGAAGCAATATACGGTGGAAATATATGGAGTTGTTGGACTTGATGAATAATGTATGTCTTTTTGGCAAAAAGGTGTTTAGCTTGACTTTGACAGCTAATACGATATCTGCGGTGAACCTATATATATATATATATATATATATATATATATATATATATATATATATATATATATATATACATATACATATACATATACAGACAGCTGACATGCAGGGATGCAGGTAGATACATAGATAGATAGATGAAATTGCTTCTAAAACCAAAAACACCACATTAAACTTTCTTGAAAACTTGGCTCCAATGTGTAATTGACTATATAAAAAGTTTGACGTGCATATCATGACCTGATTCCAATCTTCGAAAACTTTTGAGCAACTGAATATCATGCTAAAGGACCTATGTATCTACATTCTGTAACTTTAAATATAATGGCGTCACAGTGATAGAACTTACAGTCCCTCTCCCATGCTAAGTCTAGCTCCCATACTGCTAAGTCTCTTCTGCTAAGCCCCCATCCATACTGCTAAGTCCCTTTGCCGTGCTGCTAAGTCCCTCTCCTATAATGCTAAGTCTCTATCCCATACTGTTAAGTCCCTTTCCCCTACTGCTCAGCCCCTCTCCCATACTGTTAAGTCCCTTTCCCATGCTGCTAAGTCCCTCTCCCATAATACTAAGTCCCTCTCTCCCATACTACTAAGTCCCTCCTGCTAATTACCCCTCCCATACTGCCAAGTCCCTCTCCCATACTACTAAATGCAACTGACGTAAATGTTCTCCGAGTATAATATCTGATTTGGGGATTTGAACTTTAGTTTCAGTTTTGTGCTCCAAGAAGGTTTCGAGACTATGGGGTCAAGTCTTATAAGAAAATACCTCAAATTTCATATAAGAAGGTTTTGAGACTATGGGGTCTAGTCTTATAGAGAAAATACCTCACATTTCATACAAGAAGGTTTCGAGACTATGGGGTCTAGTCTAAAAGAAAATACCTCACATTTCATACAAGAAGGTTTCGAGACTATGGGTCTAGTCTAAAAGAAAATACCTCACATTTCATACAAGAAGGTTTCGAGATAATGGGATCTAGTCTAATAAGAAAATACCTCACATTTCATACAAGAAGGTTTCGAGATTATGGGTCTAGTCTAAAAGAAAATACCTCACATTTCATACAAGAAGGTTTCCAGACTATGGGATCTAGTCTAATAAGAAAATACCTCACATTTCATACAAGAAGGTTTCGAGACTATGGGGTCTAGTCTTATAAGAAAATACCTCACATTTCATACAAGAAGGTTTCGAGACTATGGGGTCTAGTCTAAAAGAAAATACCTCACATTTCAGTCAATAAGGTTTCGAGACTATTGGGTCTAGTCTTATAAGAAAATACCTCACATTTCATACAAGAAGGTTTTGAGACTATGAGTCTAGTCTAAAAGAAAATACCTCACATTTCAATCAATAAGGTTTCGAGACTATGGGGTCTAGTCTTATAAAGAAAATACCTCACATTTCAATCAATAAGGTTTCGAGACTATGGGGTCTAGTCTAATAAGAAAATACCTCACATTTCACACAAGAAGGTTTGCAACTATGGGGTCTAGTCTTATAAAAAAAATACCTCACATTCGAGACTATGGGGTCTAGTCTTATAAGAAAATACCTCACATTTCATACAAGAAGGTTTCGAAACTATGGGGTCTTGTCTTATAAGAAAATACCTCACATTTCATATAATGGAATATTCGATGCCGTTATCTTGGCCGCAGGTGTGGAAATGGTGTGTGCAAATTAGACTTACTGTTTCATTTTTCACCACGAATGAATAAATCTTTAAATTTTACCAAAAAGAAAGGGAGATCTTTAGGCGGAAGGGGAATGTATATATCCAGTTAGATTCGTTATTTTTGGCAAATCGCGATATTTAACCAATCGGCCACATTGAATCCTAAAGTTGCTGCAATTATTTACTCCCGAAAATTCTACTATTTGCTCTTTGCAGACCATACATTGATGTTAACATTTTTGAAGAAACAATCCATTAGCTCTGGAACAAACCTGGCTAGCGTCATATACGTCGAGTATAGAAAGAATCGCATATCTGAAGATATTCGTGAAAATAAACTTCTGTAGACTTCTGTTCGTGGAACACGAATGTCCCGCGACAGTGACCTACTTTTGGTGCGATGGTATCGAACTGACCAAAACGCATCAACACACAATGTTGTACGGCTCTGCAGCAACAAATTTCAAAGAAACTGACCAAACACAAAACTAAACCGATGTTATTAAGGGAGAAAATACAGATCACAGTGACTTCATTTTAGTGTTGTACTTATTAAGACACATTCAAACATAAACTTGCATCTCATCGGAGCCAACACTGCCAAAGAAATTGACCCGATGCAATTCTAGTCATGCAGACTCTATGCCTCTTCGTGGCGATGAATTCAAACCTGACGATTTCATTCGTTTGTCAGAGTAGTTTTACACGTTTTACAGCTGCCATTGTAAGAAAGGTTCCTATCGATTTCGTGGTCAAAGGTCCAGGTTTTCTGCACAATACCATTAGTTGTGCATAACATACCTAGGCCAAAATATGTGGATGACTTGCACTTGGGACAAGGAAAAATCCTATCGATTTGGAGGTTAAAAGGTCAAGGTCACTGTCCCACACAAAAATTTCAGTTTTTGATTATGCATCTTTACCAAAGTTTATGGATGACTTACACAATGGGTAAGAAAGAAACATGTTGGTCTTGGGGTCAAAAAGTCAAAGGTCAAGGTCACTGTGGCTGAGATAAGGAAACTGGTTTTTGCATTATAACTTTAGTTGTGAGGAGCTTGTACTTAAGGAATAGAAAATGGCCAATTTATTTGGGGGTCAAAAGGTGAAAGGTTAATATCATTGTTGCGCAAAGAAAAATTGGTTTGGCACAATAACGTTTATAATATAGAAAGTTCCTTGACCAAACTTTGTGGATGGCTGGCACTTAGGGTAATAATAAAACCTATAGATTCTGGGGACTAATGGTGAGAGGTCATAGTCATGGTAAGTCCAATAAAAAATAATGGTTTATGCATATGAGTCCAAGACAGCATGCCTTGACCAAAGGTCGAGATCATTGAGACCAGTTGGTCAATAATCTCCTGAGTCAACCATACCATATTAGTGTATACATAGAGGACTATTAAACACGGGGTGAAAGTATAATGTGCCGTTCATGGCAATCTTGTTATTGATTATACGAGAAAGATGTTAAATTATAAAAAAAACGTACTGACGTTTATGAGTGCTTTCTTCTTTTACCAATTATCATTGATAATCTGCATATATGATGCGAGCATGATTTTAAATTATCAAAACCGCAATGACGTTTATGAGTATCTGGACCTGAAGACGGCGGAATCAGCATCATAAAATAGTCCTTTAATTGACATTTGACATCACGAGAGAGCCAATGCGTTAGAGATGCAAGGATTGTACCTCCCTCTTCTCCTCCTCTATCCTTCTCTCTCCTTCTCCATACCTTATATCTTTCTCACACACGTGAAGATGCGTATTCATGTTTTTGCTTGCTTCTTTCGAAAGAAATATCATAAGATTTATCTTTTTCAGAAATTGAGCTGAGAATAGTAACAAAGAGGATGGAACGTCGTTGAGAAGGGCTAAGATTGATGGATGGAGAGTTACGTAACTGGTCATAGGAAGTCATTACGTAACCTATTAAATATGAAAGCCCTAGATTTTTTTTTATATCAGATAGGAGATACCCTGCTGGAACACACGGTGTGAATGACAGGTTCGTTGGGTTGGCTGATATGTCCAGCAGACGACACTGTGGGTGTCTTCTGCCACACTAGAGATAATTCTTGGTGAAGAAATTATCACTGAATAAACAGTGATCAGAGATAGTGTTGCTTTCCTATCGTTATCGCTTCATTTTCTATCTAGAATAAATAGTTCAAGAAGGAAAGATAGTTATCGCTGAGCTTGGAGCTTCCAATTATGGAAATTTGTTTGTGTCAGGTTTGATAGTGTGAAGTGCCTGATCGGTAGTTAATCAATGACTTTATCGTTATGCCATTCCTTTATAACAGATTCGACTCCAGCTTAGACTGAAGCACAATAGCTTCAGTGCGTTATATGAAGTCTTCTACAAGATGCTTTGAGCGTATAATGGAGCACAAATTCTATGCGAAACAATATGTGCGAGTTGTTATTTCTATTATAATTTGGATTATTTGGTCCCCGGACTTGCCCAGACAGTGCCTTGGCTTTGAATTTGGCAAAATAGAGTGTCCGGGAAAATGCGTGTGCAGAGAGAAAAATGGTTTAGAAGTAGACTGTACAGCCAGAAATCTCACAAAGATTCCCACAGGTATCAACGAGGATGTAGTCAAACTGTAAGTAGTAGGTTATACTATTCAGATTATCACCTTCTGTAAATTGTAAAAAGAGAAAAAGAAATATCTTTCTATACTTTAATTCTCAAAACGAGATGCCTTGTTATGCACGTTTGATAAGCACAAGCACAACGATCAGGTGACACAATTATTATTTGGAATGAAACAATCAGGTGACACAATTATTATTTGGAATGAAACGATCAGGTGACACAATTATTATTTGGAATGAAACAATCAGGTGACACAATTATTATTTGGAATGAAACAATCAGGTGACACAATTATTATTTGGAATGAAACATTCAGGTGACACAATTATTATTTGGAATGAAACGATCAGGTGACACAATTATTATTTGGAATGAAACGATCAGGTGACACAATTATTATTTGGAATGAAACAGTTTGAAAATCAGAAAATTAAACCCGTGTACAACAATGTTTGTAACTTCCGTACTCTGAACACCACTGGGACCATTAAAAATGTTTGGAATAGGCAGGGGATCGGAGTAGGGAGGGACATGATCTCTTTCAACATATACCAGGCTTCTAGTTCTAAGAAACTGATTAAACTATTTATGAACATAACACTTGTAAGTATGCCAGACAGGACATTAACATATTTTTGTTTTTAAAATGATCTCTCCTCTCCTTGTCACGAATCTCTCAATCGTTCTCAAAGTACTTATAATTCATTAATTGCTTTCTCCATTGTGGAGTCCAAAAATAAAAGTAATTATCATTGGATAATGGGTGAACTTAAATGTAATATAGTTGCGCAGCAAAAGACTGATCATTTTTACCTTCTTGAAGTAGTAGCAACTGACTTTATTACTCATGCATAGCGACCTTACTATAAACACCCACAAAACATTAAAAACTTTTCTACAAGCTCAAACCATGGAAACTACTTTTCTTTATTTTCACATGTTGTGAGAATACGTGGATAAGAGGCTTTTTCTTCTAATTACAAATGGATGTGGGCTTGGAATGAACAATTTTATTTTACAGTAGGCTTTTAGATGGTGGGACATAATAGATAGCTCCATATTGAACTGAGGATGGTTTGGAAAAACAAGATAGCGTAATTTTAAGTTCAACTTTGACAAGTTTTGGAGTAGCCAGGATTCGGATACAATAGGTTTATGGTATACTGAAAGTTGCTCATTCATAATCGCCAATCCATATCTTAGTTTTACTTTTATCCATGTAGAATGGAGTATCTTAAAAATCAATCCTTAATTAACATCTTGAAATATACTTTCTCGCAAACGTATCATTAGTAAAATCCTCAAACGTATCCCTCCTTAGTAAATCCTCAAACATATCCCTCCTCAGTAAATCCTAAAACGTATCCCTCCTTAGTAAATTCTCAAACGTATCAAACTTTAGTAAATCCTCAAACGTATCCCTCCTTAGTAAATCCTCAAACGTATCCCTCCATTGTAAATCCTCAAATGTATCCCTCCTTAGTAAATCCTCAAACGTATCCCTCCATAGTAAATCCTCAAACGTATCCCTCCTTAGTAAATCCTCAAACGTATCCCTCCTCAGTAAATCACCAGCTTCATTAATTTATTCTTTGAGGTTTTCAGAGATTTCTTTGTTTTTTATATTTATTATTGGTACATAAAAAATAAAACAATAAAAGCCCAATAGTATCATGTCATTTCAATTGATAATCAATTTAAGTTTTTTTCTAATCGTTATAAATAAATAACGAGCATAAGTTTTAAAAGGCATAATTAGTTGCTTAGATTAAACACATAAAGTCACCACTGTGCGTATAATTTCATCATAATCTCTCTCTATCTCTTCAATCTTGGCATACATACATAGAAGCGTACATACATATATACACATACATACATACATACACATGCATCCATATATATATATATATATATATATATATATATATATATATATATATATATATATATATATATATATATATACACATAGATATATATCGTGTGCACAACTGCATGAATAGAGCCAACGACAACTCGCGCTAATGTGCAAAAACTCAATCACGCCATTTTATATGACCTTTAATTATATTTTTTATGTTTAAAGTTTTCCTTTTATGGTTTTCGAGGTTGACATGACATTCCATGGATCTGATGTATAATCAACAAGTCAGTTTAATGACTGTCATTTTATAAAAAAAATGTAATTACTCTTTCTTTAGTAACCTTATTCTCGGTATAAAAAGCATACATTCAAGTTTTCAACCTTAAGAGACAAAAATATTATGTAAATTTCTACGTCACACATTAAATTTACTAGGAAGGGCATAATTTAAGCTAAATTTAAACAAATCTAAAAGAAGAGAATAGACCTATGTTTAGGGTGTACTTATACTTTAAAATGAAATCATCCTTCAAACACGAGAAATATAGTATATATTGATATACAGTTACTTAGAGTGAAACCATCAACAGTTAATGCTGCTATATAAGGAGAATTAGAACGAAGGTTCATATCTACTATAGAAGCATAAAAAATTTACCAAGGTTTTGTTTAAGATGGTGAATACTCCAAATATTATATTGAAGTCTATTTATGATATATTCATACATTGTGAAGCGAATAAGGAAAGGAACCAGGCATCTTTGCTGAAGAAATTACTGTATAAATTTGGTTTTGGTGAAATCTGGCTATATCTGTCATTATCTGAGATAAATTTTAAAAAATCTCTGTACCAATATGTAAATTAAGAGTAAAAGATTGTTTTATTAGTGATTGGTATAGGTACTTGAAGTTCCCTGTTGTATTATTTTATAAAGAAAGTCATCATTTTCTTTTTCTTAGTATATTAATACAATAAAAAATATGAACCATAGAATTTCGCTAAGTCGATTTATTACAACATAATCTGACATGGTATTTCCATCCCTTCTAACCTTTAGTAGGTCAGAGGTCAGTAGACATCGTATTTCCATCCCTTCTAACCTTTAGTAGGTCAGAGGTCAGTAGACATGGTATTTCCATCCCTTCTAACCTTTAGTAGGTTAGAGATCAGTAGACCTGGTATTTCTATCCCTTCTAACCTTTAGTAGGTTAGAGATCAGTAGACCTGGTATTTCTATCCCTTCTAGCCTTTAGTAGGTTAGAGATCAGTAGACATAGTATTTTTTGCAATTCTAATGAGATAGATAGTGAATATCGCTTATTGCTTAAATGTGATGAAATTAGGCATAATACTTTGAGAAAACTGTACATTGCAAGTTTCTTTTCAAAACCAATCAAGGAGAGACAGTCAGACACACAGGAAAACTGAGACAGTATCTTTTCATATGTATTTTTCCTAAAAACATATTGCAAGTTATTTAGCAACTCAAAACATGCTACACAGTCCCAAAACTGAGCATAAAAATTGTAGTCGGACTCAAAATTCTAAACTAAAAGTTTCACTTAAGAATCGGTAATGTCGTCGAAATTTTGCATATATGTGGTGATAACAATAATGTGTAGATTTTGAAACTGCCGTGCTCCTGTAACTCTAAGCAAAGTTAGTAAATATCGACATTTTTGAAATATGAGTATTAGTACAATTGTAATCTTAAAATAGATACAGTTAATCAAATTATTCGGAAATTTTCTTGGCTCTAACGTTACTCTAAGCAGAGTTATAGAAATACACATTTTTGAAATTTGAACATGTGTTCAGTTTGTTAGCACAGACAGATTAGTAACTTCAGATTCCAGGTTAATGAACGATTCAACAATTAGGCGGAGATTTTGTAAGAGAAAATAGAGTTCTCCCGACCAATTACAGTAAAGATCGATTCAGAATGAAGTAAAGCGATCATCTTTCTTCTCTAAGTTATACCTGTTTGGACTCAAATGAACGCCAGTCATTCTAATTATTCTTCTTCGACCTCGTCATCAAATTAAAAAAATTCTGATTTTCAACAAGCTTGCTCAGAGAGAGGTTAGAATGAGAAAATCTTGGAATTATGTTATGGTTTTTATTTCTCTATATTATGTTATGGAATTATGTTATGGTTTTTATATGTCTATATTATGTTATGGAATTATGTTACAGTTTTTATTTCTCTGTATTATGTTATGGAATTATCTTATGGTTTTTATTTCTCTATATTATGTTATGGAAGTATGTTATGGTTTTTATTTCTCTATATTATGTTATGGAAGTATGTTATGATTTTTATTTCCCTATAAATATAAAATTTCATCGATATTAAAAGACTCTTAAGTATGATTTTTTTTTTCTTTCCTAATGCAACGCAAGTCAGATAGAAATTCATTTAAAGTGTTTAATTTTATGATACATAATGCAACGCAAGTCAGATAGAAATTCATTTAAAGTGTTTAATTTTATGATACATAATGCAACGCAAGTCAGATAGAAATTCATTTAAAGTGTTTAATTTTATGATACATAATGCAACGCAAGTCAGACAGAAATTCATTTAAAGTGTTTAATTTTATGATACATAAAGACAGGGTCCGTGCATGTATATTTTATGCAAATATCTGAGGTATGCAAATGAGCAGTGTACAATTAAATGGAATCAAATGGATTCCCTTTGTTTACGCCCAAAGTAGCAATCTAAATTAGCTAGACAAATGGCATTGTTATTATAAATCACAGAATCACATCGTACCAAACAGACTTATAAGTGACAGCTTACTAAGCTTGCATTGAAGCCCTATAAAACAATTTTCTTTTATTTACAAAGCCACTCCATAATTCTAAATTATATATATATATATATATATATATATATATATGTGTGTGTGTGTGTGTGTGTGTGTGTGTGTGTGAAATATTTTGTATATTTGTTTTCATTGCTATTTTGTCATATGTAAAAATACAACATTTCCCATCTTACCATGCGACGCTTGTGAGCTGGAGCAATGTATGGAAACCGATTTTCTTTCAGACATAGAATTTTTTTTCTTCTAATATATGTGACTCGCTACTATTCGCTTTTACAAATAATTACGTACCCTGTACGATCTTGTCAACAATATTAAAAAGGTCGTTGTGAATACTATTGAAATTGAGCTGAAAAAGAGGGATTGAGGAAAGTGCTAAAGGGGGATGGAGGGAAGTGCTAAAGATATTTTAATCTTTTAAACATCAATTCAGGAGCAAGTTTGGTATATAATAAAAAGACAATTTTCATGTCCTGCGTAAATACCTGATATATATCATCTTGCTGAACAAAAAAATATTTAAAAAAATAAAAGAAAATAAACACGAAGGAACCGCGGTAGTTCAGTGTTGAGCGTGCTTGGGACTCATGACCAAAAGGGCGCGGGTTCGAATTTTAATATTGGATCAGACAAGGTCGCATACCGCGGTGTGTCCTTGGGTACGGTACTTTACTCCAATAGCTTCGGCACTAAATAACCTACATGTGCTGCTGTGCCATAAAACACCTAACCAAGCCAAGCTGAATAAAGATATATTTCCTCCACTCACTAAAATATCAAATTTGTTGTACCATATCATGAAGCACACACACTCTTATATATATATATATATATATATATATATATATATATATATATATATATATATATATATATATATATATATATATATATATATATATATATATAATATGACTCAAAGCAGTTATGCATCAATTTTATTTACCGTAATTTCAAAATTGTGCGTGACGAAAATCCTTAACATTAATTTGCGTAAAAGTTTTTAATCTAACTTCAATTAGAACGTAACGTAACTTCAGATACCCGTTTTGCTGATGAATAATCATAAAAAAATTTTAAAAACAACAACAGGGAATGCGGTCTCATAAAACGCCTAATTTTAGGTTTGGATTATTTGCTACCATCAAAAAGCAAATCAGATTTGTTGATTCACCGTTATCAACAGTGTTACATAACATTTCTGAGTTGTAAATATGTATCAAATCCCTTAAGAAAACTAGAAATTCTTAATGGAAACGGATGCGCTTTTAAAGTGCACTAGAAGCTGATCTGAACACACAACTTAACCGGACGGACGTAGGGATGGACGTACTGGCCGACAAGGGTAACATTACATGTCCAAACCACATTCTTGGTGTGGGGCATGAAAAAACAATAGCAGCAGACCTGAGAAAACTAGCATTTCATTCAAGCAACCTCGTCTACTAGGAAGATAAATATCCGTTAGCAGTTACCATTGAGCTGTCACCTTATTACAGTGTATTTCATTCCTATTCCAATCCTGTTGTTGCACCTTGTCTCAAATTTCACTATTACTCGCTAATATGTGTATTTAACTATAACAGAAATGTTGAATTTTGTCATGATGAATTAAGCTTGTGTTCTTTTTCACCTGAATCTATATGTACAAAGCGCTCTCTCAGAGTGGGATGAGTCCATTTCCGACACAGAAAATTCGGAACCAGCAAAGGTGTACTCGTGGGATTCCTTAGAACTCTTACGCTTACAATGAACAGTGCAGAATGCTAACCCTTAAATTCAAAGCTAGAGTCTATAAACAAAATTGTAATTGCCAAATATGTCTTTATGTGTTTGTGTGCGTGTGTGTGTACGTGTGTGTAATGTAAACATATTTTAGTTATTGAAAGTTTAAATGATTCCTATTCGCTTTTGACTTTTGGGATGGCTCTTATCTATAAATACAGCGATGCACATACTACATATACCCTACTAAATATGACACAAAACCAGGGTCATATTGCTTAAACCTGATCCGGAATAATGGCGTGGAATCGTACTTCTATTTCAGCGTTTTATTATTGCCAATAGAAAACATTATACCGAACCATGAGAATCGTGCGTATATTGCGATTCAAAATGAATCAGACACGGCGCCAGTGAGTTTAAAAATTCATGAGAAGATTGTTAGTAGAATTCGCAAATTGTCTGATAAAGGTACAATTATTTTTGGGTACTAAATAGTGATTGACCTATTTTATAACTTGTAAATTGAAATTAATATGCTTTAAAGCTGTATTTATTTTACTAAATATTTCAATAGCTTTATTAATTAAAAATGTGCAGATCTAATGAGATGAACGTTTTCTTTGTCACTCATACTGAAAGAAAAATCATTGTGAAGAAATGAGAATGTTTGTATATTAAATGAAACATTAGTTTTATTCCTGATTAAAATAATCATTTTTGAAATAAAATAAATACGGCCCAGTTGAATGTTAATTCTAGGTCTGCATTGGTTGTTGAGAGGAGCAGACTTAAACAATGCAATTTGACGGCTAAGATTATGTAGCTAAATAAAACAAATAAGAAAACTTTTTAAAATATGTCATGAAAAATAAAAATGTATGGGTCATTTCAGTATGTTAACAACGAGAGTATTGGTGGTCTGTGAAAACAATATTAGATTTTAATTAAACTTGAATAAAATAAGTAAAATTACAAGACAAACAGACTATTTAAAGAGATATAAGTTAGAGATCGGTGTTTTCCAATCACGGTTTTGACCGAGACAGGTTATTGGTTTGCCGCATTCAAATAGAGACATGTGTTTTCCAATCACGGTTGTGACCGAGACAGGTTATTGGTTTGCCGCATTCAAATAGAGACGGGTGTTTTCCAATCACGGTTGTGACCGAGACAGGTTATTGGTTTGCCGCATTCAAACTCTTTCACTAATGTCAATGTGAGAAATACTTTGTGATGAGCAAAAGCAAAAGTTTGCCTCAGTCACGAAATAAGTATGTGTGTATGTTTAGGGTTTAACGGCACATCAGTACTATCCTGGTTATATGGTGCCAAATAAGTTTAGGTATCACAAAAAGGATACAAAAGACAGATAAAGGCAGCAATGGGTAAAATCCTTAAATTACAAGGTCAGATGTTTTATATAAACCGCATTCTTTGAAAAAGTCCAAGAGCTTCTCAGCTGCGGGTACATCGTAATGGCACGCAACTCAGGCCAAAAAGTTTGCTTCCTTTAGTCGCCTTTTACGACACGCAGGAGGAGTCATCGGGCTATTTATATATCCCTGAGCCGAGACGGAGTGGGAGTGTGGGTGGCGTCGGGTACGGGTAGAGATATAAGACAAATACAAATGTCAAACCACACGCCTCTAAATCGCTATTATGGCATCTACATCTGTTTCAAAGAGCCACATATATAAAGATTAAAGTTGTTCTTGGAAGAAATTTCTGTGATACAGGTACGTGTCAATAGTTTTTCATCCCGTTGCTATTCATTCTCCATAGTAATAACCCTGCATCTAAAAGATACTTGTCCAAGATATTCATCTGTAGAAGCGACCGTACACGTGGGGTACCATGTCAGCTCAAATTACACCCGTGTACACAGCTAGCAAGCCTTTTGGCATAAGCGTATGGCCTTTTTTCTCCACCAGGGTTAGCACAAATACTTTTACAAGGAGAGGTTACAAACGTATTGGTGAAACGAATATTCCAAAACTTTAGTTTTATTAGTGTAGACCCCCTCCCCTGAGCACTGCTTTATAACGATACAATTATAGACAATTTCTTAGATGTCTCAAATCAAATAATTTTCATGAAAATAAGGTTTCCATTTAATATCATTCTTCTTTTTCTATGTCACCTTATGTTACCAAAGTGCTGAAACTCTAAAAAGTACGGCTAAACTTGTACCTTGCAGAACATAGTTGTTACATATTCCGCTTGTATTGAGAGAAATATATCATTCCCGTTGGCACGAAATACAAATCAAACCGACAGGGGGGAAACGTAACGACGTAACAATTGGAAGTATGCAATATTACTGGCTTGCTGCCACGAACATGTCATGCCCGTCACAGACTACACGAATCGTACGAATTTCCTTTTTTTTTTTAATTCTAGCCCCTAGAATGCCAAGGAAATGCTTTACTTTGGCCCCATGCCAATGTGATAATCGAAATAGTCTGCATGTTTAGGTCTGCTTTAATTATGTTGTTCAATGTTTTTCTTCGGAGTTATTTTTCTCGCCCCATTCTAATTGCCACCTACAAAACGTGCGTAACATTTCTCCATGTTTGGTTCCTGCATACGAGCTTTTCATCGATATACGTACATAAAATTGGTCAATTTTTGGTTCCTGAACACAGTTGCGAACTACAAAACCATGTAAAATTACTCCATTTTGATTCTTGAAAACGGTTTTCCGTTGTTAAAACTTGCAGAAAATGTCGGTTGTTGAACACGATATCCATATGTAAAATCTACATACAATTCCCTCAATTTTGGTTCTTGAAATCTGTTGGCAAACGGCAAAAGGTATATACTACTGTTCCACTGCAAAGCGTGGAAGAGACATTGACGTCGCTTTTTCGACGGCGTCATCATTATTGGCGTAGGCGTCAACATTGAGTTTTTGCATTTAGCTAATTTCTCTGAAACTGTTGCATGTACAGTCATGAAACTTGATGGGTATATTCATCATGGAGGATACTGCTCTTCACTGGAAGATCAGTCGAACACTCAGCATTTTGCGGAATTCTTCTTCGTCCTTGACAACTGCGCTTGGCAAAACGTAGATATATAGATTGCTCCATTTTCAGCTTTTGAAAAACGTTTGCCGTCGTCAAGACGTAGATAACATTGCAACATTTTTAGTTTTAGAAAAATGCTCGTCATCGGCAAAACGTAGATAACATTCCTCCATTTTCAGTTCTTGAAAACAGTTTACAACTGACAAAACGTAGATATAGCATTTCTCCATTTTCGCTTTTTGAAAAGTGTTTTCCATCGGCAAAACATGAGAGCATGACTCCATTTTTGGTTATGATAAACTGTGTCCCTCCGTGGATTCTGGTTATATACCAATTTGCCGGTCATCATTCAAAATGATCTGTAGTAACCAAGTGTATTGACCCTTTTGATATATCAATCAACCTTAATTAGCATCTATATATCTCACGATCCATAATCGAGGTAAGGCCTTGTGTGAGCACTCATACACTATTATTAATGTAGGTCGGCTTGTAGGAACTGGTACCAAAAATGGGGATAAAAGGAAAATATAGGAACTTTGTTCTTAAATAAATAGGGAAAATAGTACTTGCTCAAATTTAAAATGTCCCTTTCTTTGAGTTCAAGAGGCAAGTTTATTAGCTTTATAAATTTTGATATATTACAACATATTTTCCGGTGCAAATCAGCAGAGGCGGGGCATAGGGGAAATTTTGGAAAGGTCTGTTTAATGATTTGCTCTCTCTCTCTCTCTCTCTCTCTCTCTCTCTTTCTCTCTCTCTCTCTCTCTCTCTCTCTCTCTCGTAAGAAAAATAAGGTTAGCTTATCAGCTAGAGTTCTCCCTTACATGGGTGAGAAATTGCAAAGAAATGGGTTGCCTTAGAGACACGAATATAAAGAGGCAATTTAATGCCGCTTGTGGTCGACAAAGTCGACAATATTCGCAATCCACAATGTAGTTTTGTGTATCAAGAAATGAGAAGGTGGAACAGCATCATACTTGAAAAATCACAGTTAACGTGTGATAGATACAACATACTCATTGTAACCCAACCGGACAGTTCACCTGTTATACGTCTAAACAGGTGATCTTATTTCAGAAAGTTTTGTTGTTGCTGTTGTTGTTGTTGTTGTTGTTTTGTTGTTGTTGTTGTTGTTGTTGTTTTAATGTTTATTTTTTTTAAATCATGAATCTAAATAGGCAGAGGATATCATATTTTTTAAATTGAACAGTGAACTCAATTTAATGTGTATGTTACAGAGATATCGATATTTATATTGTACACGTTTTTCCCTCATTCATATCTGTATCAATATCCACATTTTCCACGTTAAATGATTTCCTTATGACAGCACTACGTGATGTCAAATTGTATAATGCGAAATTCCCACCAAACAAGGTAGAGTAGTTTTAAATATTATTTGGTGGAAATTTTAAATCATACATTTTTACATCACGTGGAACTGTCATGAGGAAATCATTTAAAGTGGAAAATATAAATATTGTTACATATATGAATCGTACAGTGTGTTAGTACTAAACTAAACAATATGTAATCGTCTTAACTAAGTGTTAGTACTAAACTAAACAACATGTAATCGTCTTAACTAAGTGTTAGTTCTAAACTAAACAATATGTAATCGTCTTAACTAAGTGTTTTATACTAAACTAAACAATATGTAATCGTCTTAACTGAATTGCCGTCATAATCCGTGCATTACAAGCACCGAACTTGCGAAAAAGCATAGAACCAGACCTGCCGTCATAAAGGCAGAAGGCAGATCAGTGTCTGCGCTGTTCTCTTTAAATCATAAGTTAACCTAAGGGTGTCGACCCTGATTTGTTGGCGCATTGTGCGACGTTAGATCTGGTTTTGCACAGTTATCATTTAGGCGTTGGTTAATTAGATATCACAGTCATGATTTAAGGGGATATTTTGGATACTTACATGACGATACCTGTGTGAGTTTACTATTTTGGATACCTACATGACGATACCTGTTTGAGTTTACATTTTTGGCATTAGAGATAAGCTGTACCAATTTTTAACCCATATTTTACGACATGAAAATGCGTATAGAATTGGCAAGCGTAGCGATCCACTACATTGCGTTATGAATAACGTGATCAATGATTCAGTGTTCCGCACTCTTCAGTTTACATGAACACGAGAGCAAGCTTTCAATAAGCTGTAGGGTACGAGTTATCAAATTCTCTGTAGTAAACACAAATCAATCACAGACAGTTTGGATTACACATGAAGGTACAACCCAAATACCAAAGGTTGGCTTGATCAAATTTTTCAACACACTATTTAGAATTTAGCATCCATGGGTTGCATCCAGTTCAAACAAACACAAACAGATATACGTAGAGAAATCTTTAATGTGAGTACGTATGTCATGGGTTAACACACGGTGACGAGCTATACACACTTAACAAATTGAATCTATAATTTTAAAAAACGGGATAAAATTCTGCTTCCGATTAATGAAAACATTCAGTTTAATCGGGCCTTATCCTTGATCCTGTATTTTAAATCTCAATACAGAACTTCCGAATTATTTGAAATGAAACTCAAACAATCTGGAAAATAAACGCTACAAAAAATGAAGGAATCGCGACTTCGGACTGGTTTAGGGATGACGTCAAGTATATACTTTAAGAAATAATTGTCAGAGTAATATTTCACCTCCGGCTCATTTTGTGCCCGGACAGTACTGTATATTTGATATCTGGTCGCAAATAGGGTTGCGAAGTTTAGTGTTCAAGGATTTATGAAACAATTTTTTTATATTTTTGTCCCACTGCAGTGGCATCTTCATTTGACCCAATCAGTCCGTTCCAGGAAGTTAGTATATACATACCCAGAGTTTTCTGTTGGCCTTTGATACCGAGAGTCCATGACCCTCTTTCTCCAGAACTTGGAGGTCCTGATAGGAAAATTTGGGGTCCAATTGAAAACAGGGGAGTCCATCAGTGGACATAAAACTGTTGGTACATTCAAGGAAAATCAATAAATCTTATTATAGTAGATCTTATTTAATGTATTTTGTTTTTAACTTTTTACTTTCTTCACTTTTTAAATATAAGAATTCTTTATTCATGTTCATGTAATTATCTTTCTTGTCATTTAGGCCGTATTTACAACGTGTTAGGGAAAATATACAATGACAGGGTTCAGTTTCAGAAAACCGAGTGTCATGGGCTAGTTATTAAGGGTCCCAAGGATGCACAGTTTTAGAACACTAAGGGTCCATGATTAGCATTGTAAGGTCCTTGATGCGCTGAAAGCGCGTACAGAGAGCTCTGCACATGAAGATGACCTGATTAGAGTTTCATGCTAGTAAATAAACTTGCCATTTTTAAAATAGATTTGTAAACGTTTTGGAATTAGACTGTTTTTTTTAGTACCATCACTTGACGTAGCCTAATGGAATTTGATAGTAATTTGTGTATCCATGTGTAAATGATCTAATTAGATTATAATGCCATTGAAGTAATTTGTTTTTAATTATTTGTATATATTTTGTCAGCTTTTTGGATAGCTGTGTTTTTAACTAGTGTTATTGTTTTTCGTAATTATTTTACTCTTGTTCAGTCCTAAACCTGAAAAAGTACCAAATGCTCCACACGGTAAAATAGTTATATGCATTTCATTATTTATATAACAATTGCCTTATGGAAATACAATTTCCCTCAAATGCACCACTCTGTGACGTCACACGTGCACGTGATCATTTTTTTTTCCTTCTCATTTGTCTTATCAAGAACTTGTTGACTTTCAGACCTTTTTGGACACATAAAGAAAGTAAATTTGTTAAAATCAAAATAATTCCTACAGTAACAATATAATTCTGCGAAGATCTTTAGAACTATATTAATGGTTTAAAACAAAGAAACTGGGAAGGGATATAGGGTTTTGCCCGTCCGTTCGTTTGTTCATTCGTTCATTCGTTCGTTACACACTTAGTATTTCGTTATCTCTTCAATATTTCAGACCCTGTTTCACCCGCACTTTTGATAATTGGTATGTCGATGAATCTCAGAAAGAGTAACTCAGCCATACCAAAACGAGATTACTTGGACTCATTTGCACGCATGAGTGACTTTTGTATTTTCAGTTGTTTGTTTGTTACACCTTGAATATCTTGGACTCTGTTTCACCTACACTCATGAAAATATGTAGATTCATCTGGACAAAAGTAGCTCAACCGTATCAAAACTAGCTTACTGATACATGATTTTCAAGCTTGACTGACTTTTGTATTTTCAGTATTTTGTTTGTTATACCTTTAATATGTTGGACCCTATTTCACCAGCACTCATGAAAATTCGTATGTGACTGCATCTTAAAGAAGGTTATTTTAACGATACCAAAACTATGTCAATGTGATCTTTTTTTCACGCTTGAATAAAATTTGTATTTCCACCAACTCGTTTGCTACACCTTCAATATATTGGACCCTATTTCACCTACACTCATTAAAATTGGTACGTGGAGGTATCTCAAGGGGTGTAACTCAACCATTCCAAAACAAGGTCACTGTGACCTCATTTTGAAGCTTGAGTGACTGATATTTTCTGCTATATCAGTCTGAATATTGTTGGCTACTCCAAATGTGCTCCAGTTGGCGAGGGGATTTGTGTTTGCGAGTAAATATCTTGTATTTTATTTCAATTTATTCTCATTGATAGTCTGATAGACCAGTATTCAAACTGCACGAATTTTTCAAGTATGGAGTAAACTATGTTTTCAACATTTCTTATGTATTACAACATTAAAGACCTCTGAAGGAAGCATATGACATCATAGAATAATTCATTGTGATAATTTTCAGGACGTAAATATTTTCTATTAGAGATCAAAAGTTAAAAGTTTAAATTTTCATATTTTTTCTGATATATTCAAATATTCTACTACTGTCTTTACTTCTGTAAATGACCGAAAAATTATTGAAACCTATCCCTTTATCAAGTCACATTTCCTGACTCGTACAAGTAGAAAAGTCTACTTTGTGCTTTCATGTGTGCTCACAATTCGTCCATTTTCACACACACACATACGCATACACACATTTACATTTTCATATGGCGGTGGGAACATTGTTCCAAACATTTGTTTTTTGCACCTTTCCTTATTTCTTTCATCTTTACAATAAGCGATTCAGAGGAATTAATTACATATGACAAAGTAAGCAAGCTTTTATCACATAATTAAAACATAATGTCCGGGGAAGGGGACACAGCATATTATTATTAATAATAATAATAATAATAATAATACTTTATTTTCAGAGGGTAAAACTCATTTAGCCAAATTCTTAGCTAATCTCACATGAGACCCACAGGGGCATACGACATTCTATACATGTACACACTATTTATGAAAGAAAGAATGAACGTATTAATTACAGGTTAATGTCACACAAATAGTTCACTTAAAACTTGCAATGTTTATGCATCTTCATCAGTGTAACATGTTTATAGCTGATTTATGCATACATATAAGAACAAAGAAGGAACTGTTGGAATATTTGGTGAGAGACATGATATGTTTAGGTAGCTGAAATAGCCTGATTTGAACACGGCAACACTGTCAGCTTGCTTTAGTTCAAGTGGTAGCTGATTCCATTCTGAAGATCCTGTATATGTAAAAGTCTTTTTCAATGCAGTAGTTCTTGTCTTGGTAGTTTTAAACACAGGTTTGATGCTGATCTTAAAGACTAAACGGAGGCAGTATTGCTGGCTTTGACAAGCATATCATTCAGGTAAAGAGGTGTTAAATTATGAAGGGTTTTATAAACCATAATACATCTATGATACGAAATTCTTTTATCAAAAGGGAGCCAGTTTAAAGACTTAAACATGTCAGCAGATGGTGTCATTGGATCGAAATCTAGTATAATTCTAGCTGCACGCTTTTGAAGTTTTTCAAGGCAGATTGACTCTTGCTCAACGAGTGGCAAAATCGTAGTCTAAACAGGAATTAAAATATCCATCGGCACTCCAAAACAATTAGAGGAGGGAATTTGAAGGGTTACTCTGAATAAGGTTTTCTGAAACAAGTGCGTCCATGCATTCAAAGTTTACGATAAAAATCTTTGTACAGTGCCTTGGCCAAAGTGGAGTGGAAACTTGAATATTAATAATGTCTGATTTATAATAATGTCTACAAGATGTGTATAATAAAAGGGAGATACATTAATTTCGCCAGAAATAATCAATACGGAGAAAAGAAAAAATATACACTGATTGATAGCATGGATCCTTAAGTATATTTTTAGCCCAGAAATATAGTAGTCAATTCCAACAAGATAACGTCTTCTATAGCTGGACAAAAGTGAAGTGGCCCGTCGGTTTTACCTCTTATTTGAGGATTCATGAGCGCCTTGCCCACCTTAGAAAAATGTGAAATCATGATACATGCTTCGTACGAATGAAAAAAAAGTCATCAACGGACGTGTTTTTGAGATGCCTTGATCAGGGATATGTCTCAATTTGGTCGTTAATCCGCCATTTTGGCGACCTTGGTTATGGTCGTCTGGCGTTAATGGTCCAGATAAAGTGTAACGGAGTTTTTTTTCTTCGATTCGACAGAGGAACTACTTATGTGTATTAATGCACCCTTGTCTGCTTGAGAATATTTGTAAACGAGGGTTAAAATATAGTTCTGTAATTTGTTTCTTGAGACTCGTATAACTATTTATAATGATAAAAATTGAATTGCAAATTAGACAGAATTCATGAAATCATTAAGCTAGGATATCGATTACACGCTACGGCCGTTTATGCCAAATGTTTAATCAGTTTTCAAGTTTCATGACTTCATCAAGCCTGTCAAATATGAAGTTCAGTTATTAAATCTTTCAGTTGTTTTAGAATTCCAGAATTGTTTGATGATCTTTTTGACATTCTTTATCTATCAGAACATGCGCAGCAGTGATAACCGTCATGTGAACTATAATTTACTAATGATTTTCTCCCCAGTAATTCTATCTATTTATATTGCAACGCTCTCTTTCGTGTATTATGTGCAATTGCGCGTCGGTGCTTTATTAGTGTAAAGTATGAGAGGAAAGATGAAGACTAAACAGTACTGATAGAGCGATGTTGTTAAATGTTAAGAATGGGATTTACAGATAAAATAACAGGATAACAAGAAGGCCAGGGCCAGCATGTTGAGCCCACGATCAAACCATTGCTGAAGAACTTTAACCAAAACCATAACAAACTGTATACTACGAAGCTGACGGCGCCGCATTAAAATTGACTGATATGTCTCGCTTCGCACTGGCTTGATTAAACAGTGGATTATTATCTATATTTTGTAATATTTCAATTTACAAATTGCTTGAATAGATTCAGGTCAGGAAATGTAACAATTTCGTAGGGAGTCTGTTGCACTGCAAACGGAAAAAAAATAGCAATAGTTGCATGCGTGTGTATTTGATGAAAATACAGAGGATGCATGTATCGGAGTTTTGTATTGTGGGTTGCTGGAGATATGACCGAAGGGTATTGCAACCAGACCATGGTAAATTTTGTAAAACATAATAAGTCTATCGTCGGCCGCCTATATTTAATTTTAAAAAGACATCCAGCCAGATTGGAAATTGTTTGTTTACACTGTCATATGATGGCTATGCGTTGGAGCATCTCAATTGTTTATATGTTCTGTTGTGTATGAAGGCTCCAAACGGTGGAGCGGTACATTACCAGTGGCCTTACGATTGTCTCAAATGACATTTTCCTAACACCCTGATGCAAGTTAAATAGTTACAAAATAAAAATGAGAAATTTTCTAGTATACCGGCCTTGTGTATAGAACATACACGAATCTTTCGTTTCTAAGCATTACGTGGATCACTGCTTGGTCACCAGGATAGACGGATATGGTCCTAATGGAGAAACTCCTGTTGGATATGCTTGGTCACCAGGATAGGCGGATATGGCTCTAATGGAGAAACTCCTGTTGGGATATGCTTGGTCACCAGGATAGGCGGATATGGTCCTAATGGAGAAACTCCTGTTGGGATATGTTTGGTCACCAGGATAGGCGGATATGGTCCTAATGGAGAAACTCCTGTTGGGATAGTACATCCTGATTGTAATGATCATAGACGCTTTACTGCCATGGCTATATTGAGAAAATAAAGTGAAGTATGGATGAGACGACACTTTTATATCTCATCAGAAGGATGAGATAGAGAAAATTAAATTCTCCCAGTAGTAAATCGTAACCTTGCCAAAAATCAGCTAAACAAATCTTTTTCTTTTCCTTCTTTCCTTCTTTCCTTCTGTCTACCTGTCTGTGTGTCCCTCACTTTTTTATAACTTCGATGCAAAAGGCCTTGGTCATCCACATCCTCCGAACACTGCCGCATCCTCCATACTGCCCTGATTTACTTTGCCACATCCTCCATACTGCCCTGATTAACATTGCCACATCCTCGATACTACCCTGATTAACTTTGCCACATCCTCCATACTGCCCTGATTTAGCTCCAACATACCAAAAAGTGAATACAAAATGACATTTAATAATTGGATCATCAGACTGAGAAAGTGTGTAGAGGTGCATGGGGAATGTTTTGAGTGGATGCACTAATATACTGTTCACTAATAAAGAATATTCAGAACTTTTTCGTAATATGCATGAAGATATATCTGAATATTATCATTGCTTCAATTTTCATATCCAAACACTAATTGTGCACTTATTCGTAATACTTGATCATTATAGTTATGCAAGCTACCAATGTACGTTAACGGACTTAAATTTTCTTGTTTTCACACGGTCCACATGTGACAACCAAAACGATATTCTAGTAATAAATTATGCACGCATATCTTTATATTCTGTAAAAATGTGAAATCGGTTGTCGCATGTGGACCACATTACAATTTTAAAAATAGCTCTAATTTCACCAAAAAATGGCTATTCTATAGTCAAACGTGACGTCATGAGCACGTGGGTATGACATCATATTTAAATCTTTTTTAAACATCGATTGCAATTTTAAGTTTTTGAAATGGTATTTTCAGAGCATCAACTTTTTCAATTTTTTTAAATTTTTGGCCAAAAGAGCCCTTATAGTACTCTTCCCTTTTTGAGAAATACTCTAAAAAAGAACTTACACTTTTAAAGAAATATTTATTTTCATTTTAAAAATTCAGATATAAATTAAACACGTCTCTTTGTTGGTATGCTCAAATCAATAAAAGCAAAGTTTTTATTTCATTTTCTCTTGTAATTTACATCATAAAAGATCAATAATTCTGAAACTTTGCTTTTAATGCTGGATACTCTTTAGTGGGTACATTTTAAGAAATGAAGAGATTGCTTCTGAATTTTTAGGACATTTTATAAAGAAGGACAATAAGATATTCTTTCAATACGGAGTTTAAAATAAAAAAGTGACGTGTGGACGTTTTGACAACACGTACAATTTAATAGCATGAATATTATGTTCAGAAAAGTTTTTAAAATATTATTTTATGTTCGGAGGTTTGTCTTTTGAAAAGGAGGAATAGCTTCTGTGTGACCAAAAGAATTAACAAAAGAGTCATGTGTTCAATCAGGAAAACAAATCCAGTGTATCAGCTTGGAGTACATAACAAGAAATCGACGCAAGCAAACAATCTTGTAAAATTTACATTTTTACAACGTCACCTCCATAACTATCTCTTGCATACAAGATTTTCAAAGTTATCAGTATAAAGTAGGTAAAATTTGAAAGTGGAAGAAAGGAAACACAAACCTGATGATGCGGAAATCGCTGAGTACTTGCGTAATAATAGTGGTGGTGGTGGCGGCAGAGAAGGAGGAAAGGGACGGAGGAGCTGAAAATGGTAGTGATAGGAACGGTAGTTGTGATGATTTTACATCTGGGTTTGTGGGTTATTTTTAAGGTGACCGTGTTTTTGTTGGAATTAGAAATACGGAAAGGGTAGCAGCAACATCAACTTTTATTTCAAAGTAATTATGCTAATTTCAAAGTAATTATGCGAACATTTAATTGTAAGCATCTAAAATAAACTTGGAATGTAATGCAAGAAAAAGATAAGAATAGATTATTACAATTGTAACGCAAGAAATGAGAACTGTTTGCATCAAGTCGCATGAATAAGGTACCATTCAAATGATTTGTCATATTATGGAGTTTAAAAACTGACATTTCTTATTTCTAGTATGATAAATTGCCAAGGGACGTCAGAGAGTCTGACTCATTAGCAAATAAAACTATTACATTCTGGGCAATCATTGAACCATCAACTGTACTCAGAAATAGACTGGTGTCAGAATGTCCAATTTCGAAGTTGTGAGTTCTGGCTGATCATTTTCACCATATGACTATCGACCAAATTCTCGGAAAGTCAATTGTTCCCAATGGATAACGCTTGCCACCACCACACGGGTTTTATTGGTGCTTATTGCATCCAGTTTAATATAAGCAGCATGTATTTGGCACCTTTTTAACTCACATTACATATTTCTATTGAATATGTCTCTTAAACCTTCACAATATCAGCAAGCAAGCCGAGATTTCACTAGCCTTGCTTCAAAGCCGAGTTTGTAAACCGACCGGTTTTATGACAGATAAAGTAGGTCGCATATTCTATACATGAACTTTGATTGGTAAAGAAGGGTGGAGCAATAAATATCTACCCATATCAAATAATGTGCAATAACTCCCACTCCTCCTCCGCCTCCTCCAGGTACCACCTCCTTCAATACTACTACTACTATTACTACTGCCAACACCACCACCCTCATAACAGCTACTTTCTCTGTATATGAATCTCATTTGGCCGCTACTGAGCAGCCTACAACTTGTTCTTCTGATACTATCACCTATCACGCACAGGCTGCCTGGTAATTTGATCAATATATCAAAAACAAAACCAAAGCCAAAAAAAAAAAAAACAACAGATAAATCAGTAATAGAAAGATGGACATGTAGACTAATAGAAAACATGGGAGAGCCCCACCTCTGCCCCCACCCCCCCTTACCTCCCAGGGGATTCCCCAATTTCATTTTAAGCATCACAGAGAAACTCCAATTTTACTATGAAAAATTTGTTCACAAATGATTTCTCTTTACTTGCATCACAGTCCGTTCGTTTTCACTCAAACCTAAACCCAGCTTCCAGATCGATTATTCTTAAAACTTCAAAGTTGTCCATCTGGCGAAATTTTCAAAGCCACAAAAATGGTTACTATTTTATATAATTTTCTATGTGATATAAAGACGCCTTCACACGCTGGCATATTTTAACTTGGACACTAGTTTCTAATAAAGTCTATGTTGATTACTTAAATGTTGACAGGTAAAACAGGAAAGAGGAACAAATAACAGTTCGAGAAGAAGAAGAAGAAAAAATGCTCAGAATGAAAACAAACCCCATATTACACCTCTAGATGGCTTTATGTATACTACGGACATCTTTTTCCCTGTATCAAACGTTCTGCTCATCAGTAAACCTTCCGGAAAGAGACAACCAGTCTAGAAATAACAGGGCGCACTCTCGCCATCTTATGACAGACAAAAGTAATGGATGAATACCACTGGAGAACCAGGAAACTGTAAGAAAGGTTTTAACTCGAACCTGGATACTGTTGTAAGAAATGATATGTCCGTTGGCCTAAATGGTATTGATTGTCTTCATTACTGACACTAAATAAGACGAGTTTGTCATTCCATATTGTTATAGCTCCGTAAACTAGTTTGCTCCCTGGGGTAATTTTTTTTTTTTCGCCTTCGAAAGCTGATAATTAGAATTTGGGGAAACATATCTGAAAAGGATACTCAAAGGCAATTCTATCCTTTGTGGAGATGTGCCCTTTATTTATAAAGTAAAATGGGGAAATGAAGTAAAGAGTTTCCACTTTAATCCTTTACGATCAGGTGTCCTTTATATGGAAATGGCAACTAAGTCAGGTTTTATTGTCCTTCTATAACTGATAACTTGGTACTCTCCAATCTTGGGCAAGGTCCAGTACCTGAAATTCAAAATAACACCATCTGTGCACTCACAACAGTACAGGATCTATTGATATATTTATATTGTTTATTTACCGACTTTTTAGGGACTTCATTGCTCAGGAAACATTCCTTAGAACCTACATAAGTGGTACCATAATCTCTGTACCGTCACAGTGACCCATTTTCTGATGTGTCGATCAACTTATAATTTCCAATATCCCAACATAGTTATAAATACGTCAATGCCATCATAGCAATATTGTAAATTTGCTCCAAATAGTATATCAATTTAATAATAGCTGAATCATGATAATGTATAACCGATCTCTATTAAGACTTCTCCACATTCCCAATACATACAGTATTGGATCAACAGTTTTTGAAACAGAAATATGACAACTTATGTTCTACATATAAAAGTTCCCACACTTGTTAAACAAATGCTAAGTCCAAAATATTAAAAACACTACATGTGTAAAGCATGTTTGGTTTATACATGGAACAAAATGCAAAAGGCAAGTTTGACCAAGTCATAGCTGGTACATATGATTTTATTCCAATATTTTTGCATATCTGTATGAATTACATATGTTTTCCATATGAATTACATATGTTTTCCACATGCTACACACATGTGATGAACATATGCTTCATGCATTTGGGAACTTGTATATATCTTACAGATGTAAGGTCAAATATGTCTAATACATGTGGCAACGTTTCAAGTGTATATCCCAAATGTTTCGGTTAACATATAGCTAAATCATGTCGAAGAATAACCAGTTTCTGATAAGAATATTGTACGTTCCTATTTTGGTGCACTATAGACAGTTAATTCCAACATCACGTTTAAGGTTTCTTAATTAAAAAGCCTACTGTCCGATGGTATTAAGCGATATAATTCTAAAACAATGATAATAGTAATATTTGTATGAACATGATCTCAATGTGTTTCTGTTCATTACTTATGCGTCCGAATGACGCGACACTTGACCGCGTCACGGAAATATTCTCTGTAAGATTATACATTTGATTATTATGAATATCAGTTTTTTTTTGATCAAAGTCCATTTGTTTTAGTAAACCTAACAAATTCTTAGCAGTTGCTACTGCCATACTTATCTAGCCAATAACTTTTGGATTTTTCCATCATTTAATTACAAAGTTGTATTCTATGAAAAGGGAACGGCGGTAGCTCAGTTGGTAGACTCGTAATTCAAGGATAGCGGATTTTATACCTGCCTAGGCCAGCCCGGGTTTGGTTGCCTCGGTGCTTCTTCTGAAAAGGCATTTTACTTCCATTTCTTTGGCATGATATAGCCATTTATGTTGAAAGTGCCGTTGAAACCAACAAACCACCATTTTTTCTTTGTTATCTATAGATGACAAAGAATGAATATATTTAACTAGTACATTTAAAATTTCCAAATTTCTTGTGCAAATACGTGCACGCATTAGTCCAATTTTTGTGGTGTTCAAAAGTTGGTGGATTCTGAATAAAAGTGAAGGAAAAACAGGGTTATGGTAGGAATCAAATAGACTCTAAAATAAGACATTTCATTTTCCTACAAACACTGCCTGAGCTCTTGGGACAGCAGTGCATGCTGTATATTGATTTGTGCTACTAATATACATAGCCCTTCTCGACCCAAGCTGATGAACGCGCATTAAGGTCCTGTCATCACAGCTATGTCTCGTGAGATTTTACGAGATATCATGAGATATTACGAGATCTTATATATTGTTTCGACAATTATCATAACAATACATATCATAAAGCATTTTCAGAGAGCAAAAGTAAAGAGTATTTATAAATTTGTAAGAGTCAAAGTTCTGTCAACGCTTCATTATTTGATTGGAGTAAGCAAAAATCTGCAGCCTCATTATCAGGACTAAATTGCTTTCTGGACTGCAGCCTCATTATCACGACTAAATTGCTTTCTGGACTGCAGCCTCATTATCAGAACGTAATTGTGTCCTGGGTTGTATTTGAAAAGCAGCTAGATTATTAGCTCTTGTTCTCCACCAATCAAATTCATCGAATGAGTTTGCATATATGTAAGTCCTTTATATAGCAAGTGAAAGGCAAATGGTGCCAATAACACATGGTATGGAGGCATTTCAGCTATGAAACCGTTCGGCTCGTGTACAAACATGTATATTTCAAAGTTCCGAGTTCCTGTTCGCAACGGTTGAAAGAATACAATAAATTACAAAACAAACACACCCACGGGAGTACGCGGAAGGACGCGATCCCCACTCTGTATTGTCGGAAATTGCGCAAAGAAAGAGATAAATACGTCTCTTATAAGTGAGCAGAATAAGTAAACAGATTATGTTTTTATATTAGAAGTTTCTGTCTCTTAATAACTTACTATTGAACAATAATTTCAACAGATCAGATTTTTGACAGTGGGTGAATATTTCATTATCTAACTTAAAATTGGTCGAGAATAAGTTGTCAAGTTAAGTTCGTCTCTTCAGCTAGAATGCATTTGGTGTCCACTGTAGGGCTGCTTTTAAAACTTGCTTCGAGTGATCAATAATGCTTGAACAGAGGGTTGTAAATTGTTGTTAACCTAATTCATCTCAAGTTCCTGAAATTCAACGAGGAGAGAAATGTGTTATAGAAACAGATAATTTTCACTTCAGAGGAATCATTTAATTCATTTGCTTGTAATGAAGAACCTTTTGTTTTTCTTCCTGAAAACTATATGTGGATTAGGAGAGTAATGATTAAATAAAATGCGAAACTAGAGCAACTTCGATGGCTTGCCATCGCAAATTTCCATGTTTTTAGCTTTATTGGCCATAGACCAGAAGAACTTATGGCATGGCCTTTCTCTGTGCGACTAATCTTATGGTTCAAGAATATCAATGATGCTTTTTTAACACCCAGCAGTTAAAAATGAAGAAATGGTCTTATCTTGAACTCCTTGACATTCTTTATGAGTAGTGGAGTGTCAGTCTCTTCAGGGGACTCTTGTTATATATTGCCTTCCCCTCCCTCTCACCCCACCATCCTCACCAGACAGATGGACGGGACAACAATAAAAGTGATATTAGTAGCAATATCAGACACGCCTATTGTGTACATCAACAACTATAAAGGTGATATTAGTCATAATCAAACAGAGAGAGAGAGAGAGAGAGAGAGAGAGAGAGAGAGAGAGAGAGAGAGAGAGATGCCATATATTTTAGCTACATTGTTGTTTTTCGTCTGCTTTCCTTTTCCTGAAATATGCTTTGATTTTCTTATCCGTTTTCCTTATACATTTTGTGATAATGATCTCGTTTTTACAGGGACTGTACGTATATTTTATTGAAGTTTGTCATATAAAACTAGATAAAAACGACTTACATATAATGAAAATAACATACAGCTCGCATTCTACATCTAAAACTAATTGTTTTCAAGGCAGCACGTGCTGCTTATCGGTCCTATTCATTTCTTTATGAGTGCCCCCGAAGCTAATACACAATCAGTCGCATTAACATTAGCTGTAATTCGAGATAAATGTAGATTTACTTTTTTCAGTTTGAATGAGTAAATGTTTTTATCTCCTCAGTGCCTAATCTTTTTTATGTTGCTCTTTACAACTGCATAATTAATATATACCGTTAGTACTTGCTAATAGGTTCAACTGCATACATGTACCCTGATCTGCCGTCGCATAATGCAGATCAGGGTCTATGTTATTCGTTCTACTGAGCACTCCTAACAATCTGCATATACCCATATCTGCTGCCGCATTACACGACAGATTTGGGTCTATGCAAAGTTGCAGTCAAACTCGATTTATAAGCGAGTACATACGGTAGTTCATAACTTTAGAGGGCATATTTAAAGCTAACTTGTTTTCCATCTAAATTTCTATACCAAAATTCTTTTAAAATACATATACAGCCCCTTAAGATACAAAAGTTCCTACTTGGAAGCGGCCACCTTTTCTTTTGAAGTCAAGCGGTGAATAAGTACATGCGGTCAAAAAATGTTCATTGTTACTAATATAAAGTTCAAAAAATAACTTACCAAGTTTCATCTTTTACCAGTACAACTTGTTCCGATAAAATGAAAATAAACTGTAAGATTTAATACATAGATACTAAACTTCTACAAAAATCTAGAAATTATAACCTGGCAATGTATTCATTTTACTGAGGACATAGCGCAATTGATGATTTGGAAAAAAGGCGGACAGTTATTATCTGTTGATGGCTACTTTAAACAATGTTGCATTACAAGTACTCTCCTTTACTCAATTGATCGACTTTATTTTATTCATTACATCTGTACATTTTAGTACAGCTGGCCCACTAGTTTAGGAAAAATCTGCCTTTAATTACTCAATTTTTCCGACACAGGAGATTCGCCATTAATTTGCAGAGGGCACTGTGATGTGTAACCGGCACTTACAGTTATTGCCGTGTTAGCGCTATCAGGTCAATTTAACTCGGTCCTTATCGTTGTTTATATATATATGTGTGTGTGTGCGTGTGTGTGTGTGTGTGTGTGTGTGTGTGAGAGAGAGAGAGAGAGAGAGAGAGAGAGAGAGAGAGAGAGAGAGAGATACCACGTGTGTACACTAGTATTACAAGTGCCAGTAAGTGAGCTAGTCGAATTTTCATTTTCAAATTATCGACCACGTAGGTTTATAAAACACAAATTAAAAAAAAACAGATATGAGATCAGGAATTAGCAACTGTTGTCCACAAGTTTCATCTAATTTATAATAATTATGAACATAAAAAAATAAAGTCTGTCACATGCTGTGAAGGACGTATTACGAGACAAGTGAGCCATATCAAGAGACATGTTCTATCATTGGTCAATCTGTTAACCGGATTCGTGAAACGCGATTTAACATCAGTAAATATACTCACAATAACTAATAAAACAAATAAAAGAAACATACCAATAATAGCGTTGGTATATTTGTTATATAGTAGCTTATTTCGTTCTAGGTTTCTTTTTTTGAACTAGTCGGTGACATTTGCAAGATTTCAATTGGGAAAAGTGGATGTTGTGTGTATTTTGGACAAATGTTGTTTGATGAAAAATGTACTTCGTATAAAAATGTTGAATTCTTACGCATACATACTTGTTTTATATACTGTCACACTTAATAAATAGTGAGAAAAGCATTTAGCAGCACAAAAATACAGAAGCAATCTGAGAAATGTAGATTCCTATAAAAACGTGTACATCCCAAACATTATCACCAGCGAGTTGTGCCGATGCGACGTAAAATGAAGGGAAAGGTTCAGTTCGTGTCGGAGTACCTGGAGAGAGCCAACATTGCGCGGCAAGTCAAATTTAAAATAGTTTGATCTTTTGGCGTACAACAAATAAAATAAATAAGCGCCAAATGAAGCAACATAGAAGGTCAGAATGACTCTAGGTAGGAGCTAGTCTTGTGCAAAGTATACGCATTGGGAACCTCGTGACACATCGGTAAACAAACAAATGGCCAAATGGACCACCGTGTGTACGAATGAAGCAGCCCATGCCAGCCAGAAAGACCCAGGGATGGAGCTTGTCTCATGTATGGCATGAATATAGATCCGCATGAAACTAGCAGCACAAAATGTCCTAAAAGAAAGAATAAGGCACTATAGCGTAGGACAAAGATCTACAATGTGTCCTCCCCCTGTGGATGGTAAATGGTTTCTTTCCTGTATACTACCCACGGGGGCAGAGACTTAAGGTATTGAGTTGGGCATTTTGCTAAAATTTATTACTAAGTTCAAATATATCTTTTTTTTTCTTCTCAAACACATTTAAAGATTTCGTATATTGAAATTTTGTTAATGAGATGAATCGTGACGAAGACTTTCTCTTTTTGATCAACCTATTCCAAAACGTGTAAGAAAAGCATTAAACTCGCCTTTAATACTACTACAAGTAGTAAAGAATTAAGACGAATGAATAGGCACAATGTAAGCACAGTCATCACGAAAAGTCTTAGAAATTCATTTTAGAGAAACGTAAATAATTACAGAGTTAATAGGGGTAACGCTCAAGATCTGTGTCAGTTGTATACTGACACTGATCTCTTCTTAAAGAAAGTAATTAATTCGGAAATTATGTCAATTTGGTTTTATAAAATTCAGCTTGACTTAACTATCAGACACAGAATGGTGAGTAGGTTGAATACAATGAATTTTAGCACAGAATAAGACTTATGAATATAATGAACAGGGGAGAAATGGATGACGTAATTGAACATTTATTTGACTTTTTACATACGAAATTCTGACAGGAAATAAGCGCAAGCATGAGGTGGATGTTTGACAGGATTGAATATTTAACATTACACGTAGGTAGGCGTTAATCGATAAGAGGAAGATCATATATAGATTACCTGAATGGGTACAAAAGAAACAAGCTTGGATAAACATGCAAAATAGTAAAGATCACGCTTTTTTTCCCTATTCAGTTGAATCTGTACATAAGACACCGAGTGCTCATGTATATAAGCCATCAAAATATAGTTTGGTTGAATACATTCATTGATTTGACAGATGTCCTACAACAGTACAGTGCATAAAAAAATTGAACTCGAATATAATATCTCTGAAATAGTTGAAGATAAACACATTAGGGCAGTTAGAGTGACAGAAAAAGAAAACTATAAGCATGCTAACACGGTGATTTATTTATTGGAATTAAAAAAGACAAATAGATGAAGACGTTAAATATTTGAAGTCAACTAGTACATGTCGTATTTGTGAGAGCGAACTATTTCAAGACAAAGTTCGCGAACATGACCACTTGACTAGAATGTACAGAGGTCCCACTAGTTACTTTAAGTTGACTTTCAGATACCCAAAATGCATCCCGCTATTCATTAATAACTTGTCAGGTTATCATAGTCATCAGTTCATCAAGACGCTTGTGAAGATTTATCCAGATGATGAGGTTAAACTCATACGGAATAACGATGAAATATGCATGATTCAGTAAGGATTTCATAGTGGAAAGGTTCATGAAGCATGGCAAGGAGATAAGAGTTAAAAGCACGACTCATAGATGGCTAAATTTTACAAAACCCGAAGGTGTAATTGAATACGAACTAGACAGATCATGCAATACCGTGTGCCTCGTTTGATCTCTCCAATCCTGAACAACAAGGGGTATGTTCCACTGGACAAACACTAGATCTATGTTAACTGTTAACCAGTGAAAACAAGTAAAAAAACGCGAAAGTGCCATCTGAAGATGAAATATCAGATCACAAGAGAAAAGTTAAGTCATTAAAGATTTCTAATCTCATCATTGAGTATATCATAAGCAGTATTCTACTATTATAATGAATGTGGTTAAAGGCACAAATGTACCAACAATAAAACAACATGTAGATCTTTTAATTGTCAATAATTTTTTCTCATTATTTTATTTCCACATTGGATCCTGTTATCTTGTTGGAATCTACATGCGTAAGCACTACGAAGCTAGCACTTAACGTGGAGAGAGACAAACCTAGCTTGAATGACAAAAGTCCCATGACATATATAATTCCATTGGATGTCATATTGTCATCTTTCAATACATTTTGTACAATGTCCAAGTTGTGTACTGGAAGAGTGTTGCTGGTCAGTGATGTCACAGTGTAAATTGCAACATCTGAAAATGATTTGGAGATTTTTGCAGCTCTGACAATGACAAATATTTCATACATCTTTTATACTTTTTTCTCATCCATGTTTTCAAACAAATTTTCAGTCAAGCGTTTACCGGTTATCTCTTTGCATGTTCCATTTGCAGTTGCTATGTTCAATTCGTGTGTCTACTTTTCAGTTGCATGTATTGTTTCATGTACTTTTCCAGGATAAATGGATATATTTTTGTCTTCGATAAATCGTCGAATGCCGAGCCTGGTCCCGAAGGGACATGGTCATTTGAGGTGAATTTCAATTCTTTTCCCAAATGTGACGTATCCTTTTTATTATCTATTTAAATAAGCAATAAATGACTGAAGAATGTGAAGATTTGAAATGAAAGAACATGAAAACCCTGAATATGAATATGATGCTGTCTGGACTGTAAATGCGAGACTTGAAACAGTAATTTATATATTGCTAGTGGTTGTGAAGATCAGAAGATAGTAAGTATTGATACTACATAACAACCTATACAAGAAAATGAAGTCACATTTACTAGACTATTAAGACATTATGGTAACAAAGTTGGGTCAGACTTTATAAGCAAATGTACGAGATATATGCATTGAGATAGCAATCAATGGAGTTGATTTGAAGATCACTCCAACTTGTGGTTTAAATCCTTTTATCAATCAGTTAGCAGAATAGCGAGAAACTTCTGATGATCTTTTTTATTTTTTTTAATGAATTAAAAAAAGAGTATGTCACAAATGAACAACTAGATCATACTTCCGTCAAAGAACATATATTTGTGACGTGATTATGTCGACTTTGATACAAGGCAGTACCAGAAGATCCTTTGGAAAGTTTTAGGGAAAGTCCAACTGTTCCTACCGCCACCATAAATGATGAATTTCAGGATAGATTAAGTTGACACAGAAGAAATGTTTGATACTTTGGAAAGTATATAATCAGAGACACAATCTAAATTGCGTAGCATCTTTGAAAAAAACAAACAAAACAAATATCCTATTGAACCATCAATGTCTATTAGACAAGCAGTACGAGAACTCTACGGTACAGAGATGCAAGCAATGGACACAACGAACCTTTGGACAAGCAACTAAAATAAACAGAGATGATTACCATGAAAAAATTTAAAGTGGACAACTTCCATCTGCATAGAAAAGATTATTCGTTACAGAAGCGAGTTGTTTTCCTAGCTTTTGTTGGTTTTAACAGCACTTTTAAACGCATTATTTGTTATATCATGCCGAGGAAATGAGAAGTGCCTTTCCCAAGAACACACCAAGGCAGTCGACCCGGTTTAGCCTGGGCGGGTATTGAAACCTGCGACCGTTGGATTACTGGTCCGACGCTCTACAAACTGAACTACTGCGGTTTCCTACAGAAGAAGAAAGAGGATATGTAAATGCTGTAGAAGTTGTCAAATGAAAAATAGAGATCATGAAACTTGGTCTTGAAATGTCTGAAACACATATTGAAGATCTAAAAAATAAAACATTCCATCAGCTTAGGAAAAGACACAAACGAAAAAGGCGCATTACAAGAACAGTTGAAAGGGTTGAAATCAGAACAGCACAACTAATTTACCTCTAACACTACTGGAGATCAGTTTCAGACAAACAATCGGAAAATTAACTTTAGAAGTGAGAGGAAAATTTCCATTAGGCGAAAGGTTAAAACGACTGTTCAAAGAAAATGGTATAATAATAGCAGCAGTTGCTAAAGCGATTGCAATAATAATATCAACGGTTTCTCTGTCTATATCAAATTTTGCAATCAGTACTATTTTTCTACTACACATGCTTCTTCTACCCCAACTCCACCTACTACAGGTGGATCATTTTTTTAATATCAAAAAAGGCTTGAAACAATTAGTTGATTAATTGTTTGCTTTAGCCAAATTAGCAGCAGCACATTATCTGGACTTATTGGTAATGTGATAGGCTGGTTATTAAATAGTGCTGGACAACTTGTTTATTTCCTTGCTGATATCCATTTTGTTGCTTGTTCAGGCATTAGTAGGTTTATTACTCGCATTTTTGGTCAAAGGTGAATACTCAGCATTTCCCAGAGTTAGAGGTTCGTAAACTTTTCAAAAATAAACAAAAGCAGTTTCAACAACCATGAGTATAAAAAAAAATAGTTCTTCTCTACATAATTGTTGCACGTTTTATCTTCGTGTTTGTCCTGTACAGTTTATTGTCGGTCTAGCACTGATTGTTTATCAGCCTTTTAATGGTAGGGTTTAACCTCATTTTAAACGAGTTACTTGATATTTGTAAATTGTTATTGTATCCAACTATACCACTCAGTTTTATTACCATGTCACTCGGTAATTAAAAAGATACCGTCACCTCCAACATCATAGTCAAATTTCACTTTAGGATCTATTTATTTTGTAAAAATATTTACCTTTATATTTTCATCTGTGTCGTTGCCTTGCTGTTCTAGAATTCGTAACTTTATCAGCATTTTAAACCTGTCCGATACTGTTAAAACAGATTGAGTAATATATGTTCTACTTTTTGCATGTGCAATCAAGATGCACAGTACGTGTGATCTGATACTTTGATTTAACATTGAAATACCTTCATCTGTCAGGCCATTACTATTTTTCAGACTGATGTAAGGCCAGTCTTTGTTTTCTTCTTTGTCCGTCATATAGTTCATTTGATCAACTGGCAATGTTCTCCAATATTCAACAGTAGCTGCTCCATAGTTATTTTTACGTTTGTAAACGGCTAAAGCAACAGCTAATATAGGTTCCTCAAAAACTTGTTGTACAATTTTATGTTTCTCTGGGCCGTTATCAATCAAGTATTTCTTTTTCCCTTGTGGTATCTCCAGTCATATCGGAAATTAAATTGTTTCAAATCTATGTTGTTTTCTTTGATTTGAATGCATCCTCATCAGGCAGAAGTATGGTACATTGAGACAGAAACTTTTGCATCTGGAAATAAAAATGAAATTCGTATACTGATTTCGCTAACTCTTGAAATGAAATACCGCAACCAGATGTTACCATTCGCACTGTCCAGTTTAGCTGAATCTGCCAAACCGCAATGTACCCTGCGATCTGTATCTTTTCATTGATTCACCACTGTCAAATTTTAAAGTGTAGTTTTAAAAAATGTTCAGGGGCTTGTACGTGAAAACTGGAGTTTCACTGTAGTAAATTTTTATCTTATTAAATTAATTTGCAATGTTAACTTGTTCAAGGTGAGTTAATCACTTTAAGGCGTTAAACTAAGCTGTGGGACAAATGTTTAGTGCTGTACTGTTTAGTTGTTCTTTTAAAAAAAAATATATTTCAAGTTTGATTTATTTTGTGGTAATTCTTTGTGATAGAATGTATTGTGGATGTGCTAAAATTGTTATTGGTAAGAAATTTGCTCAGGCAAAAAATCCATAGTTGATTGAGTACATGTGTGACTCACTAATATACCTTTTTTGAGCGAAGTTGAGAGAACTTTAAATGACCTGATGATTGTATTAACGTCTATTTTATTGTCATTGCTTTATATCTTGTTTAAAATCTTCTTTTAGATTGTAATTGATTTTCAGATTTTTTTCAAATGTAGTTTGAAGCAACTTCATTTTCTCTAATGTTTTCTTTTCATTTCTTCTCTGTTGTCATTTATTACCTTGACAGGACATTGCCTGCATTGCAGTCACCTTATCACGTTTTTTCAATGTTCTTTTTTTCCCACAGCTGTCACACTCTGGAAATTCGAAACCATAAAAAAATCTCTATTGTGATTCCACAATTTATATTAATGCAATAATATTTTCTGCCGGTTCCCAGCTGTTAAACGATTCATCTATCCATTCCATTTCCCAAGTACATATTTTGTTTCTTTCATTCTTTTGGTCTTCAAAACCCTTTTTGTTATGTATGGATAATTCTTGCTCGTAAAACATATCCTTTCCATTCCAATATGATGTGTGTTAAACAAGCTGATCTCCTAATTTTACTTGCTTGATTTTTAATATTTCCTAAGTGAAGTTGGTAAGGTAGCCCTCTGCAAAATTTATTTTGTATTTCGGAATTCTGACTGTTCTACCGAGTTTGAATTTTGGAGTTGCATCTGTATCAGTTCTTAAATAACCGAATAGATTGATCCATACTTTTGACCTATTGTTTTTCCTTGCTCGCTGCCACTGGAGTATTGTCTATTAATGTGTGATGAGTGTTGATTCATGATGAGTGTTACTATTGAATTAGCTTTGGTAATACGTGAACCAGTATTTTAGTTGCATTTGTGCGAAATGCTTAAACATTCTAGTTTTGAGTGTTCTGTAAACCATGCTTTTCTGTCTGATGAAGTTGAAAAGTACTCGATGTTTTCCTTGACAAGCAAATCCTTGACTTATTTGTTGCAAAGCTCTTTCCCCTCATTAAACTGTATCTTCGCAGACTTTCTTTGTTTGAAGATGTCTGTGAAAGCGTTGTGTATGTCATCTCTCTTTTTATTTACTTTTTTATTTTTCAGCCCATGCGTAGTTTGAAACGACATTTATCCATGTCAAGATGTATCTTTATCCATTGTTGTATGTTTGATACGCTTGCGTGTCACCAATTTCTGCTTGCCACTGGTCATCCATGTGAGTAACATAGACCTTTCTGTAGAGAGATTTTTTCTTGCTTTTTAACGCTTAGGTAGATTGTTTGGTTAACCATTCTTTTAGTTTGTTCCGCATTTTATTGATATTTGTTAAAGCAACTGTACTTTTAGTATCGTAGTAAAGATGCTTCAAATGCTGTTCTTTGTCTTGCTCTGCATAGTCTATGACGTTAGCCATTTAAAGCGGTATAAAGTATGCAGGGAGTACTTAACGCTTGAGAAATTTTTTTTTGGAGTGATCAACAAGCCAACAGAACATCCATGTTCTTTGTTTTCAACAATTTGCAATTTTTTTTAATCCTTTCAAACGTATGAATGATTTCAGATCAATGTTTGCCATTCGAATGGTTGATTCAAAAACAGCTACTTCATGCACCGAGTCACCATGTGGTGGTTTGAATAAAACTTTTGTTTTCCAAAGACAGTCTCAGATCTTGACGAATCGTTGTATATTGGCCTTGTAAAGTTTGTGAGATCGAGTTGTGCCGTTAATTTAGACGAATACAAATTCGTGTTGTTATCCATATCAAATACGTATTTTAATCCCTGAATGTAGTGCAGAATTTTGATTAACTTGCTCTCATCGCCGATGCTGCTTATCACTATGTTTTCATCACTGAATGCAATCTGCAAATCAGCATATTTCCTGAAACATTGCAGTATATCAGTTTTTATGTTTGAAATGGGCAGTTCAATATTTGTGTTATCTTGAGTGTTGTTTTGTTTCACAATTAACTTTGTCTACACTGTAATCTCATCCAAACTTGTACACAAATACACGTTATCGTTTGTTACCAAGATCGTTGCTTTTATGTTGAATTCATTTACTATCTCTGTCACCTCTCTGAATACTATTGTGTTGATCACAATGTAGCTTTGCGCCGTCATTGAATTTGTGCAATTCAATTTCATTTTATATTGTGTTGTGTTGTGATTTTTTAGTTCCACATTTGTAGCAGCTTATTAACTCCAATTAAGGTATTAGTAATGTTTCAACAGTTTTGTTGTGTTTCAGTAGTAACGTATAGGAGAGCCCTGGACCACATATCTAACAGTGAAAATTGTCTGGTGACACAATGGTGTTTTTTTCTTCTTCATGTAATGCAGTAGTAAGGTACGTGGGCTAGTGATCACATGCACATATTGGGGTGTTTCAGTAGTAGTTAATATATGAGATCACGAATGAGCGGTAAGTTGAATTAGTCCATGAATCATTTTATTGTATTTATTGTGTGTCAAAAAGATCTATTTAAAATTTTACTGTGATCTCGTACTGTCATATATTACGTACTGACTGCCGTGTGATAATGTTATTTTGGCCTATATCTTGATTACCTGATTAGCCACAATTTTGAAAAGGCCGGATTTTCCATTTAAAAATGGTCAGAGCGGAGATCTAGCTACAGAGAGATTATTTCTATTAAAAACAAACAAAAGCAAAACAAAATATAAAAAGCAAAACAAAATAGTAAAGCAAATGCAAAGGCTCACCTTCGCAAATCCCTACGGTTTTACGGCACATTCCAAACGATTATCCCCACTCCACCCATCCCAATTTTTATATTCCAGTTTCTATCAGAGAAATTCGGAGTGACTGTGTATTTAGAGGAGAGTTTATACCTATATTCACGACATGTGCGCTTAGTCAGAGGGTATGGGGGTTAGTGCGTGCAGGCAAGGGTATGCGTGCTGTAACTCGTTCACCTCAGTAAAAGGTCAACCTCGTTGTATCTCTCAAGTATAACGTTGCAAGGGACGATTCCACAGTAAGTAAGGTTTGGCTTGGTTTGGCATTTTACGTTACAGCAACACATAAAGGTTATTCAGTGCTGATGCAACTGGAGTAAAGTACCTTGCTCAGGTACACAGGTAGCTGACCCTGGCTGGAACTATGGTAGGATTCGAACCCACACCCTTTCAGTCGCAAGTTTCACTGGCTAACCACTGAGCCTACTGTACATAGTACTTAAGAAAATAGTGGAATTATACTGCAGTTTTGAAAAAACTATCCCTTTTAATCCGTGTAAACAAGTGAATTATATAAAAGTAGCATGTTCTTTTTACGCATAATTCGCATATTTTCATAGGTTTTAAAATGTGGGGTTTTTTTTATACATATTTCATTTACTTTCACATATTTAAGGAGCTATGTATTTGAAATTCCAATTTTATTTTTTTAAAAATAGTTTTCAATAGGATTGATTATATCTGTCCGTTTGTCTTTCTGGATCAAGCAGTCTGGTTAGGGTCTGCATTTAGGTCATTTTTTTTCAGGCACTGTCACGCATATAAGTTGGTACTTACATGCGTCGTGTGGAGTACTACACCTTTTAGTAAAAAATAAGGTCAGGGTGACCTATATTTTGCGGTTCAGTAATTTTGGTTAACCTTTGCTTTTAGCTCATTTTTTAAAGAACTATTGCCTGTGGAGTTACACAACTTGTAGATAGGTAGCTGTGAACTATATTTAATGGTTTAGTGAGTTATGCTTACCTCTGTATTGAGCTCATTTTTTCCTGGTCAGGGTTTGCGTTTGTATAATTTTCACAGACACTATTGCCCGAAGATTCCCGAAAACTGGTATTTAGATGTGTCAATCCGTGGATCGAATGAACCAAAAAATCTACAAAATTGGTACCCAATAAATGCAGATGAATTTAGGGCATTCATGCTTAGAGATCCGTCCATACCGCCATTGGCTTTTTTCTTGTATAAACTGGGAGGAAAAACTAATTTCAAGGTAATTATAGGATAAATATGCCTCATACAAAGATCGTGAAAGAAAGAGAATATTGCTTTGTACGATAAGATAAAAATGGATCAGTTCCAACCAGATCCGTAGCTCAATACAGACTATGCACATCTTTGATGTATATAAGTAATGGAGCAGTTATTACTTCCTGGAGGATTGTAGGGGGCGGTGTTATTGCAAATCGTATTGCATACAAATTTGAAGCCTCCCCAAACACCGTTTCACATGATACCAAAATTACACTGTTTCCTACTTCGAAGCCTTCCCAAGTACAGTTACATATGATGCCAAAAGTCCACTACTTCCTCCCTAAATATTTACCACTCTCTAGCCAAGAAACAGAGGGTAGAAAGTTTGAACCGTGACACATACGACCAAATTTACAGTGCTTCCTCCCTAAATATATACCACTGTGTAGTCAAGACACAGAAGGTAGAAAGTTTTACACCGTGACATATAATACCAAACTTACAGTGCTTACTTCCTGAACATTTACCACTGTGTAGCCAAGAAACAGATGGTAGAAAATTTTACACCGTGACATATAATACCAAACTTACAGTGCTTACTTCCTAAACATTTACCACTGTGTAGCCAAGAAACAGATGGTAGAAAATTTTACACAGCGACATATAATACCAAACTTACAGTGCTTACTTCCTAAACATTTACTACTGTGTAGCCAAGAAACAGAGGGTAGAAAATTTTACACAGCGACACATAATACCAAACTAACAGTGCTTCTTCCTAAACACGTCCTTCCTAAACATTTATCATTCTCTAGCCAGGAAGCAGATAGGCGGTTTGATATCGTAAGTCATGGAAATTTAAATGACATAGACTTTATTTCCTGATCGTAAAACTTGTAGATATGACTCTTCCAAGACGACCCAACTTTGCAATTAGCAGACGGTTTTCGTTGCCATACGCTATTATGTTAAAAACAAACTGTAATTTTTGCGAGCTAACTCTTGTTCGTGGGAAAACTTTTTTTGGATTATGTTGTTTATGCAAACTATGAATTTAAGGACTCAACGAACAAAGATTCATTTGTGAAGATATATCCAGCAAAAACGTTTCCACGAATTTAGGTACCGACGATATTTTTAGCCAGTGAAGTTAATACGCACGAAATTACACAATTCACAATAAATTATCTAAAATTGTCGATATCTCGATAGGAAATAATCTGTAAAGGAAATTTACATTTCTTTTATCAAAACATATATTAGAATATAGGTTGTAGAGGAAACTAACATTTTCTAATAAAGCATCAAATAATAATAGAGAACAATATACCTTGACGTAAAATTGACATATTTAGTTGGTGTCAGTTTAATTTTATTTTATCGTTGATAGATTTTGTTTTTTACGTGCAGTTATTTAATGAAAAAATGTTGATGTTTACATGCAAGGAAAATTGGGAATACATCAGACATTGGAATGTTCCAAATGACGAAGCAGAAATAATTGTACGTGGGGAAAAAAATAATTTGAACATATGACTACTGTAATACTGTTTTTTTCAAACACAGGAGATTATTGGCGAGAAAATGCACAATGTCCAGTAGAAATATTTTCATCTATTCAACATCTAATTAAGGTGGGATGACATTGTTGCAAAAAAACATGTTTGTCTGGTTTTCTCTAGAAGGAAAACTCAGCTTCGTTAAAAACATTTCAAATTACAAAAGGGGAAACTGGATCGGAAGTGAGAAGATATACAAATTATTTCCTGTAGAAAATAACGCAACAACAAATGGGTTTTCTTAAAACGAACTAATTTAAATAAATGCTGAAGTGTGATCTGGTAAAAATCACGATAAGTACCTAAACAAGATTTTATATTCATGAAAAAATAAACGAATTCTAAACTGAATATTTCTTCTAAATTTATTCAACAGTAACGCTATTTCCAGTATTTATTCAAAAGTAAGGCTATTTCCTGTATTTATTCAACAGTAAGGCTATTTCCAGTATTTATTCAGAAGTAAGGCTATTTCCTGCATTTATTCAAAAGTAAGGCTATTTTCAGTATTTATTCAAAAGTAAGGCTTTTTCCTGTATTTATTCAAAAGTAAGGCTATTTCCAGTATTTATTCAAAAGTAAGGCTATTTCCATTATTTATTCAAAAGTAAGGCTTTTTCCTGTATTTATTCAAAAGTAAGGCTATTTCCAGTATTTATTCAAAAGTAAGGCTATTTCCTGTATTTATTCAAAAGTAAGGCTATTTCCTTTATAATGGTATCGTTCTTTTATTGACATCATGAGCTTAACAATTCCACATCATCAATCGCACGAATAAGTAGTATGACTACTATGACTACTTTTCCTTGCTGAAGTAATTTCCACAACACTTTACAGATTGTATGACAATATCAATACCAAAGTACTAATACAGATTGTATGACAATATCAATACCAAAATACTAATTTACGATGAAAATTAAATCTCTCTCTCTCTCTTAGACACACACACACACACACACACATACACACACACATATATATATATTTATATATATATATATATATATATATATATATATATATATATATATATATATATATATCGGATGAGAGAAAGAGAAAGAACGAGTGCTTAAACGAAAAAATGAATTCAAATTGGGTCTAAGACTTTGTTTCATATGATTGCTGTCGAAGATAATCATCTGATGCAAACATTTATTTTTGATGCAATATCTATAATAATCAAAAAGATTTGTCTTTTTGTCGTTAAATAAATTAACGAAGATCTATTGCATAGGATGGTATAAAAAGAGATAAATTTATTAGATCAAAGCATTGATTTTTGTTCTGTCTGACATAGTAAGTTATGTTGAATATAAAAAATATGAAAGACTATATTTGCTGATTCACACTTCTCTCCCAAGAGTGAAAATGTGCTTTTCTTTATTATCAACATACTTATGTGTATGAGTCTGTATATTTGTTCAGTTAGCCTAGGTTGTTTGTCTCATATAAGGATTAAAATAAATATCTTTGCAAATGATACATGGTCTCAGAATGAATTGGAGGGCTAGATCTGTATGAGTCAATAATGAGACAGACAGGTTATTTACTTTCTTGGCTTATTACACTGTCAGATGTGTACTTTTCTTGAACTGTGATTAGCACGGGTTGCCAGTAGATGTGTACTTTTCTTGAACTGTGATTAGCACGGGTTGCCAGTCTTGACACGTACTTTGTAATTGTCAGTGAGCTGTTGTTTATTTGTAATAATAATAATAATAATAATAATAATAATAATAATAATAATAATAATAATTGCTTTTGTTTTGTGGGTGTAACGACATTTTTTAGCACATGGTGGCCAGTACATCTGGTGGAGGAAGAACCCGGGAAAACTCCGGGAAGAACCACCGACCCACGGGAAGCAACTGGCAAGCTTTCTCACATACCCATGTTGGCCAAGCCTGTGACTCGAACCCACGCGAACAGAGGTGAGATGTCAGTGATCGTTAATGCCGAGCTCCTTAGGCAACTGGGCCACCCGGGGTCCCCAATAATAATAATCATAATCATAATCATAATCATAATCATAATCATAATAAGCAGAAGACGAAGGTTTATAACCTTTCCGTACATCCATTTTTCTTGTACGTATGTATGTATGTATATGCGTGTGTGTGTAGATAGATATATAGATAGAAAGATAGATAGATTGATAAATATAGTAAAAAGTTTTATTTGGATTAGTACATATTATACAGGTACAGAGTTTCACAAAACGACTCGTTTTTTTACAATAATTACACTTCGTGCAAATACTTTGGTCCATCTCGAGACTGAACGTGGAGATTAAAATTGTCATTTCCATGCATTTCCATATTCAGTCTGAAACTGGATTTATATAAAAAGGAACTGGGTCATTCTGTGAACATTTTCACACACAGGCAGACACACACACAGAGTCAAAGTTTATGTTGCCATTACATCTCAAGCATGGGTGATTGCTTAATGTCAAAGTTTATGTTGCCATTACATCTCAAGCATGGGTTGATTGCTTAATGTCAAAGTTTATGTTGCCATTACATCTCAAGCACGGGTTGACTGCTTAATGTCAAAGTTTATGTTGCCATTACATCTCAAGCATGGGTTGATTGCTTAATGTCAAAGTTTATGTTGCCATTACATCTCAAGCACGGGTTGACTGCTTAATGTCAAAGTTTATGTTGCCATTACATCTCAAGCACGGGTTGATTGCTTAATGTCAAAGTTTATGTTGCCATTACATCTCAAGCACGAGTTGATTGCTTAATGTCAAAGTTTATGTTGCCATTACATCTCAAGCATGGGTTGATTGCTTAATGTCAAAGTTTATGTTGCCATTACATCTCAAGCACGGGTTGATTGCTTAATGTCAAAGCTTATGAAGGACAAGCATTAGCTTTCCAAAAGGCTTGAAGGCTGTATTTAATTCAGTGTTTGATTAGTAAAGAAAGAAACATTAAAAAATAAGTGGCAGGTGGCTTGAGAAGTAGGTCAGGTAGTTTATTTAAAAAATATTATTGTAATGTTTTTTTAGCAGTTGTGGGAGTTTGATTTAGTAAGACTACATATTGCTGTCAAGAGGAGGAGGAAGTGAACTACGTTTTATGCTCGTGTAATGATAGGCGCATATTTCAGACTCATTAGCATGCCCATGTTGACAGATTATCACAATCGCAAGTTTGCTCCAATACACGTGTAACAATGAAGATGACAGAGATGTTGATGCAATCATGATAACAAGTAAACATCTTTCAGATTACATTCAAAAACGTAAAGCAGCGATTCACACAAATACTCAACCAACCATGCATTTTTCCTGGACAAAATATTTACCATGAACAATTTTATTTTTCCCATAAAACCTTGAATCACAACAATTACCATAAAAGTAAATAAAATCAGTTGATATGAGACAAATTTGTTCTGCATATGCATAATGTAAAACTAGTACACCTTTCACAGCGTGTGTGTTTACATATATATATATATATATATATATATATATATATATATATATTACTTTTTATATTCAGTTTTTACAGAACTTTCATTTTGATAGCAATTGAAATGAAACTAGTGAAATAAATGGTACAAAAGTCGACAGAGGAGAACTTTCCTTAAGGAATAGCAGTAGTGGTAAAATGTTGAAAATGTAACAAGGAAAAGCTGATAGAGGAAAGGGAAAAATGACTTACATAATACTAGAGATGCAAAGAACGTGTAAAGAAATGAGATTAATCTGGTATTGCACAGGAGGAAATTAAGAGATTGGAGAGAAAAATCAAAAGAGAATTACATGTGAATGAGGACAAACAGTAAACGGAGGCTCAATGTATTTTCATAAGAAAAGCAAATTCCACACTAATTTCTTGATTCTAAATAATGGATTTTAGATTTAAAAAGCAAAATAACCAGTACAGCTCATTACCTCTGTCCTGCAAATCTGTTTTACGCTACATTGTACTCTGATTTTTCAAAATATTTTACAAGATAATCATTTACTATACTGAAACTCAATTGTTCACATACAAACCATTAAACATTGTTGAGAACTACACTTTAAAATCTGTCATTGGTGGCACTATAAAGAGATACAAATCACAGTGCGACATGAGATTCTGACATAATCATCTAAACTGGGCAGTGTGGATGGCAATATCTGGTTGTGGGATGTTGTTATTGCATTTGATAGACAAAAATGTACCAGAGTTCGCAAAATCAGTTTACAGTTTTACGTAGATTTCCAGATGTGAAAACTGCAGTCTGAATGTAAAATGCCCTTTCCCGATGAAGATGCATTCAAATCAAATAACAATAGCCTACATATGAGACAATTTAATTTGATCTGCAACATTTTTTTAAAATTCCACTATAGGATGACTGGAGATAACGCTAGGAAGAAACAAATACATGATTGATAATGGTCCGGTAGAACATAAAACTGTACACCAAGCACCACCCCTGGTTCGTCCTCTCCCTATCGCGAAACCATTTACAAAATTTGCTATAGATAAAGATGTTGGTGATATATTGTTTGCTATCGTTGTAGCTATAGCTGCTATTGTTACTCCCTTTTCTTTAAACAGTTGTTTCAGCCGTTCACCCAAAGCCAATTGTTTTCTAACTTTGAAATTGATTTTCTCAGTGTTGTCTCTAAAATTGCTCTCCAAACTGTGTTAGCTGTCCAACTAATAGCGCTCATTTACTTTCAATACTTTCCAACTGTTTTTAAATACAGCTTTCTTGTCTGGGTCTGATTCGTTGCTGAGGTCGTTGTGTAACACTTCTATCTGTTTTTCTTACGTTTCAACATTACATTTCATAGTTTATATTCTTGTTTTGAGAAATTCTACAGTATTTACATAGTCCTAATTCTTTTCCATCTTCTGAAGTGCATGATCTTTTCACCGCACGTGGAAGTTTCCTACTTTGAATTCTTCCATGGCAATCGTCATCTACAGTCTCTGCTTCTCTTACCTGTTGATCAAATGACTCATGTCTCATTTGTGTCTATTGTTTGCACCTCTTTTTCTACGCCCGACATAATGCGAAGCGCATTATGTTATGATCTTCTCCGTCCGTCCATCTCCTCTTCTGTCTGTTACCAATTTCAGTTTTCGCACAATAACTTTAGTTGTCCACCATCTACGGTTATCAAGCTTTGTGAATGGCTTTGATTTGAGGTAAGGTATAAAACTATCGAGGTCACTGCGACTGAAAGAGGTAAATTGGTTTCCGCAAGATAACTCAAGTTGTCCAACAGTTACCAACCTTAGTGGATAGGTGGCACTTGGATTCAGAAAGAATCCTATCAATTTTAGGGTCAGAAGATGAAAGTTCAAGGTCAATGTGACTGAAAGAAGAAACATTATTTCTGTAATTTCTGTACAATAACTCGAGGACTCCACCATCTACAGCTACGAATCGTTGTGGTTTTTTGCATTTGCTGTACGGAAGAAACCTTTTGACTTGGGTTCAATCAAGGTCACTGTCACTGAAAGAATAAAAATGGCTTTAGCACAATAAGTCTAGTTCTCCACCAACTACAGTTACCAAACTTTATGGATGGCTTGAATATAGGGTTGGAAAAACCATATTGATTTCTGGGTCCAAGGGTCAAAAGTCATAATCACTATGGCTAAAAAAAGAAAAATAGTTTCTACACGATGACATTAGTTATGAAACTTTGTGAATGACTTGCACTATAGGTAAGAAAAAAGTCAGTTTCGGGGCAAAAAGGTGGAAGGTCAATGTCGCTGTCACTGAAAGAAAACAAATTGTTTCTGCACACAGATTTCAGTCACGAACCATATATCTTCACCAAAGTTAGTAGATGACTTATGCTTTGCATATGAATCCAACCTATTGATTTGGTGGTCAAAAAGTGAAAGCTCAAGGTCACTGTGACTGAAAGAAGAAAAATTCTTTTTGTATAGTAGCTTTTGTTCTAGACAACGTACCTTGACCAAAGTTTGTAGATGACTTGCACTTAAAGTATGGAAGAAACCTATTGATTTTGGTGTGAAAAGGTCAATGGTCAATACAATTTGCCTCAAAGAAAAACGAATTTTGGAGATTAACATTTGTTCTAGAGTAAGTTCCTCGACAAATCTTTGTGGATAATTTGCACTTAGGTAATAAAGAATCTCATTAATTATGGGGTCTAAAGGTCGAGGTCACGGTTATGTTAAGTCCAACAAGAAACTAGTGTTGTTTGCACATTAGATTTAGTGTGTTTGTGTTAAGTGCCTATATAGGGGACTATTAAACAAGGCGTATAATCTGACGTTAACGGTACTCCTGTTCCTCCAGTACTTGTATTTGTTGCCTTTGTACAACACTAGGTTCAAGCCGATATTTTCCTTCAGCGATGCTACGCTAAGCCTGTGTTGAATTCCTTTGTAGGAGTACCAGGCTCGATTCCAAGGCCAAGTTGGGTCGGCTGCTTAGTGGTGCTATTAGGCAAGACACTTTACTCTCATTGCTCAACAAAACTAATCAAAACCTACTGGCAAAACACCCTAAAAAGCAGGCCGATCCTAGCCAAACCAGAATGTTGTTCTGCGTCTCTGATGCCTACTTGTTTCCGCTTCCCCTAAACGATACTAAACGATATTCTGGATTCACCTCTGTGTATGATATAGCTATAATGTTACTTGAAACAATTGCAGTTTAATCCATATTACTCTAGAGGATAAATATCGCTTTATGAAGGCTATCTTTGTTATATATATATATATATATATATATATATATATATATATATATATATATATATATATATATATATATATATATATATATATATAACACAAAAAGGAAAAATCACATCCTTGAAAAGACAAATTGGTCATTGAACACAATATCAAAGCCTAAGAAGCCAACTAACAAGAGACTGCATACAAAGCCTAAGGAACCAACTAACGTGAGACTGCATACTAAATTGATTGAATATGTGAGAGAATAAAAAGACCAAAACATATTGATATCAAATAGATTTGTAAATGTGTATCTGTTGGTCATTCTGACTTGCAGTATTACACAATCCGAAGAGAAGGAAGAACAGAAATTATACCATTTAAAGTTTTCATCATTCATCATTATTATCAATATCATCTGGAAGGATATGTTTGAAATTTTCATTTCATTCGAGCTGTATTTAAGCTTTATTTCACCAACTCTTATATGAATAAATCTTCTTTAACCGTTTAGATATCATGAAAAAGAAAACGCATTTATGAAGACGTATGGCGTAGATTTTGCGGTTAAAATCAGGATGAATAGCCAGTCTTCTCTTTTTCTCCTCCACATTATTATTATTATTATTAGTAGTAGTAGTAGTAGTAGTATAATGGACAGTCGTCTCTTTTCGTCCCTATCCTCCTTCGCCTCTACGTGATGATGATGATGATGATGATGATTATTATTATTATTATTATTATTATTGTCGGTGGTGGTGAGTTTTTTTATTATGTTTAGAAATCGTTTCATGAGACTTACATATAACTGTTGGTGGGCAAAAAAAGATAAATGCGGCAAAAGTGTTGCTCAAAATTATGGTAAATGATGAATTCGAAGAATCTGAATTGATAATATTTATCCAGCCTGTTATATTTCCATCCCTAAATGAGTAAATGGACTTTACCCTTGTCGATCGCTGAAGATAATTACACCCACTTTCACTTACGGAACATAGAGTCAGTCTAGGTTATTCTTTTTGTCTACATTTCTCTCTATATATATAGTGTTCATATACGCGCGTGCAAATAGTTGACAAAATGTAATTTACTACGATTAACAGATTACAGTCCATGGAACACAACTTTTTAAGGACTATTTTGTAGCGATCTATCAAGGAAAGGAAATTATTTCATGACATACATCTACAGTTCACATTTACTCCTTGCTCTTTTTTATATTTGAATTTTTGTCGCCATTTTTTTCCATTTATTATTCCTTTGTAACTTCACATCGTTTTCTTCTATCGCTATCTGGGACCCCACCGTATAAATCACGCGTACTAACCTACATATGTACTGGTTTGCAAACGTCGAGAATGAAACCGATTGACTGTGGGGATTTTAATCATTTACAGGCCATAATTAAAGATGTATAAAATACAAAATTCTTCATTAAATATTTTCGAATAGTACTTGATTTTCCTTCATAATGAAGTGGATGACTTTCTGCCGTTTTAAATGAGGTCAGTTATATCATGTGACTTTTTAGCCTCTTGTAGCGTTTGCGTACTGATTAGGTGTGATGCCATTTTTGCATAACATTACGATCACAAAAATTAATTTCCACTGCTCCTTGGATGGAAATTTTCATTTTTTTTTTCCATGCAAGATCTTCATGTAGGTTCTCAAAGAATTTGAAGATAATCAAATGAGTGACTTTTCTTGACGTAAGAAAATGCGGGCAGTGGTTCTTTAAATTAGATTATATAAAAAAAAAAACTATAAAATAAGTATATCTTAGCTTCTATTGCATCTTCCTGTGATTGTGTGCTGACAAAGCTGACAAATGTACATATGCCAAGCAAAATAAACACTGGTTGGTTGCCACGTGACCTAAGTTTCGGTATTGAGCATGGTTTGCGTTCCTCTTTAAGGTTTTGGAGCACCGCTGAAAAGAGGCAGTCACTGGACAAATTTGTTTTCTCTACAATTCTCACATTGAAGAGAAAGTGAATATATACTTGCATATCTTTCACTGTTTGGATTGACACTAATTTCTGATCACTACTAGTGAAACCGTGTGATGTCTGAATCAGACAGTTGACACAGATGATTGATTAAGTGTGCTCAGGAAATGTACTTGAAATAGCACAAAGTACACTTACTATGACTATTCGTAAAATACAGTAACAAATTTTCACTGTGTAGGCATTACTATTTTATGAAAGTACATTTATGAAATTTTAAAATGCAACAACAAAAAATATTTTAACAAATGTTATAGGCTTTTTTTATTTCTTAGGGGGGTTGGGGTTGGGGTGTAAATTACCTCGGTACGTCAGAACGTGAAAATATCCAATGTTGAGCTAGAAATCTGTTGAGAGATGCACATTAGATTTAAGGCTTATGGACTCGCCAACCGAAATCAACCTCCATAATTAAAATATCAAAATAAAGAAAGGCTCTGTTTACCTGTGCTTGTGCCGGGTCAACAAGCACCTTCAGGATCAGCGCCTTCACCGGTAATTATTACACACTGTGTGACATCTGTATGGTAATTCCACAACAGTTCTTGTTTATAAACAATTTACAGTACGTGCAAGATGATGGCAGGGCACGGACTTATACTAATTTATTCATTGGGATGGAAGGTTTGTTGATCTCAACTTGACCCGGTCCTATATCCCTTTAAATTTACGATCTTATGCTAAACCCTCTTGGGTAAGTAGTATAATATGCAACAGCAGAAATAAAAACATTTAGTGTGCTTATAATAGAAATAATTTATTGTCGAATAGGAGAGAACCCCCATGTCTTTAAAATGAACTCTTCCTCGTATGTAAACACGTGCCATCATATTGTGCACGAAATGTATAATACTAGCAAAAATAATGTAATTAACATATTCAGATTCTGGGAAAATTATACAGGAGTTGTCCAAGAATAACTAAAATACTTAGCTGGGTTGCAATCGATTGCAAAGTAAAACTCGGAAGAAAAATAAATGTACTGCTGAGAAAAGGGACTGCATACAGACTGTATACTGAATATTTAGTTATAATGAGTAAATGGACTGCATACAGACTATATAGTGAATATTTAGCTCTCATGAGTAAAGGGTCTGCATACAGACTATATACTGAATATTTAGTTCTAATGAGTAAAGGGACTGCAGGCAGACTTCATACTGAATATTCAGTTCTGACCACTACGTTTCAAACATATTGTCTGAGCTGCTCTGAAAAATGGTTCTAAGTACCAACCACTCGTTTACTTATTCCTTTCCAGATAGCACACCTAAATTGGCCAGTGTTGGTCCAAAGTCATTTTGCTCATTGGCCCTATGTTGAGCCAACATGCCGGCCACCTTGGGTCCAACGGTAAGCATTGTTGAACAACGTCAGCCCAACGTCACAATTTTATGATAATCCGTCAGGTAAATGTTGGCTCAATAGATGGCCAATGAGCAAAATGACGTAGGGTCAAAGTCATTTAGCCAAGCTGGCCTACGTTGATGACAAGTTGTTATCAATTGGGCTAAAGCTGGCCCAACTGAGGGCCAATGAGCAAATGATGTTTGACAGTCGTGCGTGATGTCACGTAACATTTTACACGAATCGATGTGTATAATGTTCTAAATAAAGGTTATACCCTGACTGATTAAATCCTCAAAAGAAACAAATGTTAATTTTTTTTTTTTAAATATTAGATTTAATTACAAAACTATTATGTAAACGGATACACTAAACCATCCAGGTCATGCCATGGTTTCCACGAACAATTTTGTGCCGAATATGATTCTAAAATATATGTAAATATACAAATCCTAAATTTGTGAAAACAAATCTACTTGCATGATACAATATGAAAAATATTCCCATAACTGTAGATTAACATTTGAACAATAAAAAAACCCAACAACAACAACAACAAAACTAAAACATTTAAACAAGTACTCTGTTTCACGTACATATATATTTTCAAGAGGCGTCATGTGATCTATTTTATAGATAGAAGATATTAAACTTGCAAAAACTTGGCCCAACAATGTACCAACACATATATCCCAACGTCGGCATTACAACCACTGACGTTGGCCAAACTTGTGCTTTTCCAATGTTAGCAATTGGTCTGACGGTGGCTCAACGTCATATACCCAACGCCGACCATGCGATTATTTGCCAACGTTGGCCGAACATAGGTGTGCTATCTGGGTTCATTCGCCAACTCACCTGATTCAACAACCAATCATAAAACCCATTTCTAGATCGATCAAGCGATAAATCATCAAATCAAGCAAGCAAGCAAACAAGAAACCAAATGCATTGGTACAACAATCATATATCCCAAACAATTACTCTATTTTTCTTAACAAGGCAATATCGAGTTAATGACTACAATATACATGTCAGTGAATAACGATATCGCATATTACGTTTTATCGATTCTTACGATGCCCACTGTATTACTCCCCTCCGCTGTCTTATACATCTTATCTGTTACCATGATATTTAAATATAATGATGCAAGTTTGGGGTACCTTGGACATTGCTACATCCGCAGTTTACTTTATAACTGCAAAATGCATGCAGGTAGTTTCAACAATATAATGACGATGACGGTGGAATACTCAAATTTAGGAGCCAATATTACACAGAGATAATAATTCATACTATATTATAAATGTATTATGTCGACATAGGATAGGAGCTTATCACAAAACATTTAAATCATCATTTCAGTCTGCACATAAAGCAATAAATCTATCGGAAAAACAACTTGAAACTTCCATCACCTAATGGAGGTTTTGTGTTTTACTCTGATCCATTCAGTGAGTCATCGTGACACCCTGTTGACTGCTCGCTAACGATCAGCGTGCTGCAGTGATGCAACTTGCAATTTAAGAATTTTAGTTTGGCCTCTTAGACACGAAACAGTCTGAGCACAAGCTCCTGCTGAAAACATACAATTTAAAACCATACTTAACTTAAGGATCTCAAATTGACTGGAATTTCAAACACTTGTTCATTTATTAAAGATAAGATATATATCTTAGATTGTCGTCATCCTGGCATTAATTGGTCATAATTTATTCAAAAATTTTTTAAAAATTTATTCTGGGTGAGGAGTACAAATTTGTGTTCAAGGTGTTTCGTGACTGCAGAGCCTGTATTGAAATTTCAGCTCTTCTTCAAGTTTTGAATTAAAACTATAATGTACTAATCTGTATAGACTGGTTGGCGTGTAAGTGGAATTATTGCGTGTTCATGGTAGTTAATTTACTAAGAATGGCAAATTAATTTACTCCATCGCTTTTTATGATAGAATGGTACAGTTTTTATCTATGATAGAACAGACTGACACCACCTTTGTTTATGATAAAATAATACATATTGATAGATTTTATGGCATCATAATGCAATTATGAATTTGATCAATTCGTCATTTTGAATGTCATTAACGCGATAACCAAAAATAATAATTAGATGTTAGTAGGGGGATAACTATCGCATTTGCAGTACATGGTCATCGTAACACAATCTATTGTTAACTTAATGCCAGGTTATTACCAATATGATTTCTCTATGAATTTTTTTATATAGGAAAAATATTGCGTCCTAGAAATTTGTTTATGGCATGAATTTATTGATTTACAACGTGTCAGTACACCTGTCCTACACGAAAGATCACTTTAAATGAAATTATGAAACGAGTCCAATAATATTTATCTTTTGCAAGCCTTGGGAAGCAAACGTTTGAAATTATTCAACTCGTTTCATATATTTCATTTGACATGAGTACCAGCACAAGATTATATCTTTCATATGGCGAAAATCAGTGATTTTACCACAAATTAGTTTAGTGAAACATTTAGACTGCTTGGAAATTACACATTTGCTTAATATAATTGCACGATGTCAGTTGTGACGTTTGGATTTGATATATTTTAAATATCAAAATATGTTACAGGTTCAAGCAATGTTTTAACGATGACATCTTGTGATAAATATGTGTGCGCTAAGATATACCGTTACGTATACATGAGGTAAACCATCAGGGATTGAAGTAAAATACAACCTTTTCACAAGATGGCTTTCCTTCATAACATCTGTGCCCGCCTTCATCATTTAATTTCTGGTCAGCCTCATTGTCATCGCGTTTTCGGAAAAAAAGAAAGAAATTGTGTAATACTGTCCGTCCATCGGAACGTGCGTGCGTAATGCCACGAAATTCCTCATACACCGTTCAAGATCGAGACCTGAAATCCTGGGCGGTGATCGGGTGTTGTTTGTTAATGTGCACGAGGCTTTTGGAGTTTTTATCCAGCTTCTGGGGCGGAGCTTAGAGTGTGGGGACATTTGCAAGGGATGGAGCTAAAACTAACAGAGGACCACGCGGGGATATGTATTTATATTGCAGATTTCTAGTTATGACATCCTGGTGCACATGTTGGCCCATGTATATAGATACTTCCCAGTTTGTTGAACAGTTTGTAAATTACATTTTTTTAAAAAAGCAAGAAAGGATTGATAAAATGAGAGAATTTGTAATGCTTAGCTAACATTTTAATAGTTATCGAGAACAACATCACAAAAAGTATTCCATAGCCTTTCTAGCATTTTGAGCGTGTCTATAACGCCATCAGAAAAATATATCTTGACAAACTTGCAACTTGCTTCGGACAACAACTCTCTCTCTCTCTCTCTCTCTCTCTCTCTCTCTCTCTCTCTCTCTCTCTCTCTCTCTAACACACATACACACACGCGCGCCGTTTATCAGACATTTGGCAGGATTTGTTCACCCATTCTTTTACGACATATCCATCTGTAAAGAAGTCATAATGGAACATGCATTTAACAAACATACGTACGACTACTATTCACTTTAAAAATAATGAGCGTATGAATTATACCATTGCAATGTCAAGAGTATTCTATTGTATTGCGTATTTTCCATTTATGGAGGTAAATTCAATTTTAATAAAATACATTGACAGAGAATAGGGAATCTCATGTATACTAGAATGGACTGGCTATAAACTAAGTGACACTGGAAAAGATTGACATGTTTTGTTGTTTTTTTTTGTTTTTTTTTTTTGTTACAGGGAGCTCAGCATGAATAATCTGACAAGTATACCTGACTTCGCCTTCAAGAAACTCAGAAAATTAGAGAGCTTGTAAGTACCTTTTTTTATCTACATTGGTATTATTGATTTACTTTTTCTTCCTACTCACTATTGATCTCTTTTGTTGTTGCTATTGTTGTTGTTGTTGTTGCTGTTGTTGTTGAATCACTTCTCAGTCCAAATTCTGCCAGTCTCGGCAATCGCTTTGTTGTCTAAATACTGTAATTTCTAGTTACATATTCAACCTACCTACCTATACACCTACCTACTTACCTACCGTCCTAACTACCTTACTTACTACGCTGTCATCCTATCTATCTATCTACCTATTAACTTACCTTTTCTTACTTTTTCTTCCAGTTTAGGTACTTGCTCTACCCAGTCACTTGCTGATGAACACCTCCTCCTTGTCTCTTCTATGTCTCTTCTCTTCCTTGTATTTCCATTGCTAGTTTTTTTGTTTGTTTTTGTTATTATTTTATTTATTTGAATTTGAATTTATTTTTCCCTTAGGATGCAATTTTCGTGGTTTTGCACACACACACACACACACACACACACACACACACACACACACACACACACACAGACCACATTTTGGTTTGTGCTAGAATTCGTTACATTTCGTTGATATGCATTTGACGCGGATAGTTTTTATTTTTTATTTTTTCGTCACCGATGGATAATTGGTTCTTGAAACTTAAATTAATGACTTGTAACAACCACGCACAAAAAATCGTGAAAATAATAGTTAATTCCGGTATCTATTTATTTAATTTGAATGATGCAGCAGAGACTGGACACTAAAAAACCTAAAACAATGTGTGTATTCTAATTTCTTTTTTTATTACTTACTCATTCAGAAGCAATACCATTCATGCTTAATATGTTTTTTTTCTTCGCGAAGCATATCTCAGGATGCAAAGTCATTGACTATGAACTTGTATTGTTCTTAATGGCTGAGGGTGTCAAATTACCCACATATACATCTTTGTATACCGCGTATCAGAACTGCAAACAGCGTAGACGCGGATGTGCCTTCTGATAATACTCTAACAGATGAAGTGTACGCTGTTTGCTTGAAATCATAAGAAAAATAAACAGCGTGGAACCTCATCTACCATTGCATATTAAAATAACAGAGGAAGTATACGCTGTTTGCTTGAAATCATAAGAGAAATAAACAGAGTAGAACCTGACCTGCTGCCGCATTATGCGATGATAGGTATGGGTTGAAGTTGTTTGCACAAACAAATACAGTATCTTGTTTTTGAACCCGTTTACCTGTATCTTAGAAGTCTAATTTTTTTAAAGTAAATGTCTGCCTGTCTGTATGTGTCAAGGGTATTTGACACGCAGCAAGGGTGTAATTCATTTACTCGATATCTTATAGTTTACTCGATATCTAGCTGGATGATTGAGTCAATAGGTGGAGATTTATGTCCCTTGTTTCTGTCTACCCCCTATTTGTTGCCGTATACGCACACACAAATGTGAACAACGTGGGCCAAGCAGTGGCGTACTAAGGGTAAATGGCGCCCAGAGCGATTATGATGGCCCAAAGAGCCAGAATACAAGGTCCGAATTTTTATCAGCTGTTTTGGCGCCCCAAGACCTCTGGTACCCGAGACAACCGCCCCATCCCCCCCCCCCCCTTTAGTACGCTACAGGGGCCAAGATTTAAAGTCGTATAATGCGCCGGCAGATGAGATCAGTTTGTATGTTGTTCATTATTCGTATGATAGTAAGCGAGCAGTATAGACCCTGATCCTCCGGCGCATTATACAACAGAAGATCTGGGTCTAAGCCGTTTGCCTGAATTTCAGGCGCATTATGCAACGGAAGATCTGGATTAGAATGTTCGCAATTGAGTACGCCTGATACGGTAATCTCTTGGATTTTAAAATACTGACCCTAAATTTTCATCTCTTACTGATACACATCCCTATCAGATATCTAGTTTATGTCCTCGTTCATATTTGTCCAAATATTCAATCACAGTATTCATAGCTACGCAAAGATCGAAAACACAAACACCAAATAAAGGGAAACCGTTGTCCTGAGTATTCTTCTAAGTAAAGCAGTTCACAAGATTTTCAGGCACCAGTTTCATTAAACATCTCTAATCTTTTCGTCCAATTTATATTTTGCATTATCTTACATATGACAATTTTGACAACGTTGGAAATTTTCGTCAAAGGTAGGGATAGAAGGAAATATAAAATTAAATATAAGGTTTTTAATATTGTGCGCTTCTCAATCATTCCATTCTTAATAAAAGAAAACAATTGGAGGAATTCTTGAAATTTGAGGGAATAGTCAAATTTTCCTACGATATAAAAAAAGATTGATTAAGAAGAATCCATAATATTATGACTGACATTGAAACCTTGATGCCTTATGCATTCTTGCCGATAGTTTGAGGGAGAAAACTCGTGATGATTAGTGAAATTTTGGGCCATATTATATATATCAAATCAATGAGATATAAACAAGCGCAATGAGTGAAACTTTCGTCAAAATGTTTTTATAGTCGCAATTTTGTGTATACCACTCTTCTGACATGTATAGTCTCAGTTGTATTATACACGTTCTTTAAAATGTCTGATTTGATTGAGACTACATAAATATTCATATTATTTCTATTTAATGTTCATTTAAAATATAACTATCAAGGCATTATACATGATAAAATGTGATCTGCAATGTTTTCTTTAGACTCTGACATTTGTCTATCATTATCGTCGAGATTTTGATGTTTGCTTATTTTAACCAATTCTGCACCTGTGTGTGTGTGTGTGTGTGTGTGTGTGTGTGTGTGTGTGTGTGTGTGTGTGTGTGTGTGTGTGTGTGTGTGTGACCTACCTTGTTAGCCTAGCAATACACATCATATATGTGTAGACCTGTCTTTGGAAAAGGGTTGCATAGGGATTGAAAATGTTATTGATATGGAAATGAAACAACGACATTTTTTCTTCATTTCAGCAAATGTCAAATATCCTTTAAGAAAGAATTATTTCCCATAATAAAAAATCAAGCATTTCATTAGAAGTTATATCATTCAAGTATATATATATATATATATATATATATATATATATATATATATATATATATATATATATATATATATATATATATTTATTTATCTTACAGGTATTTGGTTGGTAACTCTTTAACTAGTCTCTCATCTAATGCATTTTACGGACTCACGGGGTTGATCAGTTTGTAAGTATGAAATAAAAGTAACAAAATAACTTTTAATTTTTTTTATTATTTTTGTATATATTGAGTAATTTCTCCAATATTAACAGACTTATGAATTATATAACCAAACGTGTATGACCGAGAAAAAGTTTGATAAAATTTTCATGACAGTTTGCTATTTCTTTTATTGATTCAGAAAATAATAAAGTACAGTTAAGTTAAAGGAGCATTATTAATATTAGGAACAGTCCTATTTGATGGTAATGAGTAAGAATAGCAGTCCTATTTGATGGTAATGAGTAAGAATAGTAGTCCTATTTGATGGTAATGAGTAAGAATAGCAGTCCTATTTGATGGTAATGAGTAAGAATAGCAGTCCTATTTGATGGTAATGAGTAAGAATAGCAGTCCTATTTGATGGTAATGAGTAAGAATAGCAGTCCTATTTGATGGTAATGAGTAAGAATAGCAGTCCTATTTGATGGTAATGAGTAAGAATAGCAGTCCATTAAGATTTTCATTCACAAGTTAATGCATGTCTTATATTTGTATCCACACGCTTCAGCGTCGGGGATGTTTTAATACCTTCCGTCTGTCCGTTACCCCACTCCTAAACTGCTCAGTTGAAATTCACGAAACTTTGTAGTTATCTTGCCCATATGTAATTAAGCGCGAAAGGGGTATTATTTTTGGTCCCTTGTCCTGGGTCCTTGGGAGGGGATCAAACGTCCAATTTACAAAATGATAATTACAGTGACATTTTCAACATTTCTCGACCTAACTTTGTGTACATACAGTAGGAAGACACATACTACTAAAAATACAAGCTTATAGGTCTAGTACAACTACAAACAACATAGACCCAGATCTACAGTCGCATAATGCTCAGGCAGATCAGGATCTATTTTGTTTGTTCTACTGGTTAATCCTAAACAAACCGAATAGAACCAGATCTGCCGGCGGATTGTGCGACGGCAGATCTGGGTCGATGAAGTTTGCAGTAATACCCAACCTACAAGCGAGCATATTACGGTATATGTAACTGATTGTAAATCCTCAGTCACGGTTTGGGTATATGTAACTGATTGTAATTCCTCAGTCACGGTTTGGGTATATGTAACTGATTGTAATTCCTCAGTCACGGTTTGGGTATTTGTAACTGATTGTAAATCCTCAGTCACGGTTTGGGTATTTGTAACTGATTGTAAATCCTCAGTCACGGTTTGGGTATTTGTAACTGATTGTAATTCCTCAGTCACGGTTTGGGTATTTGTAACTGATTGTAAATCCTCAGTCACGGTTTGGGTATTTGTAACTGATTGTAAATCCTCAGTCACGGTTTGGGTATTTGTAACTGATTGTAAATCCTCAGTCACGGTTTGGGTATATATGTGGGGGATGAGGAGGGAGATAGGGGATATGGGTAATGTATAATAAATAGTGAGAGGATTAATCGTAGTTCAAGTTTATTTTTAAATCCAGGTTTCTTCAGGATAACAAGTTCAAGGAAGTTCCCAGAGATGCACTACGGTCCCTTCATTCATTACGAGCGCTGTAAGTCATAGAAACGTCTTATTACCTTGGTTAATTTACACTCAGATGGAATAAAGAAGTAAAACTGTATTTGAAATCCGGTTAGATCTAGTCTGCATCCATAATTTTATCATTAGTCAATATTCGTTATTTTGAATATATGATTTTCTTGGTACTTATCCTTACAACTCTTGTAACATCAGTGATCAATACCATCCTTACAGCTCTTGCAACTTCAGTGATCAATACCATCCTTACAGCTCTTGTAACTTCAGTGATCAATACCATCCTTACAGCTCTTGTAACTTCAGTGATCAATACCTTACAGCTCTTGTGACTTCAGTGATCAATACCGTCCTTACAGCTCTTGTAACTTCAGTGATCAATACCATCCTTACAGCTCTTGTAACTTCAGTGATCAATACATTCCTTACAGCTCTTGTAACTTCAGTGATCAATACCATCCTTACAGCTCTTGTAACTTCAGTGATCAATACCATCCTGAACACCGTTGCTTTCTAATCTGGGGAGAAATTTATAATCATTAAAATAAAGCAATTATTCTAAAAATTTCTCAGCTGTGTCTGAATTAATTCGGACATTACTTAATTTGAGATTTTCATGCATGACTGTGGACAAGGTCCGAGTTAACCGAATTGCTGGAAACAGGCTTTGATTCTTACGTTAAATTAATGGATACCTTAGAAGTCACATGAAGTGAGAATGACCCATAATTTGACTCGCGTGAAAGCACTATGCCTTTTCTAGGGGTTATAAGCAATCTGATAGATTCCTTATAAATTTAATAAGATACTGATTCATTCTCTAAAAGTCTCTACCACTGAATATCAGAAATTAGTGGTAATATGTACCATCTTTATAAGTCTTTTATTATGGAAAAAAAAAGTTTCTTGCGGCCGAGAATTCCCGACAGACACCAAATCCTTAAGCAATGAAGTAATGTTTTATGGATTTTACATGTGTTACCTTTATCTGTTATTTTATATACATTTTACATGTGTTACCTTTATCTGTTATTTTATATACATTTTACATGTGTTACCTTTATCTGTTATTTTATATACATTTTACATGTGTTACCTTTATCTGTTATTTTATATACATTTTACATGTGTTACCTTTATCTGTTATTTTATATAGATTTTACATGTGTTACCTTTATCTGTTATTTTATATACATTTTACAGAATATTAACATTCTTATTTTTTATATTTTATCTTGTTTTACTTAATTATACATTTATTTGGAAGGCTTTATCTTCCTAAATTTGTGTCCAATCCAGTTTTTCATTTTTCGAACTTAGTTGAACTTTTGTTGGCACATTATAGACACTTTTGTGCTGAGATGCATTAAAACACTACATACATACATACGTACATACATACATACATACATACATACATACATACATACATACATACATACATACATACATACATACATACATACATACATACATACATACTGTTTATATTAAATTAAGATAATTCTTTTGGTTTCCTCATAACAGGATCCATTCTATTTTGTTTCTCGACACGGTAGTTGAATAACAAACTGCCCTGATCATGTTAATGTGCATACAAAAGTAACTACGACATTTTTTTTCTAACATTACCACGGAGATGTAACGTGCTTTTAAAAGTTGTCAGGTATGTATATTGTCCCATTTTTCCAAATAAAAATACTTTACACACACACACACACACGCACACACACACACACATTCTAACAGGTGTTAATAATTTTGTGCGCGCAAGTGCCTGTTTAGTATGGACACATTGTTTAAAGCAGACGATGGCAAATGTAACGAAAATTCCTGTATAAATCGGCGCCATTTTTCAAGTCAGTGAGGGTAATTTTCTCCAAGGTGTTGCTGCTAATACTAGAATCTGGTTATCATTTGATTTAATTCAAGGGGTGAGCTGACCATACCATAGTAAGGTACCCGTCATGCCCAAAATTACCTTACAAAATAATTTTCACAATCACTTGCAAAATTTGCGCCTATTTGTACGGGAATTTCTTTGATATTGTCGTCTGCACATTATTTTGCGAATCCAAATCAGAATTCATTTACCTGCCCGAATTAACGTCGATTTATTATTTTAAGATCGATAGTTATTTTTAAAAAGATAAATTTGGTGAAGTAATTTCAGAAAATTGGTAGTTTGCATCTACTGGACCTATGTAAGAAATACTTTAAAGTAAAAAAGACTCATATTTGGGGGGAAATACTATTTTATTATTATTATTTTTTGAAAGATTTGAAAAACTGATATAAGTACGTAGTAGAATAATATAAATAATTTATGAGCTATTACACAGGTGGACCTCACTGATCCAAAACTTAAATCGATCCTTGTTTCAGTTCTGACTTGTTATCTAAGGGCTTTAAGTTGTAGATCTTTTGATTTTAGGTTTAACTAAGAGTTGATATGTACATGTGACATATAAATTGGGTGAAGTAAAGTAATTTCCGAATGAAACTCACATTCACTCTTGTCTTTCGCTAGATGGCGTGAGTGTACTATGGGATTTTAGACTGGTTCTTTGTCAAATAACAATAATACTGAAACAACGAACGGAAAGATCAATGGTACACAATAGTCTTGTCCTAGAAGACTTGGCGTGGTTCCATGAGATCTTCGGTAATGAATATGCCTTAGATCTCATGGAGCAACGGGTGCGTCTACTTGAACAATATACTATCTGGAGGAGTAATGTTTGGATGAGTTCCAATAGTCGAAAACAAAACTTTCATTTTCTAAATCATCCTAAGAAGCGTAGGAAGATCCAAGCACGCTGATGATATGAAGGATACAAAGCGTAGGAATCTCCAAACAAGGTTATGATATGAATGATGCAGAGCGTAGGAATCTCCAAGCATGGTTAGGATATGAATGATGCAGAGCGTAGGAATCTCCAAGCAAGGTTAGGATATGAATCATGTAGAGCGTAGGAATCTCCAGGTAAGGTTAGGATATGAAGGATACAGCGCGTAGGAATCTCCAAGCAAGGTTAGGATATATGAAGGATACAGAGCGTAGGAAGCCATAAGCAAGGTTAGAATATGAAGGATACAGCGCGTAGGAAGCTCCAAGCAAGTTTAGGATATGAATGATACAGAGCGTAAGAACTCCAAGCAAGGTTAGGATATGAATGATACAGAGCGTAAGAACTCCAAGCAAGGTTAGGATATGAATGATACAAAGTGAATTTATTAAAACAGAAATTAAATACGGCACCAAGCCATGACAACGACACATTCTTTATTACACTCGGATTGCAATACACAACATATGAGGTATAATATTATTATCTCACTTTACATGCGTGTACATCAGCCATGGACGATATAATGTTTTTCACAGTAATTTCAATTTAACTCAGATTGACAGCAATATCACAGTCAATACTACAATGGAATACGAACAAGTACAAACCTAATTACATGGATGATGACATAAATTACGATAAATGGAACACAAATTAATCTGTAGTAAACTCATTACTTTAAATGATGAACCTATGGTACTTTTCTTTTCCTGAAAAAAAGGAAAGAACAACAAACATATCGAGTAAAGATGATTAGAAATTAACGAAATTTTGATCAAATAATATCAATCATTTTTGAGAGTTTTATTAAAACGCCAACTTTCTCAGAACTCAATAATTCTTTAAACTTTAGTATATTTGGTCTGATATAGAAGTGTTTGGGTAGTAGTTGCTTTCTTTGTTCTCTGAAATAGGTGCATTCAAGGAGATAATGAAATTCATCACCCACGCAGTTTTGCACGCACAGTTTGCACAATTTATCATGTCTAGGCAAATTTTCCCATCTTCCCTTCTCTATAGGTAAACAATGACTACATGTTCGAAATTGTATTATATTTTACTTATATTTTTTTTGTAAGTCTTCTAATAAATAATGTTATAATTTTAACTCCGTTCTACAAATTTTATATGTAACAGCTTTTATTGAGTTAGTAATGGATGATTCTAATGTCTGTATAAACTGATCAAGAAGTCTTTCCTTGAAGATTGTATCTAACCAGGATTTATTGGGAATATTTTGATCAACAAAAATATATTGAAACCCAGTTTCCGATAAGATGTTATGAATGCTCTCTATCCATTTACTTCTGCCTAGACCATTACTATAATCCTGCAATAGTCTCAGATACATGATGTAAAATAGCTTCGTTTTTTACCATTAATGAGATTTACCCAATCTCATTACCATTCTCCTTTTTATTTGTAAATATAGAGGGATTCTACCAAGCTCACCATAAAGAATATATGTGGGGTGGATTTTTTTAAAAACTTTTAGCACATATTTTAGAAAGTCTAAATTAAACCGTTTCCTCATATCTAATTTTTCAACACCCCAGATCTCAGCTGCGTATGTAAGAATTGGAACTATTGTCATATCGAAAAGTTTAATTCAACAGGCAAATTAAGATTTAATATTCTTTTCTTAAGAAGGTACATAGCCTTCCTGGCTGAACTAATTAGAATCTTAATTCCCAATAAATATCTACCAGCCTTCGCAAGGGTCAGACCTAAATATTTATAGTTTCTGACAATTTCAAATTCCGAATCTCCTAATTGAACTTCAAATTTTGTCTATTTCTACATTTTCCCAAAATCATAACTTTCGTTTTGCTTGTGTTGATGAAAAGTTGATATTTTTTGCAGTAATTAAAGAATATGTCAAGATTATCTGAAAATATAACTTTATCGTCATCATAGAGTAAAGCAAATAAGCAAATAGTTCTAAATATCTTACTATATCTCCATCCAGTAAATCAATTGTAATGCCATTACAATTCGAGATCAAAAAGTGATTCTCGATGTCATTTAGATACAGGGAAAATAATACAGGAGAAAGATTTTCGACTTGTCTGACTCCTTGATTGCAAGTAAATAGTCCTAATTTTTTCCATTGTGGAAGATACAAACCTTTACATCCATATGCATGTTCATTATCACCTTGAGTATTTTCCCACTTATAGCAGTGTTAATCAATTTTCTCCAAAAGCCAACTCTCCATATCCTGTCGAAAGCCTGACAAAAATCCACAAAAGTGCAAAACGATGTTTATGTCTTCTATTTAAAAGTTCTATTACGGAATACAAGACAAAAATATTATAATTGTGGATTATCCTTTACGAAAACCTGCATGTGCCTCACATACTTAATTGTTTTCTTCTAGAAAAAGCGATATTCTATTATTAAGAAGAGTAGCCAAGACTTTATTAAGACAACTCAGTGGAGTAATAGACCTGTAATTGGTAGGATCTGATTTATCTCCCTTGTTTTTATATATCGGTTTAATCAACTCTGTAGTCCAGGTTTCTGGAACAACACCTGTATTTAAAATCATTTAAAAAAGTTAACAAAAGCAAGAAGAAAACTTTCTTCTTTACATTTAAAATATTCATTCAAGATGGAATCTTCACCGTCCGACTTACTAGATTTCAAATTTCTCAGTACTTTGAGTATTTCTTCTGAAGAGATTGGTTCACTTAGTACTGTGTAGTGTTCTATATTTAATGGTTCCTTATTTTCATCTGTCTCGTCATTATTCTCATAGGATGAGTGTATATGTTCATAAAATAATCATAAAAAGTGTTCATTTCAAAAGGTGTGCCATCATTTCCTTTAGTCTGATTATTCATTATTGACCAGTATTGTTTTGGATTGTTGTTTGCATGATTTTTTAAAGTTTATCCTGGGTTTTCTTGTTATGCAAGTTTAAACATTTTCAGATTTTTTTTCTTGTAAGTTTTACTAGCAGAAAGCATGTCATTGTGACTTTGGGGTATTTTTAGTCGTGAGTAATTGTTTTTAGTAGTATGATATTTATTTCTAGCTAGCTTACATTCTCTCCCCAAAAATTGTTTTACTATGTACTTTATTATGATATATTTGTTTATTGTTCCCATTTGTAAATGTTTTATTAGCACTGTCTAAAAGAATGTTTGCAATTTCATCAGAAATCTCATTTACATTCTATTTATCGATATTCGTAGTTTCTCTCAATTCGTGTATTATGTGAATAAAGGCTTCAACTGAGTCTCTACTAATGCTTGCCATGAACATATTTTTTTTATCAGATCTCCACAATCGGTTTTTGATAGAGTTTGCCTCATGTAAGCACGTATTCACCTCAGTATGTACCATGAAAGTTACTACATTATGAATGTCAAACAGCATTGGACAAAAATCATGAGCACAAAATTTTGTGATAGAATTAAAACATTCTACAGTTGTAACTAAATAGTCTATTACACTTACACCTTTACTTGTACATTTGCCTATTCCTCTGTCATATCCAGTTCTTGAGCTGGCTATATACATATTGCAATTTCTACAAAATTCAAACATTGATTCCCATAGTTATTTGGCCTGTTTTTATCACAGGTATGTCTTTTCATGGGGATATCATTATTACTGAGACGCTGTACGTCGTTGAAGTAATCAGAAGCGATTTGATCAAGATTATCAGTGTTGTCGATATTGGTTGATACTGCAACAAAATCATCATGACGGCACTAGCCTTGTTTTGTAGAACAGGACCTTGGGAAAAATATTCCAAGCAATCGTCATATTAAGTGTACTGTATCCAATGCGATGGCATATAAATGATTACAATAGAGTGTCGCCGATAGAGAAACGGTAATTTCTTCTGACACAGGCAGACGGTACTTGATTTTGCCAAGAATGGAGCATCCTTTACATATTGTTAACGAAAATAAAACCCATCATATATTGGCCTCTAATGAGCCGTAAGACATTCAAATGTTAATGACCATCTTAATTAACAACTGTGATACACATCCTTGTTGATGAAATTGTTTTACTGCACCGTAAGTATCCACTTGCAAACAACAAAGACACAAATCGCTGCCTCATAATGTGCCGGCAGATCTGGGTGAATGCTGTTCGCTTGAAATTATAAGTAGAGCGAACAGCATAGACCCTACTGTGCCGGTGCATTATGTTACATCATGTTGGGTCTATACTGTGCATTATGTTACATTATGCTGGGTCTGTACTGTTGGCAGTCGGGTGACCGTTATACTCATATATACCTCAATAATCATGAGAGACTAATGTCTTTCACTAAATGAAGACCTAATCTCAGTCCTTGGTTTAATTATGACGGACATATACAACATTAATTAGGTGATTGATCTCCGTCAATCGATAGGCCTACATATCTTGAATTTCCTGTTCTAGTAGCCACAATGTTGGCATAAAATCAGATACGTTAAAGATATATTAAGTAGCCATTTTCATGTTCATGGGTAAAATAGGAAATCATTCTACCTACAAGAGGGGGGGCGGGGGCTGTCATGTTGTAGCTTTACATGGTTTAATCTAATCTCAGTCAACAGGTATGTTATAAAAAGAATATGTCATGAGACTTAAACTTTATATATATATATATATATATATATATATATATATATATATATATATATATATATATATATATACATACCAGGGGTTGGAAACAACCTAAATATGTGAACTAGCCGTCCTATCTACATAATCATGTCAATAAATTTCAATTGGCAACTCGTCCTATGGCCATAAAAGACTTCGTCTTAATCACGTATACAACTGAAATATCTCGTGATGACCACGGCAGCCTAATACTTTCATAGGCAGCAAACGAAATGTCTGGAAGTTACAAAGTATTCGTAATAAAGACGGGCCTGCAAATCTGCCAAGGTCGTTATTTTTTAAGTGGGGCAACCTCCGTTAGATTTGAAGTCATCATAACCGGATCTACGCAGTTCGTTCTACTGTCATTTCTTGCGCATTATGCCACGGCAGAACTTGGTCTTGACAATTTGTGTAGTTCAGTGCCTATAATAAACACGGTCCAGAAACAGACCAAGCTATAGTTAGATTTTTCTCACATGACTTAAATTAGAGCACAGAATATCAGGGTATAAAACTCAAGAATAAAAAAACCGCGAAAATAAGCACACATTATCAAAAGAGAAAACGAACAAGGCAATCTGGCTTAAAACAATATTAGTATAATATTAAATCTGAAAATCCGCTACATTTCAATGTGTATTTAAATGTTATATCCCCTGGCTTGTTTCAAATTTCGCAGAAACACACTAAATCGAAAAACCATATATGTTGTATTAAATATATTAATGTCTGGTAGAATTTATTTTTTTATTTTGCACAAAGGGTTATTTTTGTGGGGATTTTATTTTCGCTATATTTGCGATCAGTCTTCCCTAAAAATAAAATAAAATATCCTTGAAATGTTGTAAAAAGGTATATAGTAATAAAAAATTATTTTGAAAAAATAATGTCCAGTGAACAGCAGCACCAAATTAAAGTGCCTCGAAAACCTCGTAAGATCTGAAGCGCGAAATATGGGCATCGCAAAACTAATCCTGTATACAGTAGATAGCTCCTTTATTACACATATTTATTTCACACAGATATCTTGACGCAAACGATATTGAAGTTGTGCCGCCAGACAGTTTCCAGGGTATGTACAACTTGAAACAACTCCGTCTGGATGCTAACCGTATAACAGAAATCCCGGTGGCAGCGTTCAACCAGGCCAGGAAACTAGAGGCTATGTAAGAACTGCACGTCTTTGCTTCATGTGGTTGAAGCTTTTTACGTATATGTTTGTGAGCTCAAGCCCAGGTTTCACCAAAAGTCTCAAAATATTTGCACAAACTGAGATTTTACATATTTATCTTATGATATTTCTCACAATGCTTTTTTTTTTGTACTCTTGCAAAAATGTGTTATAAGATTCCTCAATTTTGAAGAGATTTTAAAAAAATGTCCGCAGAGATTAAACAAGACGTTTTTCTGTAGAATTCAATATCTACTGACTATGGTTTAGCCTTTGGTGTTTTTCTGTAGAATTCAAGATGCAATGACTATGGTTTAGCCCTTCTTGCCTGTTGAGTGTTTGCTGTAATATTCATTGTTCGAAACAAGCAATAAAAAGATACTGGAAAATCTCAATTTGAAGAAGAAAAAATATTAGATGTTGAGTGAAACTGGGGTCAGGTTATCAAATTATATGTATTTAAAAAAAAAAAAAATTTTTGTTTGTGAAGAGTTATGGCTCATGAAGCTAACATCAAGTCGTCTCTCACACGGCCACCAATCGCTCTCATATAGCAAAAAATGATATGACCAGAAAACCGTGAGTCAGACCTTTAGTTACTTATGAGTCAATGGGACACAGAATGCAGACGACACGCAGAGTTGTCCAATTAAAAAAAATTGCATCTTTTTATACGTATCAAGTTTCGAAAAACTATGAATGTAATTCGACTAGTAGGTCAGTTTTATTTTGTTTTCTTCGATAAAATTGCTCAGTTTGAAGATTTGCTGATTATACTTCTAGTGAAGCAAAATCATATCGGATTGAATGTGCTCGAGAGGCAACAAACATGTATATTTATAATACAAAACACTCACGCATACAGTATCAGCTGTCGCTTTATTTCACAATAAATACCGGCACCAAAATCATCACATTTAGCAAATGTTTTTGAAGACAACAAAAGAAAAGTGACGAACGGGTCAAATAACCTTCTTTACATTTTAAAACTTGATAATAAAAAGAGAGATGCCCGTTTTAGTTGAACAACTACATGTGTTGTCTGCATTCTAGATCCCAATTCATGCATAACTGAAAGGTTCCTTTCACGGTTTCCTCGTCATAGCATTTATGAAGTATGAGAGAGACTGGTGGTAGTAATTCATGTGACTCCGTTTTACACAGAAATCCATATCATCCGTAAACCGCAGTATGGGAGTCGCAACATCTCGGGTTTTTCCACGAGATGAATACGTCTTGATCATTCCTTTATGATACAAGTAATAGCAAGTATTTTGCACATCACAAAGCATGAAATTGCATTACAACACGATGCCAACCACTTGTAATTTCATAAAGAAAGCCAGACGGAGAGATTATGTGGATTTCTTTAAAAATACAGAATTATAAAGCTGACGCAATATTGCGAATGAAAAACTGTAATAAATATCTTGATATTTTTTTTCCCAGTGCGCAAGCATTGTATATCACAGGAAAAAACTCATTTGTATATTGCCAAAAAATTTGACATTTCTCAAATATTGTTAATGATTTTCCTAATTGATTGCAAATGCGTACATATCTTATCTTTTCTTCAATTTCAGAGATCTAGGCCTAAATCAGATTTCAAGGATACCGGATGATGCTTTCCGAAACCTCAACGATCTGACTGTTCTGTAAGTCAGTGGATGAATGAATGAATGAATGAATGAATGAATGCATGAACGAACGAATGAATGAATGAACAAACGAACAAACGAACAAACAAATGAATAAATGAATAAATGAATGTCAGCATATCTCATGCAAATGTCGCATCAAACACGCATACAAAATATTCGGTATTATAGTTGGGACAGAAAAGCTTTAAACCCAGAATTCAATGTAGATAGTATCCAAATTAATCTTATTTCTTTAATTTCGTAGATACGAATATTTTTTTCTTCTGACATCTTTTTTACGAGATGTAGATTTTGACTATTGCATATAGAGATTTTATGTGCAACGAAATTATAGTATATATTTCCGTTATATTGTAATTTGTTTGATGTGTATGGATATTATATAAACTTGGGATTAGACTTTAACAGTAATGCTAACACATCAATCATCAACTAATAATAATAATAATAATAATAATAATAATAATAATAATAATAATAATATGGCATGACCATACAAGCGCTTACTGTTCTTGTACTAATTCTCAGACGATTTGTACTGTTTATTTTCCAGAATTTTATCAGCTAATGTCATCGCTGAAGTTGGGGACCATGCATTTGAAGGACTTCCTGTGCTTCACTTTCTGTATGTATGACACAGAGAAAAAAAACTGCCGCATTTTATTTTGACCGAGAAATAAACGATTTTCTTCACAGAGCAATTTATACTTTGGTTGCGAATGACTTTATATTTTCTCCGCGAGCAAGAACATTTTCTCTTTGGAGAAAATTGAATTATCGCTGCGAATGGAAGTACTGTCAAAGCGGTGAAATTATTTTCCCTGCAGAGAAAAATACATTTTCTTAAATTATTTTTTCGCAAGCAGAACATTATTTTCGCAATTTCTTACGCAAATTGAATTATTTTCGCTGTGTATACAAGTAGAAAAGATTTTTCGCCTCAAATAATTGTACTAATGTTATTAAGACGAAAGATGTGTATTAATGTTGAACTTTAAATAGAAGAAATTCAAATTAATTTGACTATTCAATTAAAGCATATTGATGATTCGCTAAATCAATGTTTTCCATCACAACTCTCAACATGTAGCCCTTTCCAGACAATAAAACTTCACGTCATTTAAAAAAAAAATCCCCAAACCATTCAACGCTGCCTGTTGTCCAGTTGATTTGAAACAACCTAATAACGCATTTATTGGATTGTAAAAGCTTAACGCAATGGAGCAATAAAAAGGGCAATCTGTGAATACAGTGATTTCTTTGCAACGAAAAGCACTGACGAAAATTAATGAAAACATGGGAGCTCAACAGCAGGAATTCAAGTATCGTCTGGGAAAAGTTACTAACTGATCTTACAAATATTTTGACAGGTATAAATAGATTATTGAATGCAGAAAAAAAAATTTAAAATGGCCTTACACTTTTATCAGAAGAAAATAGTAAAGAAGTTAAAAAGTCCTCCCAAATCGATCCAGTTGATGCTAAATGATCTGGATGTTTGCTTGTAAGGTCAAAAAATGTTATTGTAGCTGTAAGGTCTGCTCCTCTTAGTGGTTGTGTAACGCATCCGCGGTCCTGTTGTGAATGCATCAGTTTACTGCACTGGGAGATCAGGTTCCACGCTGTTTATTCTATTTTTCTACTTGGGATTTCACGCACCCAGATCTGCCGACGCGTCATGCGATGGCAGAAGACCTAGATAATGCGACAGCAGATCTGGGTCTATGCTGTTCGAAGTTGAGTATATGGGTTATAACGGTACTTGGATTTGCTTAGCAAGCCTTTCACTTCTCTTGAGCTCCTTGGCACAATTGAACAATCTGCAAATTAAATCTGAAGTCTTCTGGTTTGTTGAATGAAGTCCTAATGATGCCAGAATGGTTTTCAATTCTTTATTTCTTGACATGCTTATTGAGATTTAATTTGTACCAACGTGGGATATAGAAGATATGTTAACAGAGCAAAACTATAATACAGACTATTAGTCAAAAATTGAACAGAAATTACAATCCATTGTTAAAATAAGATGTATTACGTTAGTCAAAGTACTAGAGGATAAGTATGTTGCAATAACTTTTCTCCAATCAAATGCCATATACTAGTAAACACATTTTCCTAAATCACATATAGTTTTCTAAAACCGCCACGCATTTCAACATAGACTGACGTTTAAAAAAAATTGCCAATCGAAGATTTTCGAAGTGTCATATTATTTTTTACAAACTAATTTAAAAAAAAGGAAATCATCTTCGATTTATTCTATGCACATGTAAGGCACGCCTTATGTTTCTCTCAATACAAGCACTGCAAAATCTATTTCTATTAATGCCCGTCACAGGTACTTTAATGACTCAACCAAAAATATAATAAATAATAAAATAATAGTAATTTGCATGTTATAATTACTGTTCGGCACACTTAATCCTCTCTCACTACCAACCTAAAACTGCATTCCCACTCTAATAATGGCAAATTGAGATCATTGCATGACATGACTGTGTGGCTCTCCTCGCAAAGAATAATGGAAAATTGTTTGAAAACAAAATGTACCAGTCGGGAAGATGGCTTATCATCCAAATGAGCTAGAATGTTGTTCGATACTTCGCCCTTCAAGCACTCGATTTATGATATATGTCCGTAAATAATCTGTCCATAAGTAAGTGAAGGTTTTACAAAGCAAAGTGTATGCCAAACTTTAGACCTGTTCTACATATAATGGGGTAATGGACCCAATCAAGAACCAAAATATTTATATGAATACACTACATCTTTACAACCTGGGACCCCCAAACTACTTTTTACAACCGCCACGTCACTGTGTACAGTAAGATCTATTCAAAAAATCTACGCTGGGGTTTTCCAAAATATAATATATACAGAACTGGACGATCTAGGAAGGTGTTGGTAGTCAGACAATATTTTTAAAAAATTGGGTGTTCAAAGAACATTTTTGTTATGTCGGTTTGAAATTGTTTTAAAAAGGGTATACAGCTTTAAAGAAAAGACTATGAATGATATTTGTGAAACCAGAAGTGTTTCTGGTACATAACTTCTATTCAGTCTCTCCATAAGGATCACATGGGTGTTTTGTTGTGTTAGGTAGTTTCTGTAGACACATTTTGCCCTTAAAATTGCTTCGATATTTAAGGAAACACTGTATTTGTTCCTATACCATATAACTTTCACCCGACTGCGAACAGAGCAGAAACAGAGTTGTTTTCGTACAATGTACAGATCACGGTCTACACTGTTTGCTCTACTTATGATTTCTAGTGGACAGCGTACACCGTGATCTGATGGCGCATTATGAGACGGATCTGGGTCTCTGATATTAACAGTTGAGTGAGGGATAATTCGTATAAATACGGTAAATCTACGTGAACCAGGTTTTTTTAAATGCTGGGCTTCATTTTGTCTCTTAACAAGCCCATTGTTTAAGAGGACTTATTACCAACAGCTGTTTTTTCTATTCAGTTGAAAATTGCTCCATCAGCGGTAATTCCCATCATTGATGGTTTGATGCACTCTGTTTATTTAGATTCTGAAAGATGTAATTTTTCTCTGCAACTACACTGTTGTTGAGATTATCTGTCTTTGGATCACGACAATCATACATTCTTTTACACTATCCAAGATTTGTTCTTGCTTCCTTTAAAAACTCTTTACTTTTAATTATCAGTTAATAAAACTAGTGATATAATGATATGGATCAGATCCGTGTGATTAATGGTGTGCGGCAAGGAGGTGTTCTATTCCCATTTCTGTTTAATGTATATATTGATAACCTTAATTGTGATTTGAATAGGTCTTATACTGGATGCAACATCGGTGATTTATTTGTGAATAACTTCAGTTTTACTGATGATATGTCTGTACTTAGCCCATATATTGGTGGATTACAACAATTATTAAGAATATGTGAGGATTTCGCATTAGCAAATTATATCGAGTACAACACAAAAAAGACTGTATTTATGTGTTTCAAACTACAAAATCTAAAAAAAGTGTCTATACCTGAGGTTAGCCTTTGCGGAGAAAAGCTGCTGTTTGACAATTCAATAATCTTTTCTTTTTCCTTTGTTTGCATCCTTATCTCTGAAAAGAGGAAATGAAGATTGATGATGATGATTAACGACAATTTTTTTTCTCTTCTACAATAACGCGGTTAAATGTCTGTTACAACAATGGATTTAGATTTTTAATGGGTTACGATAGGCGCCATAGTGCGTCGAGAATGTTTGTGAACAATGGTGAAATAGCCTTTGCGTTTTGCTTAGAAAGAGAGTGTATTCATTTAAAAATGAAATCTCTAGTAGTAATAACAACATCTTGAAAGAAGTGTTTCACTTTACATGCTGTCGTAATTTATCAATCATTGATTGTTGGAGCAAATTGTTGTATTAATATTTTTTGGGTCATATCTGGTGTGAAATTGCTGGTTTTTGTCTATGGAGTTAAGTCTGAAATAAAGTTACACTAATAATAATAAAAATAATAATAATAATTTTTATCACTATGGTGCAACCTTATAGTCCCCCCCCCCCCTCACTTAATGATCTTTAGGGTTATTCATGTGTCAAAATGTGTTTTCTTTGACAGAGAGTTGAATAAGAACCTACTTGGAAATGTGCCAGCGGCATTGATTTCTTTGCCCGATCTTGTTGACCTGTAAGTACCATTTGTTAGCCTGAAAACATAGATAGATTACTTTAATACAGTGCTGCATTAAGGCGTTGTGAAATTGATTCCACGGAACATTTTGTTTCAGATAAATTTAGCCTGGATGCTTAAATCAAAATTAAAATTGAAAACTATGATGAAGCTGACGAAAATGAGTAATACCGTTTAACTTGCTTATAAGTCGGGTTTCAATGCAGTTTGTTAGGAGTAATCAGCAAAGCAAACAACATAGACCCTGATCTGCCAAGGCATTATGTTACGGAAGTGCAGGTTCTATCTTGTTTGCAGTTGGTCCGGACTTATAAGCGAGTACATACGGTAATAGTGTTGTTGTGGTGGTTTTCAGTCTTCGACCATAGATTGCAAGCAGTAAACAACGTTGTCAAAGTGACTTATATAAGGTACTATTCAAGTAAAAATTGAATGGAATAATTAAGGTAACGGAAATTATTTAAATACTTAATTAACGTCTCAAAAGAGTATAACTCATAAAATGAGTCGTCAAATATATGTTATCTCTTTTGCCATATTTTTTTCTTGGTTTTTTATCTGTTCATCCATGCGTCCGTCCCGGGAAGTTCGTTAGCACCATTACGCAAAAACCTTTGACGTGGTCAAATGAAATATAGTTGGCATGTTTGCATTCATATGTAGATTTGCCTAATAATGTTTGTATGCTTTTAAACAAATATTTCCAGGATTTTTAATATATATATATATATATATATATATATATATATATATATATATATATATATATATATATATATATATATATAGTAATTTTTATTCATCCTTTTGGACTCAGATTTGTTTAGTACAAAGTTTCTAAGCACGGTTGCTCAGAAACCATTTGACCTTGACAAGTCAACTTTAATATGCCTGTTTATGTTCACATGTATATGCAAGCTTTATAAGTCTTTGTATTTTTCGGACTTATAATACGTGTTTTATAAAAACAAATCTTGTTAATCATGATCCATTTTGACCTACGGACTGATTTTTTAAAAAATCTTCTTACTCAAACTTTTGGATAATTTCCTTTCCCGTTCGTACAAATGTCCTTTTTTCATGAAACTAAACACCGTTCTGTAATCTATAACATTAAATCTAATTTGTGTGACCTAAACCATGCGGGACAATTTCACACCGGATGTCAGCTTTATAAATTACGTCTTGCTCGATTTTCTTGCAAATGCACATGATCTGACGGCAGTTTTGGCATGCAGAAAGCACTTGATCACATGACTTCTGTGTTCTGTGGGTTAATAAACCCGTATAATATTTTTCCATACCATTCACTTGTATCACACCTCGTGACGTCACAACGTCGTACAAGGCAAAGGTGTAATAAATGTCTGAGACATCCGAACTTCCTCGAAAGTCATTTCACTACGCTACTTTGTAGTTTTATTAAATCAAGTTAGCATTTTCTTCCTGTAATAAATATTTTTACATGTGTGTGTTCATTTTAAAGCTCGTTGAGTAATTTCAAACAAGGCCCGGAAAAGATTGAAATTATTCCACTCTATCCATTAATTTAATTTTAAATGAGCACTCATACAAGATGCTCTGTCTCTCATTAATTCTTGTAAGTAGTTTCTTTTATATTTTTGCTAAACTATTATGCTTTGAATTTTATCACACACATAATATGAAATCTATTTTATACAGAAATTTCAATTTTTTTTAGTCGTATATGTTGGCAAACACAATCGTGACTGATTGTGCTGAAAAGTCAACTTATATTATGATATTGAAAACTGGTTGCCACCGTCAGGACTTTTTGTTTTTCTAGGATTGCATAAAAACTCTTGTCCTTTCTGTCCTATAAGCAAGGAATTCGGATGGAATGTACAAATGCAAAGGTCGTGCGAAAAATACAATATCGCCCGGACTTATCGAGCACCAAAGAGAATATTCCTCCTTTTTCTCGGGTTGCACAAAATCTCTTGTCTATTCTGAATTCCGTAAGATAAGGAGTTCAAACAGAATAATCAATAGAGAAAGCTTTGAGGAAGAAAAGGCAATAATATGTTAAGAATAGTAGTAGTACTTGAGGCATTTTATATTTTTGTTACTGGGACAAGTCAGCCCTTCTATATCCGTTGACTTCAGTATTTTTTTTTTTATCTTAGTCGTTGCATATTAATGCATGCGATGTGGGTTTACAAAATATAATTTTAAACGCTAGCGTGAAAAAAGATTTTCATGTAGCAAATAAATAAATAAAATAAAAAAATGTAAAAAAAAAAAATCAGCGGCTAGCTGTTATCAAACTGCTATCATAGTTATTTGAAAAACAACAAGTACACCATTTGGCCGCGTGTGTGATTTAACAAACAGTTACTCTACTTTTACTTTATTTGTGCTCGGAGTTGCCTGTGGTTTTCCATTTCCGCCAACACGATCTCGAACTCGGTTGCGCCAATGATTTTATATTCTACAACTATCGAATACAGCTTGGTAATTGTATTGAGAGAACTTTGTGCTGCAGGGAGAAGTTCCGAATAAACACGTACCTGCTGATATAATTGTAATGAAATTATTTTACCAGTGCCGCCGGTCACACCGGTTACTATCGAAATGACTCCAACAACAACTCCGATTGGTGTGCATATAATAGTTGCTGTAGTTGCGATTCCCGCCACACCACAATAACGGTTGTTGCTGCGGCGATTCCACAAGTAGCATCTATAACGTTACATATACGCTTGTATTTCACCAGCAACGCGGTTCTCTTAACAATTTCATCTCGCAGTTATTTTTTTCGGTAACATTGAGGGTCCATTATACTTATTCTATTAATATTGTCATAGTGAAGACTAATTAGTCGATATGCTGGCCTTGTTCAAGTGCAAGACGCACAAGCACTTCCAACCAATTGTTTTGCTTCCCTGGTACAACCGTCATGCAATCATAGAAAATATCTTTGGGAGGAATATTTAAGTCTCCGGTGATTGTGCGTTCCTGTTGTTTGACACCACCCTGAGGTTGGATAACACGTTCTGATAGAAACACACCAATTACAACTGTGCTTTGTGCCTGCAATGGTTCTCGTTCTCGCATGAGAACTGTTATACGGACAAGTGCGTCCTTGTTAAATAACAGTCGAGACCTTTCTCTTCTCAGTTGAGTCAATGTTGGTTTAACATTCTCAAAGGGGTATGTAATCGGGGTAGATTCAGCGGTGAATATTACTTCATCGTTATAGAAACAATCCCTGGATGTTTTTGCTGGTGTTGTAGTCATCAGCTGAGCATTTTTCTGTGCTAATGTTAGGACTCCAAGCTAGTCTCGAGTTGGTATTGGTATATCGGGCAGGTGGTCCCAACGGTTGATTTCTATTTTACCCTCGCGTAGATTATATTTGAGCGTCTACGAGGGTTTAGTAACACTATTTTGAAGCAGATATTCGTCAACAAGTGGAATGAAATTGCTATCAATGTTAGCATCACTGGTCAGCTTATCCAACACCATAAATTCCGCAACCTCATCACCGCGGTCAGAATCCATCGCTTATATATAATTATAAATTTAATCTTAAACACAAACGCCACAGACGGTTAAGAACCCGCCTGGATAGATTTTGAGTCCTTCAAACTGAATTGCATCTCCGCCAACTAATGATGTTGATGCCGTAAATGTGAAAAATTCAGTATTAATGTCGGTTTTGCATAGACGTGATTTATGTAGCAAATCACGATGCTGCTTATAATTTTTTTAACGTTTCTATTTGACCCCATCTGCCACTATTTACGGTTATGATAAACAAATATGATCATCACTCGCGCACATTTAAGATGAGACTTTTAGGTCTATCGATGATATTATAAAAATAACCGAAAAGAAGTCGCCCATTTCCTAAAGTTATGGAGTCAGTTTTTTCCTCTGTTTCTTTGGTTAATTTTCCTGTAAGTACTTCCCATGAAGTAACAACGCGTGGTGGTAAAGGCACGTCTGCGATCTGTTCATCCACGTATTGTTTTGTTGTAGCAGCAGCATTATCAACGTAGTCTTTGATAAACGCAATCGACGTACCGGAGTCTCTGATTTCCCCGTTTTAAGTGATCGCGACCAGGTTTTGCACAACAGCGCCTCGCAGCCTCAGTACATAATCGTCGATGTCCACGTTAGATGTTTTTAGTTTTCCAGATTGATCTTGGAAAATCACAAGCTCCCCCGGGTCAACATCAACAACAACCCAGCTGGTAAACTCAGTCAAATCCGCTTTGGTGGAAAACCTGCTCAGATCCGCATTGGTGCCGCGTCATGAGGCGGTTGAGCGTCCGTTAATGTTGATAGGCATTTGTATACTATCAAGAGTAGTTTAATGTAAAATCAACAGGCGATTGCGGGGTTGGTGTTGCGGCAGCTTTGTTTCCCTTAAGTGCATGCAGCGCTTCAACAACAAGATGGCCACATATTGGTCCGTCCAGCCGAGTTTGCAACGGCAGCGTTGAATAAAACAGTGGTAGACGACTTTGTCCGCCTAGGGTTAAATAATCAAAAGCTTCAATCGGTGGCGCAAGCCCGTATGAGTCAGAATACAAAAGATGTCGAGGCGTTATCGCGTGTGCAATTTAATGAGTCCCAGGTCCCGTTGTTAAATCCAAGTTAACAATGCCGGTTTCCATAGTGCGGGGAATCATCGATGCAAGTTCATCCCTGCATAAAGACACATCGGAAATGCTTGACTGATTTTACCATCGCTAGTAAATCCAAATTGGTCAACGGCGAGGCCTTCTGCGAGTTGTACTGGATAGTCGAAAACATTTGCCTGAGGGTATTCTGCGAGTTGTTCCGGGTAATCGAAGTCCTTTTCCTTTTTTATACATAGATTTTTCCCCCAACCGCCTTTTTCAGCGCCATGCCGGACAGCTTTGAGCGCAGCCGCTTTTGCAACCGCAGGAGCCTCAGCCGCTAACAACGCTGGAATTGCCGCAAGGAATGGTAATATTCCACCGGCCTTTTGCATTTGCGCCACCTCCGACTTGATAACTTTAATGCCACCAAGGTGTTCTTTTGTTTGACTGCATTAAGCTGATTAAGTTGTGTTTGGTTCAACCACACGGGGACAATTCCAGTTAACCTTACCGAAGAAAGTTTCAATATGACCTCGCAATCGTTTCGTATTGCGCTTTTGATTATCGCAAGCTGGTTATAGCTAAGGCCAACCTTAACTTCATGGTAGGACATTATTATTGACAAAAATGTAACAGATTCAATTGCAATCGCTGTGAGTTTTCCACAGTCGCGTCAATAACCCTCATTCGACCACCTATGCCTTCCAGCAACAGAGTCTTGTAGAAAAAAGCAAATCAAATCATTTGTAACCGGTGACGTTAAAGGGCCCATCTACACGTGCATGAAAATACATGTCAACCACGGACTGCCTAAAAACTCCAGGTGTTCCAATGAAAAGTAATAAATCGTTTACAACGTACGAAAGTCGTGCTGGGAAATCTGCAGACCCGTGTTAATGTCTTGATGCCGGTTCAGGTACGACGACAGATTATGATATGCACTTGTGACTTGATTGGCTCTAAAGTTAAGCAAAATTTCTTCATAGGATTCCTGATGGCCATTTAACTGCAAAGAAACTTCAGACACTCCTAAATGGTCAAATATCATCTTACTTTTTCTTGGTCATTGTCTCGATAAGCACGTATTTTGGTGCGTTAAGACCATGTTGGGTATTTATTTGCCATGTAAACTGTCCCAGAATATTAGTTGTCGTGTGCGAGTCTGTGGTATGCGCGAGAAACGACAGCGTTGACGTGGTTCCAGAACTCATAAATAACAACAAGCGGTTTTCTGTAGTCGGTGAAGGAGTTAATACTGGCATCCATAATGTTAATGTTGACAACTCAACTTCGCCAGCAGAGACACAATTAGCACGCCAAATTGCATCGTTGGTGGTGCTCTTACGGGTTACTGTGTCTGTGTCTTTGGCTCTGAAAATAACCTTGCGGACATCTCTGCAAAACCCAAATATGTTACTGAGAGGAATCGCAGACGAAAACCTCAACGAGGCTCCCTCGAGTTGTAGTCGATGCTGTGCAAATCCAACGTTGTAATCCAGGTTGACATTAATGATCATGTCTTCTACACCTGCAGGGGCAGGGGGACCTGCACGGACATTAGGTCGTCTAATTATATACATTTTATGACCTACATTATCGGATGAGTCCTTATGAAACATCATAGACGGGACTGCGGATTTAGCATAATCATCGCTGTATCTAGCAAGTCCGAGAATTGTTGCGGCAACATCAACGTTGTCGAGAACTTCTTCGATTTTCTTTCCGTCGATGGAATAAAGTGCGCTGTCAAACAACGCCGTGATGCCATTGTTAACTAATCCAACTACAGCATCGTCAGTGTAATCAGCGTTGTTGTCACGTACAAGTTTTTCCTCGATTTCCAAGAAAGCCTCACACGGAAGAAAACACCCAGACGTGTCCTGCACTTGTATTTCTTGTTTCAATGGCCCGAGGTCCCTAGACGAGTATGAATAATACTGAAAATCTTTTTTTCCTTTGATCCACCAACACAGGCGCGTCCATTATAAACGCGGGATCGGGTGTATCTTTGAATTGGGCCATTGTTTATACTTATACGTTAATTGGTGCGTCTAATACCTTTTTGCGACGGCGTTGGTGGCTTGGTCACTAGCGTCCACAACCGTAATCCGCTTCCCATTGCCATATTTGCAATCGCTGATTCGGCGATACGCTGCTGAGCAGCTTCATTGATGATTTTACTGACTGGTGCGGGCATTGCATTGTTTCTGTCGATGGAAGTGTAATTGGTTGTGGTTCTACCCGCGGTGCTCGATTCACTAATGCGATCCCAGATTTTTTTTATCGATCCACAGCAACGTTTTTGATGCTATCAACGACTCACATTGCAACTTGTTTAGCAATTGTTGCAGCGTGCGAGGTCAACGCTGCTAACACTTTGGGTGAGCCTGTGAACAATCCCCGAACAACAGGGTTTTCTCGCGTGTACAACACGCACTGGCATCACACGTCCACGCACGACTCTCATTATATTAAATGTCAGGTCGATCTCTACTGTACAGTTGTATCGTCATGGTCTCTCCGAGCAGGTCCAACATGTGCCTCTCCTGATCCGGTATAATTTATATCAAATCACCCGGATCCGCAGTTGGGGAAAAACCAAACAGTATGTAACCCTGAACAGCTATGCCTCCCACGGACGATTTTGTCGTCCCAGATCCACTTTCGTAACTGCCACTGATGGCGAAACAGATTAAATTGATCTGAATCGTTGAGATATTATTGACAATGTCTGGCGCGATATGGTATCCCATGCGTAAAAATCATTTGTCCTCTGGAATATCTTCTTGCCAGCCTAAAGTTTTTCTTATTGACGACCATGGGATATCACCGCATACGGTGCAGATCCGATTGCGATGACAGAGCTGAGTGTGGGCTCGTGTTCACGTATGGAAATTTTAAAGTCTTTGCCGGTCATCAATGTGATTCTCCATCGAATCTCTTCATTGATCGATTATATGTCGTACGCGCCCGCGGGAAGTTTATTATTATTCCAGTGACGCCACTGACCGGCGAAGACACAAACGAGTTATTCGCGTCAGGAACCACAACCGGACGTGATCGGATATTGTGCCAACTGTAACAAAGTCGCAACGACGCTTATGCGATCCCGTGTGGTCAGAATTTCCCTGCGGTGATTGGTGTAGAGAACGTTACATCGAATTCCGGTTTCGTTAACGAGATCGTGATCATCGAGGTAACGTTCGGTGTTGTGTTTGCAACAACACGCTGCAACGCAGCAATGAATTCACGTAAGTCGCTATGCGTCTCGACAAGAAATGTTTCCTCCGAACTCATCATCAGTGTTGTATAAATCATCGACGTCTTCGATAAGTTCATGCATTGACGCGCGAAACGTTTCCGGTTTCATGATGTCATTGGTGAGGAACCGCTGATAAGTCGATGCGGCCTTCATTAACGACTTCAGGGGCGTTGTTGCCCTCGCGAACTGATCTCAATAGTGTTTCCAACCGATCCACTAGTTCATTTGCCGGTCGCGCAGACACGCATGCGCCTACTGGCTTAAATCCTTTAGTTGCCATTTAACCTTTGCACCCACGTTGTATCCCCGACCACCAAGACCTTTTCCATGTTTGGGTGGTTCAGGGAGATCCTCCGCTGGGGAAAGATATTCTTCAACGGTAGGCACATCCTCTTTTTGAGGCTCAACCCCATAGATTCTTTGCAAGAATTTTTTGTATGTAACGCGAAAATTATCCCAGTATGGTTTAGTTTTTTTCTGGACCGTGTATTCTACAAATTTTAACAATCTTTGAAAATCTTTCCACATAGGATCAGTACCGTACAGGTTTTTTTTATAGATCCAGTCCACTTCCTGAATACCCATCCGGCCCATTCCCTGTTGATGTAACTCGGGCGCATATCCGCAGGTAGTTCTGACTCCAATATATAATATTTTAATTGTTTTGGACCAGGTACCCTAGCGGCAAAATCTAGGAGATGTTTAAAAATCACCTGCCATTGCCGCTTCATTAAATATTTGAACTCGTGTTTCCAACTTTGATTTGTACCCGGGTGGTTCGTGTCTCCTAACCTTTGTTGAATTTCTGCTAATTGTTCTGTAGCACGCCTGATCGGACCAGGTCGTTATTGTTTTCCCATCATCGTGGCAGTGGTTTCCGCGACTTTTTTGTTTGTTCCACAGTTTCTGCAGCCTTGGTCAAACTTGCTTTTGTTGGTTTAATCAACGGTGCAAATGTTTGTTCAAAGCCCGTTGTGAGATCTTCCCGTGTAGTCTGACGCGACTGTAACATATATTTGAAACGCTCGCGGCCGGCTATAACATTGCGAATCAATTCCTGGTATTCGCGGGTAGCTTGACTCCGTCGCTTTTCATACTTTGCTATGATATCACTGGCGTAAAGCGGTGCTTTCTTCGGAGGAACTTTCTCGCTTTTGGACATTTTTATTTTTGTTATAGTTGTTTAATTGCTTTATCCAGACCGGCTCGTTTTTTTCCCCACGTGAAACTGGAAGTTCCGGTCAAGTCAATAGTGAGAAAACTATACGGGTCTGGGGTGGCATTCGCAAACATATTTCGAAACTCATCCCACGTGTGGTCCAATGAATGTTTGCGAGGCCATACACGTAAATACCACGAAACATCATTAACATGTTACAGTTGCCTCGGCTTACTTTAGGCACGTGTGCGTATTGTTGTGTCAAATAGATCACGTCTGTGTTTTTATGCCGACCTCGGGAAAATATTGATTTGGTGTTCCAGCATCACGTTATCGCACACGACAAGATTATTTGCGCTTGAATCAAGAGCGTCAATCGTAGGCGCTTCGTCGACGGTGGAAAATAAATCAACCGTGGAGCCACCCAATAACGATGCCTGAAGCGCTTCCGACAAATCCCTGAGTACGTCGTAACACGGTTGATCGTCAGCTGACGGTGCAATCATGTACAACCAATCCCAAAACAACCATTGCAAAATGATATTCAACAACGGTTGGGTTTTCCCTGAACCGGCTGGACCAATGATTAAGCGCGAACCGAGTTTGGAAACATATCGTGTGCTTGGACGGTTTCGGCGCTGCCTGCATGGAAAAGTCAAGTTTTCGTGATGCCATGTTAAATGTCAACAGCGATGTTGTATAATACAATCATGCCCCTTCATATTGTGTCCGATGTTGCAAGCAAATTGGTATTGCGAATCCAAATCGAATTAAAACACGTAATGGTTGAGCTGCAATTGCGGGAGCTTGTGTTCGATTTAACACAAACAAGTTCACGTTTGTCAGACCTTCCAGGTCTATCGGTGGAGCTGAAAGCTTCAGGTTTAGAAAAAGTCGTCGGTGGTGATGTCGCATCCGTGTTAGCAAAGTTACCCGGGACACCATTGAGTAAATATCCCGGATACAATTACTTTGGGCCTGGAACACGGCTGGATATACCTACAAATATGCAAATTTACCTACCCGCGCCAAGAAAGATTTCCCGCGGGTGGCTTAATGTGCAAACACCTAACGAAGTTCATCAGACTGATCTGCTATTTCTTCCACATGATCGGGTGCACGGAATCGTATGCAGATACGAGTTAACCATTGTGGATATCGCTAGCAGGTACAAGGAAGCGGAATCGCTGACGTCCAAAGATTCAGCTGGTGTCGCAAATGTACTTGAACGTATTTACGCACGCGGGCCGTTAACTTGGCCACAGCTGTTACAAGTGGACACAGGTAAAGAATTTCTCGGATCCGTTGCTGCGTTGTTGACCAAGCACCGTTTGCGAGTTTATGTTGGAATTGTCAACATACATCACGACCTAGCTATTGTGGAACGATTTAACCGTACATTTGCGGAACGATTAATCGGACATTAGTACGAGCAGTAATTATTGATGAGGTCTCTGTCTCAGAGTGCGCGATCACACGAGTGGGTAACATGGCTTCGTTCAGTCATCGCAGTGCTGAATAATGAAATCACATGCTACTGGATTAAAACCCGCAGATGCAATTCGACGAAAAACTGTCACTGTTACTGTTAAAATGATTTCACAACCACCGCCGTTGGAATCACTCGGAAACAATTTCGTTCGGTATCTGTATGCACCAGTGGAGCCGGAAGACGGGCAACGTCCTGCTACTGACCCGGTGTTGTCCGTCGATGTATTTACAATCGCTGATCGGTTTGATTTTCCAAGGCAACCGAGACGTTATCATTTGGCGCCTGTGGATGAGCAATCGGCAAAGCCTCGCGGTAGAGCATTTACACGGGAGGAATTGCAAGTAGTTCCCACGAATACAGAACTGCCACCAAGATCTATTTTACGCTAGATGTATCAGTCTTAAGCGGATTTGCAATCGCATGATGCCCGTACGCGTAAGTGGTAATTCCATCGGGGAGTATCCATCGCTTGGTTTCCAGCGGTGACAAACCTTGGTACATCGATACACCCCCATGTGATGTTGTTTACACCTGATCATGTTGGCGGTATGTGTCTATTCACATCGCTCTCGAAGACATTTCACATGCATGTCGTGTGTGAGATCTTTTTTTCACAATAACCTTGGCGACTCCTTTCGCTTTCTTTTTGTTTTCGGATCCGACCACAATCGAGTACATTTTAGGGCGCAGTCCCTCGTATTCGATGATAAGCTCGCCCGCGCACTCGTCTTTGAATTTTCCTACGACTTCTTTGTTGGTGTCGCTTTTCAGCAGGTGACCCTTGGGATAATCGCTGTTGTCAAATTTGCACGCGAGTGTTTTTGATGCGATACATATCGTCGGTGGTTATATGCATCAGCAGCGAGTCGGTGTCGGTGTAAAGCATCTTGACACAATCGTGGTAAAATGGTTTATTTTATCATAGTAAAACTGATACATGAGCAGCTTTAACTTGTCCAACACGGACACGCTAAGGTAGATAGGCTTTGTCAGCTTCGAAGATCTTTCGGGATTCGAATGTAGGGTACGCGATGAGCCTTCGAAGCTTGTCCGGTTTAGTATCGCGGACAAAGTCGACGTGGATTCGTTTTCGCTGATTTTCCATTGCTTTCCCAAACACAGAATTGTTCATTAGTTTTAAGAATTCTTTTTAAACATCGCTTTTGGCCTTTGTACGCAGATCCGTATTCATCTGGATATAAAGAGCCATCCAAGCGCGTTGGCAAAATCGTAGCACCCGGTGAATTTTACTTACATGCATTCCCAGTTGCAGATATAACTGTAGGCTTCGTATGTGCACAACATAGTTGGTTTTCCGCGGAAGACTTGGAACACATTTGGTGCCTTAGACGAACTTGCGTCCAGATTCGTCTACGATCGTGCACTGATACGGGGACAGACATTCTCCGGATGCTGACAACGCTTCCAGCGGGTAGTCGTTGTGGGCGTGGTGAAGCACGTCTGGGAACTCCAAGTCGACTTCGAAGAAGTATCCGTGGTCGCTGTTGCTGTCCTGATCGTGTACATATGTTCTCAAGTCCACATCTGCGGGATCTATCCACGAAAACCTACCAACGGCAACGGTTGCATCATCGCCCAACCATAAAGATTGTTGCAATTAGATACATGGTGTAACTGTTTGGGACAACGGGGTTTTATCCACGCGCGGATTATTCGCGCGAGCACGCCGATAACTCATCATGGAAATCCCGCCGCGGATGCCACGTTTGATGAACAAATGTTGGTCCATGTCCGTTAGCAGCTCAAGTTCGACTTTTATCTTTGACAGGAGAGCGTTCCAGGCCATTCCTGGCGACGTAAATTATTGCACGGGGTCGAGCTTGTACACACTTATGGTGGTATCGCGAAACGCTGCATAGACATCCGCGAGCAGCAACCCATCGGTGCATAAATACAAATCGTGGTAGTCCCCGAGGTTTTAACATTCGAATGCGGACCAAACGGCGTTTGCGCGTGCGTAGTCGTTATTGGAAATACATTCGCGAGACAACGACGAATGAAATGCCTCTATGGGTCGCAATTGAGTTATGAAAACTTTTCCCAGTCGGTCATATACTGTACGAGTACACTCCTTTTCGCGTTGTCAACTTTAACTTGTCAGCGGTAGCACCATATCGACTGGTGATTTTGAAGCTTTCCACCGCAAGGTTGCTAACTAGCTTGCCTAGGCTGGAATTTAAAAACTGTAGCGAATCAATGAACTGCAACTGACCGACCAAAAAACGTCATGTATTTTTCCATGTTGTTGGGAATAACGCTTATTAGCTCATTCGATGCTGTTGCGATTGCCTGCATAATCAAGTAGCCATCGCATCCACGCAAGTTATGAAACACCACAGGAATTTATTATTTTCTTTGGGCAAATCCGCAACTGTAGATTGCATGCGTTGTGTGCGGTTCCTCTGTACGCGCCAGTGATCGCGAACTTTCGCATCAGTGAAACCAAAAGCTCCTTCGCAGAACCAGCAATCGTTGGCAACGATAAACTTATCAATATCATCACCGGTCATAATCATGTCTGCTGGCGAATAGAGCTGTTCGCGGATCCATTTTCTGGTAACCTCAAGCGATTTAAGAAACACCTCAACCGTGTTCTGGCCACGATACAATATTGGTGGCTCCGCTGCTCCATCTCATCTGAGAACAATGTAACCAAACCCTTATGGGATTTGTTCCGCAACTTTTGCTATATTTGCGTTAACCTCAGGATCGTTCACTGGAACATTCAAACGTTCAAAGACCGCATAAATCACATACGGCACTTTCATCTTTCGCCTCACCGCGGTAAATTTCAAAATGTTTTTGCCCGGTTCTGGCACAATGGTACGCTAACGTTTTTTTACTGATTCCGCCACAATAAAGGTCATGCTTGTCAAGCCTCTGTTTGCTGCTAAATAAATGCAGGCAACATCTACTTGGAAACTTTTTTACCGTGATACTTGCTGTGTCGATTAAACAGCCGGGAAAGATTCTTTATCCATACGTAATGAGATACGGACTCTGAACCTTTCATATCGCTTATTAATAGCAGATCAATCTAGGTCCGCGTATGCGAATCTTTGTTACGCACATGTGGTGATAACGCAAGCAGATAAAAGCTTTTATCCCAAGCGAACACGTTAACAGAGATACTGGGGTTACGTTCTTCCAACGTTTTGAGTATCACCTGGGTAACCTGCACCGGAAATACAGTGTTACCAAAATAATGTTCGTTCAGATATTGCCGGTATTGTCGCGGTTGATCTGTGTTGTCACGCGCGTGATGTAACGCTGACGTGATCGCCCATTTGAAACATTTATTTTCCTCGTATTTTACATTTATCACCGACAGCGGTGGAACATAGTCTGTCGTTGGCAAATAACGTGATCCACGGAATGGTCCGTACGAGGAAGTATTCAGTTGAACTTCCGTACATTGATATCCTCTGTGTCTTTGCGGTTCTTGATTATAAGTGGGCCACCATGAAGCCACACGGTTGTGGTTTTAAATCCATCTTTGTCTGATGACTTGCGCAAAAGCGGCATAGTCAAATAAGCATAGACAACAGTATCCGCTTTAACTCCAATGGTGCTGGAGCGTTGTAACATCGATACGATTTCCGGGCACATATTCGATAAAAGTTGTATAACGTCTTTGCTTGGCGCGTACGCGTTTGGAATAATCGCACGATAATCCACATGATCGTTCTTACTCTTGTGTAACTGAAACTCGAACATACGTTGCAGCCTCAGCGGCTATAGCAGCTGTGGTACGACGGTGGTCTTTTTCACGAACATGCTCGAATGTCTCAGCGGCGATAGCAGCTGTGGTACGACGGTGGTCTTTTTCACGAACATGCTCGAATGTCTCATCGGCGATAGCAGCTGTGGTACGACGGTGGTCTTTTCACGAACATGCTCGAATGTCTCAGCGGCGATAGCAGCTGTGGTACGACGGTGGTCTTTTTCACGAACATGCTCGAATGTCTCAGCGGCGATAGCAGCTGTGGTACGACGGTGGCCTTTTTCACTAACATGCTCGAATGTCTCAGCGGCGATAGCAGCTGTGGTACGACGGTGGTCTTTTTCACGAACATGATCGAATGTCTCAGCGGCGATAGCAGCTGTGGTACGACGGTGGTCTTTTTCACTAACATGCTCGAATGTCTCAGCGGTGATAGCGGCTGCGACACGTCGACAGTTTTGTTCATCCGCAACTATATTCGCAATTTCCGAACGTTTGTCCTGTGGAGGAATTTCAATGTTGAATCGTGCTCCTGTTTCACGAAGCTGTCTCACGGTCTGGCGCGGTTCGGCTACGATACCTAATAACACAAGTATGTTAGCTTTTCTTGCACCTTTCGATATTGCAATGTTACGCTCTCGCGCGAATTGTCTTAGTTGTCGTACCGTTGCTGCTGCGTTAACTGCTTGTTGCGGTTACGGATGCGTTTGTGGTTCAGTTACGAATACTAATAGCATAAGTATTGTATCCCACGCTTCCGCGCGAGTTGTTTTAGTTGAATCACAGTCAGCATATTGTTATGTAAGGGAAAATCTTTTGTATATTTGTGAATTCCGTCAACATATTTTTAATTTTTTTTTTACTTTACCAGGGTTGAAAACGGCAATTGCCTCAATCCTGGATATTATTTCATTTACTTCGGTATCGTTTTCAACAGCGTCGTCGGAGGGTATTTCCGCAATTGGTTCTACAATTGGTTCCGCTGCTGTTACACTGACGGATCTTTGACGGCGTGCGCGATAATACTCGCGAATAGATTCGCATGGTCGGCAAAGCTGATTATGAAACTTTACTCAGATACCACATTTGATACATGGTCGAGCACCCGGACCATTACGTAATGCAAGCAAATGTGATTTACAGTATTCGTAATGGAATGTTCTGTCGCAAAGTTAATGTTTTCCAAGGCATACACCTTTACATCGATTGCGTTCTAATGCCATTGAACTTCTTATATGCAAATTGTATTCTCTAATAGAGATAATCATCGGTGTTTGAATAATCATTTGGGTCTTCATAATCTGTGTTTTCGATTGATGGCATCCATATATTCTGGTGTGTGTGTGTGTGTGTGTGTGTGTGTGTGTGTGTGTGTGTGTGTGTGTGTGTGTGTGTGTGCTCCTCATCCTTATCATCGCCGGTAAATGGTTGCAAAGATGCTCGTAATGGAAAGTATTTGATTATACGAACATTCGCTGTAAACGACTTTTCATCAGTCATTGTAATTTCAAATTTCTCGGTATCGGTTTTTAAACGCGCTCGTGCACCACGCTACATCGACTGGGGATTATCCAGGCAAAATAAATGTTTGCGCTTATATACAATTTTCTTCAGTTCGGTATTTGGCCAAATCACCGTATACTTATCAGGACTCTTAAATACTATACAAACTCGTAAATGACAGCCGCTTGTACAATGACGTCACATAACATAAAATGTCTTACACTATTCGTATATTGATCCCATAGTCACTGTGTCCTTGCATGAAAATCTCGAGGAAACATTCATACATTGTGACGTTCGCTTAGAATTATGGCATCGCAACTGTTGCTCAAAATCTTCCTTTTCTGCTTTCTTTTGAGCTTGAGTTTTCTGCATCTCTCTAGCAATTATTCTATTACCAGCCTCTTTAAGCACTTGTGCCCACCTTTTCCTTTTTTCTAAACATTCTTTCACTCGTTTTCCACCCTTATTACGGTTTATCCAATCTTGCAACATGTCATCACTAATTGTATATAAAAACTCGTCATTTGCTTTGCGTACATTTTCCTATATTATAATACCAAAAGCATTCCTTTAATTAATTTCTTCTTGGTGATCTTCAAGACTACTACAATAATCGCACGATGTTTCGTTGTCATGGTCATCGTCGTCGTCATCATTGTCATCATCATCATCATTATAGCATTCGCTCGTTTTGTTATCAGTACTAGGCGGTGCAGCCAATGTTAGTGACTTTATTTTTTCTTGTACGATATCAAATAATGTTTTTTTCAGGCTTTTTCTCATAAGCTTGACCAAGTAAACATCGTTGTTGTTCCAAGATAACTCCTAAGTTGACTAATTTATCAAGATACTCCGGATACGTGTTTGAAAAATCATAAACATCTTTTGAGCCTCTTGGATAAATCTGTATGGTGCATTTAAGCGAAGCAATGACTTAAACCTTTCTGCAACGTTTCGCACACTCCACTGATTTGGTAAATTAATTCCAGACTCGGATATTTTCATAAATTCCTTTAGAATGCTATATGCATCTATCTGTGGATTTTTCGCCATTTATATATACCATGGTAAATATCTAATATAAAAATATTCGCATAAACTCAGCCACAGTCAGTGTAAAATATAGCTGTGGCAAAATCCGCTTATGCAATATACTGCGATCAATAATTCTGCAGTGGCATCGCTGATAGAAAATATATCAGCTATATTTGAATATTCTTAACTCGGCTGTAGAGAACATATTTTCTGTTGTGGAGAAAAATAATATCAACAAAATCGCTTACATCGTCGGTGGCGATCAATAGGCCTAACATACAAGCAACTCCGAGCACAAATACGCAACCGCGTAGTTGATTTACAGACAGTAAAAGTAGAGTAACTGTTTGTAAAATCACACAATGTGGCCAAATGGCGAAGTTGTTGTTTTTCAAATAACCATGATCGCAAATCGATAACCCGCATTGTATGCATTAATGTATTAATGTGCAACGACTAAGATAAAAAATACTAAAGTCAACGAGTATAGAAGGGCTGAATTGTCCCAGAAACAAAAATCTAAAAGCCTCAAGTACCACTACTAGAATTATTTTTACTTTAAGATTATTGTGTGAAGTTTTGCTGTTTTTTACGTACTTATTTTGTCAAAAAGTGTTCCTTATATTCGTCCATTCTCAAAAATAAATTCTTGGATAAATGCTTGGGAACAGTCTTTCTCTTGTGCATTTTTTTTTCTTCTTCAGAAATATCGCCGAAAATAGAATCCAACACCTTCATAATGATACATTCAAGGGAAACAGAAAACTTGAGATGGTCGAGTTAAAAGATAACCCAATACGATCGATAGCCAGAGAAGCTTTCAGTAATTTACCGGGACTGAAAAAATTGTAGGTATTCCTTTATTGTAACTAATCCGAAACCTTATATGTTGCTTTATGCTTGCCCTAATTCCATTTTTGTTTTGTAGTTCGGGGAAAATAAACCTTCCTGCTCTATTTAAGTATAAAAGAATGCCGATAAATTTAGACGCACGAATACATCTAATTAATCACAACATTCCTTGTATTGTCAAAATTGTGCATTAATTGCAGTTATCACTGTTACCTGGAAGGATCGATGGCTTCTAGAACACATCAATATATTCTAATGTATTAATTCCTACTTCACAACTTCATTACTACTTCATTTTCCCTATTTCCCTTCTTGCTAATTTTCCTTAACGTTTATTTCCTCCCCGACTGGAAACTCATGAGCTATATACTTCAATACTTTCAATTATTTCACAATAGCTCATCGACCTCGTTTATTTCTTGTTGGAATTACGCGAAACAAAATAAAATGAGAATAAAAATAGCATTACAATGTGGCACATTTCGTGTTTTCTTATTTCTCTGGCGTGTCATTAGAGCACACACGTGTGAGTAGTGTTTTCAATTCTGATTAGCTGAACAGGTCACACGTGCCCAAGAGTAATAAAACGTATTGGTTTAATCAAGTAAGTGCATTAAGTTGAAGGGAAAGTACTTTTTAAAGGATTACTAAAAATTATTGTAAAGACTTAAGTAACTTTTTCTTTTCATTGTTTGTTATATAACTTTTTGATCAACACTCGTTCAGATTTAAAAGACTGAGTTTACCAGTTATTGTTTGTGTTACTTCTGCATTTAAACGTGAATTATGTGGTCGCAAGAAGCTGACAGTTTTGATCAGCAACAGACACTTCAGCCAAGTTTCGATACTCACTTGATTTCGGCCTGCAATCAACACTCCTCCATGTCCGATTTCTCCAGTGTTTACAAACATAGCTATGAGTGTGACGAGCGTTAAAATCGCTGTATATCCAAGTTTTCGTATTATATTCAATCGTGAGGTTTACCTTTTAACTTGTATCACTTGACGTAAACTTGTATCATTTGACGTAAACTTGTATCATTTGACGTAAACTTGTTAAGGTATTTTTGACAATAAGTGACACTGAATATCGAACAGAAACAGTTTATGGTAAGTTCAGTCGATGACAATTTGCACGGTCAGATGATTCGTGTGGAAAATGATTGTCAGACACATTTCCTAAATTGGAAAATAAAATAGTTATCAAGGTGATACCGCCACATTGGCGTTATCACTTTTATCGCAACTGTGGCGATATCAATTTTTCTCACACTCATAAATTTCAATATCCCATTATCAAATATATAATAAAACAATTTATTAAACTCAACAAAAACCCATGGTTGTATATAATAACATCTCATGACTTCATGACGTAATGTAGGGCAAAGGTTAATGATCGAGACATCCGGGTGTTTTCTAATATCATTTCACTTTACTATTTCTGCTGTTTCGTCAAATTTAATGTTCGTCATGTGATAAATAAAATAATAGATCTTACATTTTTGATCATTTCAAATGAAATTTATGAAACTGTTAAATCCTTTGCTCGCCAAGGCTCGCAAAATATAGAAATTATTCGACTCGTTTCATCAATTTCATTTTAAATGAGCCTTCATGTCAGATCATTCATATCTTTGTCAAAGCCTTTTATTCATCGTAGATACCTAAGAATTTTCTCGATGCCTTTATTCGTTGATGATACCTAACACCGGTTTCCTTATAAATACCTTGTATCCTTGGCAACACCCATGACTATTCTCATTCTCAGTGATTATATTCGTCAATGATACATACAACTATTTTCCTTGAGACTGCCTTTGTTCATCGATGACGAGATATAGCCTTATTTGGTGGGAGCATTTTATAATGTACATAGCGGATTGTCCAATTATCTTTTTCAGGGTGTATCAGGGTTTCTGCGACAAACGCGCACCAGTATTGTGTGTGTGTCTGTGTGTGTGCATTCAGTACTCTGAAAACATGATACTAGTAGTAAGTGATGGCAGAAAGAGAAAACATCTTTTATTTTTCTTTAAGAATATTCATTCATTCAAAATTTCCCGTTTGAAAATCAGTCAGGCGCAAATTAGGCATTTATAAGTACAAGCCCACGACAGAAAGAACATTCAGGTTATATAAGAATATTCTCTTGTCAGTATTTATATTTATCGACAAAAATCAAAGAACGTTTCCTATTTTTTCTTTTAGATGCCTTAATTCTTGAAAGATGCCTTAGAATATATTTTCACCGATTTCTTATATTCATCGTCAACACTTTTGAATATTTTTATTCTAAAATATATTCTGACCTGGTAATATTTTCCTGCACCATTTCTTTATTCGTCGACTGTATATAGTAATATTTTCCATCTCAAACAGGGGCGGATCCATTAATATTGTTTAGGGGGATCGTAAACAAGTTGACAAGGGGTCTGTGAGACGGAACCCTCAATGGGGGCCCAGGGGACGAAGTCCCCGGAAGCTCCTGCATTTTAAGCGTTTCCAGGGCATACTAACCATCTAACTGTAAATACAATGTACTGTTTAAACGTTCCGGTTGTTTCGCGCTGATTTTTAGTGTGTGTCCTGGAGGGGGAGGCAGGCTCTGGCTCTGACACCCCACCCCCCATCCGACCCTGTCAATGCCTTATTCACTGACACTTTAAAAGACATTTCCCTTCACAATGCTTTTATTTATCGTCAGTACCAATGCATATTTTACTTTTACATGCATGTATTCATCCGCGATATCTAACAATAATTTGTTTCTCTTTGCCCATATTAATATTTTCCTTCTACATGCCTTTTATTCATTTGCGTTACTTAAGATATATTTTCCTACAATGCATGTTATTCATCGACTATAGCTTAGACTATCTTCATAATGTCTTTATTTATGGACGATACCTAAAAATATTTCATCGACCATACTTAATAATAATATTTAATGGTTTGAGAATGTAAATATTCCTAGGTATCGTTGATGAAGAAAAAGAAACGAAGTATCTCAGGGAATCATTAATTGATGAATGATTCCCTAAGCATATTTTCCTTTATTTATATTTGATTCCCTAAGGATATTTTCCTTTATTTATCGATGATTCCCTAACAATAATTACTTTCTTTTTATTCAACGAAACCTAAGAATATTAATATTCTCATTCCATTTTATTGACCAACGATTTCCTAATTATTCAATGACGATACCTAAGTATAATTACATTCTCAACCCTTTTATTTGGTCGACGATTCCCTAAGAATATTTCCTTAGTCAATGCTTTTAATGTTTATTACTCGACAATATCTGAGAATATTTTCCCTTCGAATACCTTTATACATGGACAATACCTTTATAGATGGACAATACCTTTATACATGGACAATACTTTTATACATGGACAATACCTTTATAGATGGACAATACCTTTATACATGGACAATACCTTTATACATGGACAATACCTTTATACATGGACAATACTTTTATTTATCCAACATACATACGAATAATTCCATCCCCAGTGTCTTTATACATGGACAATACCTTTATTTATCCACTGTACATACGAATAATTCCATCCCCGATGTCTTTATTCATTGACAATATAACAGGATCATATCTGAAGCTCGCGACCAGACAGAGTTTCCATCTCTCAGTGGAACAAGAGGTCTTGACCAGATAACGTTTGACAGAGCCTCCATTACTGCACTACCGGAAGATCTCTGCACAAACATGGACAAACTAAAAGTTATGTAAGTATTGTGACCTTAATTAAGCATTTTGCAGATGTCAATCTTCAAATGTACTCATTTGTTGTGAAGGTTTTCCTGCAATACCATGTTTTTCTATATGATTGATTAATTAATCGATTGATTGATTGATCGATCGATTCTACCAGCCCTTTTCGAAGACAAAGCGGGATTACATGATCTTGTCCGCCCGTAAGAGCGCGTGTGTGTGTTTGTGTGGGTGCATTATGTCGTGCAACTCCTCCTACACCCATCACGACTCAGACTTGAAACCTGATTTATATAACTGGAGATGATCTGTAAATAAGCGCATCAGTTTTAAAATTTTGATTCATACTCTGGGGCGGTGCATGGGAGTGGGGGAGGGGGAGGGGTGGGGGCACGTGCATAAATGTATTAAAGGGGGTAAGAAAAACTGAGAAAAGTGCAGGGATATTCTGCTTTGCTGTTGAGTTACAGTTTATTTATTTATTTTGTCTTACACGATGCGGGAACGGTGAGTACTGTGTTTTTCAGATGAATTTTTCTTTTCAATATCTTATTTCTGTCGTTTTTACTTGTCCGCCTTTGGCTTCCAGTCTCTAACAAATTGTTTCATTTTATGTTACCTAAATGTACTATATTTTCTGGCCGTGTTAAAGCTTGGCAGGTTGAGCAGTTCTATCTTAACAGTGTTGATGGATGAACGATTCATGTTCCAAGTTCATTATTTTTTTTCTTAAACAACATGTGATAAATCCTTCAAATACACATGTATAAAATATTTGAGCAACTCGTCGACAGATTTTGTTCGACGTCTCCAATATTCATCCTTTGATCTGTGAAAATCCTCTAGTTTTACCACTGAGGCTGATGGAATATTTTGTAATAATTCCTTAGCACAAATAATACGTACTTCAAATCATGAACCAGTGTTAATCAATTACAAAAATTAATTAGGAGTTTAAACAGTCATACCGTTTTATTTATGCCCACGGCAAAATTACGGTTTTTCATGAAAATGGCACGTATCAAGGACAGGCTAACTTTATTATTTTAAACTTTTCATATGACTATTGGGGTGTGGACGTGTATCAAAATTTCGAGACAGACACGCCAAAAATAATCATATTAGCTCAGAATAAGCATATCTATTTCATAATCATTTCCTTGGCTTGCCGACAAATTCCAGAATCAATTAATGTCTCGGTCTGGCTCAATGGATCCCTTCTGCTCATGTTGTGATGTAACAATAGTAAAAAAAGGTTCGTTGACTTTCAAGACATTCTTCTGGTTTTATGGTAACATTTGTAGAAATTCAAAATTGCTTTTTTTCATATTAATTACACCAAATTAGATCGTATTCCACACAGCCATGTCTCATTAAAGTGTATGCAAGGCCCAAGGAGAATAGATTGGACTGATATATGTCTTTATTGATCGATTCAGAGTTATTTTCTTTTAATTTGAATTTTATGTTAGTTGTCTTGTTGTTGTTTTCTGAGACGTAAAAAATCATGATCATTATTGTTCAAACTTTTGAAAAGAGATTACAGTTACATGTTATCACTCTAAAATATTACTTATTGTCTAGCAAAACCAATCGATGACCATTTTATCTAGAAATAGAAAGCGCTGAATTGACAGGAGCTGGTCATAAGTTGCTTTTTTGCGTTGAAATAGGGTTACAATAGCGCACGGCCAGACCGATCAATTTTTGTATCGCCTGTGAATGGTGAGACTACTAGAATCCGTCATATGCACCGGTGTAGGATGGAGAAATCCCACCCTCATGTCAGAATTTGTTCGCAAGAGTGAGGCTTTCTCACAACTAGCGCATACGATTGATAATTTTTGGTCTCATTCATATATATGTGTGATACAGTTTGCCCATGTGAGAATGGCATGTGTGCCACTGAAGATGACGTCATTATGTGTATGACGTCATGAACGTCTGCGATATTTCTTGCTATTTTAGTATGTAAAAAATGAATTTCGAAGGTCTGTAAACAGTAATCCTTGTTTAAATTTTTTTGGTAAACTAAACTAATTATGCTCTCTTTAAAGAAATGATCTTTTTAGAAAGTATTTCATATTTTTAAAGCTATTATCCTACCATCTGTCTTTTTCGAATGGGAAATCCCATACCAATGTATATACTGGCTTCTTTGAATCCCACATGGCTTTCTCACATGAGCAAACTGTGTCACACGTATATAGGAATGAAAGTAATATTATTGCTGTGTGAATAATGTTAAAGTTCTGTGTTAGTGTTTTGAAACTCATATATCTTATTTATCATTGGCTGTATTCAACTGCTGCATTCTTAGAATATTATATAATTGTGGACTTTTTAAGAAGTTCATAAATTTATGTATTCACCTCATAAAAATCCACAATTGTTATAAGGAAGATATTTAGAAACGCATGCACAAGAGTTCAGTCGTGTTTATTGCAAGCACAACCAACCAAATATGTCCAGTCCACAAGAACTTTATATTACAGTATTATGTATAATATTTATTTCCAGTCTTTTGGAATGTAAATACTACTGTAATCCATGACGACAGGACATAATAGTCGTTTTCTTGTACAATTCTCACAATAGTGTTCTCAAGGTAAAATTTCCAAGCCCCCCCCCCCCCACGTCCATCATTTCTAAATATACTGAATGACCTATGGCGACTACATACCTATTCATTGATGTAACAGCTGCCACTCTTTTTTGTATTTTTAGAGTCTGTATTATCGATGATTTCTTTCAAAATACCATCTTTTATGTTAAAAAATTGTCGTCTGACAATATCTTTTCAAAAGCGGCCGCCATTGTTTTTTATGTGCTTGAGGTTCACACGAAGAAGAGGTCGCATGACGTTAAACATAGTAACACTCAGTAGATATAATATTCCTCTGACTAAAATCTGAACAGTGTTCTATATCGGTGATCATGTGATGGGAATACAGCCAATAGGAGGATTGCCGTTTTATTACTTGTACTGTATGTGTAAAGTTTGCATCCTTATATGTAAGGTGTACCAGTCTTGCCTCCCAAAGCACATGAGAGACACTGCGTTCCGCAGAACCCTTGTTTTCCTTAAATTCAAAAAACTTAACTGGTTGAAAATGGCCTAGTTTAAAATTGAAACCTTTGAGAAGATGCTTCAAATTTTATTCAGTTCATCTTGTATTTTCTTGTTTGTCATAAATATCGTAAGCATTGCATTTGAATGCCTGTTTTTCAACAAATTAATATTGGAAAGGATTTCTAACTTTCTAAACTGTTAAACAAGCATCATATATATATATATATATATATATATATATATATATATATATATATATATATATATATATATATATATATATATATATATATATAACGCAGACATTTATCCATGTTGGTTTTTGGTTTGGGAAAACTTACAGAGAATTTCCCTTGAATCCCTTCAGGATAACGACAATCTGCATTGCATGCACCGCAAGCACAACGGCGAACCATTTGTTTGATAAATTTTCAGTGATTTTCTGCGTAATCTGTCAAAATCTTTCGCAATGTAATTAGAATGTAATCAAGCGTGGTCTTTTGTTTGTGAGCAAATGTGGTGGATAGCAGCGCGTAAATACGCAGTGAATTCGATGCCTATTTTTGATTGGTCGAAAATAATTAATGTTCCGCCGGGTTTGATTGACAGGTCGGAACTAACTGTTCTTGTAGGCATTCTACATAGAGAACTCATAGTCGTATACAACTTCATCCATATATATATATATATATATATATATATATATATATATATATATATATATATATATATGGATGACAAAGATGTTGGAACAGAAGCCCAGTAGCAGAACACTTCTCTTCCCCTGGCCATACTTTCAGTGACATTATGCTAACTGCAATTGCCCACAACCGCAACTGGAGTTCCAAAACCAGGAAAGAAAAGGAATCTTACTCGATACACCGCATAGGGACCTGAAACCAAGTGGCTTAAATCAAGAATATTCAAAACGGTCAACGACACGCAAATACAATAAAATAAAATAATGAAATAATTACCTGTTTAGAGCCCATATTTTTTCAATTTAAAAACTGGTTCATTTAGTTCATTAATCAGTCACTTACCTATAATAACCACTTTCTGTAGTTCTTGATGGTATTAGTATTATTGTTGTGATTATTGTTCATAAAGAGACATTGAAATATCCAGGATATAATCTACGGCTACATCACTTTATATTAAGATAATAGATGGCGCACTTGCTCCTCTTTTGTAGGTCAATCGCATCTATATTGCCATTTTATCATCGTAGTTCAAATCAATACGGCACAATATCCACAATCTATAATCATGTAAAGTTTTGTCAATTTAAGTTTTTCTCTTGTGTTTATTTGTTTGTTTTGATTGTCTTTGTTTTGTAATTTTTCATTTGACAAAGACTCAATGTGAGTCGAAAGCGCTAAGACTAGATATTTAAAAAAGCCAACTAGTTTTGCATTGTTCGTTGTCAGTTTTTTAAATATATATATATGTGTGTGTGTGTGTTCTAAAGTACTTGCCAACCTTTCTGTTTCTACATAAACATATGCACATAACTATGTATTAGTGAATTATTTTTTATTCTTTCAGTGACGTACATTCAAACAAAATTACTGAGATCCCCGATATGTCCGGATGCACTGAATTAACTCTGCTGTAAGTAGACGTAGAATGAAACAATATATTCTCCTATTTCTTATTTAACTGTGTAAAATCACGGTAAGCTTTGTTTTCATTCATTTCAATTACTTTTTTGCACATCTTGTCTTTCTGTATGTATTAGGCGCAGCATTTATCAATTGACAACTCAACAAAGATTGCTTGAGTCTTCTTTGCACGTGATTTGTGCAACACATAAAATTTCAAACAGCATACTTCTCGATATTATTGTTTTATTCAGTGTATACAATACTCCCCGTGAAAATAGGACACATGAAATTTCACAATAACTTATCAGATACATTTATAAACTGTTCTTAATTGAACAATGCAACTCATATGCTTTAGTTTTTGATTTTATTCTTGAATGTTACATTTGCTTGAAAAAATATTTTTTTTTTCTTTTAGATTTATATTAGATTGATATTAGTCGTGCAGTAATTAGGATATTAGGAAACTATGACAAACGTATACCTCATTGAAGTCGACAATTTGCATCTCCTTTTTATTTCCTCATTATATATATATATATATATATATATATATATATATATATATATATATATATATATATATATATATATATAAAAATCGTAAATACTCCACTGACATATATATTGTATATGTATATTACAGTTATATATAGTAATTGGTTTCGTGCAGTATTAGAATAAATACAATTCCGGAAAGGTCTTACACAAAATCTCAACTCTCAAACTGACTGGTCATTCCTAAATCGCTTTGCGTAGTTTGAGAATTTCTATCACCCTTTCCGCTAAAGATCGGGAAAATCGTTAATACTCCACTGCCACTTGCACTGTCTTGGGTCTTCTTGCCAATGGAAAAACACACCAAACGTTAAACAGCAACCACCATATTAGAACTACTAAATTCACAGGATTATAATATGGCAGTTGTCGGATGGTTTTTAATGGCATTTTGGGCACATTATCGGCTATATCATGCCGAGGAATGGGAGCTACATGACTTTCCCAAGGAGAAACCGAGGCAGCCGACCCAGGCTGGCCTGGGCTGGTATTGAACCTGCTACCATTGGATTACGAGTCCGACGCTCTACGAAATTAGGTAAGTAATACGCTATATTTTTCATATGGGATAGTTGGAAAGCCCCGAGATGTTACAATTGTGGCTACGGGAGGGAATGGCCCGATTTCCGGCAAATGTAAAATTGAAGATATTTATCCGCCGTATTAAATTCTAGTGGTCTCCCTTAACCCCCTCGGTGGGAAAATCAGAGACCTGGCGATTGCGATACTGCCTGCACAGATCATTGGACCCAGAGGTCAGCCTCATTTTAAATTGTCAAAAGAGGTAATTTTTCCCTCAGATTTTGACAACAAACTGTTGCTTATTTAAGAATAACTGCTAAATCTGCTGGTTCAATCGTAACAATTCCTATATTTTTCTTTACTTCCTGGGAATTCACCGGAAAATGAGTTAAAACAAAAGCAGATTTGTGCAGAAAGCAGCATTGGTGGCAGTGGCGTTTCGAGAGATAAGAGAGAGCCACCTGGGAAGCAGTTTGCTTTCAAAACGATATTTCGGATGATGTTTGCAGAAAAAAATTCGAAAATATTACAGAAGCAGAAAATGCACACGTATGTAAATGACCTTATGCCACCATATGCATCGTTAAAGTGTTAATCACGCCCAATAATTTCCTCTTGGCTGAAACATCCATATTAATTTTTTCAAGTTTGAACTTTCTTTCACTTTGCTTTCGCAACTGATTCCTTAAAGCTACTGTGATTTGGTACTATTTTACCTTGCGTACTTTGGCCACTTTCCATTGATTTTCTTGGATGATACCGGCCTAAATTGGCAAGCCATCCAGACTACATTCCAGATAATGTTTGTAAACAACGTTACTCTCTGCACAATCCGTTTGACCCGGGGTTAGCCTCGTTTTCAGTTGTGATTGAGGTAAAACAAGAACAGAATTTCTAACAGAATTCTCGCAATCCTGGAATTCGGAGAACTCCTATATTGTACATAATTTCCAGGGCGATTCCGGAATCGTGCTGATTCCAACAATGCACAGAACATATTAATAATTCTTCTTTTCACAGAAACCTAGGACATAATAAAATTGCTACCTTAAGGGAGGGACAGTTTGATGGTCTTTTCAACCTCAAGGATCTGATTCTCAATAATAACCTCATTGGCGGAATCCCGGCCCGAGTCTTTCTGGGATTATCCAAATTAGAATATTTGTAAGTAGATGACGTAGCACGTATTTTATCGAGAGTCACTATTTCTATCACTTATCAAGGAGATATAAAACCGCTTGCAAGTAGTCAATGGGCATTAGATTTTATATTAGAAATATTTATTTATTTCATGGGGATTAAATTTCTTGAGGTCACTCTACTTACTTTAACACCGTTTAACAATTTCGTTTTAGGTTTAGTATTTAGTTCGTGGATTTTCGTTAGCCGCAAAAATACAAATCCTCCACCAATATATATATATATATATATATATATATATATATATATATATATATATATATATATATATATATATATAGAGAGAGAGAGAGAGAGAGAGAGAGAGAGAGAGAGAGAGTAACAGTGTTTGTGTGTGTGAGAGTGAGTGTGTGTTTCTTGATCAAACGAATAGCTAAGTAACAATTGTAGCATAACAAGTCAATTCTTTAATTTTTACTAGTAAGGTTACGGATGTGGATACAATTAATAATAAGTATACATAAATAACTGGCCAATAACTCGTGAATATACATAAGTCACTGGCCAGGGAGATGCTGAAAACTGTCCGTATTAGATACTAGTAACTAGTTAGTATACATAAATCACTGGCCAGGGAGATGCTGAAAACTGTCCGTATTAGATACCAATAACTAGTGAATATACATAAGTCACTGGCCAGGGAGATGCTGAAAACTGTCCTTATTAAATACTAGTAACTAGTTAGTATACATAAATCACTGGCCAGGGAGATGCTGAAAACTGTCAGTATTAGATACCAATAACTAGTGAATATACATAAGTCATTGGCCAGGGAGATGCTGAAAACTGTCAGTATTAGATACTAGTAGCCTAACTAGTTAGTACACAGAAATCACTGGCGAGGGAGATGCTGAAGATTATCTGTATTGGATACCAATATCTAGTGAATATACATAAGTCACTGGCCAGGGAGATGCAGAAAACTGTCCGTATTAGATACTAGTAACTAGTTAGTATACATAAATGACTGGCCAGGGAGATACTGAAGACCGTCCGTATTAGATACTAATAACTAGTGAATATACATAAATCACTGGCGAGGGAGATGATGAAGACTGTCTGTATTGTATACTAGTAACTAGTGAATACCCCTATTCAATTTCCATCTTAAATCTTTTCCTCGGTACGTGAACACAATATAAATTATATTGGAGGTTTTAATTGAAATTTGAATTGTATTAATGAAATTTAAGACATTTGATATCAGCCGTAGATGAGCCATTTGCATATATATTTGTGTACCACATTTGTTCTTCACCAAAAGTGTTCCTGATAACCAAAAATGCAGTCTAATCCAAGCAAAAATACACTCTAATCCAAGTAAAAATACACTCTAATCCAACCAAAATTACACTCTAATCCAACCAAAAATACACTCTAATCCAATCAAAAGTACACTGTAATCCAACCAAAATTACACTCTAATCCAACCAAAAATAATGATCTGATCAATGTCCATGTTTTCTTTTTCCAAAGAAGAATACGTGAAAGGTTATATTTCCTTTACTTAAAGAGAATCAATTGAAAATTTTCCAGAGAAAGTAGTAGTAACGCGAAATAAAAATTAGTGAAAATGTAGAGTAGTAGAGTACTATGATTCTGTCAATTTAAACACAATACTGTGAATTTACTATTATCCGGGTGATAAACTATACTGGTGGATATCGTTGTTACTTCAAGCAACTAATTCAAAGACCAACCGAGCATTTGTCAATTTGTAAAGACAATCTGACCCAAAGTCTTCCGCATAAGAAACACAAAATTTAAAGCGTCGACCTAAATGTAATTTTTTGCACACGCAAAAAATGTAACCATGAAAATAAATACATTCCGAGTAATGCAATTTATCTTGCAGGGATTTATCATTCAACAGAATCGGATACATTGATGAACTGGCCTTCGCGTCAATGACAGAACTGGAAGACTTGTAAGTTCTCTCTCAAAATAGATGTGGAGAGAGAGAGAGAGAGAGAGAGAGAGAGAGAGAGAGAGAGAGAGAGAGAGAGAGAGAGAGAGAGAGAGAGCGTGGGTGGTGATTTTTGTATTTAGCTGTAATTGCCAAGATTTTCAATAAGGTCTTGAGAGCTTGCTTATCTTTGTGCAATTATAAACTTTTTTGTTGACAAAATGGTTTTGTATCCACTCCTTGCATGTCAGATCATTAAAAGTGTCAACGATGGAGGTAACAGACAGAGTCATGGAGTGTAAAAAGGACATAGAGGTAGGATACAAATATACAGCCTACGACAGAGGATACAAATATACAGCTTACGATAGAGGATAAAAATATACAGCTTACGACAGAGGTTACATATATACAGCCTACGACAGAGGATACAAATATACAGCTTACGACAGAGGATGACGATATACAGCCTACGACAGAGGATACAAATATACAGCTTACGACAGAGGATAAAAATATACAGCTTACGACAGAGGTTACATATATACAACTTATGACAGAGGTTACATATATACAGCTTACGACAGAGGATGACATTATACAGCCTACGACAGAGGATAAAAATATACAGCTTACCACAGGTTACATATATACAACTTAAGACACCGATTACATATATACAGCTTACGCCAGAAGATCCCGCCTCCCTCTCAAGTTTTATTCTGTTTGGAACTTCTTTTCGTCTATATAGTGATGCAACCGTTAATCGCATTGGCACAGAATGGCAACAACAAAAAAATCCATACAAATCGACAGAATTTGCCTTCAAAAATAGAGAATAAAAAGAAAATCTACGTGTTTTGAGTAGATATAAGAAAATATTTTACTCGTGACGTGGAAACATTTTGTATTGTCGCGAGTGGAATATTTCCTTATGTTTACTCAAAAACGTAGATATCCTCTATATAATCGTGCCGTCATGCAGCTTAAGTGACTTTTTGATATTCTTAAACGAGCTAAATTGCAACATTATGCACTAAATAATGTCTTAAAACAACTTGCTTTGGAGGTGAATATTAAGTTTTCATGATCAATATCAAGATTTTTTTATTGACCTTGACTATAAAGGTACATACGCGTTGGTCAATATGAGATTCACTCGTTCAGTTTATAAAACTTCATGTTCACCACAACAATTTTCTATAATTGTATGCTACCAGGAAAGTGTAATATTTTGTTTTCTACAGGAATTTGAGTGACAATAAGTTCCCATACCTTCCAACCAAAGGCCTGTCAAATCTGAGACAACTGAAAACTTTCCACAACAAAGAACTCATGGAACCACCACCATACGACGCTCTCCCCAAGATCCAAACGTTGGCTTTGGCATACGCATATCATTGCTGCGAGTTTGTCAAGAAAGGAAATGGGGTATGCGACCTTGGCAGAGTTATAATCTTGTTTCTACCGTTTTTGGTCTTGTATAATCCGCATCCAACCGCAATTAGAGCAGCTCCTGATCTGCCGGCGTATTATGCACGGGTAGATCTGAATCTATGTTATTCATCCTGTTGATGATTGTAAGTGAGAAGTACATATCCCTATCTTCCCGTGCATTATGCCACGACAGATTTGGCTCTACGTTGTTAGTTCTACTGATGGTTGCAAGTGAGAAGTACATATCCTATCTTCCCGTGCATTATGCAGCGGCAGATTTGGGTCTCCGTTATTTGTTCTACTGATGATTGTAAGTGAGAAGTGTAGATCATGATCTTCCCGTGCATTCTGCCAGGACAGATGAGGGTCTATGTTGTTAATTCTACTGATTGTTTTAGGTGAAAAGTGTAGAGCCTTATCCTAAAAAGCATTATGCCACAGTAGATCTGGATCTACGTTGTAAAGTGATGATTTTAAGTGAGAAGTGTATATCCTGATTTTCCCTTGTTTTATGAAGCGGCAGATCTGGGTCTATGCCGGTTGCAGTTGTGTGACCATTATACATATGTAAAATACAGGCAATGAAAGATTTAACCACTTTTCGGTTCGGATACTTACGTTTATACTAAATTATTATTATTATTATTTATATATATATATATATATATATATATATATATATATATATATATATATATATATATATATATATATATCTCTAGTATTATTTTTTAAATTGAACTTTTGTACTCTTTTTGCATTGTGCTGCATTTTTAAAACTCATTTTCCCATCCGTGTACCGCAACATTTTTCATAAATCTGTATTTTTCATCATGTCTTTAGCGTGTTACTAGAATAATCCTTCATTCTGTACCATGTTTGCCACTCGGAATTTTTTTTTATTATATACATTTATAATTATTGCACAACGGGGTTATTTTAACGGTACAAATATTTTGCGCTTCCAATCTTGTGACGTTTTCACGGTGTTTTAATTTCTCGATGTTGTTCCTTGGATATTATCCCCTGCATTCAGCTTATTTTTTCGTAAAATCGTCAATGTTTTTTTTTTTTGTTTTGTTTTTTTTTTCTTTTTTAATTTCTTTCTCTGAAGACTAATTGGTCCCAAAATAATAGCGACATTAATCCCTCTGTTTCTACACTATTTTTGCATCCTTAATTCTATCCCCTATTGGTTTTATTAGTTGTTCAGGCCCTGCTTTCTATCCAATTAACTCGTGGTAATCAAAAAATGGAGATTTAACGTCTACATTATTCAGTAATACTTAGTTTTTTTGTTCAATTTTGTAACTAGTACAATCTGAAGTAATAATGACCAATTGTCTTAATTTCTCTATATTGTTGACACTTTTCTATAAAGTTTTAGATCGTCTTTTGACAGATTTAAATCCATTTGGCTCAGGATCGTGCAACCTGTTCCCTTTTTCAGATATTGTGTATAGTTTCTGGAACAAAATTCAAAAATCGTTTGAGACATTTCTACGAAGTTTGGTACGCAGGTAAAACAGGACTGGCTTTTTCTCGGCCACCTGCTGTTGTTTTGATTTGTGTTTCAATTTCCAAAGTGACTTAAAGAAAACACTCAATTCAAACTTTAAAAGATGTTGGAAGTATATAGGAAGGATATCAGTTAATCTGTAGTATTCTGAGTCATAAAATTTAGTTACAACGACCTCGTGTTACTGCACAGTGTTAAACTAAAATTAACAGCAGACCTAGACAAGCCCACTCCCAGTATTATTTCTGAAATAGCAACACAAACACGGATTAATCTGGCCACAGCTCAAGGAAACCCAATAGTTCAACACCGTATATCCCGGGAGACGAACAGACACGCCTACACTACGGTAACCGGGCATGCCAGTGTCCCTTTGGTGACAAAGGTGACCAGTCCGCCTAAATTCTGAAAGGTCGGACAGGATCTGATATAAGTTCTGCAACTGATTGCTCATGCCCGCCCAAACACCTGCCTCCTCGGTTACTCTTTCTTGAGACTTACATAGGTAAGCAAACTCCCCTCTGTTACCAGAAGCAGAGTGGGCCCTTCTGGTGACACAAAGTAGACCACGTTTTTCCACATCATTCCTTCCCTCCTAATGCACACTAGGTAGGATTATATGCAGGCACAAGCCAGTTGAGTTCCACGTTCCATAGTCGTCTCTCTGGATCAAACCAATCCAGTTGGTTTACACCCTTCACCATCCGCCAAATGAGCGGGTTTATAACCCACTCATCGCCATATAACAGTCAAGGGTTTGTGCTTTGACTCTTATTTGTACATTGTCAATCACTGAACAAACCAATTTGAAAATTATACCTGGAAACTTTGAAATTGCAATTATTATTACAGAGCAACGCTTGCGATAATGCATATATACATGTAGATATATGTATCTGGAATGTGACGCAGGAGTTCAACTAAAGGGATTGCCTTGGAACTGTGCATATTTGTGTTCTGGTATATTTATTCCATGTTCTAATAACGGTACAATTCTCTATTTCCGCATCAAAAATTGTTGATTTTAAATCATTTTAAAATATCTCTAGACTTTAATAATTGTTCATCTCTATTTATGGGTCAGCTCTGATAATCTGAAAAACGTCTGTAAAGTAAATGAATACCATACCCTCTTCGCAATAAAATTGATGGAACCCCCCTCCCAAAAAAACAAAAAAAAACAACCAAACAAGTAAAGTAATTTAAAAAGCAATATTATGTCGGATACATAAATATAGACCTAAATGATTGCCTAGTATGCACTAAATCAGATTACCCTTTAAACTGACAATATATGGCTGCAGTACCACGGGTTGCATCATTTACACCAGTTTACATTTTACAAGAATGTTGGGAAAATATATTTTTGCTAGGTTAATTCTTTTGAATATGAAAGCACTAAGCGGGCATACATTTCTTCACCCCTTTTTTTTCTTTTGGTTTTTATTTCTTTTATTTTTTTTTTGGCGGTGATGGTGGGTTTAAAATGACAAACACTGAAGGACATCCTATTAAATTTCACATGTATACCCATACGTTTATATTACTACCCCAGATTAAAGTCTATTCAGAAGCGGATACCCCTGAAAAACGAAACCTGCCTCTTTTCACTAAATAGAAATGTTACACTGTTAAAAAAAAAAAAAAAATAAAAAAAAATAAAAAAATAAAAAAAAAAACTCATGGCAAGCCAGCTGAAAGACTCAGAGAAAACATTCATTTATCTCGCCACTGAAAAAATATCGCATGACTTGGCAAGAGTTTAAGTACAAATCGTACAGGTCATGCAGGCGTTCGGTACAAATTATTTTAGCAATGGGTATAATTTTGACAATTTGATTACACATACGGTTAAATGACGATTATTCAATTTATTTCGCTCCTCCTCAATCAATATTCCTTGAAAAATCATAATATAAACGCGCTTAGAAATACATCCGACAAAGTTTTGAATTACTTGGACATTTCTGGACGAGATCAAGCAAGAACTATGTAACAGTATAAACCGGACTGAATGTCGCGCTATGATGTCGAGGTCACAATGAAAACGCCGTATGTCGATAACAATCTTGCTACTCTGCATTGGCAATGTTTAGACCCGATGTCCTCTGTTCTGTACACAGTTAAGTCCATAGCAATCAATAATTTCCGGCTGGAAGTTTTGTGATGACAACAAAGGCGCGGAGCATTCAACAATCAGAAATTAATAGGCTTTGGTTAAACTATATTAGTAAAAAAATAAAAAATAAAATAACAAAATTAGCAAAATTTATGTTGCATTAAAGATATGTAAATGAACCTACATGACCACGTTGATGTATGCCATAATCAAAGCAAAACAAAACTTCTAATTTACGCCACCCATAGACAACACACAAACCGGAATTAGATCATTTGAATTTCTTGCTCTTGCAACAAACGCAAACCACTAGTTGTCCATTATAAAAGCATTGTAAAATTACTATTCGGATCTCTACTGACGTTATGAGCATTTAAAAATTACTATTTGGATCTCTACTGACGTTATGAGCATTTTAAAATTACTATTCGGATCTCTACTGACGTTATGAGCATTTTAAAATTACTATTCGGATCTCTACTGACGTTATGAGCATTTTAAAATTACTATTCGGACCTCTACTTAAGTTATAATTTTAATTTTATTGTCTGATTGGGGGTGAAAATGTATAAAACTGACAAAGTAAAGGATACACATATATACCTAACGTAACAGATTATACGTGCGCATACACGTATTGACACTTCACTAGCAATGTAGCTTTTTATGCATTGAAGAGCTGCAAAGGTCAGAGGTCATTAGGAGTAAAACAGTCTCCGTTTAGAAGGAATTATAACAGTTACATGTGTAAATAACGCTGATTTTATATAAACGTTTTTTGTACTGTAAATCTGAATGTAACAAATTCTGGCCTTATTGCTGTTGTGTTTTTTTTTTCCTTTTCTTTTTTAAATATTTTTTTGTACGAATATGAATTAACAATCTATTCAACATAATATAATTTACCTCGAATGACCTGTGACCTGACGCAAAGGGTAAGCACTCGTCGAAAGTGGCAATAGGTCTATACGCATTTTTTTTCATACCCTTCTGGATCCTACAATTCAAGTATCAATCGTTACCTTTTTCGGATAAATCCAGGCCACGAGAACGGAAAATGTCGCAGTTTGTCCCCAGATAGCTCTGCAACATCTTCTTCATTGTGATTAGTCAAAACGTACCCAAATCAAAACGTACCTTGACCGAAAAGTACCAAAGTCAAAACGTACCCAAATTAAAACGTACCCAATTAATTGCCTATGAAGGCCGAAACGTACATAAGTCAAAACGTACCTAAGAATGCCAAAGCGTACCCATGTCAAAACGTACTCATAAAGTCAAAACGTCACCATACCAAATTGTAACCGATTTCTGCGATTTATTAAACAACAAATTATAATAAAATATTTTGCACTTCATCCACCAAATAAAAAAAAAAAAAAAAAAAAAAAAATATTATTACAGGCTTAAAGTAGGCCTAAACCATGATAATTTGGTCCAATTCGGCTTTGGTCCAAAGATTTATGCAGCTGATCAGCTTGAATCATCAGTGATAATTTTCTTCTGCGTCTCTATTTGTTAAATACTAGCGATTTTACGGACAACATAGTTACACCGCCAGATCCAGTATTCTGCCTTGAGATATGATTTGCAGTCTATAGTTTGTCAGGCTCACGCAAGCCCTCTTGCCGATTCCATTTCACCTGACAGTGATGGTGTAAAGGTGGAGATCTCCATATGCACATTTTCTTGGGCACGAAATATTTCGTCAAAACGTCCTTCGTTCCCCGGTACGGTTCATCCCTTTCGACCTTCCTGCTTCGTATTGCGCCATTGTTTCGTATGTGTCGTAAATATGTTCACAGGCAAAAGGTAACTGAGTCTGTTTTCTGTTGATGTCGTAAATATGTTCACAGGCAAAAGGTAACTGAGTCTGTTTTCTGTTGATGTCGTAAATATGTTCACAGGCAAAAGGTAACTGAGTCTGTTTTCTGTTGAGATCGGTAATATTTATACCCAGTATATTTATCCCTTTCTTTCAACGTGTTACTGCGTTTATTCTATCTGCATCGCAGTCTAAGAAAGCGAAAGGCGATAAGGTCTCTGTGGTTTTAGAATACTTCCAGCGACATTTCATAAATCTAGATCGTGGCGAGAGCTTTGATTCACAAAAATATCCGTAAACAAAAAACAATAAAGTATTGAAAAGATTCAAACTGTTTGACATAGTGTTGCGAAGGTCCTCTAAAGCCATATCGCCATTGTGTTATTTCTTTAATTCCGTGTTAATATAGGGAACATGCAGAAATTTATGAGAATTTGTGCATAGCTTTCACAGCGTCCATGCTGTGACTGGTTCAAACCAGTCGGATGCCCTAACGTGACAGGGCTACAACCTCAGATTCCTACTTTGGACATTGTACACTGGGTTACCTCCCTTTAAACTCTGCAATATACCAATTTTTTCCATGAAAGCCAACATGTGCTCTCCAGAACAAACAACACTATTTTGTCTATGTTGCCTTAAACCCAATTGTCATTAATCTGATAATTGTTATTAATATAACTAGAGATATTAATATAGTGATCAACTGGTATGATGGTATCCTTGCTATCATTCTACTCTGTACTATCTGTACTATTTTAACTATCTGTTCTATCTGTACTATTTGAACCATCTGTACTATTGGACTATCTGTACTATTTGAACTATCTGCATTATCTGTACTATTTGTACTATCTGTACCATTTGAACTATTTCAACTATCTGTACACTCTGTTCTATTTGAACTATATGTACTATGTACTTTTTGATCTCTCTGTGCTATTTGAACTATCTGTACTATTTGAACTATCTGTACTTCTGTGCTATTTGAACGATCTGTATTATTTGAACTATCCGTGCTATTTTAACTATTTGTACTATTTGAACTATCTGTACTATTTGAACCATCTGTGCTATTTGAACTATCTGAATTATTTGAACTATCGGTATTATTTGAACTATCTGTGATATTTGAACTATCTGTGCTATTTGAACTATCTGTACTATTTGAACTATCTGTGCTATTTGAACTATCTGAATTATTTGAACTGTCTGTACTATTGGAACCATCTGTGCTATTTGAACTATATGAATTATTTGAACTATCTGTACTATCTGTACTATTTGAACTATCTGTGCTATTTGAATTATTTGAACTATTTGAACTATCTGTGCTATTTGTATTATTTGAACAATCTGTACTATCTGTACTATTTGAACTATCTGCACTATTGGAAATATATGTACTATTTGAACTATCTCTACTATTGGAAATATCTGTGCTATTTGAACTATATGAATTATTTTAACTATCTGTACTATCTGTACTATTTGAACTATCTGTACTATTTGAACTATCTGTGCTATTTGAATTATCTGAACTATTTGAACTATCTGTGATATTTGTATTATTTGAACAATCTGTACTATCTGTATTATTTGAACTATCTGCACTATTGGAAATATCTGTACTATTTGAACTATCTGTACTATTGGAAATATTTGTACTATTTGAACTATCTGTGCTATTTGAACTATCTGTACTATCTGTATTATTTGAACTATCCGTAGTATCTGTACTATTTGAACTATCTGTACTCTCTGTACTACCTGTTCTATTTGAACTATATGTACTATTTGAATTACGTGTACTGCCTGTATTATTTGAAATATCTATACTATCTGTACTATTTTAACTATCTGTAATATCTATATTATTTGAACTATCTGTACTATTTTAGCTATCTGTATTATCTGTACTATTTGAACTTTCTGTACTATCTGTAACATTTGAACTATCGGTACTATTTGCACTCAGGACCGGATTAAGATCTTTAGAGGCCCTAAGCGCTGAAAAGATTATGGTGCCCCCTCATATGTAATTCAAAATAAAAACAAAATACCAAACCGTCATTTCTCATTTTTATTTTCGTGCTCCTGTTTTGCTGGTGCCCTATGCACGTGCTTAATCTGCCTATTGGGTAATCCAGCACTGTTTGCACTATCTATACTATCTGAACTATTTGAACTATGTGTAAAATACGTAGTATATGAACTATCTGTACAATTTGAACTATCTGTACTATTTGAACTATATGTACTAATCTGTGCTATTTGAACTATCTGTCTATCTGTAATATTTGAACTATCTTTACTATCTGAACTATTTTAACTATCTGTACTACCTGTACTATTTGAACGATTTGTACTATTTGAACTATCTGTACTATCTGTACTATTTGAACTATCTGTACTAATCTGTGCTGTTTGAACTATCTGTACTATTGAACTATTTGAACTATTTGTACTATCTGAACTATTTGAAAATGTAGTACGGATAATAAATGGTTCAGGTAACTTGTGATAGTTGCTAACAACAGAGAGAAGAAGAGATGGAGAAAAAGTAGTGAGAGAACACAAAAATATCATATAAAACGTTTTGCTTACCCCCTCACTCCCCCCCCCCCCCCCTTCATCGAACACATTTGGGCGAACCCATATTTTAGCACCTTTGTAAAAATCTATCTTGACCTATTTTATGTAAATAATTACACTATATTTACCCACAGTAAGAGACCCAAAACTAAATATTTTGTACCAATAATAACAAAATTTTTCTGCGAAATTTTTAGGGGGCGAATTTTTTTTAACAGAATGTTTTCCGTAATAAGTGGAGAGCGACAAAACATCGATTGCTGTCGAAGAGAAAAAGCTAAACAAATTTATATCCACAGCAACGAGCTTTGTGGTATGGTTCTTACTACAGAATGCATACCAAAGTAACTTCCCAACATGTATAGTAGGAATAGACTAAACTAAGGACTTAGAATTATGTAGTCCATTACATAATGATATTTAAAATTATGTAGTCCATTACATAATGATATTTAAAATTATGTAGTCCATTACATAATGATATTTAAATTATTTACAAGAAAGGAATGTGCAATAGATAAACATACAGTATCAGTTAATACGCAGCACTGTGGTGGAATACATTCTGTAATACAATGATATTTTTCTGAAGTCAGATTAGAGACACATGGATAAAGAAAGCCATCACTTGATGTAGGAGAAGATTGTTATAAATTGAAGATGGTGTAGAAAAAATTAGACAATAGTTTTACAAAACCCAGAGGTTATTGTTATAGCAACATGTATGGTAGAATAAGCAGGTATACAACATTCTAGATTAATGGAGAGACTACCGAGCATTTAAAGAAAAAATGGAAACAGATAATTTATACTTTTTAGACTTATATATTACACAGGACATTGTTGGGATATTTAATAAATAAAGGATTATTTAGTAAAGAGTGCTTTACCATGGAAAAGGACAAGACAAAAGATTCCGTCGGCTGTATAATAAATAACGATAATAGTGTTGGAATAAACTGTCTATTCTGGTAGATGAGAGATTGCAAATTTAAAATATATAACAAGTTAATATGCCAGTTAACATCCCCATGTATTAATAAGCAGATTGGCATACCATTGTTAGACTTATTGGCATACCTTTGTAAGACTTATTGGCATACCTTTGTTAGACTTATTGGCATACATTTATTAGACTTATTGGAATACCTTTATTACACTTACTGGCATACCTTTGTTAGACTTACTGACATACCTTTGTTAGACTTATTGACATACCTTTGTTAGACTTATTGACATACCTTTGTTAGACTTATTTGCATACATTTATTAGACTTACTGACATACCTTTGTTAGACTTATTGACATACCTTTGTTAGACTTATTGACATACCTTTGTTAGACTTATTGACATACCTTTGTTAGACTTATTGACATACCTTTGTTAGACTTATTTGCATACCTTTGTTAGACTTATTTGCATACATTTATTAGACTTACTGACATACCTTTGTTAGACTTATTGACATACCTTTGTTAGACTTACTGACATACCTTTGTTAGACTTATTGACATACCTTTGTTAGACTTATTTGCATACATTTATTAGACTTACTGACATACCTTTGTTAGACTTATTGACATACCTTTGTTAGACTTATTGGCATACATTTATTAGACTTATTGACATACCTTTGTTAGACTTATTGACATACCTTTGTTAGACTTATTTGCATACCTTTGTTAGACTTATTGGCATACCTTTGTTAGACTTATTGGCATACATTTATTAGACTTATTGACATACCTTTGTTAGACTTATTGACATACCTTTGTTAGACTTATTTGCATACCTTTGTTAGGCTTAATAGACTCTGCAGATAAAAGACTAGCATTTACATTTGCAAATCTAAACGTTAGAGAATATAATATTACAAGATTAGAAGAAACATTTACAAATTATAAAAGAGCATTAGAATTTTTACAATTACATAGAAAGATTATTGAAAATAGAATATTGTGTATAGCTTGTGTCGATAAACAAGGGAGATGACTTACGTAACCAAGAATCAACTCTTGTTTGGTATACAAAAAGACTTTTAAAAATATGCATTTTGGATTTTGGGGCAACACACAAACAAATAAAATTACAGGATTAAAATATTAAAATGTAAGCTTCCAGAGGTTTGTGACGAAAAGAATAAATAATTTCTGTCTCTCTGTATTTCTTTTAACGCCTTTCCAGTAAACTATACAGAATACCGAACATTTTAAAGATTTGGAAATAAAACAAAGCATTTAGAAAAACTGGTAATACTTATATCACGAGAAATGGTTCTTTATATTCAGTGCGTAAGAAAGTTCCACAAAAATATGGCTTCGTTGATACAGATCTTTATTAAACTAACGACATTTACCATTAGAAAGGATAAGAATTATACACCAGTATACGATACAGAGAACTATTAAATAAAGTATTTACAACACGTTTCACTAAAAGGCAAAACGAATTAGAGGAGATAGAGGAAGAGAAAGCGAATACCAATTTTCACGAGAACTATAGAGAAAATTTGGAAAATAATTAGACGTTAGCACGAGAATATAACGATAATAAGCTATTGGTACTATGGACAAAGAATGTAGAGAATTTCCAAATATAATAAAATGCTGAAATAAACTACCAAACAGAATGGCATAATTTCTTTCTGCATTGGTAAAACAAAAATTGGAGACTATGTTGTACCAATCTTACATATATTGCAGAAGAGAACCTGCTATCATCTATTATACCTGTTTTTCAATTTTCAAAGTGGCTTAGAGAAAATATTTAAAATTAAATTTTAAAATATGTTGAAGTAGCTTCGTTTCAATCCGCTGCTACAAGAAAGTATTTAAATTTAAATTTTAAAATGTGTTGTAGCAGCTTCGTTTCAATCCGCTGCTACACAAACATAAATTAAAATGATCAATATTAATTTTCTACTGCAACATGTAAACGAAAAAATAAGTTTTAAAAAACCCACTATCAGGTGACGGAGAACCCTCCAGTCCTATACTAACAGGTTTAAATTCTCAAGATAATGAGTGTCCTAGTGATGTTTTTCGCGTGGGAGCACAAATGCATATTTAAAAATTCACGATTGTCAACAAGAATCCCTTACCCTGATATTCTCTAATTCTTTTCTACAATGTCTACTGTATTGATTCGTAACTTTGTCTTGAAAAAAGTTAATAAGTCGCATACTAAAGAGGACAAATATTTAAACTTTCTACAATTATAAAACATAACAACAAGAAACAAAAATATAAAAAGTAGTCAAGTAAGGGTAAAACAAAATAATGCATATGTGTATATTTCCTACAGAATAAACAGAAAAGACTCATTTGGATGTGTTACAAGCGCTAACGAATATTTGTCATTTGGAGAGAACAACTATGCCAGCGATGTTCCAATACCCCTACAGTGGCCTTGGGATGTTCTAGTGTAGGAGTACGAGTAAATTCACGATTGGAAAAAAGACAGCTCTGCGCTGATCCTCACGCTATATTATGAGACACTTGCCAAAAATGACAATGACATAATCTTATCAGGCAACAAACCGTTACTAATTCGTTTACATCTTTTCTAAACTTAGTTTGTATCAATAATAATTAAAGAATTTTATATAGCAATATATATTATGCTGTCATGAAAGTAGTGTAAAGTGCTGCATGATATAGGATAGAGAAATATAAAAAATAAAATAATGTTGATATCATCTAATCAGTAACGTGGGTATGATAACTAATGGTGATATCATCTAAGCAGTGACGTGGTTATGATAACTAATGGTGATATCATCTAATCAGTAACGTGGGTATGATAACTAATGGTGATATAATCTAAGCAGTAACGTGGGTATAATAACTAATAGTTGTCACTGTATTGATTATGATGCAATGATGGAAAGACTTATTAAAGAATAAGATGTTTGAGAAACACTTTGTAAATAAAGCGCAATAACTCTTCTTTTAAAAAAAAATCTGTTATAGTAAAACAAGTAAAAAAAAATGCATTAATTTGTAGCTGATTTGGATCTTTCTCAGTGCCTCTTGTGAATTTGTAATTGTTGATCGTTTTTTTGCGAGATTTGTTTTCGTGATCTGTAATCGATTCCATTCTTGAAAACGATAAGCAATAAGTTTTAACATCTTATTTTCCTTCTTGTCCTCAATCTATTGTCCTAGAAGCTTCTGTTTCAACTTGTATAGTTTTGTTTTTCAACTTCATATTTCTTAATCTTGTCGTCTTCACTCAAACTCCTGTTGTCTTTTCAGTCTTTGTTGCCCTTGTGGAACAGCTCTTTCTTTTTACTCTTTCTCTTTAACGCATCTCTTTAATACCTCTCATTCATTGCGTATACTAACTTATTGATTTATTAAAGGTGACATCTTTCAATATACGAGTGGTAGAATTATTTGATTGTTGTTTCATATTTTTCATGTGTGAAGAAACAATGTATATACAACAAAACATTCATCAATTATTTAGCACTAGAATTCTTTGATTGTTGTTTCATATTTCTCACCAGTAAAAAAAATCCTTACGTGTTTTGTACTTTGGGGAATTTCAATATCAACATCAATCTGTAGAAATTTAATTGATTGAAGAATTTGAGGTGTACAATTTTTCATGCTCAGTCTAGTATGCATCTTAGGCATCCGGTTTTGTACTCATACAGCGATTTTGCACTATTATTCCACATTCGTAGAATGTGTCTTTTCAGGTCTAGGTTGTCCTTACCCTCCTATTCCATTCAGCCTTTTGTTTGTTAGCACATTTCGAACATCTTGTTCAACCATCTTTCCTTTTTCAAATTCACTTGCTAATTTGTATTCACTGTATGTCTTGCATCAATTTTAGCACACCACATAGTGGTTTTTAGAATCGTTTTTAATCACAACATGAGACATTTTTACACATTAAAACAGAAAAATGTCAGCCAGGTTATTATAGGACGCCAGAGTGTCTTCTTTATTAGCTTTGTTTTTGTTACATACGGGTATTTCGGGCCTGTTTTTATTTCTCGAAGTAAAAGAGTACTTCCTTGTTGAACTGTCTTTATCAACTTAATACAAAAAAGGTGTTTACCATAACAGAAGAATGGTGTACCCCGAACGCACGATGTAAATAGAACAGTGTGTCCGAGAATAGTGGACCGTTTTTCACACGTACAGGCAAGAGAGATTTGGCCATAACAGGAAAATGGTGTCCCCTACATCTACGATATAAATAAAACAGCGTATACGACAAGAATCTATTTTTATCGATAAGATCATGTACTCTTTCTACTTCCTGCGCATGCACAGCGAAAGGGTGGGGGAAGAGGAGGGGGGGGGGCTGCAAAACAGAAGTTTAAAAACGAAATGCGTGATCTAAAAAGAAAATAACATTTTCATTCAAATATATTGATCTTATCTGTTCCTTGGGCATTCTTTCTTAAGTCGGACATAGATTGTATAATATCTGCGCAAATAAACTGGACACGTTATACGGTTTATTGTTGGGTCGACTCAAAACAGATTTACGCATTCATTATTACTGCTAGCAGCTACAATTATGCACGACACGTGAGAAAAATAGAGTTTTAAAATATAGTGTACTTAGATATATCCAGTGTTCATAATTTCTTTGGCAAAGTACGCCAGACACTGTTAGATATGTGGATAGAGGCACATATCCACCCTTGTTTATGCAGTCATGAAATCTGTTGGCTGCGTTCACCTTTAAAATCACCATAGGCAGAAACGTCTTCTCTAGCCAATGGCCATCGATCCACTTCGTTCCACATCAACATAGATGTGGAACGAAGTGGATCAACGACCCGTGGATAGCATAGATGAGGCAGAAGGTATATGACGGTAGTTGAATGACATGTTTGCACTTTTCATGCTCCATTGAATATCACCTTTGCATTTAAATGTAGTCCAGTTTCTTTAGTCTGAGATACTGTTGCAAGGTCACGCAGTCTGATATGTGCATTTTGGCCTTAACTAATGTTAGCACCCACAAAAAGAAAATAGTGGTTGCAATGACTTACTTTTCTTGTTAAACTAACTATGCTAAGTTTTTGGATTATGTACTATATACTGGAGAAGCAGGCGAGATATAGTATTATACAGAACTTCCTGTTGGTTTATTCTTAGCACAGACCTTCAAATTTGTATCAAATTATAAACCTGAAAGAAGAGAAAAATCTTTAATTTGGATTCATTTCATGCAACAGCAAAAACTGCGTCATGCAATATTTCACTTGTGTCCTCTTTTAGTACTTTTCTAAATTACCAATTTTATTATTGTTTGCATTTGAAATATTGATAGAGTACTCTTTAAGACCTTTTGACGCTTCCATCGTAATTTGTGATTTTTTTTTGTTGATGTGCATGTCTGTGATTTTTTTTTTTTTTTTTTTTTTTGTCCATTACAAACTCTCATCGCTACACTGTGGTCCTAAATTTTAAAAAAACTATGTCCCTGGGTTTTTTTTCGAAAAACATTTACGGCGCAAGCGGCATTTTTTATTTTCTTTTTTTCGTCTTTCTTTGTATTTGTTATCAAATAATTGTTTTGTGTCTTGTGTATTGCTGTTAAAGATATGTTAACCCCTTTTTTCCTAGAGGTTTTGTTTTTTCTCTGATTTTGATCAGCAGGATCATGGAAATCTGTTTTATGGATCGAAATTGAAACAGGCCGAGTTGAATCAATGGACCGACATTTCAAAATCTGTATGTTGTTGTGATGGCAACGGACACATGCTTTTGTTTTTGAGTAATGTTCAAATTTCAAGTATAGCCTATAGTTAAATACACTAATAATGAAAAATTGTATCGCGGGAAGAACAATAAAATAAACATCTTTTACAAAAGATTAAAGGGCAATATCAGTATTTCAGAGTGGGGGGGGGGGAGGAGGGCGCAATAAGGAGTGAAGAAAACGCCGATGGATTTGTAGTGTTACTACTAAACCATTACATTTGTCTCTGAACAAGAAATCAAGATCCTGACGAACACAATAACAAGTATAAACTATACACATTGTGTAACATGTACATTAACACTACCAATTTGTTGCATTATGTCAGGTGCAAACACCTGGAGCTTAGAGGTCTAGACTATATAGATGCTTACGCCTCACATAATTACAAAAGAAATAGTGGATTTTAATCCACACCGAGTTGGTCGTTTCTCTCACACATTATAACAAAATAAATATCAGGTTCGAAGATCCAGAAGAAGAAGAAGAAGATCGCTTGGTTCTAATGAACTAATCTCGGTCTGCCCAGACTCTATCTGCATAAAGAATTTACAGATATCAGTCTATGGAAAATACTGTAAAAACTGAATATGTTCGAACGCGTTAAAACACACTTTTAATGTGTTTGAGCTTGTGTATAACGCGTTGGAAGTATAAATAACCCGTTAGAAACAATTTTAACGCGTTAGTTGCGATATCTAACGAATTAGGAACTATAGTTGTTGTGATAGAAGTCCTATCCTATTAGAGCTGGTTTTACACACGTTTCTTTATGGTATGGATCTGTAATCTTCTTATTTTAAACTTCTAACGCGTTAGAAATAATGTCTAATGCATTATAAGTATTTTTTAAAGCGTTATAACTATATTCTAACTCGTTAAAAGCACGTTTTAACGCGTTAGTTACAAAATCTAACGCATTAGAGATAGGTGTATGGACGTGATTTTATGGTATAATCCCTCCCCATAATAACTTTTTTTAATAAGATAAGGTAAGAGTCAATATTTAGATCACGTAATTGAATTCATTATCGCGCTTTAATATCATAATTAATTAATTTGTTTGTTTGTAATAATTATGTAACTGACTTTTTTTTTAAATTACTGGTAATTTTTAAAACAAAACGCATTAGGTTTGACTCGATAACAGTTATTAAACATAAGTAATATTTACGATATTCCTATTATTATAGTATTTGCTTTGTTAGATTAGTCACCATTGAAAATGTCACCATTGAAAATTTAATTAACAGCAGAACTAGTACAAGCCAACTAGTGGTATTAAGTCTGAAATAGCAACACAAACGCAAATAGAGGGATCACCCGACAACAGCTTGAGGAAACTATTTTAATACCGCAGATCCCGTGGGACGAACTAACAGCCTACACTAAAGTAACCAGGCATGTCAGTGTCCCTTTGGTACCAAAGCTGACCATACCGACTAGGCCCCAAGGGTCTGATAGGATTAGATATTAGGTTCTGCAACGGATTACCCATGCCAGCCAAAACACCTGTCTCCTTGGTTACTCTTCTTGAGACTTACATAGGTAGGCAAACTCCACTCTGATACCAGAGATAAAGTGGTCCCTTCTATTGACAAGAGTAGACCTGTTTTTCCACATCACTCTGATACCAGAGATAAAGTGGTCCCTTCTATTGACAAGAGTAGACCTGTTTTTCCACATCACTCTGATACCAGAGATAAAGTGGTCCCTTCTATTGACAAGAGTAGACCTGTTTTTTCCACATCACTCCTAATGTACGCTAGGTAGGGTTGTAATTAGACACGAGCCAGTTGAGTTCCATGAACCAGAGTCCTCACCTTGGATCTAACCAATCCAGCGGGTTTACACTCTTCACCACCCGCCACATGAGTGGGTCTGTAACTTCTTTGATTTGCTGTGGAAATTGATTGGCATCTCAAGTAATAAAAGTAATAAAGGGGATGATTTCCATATATCCCTGTATCATTTTTAGTAAATTACAATGAAAGTTGTTTTTTTTTTTGTTTTTTTTTTTTGTTTTTTTATAAACTTCCATGTTGTCGTCAGAGTAAAGGCAGAAAATGTATGTTATGAATCAGGTTTTTAGCTACCATTAAAACTCTTGGAAAATAAGATACTCAAGCTTTAGATATCCATATCTACATACCTGCCACCAACAAGAAAGGCACATAAAATCGTAATGATTACGCCACAGTAGTATGGTTGGCAGGTATGTATCTGCAATGCCAATTGCCATGACCCCACATATCGCAAACTCACCTATGCAACGCTACAGGAACATGTCGCATTTGTGTAGCTCAGCCCCATATATTCAGTGATTAGCACACTCAATGAACCATATGACTATGTGGTTTCACCCCAGCCACATAACTGCATGATATTCTTACGCGATTCGTCGTGTCAAGCTGGAAACCTTGTGGCACATACATATACGATGATGGTGGGTCCGTACCCTATGCAATGTATACGTCCCTGATCGTATCCACACCCATTAACTAAATCAAACGTTATTTCACTACGGAGATACATATAAACCATTTCTCAAACACGTTCGTAAATTTGAAGGAGTACGATTTGGGGGCATCAAATTAAAGTTCTGTAACATTTCTGAGAAATTTGTACATGCATTTCACATTGCTGTTTATTCACTGAAACCTGGGTCTGAAGTTTAGATGCAAGACGGCCACAACTGTCAATGCTTATAGAGATAAGATAATGTATTGTTTTTCATCCAACAAAAGGATATGACAATGACAACGCAATTACTAATTATCTAGTATAAAATGTTAACGTTGGAAATTTGCATGATCTCTCTCTCTCTCTTATCCATCCATCCATCCTTTACAACGCCCACATGTATATGCTAAATTTAACTCTAATTATTAGAACATTTAAAAGTAACTAAACTAAAACATTTAAAAGTAACTAAGCTAGAACATTTAAAAGTAACTAAACTAGAACATTTAAAAGTAACTAAACTAAAACATTTAAAAGTAACTAGACTAGTTTATTATAGCAGACGAAATTCTCGCAGAGAGTTGCTAGCAAATTTACTGATTAATTGATTGTCAGCACATATTTACTTCACCCCTATTAAACTTTGCCTTTTTACAGAGATTTCATATACATAGTGAACAATTAATGGTGTCACATCATAATCAAACATGCTTAATAAATATATTAAAAAAACTTATCGATGTCATTATAGATGTTATATCCAATTTGCTCTAATTTATGATATGGATATTTCTACTGTCTTCATACTTAGAACAACGGCGGCAAAAAATGTTTCATCCTCTACTTTGTTTGCACAAAAGGGGCAATATATAGCATCCCTTGGGAAACCAGGTTTTAGGTATCGCCCAGATTCAATTTGCAGAGAATGAACACTTATTCTAAACAGGGTAAATTTTTGTAGCCGTTTCTTTTCTAAGCCTAATAATAGGTATCTCTCAAATGCAAAATTGTTCTTTATTTTACTATAGACAGATAACTTAGGGCTTTTATTTATACTGTTTTTCCACCATACATCGTATCTTTGTAAAAGATTTTGCTTTATGGCCTGCATCAGTTTATCTTTTGAGAATGTACAAGAGTTTTCCAAAATGTTGTTCAAATCCTAAATATCTGAATATATTTTTGATAGCTTATTGTATACCTTGTACACTGGGTTGCCCACCTTATACCACCAATTCAGCAATACAACGTGCTTTATATATGTAATCTAGTAATTGTTCTCCAGGGCATACAATATTTATCATGTATATGTTGCATTAAATCCAGTTATCATTAATCTGATAATTGGTATTAAATTTGAAACATTCTATATCGGCCAGACTGCATGGCCTGAATAATTCGTGTTTTAGACTTTTATTGTACGACTGCGGCCTTCTCGTCTGATGTTTCCCGTTTTCTAAACTCTGGTAACCCACGGCTAGACAGTGGGGTACCAGTAACCGGTATTCCATCGACAGGCGTTACCAAATGGAATATTAATTAATGACTTCAGTAGTACTGGGCGGACCGTATAGTAGAGTGCTCCTCTCGCTAGCGGCGAATAGACGAAAAATTAATCAACGCAGGGGAGGGAGGACCACCTACGATTACGGTGTGTGTGTGTGTGTGTGTGTGAGAGAGAGAGAGAGAGAGAGAGAGAGAGAGAGAGAGAGAGAGAGAGAGAGAGAGAGAGAGAGCATAACTATGTCAGTTGAATAAAAGAACAAGTAAAAAATAAATTAAGAAAAAGAAAAAAAAAATTGTATAGAAACCACTCTAGCAATATCAATTCGCATAAGTTTTTTCAGACTTCAAAAAGTGAATCAAGTCGAGAACAAAGAAACATTGTTAAGAATCACTCCAAAGAACATAATACTGAAATTACCCTTTGACATTCTTCAACATTAGTCCATTTTAACATTAAACACGCAATGTATCTGTTTGTCAGGTAGATTTATAATGGCTTGTTCAAGTTTCGCATTTTCAAGACAGTTTTCGTTTAGTGGCACAGATTTATCCAGCTGGTTGGGTTTCTCTTCGGCCTTAAATGAGTTTAGATTTCCCTCAGTCTTATGGGGGTTGAAAATGTTGGAAACATCTTGCAACATTTTATCTGACGGTTTTGTCTATTTACGCACACCATCAATGGATTTATGGCCAGTTCTAGCTACGATGTTGTAGCCCCTCTTTGATGCACATATCCCTCATGAAAAAACGTAGTTTCTTAATGCCGACCACCTGAGAGCTGTAACACAAATTTTCTCCCTCCAAAATCACCCTTGGAAACTTGGTACATTTCCAAAGTATGTTTGATAGAATTATATCTTAAATCAGTCCCTCCAACAAGATCCATAACTTGAGACAATATAATGTCGTCGTCATTCTCAGCCTTTCCATAGAAAAGTTCCAAAACTTGTGAAAAAATGAGGTCGTCGTCTTCTTAGAAAACGTCTGCACTGGCCATTGTACATGTACAAAAGATGTTGATGAGTTTGGTGACCAACGATTATAATCACGTGAGTAATTTAAATTGATTGGATGCTTTCTGGTAACCATTTGGATGATGCAACAATTTCCCAAAGGGGAAAAAAAGGTGCAAGAGGCGCCGCAGGGAGATACTAAAGCGCCCTCGATTCTCTACCAATACCCTTTTCGTCTCCCCACCCTACATTATCTTTGGTATTGCACTCGCACACATAGTCTAACTAATACTGATTTTCAGAATATGTAAGACCGATTTTGGTGAATATCGAACTCACAAGTGGCAGTGGGTTTAATATTCTAATATCGAATATTGAAAATCGAACTTACAGCTGACTTTACATACATACATACATACATACATACATACATACATACATACATACATACATACATACATACATACATACATACATACATACATACATACATACATACACAAGTTTGGTACTTTTTATCTTGGCCGCAGATGCCTGACAAAATGTGTGCATTGTATACTGTGTATTGCATTTTGTATATTGTGCATTGTATATTGTGTATTTTTCATTGTATATTGTGATTTTGTGCATTGTGCATTGTATCTTGTATAGTGTGTATTGTATATTGTGTATTACGTATTGATTATAAAGCTAAAGCAAATGCAAAAAAAAATAAATTGTTTATTGAGTAATTTAAGACCCATAATGCATATTATAATGTATAATTTATAAGTAATTCAAGGGAGCACGTATGCATATAATGTGATATAATATTGCAACGAAGCTAGCTCTGTATCGTTACACTGCACTTATAATTCTTTTCATTTCAAAAGATTCCCTTCTAATAAATGCTCAATATACAAATATTCCAAGATTGCAAATGATATCTGGGACTTTGGAATGCATTGCAAATGATAACTGGGACTTTGGAATGCATTACAAATGATATCTGGGACTGCATTACGAATGATATCTGGGACTTTTGAATGCAGCGACGAATAAAAAGTTTCATAACTTGGATGCTTGACATGTTGATTGGGTAAAGGTTTGTGTCTCAAATCATCATAGGCAGGACAAAGCATTACCAGATGGAATTCATCTTCAATTATGTCACTATCACACAAAGGACATAATTGTTGATTTGTAGGGATGTTCGTACGTCAACTGGTCTCTGTCATAAGCCTATGAATAGAGCATCCTAATTAAGATAAAGCCTGTCCGTATTTATCTTGCAATCCAAGTATGACGTATAATTCAACATCTAATTCAGATTGAATGTATCTATAATAGGAAACCTTACTAGATTCAGTCTCTTATAGCAGATTATTCTGTATACGTTGGTTAAAGTCTAACAAAAATAAATCTTCATCACCTACACTTTGAACAATGCAAACGTAGCCGTATCCATATTGAAATAACAAATATTTAATGTTACTTGCCCTGTTGATTCTACAAGCATCATCCAATATTTTTAACATAATATAACACTGTCCTGGATATCGCTTTTTTTATTATAACTAATTTTATCCAATACTTCATACATTTTATCACATAATTAAGAAAAGTTTATATCGCCCACATGCACTTCCAACTATAGAAGAGCATGTATTTTGTGACAATTTCAATATCTTCTGCAGAAGTGTTTATGAACACTTTCAATTTCAGATATATATTCGTATCCCCATATTTCTGCTCCATAGGTCAAGATTTTTTTACCATGGTGTTAAACAGTTTTTAAAAAATCTACCAGGGAAAAGTATCATAATTTACGTTGTATTTTGTTGATTAAAATAATTGACTTCATTGCTTGTGTTTCCAGACATTTTCACAATACTCCCAGGGTTATACAATCTATCACTCTGTTGCAGAAAGCATCCATTTTAAAAATAAGATTATTTTATTTTTGTCAAGATTGATGAGGATGATTGATTTATAACCTAATATTTCTAAAACATTCAATTGTGACTGCAAATCTCTGGCCATATCTGCGCAAATTGCTAAATCGTCAGCAAAAATTAAAGCATATATTTCTGAAATATCTTGCGTAACAAACATAAAATGCCTATATTTGGTTCCTTGTTCGGATATCATATTTTTAATAAATAGACTAAAGATTATTCAACTCAGAATAGACCCTGCCTCATTCTTATGTTACATTCAAAGAAAGAGAATACACCCTGCCTCGTTCCTATGTTACATTCAAAGAAAGAGAATACACACTGCCTCGTTCCTATGTTACATTCAAAGAAAGAGAATACACACTGCCTCGTTCCTATGTTGCATTCAAAGAAAGAAGTATGTTGATGACCTACCTGTTCAATGAAGTTTGTTGTACATTGATGCCTGAATTGTAATTAAACTACCGCCAATTCCCTTTGATGTCATACTCCGTAACATCTTCTCTTAATCAATTGTGTCCCTTAGTAAAGTCTGCAAATAAGCAGTAGAATGTATCGCATATTGTGTATTCGGTATTGTATATTGTGTATTGTAAATTATGTATTGTATATTGTGTAGTGTGCATTATATATTGGGTATTGTATATTGTGTATTTAGTATTGGGTATTGTATTGTGTGCATTGTATATTGTATTTTGTATATTGTATATTGTTTATTGTGTATTTTGCATTGCGTAGTATATTATATGCTTTGTTTCTAGTGAATTGTGCATTGTATATTGTATAATACTTATGTGTATACAAAAGACTAATACTTATGTGCATGCAAAAGACTAATACTTTTGTGTATACAGAAGACTAATACTTATGTGTATACAAAAGACTAATACTTTATTGTATACAAAAAACTAATACTTATTTGTATACAAAAGACTAATGCGTATGTGTATGCAAAAGACTAATACTTATGTGTATACAAAAGACTAATGCGTATGTTTATACAAAAGACTAATGCGTATGTGTATACAAAAGACTAATGCGTATGTGTATGCAAAAGACTAATACTTATGTGTATGCAAAAGACTAATACTTATGTGTATACAAAAGACTAATACTTATGTGTACGCAAAAGACTAATACTTATGTGTATACAAAAGACTAATACTTATGTGTATGCAAAAGACTAATGGGTATGTGTATACAAAAGACTAATGCGTATGTGTATACAAAAGACTAATACTTATGTGTATACAAAAGACTAATACTTATGTGTATACAAAAGACTAATACTTATGTGTATACAAAAGACTAATACTTACGTGATTCTAGCTAGCGTTTATTAAATGGTAAGTATCAGGTACTTATATGTGATGTATGAAGAAAGGAATTACAGGCACAGCTGTTCAGCATATGTCATATGTGATGTATTAAGAAAGGAATTACAGGCACAGCTGTTCAGCATATGTCATATGTGATGTATAAGAAAGGAATTACAGGCACAGCTGTTCAGCATATGTCATATGTTATGTATTAAGAAAGGAATTACAGGCACAGCTGTTCAGCATATGTCATATGTGATGTATTAAGAAAGGAATTACAGGGTCAGCTGTTCAGCATATGTCATATGTGATGTATTAAGAAAGGAATTACAGGCACAGCTGTTCAGCATATGTCATATGTGATGTATTAAGAAAGGAATTACAGGCACAGCTGTTCAGCATATGTCATATGTGATGTATGAAGAAAGGAATTACAGGCACAGCTGTTCAGCTATATGGAATATGCTGGGGAAAAAATTGTTAATCATATAAAACTGACAGAATAATTTAGTTATTATTACAAGGTTTAGCAAATTTACAAACTGACAAAGTAGAAGGTTGTGTAACAAACCCTGTAGTTCCAATTCTGAATAATTATTTTCTTCGTACGTTGAATATTTGTTGATATGTATTGAACATAATGTAGTACTTGGGTTTGTTGAATGAAGTTGCTCAGAGACAATGAATTCTTATTTGTTTTTTTATTTATTTATTTTTTTTTTGGTGGGGGGGGGGAGATCAACTCATTCATTTGTTTCAGATATAACTTTCCCTTGGGATTGTTCGAAGATTCGGTATTCCTAAATGATCAGCTAGTTTGACCCGTGAAATTTTGTGACGTCAGCCCTACTCAAACATCTAAATATTGCACGTGCCGCTTGAGTACAGTTTTGTGTGTGTTTAAAACTCTTTTTGTAGGTAGTTGATATATAAATTATTTACTTGGTAATCTGATCGTGTCAGAATAACGATCATACACAAGGTATTGAATTGTTTGGTCTGTGAATCATACACAAGGTATTGAATTGTTTTGTCTGTGAATCATACACAAGGTATTGAATTGTTTGGTCTGTGAATCATACACAAGGTATTGAATTGTTTGGTCTGTGAATCATACACAAGGTATTGAATTGTTTGGTCTGTGAATCATACACAAGGTATAGAATTGTTTGGTCTTTGAATCATACACAAGGTATTGAATTGTTTGGTCTGTGAATCATACACAAGGTATAAAATTGTTTGGTCTGTGAATAATACACAAGGTATAGAATTGTTTGGTCTGTGAATCATACACAAGGTATAGAATTGTTTGGTCTGTGAATCGCGAGATAAAGGTATCACTTTTCCGGCTGCAAAGTCATCGGTAGCGTCAACATTAAGATTCTACATTATACTTTTTGAAAGTCATTTGTATTCTACATAAGTAGCTGTATTCAAACTACCACTATATGCCTAAAGTTTGTACCCTGATACATTAAGGTTTTCTGTCTCCCTTGCTTAAGTGATAACGCCGTTTACAGGCGAGACATCGCATTCGGCAGAATTCTTGTCGTAGTTAATTTAATATTTTTTGCCGAGTAAACTTAAAATTAAAGTTTTCACTTTAATATATATATATATATATGTGCGTGTGTGTGTGTGTGTGTGTGTGTGTGTGTGTGTGTGTGTGTGTGTGTGATCTTTAATTTTATTGCATTCTTTATTGCAGGTTAAGAAAGATGCATTGGCAGTTCTAGAAAAAGTTGAGTGGATGAAGGAAAACGGCACTACAGGACCATGGCTGTTGAAAGGTCTTCCACGGTCTCCTTCTAGATCTGTCTGTCTGTCTGTTTGTGTATCTTTATATGAATTGTTTTAATAGTTAAGTTTGTGTTTATTTAATCGTGTATATGCATCAGAATTGTACAGTACTGGATGATTACTACCACCACCTATATTAATATGGAATAATTATTAGAACCGCAGCATTTTATCTGACTACTTCCTCACACATTCTGCATAATCAAAAATATGCATCTATGGGATCTTCTTTTTGTATAGTATGAAGAAAATAATTTATTATCGACCACTTTTGAAAACAAAAACCACAAATGCAATTAATATATTTTATCACTTGCTCCAAATTGTTTCGAATTTCATTAATAATAAGCGAATGTGAAGAAGTATTGAGCCATCATCATGGATACAAGGTGAGAAAGGAGGAGTGACGTAATGTTAAGAATATGTTGCAAAATAACTACATCACACATGTATCCTTTTCGTGCCTTTAGATTTTTTAAGGAAAATTTTACTTACATCTCATTGTCTCTATCCGTAACGTTATGATCTACTTCATGTAGAGAGTTCACCAAAGAAAAGGCCTTATTTGTTTACTTCAAAAAGTGATTGACTCTGCATTCGTCCTTATAGCTTCTTGACTCTGCATTCGTCCTTATAGCTTCTTGACTCTGCATTCGTCCTTATAGCTTCTTGACTCTGTATTCGTCCTTATAGCTTCTTGACTCTTCATTCGTCCTTATAGCTTCTTGACTCTGCATTCGTCCTTATAGCTTCTTGACTCTGCATTCGTCCTTATAGCTTCTTGACTCTGCATTCGTCCTTATAGCTTCTTGACTCTGCATTCGTCCTTATAGCTTCTTTAACTTCCACAAGGTATACAATAGCTAAACAGCGCTTCTTGTTTTTTTAATATTATTATTTATTCTATTGTTGTTGTTGTTGGAAATATCACATTTATAGCATTACAACATTTATACCTCAGATTTTTAAATTTTATTTCAAATAACGAGTAAAGAACTGCTGTTGTGAATTTTGATAATGGACTTTGGATAAAGTGAGAGTAAACTAAATTTGTTCACCTACCGGAATCAATTCTCTATTTCCGTCTGAGCCGAAAATTTCTTTCGCGCTTTCAGAAAGGTACGTGCGACGTTCCGATTGTTACTGGACTCAGATTCTAACCCTTATATGAATTTTATCTTTCAGATAATGAAACCTATGATATTCTTGACCCTGATCTAGAATGGCCGTTTTCCTTCTGGGATGATGATTATTATGAAAACAACACGGAGATGCCACGACTGATGCAGGTGGAGGACATAATGCTCGCCAGGCCACCCGTTGATTGTCGGCCCCTTCCTGGTACAAAACACATAGACACGTACAGACACACAAGCGCTGTCTTTAGGTTCTACGATTTTTTTTTCAAATACGGTTTTTAGTGATGAAAGAGAATTTAAACACAATCAAATGGATCACTAAAATTTCAAATATTAGTTTCTTCTTGCAATCATTTACAGCTTTGAAAAATAAATTGAAAATAAAAACACGATTGAGTCTGAGAGGTAATTCAATATCATAACTTTGAATCAAGTTCGATAAGGGAGAATGTGTGTATGTCTGTGTTTTGTAAAGGATATATATATATATAATTCTATAAACAGGACCATTCCTTCCTTGCGATGATTTGTTTGGATGGTGGTCTCTGCGCTGCGGGGTGTGGATAGTTTTTCTTCTGGCAGTTCTAGGAAATGGTGCTGTCCTCTTTGTGTCCATAACCAGCAGATCCAAGATGGATGTTCCCAGATTCCTCATCTGCAACTTGGCATGTTCAGATTTCTTTATGGGAATATATTTAGGATTTCTAGCGATCGTGGATGCATCCACGCTAGGTAAGTCATTAAAATGAGTTGTTTGGAAAATTATGATATAAAGGGTGTTACTCTCAGTAGTTCAAACAATTTTCAGCCTCTCAGATTATTACAAATGCATTTGTAATTTCTTCTCAAACATATATCTTTGGAATTCTCAGTCAACCAGTGTAGCTGAAGCTCCTAACGTACAGCTAGAACATAGTTCCGAGTAAAAACACACACACGGTTCTCTCCACCGCTATGTACGCCAAATTGGCTTGATCCTGAAAAGATGAAAACGTAGTTCTTGATTCTGAAGGCTAACCCTCTAATAATAATAATAATAATAATAATAATAATAATAATAATAATATTATTATTATTATTATTATTAGTAGTAGTAGTATTAGTAGTAGTAGTATTAGTAGTAGTAGTAGTATTAGTAGCAGTATTATTATTATTATTATTATTATTATTAATATTATTAGTTGTAGTAGTAGTAGTAGCAGTAGTATTCAAGCGTGTGGATATTGTGACACCTTCCGTATGTTCGTTGTCCGTCCGTCCCTTACATAGGTTGCCAAAATGGTAGCCATCTTCGAGAATGGTCTAATTTTTGGGCCTCTCATCTCGGTACCTGCGAGGGGGTCTACTCATCTGGGTCCCTGGGAGGGTTCTAACATTAAATATACTAAAATTGCAATTACGGTGACATTTGTAAAAAAAAATATTTTTGACCAAAAACAAACAGGGAGGGGGTGTATGTATGTACTAAAATGCGTATGGATTTGCCATGCTAAGCAGGGGAAATAACTCTATTGTTTGGTGGTTATTTTTCATGCTCTAATAATCTTCGTTCTCTAAAACGATTTTTTTTAAATGTTGCGCCGACAAGTAATACAGTAAGACGTTCATTTTCCGGATACATTGGGAGACATAGATTTCGTCCGGATAATCGGTCGTCGAGGTGGTCGAATTTGGTTAAAAAGTTGAACTGTGAATGGAATGACCCGACTAAACGGGTCCGATAATCGTACGTTTCACTGTATATGTATCAGCAATTAAATAAATATGAACATTTTTTAAACATTTTAAAGTTCAACAGCCTTTTCGCCATTATCAAGTCTCTTGTTGGCATCGATCTGATCACTAATAGATAAGACTATCCATTATGGAATGATAACATATGTATGATGGATAGTCATTTTATGAGTGGTCTAGTGAACACAAGTGTCAAAGGGCTGTGATCAAGGTAAACTCCGTTGACGTGGATGCTATTCACACCTGTGCTGGTTACGTGATTAACTGTTATCACCAGTTAAGTCGCATTTATACTTTGATCGACAATTAATTACGCAGGCTTGGACTACAGAATGTCTTTGATCGGACCATAATGAGTCTTTAATCATTGTTAACTTGTGGTTTCTGTCAGACAAATTATATATTGTAACATCGGCTCTCATTTAACGATAATCGGGTGTAAGAAAAAAAATAAACTTACTCTCTTTGTATCTCACTCCCTCCTACCCTCTCTCGTAATTACGTTTAATTTTTACTTTAAAAATATGATTTATTGATTCGTAATCAGCAAATTAGTTTCACTTATAGATACTTGTACATTGTAATAAGGACAAATTTCGGGGACAATGTCGTAGTCCGTATGAGCGAATAAATCGGGGTCCTGATACTCGACGTTTTACTGTAGTGAAGTTTTACTCCGTTGCCGTAAAAAATAGAAGACCCCAGGCCCTACTGATGCAGCTCTAAATTCCAGTAATCTTTAATTCCAGTAATCTTTAATCAGTCTTTTGAAGAGTACTTTGAAAACTCAGTTCTCGTTGACAATAGTGGGTTATTTTTTTTTAATGTAGAAGAAAAAAAACAGACGATGAAAACTGTACGTCCTGTAAATCAGTATGGGACATATTTATATTCTGTACACAATGTTTGATTCCCCCCCAGAGTATGCCTGTACGTTATTGGCCCTTTCAGAGAAAACAGTCTTCGCTTAAGATGCAAATGTCATTACAGCATGTCCAAGGCATCTTGCTTTTCTTCCAATAATCAATAAATGTGGCAGTTATGCTTAAATTGTTGGATATTGCAATCTCCATTGTCTAATGCTGCAGTTTCTAAGGAAATTGACCATAGGTATTCGCAGTCGATTCCATTGTTTAGGTGACACATTGAAATGACCATAGGTATTCGCAGTCAGTTTCCATGGTTTAGGCGATATGGCCTTATGCAGGGCGTCTTTAATTACACGTGTGACGTTTCTCGTTCACCAATTTATCAGTTGCTTCTATCAACATGGAGCATAACTAAGGCTAAATGACCCTAAAAACGTGTTTGTGTGTTTCATTTAAAAGATCATGACATAACCGAACACAAACGACCGCACAGGTTGAATAAACTTTGAAAATAATTTCACGGTCATTCTTTACCTTACGATGACAATAATAAGACAGGGTCTAACATGTCGGAGTATTTAAGACAGGGTCTAACATGTCGGAGTATTTATGAGAGATTTGCCACTTTGTTTCATATATCAACCTTAAGAAATATATTTTGATCTCTTTCCTTCGCGTCATAGGTGTGAAAATGTTTCTGGTATATCTGGTATATACTGAACAGATGTACGCATCTAGATAACATCTGACTGGGCTGCAAATATATTTCGTGACAATGCTGAATATCTTTGTTCATTCATTCATTTATATATATATATATATATATATATATATATATATATATATATATATATATATATATATATATATATATATGTGTGTGTGTGTGTGTGTGTGTGTGTGTGTGTGTGTGTGTGTGACTTTAATGCCAAAAGTGCGACGATTAGTGATAATGTGCACTAGACTGGTAGAGTGACGGGTAAACAACTTGTACGGACATTATAGATTACGTCCATGTTGATTTGCCTCGATGATTTTTTTCCCCATATAATCCATATAAAAGGTTTTATAGTATATATTATATATAGCTAATGTTTTCTTAGGTTTTGTTTTAAGGCTGATTTGTTGTATACATTTTTTTGTGGGTTTTTTGGTTTTGTTTTTTTTTGTTTTTTTCTTCTTCTTTGTACTGAAATGATGCCAGTTTAATTTCTATTCTCTACAGGAGAATTTAAGAAGTACGCTGTACAGTGGCAGATAAGTTCTGGATGCCTCGTGGCTGGATTTCTTGGCGTGCTTTCGAGTGAACTCAGCGTATTTACTCTGTGTGTGATAACTCTAGAAAGACTGTATGCAATTTCCAATGCAATCCAGCTAAACAAAAGAATGTCCCTAAAGCAGGCCGGTAATTGATATTTAAGATAGTATTGATTTTATGGATTCTTCAACGTATAATATGGGTCTTAAATTGTCTTAATTCCCTCGAACTCATCATAAGTGGGTTTTCTCTGAATGCCGGTACATGTATTTGTATCGATATATTATTCCGAGCTGTAATGATACAGCGATACGCATAGATAATATCGATATTTTAAGCTATATATCATACTCGTATGGTGACTGTGTGAACTCGTTCAAAAGGCGGGCTTCATTATGACTGTGAAATGGTTCAAAAGGTGTGGATGATTGTGACTGTGTGAAATGGTTCAAAAGGCAGGGCTGATTACGATTATGCGAAATGGGCCAAAAGGCGGGGTCGATTATGACTGGAAAATTGTTCAAGAGGCGGTTCTAATTATGACTGAAATGGATCAAAACGCGAGGCTAAGTATGATCGTGTGAAATGGTTCAAAAGGCGGGTTTGATTATGACCATGTGAAATGGTTCAAAAGGCGGAGCTAATTATGAGTGTGAAATGGTTAAAGAGGCGGAATTGGTTATAACGGTGTGAAATGGTTCCAAAGGCGGGCTGATTTTGACTGTGTGAAATGGTTCAAAAGGGTTGATTATAACTGTTAAATGGTTCAAAAGGCGGGACTGATTATGACTATGGATAATGGTTCAACAAGCTGGGCTGATTATGACTGAAATGGCTCAAGAGGCGGGGCTTATAATGTCCGTTTGAAGTGTTTCAAAAGGCGTGGCTGATTATGACTGTGCAGCATGCTTCAAAAGGCATGGCTAATTATGACTGTGCAAGATGCTTAGTGCTTATTATGACCGCGTGAAATGGTTCAAAAGGTGGGACTGATTATGACTATGAAATGGTTCAAAAGGCAGGTTGATTATGACTGTGAAGTTAAAAAGTCGAAGTTGTATTATGACTGTGTGAAATACTTCAAAAGCTGGGACTGATTAAGACTGTAAAATGGTTCAAAATGCGGGGATAATTATGACTGTGAAATGGTTCAAAAGGCGGAGCTGTGCTGAAATAAAATTGCAAGAAAATCTGTTCTCAATTATTCTTCGCGTCTTTGAGAGCAATGGTCATTTTTAAAGATGTTCCGAAAACTGTTTTATCATATTGCAAGTTAGGCCTATTTTAACCTTATCCTATAACAGCTCTTATCATCTTTCAGGTTGCATCATGCTGTGTGGTTGGCTGTTTGCCATCGCGGTTGCAAGTCTACCACTGTTTGACATAAGCGACTATAGGAAATTTGCGATATGCCTTCCTTTTGAAAAGGAGACCGCAGTTTCGTTAGGTAAAGTGTATTTTAAATTTCAAAAGTCTTTAGTTTTCAGACTTCTTGTAAACATTTGATTCTTCTGTTCAGCACGTGTCAAGAGAGGGTAGTCATTTATGAAGACTTCTTAGTGTGATCAAAGACTATTACAACTTCTAATAAAACTTATGTAAATGAATCAATGTAACACTTGCTGGTTTCAAATGATGCTGGTTGACTATTACAACTTCTATTAAGGCTTATGTAAATGAATAAATGTAACACTTGCTGGCCTCAAATGATGCTGGTTGACCTGCGTTTCCTTAATGTTCATGATTAAAGTTATATTTTTGTTGAGCCCACGTTAATGGGAATCGAGACGCAGCAGTCACCTTTTCGACGGCGGCGGCGGCATCGTCCACACTTTTTTAAGGTTTTGGTTAAATTGTTTCATTTGCTTATATTTCCTAACCCTTTCCTATATCCTCATCCTACTTGGCATGGATCATTATTAATCTAAGACAATTCATTAAACTGCTTGCAGACTCACCCCTTTTACTTTGGGATCAATGCCACAGTCATACACGTAAAAGTTGTTAAATTTGCTAATATTTCCTAAACCCCTTGCTAAATTCTCATCATACTTTAATTCAATCATTTTGAAACAACCAAAACTCATTCTACCATACGCTCGCTCGCTCGCCCCTATGATCTTGTGGTCAAGGTCACAGTCAGAGTAAATTTGCGTGAATGTTTTGTTTATAGTTTTTCTATTTGCTTATATTTCTTAAACCTCTTGATGGATGTCTGACATACTCCGAATGAATCATTACGTAGCTAATACAATTGATTTGGCGGCATGCGTGCTTGCCCCTATAACCTAAGGTCACAGTCATAGAATATGTACATGTAGGTTTTGCTTAATGGTTTTTCACTATATGCTATTTCCTAAACCCCATGATAGATTTTCTTCATATTTAAGATGAATCATTATGAAGCTAAGACAATTCATTCGGTGACATGCGTGCTTGCCCATTTGATATTGCGGTCAGAGACACAGTCATGGAAAATTTGCGTTAAGGTTTGGTTAAAGATTTTTCATTTGCTTATATTTTTTTAAATCCCTTGATAAATTTCTTCACACTTGGGATTAATCATTATGAAGCTTACACAATTGATTCTGCAACGCACTCTCGTTCCTTTCATCTTGAGGTCAAGGTCACAGACAAAGAAATTTGGTGTTAAGGCTTTGACAAAATTGTTTTTACTTATTACTTATATCTCCTGAACCCCTTGATGGAGTTTGTTAATACATTGGGTGAATCGTTATGAAACTAAGAAATTCATTCTGCGACATGCTCGCTCAGGTTTTTGACCGAATGTTCAAGGTCAAATATTTTACAAGAATGCTTTCATGGTGGGCTCAACATGCAGACTCAGCCTTCCTTCTTGTTTTTTAATTCCTAAATAATTTTAAAAAAAACAACAACCCCCCCCCCAAAAAAAAAAACAAACAAAACAATATGATTAACTTAAATTTCATCCAAATTTTAGATTTCGTTTGTTTTTCAGGTCCATATCAAATTATTTGGCTAAGATGTGCTATATGAACAATCTGCAATGTAAGAGTACGATTTTTCCTATTGTTTGCTTTTTTCGAGGAAACTCCGATATATCGTTACAGGATTTTTTAAATGTTGTTTTTAAATCCGTTTGTATTTCTTTCATTTTTAGGTTACGTATGTTTCATCATGATCTTCAACGCAATCATTTTCTGTATTATTGTGATCTCCTATATCGTCATGTACGTTTCGATACGCGGGGCACACGCCTGGAATTCTACGGACAGCCGCATGGCAAAGAGAATGGCCCTGCTAGTCTTCACGGACTTCTTTTGCTGGGCACCCATTATTTTCTTCTCCGTCACTGCTGCATTTGAGTCCAACTTAGCGCGGATTAGTCTGGACGAGGCCAAAGTCCTCACCATTTTTGTTTTACCTCTAAACAGTTGTGCCAACCCGTTCCTCTACGCTTTCTTCACAAGACAATTCAAAAGAGATTGTGTAAAGCTGTGTAAACGAATAGAAGAATCCAATTTCTCAAGGCATTTATCCAGTAGTGTCAACAGACGCGTGTCTCTTTCATCGAATCGAGGTCCATCCCATCTTAACAGCTCTTTCACTGTCGAGAAAAGAGGAAGCTGTAGTCGTTCTTTAAGTAATGGGAGTACTAGTGGAGAGGTTCAAAATGAACGCGAAATGGTGGATCAAACCGATCTCAAGCGCGTGGATTTTACAGACGCTAGCGATGCATTACAATATGTGAGGTCTGATAGTGGTATCTGTATGGGCGATGGAAGAACAACCCAGTTGGATGATGCTTCTCCTATAAGTGATAGGCCCAAAACGCTCAAATTACCGACTACTTTAGGATTTGAGACTCAGGATGGATACAGTAGACTAGGGTCCACTCCTGATATTGTTCTTCACACGGATGAAGGAGAGATATATCTATGTGCTCCATCTAAGATACAAAATGAAACTGAATGCAAAATACCTTTGATTCCTGTTGATAGAAGTACACGAGTTCAGAATGCATGTGATCATTTACATGGTGAAAAAAATGTTGGCTCAAATAAAAAGTATACAACTTGCCAGGAGAACGAGATGCCAGCAAGGCCTTGCTCAAATACAAAGTTCGATTTTGGCAGTCAAGTTAACTCTGTGAAAAAACGAGTGAAACGAAACCAGCTTTGTTCCGTTAAAGATTCTGGCAAACCCCAAAATAGACATAAAATAGTAAGGATAGACCCTAGAAGTCGTAGAGAAAATTGTACAACAGCCACACAAACAGATTCAGAAATAAAGGTAAGAGACAGACCGGTGATAAATAACTTGCCCGGAGCAGTTAATAGCTCTGACAGAAACAAAGAAATCAACGAATGGAGAAAAACCTCCCATCTGTCATTCCTCTGGAGAAATTCTCAAGATTTTGATTCATTCCTTCCTCAGCAGAAATCAAACAGCTTGGTCGAATTGACACGACAGATTCGTGATTGGGGTGACTCGTCCTGCAAGCGCCATAGTCTTTCATCCAGACATGAAGGATACATTCTTTTGAAAAACTCAAGCCGTGATTCGGCTTACGATGAAGATGATCTATATGAATTCCATAATAAAAGCTTATGTATTCCAAGTACTAAATCAAAAACATTAAATGGAAGTGACACTCAAGAAACGGGTCTGTGTGTGAGGGAAGATAATGTGGAACTTACCGACTTATCGCGCCATCAGCAGCATTCGCAGCCGTCGGGCGATGAGTACATGGATCAATACTCTTTCAGGACGACTGCGCTGCTGGAGTCTGTCTCATCTGACGAAGATGCCGAGGATTCTCATGTAGATAGAAACAACGGGTTAGTAGATGAAGAAAGTGGAGTTCATTTTGATTCTTAAACTCTGCATAATTCTTGCATTGTTGTTCTTTGTAGACATTTGTTTCGCGAATTACACTTGTTTCTGTGAGAAAAAGATCATAAATTCTTATATTAAGGGGCCTTAAAAAAGAGACCGATCTGGGATTTCTTCGGACTAAACAGAGTGCTTGTTTTCCACTTGTCAACATTCTATTCAGCCACTTTTATCACCGGGTTAGAAGAACATTTTTTAAAAGGAATCTTGAGAGCACTCTAATTCTATGCATTTGAAGACAGGATTAAAACTTTAAATACCACATGTTCAATCTCAAATAAATAGGAAAACTAGATTTAAAAAAATAATTGTTTTCTTGGATCTTTGTAGTTACTAAAGACATTAGTCGAATGATAAAATTCCATGTCTGCTGGATTTAGATGACACCAAATTTGATTGCCCAGTTCCGTCAGATTTTGCTGCTTCATTAAATTTGACGACGATGCAAAGTACAGGTTAATTAAATTCGGTGTCTGCTCACTATTCTAAGTTGAAAAAATATTTTAAAAACCGTTTGTTCAGTGCCTCTGACTTGTGATATATATTGTTGTTTTATCGAGAAATAAAACCCTTTATTTAAGGATGATTTCAGGCAATGTGCATGACGTCAAAGAGAACCAGACATAACAAATACTGACCTATGCCTCGACATCGGTGTTTTTGTTTATGGTATGTGATTACATTGTAAGATCCACAGTGAAACTGGTCCTACAAACATCGCTAGCAAAATAATTATCTGGATCTGTATTAATTTCCTAAGACAAGGATCAATCGAATCAACGATTTATCATGAATGTCATCCCTGGGATAAACCAATCAGAAGTCGATACTGTCTTATTTGCGGAGATTAGTTTATTCGGTATTTATTCATAAAGATCCTCTAATCTAGTGACCAATATAATTCTCAAACAGCACTGGTTTTACCATGAAAGCAGTTTATTTCCTCAGATTTTCTTAACTTGTTCTTAAATAAATCCAGAATTGGTGAGTAATGATTTCAATATAGGAAAGTCAATAAGGTCCTAGTACACCGATTGTTTTCACTTACCGGAAACAGGACTTGAACCTTTGTGGTAAAATTATGGATCCGTATTAATACGCCACTTTGCAGATCCATCAGTCAGACTATTTTTGAAGGCCAGGTAGCACGCAGATTAGGCTGGTGATGTGCTTATTATGTCCACTTACTATTTTTATTTTAACTGTGCCTTCAGTTGCAATTTTCAATCGCAATTTATTTTGAAAACTTATAAATTTGTAAATTAGTTGACTTTTTTAAATTTAGGTACTAACAAAAATGTTATCTAGACTTTACCTTGCATCGTCTGGTCCATCGAAAGCAATTTAATGCTGATATAGTCCAAACATTGCAGGAATCATACCTGACAGCTTTTCACTTTCTCAGCTGATATAACATTCTCTGGTAAACCATTCCAAATTTACTGATGACTTCTCAGGTGAAATTGTTCTTTCTTTTCTCGGTTAGACTGTGACGTTTCTTCAATTTAAAATGAGTGACACATTGTTGAACTATTATCTAACACTGCTACAATGTATCAGTGGACAGTTTTTCAACGACATTCAGTATATTGTAACTTGAATACTGTCGATTCTATTTTTTCTGAACTGTAATGTTGGAATTTAGAGTTCCCGAGGTCTTTCTTCAAAAGCTATTGATTGTAAATCTTTTACCATTCTGATCGCTCTTCTTTGCACATTTTCAATAGCCCCGATGTTTTTCCCTGAATATGTTTTCCACACACAGGTGAAATATTCAGGGTGTGATTTTATTAAGACCTTGCAAGGAGATAGAAATATTCACGCTGTTATGGCTCTAAATGAACTTCTAATTATTCCCAGGTGTGGATATGCATTGCTTACACATGTTGCATGCAAGCTGCTTTGAGAATTTCTAGGTATTAACAAAAATACCCAAGTCATTTTCTTCTGTAACTTCATGCAGCTAATTTGTCCCTCAATCTTCTATCATGGTTTACTTGTATTTTCTTTAAGAATAACAGAGGTGCATAACTTTATGCTTCCCTGCATTGAATCGAGATTGTTACTTTTCAGACCACAGTTCCAGTTGATCCAAATCATTTTGAAGATAAATCGAATCGTTCATAGAGTCAACTGAACTGATGGCTTTCGAGTCCTTGGCAAAACGTTGTACCTTGCTCTCACAAACTTCAGGCAGGTCATTAATAAATATAAAAAAGAGAAATACTATTAAGTCCCAAACTTACCCCTGATCCCTGAGGTATTCCGTTGATGACATCTGCCCACTCAGATGCACCTGATTTTGCTAAAATATTCTGCCTTCCATTGGTCAAACAAGAGGCCCAAGCGGACCTGATATCTCTCACCCGACTGAATCTGCTAAATAAATAGCCAAATGCAAAAGATATGCAAATGGCCAAGATATCCGCGCCAGTATGATACTTTCAGTTGAAATTTCTCCAATGATGTTGATTGCATATGTTATGAAAACAGTTGTTTCAAGGTTTTTTCACCTTCATCCATATTTGATGCCATATCATCATCATTTGTTTAATATTGAAGAACCCCAATACCAGGACGCTGGTCAAATTCTGTTCAGTGTTTTATTTTATTAAAAAACGTTGTGTAAATGTTTTTTTTTTTTTTTTTTTTTAGTAACTGCAGCCTTATTAGTTTGCGGTACGACACCATTTGTATAGATCTGAAAGGTGTTCCAGTTAAGACGCTTTCTGTCAGTTTTTGTCACATTCTGCTAAGTGGTTATTTAGAATAAGTTACTAAGGGGGCGCTCCACAAATATTACGTACTTCTGACAGAGTGACAGGTGTAGGGTGAAGTTGTTTGCATTTGCAACATGCACAATGGAGAGAATGTTTTTTTTACAATTTACCTTTGAAGTCCAGGATACCTAGATATACAAGGTCTTTTTTTAAATAGCCAGGATAACCAGTGAGGAAAACATGGGAAATTTTTTTTCTTCAAAAATTAAACCCTATGCAAAGTACAAAACTGTAGAGCGCCACCTTAAAACAAATGTGACAATGTGTGCAATTGCTTTTCTTTTTTTCATATCATCATACATGATTATCTCAACAAAATGGTACATTGATATTGATGTTATGTATGAAAATAAGCTAATTATGTCTATTTAGCTCTTGCTTATACAATATGCCTTCTGGCAGTATTATGTGTGAAATTACCTTAATTATGGTGAAATTAGAAGTGTTAGAACACATAAGTAAAGTCAATTTAAATTTAAACCTGTTGCATTAAGCAAAAGAATAATATAGAAAAAATGTTTCTTTTCATTCACTTATAATAAAATTAGGGAAAAAATGATGACAAAGCAGATTCGCTTTCTTCCATATACTAGTGCTCGAAGAATTAGCAAACTTTTTACCCTTTGACCTTTGACCTCTGTGAACCTGATCTGTTCCATTCCGGTTCAAACTGTAAAATTTATTAATGACATCTCAGGAATAATTGTGGCAAGTTTCATGTTCCTGTCTTGATTGATTGCTATGATGAGAAAATTTTTAAAATAGCTTACTTTTCATTATGGGGAGTGTGTGTGTTTATGTGTGTGTGTATGTGTGTGTGTGTGTGGGGGGGGGGGGGCTTTGCTGCTAATAATACTATTCTGTGGAATAGAGAATTATTCAAAAGGACGGTTTAGATGCTTGCGGCCTAAATATTTCATCTATACAAGCAACACTAGATCTATAATATAATAATAACTATGTGCTCTTTATGAGGGCGCTCAACAGATAGTACGTACTTCTGACAGAGTGTCAGGTGTAGGGTGAAGTTGTTTGCATTTGCAACATGCACAATGGAGAGAAAGTTGGCATACTTCTATACTACTTTCACGTACTGTGACTAAAATTTCTTTATATTTTGTAGTTGTTGAAATCGTGCATGATCTAAGCACACATCTGATCAAAACGGCTGCCCGAATGTCCTCGAAAAATCAGCCTGAACTAGTCCAAAATGCACTAACTTTAGCAGGTATTAAAAAAATAAGAAAAACGAAAATTTTGCCAGAGTAGGCACTACCAGATTCTGAAAGTGCAATGAATGAATATCTAAATATATAAAAGCAATAACAAGTTATTGGCTCTTTTTTTCTTTTTTTTTTTTTCCTTTTTTTTTTCTTTTTTTTTACAATTTACCTTTTAAGTCCAGAAAGCGAAAATGATCAAGCGGGGCTAGCAGTTTATCGATAGGTGCACATATGAAGTAAGGCCATACTGTATACTCTATAACCCAAATTACACCCATTAATCATACACCAAAATAAAGGGAACTTAAAGTTCTTTAACAATATCTAAGATACACAAGGTCTTTTTTTAAATAGCCCCGATGACCAGTGAGGAAAACCTGGGAAAATCTTTTTCTTCAAAAATTAAACCCTATGCAAAGTATGAAACTGTAGAGCGCCACCTAAATGTTTTATATTTTGGTAGCAGCAGCCATATTTGATGGCAATTGACATCATTTGTACAAACTTGAAAGCATTTCATGCCAGGATGCTATCTATAAAATCGGATACTGTTCTGATGAGTGGTTTTTGAGAAGAAGTCGTTTAAATGATTTTCCATTTTTAGTAATGGCAGCAAAATATGATGGAAAATTTACATCATTTGTTTAAAATTGAAAGACTTTAATACCAGAATGCTTAATGTCAAATTTGGTCAAATTCTGCTTCGCAGTTTATGAGAAGTTGTTTAAGTGTTTTCTATCTTTAGTAGCAGCAGCCATACTTGATAGCAGATCGGCATCATTTGTATAAACTTGAAAGTAAGGATGTAAGGATGCTTTCTGTCCAATTTTGTCACATTTTATTCAGTGGTGTTTCGAAGAAATTGTTTTAAGATTTTTATATTTTTAGTATTAGTGGCCATATTTTATGGCGGATCGGCATCACGTGTAAAAATCTGAAAGAAGTTCATGCGAGAATGCTTTCTGACAAACTTCCAAACTAGTCTTTGATGTGGCACAGTTTTAAAGTCCTTGCAAAAAGCTAGATTGATGAAATATACTGTGTATGTTATCCATGAGGTATATCCATTAGTGAATAACTTCAAGTACTTGGGTACAGTATAATTGGCCTGACCTAAATCTATGCTGACTGTGGCATACAGATATATTTTCTATGTGTGATACTGATACTATTTTGTGATACTATTTTGTTTCTGATAATTGATTGCATTATATTTACACACAACAGATGCTAATATAACTGGTCTGTAATATTCAGATTTCTTGTCCCCTTGAAAATTGGTTGTCACATGAGCTATTTTCCAATCGCTGGGAAGAACACTATACTGAAAAATTCTTTATAGGTTTCACAGACTAGTTCTCTGGCTTTATAAAAGAAAAATAAAAAAATAAAAAAAGTTACATGCATGTATACTATCTGGTCTATGTGATTTAGACGTGTTTAACTTATCCAGCTTCTCTTCAACTTGTATGTGACTTATTATAAAATCATCAAGTTCATTTGAATAATCTGTGTGCAACATAAGTAGTAGTGGATGCCACTTTAGAGCCAAATGGTCCTGTGTTAAATAGGGTCAAAAGATTATAGAGTCAAACGGGAATTTAACATCGGTGCCATCTTGGTTCGTATGGTTTGTAACAGTGTAGCATGAGGTGACAGTCTGCACTCGAACGGAAATGTCGTATGACGTCATAGGTCTATCATGTGTGGTGAGTCTGTTTGTAACGGTGTAGGATGTTAGATGTGTTTGGAGAGAAATATGAGTTTGTCTACTTTCTGAATGAAATGCCCTAGTTTGTTTTCCTTGATAAAGATTGAGACATAAAAGTACATTGAAGTTGTGTGTCTTAACAGAGGGCCTGAACAGGTGACAGTCTGCACTCAAACGGAAATACCATATGATGTCATATGTTTAAACATGTACAATTGGTCTGTCTGTCAATGTGTGAGGTGTGTTTGAGTGTGTGTGCGTGGGTGTGTGTGTGTGTGTGTGTGTGTGTGTGTGTGTGTGTGTGTGTGTGAAACACAGAGAAATAGCGAGAGAGAGTTGAAGAAGTTTTGAAAAAAGGAAGTCAACACTAGGTTTCAAATCAACATCTTTTTAATAAACCTGCTCACTTAAAATTAAGAGGAAGAATTAGGGCTTGTCCCTTCCTTATTCATGTACAAAAGATTAAACATAAACATAGTTACAAGGTTGACAACGCTGTGCATTCAAACGGAAATACTATCTTACGTCATAGGTTTCACATGTGTGGTGAGTCTGTCTGTTTGTGTAACAGTGTTGCGTGTGTTTGGCGGAAAATGTGAGCTTGGTTTACTCTCTAAATGAAAGACTGTAGGGGAGTCCTGTGTTACATAGGGTCGAAAGTTATAGGGACAAACGGGAAGTTACATGGAAAATTAATGGTCGAAAGTTTATAGGGATATAGGGTCGAAAGTTTATGGGAACAAACGGGAAATTAACATGAGGTCGACATGTTGAAAGGTATGTTTTTTAATAGCGTAGCATGAGGCGACGGTCTGCTCTCGAACAGAAATGCCGTATAACGACATATATTTCACATGAGGAGTCTGTTTGTTTTTGCAACATGCTGGTTGTGTTTTGCAGGGAAATGTAAGGTTTGTCAATCGCGAAAATGGGAGCTTGTCTGCACTATAAATTAATGATTTATTTTGTTTTGCTTCATAACAAAACTAACTTCTTTATCTCCCCTTATCCCCAATTATCTACTATCTACAATCATGGTGTCTAATATCCAGCACCCAGATATCTACAATCCACCAGCCAATTATCTACTATCCAAAGCCCAGTGATCTACTATCCGCCAATTGATTAACTACTATCAATACACAGTTATCTGCTATCCAACACCTAGTTATCTACTATTCAGCACCCAGTAATATACTATCCACCAACCATTTCTCTAATATACAACACCCAGTGACCTACTATCCACTAACCAACTGTCTACTATCAACACCTAGTTATCTACTATTCACCAATCAGTTATCTACTATCCAGCAACCAATTATCTAATGTCCACAGAACAGTTATCTACTATCCAGCACTAAGTTACCTACTATCCACAAACCAATTATCTACTCTCAACTCAAAGTTATCTACTATCCACCACCCAGTGATTGACTATCCACACACCAGTGATCTACTATCCAACACTTCGTTATTTTCTATCCAAAGCCCAGAGCCCATTCATCTTCCATCCAACACCCAATTATCTACTATAAACACCCAATAAAACTACCATCCTCTTAATCTTTACATATCAATACCCAATAATCTACTATCCACCACCTAGTTATCGAGTATTCAGCACAAAAAATCTAACATCCAGTACCCAGTTATCTACCGTCCAACACTCAGTGACCTACCATCCACTACCAATTATATACTATCAACACCTAGTTATCTACTATTCACCAACCAGTTATCTACTATCCACCAACCAATTATCTACTATCCACCAACCAGTTATCTACAACCAACACCCAGGTATCTACTATCCACAAACCAATTATCTACTATCCAGGTACTCTATTATCCACCTACTTATAAAGTTTAAATCTCTACCTCCTCCTATAATGTCCCTACTCTTATCTACTCTCCTATTTTAAATAAAACTACCATTCCTTGCACACTGGGTAGGATTTAAAAGAAGCAGTATAAAATACAAGTTAAATCCCTTATCAACAAATCTAACTTCTTTATCTCCTGTGCAGCCCTATAATCCCTATTATAAAGTAAAAACTCTACCACCATCTATAATGTCCCTAGCCTCCTCTACTTTCCTAATTTAAAGAAAACTAATGTCCCATGCACACAGGGTAGGATGTAAAAGAAGGGGAATAACATAGAGTTTAAAATCCATATAAATAAAACTAACATTCCTATCGCTGATACCACACTATGATCATGCTTGTAAATTAAGTTTAAAAAATAATAAAATAATTAAATAAATAAATAAATAAATAAAAACAACGACAACAAAACCATATAGCCTTTTCTATGATTCCACTTAGTTACCCCCCTTTATACTATTCCTGACTGCCTCATCTCTCCAATTTTAAACAAAACTACCATCCCATTCGTGTCTGTCTATTTAAAATATTTTACTTGCAAAAATCTTAGTTCGTCTGCACTCTAAATTAGGTTACAATAGCTGGCAAAATATGTGATCTTAAATATATTACAATTCTGCTAGCGTACTGTAAGGTCAAAGTTTCATTCATCAAATTTGATACAAATTTAAGAAAAAAACATCTTAGAATGATAAACACACTGACCGACGTTTTTTTACCCCCAAGGTCAATATACTTGTGACAGTTGGAAATTTAATTTTTTAAATCAAAACACAGAGTGTTTTGGCAAAAATGTAATGTGCTGAGGTTAATTTCGGTTTACTGTTGTTTAAAACCACCAAACTTAAGCATGTGTGTATGTGTGTGCGTGTGAGAATCTGTGTGTGTATGTGCGAGTGTCTGTGTGTGAGATAAACAGAGATAAAGAAAGAAAGCTGTCCCCAATCTTTATCAAGGAAAACAAACTATGGCATTTCATTTAGAAAGTAGACAAACTCACATTTCTCTCCAAACACATCTAATATTCTACACCGTTACAAACAGGCAGACTCACCACACATGATAAAGCTATGAGATCATACGACACTTCCATTCAAGTGCAGACTGTCATCTCCTGCTACACTGTAGTTATACAAAATATATTAACCAAGATGGCGCCTTTGTTAAATTCCCGTTTGACTCTATGATCTTTTGACCCTATTTAACACAGGACCACCGATTGGCTCTAAAGTGACATCCTCTATTACTAACTTAAAATGAATCTCACGTAAGTACTCTTCTGTACACGCCTGAGAAAAGAAGCCATTTATTTTATTAGACTCTTCTATACTACATGCAGTTGGCTGATTGTTCCAAGTCACTAATATCATCACGGGTTTTAAATTTTGACTGGACATATTTCCAGAATTATTTTGGATCCTTTCCTATATTCTTGGTCAGTCTTTCCTCAAAAATATTTTGCCACTCTAATAGGGATAAACACCGAGTAAATGAACAATCCTTGCACAATATTAGTGCTTACGATTGATTGAGAGATTTTTACAATTATTTTTGGGGATGCTGTGGTGGGGAGTGTGGGGCCTCTTACTCAACTATGTGGTAGGTAGCTCTGCAAACTAAAAAAATTGGATCTTTTAAAATTTGATGACTGATTCTAACAAGTCCGGTCTGTTGGTGCTGACCAAGTTCCAATGAACCACTTTGCAAGTTCCATCTACCTACCATCACCTGTAGGTCCAGCGTTGTTTATTCAACATTCGTATGGACCTCTGCCCACTCTCAAGCCAGGCTCTGTTTGATCTATTACGTAATGAAATCTGGAGCGCTAAGCTTGACAGGCTAGAAAGCGGCCTGGCTAAAGGATGGTCTGTTATCTTCACCAGTTCCACTATATAACATCTATAGAATTTATACCGTTATATCTTCACTGTGTTTCAACCAATTTTCAAGATATTTTCACTGTGAACCAAAAATCGCTTTGTAATATAGTGGTTAATTAATTGATATGCTAATTAGCAGGCGATATTATCTCTGATTTGACGATTCGTCAACTTGGAACCTTTGAGAAATAAAAGTGCCTCAAACTCTTTAATGTGACAAGGATCGGGATTGCAAGCTGGGCTGATTAGTGCATCTTGGGCAATCATTAGAAGGGTCTGTTGGAACAAGTAAGGTTAAAAACATTTGATCTTTCTTAAGACAAGCTGCGCTGGGTGGAAAAAAAAAGGGGGAGGGGAGCGGACGTACTATCTATGACTATGCAGGTGCTGGTATGGATAGAAGATTAAAGCTTGTCAGAAACGGGGTCGTATTTTCCAGCTAAAATCACATGATTTTCGGCAGGCTTAATTAATTGTTTTTAGCTCACAGATTGTATCTAAATTTCAGTGGATATCTTGCAATTGTATGCAAATACTGGTAACTGACTTGTTAAACAGCATCTAATACCTCTGGTCTTCAAATAGTTTTGGTGGTGTGTTGCAAAACAGAACAAAACTTTATTGAAAAAAGTCATACTCAGGTCATACATATATGGCATATGAGTCAAGTGCAATCCAGGTTATATTACATAAGAAGCCATCATGGTGTAATATAAATAAAAGGGAGAAGAAAGAAAATGCAAAGAGAACAAAATCAGAGGAGGAGGAGGAGGAGGGAGAGAGAGAGAGAGAGAGAGAGAGAGAGAGAGAGAGAGAGCATGCATATTTATCCGCTTACATGTGAATCTACGACTGTGATTGCGCAACCCTCCATAAGAGCTGACAAACTAATTTGACAATGTGTTTGTTGCTGGAATGCGATATTCATCAGTGCCCGGGCCTAAACGACACACCAAATTTCAAGAAGCAACAGTAAGGCGATTTCCAGCGATGTTTATGAAAGCTGGATTCACCTTAAGTGTACTCCCCTTTCAATACTAGAAGATGATAAGCTGATTGTTTCTCGTGAAATGTTCAACCATACATGTAATAATAATAAAAATAACAACTTTATTTCAGAGCATAATCCACAGATACATACAGTACATAAAAATTACACGAGTTCAGAAAGAAAGAAAAAAAAATACTTATAATGCAACCTGTTCAAACGATCAATGAGAGTTTATTCAGAACTACATGAGTTAGAGAAAAAAAAAACTTATTTTGCACTAGCAACGATTCTATTTTTAAAGAATACACCCTTTTCTCAATAGTAGAATTAGGCACTTCCCATACCTCATTAGAAAACGGAACCCGTTATTTGTAACACACATGCAAGCGCTTCATTTTATTACATGAAAAATGTGTCCGCTGAGGAGCACAATACAAATTAATAGAATAAGATTTAAATAACAACATTTTACATCATTCCTGGTGATATATACCTGTTAACTTTCTTCCTTGTGTCGAGTCTATGATGAGGGCCCATTACCTGAGAGTCACATAAGTGAAACAATGTATGTAAAAATATACAATTTCCTTCAAACATGGATGAGAAACATTTCGAACGTTTTTGACAAAAGAAGCTTCCGTTTTTCATTCATCACAATGCAAGAAGCCTACTTCCCTTGATTAATGAAATCCGTTTTATCGCGCATAGAATAAAGCTGATACTATTGGTATTACCGAATCATAGTTAGATGAAACTGTATCTAATGCAGAAACAGAAAGTCAAAATTATACTTTGAACAGAAAGGACCATAATAAATAAGGTGATGGAATCTACAATCATCGGAATAACCTACAAAATTATAATTTTAAAATTGTTTGGATTGAACTTGTTCTAACTAAAACATAGGTCTAGTTTAAAGACCTGTAAAACTCACAGACTTTTATCGTCTATTAGAACAGTCCTGTCCTTCTAATGAAAGATTTCTTGACCTAGAAACTACAATTGTGGGTGAGTTCAACTACGATGCTTTTTTTCTTCTCTTTTTTTTTTAAATGACGCTTTGGATAGTGCGTTAAAGAATGTTACATACCTCTTTGATATTAGACAGCTGATCAGTTAACCAAGAAGAATTTCAAACAGATCAAAATCAATTTTGGACCTTATTTTGGTTTGTGATATTAACAAAATATGTCAGAGTGATGTAATTAGTATTAGTGTAAGTAATCATGTGTTAACTTTTTGTACTATAAAAATAATCAGGTGTATTATTAATCAACACACTTCTGTGAAAATATGTTCTCTAAAAAGTTACAGTACTGAGATTTATAAAGTAAATTTCTCAAGGTAAATTTGCTTTCAGTTTATATTTGTGATAATGTTAAACCGACCTGGGATCAGTTTTTATCTGTGGTAGATGAGATAGCTCCAATGAAAGAAATTAGAATGAAACAAAGGACAGAGTCTTAAAATAAAAGCGAGAATTTGGAACATATAAGAGCTAGAGACAAAGCTTTATATACCTTAAAGAAATAAGAACTTATGTATGATTATCTCAATTTGTGAAATTAAGAAACAAAACTCAGAATCTAATTAATAAAGCTAAATATGAATGCTTCAGAAGTAAAATTGATAAAAATCGTACTGGCTCCAAAATGGTATTGTATGTACTAAAAGAATTAAGCATGCCATCAAAAAAGAATCGCATTTCTTTTAGCAACATTGACCTTTGTATAGATGGAGAGATTTGTTTTCATAAGGTTAAAATGGCAGAAGAATTCAACTCTTTTTTCTTTATCGTGGCATAAAATTTAGTTAGTAAATTTCCACAGGGTAATAATGGTGCGAACTTTGTTACAGATTATTATAGAACTAAGATAGTTCCGGATTTATTTTCTCTTTTTCGATTGTGTAGGAATCCAAAGTAACGAAATATCTTAAAACAGTTAGTGCTAATAAGCAAACTGGATTAGATTGTAGACAGGCTCGTTTCAAATAGGATGGTGCATACATAATTACAGTACCTATAATTTACATAATACAATGAAACTATTATTACTGGTCAGGTCATGGCTGACTTCAAATATGCCCTAGTAGTGCCTGTAACAAACAGACTGACACAACTGAAGCAGGTGATTATATCGTGGTGTGTCTATATTATGTATTATCTCAAAAGTACGGAGTCTTATCTCACCAAAAGTACTGGACAGGATAGTATGTTATCATTTATAGTATTATCTCACCAAAGGTACTGGATATGTTAGTATGTGTGATCAGTTATAGATCCTTATCTCACCAACGGTGCAGGATCGGGTAGCATATGATCAGTTAGAATTTATCTCACCAAAAGTACTGGACAGGGTAATATATGATCAGTTAGAATTTATCTCACCAAAAGTACTGGACAGGGTAATATATGATCAGTTAGAATTTATCTCACCAAAAGTACTGGACAGGGTAATATATGATCAGTTAGAATTTATCTCACCAAAAGTACTGGACAGGGTAGCATATGATCAGTTAGAATTTATCTCACCAAAAGTACTGGACAGGGTAGCATATGATCAGTTAGAATTTATCTCACCAAAAGTACTGGACAGGGTAATATATGATCAGTTAGAATTTATCTCACCAAAAGTACTGGACAGGGTAATATATGATCAGTTAGAATTTATCTCACCAAAAGTACTGGACAGGGTAATATATGATCAGTTAGAATTTATCTCACCAAAAGTACTGGACAGGGTAGCATATGATCAGTTAGAATTTATCTCACCAAAAGTACTGGACAGGGTAGCATATGATCAGTTAGAATTTATCTCACCAAAAGTACTGGACAGGGTAATATATGATCAGTTAGAATTTATCTCACCAAAAGTACTGGACAGGGTAATATATGATCAGTTAGAATTTATCTCACCAAAAGTACTGGACAGGGTAGCATATGATCAGTTAGAATTTATCTCACCAAAAGTACTGGACAGGATAGTATATGATCAGTTAGAATTTATCTCACCAAAAGTACTGGACAGGGTAGTATATGATCAGTTAGAATTTATCTCACCAAAAGTACTGGACAGGGTAGTATATGATCAGTTAAAATATATCTCACCAAAAGTACTGGACAGGGTAATATATGATCAGTTAGAATTTATCTCACCAAAAGTACTGGACAGGGTAGTATATGATCAGTTAAAATTTATCTCACCAAAAGTACTGGACAGGGTAGTATATGATCAGTTAAAGATTTATCCCACCAAAGTACTGTACAGGATAGTATATGATCAGTTAGAATCTTATCTCACCAAACGAACTGGACATGATAGTATATGATCCGTTCAAGTCTTATCTAACCAAAAGTATTGGATCAGGTAGTATATGATCAGTTAAAGTCTTATCTCACCAAAACAAACAACCTGGGTCAGTCACCTAATTTTACCTTTTTATTTGTGATTTTTGGTCGATTTTTTTTTTCATTTGACTAAACACACTATTTTAAAAAGCTTTCGACTAAAAATTCTACTTTATACCCTAAAATCTAAACTTTGTACGCTATTTTTCAAACTTATAAACCGATTTTTAAAAAAGTTTGCTAAAAAAACACATTTTAAGGCATTTTCACCAAAATATATAACTTTCAGTATTTTAATATTGAAATATTTATTCCAAAAAACACCCGCCCTATTCTCCAATTTTCATGACTTCTAATTTCCAGTATTAAACCTAAATTTTCATAACCTTACCTAAACCTAATTTATACAATTATTAAAACCAAAAAACAAAGGATAAAAAGCCAGCGCGTCGCCGGAGGCGAGGAACTCCTTTAACATCCCCAATTGTATTTCTTTCAAATTCACTATGCAGTGAATACAAATTCTGTAATTTCAAAACCAGAACTAAAGATGATAAAGATCACAAAAAGTAATTTAACCCCCCCCCCAAAAAAAAAAAAACAACGATAAAAAGCCAGCACGTTGCGTAGGGAGGAGTCTACTCCATCCGACCCAGAGCGACGCGACTGGGAGGAGTTTTTTATATCCTCAATTTTATTCTTTTCAAATTCTGCAAATTTAAAAAACAAAAATAGAGATGATAAAGATCTCAAAACATAAATACGAAACCATAAGCCAAAGATACGATGCCAGCGTGTCGTGCAGCGACGCTAAATCGCCCCCCCCCCCCGCAAGCGAGCGCAGCGAAGCAAAGAGGGGGTCTTTATATCCCTCAATTTTGATATCTTCAAATTCGATAAATACAAACAACTATGAAATATTGTATATATTCAAATCATGGGCTTCAGATTTTAACAACTAACAAGCAGTGCATCTTATTCTTGTCCTGCAACAAAGTTGTATGCACCAGTTGACAATAAAGCAACAAAAATATATTACACAGAAACTAACTATATTTCATACAATTACGCTTTATAATTTGATAATGATGATTCAATGGACTGATACAGGGCACAGTGTGATATAAAATTTTGACAAAATCAGTTAAACTGGGCAGTATGGATGACAATATCATGATGGGAAATATCTTATTGGCATTTATCAGATAAAAGTATACCAGAGTTAATATAATCAGTATATATGTTTCATATATACTTTCAAAAATTCAAACTGCTGTCTGAATGCGCAATACCATTACCAGATGATCAAGCATTTAATCCAACAAACGACAATATAGATCTCAAACAATTTAAGATTATTCGTACTAACTTTATTCGAAAAGGGAAGAATTTAACTGTTATTAATGTAATTAGAATGTATTACGAAACAAGTAGACAGGAAAAATATGAAGCAGACAAATGGTGGAATAGAAGATACAGTCCTGAGCAAAATAACTCTCAAAAACAACAGACGAAAACACAGGATGCACTTATTTTGTTTTACAAGATAGCAACGGACTAACAGCTGAAGGAATAGTTCACCTAAATCAGAGTATTAGATCATCTGTGATATATATGTTAGGTGTTAAAAGTTCAAAATAGAAACAAGTATTACACAGTCTGTTTCTACTATTCAAGACACCGTAATTATTATTCAGTATGCATTTTCTGGAATGTGCGGCATATAATTAGAAAAGAAATTATAAAGTCTATATTCTACTTACATTACATTTTTATGATTCAGAGAACTTTTTCATTGTAGTTTCGTACCCTTTATTTTATTTTCACTCATTATAGTGGTTGGTATCTTGCCCGTTGTATACAGTATAAATGTACCGACTTTTATTTATACCTTTATGTATATCCGTGTCGGTACCATGCACCTTGCGACGTCTATTAGGCTGTCCACTATAAATAGCATTTCTTTAACATTGCACTCGTCGTTAACAACTGTATTTTCCCAAATTCAGAAAGTTTGCGCAGACGGAACAAGGTTGGGTTTGAAATTTGTAAGGTTTAAAGGGATTAAATAATCCTCATGTAGATAATAACTGTGCCAGGTAAATACTTTCGAAGACTGGAAGTGGTGTATGGTTCATAATGGAACGTGTCTAGACTGTAATATACCTAATGATATAAAAGATATAGAAACAAATAAACAGCATTTATTAATATATACATCGTTGCTGGAGTAGGTATAATTTACTTTTTGAAATAAATTAACTAAGTGAATCTCTAATCCTTTATTTCTTTTGTCACTAAAAATAAATCTTTAGTACAATTTCAGTTAAGAAACTAATTATTGCAGGAAATAACAAAATCGTTTTATCAGCTATTAAAGAAAAAACTTATCTGGCTCATGCTAAAAGCCGGCTTATTACACTACCAATTATACCAGGCAATGCTTCTGCTGCTTTTTAATTTTTTTTTTTTCATTGCTAACTTAAACAAATAGTCAGCAAATATTTTTCATACTTTTTTCTTATCAATGAACGAACCTGTGGAACAGCCGCAACCTCTACCACTACCACCTTCTCTTATTATTAATAGTTTTTCAAAACTTTTCACTAGCTATAATAAGAGTTGATGTTATCATACCAATAGCTGTGAAAACAAATTAGTGGCAATTGTTATATCCTTTTCTTTTAACAGGCGTTTTAAATTTTCACATAATGGTAACTTTTCTATAACTTTTGATTCATTGTTATTAATATTTTCAAAAAAGTTATTTTCCAAATCTGTTAAATGCCCAACTGCTTGATCCATTTTTTTTTCATAAGATTGTGATATCTCATTTAACTGAGCTTTGCGTTTTGCATCTTTTTGTTTAGTAATATCTTCTTTTTTTCGTTTTATAAAGAGGTCATACATTTCAACATCTAATTTCATTGCCGCTCTTTTTTCTCTTTACTACTTCAACGGCGTCTATATAACCTCTTAATGCTCTTTCATCTTGATCAGTAAACAATCTATTACCATTTCTATCTAACGTACCACATTCACTTTGGTATTTCACAATTAAAGCGATTGGAATTTATAAATAAATGGATAGAGCCATAATAGTAAGTTGTAACAATATGCCCAAATAGTCCTGATATCGCTCACCTGTCTACATCTACCTAATAACCAAATGTGAAAGAAGTTCGCCAAATATATGGGTCAGTAAGTATCTTCCTTAATATTTGATGGGAGAGCAGCATGTTCAGTTGTGAATGGTCTTTATGCCAGGATGTTCTATGTCCAATTTGGTTAATATCTGTTGAGCAGTTTTTGAGATAAATCATTTAAAGGGTTTTTCTATTATTAGTTAAGGCGGCCATATTTAATAGCAGATCGGGTTGATTGGTGCATTAATTTGAAAAGTCTTAAGCTATAATACTTTTGGTACAATTTGGTCAAGTTATGTTGAGTAGTTTTTGACAAGAAGTCATAAAAAGAGTATTCTATTTTAGTAACAGCCACCATATTTGTCTATGGATCAGTATTATTCGTACAAACTTCAAAGTCCTTCCTGACAGGGTCTGTTAAGCGGCTTTTGAGGAGACGTTATATATATATATATATAGATATATATATATATATATATATATATATATATATATATATATATATATATATATATATATATGGTGGTTTTAATATGTGGGTGGATTGCCATCATTTATATTAATTTTAAAGGTCTTGATGCCAATGTCCTTTCTGTCAAATTTGATCAAAGTATATACAGTAGTTTTAGAGAAATAGTCATTTAATTTTTTTTTCTTTTATTTTTAGTGACGGTAATCATATTTGAAATCGGATCCGCATCATTTGTACAAATTTAAAAGGTCTTTATGTCAGAATGCTCTGTTTAATTTCGTTTAATTCTTATCAGATGTGTCTGACAAGAAGTCGTTTATAGGTTTTTCTATTTTTAGTAACGTTGACCAAATCTGATGGCAGATTGTTATTTTTTGTATAAAATTGAAAGGTCTCGGTGCATTAATTCTTTCTGTCAAATCTGATCACATTCTGTTTTGTTTAGAAGAAGTTGTTTTAATGTTTTTCTATTTTAGTAATGTTAGCCATATTGGATGACATATTTCATTCAATTCTTTTCAGGCATCTCTGACAAGAAGTTGTTTGAAGGTTTTCCCTTTTAATAATGGTGTCCATATATAATAACAAATTGGCATCATTTGTATCAAGCTGGAAGACCTATATGACAGAATGCTTTCTGTCCAGTTTAATAAAGTTCTGTTGAGCGATTTTTGGTTAAATTCTATTAAGTAGTGTTTGAGAAGAACTCGTTTAAAGCTTTTTCTATTTTTAGTAAAGGCAGTCATATGTAATAGTGGATCGGCATCATTTGCACAAATCTGAAATGCCTTCATGATAGGATGCACTCTGCCAAGTTTGGTTGAACTGCTTTTCGTATGTTCTGAAAATATTTTGTTTAGATTAGGCCAATGAAACATGTGTAATAATGTTTTATATTCTTAGATCTGTGACCTCCCTTGCAAACACACACACACACAACACAAAGATCAAACTGTACAAGATAGTAGTTGGCAAACACCTAGGGCCGAGGCCACTTACCTAATTTATTTCCCATTTTTAAAAAACCTTTAAGTCATTTCTTCAAAAAAAAGATAATCAAAACACAGTTTAAAACGGATTTTCATAAAAAGTTTTAATATTATAGCTATTTTGTAAGACTATTCGGTCATTTTCCTCGCTGTTTGTTAGATTTTTTGAACAATTACACCAAAACACGTTTCCAAATCATTTTCATCCAAGTTTTAAACTTTTACCTAATTTGATAAGATCTCTGTGCTAGGCCACAGATCGTCAAAGTTTTACGATATAAACCGCAGCCACTGCTCGCCACAAGTTTACTAAAAAAAACCACGGTATATACAAAATATAACAAAGAACAAGGTTCGATAAGGGCCGCATTACCAATAAATTAAAGTGTCAGTAAGAGTATTTGTTATGTTTATGCCATATCTACTATTTGTCTACTGCAGCATAAGTACACACGATATAATGAAATAGTGTGCAATTAACACTTAATTTTGTTCCTAAATAAGTGTCGTTTCCATCAAAACCTCAAATTTTGCCTGATTTCCGCATCTTCAAAGTCCTCAAATACTAGCGGCGCAGTATAGAACACGTTTGATTTTTTTGACAGAAAAAACGTTTTGTAATCATCTAACGCATATACAAATGTTATATATGCGCTCATCCATAAAGTACAGAAAAATGAAGACAATCTGCGTATTTTTAGATCACCCATATATGTCGGCTACCATATAGACCTACTTCACAGTACCACTAAAATGACATTTTATCTTTCTTTAAACAAAACTGACATTCAAATGTCAATTGCAATTTTGTATGGGAGATCGTATTCTTTTCTTCTGTTGCTGATCGCGTTTTGTGGCATTCTGAAGCACAAATCATGATCGATCGTAATATTTGGATGCAAGTAGCTAAATATAGAAGAGGCGCATGAAGGAATGAGATCCACGGTAACAACAATAACAAGAAGCAGTCGATTATGACATTTTTGACTAAAATGGTGTGAAAAAAGGAAAGATGGTAAGGAAAAAAATACCCGTGTATTTTTTCATTACTTGGATCATTTTAAGTTGCATTTATTATATATATATATATATATATATATACCACATTTTGTAGCGGACACACTTGGCAGGGATGTTAAGAGTTCACTCCGTCAATACACAGTTTCCTGTAGTCAATCTTAACTCCGTTGGAAATGCAAGTATGTGTATTTGTATGTGATATAAATAAAATATATGTATAGTATGTACACTGTATCTTTGATATACCACTCGTTGTATAAATTTTTCATTAAAAGGAAACTCGGCAAGCCTCGTTTCCTTTTAATGAAAAAATTATACATCTCGTGGTATATCAATGATACAGAGTACATACTATACATATATTCTATATATATATATATATATATATATATATATATATATATATATATATATATATATATATATATATTGCAACTCAGGCAAAATATGATGAAAATATAAATAATAATGTGAAGCATACCATTGCATTAAAGTTATGAAATCAGCACTGAACCCACTAAAAATGCAATATTTGTTAGCATCACTGATCATTTTCTTTAATTTCATGAATTATTTTAATACAAAACTTGAAATTATCGCATGTAGACTAGATCTATACGCCTACTCAGTTGACTACTAACACGGACTAATGAAACTGATTACAGAAATTTTCTATGAAATATTTATTGAAGCAAGGATTATATTGTACAATTTGAGTCTACGTTTAATGCAACTATATGTCTAAAATCTTTGTCTGTAAGCATAGTTGCAGTTTTAAAAAAAAATATATTTATTGCTACCCCAAGGAACTTCACCAAGCCACATGTTAACCATATATAGTAGATTGTGAAAAACATTGTATTATGCAGTCGCGATGATGCAATCTGTAAGGTAAGTCTGTTCACCATTTAGTCACAACTAAAAGTAAGACAAACAGTTCGAACCGTCCCTGAACCTTACGTTTTATTATTTTTTTTTAAAATTAATATTTTCTTTTATTTCTTTACAACAACGTTGCAGCCAGAGGCGTAACGAGGGGCGGGGGGAGAAGGGAGCGGTGGCCCCGGGCGGCACTTTCTAGGGGGCGGCAATTTGTTAAGAGTACCGTATATATCATAAATAATACGAATGGAGTGTGTGAGTAATTTTGGTAGTTGGCCCTGGGAGGCACTTTGCCTCGCTACGCCACTGGTTGCAGCAATGTATTTTTCTTTTTACTTTGTGGCAACATGATTTGGCGTACTTGCTAGAATGTTGCTTCAACGTTGTTGTTTAACGTCATGATATAACATTTCTACGATCTCCTGAAACGTTAAAAAAAACTATTGCAAACAGTGAAGAATGAAATAAAAATGTCAAAAGCGTCATTACAGCCTGTAAAATCAGAATCTACCTTGTACAAAATGCATGGCAACATGCCTAATACGTTTAACTGGTCTACCTCAAAAGGTTTATGCATAACTATACTTAATAAAATTTTCTTCAAAAAAGTCAAGCTTCAAAGTTACCAAATATATAATCAATTGGTTTGTCTTGCGGAAAACTCGATCCTAAAAATCTCTACGTATTGTCTCCTCTATTCGATTTTTATATTACAATTTTGCTACAGATTCAAGATTATTATTGTATCTAAGCAACTCTTTTATTTGATCAATTTTGGGCTTTTCTAAAGCGTTTATAGTCCGGACGGAACGTGAACTGTCGCTTGGTCATGATATCACGTTTTAACAAAAATACGTAGATTTTATGCTCATTTAGAGGCCTTAGTCTTTCTATAATCAATTTAGACAGATTATGAGAAATAAATTGAAAATCAATTTGATTTTATAGAATAAAATTGATAATTATTTACAGCTTGATATGTAGAAGCCTTTCTAGAAGTTCAAGGTGTTCCTAGTCACCTTCGGGAAGGATCTAAAAAATAAATATGCCAACAAGTGGCTGACAGGAAGAAAATTTAGGTTTAGCAGGTTCTAATCTTCCGGAATATATCACATTTCTTTTTTTGAACATCTGATACGATTTGAGAATATACTTGACTAAATATCTTAGATCGGTATGCCGACAGGAAAATTTATTGGTATTTCAGTGACGTGGGTATTATGAAAGGGGTTATTTTTCTCGTTGGCATACCAATCTAAGATATTTTGTCTACTACATTCTTGAATCGTATCAGATGTAAGAAATGTGATATAATCAGGTAGATCTGAACCTGCCACAACCAACATTTTCTTCATGTCGGACACTTTTAGCACTATTTATTTTCCTTTCTGCTTCCCGTCATTGACTTGGAATACCTCTTCACCATTGTATGTGTGTGTGTGTCTGTGTGTGTGTGTGTGTGTGTGTGTGTGTGTGTGTGTGTGAGAGAGAGAGAGAGAGAGAGAGAGAGAGAGAGAGAGAGAGAGGGTGAATCTGCACTAAATATAAGATTTGATAATTTGAATAATAAAAGATAACTGTTATTCTGACAAATAGGTAACTAAATCAGTACAATGAACAGATTAGTCATTTCAAAAACAGAAACTGCATATATATAAATATACACCACAGCACATTGCAGGTAAAAGACATTGCAACACAAGGGACCAACCATTCAACTTTCGATGGGGGTGGGGGAGGGAGACGGAAGGCCTTGGATTTTTTTTTAATAGAGAAATCACTATGGTGTATATCATATTACTGACAATGGATCAACTTTAATTTCCGAGACATTAACTATAAAATTAAATAAAATTCATACAAGGTCAAGTAAATCCTGGAAATAAATGTAGTAAATACGGCAATTTCTTTAAAAAAATATTTAAAAAAAAGAAAATAATAATAATCTTGCACCATTTGATGATTATATTAAATTGGTAACAAAACAAGGTATAATGTAAGCTTCTCACACCGATACCTACACAAAACTGTTTTGGTAGCCGATGTTCTGAACAATTGGTTTTCATTCTTTATTATACGCTGTAGCAACATCCGGCTATTACTAATGTACAAAATGTCTGCGCGGCTTTTGTGTGATTATTTATCATTAAGAAATACATACATTGCTATTTTATTATGGTTCTGGGAGGAATTTGGCACGTAAGTCAGTCCTAACATAACATAAAGTTAACGTTGTTAAATGAAAACGAAAATAATGTCCGAGGTAATCAACCGTGTTTAACGTAAATATACACATCATTTAAACAATGTTGCAAACAAAAAGCAAGAATTATTATTGACTATTGCACGTATTGTATGCAAATGCATATATTTAAATGAAAGGGGCTTATTAGCTATAACGTCTATAATCCACAAAAATAGGTGCCATAACGGAGGAGAAAACCACTGCATTTTAATGGTCGCTTTTCTTTATTAAAAGCGGTCCTGGATAAGAATTAAATACATATTTAAGGAAGAGAGAGTGAACTTTTTTATCTGAATGAGTTTCATCTGAATCTGATTGATTAGGGGCCAAAATCGGTCCTTAATGGACCTTGTTGTTTGAAAATGAATTTAAAATATCAGTCAATGTCTAAGAACCAGTAAATAAAGCTACAAGATCAGCTAGAATAACGGACAAAGAAAGATGCAGACATGGAGATCTTTTAGTTATATTTGATAAAGGAGAGAATAATTCTCTCAATTATCATTATTGTGAAATAGAGAATTTATTAAAATTGCTATCATCTCAAATTAACAAAGACGAAACAAACAACAATAAAATAATAATAATAAATTAAACTAAAAAAAAAAAAAAAAAAATATGTAGGAAGTGCTTCATCTTTTTTAAAAATTCTCAATTAAAATTACAAGAACACCAAAAATTATGCAATCAAACATCTGACACAATAGACCTAATGCCAAAAGAGGGTTCTGTTGTTACATTTTAAAGCAAAACTCAACAGAAGGCTCCTTTTATTCTCTATTGTGATTTTCAAAGTGTCGTTGAACCAATAAGTTATATGGCTGCAAAGAGTCAGGACCACGAAGCAGTCCTGGCGTCCAATACGTCATGTATAATATAAACAGCAAAATAAATACCAGCAAGATTTTGCATATATCTTAAATCAGTTCACAAGGAGTATGACCCCATACTTTACAGAGGAGAAGACTGTACATTTAAATTGGATATCAAGAACTGAGACAAAATAACGCTGCTGAAATGATATTCATTAATAAAGCTAACAAGAATTATAATTCTACCAATACCCATGAAAAAGACTTTGACGAAGCCAACTACAAAGTAAGAGATCATGACCACTTAATTGGAAATTATGGAGGTCCAGCACATCTACAGTGTACTTTAAATTATAAATATCCAAAATATATAGATCAAGAAGTATAAAAACTACCAAATAATAATAAAAATATATATCGTTTATTAAGAATGTTATAACTGATAAATTTGAGAAATGGGGAAAAAGCACTGAAAGGCCTGAAAGCACTCAAGAGGTTTTTGTACAAAGAACAATACAAGTTTTAGATAGTTATCTGTTTATGGGTCAGTCACTAGAGTAACTTGCTAAAAATCTAAACTAGAAAACATAAACACATATAGCTCAGAGAAAAGATTTTTTTAGAAAAGATATTTATCATACGAATATATGGATTCATTTGAAAGATGATTTATCTCCGCTACAAAAGAAATTGATAGAAGACAAAAGGGAATAAAACCTTCAGCATCTAAATCAGTATGCACGTTAAAAAACAAAGGAAAATATGTTTTCACTGTCGCAATTTTTGTTTTCTTTTAATTTTTCAACTATTTCATCTATTTTAACCACATCATTTTCAAAAAATATTTGCCGTATAATTTTTTCTAGTGAGTAAAAGACTACTATGAATCTAACACTTTAACGAAGATCTCTTATGACCGAGTTATATTTTTGTGCTATGACCCATACAGATATTCCATAATGCATGCCACTGAATACTAGCTTTGTTAAGTTTGTTACTCTCTTTTTTACATCATCTAAATTCGCGCAATCGCCTATAATAAACAAAGTATTAGTTGCCTGGTATACGCTAATAAGTTATTCTAACCATTTATCTAATCAATCACAGCATCTACTAGAATTACATTGTTGTCTCTAAAAAAAAAACATTTTCTGTTGTAAGTCTTATTGTGCAAAAGGGTTGGACAGATAATTACAATAAAATTGTTAAAAAAGCTTTTATATTCTGTTTCAAGCAAATGTCGTGCAAACTTTATGTCATCGCAATTTTTAACACCACATATACGAGGATATTTGACAAGTTTTGAATAGTTGGCTATACCTTTATAGTTTCTTTGACACTGTCAATAAATGTAATGTCGATCGATAGACAAAATAATGTTCTATAAAATGATCTGCAACTGCACGTACAGCATGCTTGACACCTGTAGTTATATGCGTGTGAAATTAACGAAGATGCTCTATACAAAGTGAAAGATATTTCAATTATCAAGGGCATCAAAATTTGATAGCTGTTTTTAATATAATGAAGAATCATTTGAAGCTTAGAAAGGTGCAAGATGGGTTCTGCATTAGTTGACGGTTGATCAAAAACAGACTCTGCTAGACTTTTGTATGCCTCTAAAGTGTTGCCAAAAGTTGTTGAACACTCCGAAACCACCCGTCAGTGCACCGGTACGCGAGGTATCCATGTACTCTATTACAACGCACTGGCACATACATCCGCCGTTGTGGGAGTCTTTCTGAAGGAGCACAGCATCCAAACTTTGCCACATGATCCATACAGTCCTGATTTAGCTCCAAATGAGTCTTGCCTGAATACTGTTACCAAAGATTCGCTGAGGGCAGACGATTCAAAAGCCGCCATGCGGTTGGAAATGCAGTTTTTCAGTGTATGAACAACATAACAAATAGTGAATACAAAATGGTATCTAATAATTGGATAATCAGACTGAGAAAGTGTGCAGAGCTGCAAGTGGAGTACTTTGAGAAGATGCACCGACGTACTGTTCACCAATAAAGAACTTTGTTGTACAGCGCACATATTCAAAACGTTTTAACTAACCCTCGTGATCATATTATGAGGTTCTGTTAGGTACATTTAGTAGTTAGTAGTCAGGACTGCTTCGCTAGAACAGATTGGATTTTAATTGGTTGTCCTGAGTATTTACCTGTGCATCAGAAACAAACTAAACATACAATTATTATTTATATTGCTGGATTGATTGAAATACTTTTCGGGATCATTTTCTCTGTCCTTTTTGGACAGTATCAAGATTCCTTTTAGACTCATTCTTGGTGAATCAAGTATTAAAGTCGTATTTCCAGTTATATCAATAAATTTATCTCTTCTGATATAATCATAAAAGAAAGAAATTCTATTTCTATACTTATCTAATACATGATTAGCCAACAGCTCAGATGTAACCGTGTAGTACTGGAGGCAAATACTCTACAATTCATATCTTGGTTTGCACTTTCTATCACTTCCAATGTTTTTTTTTTTCCAAAGTAATAATAAATCCCAAATCCTGTGGTAGAGCAAAAGGATCCATCGGGAAATTATGTCAGGATCTACAAATCTAGTGGAAATTTTCTGAATTTCTTGGAGTATAAAATAAACAGAACAGTTAATGTACCAGTTTTTTTGTGCATTATCTGCTCCTAGTCGTAACTTTCTGTTTAGTGGTCATTATACCTTGCTCTATTTTATTTGTTCTCAAAGACATCGATAACCACAAGTCTTTATAAGTCATAAAAATGTTGTAATCATTCAGCTTGAAAATATTATCATAACCGTAAGAAAAAGTTATGTTCATAATCCGCATTCTCCTAAGATTGTATACAACTGAATTATTTGAATCTCCATTAACCTTTACATCGAAAGATAGCAAAACAGTCCATGATACAATTAAAACAGTTGGTCCAAGTATATGTGTTAAAAATTCTAAGTGTTCAGGTTTTATACTACGTGGAGTGTGTGTAATGCAATGATGTATTGGATTAAGACGCTTAACACCCTGCGGGGTTTTTGTTTTTCCTGTTTGCGATACGTTATATATTTTGCATCTTTTGCCATCCTATTTATTTAGTTAAATTTTATTTATACTTATTATACGACGTCTAAAATCTTGTTCACTTTCTCTCACTTCTAAAAGAAATTTAGACCCAATATAAACTCTAGCGCTCATCACAACTGCAATGCAATAAAAATATACTCATAAGTTGTCTGTTTGTCAGAAGGTTGGTAAAAATCACTAAGTTCGGGTTGCCTAGGTTTTTCTAAAGTGTCATCTGGATTAGTAGAAGAATAAAGATCAAAAGCTTTATCCAAATTATTTTAAATACTGACTAACCTAACCAAACCTCACTTCCTTAATTTTTCATTTATGTAATCAAGTGTATTTGTTCTGCGTTCACTGAACTCATTGTATTTCTCTGCAATTCTTCAAGAGTTTTATCATGCTTTCTCGTACGTCTTTAGATTTATCATGACCACTTAAATAGTATATTTATTCCTGGGAATGCTAAAGCATTCGCAATTCATTCTCCGATTATTACTGGTGCTCTAGCCCTATAATAATAATAATAATATATTTTTATGATGTCCCTAAGTCCTAAACTTAGATCTAAATTATCAGGAATATTATCTTCAGTTCCTCTAATTGAAAAGAGTACGATATGGTTGTATTCTAAATAATGTTTTTGATTCTTTTGTTATAACTTATTTGCCTTTTGCTACTGGTAAAGCAAAATTTATATTATTTAATGTCTGTAATCCAACAACAAAATATTGAACTTATGTGAGGCTTTGTTGCTTGAGAATAAAAATAAATTGTATATAAACCGCTTTTATGTGTTCTAATAGCAATAATAATTGATGTTCATGTTTTATACGCTCTTCTATTATCTGCGACTTGTATTCGACAATAATATAATTTTTTTACACTTATAAGTATCAGTTACTGTTCGCCCTAAAATCGCAATATTAAATCAATCCCAAAATCTTCTATTCTTTTTCGCATATCTTCTCTGTCATACTTAATAACATTATTCTCTTGTGTTTCTACTAAAAAGTAACTACTTGTGTTTAACAACAAAAAAAAAGGTTATATATTTCGAGGTATTTCAGCATTAAATTTAATATCCTGGTTTACGTTAGTTATGCTGTCTGTGTGTCTTTTTCTAAAGATGTTCTAAGTAAACCAATTATTTTATTCATTGCTAAAATATGTGTATGTGCTCGATTCCTAAGTTCTTCTGCTCTTGTTGTTATATTTTGTTCTACATAATTATTAATTTAATTTATCTTTTTAGTAATAATAATCTTTATTCTTGCAATATAGGCCACCGGCCCAAATCATACAATTGTATGAAAAATATGGTGCAACCACGAAACATAACAATTCGAACACTAACACAAAGACTCTCTAACTTTTAAAGAACAAAATTAGGATAATAGATATCATCACTAATTCTCTGCAGAAAGTTATGGAATTTAATATATCGTAAGATATTATCCCAGGGGTTAATGATACTTCTGTCATTATTTATTTTTTAACAAATAAATGATGAAACGGGCAAATCGATTGGCTTACCTTTCCATCCTCATCTCTATTGATAGTACATTCGTATTCTGTCACCAAGATTACAACCTACTTTAAAAGTATAATGAATATCAGCTAATACTTCTAACAAAAATATAACATATAGTTTTCTTCCACATAATAAGTTTTTGATTCTTTTATTCTATCATATTTTATTTGTTTACGTCCTCCTCCAGGTACGTTTTCTACTAAAAGTACTTCATTAGTACCGGTATTTACTTTATAAAAATGGCTTCTATTATTTACTAATAATATGATGTAAAATTTAAAATTATCTGTAGGTTGGATGTTTCAGTTTATAAACACTGAACATAAACCAGACTTATTTATTTTAATATCATAATAATCTACGGAATCTATACGGTGTAACTTGTATTCAGCAAAACGTGTTTGAACATAGTCAAATCTATAAGTATTAATCACTGTGCAGGGCCGTTGCATGTTTCCGCTGGACGAAACGGCGCCCCGGGCGAGCGTCGCCTTTTTGCTCCCCTATTCGGAAAAAAACCCACAAACTCCGCCCCCGGACTTGGCACCCCGGGCGGTCGCCCGTATAGCCCGCCCCTCACGATGGTCCTGCCACTGTGTATGGTGTTGTGAAACCAGAGAATATATCTAGAAACAAAACCGTTCAAATTTGATATTTTACCTTCTTCATATCTAGAATACGCATATGGTTCTTGTATTGGATTTTCCTGAACAAAATCTTGTGCTGTATAACGAAATTTAAAAGTAATATACTTACAGGTATCTCATCATCAAATTGATCTAACATTGTATTATGATCATTCAACCTTGTATTATGATCATTCAACCTTGTATTATGATCATTCAACATTTTATTATAATAATTCAGCCGCTTATTAATTTTATAACATCAATACTAATAATAAGTTCTTTATTCGCAAATACGTTACTATCTGTTATAACTTTTTGTTTTTCAGCAGATAATTAATTTTTTACAGTTACTAAATACTGATCTTTAATAGCTTTTATTTTAGCATTTAGATCTGGAATAGATCAATCGTACTTTGTCTTCGTAGACCTAATCGTTCTTTCACTGATATTAACTAGCTTTCTTTTCTCGTCTTCAAAGTTATTTTTCCCGTTATTCTGAAAGACTTTTATTGACAGCTGCCAACCTATCGTCCAACTTTTTCACACAAGTTTTAAAGTCCTCATCTGATTTTTCACACAAGTTTTAAAGTCCTCATCTGATTTTTTCCATATCTTCATCATACTCTTTTTCCCATCATTTCTTTCAGCAACTGTTGAAGGTTTGATTGTAATATAATTTTGAGGAGACTTCTCTATTTCCTCCACATCACGTTTTAAAGCTGATATTCCAGCATTTATCTTTTGTTTAATTGGTTGTAATAATTGTTGTACGTTTTATACTGATTTTATGTTTTATTCCGCTCTAACAGTTTTTAAAGCTTGTAAAGCAGTTGACGAAGTAGTTAATTTCTTTATAAATGAATCTTGAGCATCTGAAATCTCTTATCATCTATTTCTTTTTAAGTTCTGAGACTTTAGGAGATTATTCTGCGATACTCTACTCCACAGCTGGTATTTTATTATTGACGTCTTCTCTTCATGCTTTTCTATCTTTCAAATTATAATCCTCCAAAGTTTTAAGTATTAGATCGTCTACACATTCTTGTACAAAACCTTTATTAGCTGCATCAGATTTTTCTATCAGGTCTGCTAGATTTATAATACGATTCTTGTTCAAATTTAAGTCATTGTTTAGTGATTGACTTAGTGCTTCATCTTTTCATCCTTCTCTGTGAATTTAAAACTAAAATCACTTGGACCTCTTACAGATATTTCCATCGTTTATTAAAAAAAAAATCTGACTGAGATATTCTGATGATATACAGTGGGACCCCGCTATAACCCGCCCCGCTATAACCCGAATTCGGATATAACCCGGTCGTGGCATGGCTCCCGAAATTTCGGGTAATTTATTACAGTTATTTTTCTCAAAGACCAAAAAAAAAAAAAAAAAAAAAAAAAAAAAAAAATTTTAAGTATGAAAAAAACTAAATACGTCAAGAGTTTAATTATCATTCTCATATTCGTCTAAACAGTGCGAAAAAGAACGTGTAGAAAATGTATTATCAAATTTCTTCTATTTTTGTGCCAAAATAAACGTCGGAAATACGAACCAATTGCTGGGCCTACTGAGAACTTTGATCTTTGTTTATTGTTGAAAAATTACAGCTCATAAGTGTCAATATTATAATTACTGATTCCTGAGTAATGAAGCCATCGTTTCTACTTTGTTTGTCTTGAATGCATTCCGAATACAGTCGTTGCTCAAATAATCTCCGATATATGTTCTCTTAATTTCATACACAACTAAGCAGCAGCCAATGTGGCGGTTGATAAAAGATTCTCACCAGAATGTATAAATCAATTAATTTAAGTACATTGTTTATCATCAAAGTGAACTACCGAGCTATACTTGTTCAAATCATAGGGCAACGATTTATACAGCATCAAAGAAACAAAGCCGCCAGCATGTGCGTAAGGCTTGGCGGTGTTGTTTTATGCAATCTGTTGGCCAGTAAATAATGTCGTAAATTTACTACAAATATACCCCCATTGTTTAATGACTATTATTCTTGCTGTAGATTTTCAAACCAATAGGATTAAAAGTGTTAATTTGTATACATTTAGAATGGAAAATGGGAAACGCAAACGTAATGCTTTTACTGTTAAAGAAAAGATTGAAGCATTGGACAGGATTAAGTCCGGTGTTAAACAATCGCATGTAGCTAAAGATTTAGGTCTCGATGAATCGACAGTTCGAGGATGGAAGAAAGATGAAGCAAAATTAAGAGAGAGGGTTCTGGATTTGTACGAAAGTGAGGGAATGATGAGGAAAAAAGCAAGACTAGCAGGAGACACCCAACTTGATGCAGCCCTGTATCAGTGGTTTGTCCAGACTAGAGCTGAAGGAGTGCCTTTATCAGGACCAATTGTTAAGGCACAAGCCGAAAAATTAAACAACGATTTACATGGGCAAGATTCTAGCTTCAAAGCAAGCAATGGATGGCTACATCGTTTTAAGAAACGACATGGGATTAGTAATGTGACAGTTTCTGGAGAAATTCGCTCTTCAGATTCTGAAGCTGCTATGAACTATTCAGATGAATTGAGGGAAATAATAGAGAAAGGTGGGTATTCCCCAGAGCAGATTTACAACTGTGATGAAACAGGATTGTGCTACAAAATGATACCTGACACCACCCTAGCTGTGAAAAAAGATGAACATAAACATGAAGGATTTAAGAGAATAAAAGAACGGTTAACGTTGTTGTTTTGTGTCAATAAAACGGGACGACACAAACTTAAACCACTATGCATTGGAAAATTCAAATCACCTAGGTGCTTCCATCATTTGAATGTGAACACCCTACCATTTTCATATGATGCCACAAAAAACGCATGGATGACAGCTGCTTTATTTGAAAAAGGTTTCAAACCGAATTCGTACCATCAGTTCGATCCCACCTCAGAAATCTGAAGATGGAGCCAAAGGCACTATTATTATTAGACAACTGCCCCGCACACCCACCTGCAGAATGTCTAGTTAGTACTGATGGGAAAATAAAAGGTTGCTTCCTCCCAAAAAACACAACTTCAAGAATTCAGCCTCTGGACCAGGGAATAATAGCAGTTTTTAAAATGAATTATCGCAGAGAACTTGTTAAAAAGATTGTTTGCGATGAAACCTCAGTCCAGGCGACACTAAAAAGTTTAAATTTGAAAGAAGCAATGTACCTCGGCGGCAAATCTTGGGATGCCATTACGCCACGCTGCATTGAGAACTGCTGGGAGAAAGGACTTGGGGCAGCATTTACTAGTACACAGGAAGACAGAGGCAACATCACCGATGATGACAATAGTTTATTCGATGGATTTTCGGAAAATGATGTGTTCCAGGCTGAGAGGGCATTTGGGGAGCTGATGCAGTCACGTGAACGCGTTGACGAATGGCTTAATTTTGACAATGAATGTCCAGTTGCAGACCACGTTTCGGATGCGGAAATTATTAAAAATATTAAGTCTCAAAACACTAGTGGTGATGCTGACGATGGTGATACTTCTGATGATGACAGCGAAGACACTTCACCTGAGGATAGCCCACCATTAGCTACAGAAGCTGTCAAAGGTTTAGAGTGTGCTTTGAGATGGATGGAGACGCAAGATATTGATTATCTTCGAATTCTGCAACTGAGAACTATTCTTGACTTTGCCAAGAGCAGACGTGATATTAGCAGAAAGCAGCTAAAAATCACAGAGTTTTTTAAAAAATAATAACTACTAACAGATGAGAAATGTAGTGGTGTAAAATGTATGCGACACCGTTTATTAATCGTCGGACATGCATGTACTTTTTCATCATTCATTACATACACCCGTTACGTAATTTTTGTTACTTTCTCTTCATTGTATTAGTCACATAATGATCTGTGACAAAATTATTGAATATTCTACATCCGTGTGTGGATATTTTCGATGGAAATATTTGTATTATGGATTCAATGTATGTTACAAGATTCGCTGGTGAGTACACGGTGTTGATATTCTTTTCATGCAATAGATTATACATGTATATATATAAATTAGACACGTGTATGTACCAATGCATGGTTTTCTGAATAAAGTAATATATTATATCAGCAAATGGTTTTCTCATTTAATATATATTGATCAAAAATGGTAATTGTGCCATGCATTTTCGCACCCGTCTTTATGTAACCCCCCCCCCCAATTAAATCCAAAAATGTGTTGGTATTGTACATGGTTGCTTATAACACGGTTCGGCTCATAGCCCGGTCGGATTCTATGGCTCCCAACTACCGGGTTATAGCGGGGTCCCACTGTATGTGCATACCATTAAAATCTATTTCTTCAGAGATTTAATCTTTAATGCATATTAAATCTGTTGATAGTGTCTCTTTGCTATTGTTTATGTGGGCTATTAACATCGTATGATATAAAATCACCTTGAAATGCATTTTAACACCAACGCACTGTAATAGGTTGGAGGAGGAGCATTACAACAATTCTTTGTATTGTTTAGTTGATGCAGGAAAATATGTCTTTAGGCTTTAAAAAACACAAACTGGATATGATTCGGTACATATATTTATAGATCTCTGACTATTAGGTCCTAGTAATTTAGTATTGTAGTTGGTTATATACACCGTGTCATTATTACTCGGAGTTATGTTTCTGGCATTCAATATTGTTGCTTTCTTCATTGTCGCCATAGGTAGTCATTCCTTCTTTGACTTTTTTCATGTACACATCAAGATTATAGAAACCATCAGGTATTGATATGGTCTTGGTTTCATTCTTATTCGTTATATAGTAGGATATATTTTTTTATAATTTGAAATATTGTAATAACCAACCAACAAAATATAATCTCTGTAACGAAATGTGTAATTTTCACCATTTCTGTGATCACTGGGTTTTGAAAAAATATATTTCTTTCTCAGACTTTCCTTCCACAATAATGTAACAGCTTGACTTTGCCATTTAACGAAAATCCTTGTGAAACAGTCTAGTCCTGTTACGTTCTTCTAATCATTTGTTGTATTCATTAATTATAATATTACATTCATCACGACTTATTTCATTATCTCTTTTTGCTTGACTAAACATCTCATCAATAGCATTCAACTTAGTTATAGCAGAGATTACAATCTTATCGTGTTTTAAAACTATATTATATACCAGCTTGTCTTTTAAAGCTTTTGCAACAAACTATAGTAAAGTTGCACTAACCCCTGTAAAAGCTCGAGGTATAATAAGTCCTATGGAACAGGCCGCCACAATTCTAAACTAGCAGCTGCAACAACCATTCCACTGGAAACATTTGCCATACCAACCTCTACAAAGTATAAAAACTTGTACGTTATTTTATACTTTTTCTTACACTTCTACACTGTTCTATTTCTTCAACTAAATCATTCTTATTTTCATTACATTCATCAGCCTAAAATTAGTTCCATGGTCATTAGGCAATTCCATTTATTGTTTTAATTATCTTGTTTGGTAGTATGTTTTGTGCTATTAGATAGTGAATCTTAAACGAACTAAAAAATCGGTATAACCAATTTTAGTACTTCCATACCTATGTTAGTTGAGGAATCGATTTGAAATTAAATATTTGCTTCAAAAGCATACTGCAATTTACTGTTAGAGTCGAGTTTAATGCTGCATGGTAAATAGTGTTAATTATGTTGTTCATTTTGCTTGCCATTTATTAATATAAATTTTATTAAATTTACTCATTACTCTACTATTAATCTACAGCATATCTGGAAATGAATCGACTCTTTGGAGGATACCTTACAAGTCCACATCACTGGGTTTTTTTCATGTTTATTTTTTTAAATACACGTACTCTTTTAGCAACAACTACGCCATCTATTAAGTAATAAATATTGTAGTCTCCATCCAAGTCATGAGAAGTAGTTATATCATCCAGAACATAAGCTGTCCTCATGAAGACCAGTCCCAACGTCCATCTTTGCTCTCATTAGACTTAATATTTTAAAAATTATCTGCTTTGGCTTTTTAAAATTTTTGTGGATTTTGTCCAAGTTGTTTACCAAGTTCAACTTTAGGAGAATCTTTTATCTTTTCTGAAGTTACCTCTTCTGGTGATTTAGGAACCATACATTTTTCTTTAGTTTATCTTTCAAGATCTTGCTCACTTTCTAACATTTATTTTGTAAGTAACTTTAAAGCTGTCCTAAATAGCTATATCAAGTTACCTTCAAGTTATTTTCAAGTCACTTTACACATGCAGGATGTTATAATATATTGATTGCATCAGTCAGATGTTTACTCACCTAAGCGTGAAAAGAATGTTTAATTGCCTACGCATGTATTGGCACCAGATGAAATAAAGCGGTAGTAATGTAAGAGCTTGTCCAGCCCCCTCAAGCCTGGTGCAGACTGGAGATACTCGATAATTAGTTGGTTCGCTTGGAGAGCCGGTCATTGACTTTTGTTCATACAGCCACTTGACAATATTTCTATATTCATATAAGGCACATTCAAACTTTTTTTCAGTGATGGCGCTGTTGACTAGTGCATCATAAAGAGCAACAAGGCTCTGAATATGAAGGTCATCTAGTTCGAGTTTTTCAAACAAAGGTAGCACACCAACGTCTGCATGGTATCTGTTTGCAAACCTAAGCTTAACTATTTGCCTGCGATTTAGTATTTGATTGCCTTGATTATGTGGCTATTGATTTCTTATAAATGAATACCCCTTGGTTTGGTCTTGGTTCAGCTGTAAAACCTTGCCAACTTAACTCTGCATATAGGTTTTGGTATACTTGTTGTAATTATCTATCCAATGCACCCCTTGAGCTTTCTCCTGTAGTCCTATTGTACTGAGTATATAAGCAGAGCAAAAAACATTTAAATTAAGTTTCTTTTATTTTGATTTTGAAATGTAATAGTATTTGGTTTAAAATGTGCACCAGATGATTTCTTGTTGATGCCTTTGGCAACCGACTGTGGCAGCCTTGTTTTGTAGTTGGTTTTGAACTTGCGCATCAAAACTAGTAGCTGTTTCAACAAATGTTGACAGTGGCATTGGTAGTTTGTGACTTTCTAGTGCATATTTGCAGGCCATATTGGATGAGTGCAATTGCACGTGATGCAGCTATTTTTCTTTTAAATTTACTTAAAGAGCAGGCGAAAAAGCAAAAGTAATCCATTGGGCAACAGTTTTTGTTTGCCTGCTATTGAAAAACTGTGTCGTATGCTGGAGGCATGTAGGGAATAGGCCTGGAGTCAGAAAGCTGTCATTCTGATAGACAACACACAGCTTATTATGAATTTCCAGAGATTTTTTATGATCTCTCGCAAGCTTGGGCTATTCTGCAGGCTATTGGTTTGTTTTTTGTCATTTTTGTTGATTACAACTGAAGTGTATGCCTTTGTATTCACTTTCATGGTTGTGTATTTGTTGACTTATCTAAGATGAGCTTGAACTCTTCATCGGAGATGGCACTGTCGCATAGCGTCTTTGTTTCAGCCAAGATGTGGACCTCATCATGCGTTGTGGCTTTCATGCATAGTCGCCGGCTGTTACAATTTCCAGCCACAGAAATCAGACCACTATTCGGAGCTGTTATCTCAAGGACAATCACAATGGGGGTATCAATCATTGCTGACAATATTCCAATCCCTGACACATCTATCAGTGTGTGTCAACACCATCCCCAGCGTTAAATGGTCAGTCCCTTAATGGGGGGGGGGGGGGAGAGGGGGAAGAGAAATATACAGATTTACCAGTTTCTATGGTAGGATTTGTGACTATCTCAGTGATTAATATGCAAGCATTTCATTTCTGGTATATTAAAAGATTTGAACACCAAAACTATTCAGAATGGGTAATTTGCAAAACAAAAGGCCAAAGTAAGCTCAGCTGGGTTAGTTGCATCATTTGTAAAATTTTAAAGTCATCTATGCCAGATTGCTTTCTGTCAAATCTGGTCAAATTATTTCAAGTTGTTTGGAAAAGAAGTTAAAAGTTGTTCTTGTTTTTGCAACAGTGGCCATATTTGATGGTGGATTGGCATAATTTAAACAAATCAGATGCTGTTAAATTTTGGTCAAATTCTGCTAAGCTGTTTTTGAAAATTCATTTTTAGGTTTTCTTTTTTTTACTAATGACAGCTATATTGTACGGTGGATGAGTATCAAGCTGGGATGTTATCCATCAAATTTGGTCAAATCCTGCCGAGAGGCTCTTAAAAAGTCATTTAATTGTTCTTCTATTTTTAGCAATGGTGACCATATTTGCTGGAGGTTCAGAATCATTTCAAAAAATTTCAGAGAGCTTCATGCAATGAAGCTGTCAAATTCTGTTGAGTGGTTCTTGAGAAGCAGTCATTTAAAGATTTTAATATTTTTAGTAATAGTGGCCATATTTGATGGCAGATCTGAAACAATTAAGCAAATTTGAAAGAGCTTCATGCCATGATGCTTTCTTTCAAAGCTGATAAATTCTGTCGAGTGGTTCTGGAGAAAAAGTCATTTAGAAGTTTTTATATTTTTAGTAACATCTGCCACATTAGATAGCGGATTGGCATCAGTTGTGAAATCTGAGAGAGCTTCTTGCCAGGATGCTTTCCGTCAACTTTGTTCAAATTCTTTTGACCAGTTCTTTACAACAAGTTGTTTCAAGTTGTTTCTATTTTTAGTAATAGTGGCCATATCTGATGGCAGATTGGCATCACTTGAACAAATTTCAAAGAACTTCCTGCCAGGATGCTTTCTGTCAAATTTGGTTGAATTTTGTTGAGTGGTTTTTAATAAGTTATTTAAAGTTTTTTCTATTTATAGTAATGGTGGCCATATTTGATGGTGGATTGGCTTAATTTTGAACAAATCTGAAAGAGCGTAATGCCAGGATGCTGTCAAATTCTGTTCAGAGATTTTTGAGATGATGTAAATAGCAGTTGTGAACAGATAATGCATGATGGATGATGGGCAATGCATGAAAGACCATACCATCAGCTCACTTGACCTTACAGCCAGGCGAGGTAAAAATTGAAAAATTTATTAAAATAACTGTTTGAGCAAGACGTTTTACATAATTTAATGTAGGAACGATGTGCTGTCCTGCATGTCACACGACACAACTAAGGGAAGCAACCTTTTTGCCCTTGGATGCATCCTGTTATGATGTTCATGCCAAGGTCTTGGCTTTTTAAACAAGTCAGGTTTATATATATAAAAAAGTTGACTTTGTATTTTAAGGATTTGTATGCCTTTGCTGGAATGCAACAACTTACTCAGCACTGATGCCATTAAACTCTATACATACATACTGTGGAGGAGCTAAGATTGCAAATTTAAGTCTTCCCTGTCTTTAAAAGTCCCTATCCTTCACATAATACAACCCAAATGTGAAGAAGATTTATGGAAAAGTATTGAATACTTTATGTCAAGCTTCTGCAGCTCAATTCTAAACAATTATATACATTTCATTCTAAGCAAAAGAGGCCCAATAATTTCACATGTACAGATTGCATCCAACAATAACAATATTACCAATAATTTATAGCATGCCTTCAAATGATAATCAACTGCCTTTTTTGGGGACTTGCATGCCAGCCCCAAATGTATATATGCAATAACCTACTTGTGTTGCTGTACCATAAAACATCAAACCAAACCAAACCAATCAACTCTAGATTATAGCAATGTTAACAAACTTCATTACATCAACAAGAGGCACATACCTGATACTGCTCACCTGGCTTACATAACTTTATAGTTGACCGTTTCACTAAGCAGGCTTATGTAGTATCGCAAGATTACATCCTATATAAACCATCTCCAAAACTTTGTATCATGTTGATTGTACCTATTTAAGTATATCCTGATAAAAATTCTTCTTAAAGATAAAGGAATAATTATTATGCACACTCTCTTGCTCACAACTGAAGTCATCCAGATCTTGATGATAATAAACCAAACAGATCAAAAATACAGTATCATGAGTGGTAACAAGGCCAGCCAATCAGATTTAAGATCACCTTGTTAATATGCATGGATCCTACTTACTTTCAAAATTGTCCAAGATCTTAATGATATAAGCCATATTCCATTCTGATCAAAATCATATCAATGATAATAAGCTTAGCCAATTACATGCAAGATCACCTCATAAATATGATGGATCTTGCTAATTATTGACAAAGTCCAAGATCTTATAAGCATATATCCCACGTTTGATCAAAATTAGATCACAAATTTTGACTTTCAGAGTGTTGACAAGTTTAGCCAATTAGATCAAAATGGGATCAGAAATATGGTTTCTTGGGTGCAATAAGCTCATGGAATCAGATGCAAGATCAACTCATTAATATGCATGCATCTTGCCATTACCGAACCGGTACAAGATATTGATGACAGAAGCATATATTCCAAGAATAAACAAAATCATATCACAAATTTTGGTTTTCAGAGTGTTAACAAGTTCAGTCAATCAGATCCAAGTTTACATCATTACTATGCATGGATCTCACTCATTATCAAACCCATCCAAGACTTTGCGGACAAAAGCCCATATTTCAAGTTTGATCAAAACTGGATAAAAAATATGGCCTCCAGAGTGGTAGCATGCATAGCCAATCAGATGCAGGATCACCTCATTAATATATGTGGATCTTACTCATTATCAAACTCGGAAGATCTTAATGATATAAGCCTATATTCCAAGCTTGATCAAAATTGGATAAAAAATATTGTCTCCAGAGTGGCAACAAGGTCAACCAATCAGATGCAAGTTCACCTCATTAATATACATGGCTCTTGCTCATTATCCAACTCATCTGAGATTTTGATCATATAAACCTATATTCCAAGTTTGATTGAAATCTGATCATAAATATGGACTCCATAGTGGTAACAAGCAATAGCTGATGAATGGACACATGGTCATAGTATAAGCCCATTTTGCCTTTTGGCCAGGTGATCTAAAAACTGAACAGTGGAAAACAAAAATAATGAATAAAGGAAAATTCAACAACATTCATAATTAAATCATTTTTTCCTCAATATATACAAAATAACTTAACATGCAATTTATGTTCAAATAAATGCTATTTTTTTTCCTGATTTTGCAGTGTTTTAATGGATACAGTAATGGCAAAATGTTAAGTACTAGCATTACATACATAAAATTGCTGTACACCTGCAGCTGTTCTATTAAAACATAGTACCTGAGGAATGTGCTCTCCAACTTGGGTAAAGCAACCTATACGTATATAATTTTTGCATGAAAATTAATGGAGATTTGTACTTGCCAAGCATCTTGACACGTCTTTGTAACAGTCTTCTCCAGGTACCATGTGTTTAAGTCAAACTGCAGTTACATTTCATCCTTGATCTAAAACAGTTTACATTCTTCATCTTTATCTTCTGTGAGAACCAAGGGTATAGTACATTTATGGTATCAATGCATAGGTGATAAATGTAAAGTGTGCTGGTGAAGTAAAACCTGCTCCATCTATCTCACTATCTGTATGTTACTGTCAGACAATTTTGTACAACTTTAGTGCTGAACTCAGATCCTGCTCTCCAAATAAGTGTGTAATAAACCAGATCCAGAACCAAAACACAAGCATAAATACAGTGCATGGATATTATAAATGTATTATATTTCTTATTATAGTTGTTATTATTATTATTGTGGATCTCAAAACTCTAGTTTTCAATAATGTGGATGGGGGAAAAAAAACAACAAAAAAAAAAACAGATTGGCAACCCTCTAAACTACCTTATTATGCGCACTCACACTTCACAAATAGAAGATATTTAATACAAACAATAAGGTACTGCACAGTGTGTGAATGTTTATTTTTTGTCTCCCTATGATAATAAATTGAACAGAAAATTTTAATGAGTTCAGGTATCAACAACAAGAGACCCTCGAAGGGACTGATGCTCTGCTGGGCGAAAAGAATTTCCAGAAATTCAAGACAAGACCATTTCTGCCTTTTAACTGTTGAGGGTTGAAACCATCTCCGATATTCTTCAGTGATAACAAGATTTCCAAATTAGCTGCTGTGGTACATATACTGGATGTCAGCTTGGCATCATTTTCATTTAGGACAAAGACACCATTAGAAGTCTTTTGATGAAAACCCAATGTCATAATGATCATCCATTCAGGGGGAGTAGTGTCAACATTTTTAAGACAGTCGTGTATGCAGCCATATTGGATGTATGACTGGCACCATTTTCATTTAGGACTTGGTGAAAAAACTGTCATAATGATCATCAATTATGGGGAGTAGTGACAAGGAGATTTTGATGACAGTTCTTGTGGCAGCCATATTGGATGTATGACTGGCACTATTTTCATTGTGACCGACTAAGTATCATAAGAAGTCTATTGGTGAAAACCCCATGTTGATATAACCATCCATTTGGAGATAAGTAGAGATAAAAATATTTTCAAGATATGACTTTCCATTCAGGAGTAGCAATAACAAGATTTTCAAGACGGCTGCTGTGTTGGCCATATTGCATATCAGATCGGCACCATTTTCATTTAGGACCTACTGGACACCATAAGAAGTCTTCTAGTGAAAACCCCACATCAATATGACTTTCTGTTCAAGTCGAGTTGTAACAACAAGATTTTTAAGATGGCTGTCATGGTGGCCATACTGTATGTCAGATTGGCACCATTTTTATTTAGGACCAGCTAGACATCATAAGAAGTCTTTTAGTGAAAACCCCAGGTTGATACGACCATCCATTCAGGAGGAGTGGCAATAACAAGACTTTCAAGATGGCAGCTATGTTGACCATATTGGATATCAGATTGACACTATTTTCATTTAGGACCAACTAGACACCATAAGAAGTCTTTTTGTGAAAACCACATGTTGATATGACTATCCATGTATGAGGAGTAGCGATAACAGGATTTCCAATATGGTTGCTGTGGTGGCCATATTGGATGTCAGATATTCAAAATTTTCATTTAGGACCAACTATGCATCAAAAGTGGTCTTTTAGTCCCATGTTGATATGACCATCCATTCAGGAAAGTAGCGATAACATGATTTTGAAAATGGCCACTATGGTGGCCATACTGATGTCCGAGCAGCACCATTTTCATCTAGAACTAACTAGACCATGGGATGAATGTGTGTGTAAAGTTTCATGGCAAGCCTCTAAGTAGTTTCGGAGAAGAAGCGATAACAAACTTGTGCTAACAGGCAAGACAGACGATGGACAACAGACCATCCCATAAGCTCTTCTGGTCTATGACCAGTAGAGCTAATAAAACAATTTAATGCACTAACATATTTATGCAAGTGAGAAGTACTGTAAACCAGTAGATACTTTTCTTGAGATTCTGATCTAAATTGTCAAGAACGTGTTTCACTGTTATAGGCATATCACATCTCTGAATGTTGGCCATCATATGTATATTACACTGTGAATACAGCAATCCATCAAAAACTGAGAGACTAGTGTGAGACTAGTTGCTTTCACAAGATTTGCACACCTGGCTTACATAACAGTTGACAATTTCACTAAGAAGGTTTATGTAGAATAAATGTACTGTAAGAACATAGCCTATGTAAACCATCTTCCAAAGTTTATATCATGACTTACCTATTTTACTCAAGTCTCAAAAAACTTATTTCCAAAGATAAAGGCATAATTAATATGAATAATCGAACTCATCCAAGATCTTGATGATATAAACATATTTACCGAGTTTTATCAAAATTGTATGAGAAATACAATCCCTAGATTAGAGAGGTAACAAGCTCAGCGAATCAGATGCAAGATCATTTTATTAACATCGTACAAAATCGGTTTAAGGCAATGATGATATAAGCTTGTTTACCAAGTTGGAGCAAAATCCGAACGAACTTCGGTCTCCAGAGCAGTAACAAGCTCAGCCAATCAGATACAAGAGTACCTCATAAATATGCATAGATTCTGCTTGTAATCAAACTCATTCTTGATAATATAAAGATATTTAACAAATTTGATAAAAATGTAAGAAATATAGTTGCTAAAGTGCTGACAAGCTCAGCCAATCAAATACAAGATCACATTATTAATATGCATAAATCTCATCCATAATCATACTTAAAAGAGATCCTGATGATCTTGTATTAAAATCAGGTCACTGCCTCTCAAGTTGTAAAAAGCTTATCCAGTCAGATGCAAAATCACCTCATAAATATGCATAAACCCTACTCATAATAAAACTCATTGGATATTTTCAAGATACAAGTCTATTTACCAAGCTTGATAAAAATATGATCAGAAATAATTGCTAAAGTATTAACAAGCTCAGACAATCAGATGCAAGATCACCTCAGTAACATATAGATTTTACTCATTTGCAAACTCATGCAAGGTCTTAATGATACAAGCCTATATACAAAAAGACCCGTAAAAGTAAATTCACTAAAACTGAACTACAATATACATTTGAATTGAAGTGATGTAAAAGATGTAAGATAGAGCTTAAATTAGAAGATAAACTGATAATCTACAATTACAAACTACTCTGGGATGGTGACTAGGATTTCAGGACACAAAACATTTTATTCACATGACACTGCATCATATAAGGCAAGCGATCAATGTATAGTGCAGTACAGATCTTAAACTTACCTCACAGACAACCTCTTACGAAATGAAAAGGTTCACAATAAATCCAAGGCTCATGTTTAGAGCCCACAATCAAAGCAGTGCAGTAAAACATATGACCTTGACCCCAAGGTCAAAAGGTTGAGTGAGTGTATCACAGAATGAATGGTCTTAGCTTCATAATGTTTCATCCCAAATATGAACAGAATAAAACAATGGGTTTATAAAATATAAATACAAGAATTCTACAGAATGCTATTTCTCACCTGCTCTGCTGTGACATAATCCAAAAATCTTGCATGGTCACTAAAGCATGAAAAGAAGATCACTGTGACCTTGAAAGGTCACTGAGGTTATTATTATTCCCAATATAAATACAACCATCAAATTTCATGACTGTACACAAGTGTCTCAGGAACCAAGGTAAAAGAAAAATTAAACATAATTGCTGAAGCACGAAAAGTAGGTCATTTTACTACTTTTTCCTGTGTCAAGTACCGTATATACTCGTGTATAAGCCGATACCAACTGCAAACTGCATATATCCAGATCTGCCGTCGCATAATGCGCCAGCAGATCAAGGTCTATGTTGTTTGCATTTGGACACGGATTATATACGGTAGTATCCTCCAATATGAATACACCCATCAAGTTTCATGACTGTACATATAACAGTGTCAGAGAAATGGAGCTAAATACACCCATCAAGTTTCATGACTGTACATATAACAGTGTCAGAGAAATGGAGCTAAATACACCCATCAAGTTTCATGACTGTACATATAACAGTGTCAGAGAAATGGAGCTAAATACACCCATCAAGTTTCATGACTGTACATATAACAGTGTCAGAGAAATGGAGCTAAATGCACCCAAAAATTTATGTAATCACTGGAGCATGAAAAGTACACCTCCAAAATGAATATGTTTGTCAGGTTTCTTTACTGTACATACAATAGTGTAAGAGAAACTGAGCTAAATGCTTTGAGTAATTGCTGGAGTGTGTAGAGTAGGACACTGACTTAATTTTGCCAATGTGAACAGTACCGTCCAATATGACATTCTTCAATTTCATGACTGTACACACAACAGTGTCAGAGAAACTGAGCTAAATGTAAAAACTGAACATAATCTCTGGAGCATGAAAAGTTGGTCAGCATGACCTAATTTTGCTCATGACAAGTACTACTCTCTAAGATAAACACACCCATGAAGTTTCATGACTGTATATACAATTGTGTCAGAGAAACTGAACTAAATGCAAAAACTTGATGTAATTGCTGGAGCATGTAAAAATATGTCACTGAGACCTAATTTTGCCTGTGGTAAGTAGTACTACCAGGATAAATACAACAGTCAAATTTCATGGCTCTATATACAACGGTGTCAGAAAAACAGAGCTAAATGGAAAAACTTTATGTAATCGCTGGAGCATGAAATGTAGATCACTATGACCTAATTTTGCCCATGGTGAGTGGTAGTCTCCAAGATGAATACACCCATCAAGTTTCATGACTGTACACACTTAACGTAATTGTAAATTATGTCACTGTGACCTAATTTAAAAGTGATCTCCATGTCTTGCTTGTGTTTCACAGGCAGGCAAGACAATACAATTTTTTAAACCAAAACCTTAACAAAATTTTCTCTGACTGACTTTGACCCCAAGATCAAAGGGACGAGACAGTATGTCACACAGTGAACTGTCTTAGCTTTATAATGATTTATGCCAAGTCTGAAGAAAATACATCGAGGAAAATGTATGCAAAAAAAAAACTTCAACCAAAATCTTGACACAAATTTTCTGAAGTCACCTTGACTCAAGCATGTTGCATAATAAAGTATCTTGGCTTGTTAATGATTCATGCCAAGTATGATGAGAATCTATCAAGGGTTTGGGGAAATATACTGTATATACTCGTGTAAAATCCGGGTCCAAATGCAAACAACATAGACCCTGATCTGCCATCAGATAATGCACCGGCAGATCTGGGTTTATGCAGTTTGTTATAGGCTTATATGCGAGTATATATGGTAAGCTAATGAAAAACTTTAACCAGAACCATAACTTTTGATGCTAACCCCAGCAATGGCAGAAAAGTGACTCCTATGACTTGCTTCCCATTAATGTCAGCTCGACAAAAAAAGAACCATTCAAACATGTTATCATACATATATACAAATTATTTATCAACAACAAAATTGTATAAATAAAATAACCAAACACGTGATTTGTAACAAGAAAATGAGCAATCAGAATTTATTGCCATGTCATACGATATTGTTGATTTTGATACTTCCAGTGTCCCAGCTAGGCAGGTATTCTGAGGTCCAACCAACATCCTGCCCAAACCCAAATTTTTTCTACCATGTTATTTTTGGGGACTGGTGACCCTGCCATTCTCTGATTCTAGCTATATCACTGATTTCTCTTTCAGCATATAAATTAAAGATCTAGTACGTGAATTAGCAGTTGTATTATATATATACCCTGTAAAAATGTAGTTTTGATGCATCTGCACCGATGCAGACCAGTTTATAATTCAACAACCACACAAGTTCTAAAACAACACTACATAATGATTGGGTTTTTTTAAAATAGAGATACATATACTAGACCATCCTCAAATTCACAGCAAATGCTAATTCTTGTAGAGATTTCCTACAAACATATTCTATTTCCTTTATTAATCAGAAAGACGAAAGTTTAATTCCAGCCCAGACCAGACCGGATTATAGACTGCATTATCGACCGGAGTAGATACCCGAGACTTACAAGTTTATGTTCCACAATTATTCAGACTGTTGAATTTTAATAATGAAATTAAAATCAGCATGATTATATAGAAAAAATTAATATTTACAGCTATATATATATTCTGTTCTGTATATTGAGGCAAAATTAAGTGTCCTTTTCGAAGCTCAGGTGCTCTGTCATTTGGGGGGGTTGGGGTTGGGGTGGGGGGGTGGAATGGCATGGTGAACGATAAAAAAAACTTTATTTTACATGTGATAATTTGAACAATAAAAATCAGCCGTTATTCTGACAAACAGAAATTGCACATATATACAACAATACATCTGACATAAAAGATATAGCTATATTTAAGTACATAATCTAGTACCTAATAATAAAGAGTATAATACTGTCATACCTACATAATTACAAATGCTGCCCTTAGACAGCATTACAGGCATTTGACCCTAGAAAATGAAGAAAATTAATTGGTTAAAAAATTGGACAAGTAAAAAATTGGTCAGGACAAGTAACTTCTACAAAGTCACTTGTCCTGGACAAGTGACTGGGAAAAAACATTTGTACAGCTCTAAATGGTGTTATGATGTAGCTTTCTGCTTTCATAGAGAAGCCAGAAACTCCAAGCTCATCTGGCTATAAACTTCTGACATAATAATATTATATCAGTTCAGCTGAATTCTGCAAGCTGATGTAAAAGATATGCCAACTTTTAAAAAAACAAAACTTGGACCTTCTTGACAACAAAAGGTGAGCAGGAAGTTCATACCATCTCAAGGTATAAAAGACAAAGTAATATTAACACAAAGTTTCAGTTTGAATACAGCACATTATGTCAAAGTTTATTTTACAATTCCAAGTTAAGACAAAAATAGCGTCAGATTAGAGTGTGGAAAACATATTACAATCATTTAGCATCAGAATCAAAATGTAGAGAATAAATGATCCCTTCTGTGATATATGCTCAACTATCTGGAAAATAGATTGGATCAAGTCAAGTAGACTGGCCCTAATCAAAACAAGCACAAGTCAAGTGGCATGAGAAGCTGGAATGGTATGTTAATGAATATGAACTGTATCTTCATCCAGATCTATCAAAAGACTTTTTCTCTTTTTGGTTCTGGATCTCTCTGATCCACTTGCATCTGACACATCACTTCCTGGGGTGAAGGTATCTCGTTGATGCAAAAGATGGGTATAACAGGGCATAAAGCGAGCCACCAGCTGTTCAAACAGGGACTCGACTGTCTTCCCAACTTGATAAATCTCTGTCCCAGGCTGCAAGTAAAAAAAAAAAAAATATGTTGATGGAAGACAAATGCTGTGCCTGAACATAAAACTAAGACATACTCCACAAAATGCTTACAATTACTGAAAACAAAAAAAGCATTTCGATGCATCTAGTTTTTTCGAGACAAATTTCAACTAGTGTGCAGAAAAATTTAAAATGAAGTCCTTGCCCTGCAAAAATATAAGCAGGATATTTAGGTGAATTCAAAATCTGGTTAGGCTACTGTCTTTGGAGGATTAATTATAGTGTGGAAATGAAATAATATGAAATAATCAAAATGTGAAAGACAAGAACCATTACTCTGTATGCCACACATGAATTTCTTCAACATTTCATGTGAGAGATATCACTGGTATGAAACTATGACAGATCAATGAAAGGTACTTGTTTTGTAAGAATTCAATATCTAACAGTGAGCTTACAGCATTGTAGGTGTAGCAGTTCTTGAAGACCAACATGACATCTGATAAGAAATCCTCCACTGTGTTGTAGTGGTTGAAATGCTCCCGTCTCAGTTTGTGCTTGATGGAACCAAAGTCCATTGGGTTGGTAATGATTTTGTAGTAGTTTGGAACCTGCAAAAATGCACAGGTGTTTTATTTTCTATGACATTATTAAAAAATCTAAATCCAGTCACCCTACAGAACAAGTTTTAAATATACACTTTGTCGAGTACCAGCAGCCACATTCAAAGTGCCAACTTTTTTAAGTCTTCAGTGTGTGTGTACATAGCCAAATGTCTAGAGAGATTGAATAAACATAATGGAAATCCAGTACCTCTGCTAATTCTTTATAGAAAGATCGAATTCCAAGATGACATCAATAAAAGCAGCAATCACCATCACCCATGGATGAGATAGACTTGCATCACCATGGCTAAAAGCAGCATGTACTCAGTTTCCTTTGATATATACAGTTTCTAATTTGAAGTAAGAAGTAATTACTCATCTATATGGATGCTAAAACTGTCATTTTTTAATGGAAAAATTTAAAGCCTAAATCCTTTTCATGTGTAAATTTCAATCCAAATTAAGCAAAATATTTTCTTACCTACCGTATATATTCGCTTATAAGTCGACATTTTTTAAAATGAAAATTCCATTCATGCAGAGTAGGGATCGTCTTATAAGTGCGACATGCAAAAAGTTTTGATAAATCTAGGGGTAATATTAGAAACTCTAGATATTTGCAGTTTGTACAAATACTCTCAATTCAAATATTTGTATGCTTTCATGCCACTATTCCCATTCAGAAATGCATATATGATATGCAGCATGTTTATATGTTTCATAACGGTATTCATTACACAATACTTGTGTCTAGTTACTTAGATTTTAAAAATTATAAGATATTACCGGTAAATTAAATATTACCCACCGCAAAGTGAAGTGTCCGTCAATGTTGTTTACCATGGGTGTTTACTAGCAAGTATATTGCTTCCATTTTCGTGCAAGTCCGAACAACCTATATTTGTATTATATTTGCTGTTTTGCTCTATAACACTGTTTGTGTTTGATGCAATAAAAGTTTTGATATAATTTGTATTCTCCTTTTCCATAAGTCAGATTTAATTCCCAAGTGACATTTCCCAAGTTATCTACCAGTGGACGTGGACTGATAAACCCTTGGCTTGTAAAAGCACCACTTTGTTTTCAAGTTGACAATCCATTTGATCAAGCCATGAATTTAATACTTGTTCAGTGCTAAATAGAGTTCTACAACTTCCTGTGCATGTTTGACCTTAATCCCTTAGCATCCTCTTTGTTTTCCCATGTGACAACCCATTGATTGAGCCACGAATTTGATACCTGTTCAGTGCCAAGTAACAGAGCGTGGTTATTTGAACTCCCTGTGATCTTGCCACACAGTTCACACCTCTTCAGTTGCATCTTTTAATAGATTTCACAAACTGTATGATCAAACTGTCACTTATAGAGCCCAAGCTTAATCTCCACATAAGTCCTGCATATGACAGCAAAGACGAGTAGATCGGAGTCTTACGATATTTACGATGACTAGATGACAATGGAGGATTTGGTCACTCAGACAATGGGAATGAATTACTAGACTTTGTACCAGATAAAAATAGATAGTGACATTGATAGGATACTGTGAATCACAAAAATGTGGACTTAACTTTCATTGTTTATTTTGTAAGATGTGTGGAATTAACATATTAAGGGATATTGTGAATTGGATCATTCTGGGCAACTATTTTTATACCGGTATGTGATCAATAATAATATAATTAATGGCTTTATCTTATAAATGGATTTAAAATGTCAAGCATTATGGATTTCTATGGATTTTATGATACGAAGGTGGACAAAATGTAAGTTGTCAATTTATTTATGACATACACCACTCAATAATATAATTATATTCTACACTGATTTTGTCTTTATTTTTTCCTATCTATCTATCTATCCAGTTTGGCTTGTTTATTGTTCCAAAGTGCAACTCTGACTCACTGACAACAAGTCACCCCTTCAGACAGATCTCACTTGGAAAATACACCCCGACTTATAGGAGGGTCAACGACAAATTAGCTTTTTTCAGCCCTAAAAACAAGGGGGATCGATTTATAGTCGAGTTGACTTATTACAAGTATATACAGTATATATGAAAGACAAAACTTTCAAAATCATTTTTAATATGAGTCATTTGTGATAAAACTTTTTAATACAGCAAAGAATATACAGTAAAACAAAACTGATTATTTTAGCAAAGCAATCTAAAAATGATCGCTTGTATGTGTTTTTTTAAATGTAATTCAAGGCTAAGTGATACTACATATATTAGTAGAAAATAAAATAAAAATTTACTGGCCATTTTGTGAATTGAGAAGACGGAAATTTGGAAAGCATTCTTGTCATGTGTAAATGACCTTTCAAAAATTTGCCCAAACACCTACATATGCTCTTTGCATAAGAATATCTTTTTGTATGTATTAAAATTTACATTGTTTTACAGACTTCATTTCAGCTTGTATACATAACACTTGTAAGTTTGAGAAAAAGCAATATTTTCTACATGATAACAAGGTTATCACAGGGCGGTAGTCGGCTAGCCCAAGGCTAGTAAATTTCCTATTGGACTAGAAGTTTTAATCATTTTAATAATCCAATGGCTAGTAAAGTTTCAGTTGTCACCAATCAGTGTTTATTTACACTTTCATATATTATATCTGAAAGTCTGAATGATGGGATGATGTCCAAGTTCTCTCAGAGCTTACTGCGTAAATCCCTGAGATTCAATTGCTCCCCTATAGGGTTAGAACAAAGGAGGATTTTACAAATCGTATTTCAAATTGAGGCTGGATAAATCTTTACTGATATTGTTAGATTTACAAAGTTGTATGTCAAAGACTATTAGTCCAAGTGTCCTGTGACCTTTCCTACCCCATTTTAGATATTTTTGACATTCATGTTGGGGTGTAAGGTCAGAGTGCATACTCGCAATTTCTAAGAAGATAAATCATCTTCCTATCTATTTCATGTGGGTAGGGCTTGATATAAGGGCGTTTAAGTTTGCTAGGCCCAGTAGTAAGCAGCTACCCTATGACCGACAGCGCAGTTTTGGCGAATGGGATAGGAAAGGTCAGTGGAAATTCGGACTAAAAAACTGTAAACCAGACTTACGAACTTGTCAAACCGCCATTGTTGTGCCATAGTCATTAAAATCCCTATTATAATGATCCATTCTGTTTTTAAAGAATTAGCATAGAGACATATTTTGCTCAAAGGTTCGTATCTGTTACGAAACCTGCACAATGCCTATACTGCTATAATAAGAGATCTTCTCACCCTGCTTTCACTGTAGCAGAACGGGTACTGTGTTAAATCATCTGTCTTTGGAGATACTACATGTAATGACCAGTGTGAATGAAGTCTTTGTCTTTATCTCTTATTAAATTATTTGTTGTCGTTTTTCTCCGGATGATGAGGCTCTACAAAGTGTTTACGGAGTCATCTTTTTTTTAAAACAGTTAATTTCTGGATAATCAGTCATTTATTGTTTTTCTTGTGAACTTGTAGTGAATACTTTCAAGTAACCTTGGTTGCTTTCTAACGCAAGATTTGTACTTCTGAATTATGAATGATTGTGATATTTAAGAAATAATAGTGTCGTTAATCTCTATACATATCTGACATTGTTTTGTGGGATTGACTAGCGAAGATTCAGCAGGAGTAGTAAATTTCTTAATCTACTAGTCCTTCTGAATACAAGGAAATTTTTGCTACATTCTAGGCCTGTATCATAAAATTTATTTCTCTCTATGCTAAGAAACCAGGCTTCAAAAGTCAGCCTAAATTATCAAACACTCCTTAACTACTAACCCCAGGCTTCAGCTGATATCCCTTTCTTTACCTATCGATATTGATACAAGGTGATGCCAAAGTATGGTTGACTGACATGTTGGAAAGGTCAATTACAAACCCTAACTTTGCAAATTATGGTCCGATAATTAAACTACCATTTGCAATACATGTGACCTGTATTCATGATGCATGCAATACATGTGACCTGTATTGATGATGCATGCAAAACATGTGACCTGTATTGATGATGCATGCAATACACATGACTTGTATTCATGATGCATGCAATTACACGTGACCTGTATTGATGATGCATGTAATACCCATGACTTGTATTCATGAATTAGGCAGTACATGTGACCTGTATTCATGATGCATGCAATACATGTGACCTGTATTCATGATGCATGCAATACATGTGACCTGTATTCATGATGCACGCAATACATGTGACCTGTATTCATGATGCATGCAATACATGTGGCCTGTATTCATGATGCATGTAATACATGTGACCTGTATTCATGATGCATGCAATACATGTGGCCTGTATTCATTATGCAAGCAATACATGTGGCCTGTATTCATGATGCATAAAAACTAATTCACAACAAGAATCTGCTTGATGTGGTTGAGGTAGGGTCTGGCACCACATTCTCAGAACTCTTTTTAACATGAAATTCATGCTAGCTAAAAGTCCAAAAATGTCTTGTAACTTTCTAAGAATCAAGCAAGACTTGTAGAACTGTCAGATTACCTTGCTTCCTAAACTAACATTCTGAATTTTAATTGCACAGGCATATTCAGAGATGAGAATGGACTTTGTTGAAAATCCCTGAAATGTTAGCTGGGGGTTTGGGGGCCGCTCATGCCCCAAATCAGGGTCCTGAGGTGAAGCCCTGGTGGGGGCTCGGTGGGCAAAGCCCCCTGCAGCTTATGCATTTTTAATACATGTAGCATTCAGAATTTGAAATCCAGAACTCTGACCTCTCCAGATCATCTTACAAGCAACTATGGGGAAAGGTTGATAAAATCTGGTGGGTCAAAGAACAGTACATTATATACAAATGGTGCATCTTATCAGCAGCAAAAGCACTAAAACAAAACAAGGTAGTCCTATCCTCTGACACTATTTATATCAATGAATAGTTAGTCGCTTTGCTTTCACCTTTTCCTTATGCTTCTTTGAGTTTGTACAGTGTTCTATTAGTGCCCCAACACCTTTGTCTCCGTAACTAATGAGGCATTCACACAGTGTGCACAACGCTCATCGGATGCAATTAGAGTTATATACGACATTTTTCCGACAGACACATTATAAATTGATGACATTATCACAGTGAAAGCAAAGTGATTCCAATTTCTTAAGACTGATATTGAAAATTCATTATCCGGAACAACAAATTGTTAAATGCGTCAAGCCATTCATGCAACTAAAGTCTAAATCATTGAAGAAAACAAACTAATTCCAATTAGATTAGACTGGTATCAAAAATTCATTATTAGGAAATGCATAACTGATATATCTAAAACTATGACCAGGCATGGAACCTTCCAGTAAATCAGCGCACAATCAATTGACCCTATCCACCCCAAATTTTCTCAACGAATTTGCATTGATCTCAAAATTGACCCAGATGACGCTGAAAATCACGGAAATCCACGACAAATTCTCATCTCTGCATATTCAAAGTATTAAAACTGGATTTCAAGTACACAGGTATATTCAAAGTATTAAATCTGAATTTCAATTACACATGCATATTCAAAGTATCAAATCTGAATTTCAAGTACACAGGTATATTCAAAGTATTAAATCTGAATTTCAAGTACACAGGTATATTCAAAGATTTAAAATTGAATTTTAATTACACAGGCATATTCAAAGTATTAAATCTAAATTTCAAGTACACAGGTATATTCAAAGTATTAAATCTGAATTTCAAGTACACAGGTATATTCAAAGTATTAAATCTTAATTTCAAGTACACAGGTATATTCAAAGTATTAAATCTGAATTTCAAGTACACAGGTATATTCAAAGTATTAAATCTGAATTTCAAGTACACAGGTATATTCAAAGATTTAAAATTGAATTTTAATTACACAGGCATATTCAAAGTATCAAATCTGAATTTCAAGTACACAGGTATATTCAAAGTATTAAATCTGAATTTCAAGTACACAGGTATATTCAAAGATTTAAAATTGAATTTTAATTACACAGGTATATTCAAAGTATCAAATCTGAATTTCAAGTACACAGGTATATTCAAAGTATTAAATCTGAATTTCAAGTACACAGGTATATTCAAAGTATTAAATCTGAATTTCAAGTACACAGGTATATTCAAAGTATTAAATCTGAATTTCAAGTACACAGGTATATTCAAAGTATTAAATCTGAATTTCAAGTACACAGGTATATTCAAAGATTTAAAATTGAATTTTAATTACACAGGCATATTCAAAGTATTAAATCTAAATTTCAAGTACACAGGTATATTCAAAGTATTAAATCTGAATTTCAAGTACACAGGTATATTCAAAGTATTAAATCTTAATTTTAATTACATAGGCATATTCAAAGTATTAAATCTGAATTTTACTGACACCGGCATATTCAATGTATTAAATCTGAATTTCAATTACACATGCATATTCAAAGTATTAAACCTGATTCTAGGGTTTTAAGCTGGAGTTTCTTGCTCAAAAATGTTTAGATAAAACAAAGCCAGGACATTCTCTTCCTACATACTAATTCTTCCTCTTTACAATGATAGTGTGGTCTAAGAAGCAGTTAGGCACCTGCACTGAACTAAAAATAACTCATTCCAATATGTACACCTAAGAAGCCAAAATCATTATGGGGGGGGGGGGGGGGGAGAGTCACATGCAACATACTAGTTGAAAGAAAAATCCCCATGTTTGTACCACAATCTTCATCATTAAAGTAACAATAATTTATTCCAACATGCTAATTGTGTATACTCACAGCTTTGTTGACAGGTTCATGGAATACGCTACTACTTGTGTGACAAAATAGTTCCAGTAGGATCCTTTCACAGGCCTGCAATTAGAACAACACAGTTTCTATAAACTACACTTGTGTGACAAAACAGTTCCAGTAGGATCCTTTCACAGGCCTGCAATTAGAACAACACAGTTTCTATAAATTACACTTGTGTGACAAAATAGTTCCAGTAGGATCCTTTCACAGGCCTGCAATTAGAACAACACAGTTTCTATAAATTACACTTGTGTGATAAAATAGTTCCAGTAGGATCCTTTCACAGGCCTGCAATTAGAACAACACAGTTTCTATAAACTACACTTGTGTGATAAAATAGTTCCAGTAGGACCCTTTCACAGGCCTGCAATAAGAACAACATAGTTTCTATAAATTACACTTGTGACAAAATAGTTCCAGTAGGACCCTTTCACAGGCGTGCAATTAGAACAACACAGTTTCTATAAATTACACTTGTGTGATAAAATAGTTCCAGTAGGACCCTTTCACAGGCCTGCAATTAGAACAACAGAGTTTCTGTTAGCTACAATTTAAACACAGCAACCATCAGAGTGGCTGATCCACTTAACAAACAAAAATGTTACAGAGAATCTGACTTGTGAAATTTTAAGAGTCCACTATGAAAATAAAACAAAAGGTCCAAGTGGGCCTGAGGTTGCTCAACAAGTTGACATTTGCAAATAGCCAAATGCAACAGCAGTTGGCAAAAACAAATCTGACCCAATAGGATGCTTTCTGTTGAAATTTCTTTCAATGTTGTTGATTGCATAACTGTTGGAATGCTTCTCTAGTCTTTGTACCTCCATTCATATGGCACATCAACATCATTTACCCAATATTAAAAGGCCCCTATTTCAGGACACTTCATCTCAGAGTTGGTCAAATTTTGCTCACCAGTTTTTCGATATAAAGCTGTGAAAATGTTTTTCTACTTTTAGTGGTGGATTGGCATAATTTGTACACAATTTTAAAGCCCTTTATGCCGGAATGCTTTCAGTAAAGTTTGGTCCGATTCTGTTAAGCAGTTTTTCATAAGTTGTTTAATGTTTTTCAATTTTTATCAACAGCAGCCATATCTGATGGTATCATATGTATAAAATAGAAAGACCTTTTTATCGGGATGCTTTATGTCAAATATGGTAACATTTTATTGAGTGGTTTTTGTGAAGAGGTCATTAAAAGATTTTTCTATATTTAGTAATAGTGGTCATATTTCATTTTGAAAACAGGTTGGCAGAATTCGTATAAATTTGAAAATTTTCATGCCAGGATGCTTTCTATAAAGTTTGGTCAAATTATATACAGCGGTTTTGAAGAAGTCGCTTAAAAGCTTTTCTAATTTGAGTAATGACAGCCATATTTGAAGGTAGATCGATATCATTTATACAGACTTTAAAGGTCTTAACTGCAGGATCCTTTCTTTCAAGTTTGGTCAAATTCTATTCAACAGTTTTAGAGAAGTTGTTTAAAGGTTTATCTATTTTTAGCAATGATAGCCATATTTAATTGCAAATTGGCATAATTTGTTCAAATCTGAATGCCTTCATGCCAGGATGCATTATGTTGTATACAATCAAATTCTGTTCTGTAGTTTTGAAGTTCTTTAAAGTTTATTTTCTAGTTCAGTATGAGCAGCCATTTTTGATGGCAGATCAGTATCACTTGTACAAACTTGAAACTCTGTGTCAGTATGCTATCTATCAAATTTAGTCAAAATTCTATTGAGTGGTTTTAGAAAAGAAATCTTTTAAAGGTTTTTCTATTGTTAGTAATGGTGGCCATATTTGATGGCATCATATGTACAAACTTGAAAGGCCTTTATGCCAGGATGCTTTCTGCAGAGTTTGGTTACATTTCTATTCGGCGGTTTTGGAGAAGTAATTTCAATTTTTTTAAATTTTTAGGCCATATTTGATGGCAGATCAACATCATTTGTACGAATTTGAAAGGTCTTCATGCCAGGGTGCTTTCTGTCAAATATGATCAAATTCTGTTCAATGGTTTTGGAGAAGAAGCTGTTTAAACTATCTCCTATTTAAAGTAACCGTGGTCATATTTGATGGTGGATCAGTATCAGTTGTACAAATTTGAAAGCCCTCTATGCTAGGATGCTTTCTGTCAAATTCTGCAAAGTCATTTCAAGGTTTTTCAATTTTCATTAATGGTGGCTAAATTTGATTGCCAGATTGGCATCAATTGTACAAACGTGAAAGGACTTTGTAACAGGATGCTTTCTGTCCAACTGGATCAAATTCTTCAGCAGTTCTGGAATTGTTGTTCAAAGGTTTTTATATTTTTAGTAACAGTAGCCATATTGTGGGCAGATCATTTGTAAAAACTTGAAAGGTGTTTCTTAAAGAATGCTTTCTGTCCAACTTGAGCAAATTCTGTTCAGTGGTTTTGAAAAGTTGTTGTTTAAAGGGGCTTACTATTTTTAGTAATGGTGGCCATATTTGAAGGCAGATTGGCATCATTTGTACAAATTTGAATGCCCTAATGCCAGAATGCTTAGTGCCAAATTGTTCAAAATTGATCCAATGATTTTTGAGAAGAAGTTTAAAATAGCAATTATTGATGCAGGGCCATATTATAAACTCACTTGGCCTTACTGAGTTAAAAATGACTGACGGAGACTTTAAGTTATCTAGCAAACCATCTATCAGACAGACAGACAAACAGAAAAACACGATTCTAATGAATAATGCACTCCCAAGTGTAAAGAGCAGAGGCCCCGATCTGATGTCACCTACTACTATGGCAGATGAGGTATGGTCTGTGCTGATTATTTGTATTCCTGCCCATAAGCCGACACATATTACATTGGCAGATCTTTGTGCTGCTCACAGTTAGGTATGTGTTACATAGTCACACAACACATTTTGTTAATTCCTAAGGTTTGAAACTGATGTCACAACCATGGATTTTCTCTACTGCATACATGGTGATACACAAGCTTAAATATATCCACACCACAATCTTGAATAAGAAGACACATCAGCAAAATGAACTTAAGGAAATATGTGATACGTTAATAGCTTGTACTTTTGCTGAATTCACAATGCAAGGTGTGGGTGTGGGTGGAATCTCTGTAGAAACAAGAAAATCACCAATGATGGCATGGCCAAATTGCAAAGCTTTGTTTTGTGTAAATGGTGCTGCAATTTGTAAATGCATCCAATGTGTCAAGTTACATCACTCTGCAGTAACAGTGTCTAAGAAAATGAGTTAAATGCAAATGTTTATGCAGATTACAGGAGCATAAATATACATGTAGGTCACCATGACTTAGCTTTAACTTTAGGGTGTAGTACTTTTCATAACACATCTACATACCAAGTTACATGACTCTACAGGCAATAGTGTCTGTGAAACTAAGCAAACACAAACCATAACCTATTGATCCTGAGCTCAACACAAAAATAAGTACAAATCACTGAACAATGAAATAAAGGTTACAGTGACCTAGTTTTCACTGATGGCTGTAGTACTCCTCATGAAACATTTACAAACTAAGTCATGTGACTCTACCAGTATCAAACAGGAATGTGAGCATTGCAAAATTGGAATCTTAATATAAAGATAGGAATACTCTTTATGAAACAATTCTTTTAAGCATTTAACCATACAGACACAATGTGCTTCCTACAGCCGTCTTTCCTGTCATGTGCCACATTGAAGTCCATGGAGAAAAGACTGCAAATGCATATTATTTATCCAGTGTTGATTCCTGTGTATCCCATTTTGAATTTAGATAGTACTCTTTTTTATCGAGGTATAATCCCTATTGGTTGTCTTTTGCTTTATGATCTTTTCTCTAACTTTCTCTGGTGAAAAAGAGCACTCAGCTGATGTGATCTTGTTTGGTCAAAACTGAACTGTTTTTGTGATACAAGTGATTAGGTACACTTTCTCAAATGAATTACAATCAGACTGTGCAAGCTTTTCAGTGATTTTGATATACCAGTGTTTAAGTTGCAGTTTGCCTATATAAAGTTTTCATTTGACTGGAATATGGGAATCTTACAGAAGTGACTGTAATCATATAATTTAAGACTCTAAAAAGGAATGATTCTGCCAAAATTGCAATGGTTGGCATCTCTGTTCTACAAGCAATAGTATATGAGAAAACTGAAATGGTTGGCATCTCTGTTCTACAAGCAATAGTATCTGAGAAAATTATCCCAATGCAAACCCTAACCTCAGTGCTGATGCCAGATGGATGAACACTATCAATCAGTAGGACAGAACTGCTTTGCAATATGACCCCCCAAAAATATAAAAACGGCATTAACATTCTATATCAAAGAAAATCATATCTGATCATGTACATATGAACATAATAGCACTATACTGCATCTCTTTAGTATAAATATTTGCAGCTAATTCTAGTAATGTAAGAAATATTGACTTCATTCCTCATGTGTAGACAGTATAGCCCTTATTCCCAAGATGCTTAAAACAGAAATACAACTTATATGGAACACAATATGGTGTTGATTAAACAAGGTTTCCGCCTCAGAATGAGGTGTCTTACCTGCATACCATGCTATGATGTACCACCTACCCCTGTATCTGACTTGAACAAACTTTAACATCTGAAAGAGAATAATGGCACAAACATCACTTACAGAAAAGTGATACTTATACCCAACACTGCTGTGACAGGACGAGAAAAATATTTACCTTGGTTTCTCTTTCCACTAAACCTATGGGTGCCTTCCTTTTACTGGTACCTGGGATGATAACATAATCTTTGTGAATGGGTTCTGTGAGCCTTAGCTCTGAATCAGGAATACAAAGTGTACAGTACCAGTTGTCTCTGGAAAAGAAGGAACTCCTACAATGAGAAATTTAGAGTCATAAACACAAGCAAAGGCTGTTCAATAATAAAATGTCAGAAGGGGACTGGGTCAGAAGACACTTTTTTTTTCATTCAAAGTCTCTACCACTTGCAAAATTCTTATTGGTCTGTTCAAATTAAAACATTCAGAAGAGTCTGGACAATCCCAATTACCCATATTAAATATACTAAAGTACCTTTTGACCTCACCCCATCCCTTTATTCTGGAACAACTCTAAGATAGTTTTTCATATAAATATAGCAAAGGAAAAATTGCATTAAAACGTCTATAACTCAAAACATCCAATAACTTGAATACTTGGCACAACTTGAACACTCTTCACGACTCAAATATTTGGTAAGACTTGAATACTTGGCATGGCCCGAAGGACTTGCTCATTCCTGCTGTAAAGCATACTATTTTCCACAAATTTGGAAATCTTGATACACTCTAAAACTCAAACAAAACATGTGGTCCTGCAACATGTAGATTTTACAAGGTTATACTACAACTTGATCAACAAGAGGTACCTAGCTGGCATTGGCTTAGAAGCCCTATGTAATAGAACTAAGATTAGTGCTCTGGCTTGAAAAATTTGTTATGCCCAGATTGTGAGAGCAAAGTGATTTTTCAATATGCGCATCTTCAAATGATGACCATAAGCTGCACATAGTTTTCATGGTGATGCACTGAAAACTGTGAGACTAGTTGTGTTCACAAGATTATGTCATACAAATGGTTCTCAAACTTTTGCACCCATGGCCCACTTCCGGATATTCTATGTATGGCTAATATATCACCTGCATCAAGCCCGCATCTCACTAGTTTGAAAACCTATGCACCACATCATGCTCCAAATCAAAACAGGCAATGTCTTATATATATATATATATTAAAAATTTTAAAAAAAGGCAGGAGCACAGTGATTTGTCTATATGCACATTTTTAGATGATGTTCGTAACATTTCTTATGTTTCATGGCAATCCATTTAAATTTTTGACACTAGTTGTGTTCAGAAGATTCTGTCATACACTGCATTCAGCTGCAAGTCAAAAAGGGCAAACAACTCTTACAAAAATTGCAAGATCACAGTGATTTGAAGATATGTGCATCTTCAGGTAATGACCATAATAAGTTTCATGGCAATCCATCAAAAACTGCGTGACTAGTTGCACTAACAAGATCATATGCTGGATGGAAGGATGAATGGACACAAGGATTACTATATACCCGCAGAGGCATGGAGTAAAAAATATTGAATGATGACCCAAACACATAAATATACCCCACCTCTCACCCCAACCCATAGAATTTTTCAAGAGTATTGTCTTCATCAAAAACAACTGTCAGACTAGTTGCCTCCATCCTAAAGTCAGAAATGGCAATAAAAACAACAATAAAGGAAGCACAGTGACTGGTTTATGTGCAGAAGTATCACAGAACTCCATCAATAATTGCAGGAATAGTTCCAGCCACAAGAGTGTGTTATAAACTACATCTAGCCATACATTTAAAGAGTAATAACTCTAACAAATATTGTGGGAGCTAAGTGATTGCTCAATATGTACATCTGATGATGATGACCATAAAATATAACGTAGTTCACAGCAACTGATCAAAATGGCCAGATTAGCTGCACTGACAAGATTCTGTCATACACTGCACCCACAGACAGAAGGACAGATGGATGGACACAAAGAATCATATTATACAAGCACCTTATAGAGGCAGGGATATAACATGAACAGCACATCACATGACCACCCAGTGTTTAATAGTCCTCTATGTAGGCACTAGTAGGGCATTGTTGGTCTCAAGTTATATGGTCTTCAACTAAATGCACATCACAGAAACCATTTTTTTTTCTAATTAGACTTTGCTACACCCATGACCTTTGACCTTCAGACCCCAAAATATATGGGCTTCTTTGTTTCCTAAGTACAAACCATCCACAAAGTTTGATCAAAGAACATACTCAAGAACAGAAGTTATTTTGCAAAAACCATTTCCTCTAAGTCAAAATGACCTTTCACCATTTTGAAACCAAAATCAATAGGCCTCTTCCCAACCTTAAGTGCAAGCTATCTGCAAGTTGTGGTCAAGGTACATGATCTAGAACTAAAGTTCTTATCAAAAACCAATTGTTTTCTTTCAGTCACAGAAACCAGAATCTTTCATCTTTTGCCTCCAAAATTAATTGGCTTCTTTCTTACCCATAGTTTAAGCCATCCACAAATTTCAGTTAAGGTATGTGGTTGAGAACTGAAATTTTTGTGCTGAAACCATTTTTTTATTTTTCAGCCAGCAACCCTGACCTTTGCCCCCCCCCCCCCCCCCCAAATCAATAGTCTTCTACTTTACTCTAAGTACAAGCCATCTACCAAGTTTAGCCCAGATCTGTGGTGTGGAAGTAAAGTTACTTTGCAGAAACCATTTATCTTCTTTCAGTCACATTGACCTTCTGAACCCCAAATCAACAGGCTTCTTCCTTATCTAATGTACAAGCCAAGCACAAAGTTTATTTTTTATCCATGATGTAGACTAAAGTTAATATGCAGAAATCATTTTTCTTCTTAGATTAAAAGTTACCTTGACCTTTGACCTTCTGAACCCAAAATAAATAATCTTCCTTACCCCAAGTGCAAGAGAAGCACAAAGTCCGGTCTAGGTCTGTGATGCAGAACTAATGTTTCAGTCACAGCAACCTTGACCTTTGGCCTTTTGCTACTGAAATCGATAGACTTCTTTCTTGCCCAAAATGCAGAGATGCTGCCAGGATTTTATCTAAAGGGGGGAGCTCCCCCCTTGTCACCAAAATAAAGGGGGAAGTAGAAAAAAAATGAGGGGGAGGAGGAAACGGCCATAGTTTAATATATACCTAACACATAAATAACCGTCTCTTTCTTTCATTCTGCTCCACTGAAATAAAAATCCTCAAAAGATGTCTCCTCTAGTTGTATAAGCATTAATCTGTTGATTATTTCTGAGCTTAATTTCTTTCTTATCTGTGTATGAATATTGTTCTGTGCTGATAACCCTCTTTCACATATGCATAGCTAGTTAAGCCATCTTGAACAAGTTGGAAAACTGTTCTTTATTGCTGTTATGTACAATTTTCAACAGCTCATAGGTAATGTCTCTTGGATATCTCTGCTCAAAAATAACATTTTTCACTAACAAGAGCCCTGCCAAAGTTTCACTTTCTTGAATCAGTGCTTTCCTGACTATTATGCCAGATTTCTTATCTGTTCCACAATGTTGTATTAGGGTTTTAAGTCCATCAATGCCATAGTCAGCTTATTCAGACAGACATTTTGATCAAAACTAAATATCCTTACTTGTTAGATTCTTATTTATTCAATTTATCTTAACCCTTTGAGTGCTATATAGTTTGTAGCACAAGATCCCTCTAGGCAGAAATGTTTGAGAAAAGAAATTAAAATTGCACCCTACTTTTTAATTGCCTGTATCTTCATTAGTCTTAGTATTCTGCCTTTTTGACATTTAATTTTGAAATACTGCTTAATAGGGGGATTGACTGGCATGCCGTCTGTTTTTGTCCATCCAGCATGTACATTGGACTCGTATTCAACATTATTTTCAGGTTCAAAATTACTCACTGGTATTTCCAGTAACACTTTTCGAGCTTCAATAATCTCATATACTTCAAAACTTAAAAAATCATTGTCATCATCGCTATCATCAGCCAGTATTTGCCGAACTAAATCGTCATCTGAAGATGAACCATGTTGGGAGTCACCCATTTTGGATTTTCCATGAGCCCTTACACGCATTTGTAAAACTTCCTTCATGAATGCAAGGTTCACCCTTGACAATATTTGTTCCAGGTCCAATGTGCCAACCAAATTTAGTTTAACAACCATTCATGTCAAGACGAAGTACTCAGATGTGTAAACAGTTTCCTACTGGAAAAAAGACAGATAAAGAAACAAGTGCTACGAGACCTCGAATGGCAGCACATGTGCCATGACAAGCTCTTTAAGGGTTAACAGTTAAATAAAAATTGCATACTACGCAGAGTATATTTTTAGATGCTTGACTTTAAACTAATTTGCGAGAGTTCTCGCACAACACTGCTTTCCAACCGCACAAATTCTTACAAATTTTGCGAGATTCGCGCACCCTGGCAGCATCTATGAAAATGCAAGCTATTTACAACATTTGTTAAGGGTAGATGGTAGAGAACTCAAGTTATTGTACGGAAACGAAATAGGGAACAGATGGACAGACATACAAACATAACATAATATGCTCTGCCTTATGGCGGGTATATAAAGATGGTGTGAGAATCTATACACAGAAATAGGCAAACTATATTATTTGTCAACATCCAGTGGTTTTGACATATCATGCTAACGAGATACTCTGGGACTGAAGAAGAGGCAAATCAAGCTCCTCTGCAAGCAGTGAAGGCACAACAATAAAAAATCTCATGCAAAGTTTGCAGAAAAATGAAAATATCCTAAAGTTATTTCACCAAGTCACAATAACCAAATGGCACATTTTAATCTAATAATTCATCTGTATGGTCTATTCAAAACATTTAAGGTCCTGATACCCTGCCATACTGTTACAAAACAGCAACTGCCATCATCAAGGCCATATAATTTTTTTCCAGCCACTAGCTTCTTTCAGTCACTGACCTTGACCTTGTACCTTTTAACCCCCAAATCAATAGGTGTCTTCCTCAGCCCATGAGCAAGACATCCACAAAGTCTGGCAAAGGTAAATGCTGGAAAACTAAAGTTATTGTGCAGAAACAAACAAGGTAACTGACAGACAGATGGGCATGTGTACTAAACTCTTTCCATCAGTCAGTCACTCCAACAGAAACACTGGCTAGTCCCTGGCATATGGATATCCGATTTGTACAGCCCTGTATGTTATATTACTGCAGCAATCAATCATTATAATCCTTTCGATTCAGCCATAAAGTATACCACATTGTAGATGCAGTTGCCTTGTACTGCTGCAGGTTATAGTAAAATCGAAGGTAAAAGCAAATTGGGCATTTGTTGTGTGTGATTTAACATAATACAAATTTATCACCCAGAACTATTAAGATGAATGAATTCAAGAGAAATTTAAAAACCAAATCCATCCTTAAAATGGGACCAATCATGGATCCCTTTTGGTGCTTCAGTGTCCCCATATTTCCATTGTAGAAACTATCTCTTCTGCACACACACACATCCTTCCCCCTGTGCTGTTTTTCAATTAAACCAAGACAGAGATAATGAAATCACATATGTATGACATTACCCAACATGTGCATCAATATTTCCGGAAGAACTGGAAAAAAAGGCATCATTTTAACCATTAAAGTGCTAGTTGCCACTTAAGTCGTGCCGCCACTAGAGGTCTCATACTGCTCGTTGCGACTTGCGTCGTTTTTCAGATAAGCAACTGTTTACACATCCCAGTACTTCGGCTTGAAATGAATGGTTGTTAAACAAAATTTGATTGGTATATTGGGTCCTGGAACAAGAATTTTTGTAATAGTTGTAACCTTGTATTCATCAAAGAAGTTTTACAAATGCATTTTTATGATAGGCACTACCTTGAAAACTCACAATGGCTGGCTCCGAACATGGTTCATCTCAAGATGATGATTTGATTCGGCAAATACTGGCTGATGATAGCAATGATTTTGAAAGTTTTGAAGTATATGAGATTATTAGAGCTGGGAAAGTATTACTGAAAATGCCAGTGAGTGATTTTGAGCCCGAAAATAATTTTGAATACGAGTCAAAGTACATGCTGGATGGACAAAATTAAATGCATAAATGGAGAATATCAAGTCTTTACACCATTTAAGGCTATGTTTTTATTAGGATTTCTTGCATCTGACCATAGAACAAATGAATCTTTATACACAGCAGAGAATAAATGGGGCAAACTTGATTGACAACAGCCGAATGAGAAAATGGAAGCCAGATGCATCTGATGAATTGAAACTCTTCTTTTTTGCATTAGTTATGGTCATGGGTTTGGTGCGTAAATCTGATTTAGATTTTTTATTGGACAGCCGAGTATGTGACATCAACCCCATACTTCAGGCAAAAAAAAATACATTGGGATATACTTCCTAATATTCTAAGCAAGTAACACCTGAACAGGCAATGAACTTGACAGGTGACTGTCTTTGTAAGCTCATAAGTGGACATTAGATGACAGACATATAAGCTAGAATAAATAACAAGAAAACTGCAAAGCTTTGTGAACATTTATTACAGACTTTAGGGGCGTAAACTTACTTGTGGTGTTCCTTGACTGAATGCTCACTAACTGTGAGCTATTCTACACATGTGATTTTTACAACTTGGATATGAAGTTGTAACAGACATTGAATGGTTGAGCCATGAAAGAATGGAGTATTTTTTAGACATATTTGAACTTTTTCAATAAAAAAGATACAAAAATACAGATGAAATACAAAGGTAATTTATATATTTACCTGTATTTGCACCTGTAACATATGTGACTAGATGCTTATAATAAAGTTCAGGCATCAACAATCATTTCTCATATAGGGTTTGTGATCTATTGTGTACAGTAATTAAAATGCAGGCAATTTAAAAGCAGAGTGCAATTTTCATTTCTTTTCTCAAACAATTCAGCACTGAGGGATCTATACAGCACTTTAAGGGTTAACAGCTACATGCAACTTCTTCATGACATCAGAAATGGTTATAAGAATCACCTGGATGACAAGAAATTTCCAGTCTCATATTATGAATCTGGTACCAACTAACAACACTAAAAATTCTCCAGAAACTCAGAAGCAGTTTAAAGTTATTGTCATACCAAAAAAACATACATACTTGCATTAATTCTTGGTTATATTTACACACACACCCCACCCCGCCCAATATATACTTCATTTAACAGGCATCTTGAGTGAAACTGGTAACTTGCTCTGCAAAATGCTATGCAAGATCAACTCTTTATATGAAAAACGGTGCTGATCTTGCTGAAACAAGTGTGCGTAAAAATTCTGATAAAATTCTGTTTATAAAAAAAACATTGTGAAGTACTGTATATACACGTGTATAAGCCAATACCAACTGCAAATTGCATAGACCCAGATCTGCCATCGCATAATGCACCGGCAGATCTGGGTCTATGCAGTTTGTAAGGACTAATCAGTAGAACAAACAACACAGACCCTGATTATGCGATGGCAAATCAGGGTCTATGTTGTTTGCATTTGGACCCGGTTATACACGAATATATACGGTAGTAAAAAAATTAAGTTGACACCGATACGAGTTGTTCAAAAGTAATTTTCTAATTTTAGAAAAGAGTAGCCGTATTTTAATGGCTGATAGGTATCATCAGTAAAATTCTGAAAAACCTTCACCTTAAGATGCTCCGTGTCAAATCTAATAAAAATTAGTATAGCACTTATGAGACAAAACAATTTAAATGTTCCTGTTCAGTGGTTTCTAAGAAGTCTTTTAAATGTTTATCTATTATTAGTAACAGCAGTTATATTTGATGGAGGATCAATATAATTTATATGAATTTGAGAGAACCTAATGTCACAATGATGCCTATGAAATTTTTAAAAATTCTGCCAAGCGGTTTTGTAGAAGAACTTGAAAACAGCAAAGTTGACAGACAACACAACGGATGGCAGATGCACAACAGACTCGGGACCATACTATAAGTTCACCATATGGACATGTGAGTTAAAAATAATAATTATCCTTTTTCTAGATCACATGAATTGAAAATTTACTTCACAAATATATCTATATAAAAACTTGTTCAGGAAATAAGAAAATTCTAAAGTAAAAACCTTTGATTAAATATTGAAACATGCATAGTTCTAATCAAAGCATCTTTTTTTTTTTAGCATTTTTTGTTGAATGAAGTCACCGATACGACATTTCCTAAACTTCCCTCATACTTTATTTCTCAAAATTACACACATGTAAGCTTACAACATACCATAAGATGTCCTGAAAATATTTATAGCAAAAGCCAAATGTTCAGAATCCTGTACATTTGTGCTCATTTCACATTAAATTTATGAAACTTATTGATTAATTTAAATCTTTTGCTCACCATGGCTAGCAAAGCAGAGATATTATTCAACTTGTTTTTATAAATTTCATTTGAAATGATCACTCATGAAATATTCCCTATTACTTGAAACTTAAGGTACAGAGTCTATTGATTTTTTCATTCACCAAAGTTGTTGATATACCTTGTTTCAAAAACAAGTCTCTCAATTTTTTCCTTTAAATTATTTATAGCACATTTGGTTTTTTTTAAAGAAAATAATTGAAGTAAACTGGATGATTAATGTTTTGTGCGTTCATAAGGGACAAATTTAAATGTATAATATTGCCTGTCAAAATTATGTACATATTGGATGTCAGCTTGGCACCATTTTCATTTAGGACAAAGTAGACATCATTATAAATCATTTGGTGAAAACCCCATGTCATAATGATCATTCATTCAGGGGGCATAGTGACAACAAGATTTGTAAAACAGTCATAGTGGTAGCCATATTGGATGTACACAGGCAACATTTTCATTTAGGACCAGCTAGGTATCATAAGAAGTCTATTGGTGAAAATCCCATGCTGATACAGCCATCCATTTGGGAGGAGTGCCAATAACAAGATTGTCAAGATTGCTGCTGTTGTGGCCATATTGGATGTCAAATTGGCATCATTTTCATTTACAACCAATTAGACATCATAAGAAGTCTTTTGGTGAAAGCCTCATGTTAATATGACCATCCATTCAGGAATAGTGATAACAAGATTTTCAAGATGGTCACTGGATGTCAGATCAGAAGCATTTTCATGCAAGATCAACTGGACATCATAAGAAAAATCTTCTGGTGAAAACCCGTTTTCAATATGACTTTCTGTTCAGGTAGAGTTGTAATAAGATTTTTAAGATGGCTGCCATATTGGACGTCAGATCAGCACCATTTTTATTTACGACCAGCTAGATATCATAAGAAGTCTTTTAGTGAAAACCCCATGTTGATATGACCATCCATTCAAGAGCAGAAATAACAAGATTTTCAAGATGGCTGCATGGTGGCCATATTAGATGTCAGATAAGCACCATTTTCATTTAGGACCAACCAGACATCATAAGAAGTCTCTCAGTGAAAACCCCATGTTGATATGACCCATCCATTCAAGAGGGGTTGGGATAACAAGATTTTCAAGATGGCAGCCATATTGGACCTTAGATCAGCACCATTTTCATTTTCAACCAGATAGACATCATAAGAACAGGGTTCCTGCAGATTGAACAAAAACAAATTCCATGACTTTTCCAAAACTTTTCCAGGGCCATTTCACAAAACTCAAGGACCACACTATCTTGCATTGTCAAGTAAATTAATATAAAGAATGACATCTATCAATGAAAAATAACAAATAAGTTAACGACAAATATTTTTAATATGTACATTTTAAATTTACCTGGGCTTGCACACCTTGACTTTATGTAGTAATTCATGTCATAATCCAATGTTCAATGTATTTTGTATTCAAAAGAAAAAAAGAAACAATCTATGTAGTCTTTGTATGTGTTCTTATTTACAATATTAACAAAACACATCGCTTTCCAGTTGCTTTCTGGTATTTAGTAAGAAGCAAACTTTTTCTGCTCTATCTCCTTTTCAAGGTCCTTCAGAGTCTCTTGTTTCACTTGCAGTCTTTCTGAGAGAATTGGATGCAGTTAGCAGGCTTAGACTATTGTCCTTTTCGGCCTTTTCATCTGCCAATTTGAGCAACTGCTGGATGTCATCCATTAGTCGTATTCTTTTATTTAACATGTCACCCAGCTCAAGATCTGCTTTTCTTTTTCTGCTCCTCTCACACTCCTCCCTCTTTTTCTTCTCCTCATCCAAGTATAGTCTGTATGTGTGTCTAGCATTTGAAGCATAACTTAACATTTCTTTACTAATATTTAGATTTGCAATGCCTCCTACACTCCGAATACTATCAATAATGATTCTTCTTGAAATGAGAGACAGCTGCTTTTGGTTATTTCTTATGGCTTCTTTGTTAATGGAGAATCCTCGTTCAACATCAGCCTGGCCATGAGACAGAGTTAGAAGGTGTTTTGCAACTGGCCACAAGACAGCATATTCCTTTTTGTTTGCCATCAAGGAATGAAAAAAGGAATCTAAGTGTCTTTCTGTCTGGAGACTTGAGCCGATTTCAAACAATTTTCCAAGAAGACTTTGTAGTTTTTAACCAGGGCATCACATTGGTTTGGATCTATTCTTCCATTGTTGACTAGAATTTTGACCAGTGAGTGGAATGACTGAATGCTGGTCTTTATATCCTTCATCATCTTCATCTTGTCATATTTCTTACAAGGGCAAAAGTCACTGGTGACTTTGTCAGCAATTTTGTGACAACAGCTTGGAGGAATTTCCTGCAATCAAGATGGAAAGCCAAAATGTCCTTATCTGTCAATTTCCCTGATTTTTTAAAGTCAGCAATCACAGTCTTTGTCACAAAGCCAATTTCAATCCTTGCAGGGTCTTTAAGGTGTTTGCAATTTGCTAAATCAAATTTAATGAGCTTTGATGCCTCTGTGATACAGTCCAGATGATCTTGAGCTACAAATCGCTCCATAAGACCCCTGATCATTTTGAAAATGTCTTCTGCAAGGAAAGGCAGCATTGCAGCGTCTCTTTGAAAATCCTTTAAAAATGGCTCAATCTCTCTAGCCACTGAAAGGAAAAACTGTGCTTGAGGAATGAAGAGACAAGACTTAATCACTTCCTTGAGACTCTCAAATGATTTTAATTTTGGATGCTTTTTAAGTGAATTAATATATGTTGCTAGATATGGAAGGAGGAACAGGACTTTCTCTACAACTGTGATGTTTTCAAGCAACCTGTGCTTACAGAATTTTGGTGGCAGCTCCTTGATACCAGAGGCCTTTTGATAGTCCTCTATTCTGGCTGGAGAATCTTTAAAGAAGTAAAGAAGTAATAGAGGTTGCTAAGAGTCACCTCCAGATTCCACTCTGTGGCAGCGCAACCATCCCTGAAGGCATTATGAATTAGATGTAGGCTGCAAGATCCTGTTGGCAACAACAACTTTCCAGGGTGTGAACGATTAATCTCTGCATTCAACATGTCAAACGTTTTCCAGTTAACATTAGGTCCATCCGTTGAAATTTGTAGGAGGTTCCTGGTGCCAAGATCTTGGATGATTGGACACAACTTGCCAAACAGATCTTCTGCCGTGGCGTGTCACAAAAACACTGATGTCAAAAATCTTGTTTGCACTCTTTCTGCACCCTGTTCCCAAAACCTGACATGAATGTCACATTTCTTTTGGCGCAATTGTTTGTTCAAACTTTCATCGAACTGCAAAACATATCCATTACACTTGTGTATGCTATCTTTTAAGGTTGATGCAAAGTATGGAGCTAGGCCATGAATAGCAAGATAACTTGTTTTGTATTCACTGCAAGTGAATTTGTGTGCAATTGCACTGTCCGGAAACATCAGTGAAAAGAATCTTGAAATTTCCTCATTGGAATTAAAGGAGCTGTGTGTTTTATTTAATTTGTGCTCGGTGCTCTATGAAATTTGAAGTAATCAATTTCTTTAACTCCATTGTCAGAAATTCCATGACTTTTCCAAAACTTTGCAAGGTTTTGACAAATTCCATTATTTTTCAAGGCCCTTGAAATTTATTTTTTAAATTCAAAAACTTTTCCAGGATTCCATGACCCGCGGGAACCCTGTAAGAAGTCTTTTAGTGAAAACCCCATGTTGCTATGACCATCCATTCAGGAGGAGTAGCAATGACAAGATTTTCAAGATGGCCACTGTGGTGGCCATATTGGATGTCCAAGCAGCACCATTTCATTTAGGATTAACTAGACCATGGGATGAATGTGTGTGTAAAGTGTCATGGCAATCCTCCAAGTAATTTAGGAGGAGTAGCAATAACAAACTTGTGCTAATGGCCAGACAGACAACAGACCATCCCAAAAGCTCTTCTGGTCTATGACCAGTAGAGCTAATAAAAATTAGCAAGGATTCTGCCACAAACGGTCTGGTTTGGTTCCATAGTTCTGAGGGCTGTTCCAGTCAAACATACTTGGGACCCATGGAAGGCAATTTCAATGTGGAGTAGTCACCGACAGATGCAATTTTAAATTTTGTATGATTTTCATTATGAATAATTAGAGTACCCTGGTGTACTTTTTTAAAAAAAACCTTCCCTGGATACCATGTATGTTTAAATGGAACAGCCCTGAGCCAACTTGCTTACAAGTGTGACAGACAGATGGACAGCAAAAAAATCAATGCCTCTCTCCCCTGGAGATGGAGGTTGGGTGACATAAAGAATGAATCAATCAAGCCACTCTACACTGTCCTCTCCTCCCTTCCTCTCTCTATTGCTTTAATGTGGTAATTTTTAGCTTTAAATAATAATGGATATCTGAGATAGAATCTAAAAACTTTTAAAATAAAAAAACAACTGAAGACACCATGAACTTCAGTACATAAACTGCCTTGCAAGTCAGGTTCCTAATTTCCAACATCAATGCCCTTTTGGCAGGCCAACTCAGCATGCTTTTTTGTTTTTACATTATGCAATAGGTCTGCTTTTTCCTCCATGAGCCATTCTTAAGTCACTGGAGCAAGCCGTGCAGAAGGCATATTTCCATACATGCCAACCCTTACAGAGGTATAAGCGTAATTACTATTAATATAAGTGACAAAAAAGCATAATCTGAGCATAAAAAGTGTAATCTTTATATTGCATGCCATAAATATAGGAAACTATGAAAAATGTATATTTATTTATGCTACTAACCTGGATCTGCAGCTGGTTAAAGATCTTGTCAAATATCGGCAAAATCCATGTGGATTAGTACCAGAATACAAACACAAACATATTGACAAATTATTTATGTATAACACTCACTTTAACTATTCTACATGTCTAACTTTCGCTGAATGATTGTAAAGTCAAGTCCACAAATCCTGCAATGATCATGATGATGTGCTCAATCTCAGTGCTGTATTACATCACTCTCATATTCTTCTTTGTAAATTTGTAAAGCGCTATTGATTTGTCTTTTTCTGATCTGACATGTTTTGAAGTTTAAAAATATCCCTCATGTCCATCATGTTTCAGTCATATAACATCTATGAGTCACATCAATGAAGCCTGTTTCGCTCAACATCTGGTGCAATTTATTTAGAGTACAGACTGGTCCACTAACTAAATTATATTATCAAAATTTAATGAATCTGTGAGAAGTTTTCAAATTGAAGAAACTCATCTGTTTTCTTGGAAATGTCTCATATACAGCTGCTACAAATAGAAAATAAGGAAAGTACATGTAGGTCTACGATGGACAAATGTACTTTCACGCTATTCTTATGAAGCAGTCTTCTTCTCTTTTCTTGTGCTGGAATATTCTAAAGATTATGTGATGTGTAGGATTAAAGAGATGATAATAAAAATTACAAGCACAGCTTTTTATTGCTTTAGTTTTATTTTTTTTAATGTACAAAAAAAGTGTAATCCATATACAGGCGAGTGTAAGACATAATTAGGTGAAAAGAAGCGTAATGGTTGTCATGTGCATATTTCTCTCCCAAACGAGAGTGTTTGAAATATGGAAATTGCTGAGTACTCCAGCAGAAAGCGCTGTGAATGAATGCTAATTGTTTTTTTTCATTGGCAGTGTTTTTCTCCACCATGATGCTTTTCCCCCTACTTTGTGGTCGGCTGGTACCCATCAAAATCTTACAAATTAGCTACAGTGAAATACACAGCATAGGTACTATTTACTGCAAGCAGAAGCAATGCAAAAAACTTGTGTTAATATAATTTCTTTCCCAGGAGAACTTCGTCTTAGAACTAAAAAAATGTACAAAATTGACATGTTAAGAAATAGATGAAAAGGAGACATAAAAAGAAGCGAAGAGTTTCACCAAGAAAACCTGAGACACTCCGTTAAAATTTGAGATGTTGGCATCTCTGGGTATATTCTGAAGACTGCCAAGTGCCAAATGGAAGACTAACTTAGTAGAGTCTGAACACAGATCTGAGAACACATATGATAACTCTAAACTACAGAGCGTCAAAAATTGGCTTACTGTGTAGATGGTGATGAAGTGATGACTGGTATGTGACACTGAAGATGGAAGACTTTAGGACACCTGTCACAACACAATAGATCCCCACCATTATGACAAACGGCACAGTAATCCTCACTCGGATCATTGGGGTCATGTTGAACATCAAGATTGTACAAGTTGAAACCTGGCAATGAGGATGGATTCAACTCCTTCATCGCTGCACTTCTGTCATCATCTATTAACTGTAAGGAAATTTGATACAATACAGCCTTCATACGATGTGTCAATTAACAAGATAGTATCAGGCCCCATTACCATGAAACTGTCCAAGCATATAAACTTCTTACTAGTGTTGTGCCTAGGCCATGCCATCATGTTAATACAATGATATTTTATTCAATTTCTCCTAAAAATGTCCACATTGCACCCTTTTGGGCACACCAATTTATTTTAGATTTTACATTTGTTTCCTCATCCCATATTATTGTTCTCACAGGGAAATAATCATTTCTTCCAGTACAAATGGTAAATCATTTCTTCCAGTACATATGGCAAACAATGCAGCTGATACCATCTTACACCTGGTTCTGATACAGTATGTTCTGATACAGCCAAAAGACCCATAAATGCATCGGAAATCAGTACAGCATCACAGTTAAGTGATGAATCACTAGACTGGTACAGTTGTTATGTATGAGGTTTATATAATATTATAGATATTTTAGGAAATTATAAATGTTTCTTGACTTTAATGTTTGCTTCAATGTTAACGTTGTTTATGAGAAAAAACATGTTTAATTAGTGTCCTTGAATTAGGTTGTTTACTTCAGATTTGAGCTAAAGGATAGTTTTGATAAACAAAATGTTTTCCCAATTTGAGGTCAAGGTTGATTTTGTTTACAGATAAAACTGGAAATACCTTAGGAGTTACCTGTAAATGGACACACATACATTTATTATTCTAGAATGTTGTCATGTGACCAATCTTTATATATACCATGTTTAGTGGACACTTTTTCAGTTTCGACATTACTATCAGTCTTGTAAAGAGCTATTACAGTTGTGGAAAGTCGTTCAAAATTCTAAGAGAGGAATTATTTAAAATATTCATTGGATTATAACAGTGCTCATAAACTTTTTGGATTTTGGATTTTTAATTGATGATTTTGGAATTTATGTGAACTTATTCAGAGATATTTTGGGGTACTTCATTTTGACATCAGCACATTAAAGACTACTAGTACATCAGGACTTTAAAGACCATTGGCACATCACAACATTCAAGGATACAGCTGTGAATTCAGAACATTTAGGACTTGTGATTAGAACACTAATTCTTATTGGATTATTTGGATATTAATACACATTACTGTAACTGTCTTTTTGATTTTTCATTTTAATTATCTAGAAATAAATTGCTTGTTGATTTTTACTCGATTTATTGGTTTCACTTTCTTTCTGTTACATTTTTCTTAGACCATAGAGTCGTAACACAGTTTTCATAAAGTTTTAGAAGTTCTATAGCTACAAGTATGCATTACAATTTACAATTAACTCATCTATTACAAGAATCAGCATGGCAAAACAAATGCGCTCAGAGAAGTTCTTCAGTAAATTGGTCAGCAACTATACAAATGATTTAGATACAGTAGACTAAATATGCTCTTCTGAGAAAGAAGTTTCTGCAGATAATTCAACCAAGTCTTCTGATGGGAAACAAGAGGTTATCTCTAGACATTTTCAGAAAGATTGTACCTTAAAATTTCCCTTTTGATGAAGCAAGTTTTTATTATGGTAAATTAATAATGTCCCCTTACAATTTTAAGTATCCCCTAAAAACTGGTTAGGGGAAGATTATATCCTCTAAACATTCTGACCTTGGCGGCACAACACTGTCTCTCAGTTTTAAAAAAATCTGACGAACAATTTCTGGACCATCTTACTGTTTATATCTCTACATACATGTACATGCTGAATTTCAATTACAGAGCTCCAGATGAGCGGTATTTTTGAGTATTTTATGAAGAAAACTTTACTAAAAACTCATAAAGAAATTTTTATAATCCATTCAAATTATTTAAAACATTTTCATTTTAAGCATTTAGTCAAAAGTTGTCAGTGTATTGCTCCATTTGTAAGCACTGTCTATTTTATATGATGGCACATTTAACCAATATAAACTATGCTATTGGTTCAAGTTCCAAATGTTCCATGCATGTTTGATATGGCAGTACTTGATCCTTATGTGAACACTCACTCAAGCGCAGCCATAATAATCAAATGCACCCTAAACTGGACCTGGTCACTAAGTTGTTTGATCCATTCAAAAAGGCATGATTAGCATCTTGATTTAGACTCATGGCAGAAGTTTTGCAGTGTTCACAAAATACCCCACAGAATTATAAAAAAATCTTCCAAACCAAAGAGTAAAATATCCAATTTATTAAATTCTTATCTAGGGCTGTGAATTATATTGATAGACTCTAAGGATGATTTTTAACTTCAGAGCTTTGGAGTTTAAAATGATGATCTCTGCTTCATGACTGCATCGCCCTAGACAACTGTCCATTTGTTGAAAATCAAAAGGCATGGAAATTAGTTTAAATCCTTTATGCCACAAATACAAAAATTACTATATGCTTTTAATGTTTGCCTTTGTGTATTTTGAAACCTGACTTAGCAGACACCTCCACATCATAAATATATCTGCAAAGGACATCATTTAAGAGTCTCATTTATTGGAATTATTATTTTTAATCTCTATGTATAGAATGCAAGACCATAAAAGACAAATTTATGGATTCCTGAGTTCTCTTTATAGAGATGGTGCATGTCATTTTGTGCTGTCAATTTAATTTATGTCATAATTGCTGTCAGTAATCTTGACCATTATAAGATTCCTGGTCATATAAGAAACATATGAAACCAATTGTTCATAAATAGAATTGTGTTCATGGAACACAGATACCGCACAATGCCTGCAATGACCTACACACAGAACTTAACCGAGGTGTGACAGATGGACAGGCTGACACACAGATGGATATACAAGTACACTTGTAGTAGGGCATAAAAAAACTGAAAACAAGAGATCCCCTTTTTGTTGAGTCGGTCTTTTATTAGCTAAAAAGTAAAATCTTTATCAGTGAGCTTAATCTAAAAAACTTAAACACTGAACTTAATCTAACGCATGGACAGACATACTTATCGGCATGCACATGGACTCTAAAGCGACTGACGTGTCCAGCTTCTGCAAAGGCAGGCTTGACAAAAATGTTAACCATGCATATGCTGCAGTAAATGCACATCCTTCACGTAATACAGAAATCAATAGCTGAGGAATAGACAGTGTACCTATTATAAACATCATAAGTACATTTTCAAGTCAATCACTGCCAGTTGTTTATATCTGGGGTATATTATGTATCGGTCATCATCAGTTAAATGAATACGTAAACCAGCACTAAAGAACAGCTACATGCAAAAACAATGACTTTCACAACACACAACTGTTTTTGTATGATAATGTTCAAAATCTGAAGAACATGGAAAAGATTAGGAGAAAAAGGCTTGACCTGTACATCTGGGATGTTTGGTGACACAGTCCTCACATCACTCAACTTAGACTGGATGCTGAATGAATTACTGTCAAGCTAAAAGTAAATGGATGAAGAAAAAATCCCCATTAAACAATTATTCCTAATTTTCATATCTTGCTTCATAATGTAGATAAATAAATTGGGACTTGAATACTTCCGCTTTCTTTTTTTTCTTAAGAAAACTAGCAGACCAGAATTTAGGAGCACTTCTTTGAACAGTTTACAACAAGAAGGGAATGGATATGATTGAAACAAGTTATCTAAAAATGAAATATCTCCCAGGTCCCCCACTTATGCAAAGACTCATACTGAAAGTACTCTATGGTCCAACATTCCTAATTTATATATTTTTTTTTTTCAAAATTAAAAATGACAAGAACACAAATAATTACGTAACTGAGCAGCTAACACAATTGACAGATTGCCAGAAGAGGGTTCTGCAGTTACATTTAAAAACAACCAAAATCAACTAAAGGTTCCTTTTTTTCTATACTGTGATTTTGAAAATAATATTGAGCCAGTAAGGACTGTAAATGACGACTCAAATACGTCATGGAAAACCAGAGTCGCTTGAAGGGACTGATGCTGTACTGTCCGAAAAGAATTACCAGGAATTCAAGAAGGCCATTTATTCTTTTTAAAGGCTGAGTATTGAAACCATCTCTGATATTCTTGAGTGATAAGCTTATCAAATTAGCCACTGTGGCTGCCATAATGGATGTAAGATCTGCACCATTTTCACTTAGGGCAAACAAGACACCATTAGAAGATTTTGGTGAAAACCCCCAGTTCACATGATCATCCATTCAGGAGAATTTGTGACAAGATTTTCAATATGTTCATTGTGGCAGCCTTATTTGATGTCAGATGGACACCATTTTCAATCAGGACCAACTAGATATAATAATTTGTCTTCTGGAGAAAACCCCATGTCAATATGACTTTCCATTTAGGAGTAGCAATAAAAAGATTGTCTGATTGGAACCATTTTCATTTAGCATAAACTAGACATCATAATAAGTCTTCTGTTGAAAACCCAATGTTGATATGACTTCCATCTAGGAGGAGTAGTGATGATTTTCAAAATGGCGGCTGTGGCAGCCATATTGGATATCAGAGCAGCACAATTTTTATTTAAGACCAGCTAGATACCATCAGATGTCTTCCAGTGAAAACCCTATGCTGATATGACTTTCTGTTCAGGACGAGTAGCAATAACAAGATTTTCAAGATGGTCGCTGTGGTGGCCATATTGGATGTCAGATTGACACCATTTTCGTTTAGGACGAACTATGCTTTATGTCAAATTTGGTCAGTGGTTTGTGAGAAGTCGTTTAAAGGATTATTCTATTTTACTAATGGTGGCCATATTTGATGGCTGATGGGCATTTCCATATTTGTTAAAGCATACAAAGAAGTTGATGTTCACCATGCTTCATACACCCTTTGCAATAACTTCTTTACCAAGAGTAACACCTGAACTATCTTTGGGGCAGTTCGAATAAAAAAGTATCACAGTCTGACCTTTAGACAATGAATAATACCGAATGTATCCAAATAAATGTAACATGTCATAAAATGAGGTATCAGAATGATTCTTAAAGCTCAGTTTCCCCCCAAAATAAATTAAACAGGGAAAAAAGAAATGCATATTAATGTAATATATTAGCAAAACTGAAAGGCTTTTAAAATGCTGTCCAGCACTTTTCAAGTCCTTTTCCCACTCTGTCTAATTGTTAAGGGTTTTTCAACACTGGATATCAAATTCAAAGGCTTACCAAGACCTGTACGAACCATGTGCCAGAATGCTTTGTATCAAATTTGGTCAATTTTGTTTAACAGTTTTCTAGAAGTCTTCATTTATAAAAGTTTTTTTTTTTTATCTGAATGCAGAACAACATCATTTGTATAAAACTGAAAGCCCACAATACCATGATGCTCTCTGCTAAATTTAGTTAAAATCTGTCCCATATTCTGCCCCTCAAATCATATGGCTTTCCAGACAGAATGTATATCAATATATTTAATAAAAGTTTTATTTCTAACATGATGTTCCAAAGTGAAAGATCATGTTTGATACCTGTAGTTCTGGAATGTTTGGTGAAACAGTTCTGGTTGCATCAGACTGGGACACAGAATTCATGGAGTTGCCAACAGACTGAGAAAAAAAAAAAGGAAGAAAAAAAAGACGAAAGATCATATTGAGGTGACTGCATCTCAAATGAAAACATGAAACATAGCTGACATACATACCACTGGAGACTTATCTTTTTTAAGAAAGTTTTTAATTTTTACACGAGTCCTTCACTTCACATTAGGCAAAAGAAGAGCAATCTAACAGCAAGATCTAATCTTATCTCTTCAGAGTTTCAGTTGTGTGTTTGAAAATTATTGTTATATCCTCAAAAGCAGATGCCTATGAAATAGCTCTTGGCTGAAGTTTTGCCATCCCAAAAGAGCAGTACACTTAATAAACCGAAAAGAGGGAAGCGTTCCAGTTTCAAATCTCTCCATTGCTGATCAACTCTGATTGACATCATGGGTGTAAAGGCAACATGCCAAAATTGGTACATAGCTGGATCAACATGACCTGGCAGTTGGATCTTTCATTAGTACAATAAATAAATCCTAGACCACCAAAGAAACAAGTTTAATAGTATGCATGCTCTTGGTTTATGCTTGAATTTCCCAAGCAGTTGCCAAATTTTGCCCTGAAAAATATGAGCATCTTCAATTACCAAAGAAGGGCTGCATTCCAGAATTGTCCGTTCTGGATCCAACTCCTATTCAGCTTTATTTATTACTTATTATCGCTAGTATTTTCTTTTTTATATCTGCCTCTCACACTGAAATTTCTTTTCAAACAAGCAGAAGCTTAATTTATTTTTAATTATGCATTTCTGCACAATCCTTTGTCAAGAAATTTAGCCCATTAAATCATTTGTACAATCGCACAAAAATGTTACACTAGCAAACTTCAAGGCAAAAATCTCCAGAAAGCAGCACAAACCCTTAGATTTTCAATTCCCAAATATTTTTTATGAAAAAATGAATTAAAGTGAAACCCTACTATAATATGCCTTGTTACAGCATAAACTTGGATATAGCACAATCATGGTGTGGCTCCCAAAATTTTGCAATAATTTGACCCATTTCTTGAAGTACTCCAAAGGTTTTGTTACAATATAAAGAAGAGTTTGATTTAATAATTTGACAAGAGGAATTGTATTCTTGAAGAAAAAAAATATCTTCTTGCTTATTTTCTATAAGCTGTAAGCTGTGTAACAAGCTGACAACCATCAATCTAATTATTATTGAACCATCAATAATAAAGTCATTGAGTCTTCTTTTAGTTAGTCTTCAATGCATCCTGTGAACAATTGTTGCTCAATCCAGGGTAAACAGTAGCCAACAAATGTTTTCTCAGTCATCTGGCATTTTTAACCAAGCACCAAACAATGCAGAAGTCAATTAATGAGTTAATTTATCCATCTATTTAAGGGAAACAATAGACCACCAATGCCTGCTTAATCAAATGTCATCCACACCTGTTGAAACAAGTTTGTCGCCCGAATTGTCAGGAGCAGTTTTATTCATTGCTACATTCCCTCCCCTCCCCAATCTTGTTCCTTTTTATTTTAGAGTCAGAAATGCAAACAACAGTTCCTAATCACTCATGTACACAACCCACTGTAATGGTAAAGTTACATGCATATACATAGCTTGGACTGCAGTGGACCACTGACTGAATAGAACCATTTCAGTTGTAGATGTGGAGGGATTTGCTGGTATAATCAAACATACTATTCCCAGTTTTTCATCTGCAGTAGTGCATAGTCATAGTTACAAATAAAATTTTCAATTAATGTTGCATTTATTTATTTTTTCCTCTGTCTTTTAGAGATTATCTCAAATGTTTTTATGGAGATCTATCTTGACTCATGAAATATATCACTCCCATACTGGATTCAGGCAATTATACACAACTGTTCACAATAATCTAAAGTATATCACAAGGGTCAATACCTTTGACCTACTGTATCAAGTTTCAGTTCAAGTATTTTTCAAACCTAGATACAAGTTTCTCTTTAGAATCTCCCAATGTATGATTTATGATTTTATTGTTGGTCAGAAATCAGACCCTTTGGACATGTCCAGCAAGTATGAATGTTTCGGAAATAGAGTGTTTCCTAAGTTAGTGTGAGTGTATTTGCACAGTGTTTCCCCTAGGGGTGCAAGATTAAGAGTAAAAAAATCCCCTGGTGTCAGAACTGGGAGTCAAATTAAAAATCTGGGGGTCTCTGATGCACAAATGAGGGTAAAGTGAAACACTGCTGCAAGAAATTAAGTACTTACATTCGATTGGATCTATCAGAACATGTGTATAAATTATGCTTCTTTGTGCACATTTTCGCTGGAAGCACTTTATGGATACAGCCAGATCAGCTGGTGACTGGCTAGTACACATACTTTTAACTATTTACACTTAAATTCCCAATTTTTGTATACATGCATGTACCATTGAATGGTTTCTCTGCCCCCCCCCCCTCATTAAATATGTAATAGCTGTAATTCTTGTTTACTATGCAGCAAGTTGATAACTGACTGCATCAATGAAGTCCAAAGTTTTGCAACCCCCCCACCCCGCTTCATATATTCTGCCCCTCAATTTGTATTGCCTTCCAGACAGAATGTATATCAATATATTTAACAAGAATTTTATATCTAATATAACAGTCCAAAGTGAAAGGTCATGGATGATACCTTTAGTTCTGGAATGTTTGGTGAAACAGTTCTGGTTGTATCTGACTGGGGCACAGAATTCTGGGAGTTGCCAACAGACTGAAAAATAAAGATCAGATTGAGGTAACTGCATCTATAGGAAAATATGATACATAATTGATATACATACCACAGGAGACTGATCTATTTTTTAAAAATATTTTTCATTCCTACATGACTCTTTTGTTTCACACCAGGCAAAACAAGATCAATCCAGTCAGCAAGTTCTAATCTTGTCTCTTTAGAGTTTCAGTTGCGTGTTTGAAAAGTATTGTTATATCCTGGAAAGCAGATGACTATGAAAAACTCTTGGTTGAGGTTTTGCCATCCCATAAGAGCAGGAAAATTAATAAAAACCCGACATAGGGAAGCATTGCAAGTTTAAAATTTCTCTACTGCTAATTAACTCCAATTGAGAGCACTGGTGCAAAGGCAAGATGTTGAAAGTGGGTACATAGCTGGATCAACATGATCTGGCAGTGTGACCTTTCATTAGTACAATAAACAGAGTCCACAAAAGAAACTGGTTTAATGGTGTGCTTGCTTGTGCAGACTCTAGGTTTGTGCTCAAATTTCCCTAATAGTCACCAAATTTTGCCCTGAAATATATTGATATGCTTGATTAATAGAGAAGGGAATTGTCCATACTTGATCTGACTCCTATTCAGCTTTATTTTTTATTTATATGTATTACCTATTACTGACTAGTATTTTCCCCTCTTGCACCGAAATTACTTTTCAAACTAACAGAAGCTTAATTTGTTGCTAAACAAAGCATTTCTGAATGTTCCTTTGTCAAGAAATTTAGTCCCTTAACTCATTCATACCTCACAAATGTTACACTAGTGGATGTCAGCAACTTCAAAGCAAAAATCTCCAGAAAACAGCCAAAAAAGTCCATACATTTTAAATTGCCGAATATGTTATTTTTATTAATGTCTCACCATCTGAAAATGTTGACTGCCACTGCTGATTTTTGTGATCACCTTTTACCTCCAAATCAATAGGCTTCTTCCTAACCCCAAGTGTAAGCCATCCACAAAGTTTGGTCCAGGTCTTTGATGCAGAACTAATGTTATTGTGTGGAAACTGTTTCTTTTTTCAGTCACAGTGACCTTGGCCTTGGACCTTTTGACCACACAATTATTAGGCTTCTTCTTTAGCCCAAGTGCAAGCCATCCACACAGTTTGGTGCATATAGGTGATGTAGAACTAATGTTATTGTGCAGAAACCAATTTTACTCTTTCATTCACAGTGACCCTGATCTCTGATCTTTTGACACTGGGATTGATAGACTTCTTCCTTACCCCAAGCAAGCCATCCGCAAAGTCTGGTAACTGTAGATGATGGAGAACTAGAGTTATTTTGTAGAAACCATTTTACTTCTTTCAATCACAGTAATCTTGACCTTTGACTTTTTGACCCTGAAACTGATAATGTTTTTCCTTATCTCAAATGCAAGCCACCCACAACGTTTGGTAACTATATATAATGGAGAACTCAAGTTATTGTGTGGAAACCAATGTTCTTCTTACATTCACTGATGAGTTTTTGACCCCAAAATCCATAGGGTTCTTCCTTACCCCAAGTACAAGCCATTCACAAAGTTTGGTAACTGTAGATGGTGGATAACTTGAGTTGCTGTGCAGAAACAAAATTGGTAATGGATGGGCAGACATCATTACATAATATATTTTTCTGTCTTATGGGGCTGATCTGATGGTAGGATACAAACCCATATCTTGGCAGGATGCTGTCAAATTTAATAAAATTCTGTTAAGTGGTTAAAAGCTTTTAATTGTTAGTATTGGTGGCCACATTTGATGACACATTGGCACAATCTGTAAAAATTTTAAAGCTCTTCATGTCAAGATGCTCTTAGCCGAATTTGGTCTGGTGGCTTTTGAGAAGTTTAAAATAGCAATTGTTGATCGATGCATGATGCACAAGTGACACAGCACCATACCAAAAGTTGACTTGGCCTTATGGCCAGGTGAGCTAAAAATGAATAAAAAATTGAAAAATAGGTCTGATATGACTCACCTGGGTAGCTGACATATTTCAGCTCAGCAATGCAAATTCGCACATCTACTGACAGCGTAGAGAGGATAGAAAAGCCTACATAGTTTTTACATTGTTTATTAATGCTGGTGTCATTTATCTTCTTTCCAAGACCGTATATATAGGATCACTTTCGCAGCCAAAAAAGGACAAGTCATTTATATAGTCAGCATTGTCTCCTGGATCTCGCTCCATCCCTGCAGACTAGGCCTCGATACACAATTTAGAAACTGTTTACAGGCCCACCCTTATAGTATATATACTTATTTGGCATTACAAGGGGAGTCAGCATGGATTCAAGGGTCTGTCATTACCACTCTGGGGCCCAACCCCTGGAGTCATAACTTGAAAACCATTGCAATCCCTGTGAAAGAGAGCTGCAGTGGCTCAATAGTTAAGGCATTGTACTCATAACCAGAAGGTAGTGAGTTTTATTCCCATTATCTGATCAGCTGGGTTCCTCATTAATATGCATGGATTTCTCTCATAATAGAACTCAATTGAGATCTTGATGATACCAGTTTATATTTGACTATCTCAAGTGGTTTATGCTTCATAATTTTTTGTAATTTGTTTTTGGCGATGTGTAAAAATTGAAAAACTGCTGTAATGGCTGGAAAATATAATAATGCCATCTTCATCTGCATTCAAATTTCATATCTATGTTAAGTGTTTTTTGTGTGCAATCTTACTAACAAGCTTCTCATGACAGACGGACAGACAGACACATGTCAGGTCTGACATACAAGACCAAATCAATATGCCCCTGCTGCAAGCAGTGAGGGAATTATGAAATACAATAGCAACTTATAAACAAAGTATTTACTTGCAAACACAAATTCCCTTGCAAACCAACAGAAGCAAGTTTGGAGTAGCATACAAAATACAGACCGGTATGGATGAAAATATACAAGTCACTCAAGCATAGAAATTAGCTCAAGGACCAATTCTGGATTGGCTGAACTACCGTCTCCATGAAATCCACATATCAATTTTCATTAGTGTAGGTGAAGAAATGGAGTTCAATATATTCAGGATGCAATAAACAGCTGGAAGTGCAGAAGACACTCAAACCTGAAAAGTAGGTCACACTGACCTACTTGTGGCACACTAGCTACTCTCCATGTGATGCATACACATACATTTTTTCATGTGTAGGTGAATTAGTGTTCAAGATATTGTGTATTGAGGTTTAACAGGCTGCTAAAAATACAAAAGTCACTCAAGCATGAAACTTAGGTCACAGTGACCTACATTTGGTATAGTTGGGTTACTTCTGTCAAGATACATCCACATGCCCAGTTTCATAAGAGTAGGTGAAACATGATCCAAGATATTGAGGGTGTAACAAATGATTAGCTGAAAACACAAAAGTCACTCAAGCATGAAAAACTAGGTCACAATGACCATGTCTGTATACGGTAAAATTACTCACCTTGATATGCATCCACTTTTCAATTTTCATAAGTGTAGGTGAAATAGGGGCTCCATCATTTAGGGTGGAACGAGAAGATAGCTGAAAATACAAAAGTCACTCCAGCATGAAAATTGGGTCACAATTTTCATGGGTGAAAGGATCCAAAATATTCAGTGTAATGAATAGATAGATAAAAATTCAAAAGTCATTCAATCATGAAAATTAAGTCACACTGACCTTGTATGGTTGAGTTAGCCACCTTGAGATACATCCACATACCAGTTTTCACAAGTGTAGAATAAACAAGTCTAAGACATCAAGGGTGTAATGAACAGATAACTTACAAAAATCATCCAATCCTGAAAATTGGGTCACATTAACCTAGTTTTCCTGTTTTGAGATGAACCCACATACCAATTTTCATGAGTGTAAGTCAGATAGGTCCAAAACATTTAAGGTGTAATGAACAAACAGCTAAATATACAAAAGTCAATTAGGCCACAGTGGCCTAGTTTGGGTGTGGCCAAGTTGCTCTTCCAGATACCAATTTTCATGTGTAGGTGAAATAGGGTGCAAGATATTGAGAGTGTAACAAAAGAATGAACAAATGAATGAACAGGCAAAATGCTATATCCCCACCAAACTATGATGGCAAGGGAATACAAAAAAGTAGAATGGGTTTATTGTTTAATACTACTCACCCCTGATGTGTCATTGGCCTTGACTTTGTTGCTATATGCACATGAGGAGAAGGTTTCATTATCTCTGGGCTCATCCTTTATCTTTATTGGTTCAATACTGTAAAAAAAAAAAAAAAAAAGATGTCCATACTGAGAGTTATTCATTTTCTCTTTCTATTTTCTCCAAAAAGGAATCCTGTGGTAAGAAAAAAATGCCAGTGAAGTGACCCTGAAATAAAAGTGTCCATCATGTGCACATACTTCTTAGAGAAAAGAAAAGAATTCTAAGAAATCCTAAGCCATTAATTATTCATACAAATAAAGTTATCTTCTGACAAGTTAATACTCTCATCGAGCAGACACAAAACATAAATACAAACATGAAAATATGAAACAAGTTGATAATATTACATGCCATGAGCTTGACAATATCCATATCTAATGAGCAAACATTTGAGAATCTTCTAATGAAATAATGGCAGGGACTTTATCTACTAAAACATGTTATGCCATGAAACTAGATGTCATGCTACAGTGTTAAATGCAATTTTTATTATGCGACATAATGCAGTGGTTTAATTTACAGATCTGAAAAGGTACACTCACAAAGAAGAAAAGCAAAGTGTTTAATACATCCAAGAAATGGGCTAAAAAGATGTCACATTATCTAGTTGGCAAAAATAAAGACACCAAACTACCCACGGCAAAATAGGAATGTCTGCTTTTAAATTCTGGAATCTGAGCATAAAAATAGGAATTCTCCAAATCTGTATCTAACATTTAACTTTATGCAGTAAACTATACAGATTAAAAATACTATTTGTATTAAACATCAGACCTGCCAACCCTAATAAGACCATCTCATTAAGGCAGTCAATATTTTTCTGTAAAGTGTAATGAAATATCATGTACTACTATTGTCAACTTGGAAAACATGCATTTAAAAAGTTCAGAAGTGTGATCTGAGACTGATGCAGTGAAGGCAAACATTATGTTCAACTAAAAAGTTTGTAAAGTACACTTAGACCTTAATTATCTCCAGTATAGTTTCAGAAACTACTGTTCTAAACCCCATGAAACTCAAAGGCTTCCACCGAATCTCTAAACTTGACATAATCTTTGAGGTTTATTTCAATTTCACATGGAGATTGCAATCATCACACCTGCCATAAGATATACTCAAATGAACAAAACATGATGTCCAATAAGCGTAATTGTTTGCTTTCCTACTGTCTTTCCAAGAATCTGAATATTAATATTTATAATTCTGTTCCAATTATTTACACTTTTTAGGAGGCTTATTGGCCCTTTCATCTTCAATGTGTTTTGGTTTGTAATATGAAACCCAGATCAGGATCAAACATGGACAAGCCAGTATCCAGATTTGACCCCAACTATCGTATTTTCATAATATTTTGCTATTATTCTGCACGTCTGTAATTTATGGGTCATTTCAGTAAGACTTACAATCAAATTGTAAGGGTTGGCAGGTTTGAAATGTGCTTCATACACTCATCTTTCCTGCAATGTGACATGTTGAAATCCACTGAGAAAAGACTGAAATGCAAAGTATTTGCCTAACATAGAGGTCTCGTATATTCCACTGACTTTCTGAAGCACAGTTTATTTTATCAAGGTATATTCCTCATCGTTTACCTTTTATTTTGACACCTTTCGCAAACTAACTCTAGTGAATCATCAATATATAAAGCATTTCAGTGATCTAGATAAACAGGTGTTTAAGCTGCATTTCGCCTACATACAATTTTATCTGACCATAAAGTCAGAATTGGACAGAAGTGATTGTTACGACAAAATTTGAGGTTCAAAATAAGAATGATTCTACCAAAAGTGGAATGGTTGACATTCTTTCAAAATCTAAATTATGACCTTTTAAAATACACTCAATGTCAAGGAGGGTTGGTTAAAATACTATTTACCTCAGCATCCCCGTGTTAGATTGGTTTCCTGAGGCTGATACACCTGAGGAGAGACTGGACAACAGGGCACTGGCTGTATGGTCTGATCCTGCCCCAGCTCCCACAGGACTAGGAGCTCCTGCATAACCTGATGCACCTTGAGGACCTGCAGGGAAAGAAATTACACATACATACAGTGTGACCTATGTAATCTGAACTTACTGAAGGGCACAAAAATGGGTCCAACAATCAGGTGATGGCACAAGATTGAAGAAATTAAAACCCAACTTAAAAGACTCCTGCTACACAGACATGTATAGAAGACCAACTATAGTGTTACCCCAAGGCCATTTTAGCCTGGTGCTGCACCATGACCCAATACAATGGTGTCATAAACCTCAAAATGACACTTCAGGATTGTTACGACTCTTTGGTCTAAGAAAAATGTAACAGAAAGAAAGTGAAACCAACAAATCAAGTAAAAAATCAACAAGCAATTTATTACTAGATAATTAAAATGAAAAATCAAAAAGTCACTTACAGTAATGTGTTTTGAAATCCTAATAATCCAATAAGAATGATTGTTCTAATCACAAGTCCTAAATATAGAATGTTCCGAATTCACGGCTGTGTCCTTGAATGTTATGATGTGTTAATGGTCTCCAAAGTCCTGATGTACTAGAAATCTTGATGTGCTGATGTCAAAATGAAGTATTCCAAAATCTCTGAATAAGTTCACTTAAATTCCAAAATCATCAATTAAAAATCCAAATTCCAAAAGTTTATGAGCACTTTTATAATCCAATGAATATTTAAAATAATTCCTCTCTTAGAATTTGGAATGAATTTTCACAACTGTAATAGCTCTTTACAAGACTGATGGTAATGTCAAAACTGAATAAATGTCCACCAAACATGGTATATATAAAGATTGGTCACATGACAGAATGTTCTAGAATGTGTGTCATCTTAATGGAATTTTACTTGTAAACAAAAATTCAACCTTGACCTTCAAATTGAGAAAACATATTGATCAAAACAACCTAATTCAAGGACACTAGTTAAACATGTTTTTCCTGATAAACATTAAGATTTAAGCAAATATTAAAGTGAAGAAACATTTATAATTTCCTAAAATATTTATAATATTATATAAACATCATACATAACACCTCCCCTCATAAAGAAAAAGAAGATTTATATAATAAAGCTTTCTTTTGAATATACATCTAATACTATAATAACCAAAATTACATAAGAACATGTTTTATGATACTGGACTTAATTACATCAAGCAATATTACATTTCTAGGCACATGAGAGTGCATCTGCAATCACATTGTCTTTTCCCCTGATGTGTTTGATGTCAATGTTATATTCTTGCAATATCAAACTCCATCTCAACAATCTCCGATTTTTATCTTTCATTTTGTTGATGAAAGTAAGGGGATTGTGATCACTGTACACAATAATTGGAGAAAGAGCTGAGGTGACATACACTTCAAAATGCTGTAAAGCCAATATCAGAGCCAAACATTCCTTCTCAATTGTGGAATAATTTTTCTGGTGCTTGTTTAGTTTTTTAGAAAAATAACACACAGGGTGATCCACACCACTTTTGTCTTCCTGAATCAATACTCCACCAACCCCTACATCACTTGCATCAACAGATAATTTAAATGATTGGCTAAAATTTGGTGCAGAAAGAACTGGTGCATTCTTAAGCATGGCCTTTATCTTGTCAAAAGATTCCTGACACTTGTCAGACCAATGAAATTTGGTTTTCTTACTCAATAAACTTGTCAAAGGTTCAGCAATTTTGGAAAAATTGGAACAAAATTTCCGATAATATCCAGCCATACCTAGAAATCGCATCAGTTGCTTTTTACAAATTGGAACTTGAAATTCAGAGATAGCTTTGACCTTAGCTTCTATAGGTTTAACTTGACCTTGTCCCACAATATGTCCTAAAAATGTGACACAAGCATGGCAAAACTCACTTTTGCTCAAATTAATTGTCAGATTCGCATCGCTGAGTCGATCGAAGAATTTTCGAATGGTTTCCAAATGATCTTCCCAGGTGTTGTTGTAGATAATGACGTCATCGATATAAGCGTCACAATTATCAAGACCAAATGTTATCATGTTCATCAGACGTTGAAACGTTGCAGGCGAATTTTTCATTCCAAACGGCATGACTTTATATTGATAAAGTCCATCTGGAGTTGCAAATGCTGAAATTTCTTTTGCCCTTTCCGTCAGTGGAATTTGCCAGAATCCTTTTAAAAGGTCAAACTTGGTGACATATTCCGCATTTCCAATTTTATCAATGCAATCGTCCATTCTTGGGATTGGAAATGAATCAGTTTTGGTGACACTGTTGACTTTTCTATAGTCAGTACACATACGGAATGTATTATCTGGCTTGGGAACAAGAATACATGGTGAACTCCAGTTACTTTTACTTGGTTCTATGAAATCATTCTCCAGTAAATACTGAATTTCTTTCTTCAGATAGTTCTGTTTGTGAGGATTCATCCTATAAGGATGCTGTTTCACAGGCGCAGAATCTACAATGTCAACGTCATGATAAATTTTACTTGTTCGTGTTGGAATATCAGGAAACAAGTGCTCATATTCATGTAATAGCTGTTTTAGTTCATTTCTTTCCTGTTGTTGTAGATGTGAAAGTTTCTGGTCTAGGTTGTTCAATATTTCTGAATTCCGAAGATTGGTTATACCAGAGTCACTATAGTCTGATCATACTCCATCGTTGATATCTTCACTGTGTGGGACAGGTACAACTAAATTAACTGAATAATTAGCTGGGCTATCTCTGTCAAAATATTCCTTTAACATATTTATATGACAAAGTTGTTTCTGTTTTCGTCTCCCAGGAGTGTTAATGATATAATTTAAGTCATTTACTTTCTTTTCAACGGTATAAGGACCATAAAATTTAGCCTGAAGAGGATTTTGAGGTATGGGAAAGAGAGCCAGAACTCTGTCACCAGGTTTAAAACTCCTTTCCTGTGAATTTCTGTCATACCTTAATTTCATTTTTGACTGAGTAGTGTGAAGATTAGTTCTTGCTACTTCACAGGCCTTTGACAACTTGTATTTGAAATCAGAAACATAATCAAGAAGATTAATCTTTGAATCTTCATTTGAAAGAAGTTTCTCTTTCAATAATTTAAATGGTCCACGGACAGTATGACCAAAAACTAGTTCAAAGGGACTAAAACCCAACGACTCTTGAACTGATTCCCTAACAGCAAACAACAACAAATGAACACCCTCATCCCAATCCTTTTCTGTATCAAAGCAATATGATCGAATCATATTCTTCAAAGTTTGATGAAATCTTTCCAAAGCACCTTGACTTTCAGGGTGATAGGCAGAAGATTTAAACTGTTGGATGCCTAGTTCATGCATAACTTGTTGGAAAATTCCAGACATAAAATTTGACCCTTGATCCGACTGGACAGATTTGGGAAGGCCAACAAGTGTAAAAAACTTCACCAAAGCTTTCACAATAGTTTTAGTTTTTATATTTCTCAGAGGAATTGCCTCTGGAAATCTTGTAGATGCACACATGATGGTCAACAAGTATTGGTTGCCTGACTTGGTTTTAGGTAAAGGACCAACACAGTCTACCATTATTCTACTAAATGGTTCATCAAATGCAGGAATAGGTTGCAGATGAGCCTTAGGTATCTTCTGATTGGGTTTTCCTACCATTTGACAAGTGTGACAAGATCTGCAGTATTTAGAAACATCACTTTTGAGTTTCGGCCAATAAAAATGATTCAAGATCTTGTGATAAGTCTTACGGACTCCTAAATGACCAGCCAAAGGAGTTTCATGGGCTAAATTAAGAATTTCCTGTCGATATGACTTAGGAACAACAATTTGATAGCTCACTGACCACTCGTCACCAGCGGGTACATCAGGTGGTCTCCATTTCCTCATAAGGACCCCATTTTTCACAAAGTAACACACTGGAACTTGTGTGGCTTCAGTTTCACTAATAGCCCTCTGAAACAAACAAGATATCTCGGGATCTTGCTCCTGTTCAACGACAAGGGATTGTCGTTTGTCATCCTGATTAGAACAAAGAGAAAGAGTTGCCAAAAGAGGATCACTGTGATCAATACCATTTGATTGATCAATACCTGAGGAAAAAGTGACCTCATCAAAAGACTGACCAATACATGTGTCAGCTAAAGGAATAATATCCTGATCAACATCACTCTCAAGAGCTCTTTTTGCCATAGCTCTAGTAACTGCACAAGCAGGGTACAAATCAGGGATTTCAGTTTCGACAGGATCAACTTTCTGATCCAAACAAGGCTTGTCAGTTACAAGTGGATTAACCACAACCTTATCTCCAGCTAGGTCATTGCCTAGTAATAAATGAACACCCTCTATGGGTAAAGAAGTCACTGCCCCAACAGTCACAGGTCCAGAAACTAAGTCTGATGCCAAATTTACACAATGAAGAGGAACATTTACAAAGCCGCACTCTACTCCCTGAACAAGAACACTTTCACTTGAAGAAGACTCCTCAGACAAAGGCAAAGTACCTGATAATAAAAGAATCTGAGAAGCTCCAGTGTCCCTTAATATTTTAATTGGGATAGGTTTGGCAGAATCACCAATAAGTGATATAGAACCTTCTGACATGAATGGTTCATAAGCCTCCAAAATAGAATCAGACTGGGGTTTGTTTGACCCAACAAATGTATTGCTTTCAATACAAGACCATGACCTTGACCTCGTAGAAATAAGAGCATTTGGAAAAACTCTGTCTTTACTCTGTTGCTTATTTTTCAACTTGAAGCAATCAGAAATAACGTGCCCTTTCGTTTTACAATAAGTGCACGTAGGAAGAGATAAGGATTTCTGATCAGTCTTATCAGATGTTTGATTCCTAACAGTTGTGCTGTTGTGAAATTTGGAAGTACTCGAATGAGATTGAAATGGTTTTTTACCAGAAAACTGCTGAGAGGACGACTTATTGCCAAATGAAATTTTGTGAGTCAAGGAATAATCATCAGCCATACGAGCAGCATTTTCCAAAGTTTCCACATTCTGCTCGTCAAGATAGGTTTTAACATCACTATGGATGCACCTCTTGAACTCTTCAATTAATACGAGCTGTCTGAGGTTATCATAACCTTGATCAACTTTCTTGGCTAAGCACCACCTATCAAATTGTCATTCTTTTTCCCATGCAAATTCGACATGAGTTTGTCCAGTTTCTTTTCTACTATTCCTAAACCTTTGTCGATATGCTTCTGGTACCAACTCATAAGCTTTCAAGATGTACTCCTTAACCACATCATAATCAGTGCTTTGTTGTACTGACAGTGAAATGTAGACTTCACGAGCTTTGCCAATTAGTACACTTTGTAATAACAAAGTCCAATGCTCTCTGGGCCATTTCAAGTTTTCAGCTATTTTCTCGAAATGAAGAAAGTATTTATCTACTTCTTTTTCCTGAAAAGGGGGTACTAACCTAATATATCTAGTAACATCAAAACCTGGACTTGTGTTTAAAGGAGTGGAGTGTGCTCTGTTTGCCAGTTCTAATTCTCTTAATTTAAATTGCATTTCCCTTTCTTCTCTTTGCATCTGCATCTGCATTTGTATTTGTCTATCTTCTTTCTCTCTCTCTCTCTCTCCATCTGCATTTGCCTCTCTTCTTTCTCTCTCTCCATCTGCCTCTCTTCTTTTTGCATTTGGATCTGCCTCTCTTCTTTCTGCATTTGGATCTGCCTCTCTTCTTTCTCTCTCTCCATCTGTATCTGCCTCTCTTCTTTCTCTCTCTCTCTCTGAATCTGAAGCTTTGCCAATTCTAAATCCATCTGGTTCTTTAACTCTAATTCCCTTAATTTCCTGTCAGAACCAGATACAGGCTTTCTCTTCAAACTTAAAGCACTGCTATCAAAAATTCCCTTTCCTACTAAATACTGAATCAAAATAATCTTTATCTCCTGTTTTGTCAATGATACTTTTGCCTCAGATAGACTGTATTTTCTGGCAAGCTCGAGCAACTCATCCTTTCTCATGCACTCTAACCCCTCCTGGGTAGGTTTTGAAATGAAATTCTGAACATTAGATGCCATTGTAAATGCTTGTTGGTTTCACACAAAAAAAATTTCTCTATTTAAAAATCTTTGCCAAAGACAAAAAAAATTCTCCGAGACAAAATCAATATGAATTTCAAAAATAACTTTAATATCTCTAATATGCTTTAATGAAATTCAGATCCCAGAAGACGAGCCCCCAATTTCTGTTACGACTCTATGGTCTAAGAAAAATGTAACAGAAAGAAAGTGAAACCAACAAATCAAGTAAAAAATCAACAAGCAATTTATTACTAGATAATTAAAATGAAAAATCAAAAAGTCACTTACAGTAATGTGTTTTGAAATCCTAATAATCCAATAAGAATGATTGTTCTAATCACAAGTCCTAAATATAGAATGTTCCGAATTCACGGCTGTGTCCTTGAATGTTATGATGTGTTAATGGTCTCCAAAGTCCTGATGTACTAGAAATCTTGATGTGCTGATGTCAAAATGAAGTATTCCAAAATCTCTGAATAAGTTCACTTAAATTCCAAAATCGTCAATTAAAAATCCAAATTCCAAAAGTTTATGAGCACTGTTATAATCCAATGAATATTTAAAATAATTCCTCTCTTAGAATTTGGAATGAATTTTCACAACTGTAATAGCTCTTTACAAGACTGATGGTAATGTCAAAACTGAATAAATGTCCACCAAACATGGTATATATAAAGATTGGTCACATGACAGAATGTTCTAGAATGTGTGTCATCTTAATGGAATTTTACTTGTAAACAAAAATTCAACCTTGACCTTCAAATTGAGAAAACATATTGATCAAAACAACCTAATTCAAGGACACTAGTTAAACATGTTTTTCCTGATAAACATTAAGATTTAAGCAAATATTAAAGTGAAGAAACATTTATAATTTCCTAAAATATTTATAATATTATATAAACATCATACATAACAGGATTTTTCTGTAACATGTAATTTTATGCTTCAAAATCTTGTAATAGTGTTCCTAAAACTCCTACAGTATGAGTTGTTTTCCTTGTTTCAAATGAAACAGAAACCAGTCAAACTTGTCTTCATGATTGGATGCCATTATTTAATCAGTCCGATTGATTTGATTCTGGTGAAACCCCATGGTAATATGACTTTCCATTTAAGAAGAGTAGTGACAAGAAGATTTTCAAGATAACTGCCATGGTGGCTATATTTGAGGTCAGATCGGCACCATTTTCATTCAGGACCAACTACCATATATACCCATGCATAAGCCCGTTCGCGTACAAGCTGACCCCCAAACTGAATAGGTTAAATTCCTTTGCTCCCACTTCTCCTTGGTCAGCTCTCACTTCTCCCCATTCCTTGTTCAGCTCCCACTTCTCCCTATTCCTTGTTCAGCTCTCACTTCTCCCCATTCCTTGTTCAGCTCTCACTTCTCCCCATTCCTTGTTCAGCTCTCTCTTCTCCCCATTCCTTGTTCAGCTCCCACTTCTCCCTATTCCATCCAAAAGGAGGTAATTTCTCCCTAAATTTCAAGTCTAGCCTGACTCCTATAGAGTTGATTCCAATTATTTAGGATTTTCTGTTGTTTGAGGACAAAATTTTAATTAGTTATCTACATGAATATCAAACTTCATATCTTGTAATTGAAAAATTGTCAAATTGATGGTAAGATGGTTTATGTGATGCAAAGTTTTGGTCTTGAGTATGCATTGCCTGCCTTTTACTTTATTTCCTACTTGCATTTGTTAGCAAGTTTAAATAAAATCCACTCACAAAATGCAACTTTTACTAGCAATTTTTTTAATCAGGCTACCAATATACAATAGTATGACATTTTCAAGGAAAAAAAGAACTATATTTCTCATCAACTTTAGCTGTCAGTTTTAATCAACAGGAAGTTTAACAAATCAGCAGAAGCATGGCCTATTTCTGATGTGTATGATTAAACATCAAAATAGCTACAAGAAAGAATACCATTTATACTCGCTTATAAGTTGGTTCCAACTGCAAACAACATGGACCCAAATCTGCCGTCTCAGAATATGCCAATTAGTCCCAACAAAATGCATATATTCTGATCTGCTGGCACATTATGCGATGGCAGATCTGGGTCTATGCAGTTTGCAATTGGAACTAACTTATAATCAAGTATATATGGTAGGTCATATTCTCTGTTAAGAGAACAGACTATTATTTCCAAAGATACCAACACATAAGAATGCTTATCTAGAATCCATGCATCAACTGTTCAGAATATAGGTAGCCCACCCAGAAGAGATTACACATTCGTACAAAGTAAGAAACTTCTATACAAACATATTCATGATACTGTCTCTTCCTTTTCAGCCTATACATATCTGTACACAGTCAGTAACAATTAAGGTCCAATGAGAATAAATGGTGCATCCATTCTTCCAATTCCAGAATAATGAATTTCTTCAACATTCTGGACCAAAACATGAAAATTATTTTTCCTCACTAATTATCTCCATCTTTCTTTTCTCTTCATCTCTGCCACCAGAGGCCCTGGGTGGCCAAGTGGTCTAAGGCGCTTGCCTGTACAGATCACTGACCTCTCACCTCTGTCCACGTGTGTTCGAGTCTCGGCTTGGCCAATATGAGTATGTGAGAAAGCTTACCAGTAGCTTCTCGTGGTTTGGTGGTTCTATCCAGGTTCTTCCTCCACCAAATATACTGGCTAACCATGTATAGCCTATCATGTGCTGAAAAATGGCATTAAACCCACAAAACAATCATCTCTGCCATCATCTTTCACCTATTTACAGTGGAATCAGCTAGTGTCTTTTATCTCCATTCTTTTGTTTACAGTGAGAAACTACATCCCATGGAACAGTCTTTCATACTGGTGTTTGAAAGTACTTTTCTCCATAACAGTGTCCACTCTGAAAACACATTTTCAAATTTTTATCCCAAAAAATTTTGATTTTCCATAATTTCATCAATACAATTCAGAATGCAGAATTTTCACTAATACTTTGTATTATTTCGCAAATCCGGTATAGTTGGTATCTCTGAACATACTTGATTCTTTTCATATAAACCAACCATCGCTGAACTCCATGTATAAAATTATAAACTGACATTTAATATAGAATATGGATCCTTTTTTTATAGAAGTTCTAAGGTATCAAGATTTGTGCTCGATTTGTCAGTTCTGGATAGTACTATTACACTTCATACTCAAACAGGCTCTTACCTTTCAATGCTCTGTATACTAAGCAACCATGAAACACTGAATACTGAGTTACTGAGTCTGTTCAAGTAACTAACCTGTCACATCATTGTGCTGATCACTGTATGCTTTGATACTGTAAAATGTGCTAAAACCAATAAAATTATTTCCTGTGTACAAAACAAAACCGGTTGTGATTCATCTGGGGAAGACTATTCAATCTTCCAATATAATAATGCCATCAAAAGCAACTGATATAAACTTTATTCATCTGCATACTCACTGAAGTGGGTTACCTCCCTTTGGAAGATTAATCCCGCTGCCGCAACAATGTAAATTTGGTGGTAAAATGCCATGTGGAGAAAACCATATGCATTGACAACTGCATCACACTCAATTCATATTGCATTTTCTAAGATCTTTTCCCTACATATGGCATTATTGCAGAATGTGACAGTTTTACTTAATATGCATGAGGAAAATGTCAGGAATTCTTTTTGTCAAGACAGGGCACAGGGCTGAAGATGTTCCAAGATAGCATGAGACAGACATCACTATATATGGACAGCATCACAATGAAGTGCATCTGAAGTGCCTTGAACAGTCTGGTTGTTTATATCTCATATTTCAATCAGTGTTCTCATGTATTAATGTGCAAAGACTATGTACTAAGGCTTAGAAGACCCTGGGGCTAAAACAGCCCTCGGGCAACGATATATTCTGAAAGCATATATGTGCTGTTAGGAGCATGGTTCATCAGGTGTAGAAATGTCAGCACTCGCATTAAGGTCCAAGTGCTGTAAATCTCAACCTACATTACAATAAACTTGTATTTTGTGAGCTTGCATGTTAAATTTGAGCCCTGATATATGTACAGTGGTCTCATGTGTAACATAATGCATTTTATTCAAGTGTAAGATTATTACAACATCTGGTTACACATTATCGCTAACTGGCCATCAGTAAGTTCCCACTTCCAAAAATCGCATAAACTTCAACAGAAAGTGAAAATCTGGGCAGAATACAATTTCTTAGATTGGTTTGATTCATAAAGAATATTCAACATTCCCAATAGATTATCCTTCAATTAATTTAATTAATTTCTAACAAAAAACTATTAAAAGATACAAAAGAATGACAAAACTCTGATCACAAATGAAAAGTCGTAAGCATCAATAACTTTTCACAATGAAATCCTATGGAAATTTTTACTTTCAAAATTTTATTATACATATTTAAAGGGTGTCCTAAAATGGCTAATTTCATATCAAACAAAAATGTACTTTTTGATATAAGTTTAAATTCCATATAAAATGAGAAAATATTTTGTTAAATGTTAAAAAATGTAAAATATTGTCAGTTACTATTTGATTACCGTATTTGCCGGCCTATAAGTCGATGCGGAGTATAAGACGAAGCCCCAAATGATAATTATTTTTTTACACTATACTTTTCGTACTTTGAAATTTTTTAATTTTTTTTTTTTTTTCAAGTACGAAAAATTACATTAACATACGGTAAAGCAATTTCAATTACATAATCCATATATAAGTCGATTCGGAGTATAAGACGAAGCCCAGACTTCCAGGTCAAAAAGTATCGACTTATAGGCCGGCAAATACGGTACTATGGGATTTTCAGAAGTAGGAACTTATTTATAGTCAATATATGGAGTAAAATTATAATTTTTAACATTGACATCAACTATTTTACTTCTATATTTACCAGGTGACGTATTAAAATCAGGTCTGGATCTGTATCGCTGATACTGTGCACTGTTGTTATTGTTGTTGTTGCTGACAATATGTTGCTGTCCTAACCCTAGGCCAGGCGGTCGCCCACTGATGAGGTTGGGAAATGTCTGGTGGAAGGTGTATTGGCGTGGTTGTGGTGGCATAGTAGGGTGACCTACTGATCTGGGCCCTTGGGTATTACCTGAATTAAAGACAACTCTCTTCTTACTTCTCTGTAATTAATACAATCTACTGTAATTACACCAAAATGCATACATATGTTGAGTCAAAGCATGAAAATATTGACAGTTCTTAGAAAAAACAATAGGAACAGTACAGCTCTTGCGATTTTTCGATTCCCCACACTTGGGGGTGGAGAGAGAATGGAGAAGATTACAAAAGAAAACTCTCAACTATCTCTCCGTGCATCCATACATCATTCGATCATTTGGCCCCCTTTCTGTAGAACTACTTTATATCAAAATTGATTCCTGCCTTTTACAATTCAACAGTGGAACACTTTACCAACAGAAATTATAAGTAACCCAACTATACAAAATCTCGAAACTGAACTGAACCGGGATAAACATATTACTCCTATGTATTCTAACACTGATGATCGGGTAAGCAAAGTCTAGCATACTCCCCTGGGAACCAAATGTACTAGTTTAAATAACTTATTCTTGAATCATGTTTCCAACAGTATATAATGTACATCTGAACATATCGAAACAGCTGAACTATTTCTATTAGAATGTCAACAATATACAGCTCTAAGGCATCACGTTCTTTTCACTTTACCATTTTGACTTACAATTAAGACATTATTATTTGGCAATTCCATGTACTCTGATGAAATTAATACGTATATATTTATGGCAGTGCAAACCTTCCAAAAAAATCATGAAAACATTTTTCAAATTATTACACGGATCACAAGCACACCTATCAATTCTATCTTTTCTCTATTATATGATCTCTGCAATAGTTACATATACTCGAATTAATCATGTATATATTTATATTTGAATATGATCTATCTACTTTATACAATAGGAAAATATTGACTGTTAGAATGCCGCTGTGATACAGTTTTTAATAAACTTCCAGCTACTGAATCCCCAGATATTGCATTGTTTTAAATTATATCTGACGATGTTTTCTTGAATAAATATTGTATGGAAACAAAAAAAAGTTTAATCTTTTTGCTCAATCCTCTGTCTCTCTTGACATGATATTTTACATATTTTCTGTGATGATGTTTGCAATAAATACTGTTGAAGCCAAACCATACAACTTTATACATGGAAAGTGATAAAGATTTAAAATCTTCTCCCTCCCAGCCAAGTAGAGAGATAAAACAAAAACAATTCTGTTCCTTGTGTTACTTTTTAAGATTTTTCTTTTCAATCATCTGAAATAAATGCATGAAAGATTTAATGAGAATTATTGTATTTTACACTGTTAATTAACCATTAAAACGTGCTGCTCAGGTAAAATTAGGGCCAGTTGTTTGTTAACTTTGTTTTCTGGGCAATTTTCATGACCAGACATCTGCCCGTTAATGGCAGGACCATAATTGGGGTTGTTAAGTACAATGCGCAAAGTCTGATTGCTTTGTGTGATAGAATCACACCTTTCCCAAGCTGCAATTGACATCATCTATTGATGCTAACCCGTGTCAATATTTTATAACAGTGTTGAGCATGGTCACTGCCTTGATGCTGTAGAACATATGCTGAAGTCAAGTCTTTATTAGGGGCAGACCATGTAATTTTCAAAAAGGGGGGGGGGGGGGTGCTTGAAAACAATTGTCTTGCTCTGATTTGTACTATAAATGAGACATTATTCCATTTCTTATTTTACTTGAAACAAATTTATCTTGTGATGAAAGAAAAAAAAAAAATTCTAGTTGGAGAGCCCCATAAATGGTCAGTCCTTAAAGTACACATGCAGTAAGAACTGAACTAGTTCAAAGCTGTGTATATTCAGCCTCATGACTGTGCTATTACAGCTTAAGGACTAAGCATGTGGTTCTTATTTCAGTGTAAATTCAGTGTTTTCTGTTTGTTTTGTTTTTTCAAACAGAAGCAGTTGTCATTTGGAATTTAATTGTCCAAATCTCAGAGGATTACTTTTCCTTTGTAACAATAGGATAAATTTATGATGTTCAAGAGAAGCTCAACAAGGTGTGCCTCTCATCAAGTCAGTGCGTAAGTTTGTTAAGATCTTTTTGAATAATGTAAAAGCATAAAATTATGCAAAAGAATTGATCGATCATTTCTAAATATAGATGTACTGAATATACAAGACTTATGAATTATTTTTTTATTGTCCAAATATAAGATCGAAATAAACAGGACAGAGTCTTCAAATGGTATCTGATTGAAAATCACTTGTGACGTCTCAGTCTTTCCATGGGTATTCTTCATTCACTGGCTGTTCAAATGTCAATAAAGTCCTCCACGTTGGAGTTGCCATCAGCATGGCTGCTGAGGCTCAGTGGTGGTTTGTAGGTATTTATCTCTCCACTGGGGAGCCAAAGTGGAGGTGATCAAGTCCCCCAACGCGAAGCATGGGGAATTAAAAAATTGTGTGAGCAGTACTGTACAAGTGGGCTTGATATAGCCCGCCTGACAAACATTGGTCTAAAAGGCAAATGTAGTAATAAGGCAGGTGCCTTAGGCTGAAAAAGACCTCTGTCAGGATAATTTCAAGCTATTTGTTAAAAACTGGTGGTATTTGATGTCTGTTTAACCATGTTTTTTTCTGAGTAATTTCACCTGAACTAGATTGTACAATGGCATCTTTTGTATGAATGTGAACCTAGAAATGATACTCATCCCCCATCAAGTATGTCAAGTTGTTAGGTAGAGTCTTAACCATAATGCTAGTTGTTACTAATATTTAAATGTTTTTTTTTTATAGCCTAGAATGACTTTCTCTCCAAAACTGTCGTATCATAAAAACCAAAGGTGACAGGTAGAGTCTTAGCCATGCAAATGTCACTTGATGGAGATGAGTATCAAATGTAGGTTTTCCAGCCAGTTGCTATGGAAGCCACACCATTGCTAGGGGCAGCCACCCCAGACACAACTTAGACAGAGCATGTCTCAAGAAACATTCATGCCAAGCTTTATCAAAATTAGCTAGATTCTCCTGAGGAAAAGTTGAAAATAGTTCTCCATATGTTCACATAGGAACCCATACATTTTTAGTGGAACCATGTCGGATACAATTTTTGTAGAGCATGTCCCAAGAAACACTCCACCCAAGTTTGATCGATATTGGCTCAGCGGTTTTAGAAAAGAAGTTCAAAACAGGTTTTCTATATTGTTGCTATGAAATCAAAACCACTGCTAGGAGCCACTGCAAACACAATTTTGACAGAACCAGGGGATCCTAAGAAACTTAGTCACCAAGTTTGATTAAATCTGGCCCTGCAGTTTTAAGATAGCAATCTTTATGGAGGACAAACAACAGATGAATGACAATGGAAGATGCATGCCAAACATAGGTATATATCATAAGCTGACTTGGCCTTATGGCCAGGTGAGATAAATGAACAGCTAAGCCAGTCTCAAGCTTAATACAGTATATACTCGTGTATAAGCCGGGTCCAAATGTAAACAACATAGACCCTGATTGGCCATCGCATAATGCACCAGCAGATCAAGGTCTATGTTGTTTGTTCTACTGATTAGTCCTTACAAACTGCAAAAACCCAGAACAGCCGGCGCATTGTGTGATGGCAGATCTGGGTCTATGCAGTTTGTATCAGATTATACGTGAGTATATATGGCATTCTTATTTAAACAAATAAACACGCCTTTCTATTAAATTTTTTTAATGTTTACTCCAAAATTAAGCCCTGTTTATCCTGACTTGTTTTACCTGTAGGTCATGGTATCTGAATAACAAGACCGACTTTCTCTATTATGAAGCAATTCATTAATTAGAACTCCTTGCTTATCTACAGGAAGGGGAAGAAAACACAACTGTTCAGATAAATGATGTTTTACATTTTCACAAGTAAAAAAATACTGTAAATTTTGTATAGTGCCTGCTAAGAGTGTTTGTTTGTTCTTTGTGAGCACCTGGGATAATCCAAATCATCAAATTACTGGTTGCCAAGTTTGATGACATTTTAAGTGTCGCTATTTACTGAAGCAATTTCATAATACCAGCCCAAAAGATTCAGAGAGATAGACAGATCGGATGGACATGTAAGCAATTTCATAATACCAGCCCAAAAGATTCGGAGAGATAGACAGATCGGATGGACATGTAAGCATTACCTTTCCTTTCAATAAAATCACTGCAAATGATTACAGTACAAGTTACTACACATCTAAACTGAATTTAAATTGATATTATCTTGATAAGGAGAATACATCTACCGTATATAATCGCGTATAAGCCAATATCAACTGAACACTGCATAGACCCAGATCTGCCGGTGCATAATGCATCGGCAGATCTGGGTATATGCAGTTTGTAAGGACTAAGCAGTAGAACAAACAACATAGACCTTGATCTGCAGGCGCATTATGCGACAGCAGATCAGGGTCTATGTTGTTTGCATTTGTACCCAGCTTATTAAAAGAGGGTTCCGTGGAATGCTTGTCTTGCAGGCAAACAATAATATAAAGTATCTTTACTGTATCATGCATAAAACTTTATGCCAGGATACTTTCTGTCAGAGTGGTCAAATACTATTTAGTGGGTTTTTTTTTTATAAAAATAAAGCTGAGTAAATGTTCTATTTTTAGTAATGGCCACCATATGATTATGGATCAACATAATTTCTATACATGCAAAAGGCTGTCAAACTGGGGTGCTTTCTGTTCAATTTGGTCAAATTCTGTTAAGTAGCCTTTTAGAAGATATCAAAAAGTTTTTCTATTTTTGGTACCAGCAGCCATATTTGACAATTGACTGGCATCATTTATACATGTACTAAATGACAAGTTATTCATGTCAAATAGGTTTTCTGTCAAATTTGGTCAAACTCTATCTAGTGGTTTTTGAGAAATCAATCAAAGGATATTCTATTCTAAGTAATGGTGGCCATATTTTATGGTAAATTAGCACGATTTATATAAATCTGAAAACCCCTTCATACCAGATCATTTTTCTGGGCCAAATTTGGTCAAATTCTAATGAGCAGTTTCTGAGAATAAGGCATTTAAAGTTCTTAATTTATCTTTAATATATTGTGACCATATTTCATGACAGATTGGCATCATTTGTATAAACCTGAAAGGCTTTTATGCCAGAATGCTTTGTCACACTTGGTCAAATTCTGTTGAGTGGTTTTGAGAAGAAGCTATTGAATGGTTTTTCTATTTTAAGTAACGGTGGCCATATTTTACGATGGATTGACATCATTTGAACAAATATTAAAGACCTTCATGCCAGGATGCTTTCTGCCAGTTTTTTTTTTTAAATTCTTTTTTAAGTTTGGCTATTTTTTAGCAACAGGGCCAAATATGATGGTGGATCTGCATCATTTGTATAAAATTGAACACGTCAATGCAGGATGGTTTGTCAACTTTAGTCGCAATTAGTCGAGTAGTTTTTCTGAAGTAATTTCTATTTTTTTATTTTTTTTTTTAGTAATGGCAGTCATATTTTAATGGTGGATCACTACCATCTTAAAATATTTTAAAACCAGAATGCTTCCTGTCAAATTTGGTCAAATTCTGTTGAGCAGTTTTTTATGAACTCGGTGAACGGTTTTTCTATTTTTAGCAGCAGTGGCCATATTTGATGGCAGATCACGATTAACTGAACAAATTTGAAAACCATATATGCCAGAGTGCTTTCTGTCAAATATGGAAGAATTCTGCTGAGCAGATTTTAAGAGGAAGCCATTTTGGGGTTTTTCTAGTTTTTGCAATGGTGCCAATATTTGATGATGGATCAGTATCATTTGTAAACAATCTAAAAGCCATCTATGCCAGGATGCTTTCTGTCAAGATTGACCAAATTCTGTTGAGTGGTTTTTGATAAAAAGTTGTGTAATAACGATGGCCATATTCGATGGCAGATCAGCATCAGTTGTAAAAACCTGAAAACCCTTCATGCCTGGATGCTCTCTGCCAAGTTTGGTTGAAATTGGTCTAGTGGTTTTTGAGCAGTAGTTGAAAAAGCAAAAGTTGACGACACATGACAAATGCAGAGCCATACCATGTTCACTTTGAGGTTAATATTGGTTGCGGACAGACATACGGACATACTTGGATGCCAAAGTGTCTCCATAACAATTATGACTAGCTTTTGTCAAGGTAGGCTCAACAAAAAAAGAAGCCTGGTAAATTAGGATTGCATGCATTTAAGACACAACGACTCAAAAAAGAAAGAAACAAAAAGAGAAAACACTGGTCAGGTGAGTTTTTTATAAAAAAAAAATAATCACAGATCTCCATATATCTCAAAGACATGACCAAAGACATAACATGGCAATTTACATTAGGCTACCACTTATATTTATTTGTATCAACTGCTGATGTTGATGAACATTTCTAACAAGATTCCCCTCACCTTACCAGAACTGAGCAACAAAAGAAACTGGGCAGTTATGAAATAATGAAAAAAGTTTACAGTAAAAAAAAAAAAAAAAAAAAAAATCAAGTGTTTACTATGACATCAAATTTCTGGCAAGCACTGGCTTATATTTTTTTTGCTGTAGTTTGGTATACTTACAACAGACAATGGATGTCATTTGTGCATCATGTTGCGCTAAAAATATACAAATTTCTAACTCAATATGGTGCATAATAAGGACTGATAGTAAACTATGAATATTGAAATATGCATTTGCCCAATCTATCTTAAGTATATTAAAATAAAGTTATGTACACATAGCACTTAAAAGAACTTTATGTACCAATCTACAATAAAAATGAACTGATTTCTAATTCAAAGATGGATGCAATATAATTAATAAAAACTGAACCAATACAAGATCATGTTCTGTTGACCTTGTATTTATCTAATTAAATTACAGCCTTCAAATTTCCAAAAGTGAAAATGTATTTTTATTTTTTTTGTGGGGGGAGGGGGTAAACTAATTTTAATTATGCAATACTTGCCAGCTATTTCTTTTCCTCTTGCCAGTCTCCATTTTAAGGTGAATTTCCTCCTCCAATTAGAACCAAAGAAAAACAATATCCCATTCTGATATCTTAGTTACTTTATTCAATATATTGTCCTTCTTTGACTTGGACCGAGACTGAAAGGATATCAGTGCAGGAAGAGAGATGGTAAATTAGGCAACAATAGTAGATAAGTTTAACATAATTAAAATTAGTTTACCTCCCCCCACCCCCACCAACTACATTTAAATGCTGCAATACACTACCTACTATTATAGCTTTGCTGACTTGACCAGCCCAGTGGGAGGCTGATGGCCCCATGACAAGCTGCTGGAATGAATTCACCATCTGCTGTTAGTATAGTGTTCAACTTCAGACTGGAGGATGGCTTGACCCCTTTCTGAGCTAACACAACTGGGCCTAAAGCATATATAACTTTGCTCTGGTGCAACATTGATTAAATGCACAGAAGGTGGTGCAAGACTGCCAGAATGTGGCTTTCATGACATCATCCAAAGAAGAATGATTAAGAAAGACCCAAGATGCAGCAATAGCCCTAACCTTATTGGCTTTGATTCTCATGAAGCTCAAAAGTATCTGAGCAGTTCTGAAAGATGAGGACCCAACTCTTTGGTAGATCCAATAAAGAAATTAAGAGTAGTGAAAAGGGCTGCCCTATAGCCCTTCATGGTGCAGTTTAAGGGGGCAGATAGGATCAATGCATTTCCTGCTGCACCTATTATAGAAAATTCTCCACTTAACGCCGTAAACCTTGAAAGTGATTGTCTTCTTGCCTGGTCAATGATTTTGGCAAACATATTAAAAAACTGATCTTGGCAGATAGATCTTTTGATATGAGACAGGTGTGAAGGTGGAGAATCTATGGATTTTTGTACAGGAGGGACCCTTTATGCAGCGACAGCATATCTCTTCTCAGCGACAACTCTCTGGAGATGTCCACCAACAGGTCAAGGAAATGGCAATCTCTGAACCACGACCGTTGGGGCCACATGGGGGTTATCAAAAAATGAGCCATGACATGGAAGCCCAGACTCTGTGCAGAACATACAGGATTATTCTGAAAGGTGGCAAGGCATAGGCATGCAGTTGATCCCACTTCAGACTGAAGGCAACCACCACCAATGCCCTCTGGTCTAGAACTGGAGACAAAGTGGTAGCTTGTTGTTCAACCACATTGGAAACAAGTCTACTATTGGCCTCCACCAGAGCTGAAAAAGTGTCTCTGCTATAGAATAGTGCAGATACCATTCTGTGAAGACTGCCTGTCCCTGTCTGGACTGGGTTCTTCTCCAGGATATTTCTCTTACCCAGAATGTTGCAAAGTCTGAGTGATCTCCAAAGAAGCTGACCATAAGAGGAGGTTCCAGACTTTCAAGCAAAGAGAAGGAGCATGATTGTCCTCTTGATGTTCGAGGTATACCACAACTGACATGTTGTCAGTGGTGACTATGGCACAGTGATGTCTTATGTGGTTGACTCATCCCTGTAGTACACGAAAAACAGCAAGCATTTAGGATGTAGACGTGAAAGGAAGATTCTCTCCTACACCACAAGCCTTGCAGGATAACCCCTTGGGCTCTAGTGATTACAGGCATCGGTGTACAGGAAGAAGTGAGGTTCTGGGGTGTGTATCGGAACTCCAGCCAGAAACATGTCCCAATTTAGCCACCTACTCAGATGGTGACAAAAACTGGATCCCAAGAGAATCCAAGCTTACAGGGGGTCTCTATGAGGTCTTCAGTTTGCTAGCAGCACATGAAGTCCTCCTAGGGGAACTAAGACCACTGCCACATTAAGAGTTCAAAGGAGAGGAGGTAGAATCAAGCAGACAATGAAGTTGTCTCGAACAGTCTTGATACGAGACAGTATCTGTGTGGTCCTGTCGAGGGGAACATGAACTGTCCCTTAACTGGGCTGGAAATTCATAACCATGTAAATTAAATTCTGGGAAGGAATCAGATCTAACTTTTCCTGGTTGCGGATTAACACCAGAAGAGTCACCGTCTTCCAGTAAAGCAACAGATCCCTCAATTTGGCACATCTGCATCAACCTGTCTACAAAATACTGGATAATGGGAACCCCCAATGACCTGATGTAAGCCACTATTACAATCCCCACCTTTGTAAAGGCTCTGGAAGTGGAACAATGACCCAAGGGAAGAGTCCGAAATTGAAAGACATTCTGGCTCTGATAAAACCACAGGAATTTACTTGTGGGGTGGGAGGATGGGAATGTGAAAGTAGGCATCCTGGAGGTCTATGTAGAAACACACCCTCGTCAGTCAACCTAAAGGCTTTCTGGCAAAAGCAAATGTCTCCATCTTAAAGTGCTCTTGCTGAACAAACTTTTTAAACGGAGAAAGATCAATAATGAGCCAGTATCGATTCCCTTTCTTGAAACCAGGAAGATGTGAGAATAGAATCCAGGACTTTGAATGTTTGTCACCCTCTCTACTGACCCCTTCCTTTGAAGGTTGTAAACATCTTCCCTTGTGGATTCCAGTTTGGTTTAGTGAACCCAAATGGGGGTCCTTGATAGAAGTGGAGGGTACCAACAGTGCAGTCGATATCCCTCTTTTATTGTGGAAAGGACACATGCAGCGTATGTTAGGTCCAACCAGGCTTCTGAAAAAAGACAAATTCTGGTACCTAGGGTTGACTGCCTCCCTCCTTAGGGAAGGGGTCCACAGGCTTCATGTTCTAGTCCTTCCAGCCACACAATCATGTGAAAGACAGGTAAGAGTTAATTTTAAATTGGGTCTGACAGTTCTGTTAGGACCCCTGTTACATCAAGATAGGGAACACAATGACCTCTCAGGTTGGAGGCACTTCTTCACCAGTTTAGCTGGGCCTGGTATTGTGGCCTGGGATCAGTGTTGTTGATCCCTCAAATTTTGGGAGGCCACTGTAAGGATTAACCAGCCAATTAAGGTCTCTGCATCAAGTGGAGCCACCCTTGAGATTTCTGCTGTGCTCCAGCAAAACCTTTTTAGTACATAAGGCAGAATCCCTGTGGAGAAGCTCCACAGAGAGTGCCATCAACATCAAAAGTGTCTGCAAGGCAGATGGTGACGGATTCCTTCTTCAACAGGTTGAAAGAGGCAGCTACAAAGACATTTGCATGGGAACCTATGGAAACAAGTGCACAAGCCTAGAGTTCCACAGTTACGCGAGACTTGATGGGTCTACAGCCCAGGTCTCCACCAATATACACATATTGAATGCTTCCGATTCCATGGCAGGAGGCTTGAGGGATGAAGCAGGTGAATGGACCAAGTAACTGGAGGCAGAAACCATGGTCCACATTGCAGAAGAGGGGACAGACCACCCCTTCTGCTATCTGGATGCCTCTTGGCCTCGTGAAAACTTCTGTGCTAACTCTTCAACTATTATCGAGTGGTACATCATACAGTTTCTTCATGCAGTTAATGTCAAAATACTTTTGTCTCACAAGGTGGAAGTCAACACACTCGACAAGAATGTGTTTCACTGACAGCGGACACTGGCATGTTATGCAATTTGGTAGGCGTTCACCCTTTAGAAGGTATGCATTAGTCAATTATGTATGTCCGACACAAATGGCCCAATACCACCTCATCTCTCTAATTGTTCTATACGAGGGATGCCACTCCAATAGTGGGTTCGATGTTTTGAAGTTTGTTTCTGGTGTTTTCATTCCACATATTTTGCCAAGCATGACGAACATGTTCATTTATATAATATTTCAAGTCAGTATATGGAACCTTTCATTCAAGAACAGATGACTGCATGGCAGCTTTGACTGCTTTATCTGCCCTTTTATTACCCTCAATACCAATGTGACTAGGCAACCAACAGCACAAAACACTTTTCCCAGATTGTATGAGCACAAATCATGTTTTTGTAATATCTGTGATATTAAAGGGTTGTCAGATCAAAGATTTTGCAAGGCTTTCAATGTGGAAAGGTAATTCAAAAAGATATTTGTTTTTTGAGAGGTTCTATGTAGTTTAAAGCTAACAGTAATTTCTGCAGTCAAAACAGGCTTTATTTGGTAACTAGCTCAAGATGGTGCCATGAGGTTTTGCAGTAGCAGCTCCAACTGTGTCTTCAGCTTTCAAACTGTCTGTACAAAGAGATGTATAGCTATGACAGAAGGCTCTAATTTCACTGAATTTACTCTGAAAAGGATCTGTTGTGAGTTTTTGCAAATTTGCAAAGTCAAATATTATTTTGGGAGGTTTTGATGTAGGAATACAGAATTTTGCAATATTTGCAACACTAATATTTGCTACTTCAAGCTCAGGATAAATTCATATGGCAAAAGGTGGAATGAAATTTGGTTTCTGTATGTACAACGCTTGGTATTTGGACCTAAAGACGACATCATGTGGGATTAGATGAATTTGAAGATAGTTTTGTGGTATACTTAAGAGCTAATAGCATTTGTCCAAGATAAAGTTATGGTTTATTTGCCTCATAGAGGTTTTCTGATGGAGAAGCTCTAAATGCACCCAGACAAAGTCTAAGTACCTGACTGTGTATTGGAGAAAGAAGAAGAGGGACGCGACATACTCAATTCCTCCTGGAACTCACTTAAGATGAGGGTTCATTGCCCTGTCTTCGCATGGCGTGAGACAGGACTATCCCTTCTTTCATACCTCTGTAAAGATGGCAACTATATGATTGAGATTATATCATCTTTTCTCTGCTACATTGTTTTTCTCCTCTCCCCTTGGAGAAGATTAGGCCCTATGGCATTCATACCCATGGGAATCTCATCCATGGTGCCATGGGGTGTGGAAGGGAGACACTGCATACTAACCACGAGATGGTGAGAGTCGCCAAGGCCTGTAGGGACTGAGAACATTGGTAAAGGGGCTCAACCTATTCCCTTACCCATAGCTGGTGATCAAAGCTCTGTGACAGTCCCCACAGGGATTGAATGGTAACATTGAGAGGGGTGGTGGTGTTGGCCCTATCCCCCATTCTAGACTGATGATTGAAGTCCAGTGCCCAGTCAGATGACCAGCATTTTTCGCCTTACTCTGTGACCAGTCAAGTAACAGAGACCTGATTTAGGTGTCTCTATCCAGGGAACTTGACCATGCGAGAAGATGCCTTTGTGCCTGAAGAGGCAAGATTAGCACATGGGTGTTGGTGACTTCCTTACACTGAGTAGTGCCACTGATCCCTCCCTCATGGGAGCTGGCATCTTCCTTACTCTGGGAAGTGTCACTTTATTCCTTATACTGAGAAGTGCCACTGATCCCTCCCTTATGGGTTTTCCTTACACCGGGAAGTACCACTGTTTCCTCCCTTATGGGAGCTGATAAATTCCTTACACTGGGAAGTATCACTCATCCCTCATTTATGGAAGCTTGTGACTTCTTTACACTGGGATGTGCCAATGACTCCTCCTGGGAACAGAGGTGGTCTTCCTGAGAAGAGGTGGATTAACTCCCAACTTTCTGTCTGTACAGGTCACATTTGCCAACTCGTTGTGGCATGATGAAAGGCTGAAATAAAATACAAAAACAAGCAACCAAACAAATTTATGGCAGGAAATACCTACCCTAACAATGGTTACTCACGAGGGGACAAAACATGAACCACCACAGCTTTGCTAGCGAATGCACAAAAACCCTCTAAATTAATAATAAGGTGAAAAAATGACAAATGACACACAAAAATATATATGATTGATCGCATGTATGCCATAGGTACTTTCAATGGTGAAAATTGCAGCACCTGATAACCACACAAAGTCCAAGGAAAAAAGGATGATATTCCAAATAACGGAAGTAACTAAGGCATCAGACTAGGATCATGTTAATTTGGTTCTAAGACCTCTTTTTAATAATTCACCTTGGACTAGGAACTAAAATCAGGAAAAGAGACATCAATGCAAATTTAGCAGGTAAATATCTATTACTGCTATTAAAGCTGTCAATTTGATACCCTTCAATACTTACTATAATAATATGTTGTTAACTACTCCTACCACAATATTAAACACTAGCTCTGACTGGCTAGTATACAAATGGAATAAGAAGGTCACCAGAACATGACCTTTTACTAGTGTGTGTCTAATCTCTGCAATGTCAAGGAGCAGTTTTAAGACTGAAAACAACAGCTAGCGAGTATTTTTTGTTGCTCAATATACAAACCTTGCCAGGAGTTGAACATGGTTGGTGGCCTACTTGGTGTCATGTACCTGGACATGTGAGGTTGCTGATGAGAAACCAGGGGCTGCTGCTGAGGCATCATCATATTAGGCTGCACCCCAGGCACTGAGGTACCATGATAGTTCCTGTTCTGGTGGCTAGATGGCAAAAATGTTCCCGATGTTCTAACAGTGGGACTAGAATTGTAGTGATCTTGCAGAGCTGTGCTGTCCATTAAGTGCTGCTGAATTTGTGGATGTTTGTCGACTTGATTACCAGAATTGCCTTTTGACCCTTGACCTTGTTCCATTTGTTTTTTCATCTGGTACTTAAGAAGACCCTGAAGGAAGACCTTTCTTTCTTGAACTGGAAGACTGAGGTACCTTTCCCGAACTGCCGGTGGGTATTGGTTGAGCCACTCTGCCACCTGGGCAGGACTAACCTGGTTTAGGGCTGGGGGGCTCTCACTATGGGGATTAGAAGGGAAACTTAGTCCATTGACCTCCATACTGCCCATCTTACTGACATTTTTAGTAAGAAAGGAAGCATCATGTTTGTATTTCATTGTTAAATCAAACACCTTATCCTGTACTTCAATTTCTTTATGGAGTAGCTGATCTAAATTATTCATCATCATACTCTTTGTATAGAGAATCGACAAGTCATCCCCCTCCTTCAATGCTGCCTCAACAAAACTAATACAGTGCTTTGCATGTGTAGAAAATTCATTAAGTTCTTTATGTTTTTCCAACAATGTGCTCATCCTTGAATTACAGACACCAGATAAAAAGTTCAGCAGTTTTTTGCACCAAGAAATAATCTCATTTGTCACAGAATCAGCCACTTTGCGCACTTCATTAAAAATGGCCTTCTGTTGCTGTCTGATGTCATTCTCTTTGTTGGAAATTTTGGCTCCCAAATCACTAAATTTCTCTAGCTGTGCTTTAAGCCTCTCAACATGGCTTTGTAAAGATGCTTTTTGTTCAGTGATTGTTTCATTAATAAACTGGTACTTATGATCCTTGTGTTCTAAAAGCTGGCAATCCCGACATGTTAATTTATCACAAGTTATGCAGAACAACCTGACCTTTTCTGTCTTGTGCAATTCACAAAATATGTGTCGTTTTGGTTTAGAGTCTGGTAGGTCCATGGCAGTCTCTGGAGTAATTTTCTCCGAGATTGTATGATCCTTCGTGATTCGGACTCTCTTGTGTGCGAACACACACTGATCACAGAGCCATTCCTGGCAGTCAATGCAAAATGAGGTAGCTTTCTGGCTTTCATCGCACGCTGTGCATACCTCAAATGACTCGTCTGTTGCATCACCATCTTCAGTCTTTATTTCACTTTTAACTTGGGCTGGGATGAAGAGGTTATCTATAAGAAGCTCTTGATCCCATTCTTTCTTGCAAATAGGACACCTGATTGTGGTTGGATCCTTAATCATTACCTCTCCATGTTTATCTGTGATTCCTTCATCTTTATTAGCAATGGTTGGACCAGATGGTGTGTTGGATTTGTCTGCTACTGTGTTCTTCTGATCTATCTCTGAACCTGCCTGATCTTCATTTACACTTTCCCCATTTTCGACACACATCTGGTTATTTTTTTCCACAGCCTGATTGTTGTCAACATTAGTGATATCTTTCCTACAAGCTGCCTCAGCAACAATGCTAGCTGTTACATTTTCCACGCACTTCTCTTCATCTTTTTCAGTAGTGTCCATTTTCTCTGAACTATTTTCCTTGGACTGGGAACCATCAACTGTACTCTCCATTTCTATCGATTCCCCTTTCTCTGTTGAATCCAGGCTTTTGCTGTCAGCAGAATGTGTCAAATCCTTCTCCTCTGATTTTTCTGCTTCCATGCATGCAGAAGTTTTTTCCGTTTTGTTGATGTCCTCGCCTTCTGAAGAATGAGGCATTTCATTTTTCTCGGGGTCATTGTCTGGAGCAATCTCTTCAGTGCTTTTACTTTGCTCTGAAAGAAAAGAAAAATATTGAAAAAGTTGTTTTAAAAACAAGTTTCTTACAAGTATTTCCATCGTGTCACAGTAACATTGACATTTGAGCTTTGAACCTTTGATAGATAGCTGGAGTATAAGCCATCCACAAAGTCTGGTCAAGGTATGTGGCCTACAACAGGAGTTTGCATGCGAAATGTTTTTCTATTTTGAGTAACTGTAACTTCAACATTTGACCAGTCAATCCCAAAATCACTGTTTTTTTCCTAATCTCAAGCGCATGCCATCAAGAAGCTTAGCATCCTATGACAGGTTTTTCAAAAAGAAATTGCAATGGCATACCATCATCAATCCCATACATTTACAAATCCACTTGCCCAACTCCCGGGACAAGCTCAAATTCAACTCAGGCAAGCTCACGTTCAAAGGTGCTTGCCTGTGGGCAAGTCCAAAAAATTGAGAGAGGGAGAAAGGGGTCATGATCCGTTTGTGATGCTTTATGTTCTGCAAGTTTTATACCCTGAGATCTTGCCACAGTACATATATCAGCACCTTTATTTAGTGTTTATATGTACCACATTCTTCTGTTACAGAAATCTATTGTATGTCATTTTGATATCGTAGTCAATGTCAAAGTCAGTCTCGCATTTTCTCGTGCAGATGCGATAATGTGAATATGTACTATTTAAAACACGTTTGGACAAATAAGGAATAAATATTTGTATTTTAACTTATCAGTTACATATCTGGGATTCGCTGACTTTCAGGTCCTAACCTAGACTCTGGCAATTGTGAGCTTGCAGACACTAAACAATCGGCTTGTCAAAGATTGTTTTGATACATGTCGCTGATTTTAAGGTGAGTAGATGTTAATTGTTAATAATATAACTCTCTCCTTGACAGGTATGTTTGGAAATATAAGACACTTGTCTCTAGCGATTAACCACCAGGACTATTTCATTCAAAGAGTGACCAATGTACCAAAAATGTAACACACACAAGCGGTGTTTATGATCTGTTGTTTATATGATACATTACAGGAGACCAATGCATACTTACTGCTTGGCAAACAATTAAATGGATAAAAAAAAGCCATAGGTTGTCAACTCCTGATATAGAGTAAGGTATATTATAGTATCAAATACGGATGTATGTATGTATGTATGTATGTATGTATGTATGTATCTATGTATGTGTATTTCTCCAGTTAGGAGTCATTATTTTTATTTTTAGTATGATTTTAAATCATTTTTATTCCAAGTAATGTTAGGAAATACCATAATGTAAAAGAAATTATAGTAATGGACCACTGAATATTAGAATTGTAATGTATGGACTTGAATATGAAAATAAAAAATAACAAATTGGGTTGTTATATTGTTTTACTAATGTCGTCGTTTATTTAAATCGTGATATTCTCTGTAGATCTAGTTCTCATGAGATGAAAACTGCAGAGTCCCAAATTAAAATGGGAATACTGTAAACAGTTGGATGCTTTTCATATAATAATAATAATAATAATAATAATAATAACAATAATAATAATAATAATAATAACTTTATTTTCTTTGGTTCTGAATAAATCAAGCAATCTTAATGCAATGACAGAATATTTAAACTTTAACTGCAACGTATATGTACAAATATAACTATACTTACAACAGTGTCTGACATTCATGATTTAATCATAAAATATACATATACACACATTAAATTAAAACCGACGCAAGATATACATGTAGATATTTGGGAGAAAGGAAGGTGGTGGGAGTACCTAAGTTAGGTATCTCAATTTGTTTGAGATTTGGCAGAAGAAATTTGTGAAGCAAGCTCTTAAAAGAATAGTGTTGGTGTTTGTTTAATATCATTGGGAATGATATTCCACAAGACTGCTGCAGAATATGTAAAAGATGTTTTGTACAGAGTCGTTTTCAATTTAGACAAATGAAGATTAGAGTACGAAATAGCCTGCAGATTGTGTGAATAGATATTGGAAGCTGGAGTTATGAGATCATCAATATATTGTGCAGCCATGTTATGAAAAGATTTATATGTCAAAATAGCTTTAAAGTACTTCTATAATTAAAAGGTAATCACTGTAAATGAATGAATAAATGAGGATGGATAGCCATTTCTTGTAATAATTCAAGCGGCTCATTATTATCTGATTAAGATTAGTGACATTGCAATTCCCCCATATGGTGCAACCATAATCAAACAAAGGTTATATATATCCTTTATAAAACATGTTTAGCATAGATTCTGGCACATAAGAAGACAGTCCGCTCAATAAGACTATTCTGAAGGATACTGCAGAACATACGTGCTTCATTTGAATTTCCCACGATAAATGCCTGTCAATAATCACACCTAAAGGTTTTTGATTTTCGATGTTATTTAATTTAGTTCACTGAACAAACATCATTTTTATTTGCTACCATACAATAGTATATACCATTCTGTATATTAATGCTCCATTACTGTACACCAGCGCCATCATACATGTCAACATAAGAACAATAACAACTGAAACTAAACACAATTTTTTTTCTTAAATAGATATAATTCAACAACATCTATAATCTCTATATTGTTCATGCATAATGCCTCTTTTACATTACTGTAATTCTGGGTCCATTACTGATTTCCTCTCCATTTAATGTAACTAAGTATTTCAAATCAAAACTTAGAAAAATAAAAAGTCTCCAAACTGGAGAAAGAAATAAATATAATTATGCTTAGTTCCATGACTATACATTGATTCTATATCTGTTAGATTATAGTATACCTAACTGTATATTCAAGTTGGAGTTCCATTACTTTACACCAGCGCCATCAATTTTCATATTAATGTCTATGTATAAACAACAAACTGTACAAAAAAATGTATTTTTTTATTTATAATTTCGAGCTCCATTAATTTACTTTCTTTTACATTACTGTATTTCATCTCCATTACTGTGCTTAGGTAGACCGCCAAAACTGATCACAGAAAAAAGGCTTCTTTTTCTATCTTTCCGCCCTCCTCTTTGAAGGGAAATCGTACACCAAAGTTGACGCTTTTCTTTGATTATTAATACATTGTATTGAAATAAAATGGGGTGGGGGTAATGCAAGGCAAAGTGAACTTCACCTTTTGGGCATGTGCAGGTGAAATGATAGACTCTTTGGTCACTATTTTGCCCAATTCACCTCCTAACATCGACCCTGTAAGTATTGGGATTCTCCAACATACATGCATTTTCAAAACAGAGAGCACCCCATTTTCATAATAAAGGATATGTATTCCTTCCAAAATTAGAAAATTTGTGTTTGACTATCCATTTGGATAGTTGACATTACATATTGGTAATGATTGATACACACATTTTGTGCTTTGAATTGCTTATATTCAACACATGGCCTGAGATTCATCTACTAATGTATACTTGGTATAGCATGAAATGCTAAATGACTTTTTGACTACTTTGATTCCTATCCTTTAAAACACAACTTTAATTTGATGTGGAACAAACTAATGGTTTGGACTCTTAACACAAGGAAGATGGATAAATGAATAAATCGTTCGCAGTATACCATAGATGCTTCGATAGCATAAGCTACTCTGGTGGGCTGATTAGTAATCTTACCAGTGTTACGACTCTAGGTCTTACAAATATGTAACAGACAGAAAGTGAAACCAACAATGTAAGTAAAATCAACAAGCAATTTATTTCCAGACAATTTGAAAGTGAAAATTCAAAAGACACTTACAGATTGTTGGTTAAATTCCATATAATCCTAAATGTGCTACTCACAAGTCCAAAATAATATAATGTTCTGAATGAATTCCAATACCCTTGAATGTCCTATGTACCACAAAGATGTAATCCAGAAAGCTTTTGAATGAGTTCACATAAATCCCAAAAGCATGTATTAATCCAAAAGTCAGTGAGCACTTTAGTATTTTCAATGAATATTGTAAATAAATAATTCCTCTCAAATTACATCAGATTTCAACCTACCTGACATATGTCACAAAAGTCTAATTGTGAAATGCCTATGAAAATACTATGCAAACAACTGGACAAAAGTTAAGTACATGTATGTATATTCAAATAACCATACAACTTACAATTACAGTCAAAAGATAAGTTTATAAACATCATACATAACACCACACACAGGACCCTCGCACATGACCAGATTGGTCGCATGTGACTATAATCTAATTTCATCATCACCACACACAAGTGTTGGCATCATCCATCTGTGAAAGCTGGCCATTACTTATCCAGTGATGAACATAGGATCCCAAGAGCAGGGGGCACTGTGTCCCCCACCCTCCAAATTTGGGGGACACGCAACATTTTAGAGGACAAAGGAAAATAATAATACATAATGCACTAATAGTGCAATAAAAATGAGATACTCTTGTTTGCTTCAACAGTTTTGCCACGATAACTCTGCGGTCTGCACTGTACTATCAAATTTTCCTTGGACACTCATTATTGCAATACAAGTTTTATCATGTGCTCAAGTAACTCATGAAAACATTAACATGTTTTAATATCTGTTTTAACCTGAAATGAAATGCAACACTGCTTACTATATATACTCGCGTATAAACCGGCTCCAAATGCAAACAACATAGACCTAGATCTGCCATCGCATAATGCACAAGCAGAACAGGGTCTATGTTGTTTGTTCTTCTGATTAGTCCTTACAAACTGCATAGACCCAGATCTGCCAGTGCATTATGCGACGGCAAATCTGGGTCTATGCAGTTTTCCATTGGTATCGAAATATACGCGAGTATATAAGCGTATCTTGAAGCTGCAAAGTATCATCTCTTACCTGGCAATACTTGTAATCCTTCTCATTTTATCCCAATAACCACTTGGCTGCATTGGTTTTGTTTTATGTTGAACATTCAGATCAAAACACACAAGGGGTTGATCTTGAGGTGTTTAATTAGAGCTCATACTGATAGTAGTATCGTTTTAACCATTTAAGTGACTACTGTTTGTTTTAGGCTTATTTTCTTCTTTTGAATTCTTTATTTTCAGTATTTGTAGAGATTAATTAATGAAATAAAATACCTATAAATATGCAAACTTTGACAATGACAACTCTACAAATCTAAGTACCCACGTAAATAACCCTTTTTTTTAAATGACAAAACCAAGATAATTGACACCCACAAAAATAAATAAAACTACACTATGATAAAAATCAACAATGGTGATTTTTTGGTATGAAAATACTACAATTACAAACTTCTTGGATGTTAAAAGCTAAAACAAAGTGCTTAATTAGGGACACAAGGCTCCAGGTAAAATACATGTGAAATTCTCAGAGGGCATACTATTTCTCTGTGTAATGCATCCCTGTGACGTGCCTCATTCCCCTTCCATCCACCAGTGACACTCCTCTTTTTATATTTTTGGTCAGCCATAGCCGATCTGCAGAATAGCTAATGGCTAGACTCAGGTAAACAGGCATGAAGCCAGTGTGACTAATTAACAGTTAATCCTTCTCGTATGTGACGACTTCAAATAAACGGATGTTCTATTTAATGTGTATGTAAGCACATGCGATTCCATGTAGGTGGAGTAGCGATAACAAGATTTTCAAGATGGCAACTGTGGCAGTCATATTGGATGTCAGATCAGCACCATTTTCATTTAGGACCAACCAGACATCATGTCTTTTAGTGAAAACACCATGTCAATATGACCATCCATTCAGGAGGAGTAGCAATAACAAGATTTTCAAGATGGTCATTGTGGCAACCATATTGGATGTCCAAGCAGCACCATTTTCATTTAGAACCAACTAGACCATGGGATGAATGTGTGTGCGAAGTTTGAAGGCAATCCTCGAAGTAATTTAGGATGAACAGCGATAACAAACTTGTATTAATGTAGGGATAGACGGCAAATGACAGACAACAGATCATCCCATAAGCTCTTCTGGTCTATGACCAGTAGAGCTAATAACTGCTACTTCAGTACATGTGATTTACAAATTTAACCCAGATCATTTACTTGTTGTTGAGGGTTGTTGTGCTATGCAAAAAAGACAGATAATCTGATATGCTGTTGAGAAAACTTGAGAAATAGGTGTGAAAAATTATGACTACAATGCAGCACAGTTCAGTCAGAGATGCTGCCAGAAATTTTCTTAAGAGGGGGAGGTCCCCCACACCTACCCTCAGGGGGGGGGGGGGGGATCATCGGGGGAGGGGGGCAAGGGTAAACTAAGCTGAATGGTAGAAGATGGGTGACAACATTATTATAAGGTGTAGAAACACCTAATTTAAAACAAGCATTTAATGATTTTGTATCACTTCTTTGACAATAAATGTATAAGGTAGCTGCATACCTAATTGTTGCTCAGCTGGTAAATATTCTTCTTTGTTTCTTATCACTGCCCTTCAAATATGGCTTTGCAAACTGAAAATAATTTACTGGACCACACACATCTGTATAGTCATCAGTTTATTTATTGTTTCAGATGTTAGCCCAATGGCCTTTGAAACTCTATCACTGTAGTAGGAAAATGTCAGAATATCTTAGAGAAAAAAAATGGGGAAAAAAAATACTTAATCCGAATTATATATCTTTATAGGATTTTATTTTGTTTTGTTCTCAGATATTCTGACATTTTCTTACTACAGTGATAGAGTTTTAAAGGTCTGTGGTTACCCTATTTCGCCGAGTAGTGTGAATTTTGGTTTGAGAACTGAATCACCTTTCACAATCAGTTTTTCGTAAAGGCAAGAACTGCTGCAATTATGACCAGTCTGAATATTTTCGGGAACTGGTTTTCAGGTATCCAAAACACAATTTTCCACATTTCAGGCATGTTGTTCCTTGGATATTTCTGTCGATGTATCAGAATTTCTGCATGGCCTAAACCGTAGTGAACGACATCATGCCGGTTATTTCTGTATCACAGCTTTCTGCGCTATGTTCAGTTGGCAACAAACAGTCAGATATTTCATCCTCCCTAGTTTCGTCCTTAACAGATGATCTTTCCATCTCGCTGAGTTTCCTAAAGAAATATGTTATATTTTGTTTCAACATAACACACTACTGTCGCGCTTTAGACATTTCGATCGATGGATCAATTTACTACACAGCACCAGGAAACAATTCAATCGGAATACCTCCATAGTTTCTGCAATACTCCAACAGATCTCCATCATAAAGGTGCTTGTATTCAAACAATATTCTCCATAGATATAGGATTGATTGAGATCATGGAGAAAAGTCAAAAAAGACGATCTGATCATCCTAATTAAAAAACAAAAAATAAAAAAGTCGCGCATTGGATTCGAGAAATCTTGGGAAGCACAGATAACTTGCGTGATCTTTCCCCCATTGGCTTTTAAAAGTTGCGTGACTCTCTATCACTTTTGCGAGAAACCCGCGATCCCGCGGCCTGGCAGCATCTCTGTTCAGTACAATGTAACAGTGAATAAATTAATCAGAATAATGGAGGAGCTTAAAGACTTCTGACTACATACATTTGCTAAGTCAAAGAACAATACAAAGCAAAGAAACTAACTGATTTGAAGAAAAAAACACTAGTTTGTAAATGGTAGAGTGCAGTATAACAGTTTTTTTGACAATTACTGAAAAATAGTTTTTAGTGTAATCTTATGAGGCTGAAAATTTAATCCAGATATGTAATAAAATAATTATTATGCACTTTTTCATTTTCCTTTCTATCCTTTTGAAAGTGAGGGACTTGTGAGTTTATGCCAGGGACTCCTGAGTCCCATGAGTGAAGAGTCCAGGACATCCATACCACCCAACCCCTACAGAGGTGTAAGCATAACCCAAGTGGCAAAAAGCGTAATCTGAGCATAAAAAGTGTAATATATTACATGCCATAATTACAATAAACTGTATGAAAAATGTACAGTTAGTTTTGTTACTAACCTGGATCTGCAGCTGGTTATAGTTCTTGTCACAAATGGACAAAATCCATGTGGATTAGTACCAGAATACAAACCACGAAACATATTGACAAATTATATATATACACAACACTCACTTTAACTAGTCTACATGTCAAACTTTTGCTGAGTGATCATAAAGTCAACTCCACAAATTCTGCAACGATCATTACCATGTGCTCAACCTGAGTGCTGTATTAGCCCTCTCATGTTCTTCTTTCTAATTTGTAAAGCACTATTGATTTGTATTTTTTTTGATCCAACATGTTTTAAAGTTTAAAAAGATCCCTCTTTGTAACATTTGTCAGTCATATAACATCCGAGTCACATCGATTGAGCCTGTTTCACTTAACATCTGTCACCATTTTTTAAAGTATAGACTGGTCAGCTATCAAATTCTGTGTATTAATATAATGAATCTGTGAGACAACTTTTCAAATTGAAGAAACCCTGTCTATTTTCTTGGAAATGTGTCATATACAGCTGCTATATATAGAAAATAAGGAAAGTACACACAGATCTATGACAAATGTACTCTTACGCTATTCTTATGCAGCAGTCTTCTTTCTTAGAATAATCTCAGATTTATATGATGTGTGGGATTAAAGAGATGATAATAAAAACGACAAACAACATTTTATTGCTTTATTTTTATTTTTTTTAATGTACCAAAAAAGCGTGATCCATATACAGCCGAGCAGAAGACGTAATTAGGTGAAAAAAGCGGATTGATTACACCAAAAGCATATTGGTTGGCATGTATGTATACCTCATCCTAAACCTCTGTTGAGAGCCCTGTTAGTGTCTAATTTTGTTTTCATTACAGTTAACTAAAATACAATATATATTTTTGGTATGATTGGAAAATAAAAGATTATGATCTAATTCTTTCAAGTGACTTTTGTTTAAAAGAAACAATCAACAAATGAACCAACAATTTACTTCTAAGAGATGCAAGCCCCATCCCCCAACCAAAACACGGCATATTGTGGGGGTGCATTAATGATTAAAAGACCTTTTTGTCATTTACTCATTCTTGTTAAACAATCATATCAAATACTAGTCCTATAACATTGGGCACAATACATTTACATCAACATTTCACGGTCTGATATGTACTTTTATGACTAGTGGTGATATGGGAAAGGTCTGTGCATTTTCATATTTCCAGTTGCGACAGATGAGACTCTACATCATTTAAACTAAATTTTTTGTTTTTGCAAATCGGAGCAAGACTATTTTTCAAGCTGGGGGGGGGGGGGAGGCTCTGACGAAATGTTTGGTTTCATAGGTATTGTGTATTTTCACCAGTAAAATTCGTCTGTCCATCCATACATGTCAGTTCTTATAATTTTAAAACTAGAACTCCTTACTGGAAAAAAATACACACTAATAACTAAGAAATCGAACATATATGATCGGAGTCCCCCCCCCTCAACAGTTTGAAAAAAAGTGTTGCTCCGATTTGCAAAGAAAATAAATTTAAAAAAAGAACCGATTATATCCATGATATAAAAAAATTATCATGGTTCCAAAGAAAATCCAAGATTTACACCCTTCCCTGACAGTTAAATGGTCTGGTCGGTCCCCATGTACGGAACCTCCTGTTCCTCGTAACTTCGTTGCTCAAAAGAACACGTGCAATCAACGTACGTCAGTACAAATTGGCTATATTATACTACACAAACAAAAAAAGTATATCTGTACGGCATATTCTTGAACAAAACCAACCTTCCCCGCCATTTCCTTCCCTTTGGTTTCCAGTCACATTGACATTCACTGACACTGGTCGCTTTTTCAACGGCGCAGGTTTCAAACACTCTTCGCACAAAGTATGTAGGCACGGCAGTAATTTGGGTTTTTTAAATGCAACATCTTGTTTGCACGATCCGCAGAACACACTGGGTATCTGTAGTACGTCTGATCCCGACATACTAATTATTGTGTAATTTGCGCAGTTTTTTTTTCTTTTATATTCTACTTGCGCCAATATCAATACCGACTGCCTATTATACCAAAGCGTTTACATCACCATGAAGCATCTTTGATAGATTTCAGCCGAGCGCTTGAAACTTGTGACCTCTTCTTATTAGCATATAGGTCAAAAATGGTTGGCTGCCCGCCAGCTATTTATATCGATCAGACGTGGAGCAGTTAAATCGCACAGTGCTGTTCTTCCTCGCATATGCCGGGAATATGACTCAAGTAAGCATTCGCGTGGGGACTTTGTTCAGAAATAACTGCCTTCAGCTAGTAAAAACTGGCCTGAACCGGTTCGGGCTTGCTGCAGCCGGTTATGTGTTAGTAATGTGGTACCAGCAGATAAAAGCTTTAGTGTTGTTTCAAGATTAGAGGTCGTAGGTAAGACATGTCGCCACATTATCACCTATTGAAAGTACATTTTTTTTGTCCATGAAGAACAGAGGAAACAAAATTTGTGCACGACGTTACTTTTTCAATAAAACGACGCACCTCGTCGATGCGTGTTTTTTTTTTTTTTTTTTTTAAATTTGTGACATTTATACAAAATGTTTAAACTTGAAATACTGATCATACTTCCAATGAAGATTGACGTTTCAAAAACGAAAAACGTCAAAAATATTAACTCTTAGTGCAAAATCTACAAACAATTTAACGAATTTCCAATTGATCTCGCACCATAAAAGACAAAATACAGAATACATGTCTCCTTTAAAGACATTCGTTTTTAATGTATCATTACGTTTACTGTAACGTCCTTGACCTGTAATATTCACCAGGGGTGAAAATTCAGCAACATAAGTTTCCTTTATGTAACAGACGTGTCACCGTTGATTTGTGACCTTGACCGTTTGATAACTGAGGAGATTCACCCCCGTTTTTTCTTCTCCCGTTCCTACTGCCAAGGTCATGTTCACAATAGATAATGCATATTTCAGACAGCCGTGAAATTCGAAGCCGGGCATCATTCTAAATGACTTTAGTAGGGAATTATGTTACAAAGCTGTACACCAGAGTCTTTTTGTTAGCACTTTCACTCGCTATGTAATACGACAATATATAATGAATCATTACCTGCTGGGTGGCAGAAAAACACGGACTTTGTGTCTGAACTGTAAGTTCTCTAAAGGACCAACCATTTAATTATTTTTTTTTTTTTTTTTTTTTTTTTAAATATAATTTATTTATTTATTTTATTGGGGCAGGGGTGTTTAAAAAAATCAGGCCCCCAAATAATTTGAAAAAATATATTTGCTCTGATTTATAGAAACAAAATAACAATCTTGAGGTCAAATAAAATATCATGGTTTGAAAGAAAATTCCAGGCTCCCCTCGAAAATTAAATGGAGTTGTTGAATTATTTTGATTTATTTCCCACTACCCTGGGTGGCCGAGTGGTCTAAGACACTCGCCTTTACAGATCGCTCACATCTCACCTCTGCCCGCGTGAGTTCGAATCTTGGCTCGACCAACGTGGGTATGTGAGAAATCTTGCCAGAAGTTTCCCGTTGGTCGGTGGTTCTTCCCAGGTTCTTCCTCCACCAAATATACTGGCCACCATGCATAGCCTATCATGTGCTAAAAAAATGGCGTTAAACCCCACAAAACAAAACAAAACCACTGCTCTTAACACCTCTCATATATTATGGCATCCACCGAGTTAGTGCTATGACGTTATCCTGACCGAACGCGAAAGGCGTGCGATTTCAATATCAAGGACACGTTTGTTGTGGCGAGATTTTTTTTCGAACTAGAATAGGTGAACGCAAAGAATACTCCCTTTTTATTTTTACAAAATCTCAAATGGTGCGTACTTGTACAAGGCATTTTACTCTACTTGCGTCGGCACGATATAATCTTGAAAGTGTTGATGTGCCATGAACACCAAGCACAACCTAGCCTCTCTCGACTCGACCAACCAACCAACACAAACCCCATCACTCTGGGCTGTGTTAGACTAGTTTTGGATACCAAGGGTTGTTGAATGTTAACGTAAGGCGCCTTTGGGCGAGACAGTTCTTGACAAGCGAAAAATGTTTCTGGAAAAAATTCCTGCACTAACAAGAACTTTGTTCGCAAACGTCGTTCTTGGATTGAGAACTCACACCACCTCTGAAGCGAGAGTGAAGTGAACAAAAATGGCGGAACATACCAAACGCGAAGTGCCATGCTTGTTGTTCTGCAGAATAAATGGTTTTAGGGTTGTTGTTTTATAGGGTGAATGACTCATTCGCGCCGAGACTGTTGATGTTTATCAACCTCACTGCAGAAAAGGTTAGCAAGTGTACCGGTCATGCGCTTACATTAGTCTTTATATGTCGTGAGAAGATGGCGCAGAAAATGAATGGATGTCGGTTATTTGTGGCCGTTCGTTTGACAGGTAGCAACAGTAACGCTTTACCACAGCAACGATAACGACCATCAGAATAAAAGATTCGTCATCGAGTCAGATTTATCGATCTATCTATACACCAGCACTGGTGACGGGATAGTCGACTCATTTGAACTGAATTGTAGTTGTTTCCCATTACTGTTCTTTGTACATTGTACTCGGTTTAAGTAGATCTAAAACATCTAATGCATCATAAGCAAATTTATCGCACAGTTAATCTCCCTGTACTGACCCATACAAGGCATTCACGTCTAAAAAGCCAGTCGGAAATTTCCACTTAAATGTCAATATGTATATATAAAGACGCCATCGGTCAGTACACTCACTGTACAGCAAGTTGTGTTCGCTCTTAGGTTTTACCTATTTCATATTACACGGTTTGCTGTGTGCAAACGTTTGTCAAAGCATGAGGGAAGTGTTTGATCGTGTTGGTTCAAATTCTTACCCATGTGACAGAGAATACTCATGAATTTGCGACCGTGACTTTTCTTGTCTCGGTTATCTCAAGTCGTCACATGACGATTTAATGAAGTCATAATTAGCCAATCAAGCCTGAGCGGACTCCCTACGCGAGCTCTTTAGATAACGCGTATATGTAAAAGAAGGTATGTCGAAACTATACTCCTAACACTTTGAAAACAGTGGCACCGGAAGTGTCTATAGTCTCAGCCATTGCCTTCCGGTGTTAGCACAAGTTTGTTATCGCTACTCCTCCTAAACTACTTAGAGGATTGCCATAAAACGTTATACACACATTCAACCCAAGGTCTAGTTGATCCTAAATGAAAATGGTGCTGCTCGGACATTAAATATGGCAGTCTCAGCAGCCATGTCAAAAATGTTGTTATCGCTACTCCACTTGAATGGATGGACATATCAACATGGGGTATTCACTAAAATACTTTTTATGGTGCGTAGTTGGACCTATATGAAAATTGTGCTGATCTGACGTCAAGTATGGCCGCCACGGCAGCCATTTTGAAAATCTTGTTATCAACGTAAAACTTTTTGTAATGTCTAGTTGGCCCTAAATGAAAATGGTTCCGCTTGGACATCCAATATAGCCGATACAGCAACCATCTTCAAAAATCTTGTTATTGCGACTCTTTCTGAAAGGGAAGTCTAGTTGGTCTTAAATAAAAATTGTGCCGATCTGATATCCAATATGGCCGCCACAGCAACCTTCATCAAAATCTTATCGCTACTCCTCCTGAATGGAAAGTCATATGAACATTGGATTTTCACCAGAAGACTTTATACGATGTATAGCTGATACTAAAAGAAAATGCTGCCGATCTGAAATCATGTATGGCAACCAGCTTGAAAATCTTCTTATTGCTACTCCTCCTTAATGGAAAGCATGTCGACATGGGATTTTCACCAGAAGACTAATTGTGATATCTAGTTGGTCCTGAATGAATTTGGTGCCAATCTGACATCAAATATGGTTGCACAATGAACATATTGAAACTCTTGTTACTAATTATCCTGAATGGATGGTCATGCCACCAAAAGTCTTCTAATGCTGTCTAGTTTGTCCTAAATGAAAATGCTTGCAATCTTACATCCAAAATAGTCTTATCTTGAATTCCTAGAAATTCTTTACGGACAGTGGAGTGTCAGTCCCTTCGAGGGACTCTTGTTCTCTTGGTCATGGGACTTGTTCACCGTTAAAAATCTCTAAGAATTTGTACTCCTACGTTTATTTGAACGACTATATATATATATATATAAACCAACAATATTTCTTCCAACTCGGGAACGTTACTTTTCACAGGCAAAGAAAGCGCAGAAGACCCAATAGCCGTCTTTGGGCAATCTGTTTTGGACTTTCGCCCGAACCCCAAATACACGTTCTATCGGATGTGCGCGGTCGAAATCGTCCTAACAACAGAGTTAATCTCATAACAACCAACATGGCGTAACAAACTCAGTATGTTCCGCCATCTTTGTTCTCGTTCACTCAAGAATTGGTGTGAGTTCTCAGCCCAAGAATAACGTTTGGGAACAATTCTTTACGTTAGGGCAAAAAGATCCACGAGCACAATATAGGGAGCGCTCTACAGATAATAGGTGCTTCTGAGAGAGTGACAGGTGATAGATGAAGTTGTTTGCATTTGCAAGATACACAATGGAGAGAATGTTGGCATACCTCTATGCTATTTTCATGCACTGTGGCTGAAATTTCTTTACATATTGTACTTGTGGAAATTGGATATGATCTAAGCACACAGCAGACAGAAATGGATGCTCCAAAGTACTCGAAAAATCAGCCTGAATTAGTCAAAAGTACACTATTTTCAGCAGTTATTAAAATAGGGAAAGGAATTTTGCCAGAGTAGGCAATACCAGCCTCTGAAAGTACAATGAATGAATTACAAAATATATAAAAAGTAAAAAAGTTGTCGGATCTTTGTTTTTTTTTAAAAAAATTTTTTACCTTTGAAGTCTAGGAATTGAAAATGACCAAGCGGAGCTAGCAGTTTTTTGAGAGGTGCACATCTTAAGTAAGACCAAGCTGTATACTCTATAACCCAAATTGCACCCATCAATCATACACCAAAATAAAGGGAATTCAAAGTTCTTTTAACAATACCTAAGATATACAAGGTCTTTTTTAAATAGCCAGGACAACCAGTGAGGATAACCTGGGTAATTCTTTTTCTTTAAAAATCTAACTTTGCAAAGTACGAAACTGGAGAGTGCCACCATAACAACGAGAGCAATGTTTTCTGTCTCGCCCAAAGACACCCAAAGAGTCACATCGTTCGCTGCCATGTTTGACCTATTTTATATTCCTCTGTCAAGATTATTTTCCACAGAAACTTACAGATTCTTGAAATCAAACTTACAAAAAGATGAAAATGTATACATGCTATTTCCAAGTCACTTAAAGTCAAGAACATCTGCAATTAGGAGAACAAGCAGAGAGCAGTCTTTTTCTATCTGGTAAAACGTACAACCTAATAATATCCACGTGTATCTCGAAACAGTTTTTATGGTTTTATAGTTTTGTGCTATTATGTTCTTAAATTGGCGCTTTCTTATTGGTCTTGTTATAGGTCCAATGTCAATTGAACAGGTGTGAGGCATCGCCGAGCGCATACATAGCCAGATGAATTCGACTGATCGAAGACATATCACACACACACACACACACACACACACACACACACAAGAAAAAAACCCAACACATTTTAGTGACGTCTTTATTAAGCAACGTTGTGCAATGCTGTGATATGGACTGTTCTCGATGTTTAAAACTCATTTAATTTATAATTGTCAGCACTGTCACTGTGATGAACCGGTGGACTTGGATCTTTTTTTTTTTTTAAAAGTGGAAATGAACTCATACACATGTTAAAACTAACTAGTAAGCCTATCACGGACAAGTATGCAAAAATAAAACTCATCACCAAATAATTCAACAGGAAGCCTTGCAAAATGTTTACTTTTGTTAAATGTTACCCATTTTTACCGGGTGTTTTAATTTAATTTCACAGATCTTTACTATATCGGGTACAACTTTCTCTTTTTTATATCCACCAACTTTCCTTTATATCCACCATGTTTTTGCCGTACTCTCTTTTCATCGTAAAGTGATATCAAACTGCTTACATTTAGCATAATTTACGCTGAACTCCAATTTGTGTGGTACTCACATGAGTGGCATATTATCATTGAATCATAAAATGAACCGATCGCGAGTTGACTTGCATGTAAATTTAGACTCTTGTTGGAGTTATGTGACCTCGAGCTAGCTGCTTAAATTAAGTCGGAATTGGACAAGGCATTAATTTAAAGTTGGGCATCTGAGTACCGATGTCCTGTTTAAGGACCAACCGTATTTGTTTTTCCTTAAAACATTGCCACCAATATCTCATGCATTTTGCTGTTCTTTGTCGATAAAGCCGTAGCAGGAACCTTTCAGCTCATGCAAAAGAGAGATCACAAATACAGACGTAATATTTTGTTGTCTAATGAAAATGCCCATCTCTACATTTATGAGTATCAAGTTTTGAATCTAAAGCTTCCAGATTCAAGATTTGTAATTGTTTTTAATTGGTAATCTAGGCTAGCGGCTCATAATACAATAATATATCCAAAGACAAAAATGTATCAACTGAAGCACACACACATATTGTGTTTATACTAAATATTGTATTATCTTGTCGAGGTAGCAAATGGTATATAAAAATAATGCAACTCTGTGAATAGCAAAGGATTTTGTGTTGACACAAAGACATAATTTTTTTTATAGAGATGATTAGTATATCAACGTTTGTCTCAATCCTTTTCTCTAACAACTTGATCATGTTTACAAATGAAAAATGCATGATATTCGTCTCCTACAAGCGACAAATTACTACGATAACAAAAAGAACACAAACGATATGAAGCAGTAACATCATCAAGTCTACTATAGTCTCTATAAAATGTTAATGACTAGAACACCTGAAGCTCGAGAGAGCTTTACGGACATAAAATGGCAGTCCCATGGAATGATACTTCTCAACATTTAATAGTGAATTATAATTTTGACAATACCTACATTTTGAAGACTGTGTGATCTTATCATGCCAATTTTTACTCATGCAATCCTTCAATGTTTATAGAGGCGCGGTGGCTCAGTGTTTAGCGTACAGGACCAGCGACCAAAAGGGTGCGGATTTGAATCCTACCATCGGATCAGCCTGAGTCGGCTACCGTGGTGTGTCCTTGGGCATGGCATGTTACTCCAGTTGCCTCGTCACTAAATAACCTGCTTGTGTTGCTGTGCCGTAAATACCAAATCAAAACAACAACAACCTTTACTCTTTGAGAAAATGCCGTTTCAAATACACTGACACTTTCAGCATCTTGCGATATCCATACAAAGCCCAAACCATAGCTAGAAACTAAACTCACATGTGATGCCCGTGGAACTCGCCTGTTATCATCTAATGATTTAAATACTTTTTAGCATTCTGCTGGATATCTGCTCCTATCCATATGTAACAATTTACACCGATATGTAACACAACTAGAGTATTATCTAACACACAACGGTACACTGCCACATTCTCCAAGGGCAACATAATTATTCACATTACGAGAGTTGCATAAATATTGTTTACAGAAGCGACTTTGAATATTTTCAATGCATTCTGAATACGTGTGGCCCTAAATTTCAGAACCATAACATAACAGAGTATCAAATATTTGTGAGGGCCTCGGATATGTTTCAACAAAAAAAAATTCCGACCCCTAAAGAGCTTGAAAATGTCATTGCTCCCATCGGTAGAAAAAAAAGAACTAATGAGATCCATTATTTAGTTAAAAACTAATTAATTATCTTCAGGTTAAAGAAAGAAAAAAAAATATCCCGGTTGAAAAGAAAAAGTACCAGGCTCCCCCGAAAATTAAATAGTCTGTCCCTAATGGAGGCAAATAGTGCATCGACTTTCAAATTTGGTATTATAATAATAAATATGCGAAACTTCTTGTAGTTGTTGAATTTTGATTTATTCCCCACTGCCCTTAACACCTCCCATATTTTATGACATCCATCGAGTTAGTGCTATGACGTCATCCTGGCAGAACGTGAAAGGGGTACAATTTCATGATCAGAGAAATCTTTCTTGTAGCAAGATTTTTTCGAACCAGAATAGGTGAACACGAGGAATTGCCTTTTTTCTCTCAGTTGGCGTGTACTAGGACAGCTTCGGATAACAAGGGCTGTTGAATCTTAACATAAGGCGTCTTTGGGCAAGACAGTTCTTGATAAGTGAAAAATGTTTCTCAAACAAATTCTCGCCCTAAGAAGAAGAATTTTGCTCGCGTCGTTCTTGGATTGTGAACTCCCTCGACTTATGAAGCGAGAGTGAAGACAACAAAAATGGCTTAACATTCCAAAAGTGAGGTACCATGCTTGTTGTTTTGTAGGGTAAATGATTTTAGGGTTGTTGTTTTGTAGGGTCAAGGACTCATTCGCGCCGAAACAGTTGATTTTATATAAAGTGTCCCGGTCATGCACTGCATGAGTCGTTCAATTAAACCGCTATGCGACGACCCGACGCAACCGATTCGAGATAACAGAAACAGAGCGCCCAGGGTGGACGAGTGGTCTAAGGCGCCCGCTTTGACAGATCGCTGACATCTGACCTCTGTCCCCAAGGATCGAGTCTCGGCTCGGCTAAAATATACTGGCCGCCATGTATAGCTATCATGTGCTGCAAAAATGGCGTTTAACCCACAAAACACAAACACAAACTAATCGAGACAGAAAAGTCAAGGTCGCAAATTGGCGAGTATTCTGTCAAATGGGTGAGAACCTGAACCTGCGGGATCAAACACTTCCCGCGTGCTTTACAAGATACGAGAAATTTTATTTAACGTCGGTGGTCTGGGTAAAATACATAAACACTAGTTCTGTACGAGCTATTTTACCGATATGACATAACAAAAGTATTTCATAATTCAACAGACAGGTACATATATACAGATAGTACATATTTACAGTGAAACAATACACATTTTAGTGTTGCCATACGTCCTCTTTTTCCCGGACATGTACTCATTTTCGGACCTTAAATCTCTTTTCTGTATCATATATATATATATATATATATATATATATATATATATATATATATATATAAGAATGTCCTCTTTTTTTGAAAGTTCAAATATGGTAACCCTACACATATAAACATTACAGTGCCAATGGTAACAACAGATTAAAAGACAATGCGACAGTAAATAACATGCATGCAATTATACTAAAAAAAAAATTCTTGGGGGAGGGGTACGTATGAACATATATATAACACATCACAGAAAGGAGTACACTTAATAATTTAAGTAGGGAGTATGACAATTTTATTGTTTTAAGCATGCACAATGTCATCGATAACAGCAGATTAAAAGACAAGACAACAGTATACAGCATGCACATAAAGGCGTACACTGGATAAAAAATATGACATCAGGAGAATGAAGGTGCTAAAAGTTAAAATTGACGCCTTGAAAAAAAGCAGATATATATATAAATCTAAGAAGGTGAGTAATTAAAATAGGCTTTATGGTGTAGGATTTATGTCAGATTATCTCAGTAAAGTTGGTAACCTCAAAAGTTGAAATGCTCCTGACCGCTGACTAGAGAGACATAAAGCACATTTACAGAGCCGACCAGACCATGTCTGATTCGGCCTGCTGAATTCTTTGAAATGAGGGATTGTTCTCAGTTCATTGGGCAGGCTGTTCCAGACCCTAAGGGGCGTAAAATTTGAAAGAGAGCTTACCATACCGTGTAGTCTTTACGCTTGGTACTGTCGCCAGATTTTGGTGTCTAAGATAATAGTTGCAGTTTTTGAATGTGACCCGATGACTCAAATGATTAGGTGTTTTCTTGTGAAGTATCTTATATACTTGAGTTGCTAGATATCTTAATTTGCTAATGTGTAGAGTAGGAAGGTTTACTTTTCTTAGCAGAGAGTCATACAAGCTATTAAAATCGCCAAACACAAATTTTAGCGCCCTATACTTTATTTTTTCCATTTTGTCAGAGTTTTGTTTTCTACAGAGATGCCAAAGTAAGGGGGCAGTAGTTGAAGTTTGACCTAATAAAGCATTTGTAGATCAGTAGCTTAGTATTAGAGGAAAAACAGTGGTTGAGACGTTGCAAGATGTTTAATTTTCTTGCTGCTTTTTGACAGATCTTAGATATGTGGTTGCTAAAATTTAGTTGAGAATCAATATCTACTCCAAGGAATTTCAGACAATCCTCACAGGGTATTTCATGGTCTTCTGTGGTGAAATTGGATACATTTTGTGCGTTTTTGACAGCAACAATGGCTTGGATTTTCTGAGGGTTTGCATACCATTGGCTGCAAACCAGTCAGTCAGTATCTTGCTCTCATTTTGTGAAACAGATATTATATTATTTGTATCTTTATTGATGTAAGATATGGTGTTGTCATCATCGTAATTATACAGTGTAGTTTGCTTTGTGAAGTGGAAAATGTCGTATATAAAGATATTAAATATCATAGGTCATAGTATTGAGCCTTGCGGTACTCCTTTGGAGGTTATATCCCAGTTAATATATGAGGATCCCAGTTTAACGCGTTGTTTTCGATTATACAAATATTTTCAATTAGTTTGACAAAGTTCAGATCCAGGTTGCCGGCTTTCCTTTTTTCGATGATGAGGCTGTGCGGAAGACTGTCGAAGGCCTTGGACAGGTACATTAGTATTGCACCCACATTGGAGCCGTTGTCCATGGTTTCCCTCCAGTCTTCCACCAGTTTCAGTAGAGTTGTTTGACATCCATACCCTTTTCTAAAAGGAGATAGAAAGCTATGAAAAATATTATCAAAATGCAATCGGATCTGATTACATAGAAGCCTTTCAAAAATGTGGAAGTGCAAGATAAAATGTTCACTGGGGTGCAGTTGCCCTTATCCATAGGATCAAGTTTTGTTTTTTTGTAAATTGGGGTTACCTGGACTTCTTTAAGATGATATGGAAATTTCCCTTTGTCGATACAAGCATTAAAAAAGTATACCAATTTGAGCATTTTAGGGAGTATATTATCAACACCTATCGATTTCTTTGTATCAAGGCCTTTCACAATTTTGAGAACTTGTTCTTTCTCTACAGGTTTCAGTTTGAGAGTTATTTTTCAGGTTGTTGATTGTCATGAATAGCTTGTATGCTAGGGTGAATAGTAGTGTTATCTATGAGTTCTTGTGACCCATTTTTTTTGTGTGCAGTGTTAATGTAGTACTCATTGGAAATTTCACAGACATTAGTTTGGTCAGTAATCAGGGCATCACCCTCCATCAGAACGATTTTACAGTCTGAACTTTTATTTTTGGTTGATAAAAAAAGGTTTATTGGTATGCCCAAAGTCATTAGATTTTGGGCCACCACTGCACCTTTCAAAGAAATAAAGTCTGATAGATTGTCTTCTGGGCTTGGTGACAACATTTTTCTGTTTGTTGTAAGTTTACCAGAATCGTTTAGTTCTATATTTTTTGTAATTTGTTATGGCCATACGATTTTTATATAGGGCCTTTTTAAGTTCACTGTTCATGTAAGGGTGTGTGTGTCTTTTTTGGGTGTTTTTGCTTTTTGGGAGTATGATTATCAATGACCTCCAATAGTAGCTTGTCATGTGGATAATTTTTTTGTTTGTCCCTGGTGCCCCTGCTCTGCTGGTGCCCTAAGCACGTGCTTAGTCTACCTATTGGGTAATCCAGCACTGGTAGCAATAATACCTATTAGGGAAGAGGAGTAGTCTTTAACACAGCAAGTAGGGTTCATTGTTACATTTGTTAAATTGAAATAGGTAAAACCCAAGAGCGAGCTAAGTTTGCTGTACAGTGAGTGTACTGACCGATAACATCTTTATATATACATATTGGCAATTTAAGTGGAAATTTTCGACTGGCTTTTTAGACGTGTTTTTTTATGCGAATGTTTTCTATCGGTCAGTACAGGGTAATTTCATGTGCGATAGATTTACTTATGATACAATAGATATTTTATATTTACTTAACCCGAGTACAATGTTCAAACAACAGTAATGGGAAACAACTACAATTCAGTTCAAATGAGTCGACTAACCCGTCATCAGTGCCTGTGTGTATATGACGGTTGTTATCGTTGTTGTGCTAAAGGAAAGGCCACAAATAACAAACATCCATTCATTTTCTGCGCCCTCTTTACACGATATTGAACGACTCATGGAAGTGCATGACCGGACATCAACGGTCTCGGCGCGAAAGAGCCATTGACCCAACAAAACAGCAACCCTAAAAACATTGACCCAACAAAATAACAAGCATGCCGCATCAAGATGTTGTAAGTATGAATGTGTTTGAAACGGGATTTTCTTAAAGATTGAAGGATTGCGTGAGTCAAAGTTGGCATGATAATATCACACAGTCTTATACTACTCGACATTCGTTGGAGAATTCGTTGCTCTAAAACTACGCAATAACTTTTTTTTTCTAATCATTTTTACTATTTTAACTCTCCGTACCCCACCCAAAAAGGTTGAGGGTTTGTCGATCTTTAAAAGGTCCGCAAACGTAAAAATACAAATTCAATAACGCATTTATAGGCTCGCAAATAATTCGGTTAATCGATGCATATATATCTGAATATAACAGTAAAAGCCTCTCACTAAAGTTTGACAAAATAGTTCCTTAATCTATTAAAATATATCTTAACTGTACAGAAAAAGTACCCTCTATAAAATCATTGTTCGTATTGGCCTCTGAAATATTACAATGAAAACTTAAAGTGCATTCTTGCGGAAAATGTACGCTTTTGTATTGATCCTCAACATCGAAGTGTGATATAAACTGGAAGATCCCGATGAAGCAATCGTGTAGTCTACAATGCTCGCACCTTCATTAGCTAAATATGTAAAATTGCCATCAAAATTATCATGCAACCTGCCATTTAAAACGTATATTCCAAATGTACAAAACATTTGTCCAAAAGATTTCCCGAAATTGTTATATCTCTCAGAATTTTTATTTTTTCGTGGTACTGAAAACGAGTCACTTTTATACAATATATAACCAAAAACAAAATCAAAGTTATCATCGGGGATAAAGTCGAAGAAATCTCTAATCCTTGCATTAAAATTGCCTGTCGGGGATAAAGTCTAAGAAATCTCTAATTCTTGCATTACAATTGCCTGTCAAAAACAATAGTGCATCTGGAACACTTGATCTTAATCTCAATAAGTATGAGTCGAACAACTTAACACCATCTTTCTCATATACAGGAGAACTTTTTGGAGAAATATATACGCAACATGGAATTATTTCTTTACCAATATGAAAAACATTGAATTCCAAAAAGTAATATCGCACAATTTTCAAATTCAGGAAATTTCAATAACTTATCTTTTTTTTTCAGAAATAGACACCACTGATATTTCTACCCCTAAAAGAACGCTTTGTTTTTATACTATCAAAATGTGTATATCCAGTGAAAAAAAGTTGTCAAATTCGCCCTTATTACTCCCCCAAGTTTTACCTAAATTCACAATGTTGAATGTAGAATAAGACTGAAGAAAACTAAATGACTCTTTATATTTCGACAAACCTTGAATGTTCTATGATAAAATATCAATGTATCAGAGGTTTCGTTGTCTGCCTGAGAGAGATCTCAGCCAACGTCCTATGAATTTTCATCGCTCCCACAGTCAACTTCCACGCTTTTGGTTCCATCGTCCAATGGAGTCGTCACGTGTGTGTTTTGTGGGTGGACTGGTCGACCGCTGACACGATCACCACACCCCGTCGTAGCACTTGCCCCCTGCCATGTGCAAAACCACGTGCAATTTGCTTAAAAGTTCTACGATGTAAGACGTTGACCCTATGCACGATGGGAGAGGGGGCGACTTAAATCAACGTTAATATTCGGTGCTGCATAGTACGTTCCCAGGCTTGTATCTAGGACGCGCGATTATAAAATCCCACTAAAATTAAAAATTTTGTGAAAAAATGTATGAATCTGGGAGGGCATAATCACTAATCACGCAAAAAATAGGGATTGGTTGCAAATTGTCATGAACCATGAGTACTTTATTTGCGAGAAATGTAGAAAAATTACCCGTTTTGCTTCTGTACAGTGTTGATTTATATATATATATATATATATATATATATATATATATATATATATATATATATATATATATATATATATATATACACACACATACATACATGTGTGTGTTATATATATCAGGTCTGGTTCCCTGACAGTAGCAGAGGATGACACTCGAGATTCAAACGGGACCTGTTAAATAGGGTCAAAAATTTACGAGAACAAACGGGAAATTAACATTAGACCGCCATCTTGACATGTATGCTTGTAACAGTTTAACAATATGCATCTCTGCACTCGAAATGAAATACCGTATTACCTCATACGTTTCGTATGAGCAGTCTGTCTATTTGTCCTATTTAGGCAGGAAATGTGAATTTGTCTGCACTGGAAATGTAATCATAAAAATTGGTTCATAGGATTTCACAGGAGGAGTTTGTCTGTTTGTTCTATTTAGGCGGGAAATGTGAGTTTGTCTGCACTCTTCATGAAATACCATATTTTGTTTTGCTTGATAAATATAAGGACATAAAAGTACATCGAAAGGGTGTATCATAACAAGAGCGCTTTATAAACAAAATAAAAATATCTATCTTCCTGACCACCCTACGATCCCCCTTATAAATAAAGTAAAAATCTCTATCTCCATCTAATGCCCCTCCCCTTTTCTACCTTCCTATTTCTCGAACCACTTATCACCCTATGATCCATATTATAAATAAAGTTAAAATCTCTACAACCTCTATAACGTCCCTACCCTCTCCTACCATCTTTAATAAACACACACAAAAAACGCATCCCCTTTACTGTTCCAATAATCCCAATAATATTACTAGTGGAGTGTAGGAAGAAACAAATATAGGCCATCATTTTTTTTTCTTTTGCAGCATTATAGGAGAAGGAGAAATTAACATTAGGTTACGCTTTTTCTGAAGACAAGGGTAAATTCATGTCAAACTCTCTACCGCCATCTATAATGTCCCTAACCTCCTATTTGAAACAAAACTACCACCCTATTCACACAGGGTAGGATGTAAAAGAAGGGCTATAAAAATATAATTTAAAAAATCGAATAAAAACAAATACAAAAACATTCTCTATTTTCCTTATCGCTCGATGATTCTCCCTTATAAAGTTACAATCTCGACCCCCTTCTATAATGTATCCACCCTCCCCTACCCTCCTTAAAAAAAAAACTACCAGCCTATTTACTATTCTCATAATTCCTTTAATATTACAAGTGGAGTGTAAGAAGAAATAAATAAATGTAGGCCACCATTTTTTTCTTTCGCGGCATTATAGGACAAGGAGAAAATAACAATAGGTTACCCTTTCATCAGTTTCTGAAGACAAGGGTAAATTCATGTAAAGATCTCTACCCCCATCTATATAACGTCCCTACACGCCTATACTCTCCCAGTCACACAGGGTGGGATGTAAAGAAAGGGGTATAACATAGAATTCAAATACCTCATAAACAAAACTAATTCCTCTATATCCCTTAACACCATTTGATCCCTCTTATAAATAAAGTAAAAAGCTCTACCCCATCTATAATGTCCCTATCCTCAGCTGCCTTCCTATTTTAAACAAAACTACCATCCAATTCACACAGAACAGGATGTAAAAGAAGGGTTATAAAAATAGAATTTATAATCCTTATCATTAAAAACACATTCCCTATAACTTCTTTATGATCCTTATTATAAATAAAGTTGAAAGCTCTACCCCCTTCTATAATGTCCCTACCCTCATCTACTCTCTTTTAAAAAAAAAAAAAAAACTACCAAAGCCCTTTACTATTATTATAATACCTATAATTTAACCAGTGGAGTGAATAAAGTAAAAAAAAAGTACCCTTTTTTTTTTTTTTTTTTTTTTTTTTTTTATGAGTATAAAGTCAAGCAAATTCTGTCAGTGACAAATGCTACAAATTCAAGGTTGGCATATTTTTCGTTTATTAGTTTCTGAAAACCATGTCGGGCAGTGGCAGCGCGACGGGAGGGAGTTGGAAGGGAGGGGGGGCCCGTCGGAAGTTATTAGCTGTAACCGGGACGTAGATGGGGGAGGGGGTGGAGGTTGGCAACTGACAAAAACTGTTTTCTGTGCAAAGTAGGGGCGCCACTAAAGAGTATTGCCCCCAGGCGCCTCTATAGGGGCACCACTAAAGAACATTGCCCCCTGGCGCATCGAACCCTCGCGCCACCACTGATGTCAGGCAGAATTTTTGGCCTGTGCCAGATCTTAAATATTTTACAATTCTGATAGCATACTGTTGGTTCAAAGTTTCATTCATCACTTTTGATACAAAGTTAATAAAAACCGCCGTAGATTGATAAACACAAAGACAGATGTATTTACCCCAAGGTCAATATACTTGTGGCATTTGGAATTTATTTTTTATTTTTTTTAAATCTAGGCGCAGAGTGTTTTGGCAAAATTGATTGTGCTGAAGATAATTTTGATTCAATTTTTTTGAAAACCACTAAACTAAAGTCTGTCTGTCTGTCTGTCATCGCGTTTGTCTGTGTGTGTGTGTGTGTGTGAGAGAGAGAGAGAGAGAGAGAGAGAGAGAGAGAGAGAGAGAGAGAGAGAGAGAGAGAGAAGGGCCTTACTCAACAGACCATAAACATTATTATTATTATTATTATTAATTTTTCATGATGTGTGTGTGCGTGTGGGTGTGAGAGTGAGAGAAGGTTACCATATTTATGAGTTTCTGAAGACAAGGGTAAACCCCTCGTTATAAATGGTCATTGGCATATTTTTTTATCGATCAGTTTCTAAAAAAAAAAAAAACTGTTATTTCGCGAAACATTATTGAATGACACAGTATGATTTGGCGTGTGTGCCCCAAATCTAAGCTATCTAACATTCTGTCAGGTTGCATTACCTATGCTATCAGATGGCAAAGGCATGTGACAAACAAATTACAATGTTACAGTTCCCTAAACCATGCACTTAAAAAATTTTGGTTTTTACGCCAAAGCATGGAGTAAAAAGATTTCACATCTGTCTCGGTTGATAGTTGAGTAAAAAATGAACCAAAATCAGGTCAGAAATTGTTAAATTTCTTGTCAGCCAATAGAAGTTCGCCGTCTGAATAAGTGTTTTCCAAAAATCATGCATTGTTCTATGGCAAAATTCACTTTGACAGAAATGAATATCAGCAACAGATCGGCTGTGTTTCCCACGACGTTGTACTCGATCACATCAGGGTACACAAATAGCAAATTCAGTCCTTCATTCAATTCGATAGGGAAGCGAAAAAACTTGTAAAATCGATCGTTGTTGTGAATATATTGAATAGGAACGAGAGAGGTGTTTGCACATAGAATAGCAAAAAGAGAATAAGTAATAAGACGATGCACATTTTTATGGTACTCGATCTTTTGCGAGTTTTCTCCAGTGTTTTGTCAAACTGATCGTTGAAAAAAGCTTAAATCGTTTCGACGAGACGTTGAGCATTAAAGTTCTAAAGTTCCTGTAGAAATTCTCATGGTATAGATGATTAATTGGGGGATGGGTTGGCGGTAATTGTTTGGATTCGTAATAGACAGGATCATTTTTGTCCAAGTTTTCTTCGATGACATTAGCAATGAAAGTGTTTTGATCCTCGTTGTTTTCAGGACTTGACTAAGACGAATGGTTTCTACTAAAGCTACTTCCCAATGAACTTCGTGATCTAATTGTATGGCCTGCGTAATTTTGCAGTGAAACTACATAAGGTGTTGCTGGGAAACACATCCATAGAACTGTCACTGGGCAATGTTAAATAAAATTGGTTATTCATAGTTCGATGGTTCTTGTCTCCGAGGAGTCACTCGTGGTCAAAGGAGAATGATTTTCTAAACCCTCCAGAAGAGAGGTGCTACTGTGATTGTAAGAGTTGTTGTTGTTGTGACTGGCGTTGTTGAAGCTACTGTTGTTGTTGTTACTATCGGTATATTTCAACGAAGGACTGGAAAGAAGTTAACCAATAGAATTGCTGAGTAAAATAGACCGCAAATGTTTATCTCCTTGTTGCAAAGTCAAATTCACACTACACCACAAAGATTTGGCAGAAAAAGATTATTTGATTTGTAGGGACACATTCTCCACACCACACCCAAAGGGGTTTGTGTTTTGTAGTTCTTGGAGAGAAGAAATCAGAGAAGTAGGTGTCACTGTGTTTAACAACATGTTGGTAACTTCTACTTTTTTAAAATAGTCGATGACTTGTGAAGTCTCAATCCAAGAATCGAAACTCGGTGGATTTCCTTTCCAACAAACTTTCACTTCTTGAAGTCGATTTTTTCCCACTTTACGTGTTCTTCGATCGAGAATGTTTTCGATATCGTACGCTTCGTCCTCTTTCTTGGTCACTTGTTATAAGTCATGTAAGTAAAAAGTTCTCCGTTCATATCTTTCAATTTATAGACAGGAGAATCACCTCTACGGACTTGTCCAGTGACACGAAACAATTGTTTCGTCCAGTTAGGTAAAACAATCTATCAAACACCATCACTTCGTTTTCAGGTGTCATTTTTTCTGGTGCACATCCAATGCCACAATGGTACGGTTGATTGTAAGCTCTGACTAGACGTGATAACACGTCAATGTATTTGGGAGTGTGTTGATGTGTAAAATATGTCCTCATACGTTCTTTCAAAGTTCTATTAAAACGCTATACGACACTTGCTTTTTTCAGGATTTTCAGTGGTGAAACAATGAATGAAAAGCTTAGTTAAGAAATTCGGTGCCTTTGTCTGTTTGCCATCGTAGAGAATGTCGACCACTTTGTTTCAGGACCAGTTTTAAAGCTCGCACTAACTCGGAACTTGTTTTAGAAGTCATAGGAGCTACCCAAGATGATTTTGAAAACACGTCAATGACACAAAACAAGTATTTGAAACCTCGATTGTACGACGCTAAATGAGAGACATGTGCTAAATCTGCTTACCATTGATGATTGATGTCTGCTACTTTCGTTTGAGTTTTGGAAAATTTTCGTCTAATGGATTTGTGTAACGTGTACGTCGATTGTTCTTGTAACCTTTATCTTACATCTTGCAGAAGTAAATATTTGAGTTGGGTTTTAGCGACACGATACAAATTTTGAATTCCACTCCGAAGCCAGCAGCACGAGAAGGGTTGTTGTAAATGCCGGCTAAAAGCGTATCCATGTGGTTTGCTGTTGTCGCTGATCTTAAATAAGTCTCCCACTGTTCGATGCTGCTCTTACGTTGTTTGTGTGGTAACTTGTATTGCGATGCTTAAGTGTCCGACGAGCAATAGGAGTAGGAGTAGTCATCGGTTCTTTCGTTACTTTTTCTTGATTTCTTTTTCACTTCTGTCTTATCTTCTTCCTGCTGAAGAGGGTGTTGACATCATCTTTTTGACCCAAGCTTTCATTTCTTCTCGTCTGGGAGTAGGGTAAGGTGTCAACAAGATTGTCATACTAAGAGGAGGAAGAAAGGAGCTGACGGAGTTTGAAACACTTGTCTTGTTTCTTTTTCTTCCTCCCCTGTGACTGTTTCAGTCACCGTCTTTGTTGCTTTTTGTTTTTCTTCGCTTTTCATGACATTCTTGAAATCTCTCAGTGTAGGTTTAGTCGTCTCGTCTAAAGCTTTTTGTTGAAACAGTTGAAAACGTTGCAATAATTGTCCGTACCGTTTCGAATATTCTGTTCCGAACAAATCTGTTCGTTCCATCAACGACTGTAGTTCTTGTTGTAAGTGTGGCATCTCAGTGAGACTAGGATTAGGAGGTAAATGGGGTATCCGTTGTTCGGACCGACAATTAAGTTCCATCCATTTTTTTTTTTATGGAACTAAAGTTACTTTTCGTCCTTCCATAAGATCCAAAGGTACAAGTGTGATGTCTTTCCAGAAAAGCGTGTCCCTTTCGTCTTCTTCTTTTTCATCATCTCATCACTTCTCCTAACAGAGGTCCAGCAATCGATTCTAATAAAGGAGCCTCTACTTTTAACAATGGTCCTATCAGCATGTGTAGAAATCCTCCTCGTTGAACGAGCATTTTTTTCTTTTGACTGGTGGGCATTTTCTTTTTCACCATTTGGCGAAGAACGTGACGATGTGGTCCTAATCGATGTTTCTGTATCGGGGTTATAGGCACCGTTCATTTCAAATCTTTCAAACAATATTCACACACGGTATCGATGATTTCTTTTGGTGCTTTTGAAGGATTTGTTTTCGCATCGGAGCATTAGATTTGGTCAGTACTGACAAAACACCCCCATGTTTGGCTAAACGACGGGGAAGTCCCTTTTTTCCCTTTTTTGGAAGAAGGTATTGGTATCTTTGGACGTTGTCGATGATGATGGTGTGAACTTTGCGACATCTTTGGTTCAGGAGGAAAAAACTGAAGTGAATCCTATCCAAGAGTTCTTCCTTTTTTATACTGGAATAAATCTCCGCTGATTGTCGTGACGTCGTACCAACTAAACTATGTGCACCACTCGACGATGATCTTTCCAGTTCTTGTTTGGACAAATCCAGTAAACTTTGTTAACACGCCTCTTCTGTCATGTACTTTTGTTTTAGGAGATGCCACCTTTTTGGCTACAGCAGCTAGAGCAGCAGAAGACGTCGTCGAGGTAGAAGTTTCTTTAGAGATGGATTTCCATTTTGTCATCAAATTGGGAAATACTGGTCTTAAATCAGGTTTGGCAGGCAGCAGTATGAACGGAGTAGAAGAAATGGTAGGAGAGACCGTCACCGAGCGAGGTTTTCTTGAATCCATGCACGTTCTAACGGCAGTACCTCTCTTTCTTCAGGATATTTTTCCCCTTTGGTGCTTTGGTTTTTCTTCTTCTTCTTGTCACAGTGTGAACTTCCTGCACTACATCTCTTCCTTTTGGTCGGTTGTTTTAGGTGGATTGGCTTTTTTTAGTTTCATCATTAGGATCCCATTTAAAAGTTAACGAATAATGACATCTCCTAAAGATCCACTTCCACCTGGTTTCAAAATAATTTGCCTTTGGTTTGACCCGCTGTCAAAGTAAACCATCTTAACACTTTTTTGCGACTAGCTTGTAACAAATATGAACGTACTTGGGCATTTTGTTCGCGACTGATGGCATACAGTGCACGAATCAATTTGATAGGAGGATAAGATTGAAAAGAGGTAATGTTGAATAATGTTAGAAAGAAAAGATGTGAATGATGTTTTGATAGTTTTTGTTTTATTAGACAGACGAAAACGAGGAAGTAAAGTGTAAATGAGATGACCTCCTTCTTGAGACCAATCGTGAAACACATTAGTACGAAATCTCAGGTAATCGGGACTGGTAAGTTTTAAATCGATGAGTTAATACGCATGTGGCGTTTGGATGGCATCGTAATACCCATACTTTAGCCAAGGTGTGCCTAACTGTTTGGCTAATACTTGAACTTGAGATTTCCCCCTTGAACTTTTAAACAGCACCACCTAATGTGCATTGAGACTGATGGTGCGATGCGCTTTACTTTGTTGAAATACATTTTGAGTAATGTAAATAATACTCGCATTACAATGATGTCCTTTTGGTGTAAACCAAAGTTTAATTTTTCTTCCTCTTCTCTTAGCATGTCATCGAAGATGACAAGATGTGTTTGACTAAAGTCATACACAATCCCATCGTCTTCGCGAGGAATCCCTTCAACACACACAATGGATTCTCCTTGACTTTCTATCAGTAACGTGTAAGCCGTTTGCACTCTTTGTAACACCACCGTGGAGGACGATCGAACAATTTTGATTGGTGTTCAATCTCACGTTTGACAAATTCGGTTTTACCTGAACCATAAGGTCTAGCAATCAACATGTTAAAGGGATGGCGAAGATACCGTGCCTACCAACTTGACGATCTAACTTTTCGTCAATCACTTTGAGAACGGAGGATGCAGCCATAAACAATTATGTTTAGAATAGTGAGATTCCACCAACGACACAATATATTTTATACATTCATACACGCTTAATGTTTTCTTTTCATGGTAGTGTAAAATAAAACAAAAACATATGTACAATTCAAAAAAACATAACGTTCATGTTTTCTTCTCTTTGATCAGTGACACACAATGTCTTTGGCATAGTCAGTCTGCAAAATTAAAACACGAAAACAAATAAGGCATAGATCACTCCCTACACGAACAAGGCACAAATTAAAGTCACTAAAGCTGAATATAAACAGGTAAGATTACAATATTCTCTATCTACCCGCGAAACATCTAATCTATGTAAACGTTCTGTCTCCATCGTTCAAGTCTATGTGGAGTTAATCTGTCCTAACCTCTCATGGAATATAATCTTATTCTTTTCTATCGGTAAAATACTACTCTCGTAGGCTCTTAGCATTTCTTCCTCTGTTTCTGTTTCTTCTCCCACTGCTTCTGAGTCAAGTTTCTTTATATGATCCAACGAAAAATAGGTATTTTCCTCCACTAAAATAGGCTCTAATTCCACTTTCACTTCTGACTCTTCTCTCAATGGCCACATGTCAAATTCTTGTTTTTGATCAGTAACACACAATGTCTTTCGCACAGTCGGCCACCTCTTGTGTCCAAGCATCAAATCGAAGACTTTTCCAGTCACATACATCCTTCCAGTAATAAATCTGTTGGCGTAACCAACTGGCTATACACACTTCTTGGTAAGTATGAAGAGTCGATAAAGTACGACGAATGTCTTCTTCACACTGAGGTACACAACTCGTTTTCATCACTATTCGACACACTTTTAAACAACAAGTTTTTCGTGCACAGTTACAGTTTTGGTGGTCATGTTTTTGCATGTACTGTTCATAAATTTGCCAGAACGAATTTGCTGGAAAACGAAATCCAAGAAAAGTAGTTAATAACACACGTCGTCCAAAATTCAATGAAATCGTGACGTCTTAACGTCTTGTGGAATCACTTATTTGAACAGTAATCCACAAAGTTTTGAACACAGTCATTGACTTCCTTTCATGTAATTTGGGGCAACACTTGTGACAAAAGTCGTGGCATTGTAAGTCTTATAATTTCTTCGCAGTTGATCAATGTCTGAACATTTGAACATTTTCAAAGTAACCAGTCTTCTTGTAGCATTTAGATACCAATGATTAAAATGTGTATACCATTTCGAATGCAGTTGTTCTTTGCATTTGACTTGAATCTTGACAAACTCTATGTAAATGCGCTCACGCAGTTCCAGTGGTAGATTCTGAATGTGTTCTTCTAAACTGTCTATTTACAGGAATGTCTTTTTTGATGAAATATTCACACGTTTGCCAAATGGAAACGCATATCGAATAAATTCTGTCATTATCTCACCACACATCACACGTCGTGAAGGAGTTTCGTCTTCATGTGATACTTCTTTTACATTTTTTTTTTTAATTTTTAAAATAATTTATATATATTATTCCTGTAAGATTTTAACTTTTCTTGGACTTCGTTCAATGGAATACTGAGTATCACTGCAACATTGTAGGTACAAGTCATGACTTCCAAAATCTTACAGGAGGCGGGTAGTCGTTGATCAATTTCACCATTTGAACATCTTTAAACGAATCAGCTTTTAATAGCATTCAAATGCCAGTGGTTAAAACGTCTGTATAGTAAAGGATGCAATTGTTCTTTGTGTTTTATTGAATCTGTGCAAGCTCTCTGTAAATGAGTTTTCGCAATTCAGGAGGTAAAATAACAAATTTTTTCTATTACAGTATCCATGAGAATAATAATCATGGCTCACCTGGAGAAGGTAGTGACAGCACGGAGACCATCTGACATGTTCCAGGAAAGCTGAATCTTTATACTTCCATTCGTGGATCTTCACACCACAACTGAAACACTGTACTAGGTCACGTCCCAAGTAGACAAATCCGGTTCTGGATAAAGTTTCGGTAGTGGGTAATCCATCCAGATCTTTAAGCCATTTTTTGAACGTGTTCAATCAACTTTGAAAGTGACAAGAGTCAGGCAAAGCCACAGGAAACGTGTATTCTTCCTTCATTTGTAAATATCGATGAGCTAGTGACATCCAGAGTGGCTTGTGAGTGCATGGATGTGATTTTAGATAGGCACACGAACGGCATCACTTTCTCTAGTAAAGCTGAAAGGTCGTACTGCAATTCTTTCTCTGTATAGTGGCAAGGTCGTGCTGCATTGCTTTTCGCTAGTAGAGCGGCAAGGTCGTGCTGCATTGCTTTTCGCTAGTAGAGTGGCAAGGTCGTGCTGCATTGCTTAATTCGGCAAGGTCGTGCTGCATTGCTTTTCGCTAGTAGAGCGGCAAGGTCGTGCTGCATCGCTTAATTCGCTGGGTATGGCATCAATCTGGTCGCAAGGCACAGCATCGTTCTTGAGTTCTTTGAACTTGGAGTCCATCACACGGTTGATATGTAGAATTCATCTTTCTCGGTCAGTGATTGTACTCAAAATGAACTTTCTGTCTTGGAATTTTATTTACATCGGAGATCAGCGTGTCCGAACAGTTACATGTTGTGGCTGGGAAGTCGCATTCATTTCTGGTAGACGCTTTGATATACTTTTTCCAAGAGTCGACTGACGACTTAGTGATCTTGCAAACGTACAATTTTATGAGGATCGAACGTTTTACCGCGAAAGTCTTGATCTTGTCCTTACTTTAAAGCCGTTTTTAAGAGGTCAAAGTTGACCACTTGACTGGAACGACAGTTCAGTGTCAGTCCTTTCACTTTATGTTTGGTTTGAAGTTGTCCTTGTTTGTCTCTGTACTGGATAATTGTCAGGTCCATCAGTGGCAAAACTCAGAATAGAATCTTCAAGTGTTCATCGGTCCATACTCCTAAACGTTCGTCTTGGATGCGGTGTCAAAGTATACTATCGGTGTTAAATCTGGAATCTTTAAATTATACGTTTCCCACTTTCATGTAACTGATTTTGACTCCGTTCATGGTCACTGTTGGACATTCCGTGCCTTGTTCTGAGTGGTATTTAAAAATAAACTGTCCGTCGTATCCTGAATAATTGTGAGCCATGACTCTAGCATATCGATGACAGTTCCCGTAACGCTGGATTTCCTCTTTGCTCCAAGAGTAGTCGGTAAGCAAAAGTACGAGATTCCCGAAATACCTTTTCTCGTCGTCCTGGAATCACACAACAATTTGGACTGTAAAAAAATAAAGGTTCTTGAATACATTAGTCACAAGCACGATGAGCCACACAAAAATTAGGGATGTGAATTCCAGTCTCTTGTGAAGATTCAAAGTCAAAAAAAGATAAAATCCACATGTTTCTCATTATTCTTTTTCTGATCGTCATTAAATACTACCTCCTGTTCGTTGTCATATTTTTTAATGTAACACTGATGATTGAAGTCGAGAATTTGGTCACAAAAACGACATCTTTCTTTCTTGGACAAACGTGTGACTTTTGGTTATTCGTTCGAACAAATTGTTCACAAGTGGAGCATACTCTCAATAATTCGCAAGCACTTTTCTGTTGTTGGACTTGCTTCATGCGATGCTGTTCGTAACAGGCTGGACTGACAATTGTTCACTTGCAAGTAAAGCAATGAATTCTTTCTTTTCCTTCAGGAATGCAAGATCTGGAAGCTAAATACCCACGACATCTCTCTCCACAATGAATATGTTGCTTCCGACTGGTAAATCTTTGGTCATATTTCTCGCAATAGTATACGTATCCAAGATGTCCTGTGATACTAGTAGTTGTAATAGCATCGAAATGATCTTGGTGATGATAAAGTTGAATGTATTTTCCATCAGTTAAATTCTATCCTCGAAACACGAGAGCTCCACGAACGACTTGGGGGCATACTTTCAAAGTGCCAACACGTCTTTGAGTTTTTGCATTTCGGAAATTCCGCACACGGTCTCTTTGGAAATGCCTGCTTGATGTAAAAGGAGTTCTGCTTGTCATCGTTGTTTAGCTCTGTCCAATTGTCTAATGATATCCCATAATTTGTTCCATTCCGCCGTATCATTCTTTTCATCACAAGTTCAAGCCACTACGATATCGTTCTGGCTAAAAACATTTGATCTTGGTTGTTGACAATCTGAACAATACTTTGCTTCTGCGAAGTTCATAGACCGATAAAACATAGCGTCGTCCGCTACCTCTAGGAGGTGAAACGTGCGTGATGTGGAAGAGTGGATTTTCTATTTGTCATGTTAAATTCGTCGTTCGATTGTTGGACTGTTTGAATTTTGTCCTTAATTTTGGAATAAGTTAATTCTGCCGGTGTACTAAATTCGATCCACACATAAGACTTCAAACTGTCGTGATTGATGGATAGTCTCAAACGATCGTCATCGTTGGCTTGAGACTATCATTGCAATGATGGGCATCCGCCGGGGTGGGTGGGTGGGTGCAGGGGCACTTGAACATATTATAAAACAGGTATTCAAATATGAAGAATATTTAATAACAAAATTGTACTTACCTATCTTAAAATTTAGGACGTCAATCTATAAATTACGTGTTGAAAATGGTCGATGTGATAAAAACCCATATGAAGAAAGCAAATATATACCAAATATCAGAATAACGTTTTGGGTGACGAATTCCATTCCCTCGATAATCCATGTTCTCCCTCCCTCACTCTGTTTTTTTTTTTTCTTTCTGTCTCTTCCCTTTTTAATACACCATTATATTTTCTCATATGACAGAACTTTAATTAAACTTGCTTCATGTGCCTATATATATATATATATATATATATATATATATATATATATATATATATATATATATATATATATATATGACCTGAGTATGATGCTTTTTCCAATAAAGTTTTGTTATGTTCATTTCTTTTCTTTAACATGCATCTTTTATTTACACAAACTGTCATCTTTTTTATCCCTAATTGGACCGTAACTTACAGGAGCAATTAGTTGCGGTCACTTTAAGTTAATATCCAACGATTTAGGACCATTGCAATCAACATAAATCAAAGTCTTAAATCCAACTGAAAGAAGACAATGCCACTAATTCATTTTGAAACAAAGACTACAGACCGTGCGTATGTAATGTTTGTAATACTTATCGTTCCTTTACAAAAACGTGAAAGTGTCATCTTTTATCCTTAATTGGACAACTAATGAAATGCGCAATTATTTGCGGTCTCTTTAAGTTAATAGCCTTTAATATGTGTTTGTGTAATAAATTGATGCTCGTTAACGACCAAGAGAAGATATTTGAAATAGCGACACAAACGTTTGCCTATTTAAACTCAGGAAGAAAAAAAACAACAACATTATTTCTTTATCTACTGCGATTTCTTGCTGGAATAGTTGCATTCTGCACTTAGCTTAACCGTCTTTCATTTAAATAAGTAATATGTTTCAATATATGTAAAATTTTCACCATTAATAATTTGTGCATTGCGTGTAATTTTGCGGTTTGACCACAGCAGTACTGGATCACATGCGACTCGTGTTCGCGATGGCAGCATCCCACATGTGGCACGGCTATGTTACCTATATTATTATTATTATTATTATTATTATTATTATTATTATTATTATTATTATTATTATCAATAGTAGTAGTAGTATCAAATCAATTGAACAATTCTTGGAAAGTGATTGCTGCTCGATCTTTGTTTTATACCAATGAAGTACGCATAAAGCACCTTTGTCAGAGAAAACTGTAATAATGCATACAAAATTTGAATGTTTTAGTAAATGAAACACTTTTATATGAAAATTGTTAGTACGTTCAGTTTACTTTTGTTGCTATTCTGGCTTTTACTATTTTTTTTACATCAATACCTCGGTATATCCATTGTGGCGTACACGGGGTTATATCACTCCAAGCATACGAGGCTGCTGCTGTTGCTGATGACTTTTTAAAATGTAAGTGTTAAGAATGTGGTCTAGAGTGATGGCTATTTTCAAATGATTAGTTGTAATATGTTGTTTTATTTAATACATATGCATACGTTAGTCTCAGCATATTTAATTTTTAAGAACATGTTCTATAATTGGTAAATTTATAGGTACAAATAGTGACGGATGCAGCCGATTTGTATGCGACCATGGGTGTGGAACAGTCTGGGACCACGCTGAACGTCACTTGTACCATCCACAGAAGCGAAGATGATAGCGAAATGAGCGAAGAAACACTAGCTGAATTCCAAAAGTTTTCAGTCCATACCTGTCGCCGAGTACACTGTTTGAGATGCACTTCAAGACTTGACTTCAACATTAACAACCGAAGCTTGGATCAGACTGCTGAAGTGTTCGAAGAGCGAGTATGACATATTCATTACAGATATATATTTCATACAGTGGCGGCGCGAGGGGTCTGGTGGGTGGCAATTGCCCCCCCCCCCCGCTGCCGGGGGAAGGGGGGCGCCGTTGGGAGCTTTTTTCTTCTTCTTTTTTGCCAACACGCACCCCCCACCCCCACCCCACACACACACATCTCCCTCTCCCCCCCCACACACAAGTAGTAATGGGGGGGTAAATAGGGACAAGGGAGGCACTTGGGGGACAAACGGGAAATTAACATGGAGGGTGGCACTTGGGGGACAAAAACGGGATAGGAACATGAGGGGGGCAGTTGGGGGACAAACGGGAAAGGAACATGGAGGGGGGCACTTGGGGGACAAAGGGACAGAAGTATTTTTGAGGGATAGAATATACACATACATCTAACACACAAACAAAACAAACAAACAATATTTTTTTAAGGCAACCCTAGAGTAATCTTTTCTAGAGAGGTGGGTGGGACTGAAAAGGGCCGTTGGGGTTTTATTTCTTCCTCCACCATGTTTTCAGGAAGCCTATGATGTTCTTCTTCTTCTTTTTCTGGGGTGGATCAGGGATCCAGTCAGGATGACCCAATCGCCTGAACTTCTCCTGGACCTTGATCCAGTTCTCGTTCAGGCGATTGAAGTGTTGTTGTTTCTTCTGGTTCTCCTTGTCTTTTCTCTCCTTAGCCCAGGTACCCTTGATGTTGACCACCTCCTTCTCCATGACGTTTTTCACAAGTCTCTTAGCTGCGAGCAGGGCAGCCGCTTCCCCTCTGACACAGCTAAGGGGTGGATACAGCCAAAAGTCTTCCTGTACCTTGTCTAGGAAGTACTCCACCCCTTCCAGCAAATCCAGTGCTTTCTTTAACAACCCCACTCGACATGGTGAAATGGTAGAGGAGGTCTTCATCTTTAGGGATTCCTCTACCATCACTTCATAGACTAGGCTCCTAGCTCTTGTCAGGGCTGACACTTGTCTTGTGACATACGGCTTGGTGGTCGGGTAACGCCAATACATTGCCATCCTCATAATAGGGACTCCACCCCCACCATCCCATCCCAGGCTTCCTGCAATTGTTCCACGGTTGACATTCTGGTCTTCTTTTCAGTCGACGATGAATGGCGCAACTGGGGAATGCGTCGCTTTATATGCCTCCCAAAAAAATATACAAAATCCTATCACACATAAAAAAACACACCAAGTGCGCGGACCTAAAAGAAACACTTTTTATAAAAAAAAAATTATTTTTTATTTTTAAAAACAAACACATACACCAAACAAACTCCATACAAAGACACCATTTTTAAAAAAAATATTTTTATTTTTTATTTTTTAAAAACACGTACACAAAAAATACATACAAACATTTTTATAAGATTTTTTTTTATTTTTATTTTTATTTTTTTAAAACACATTCACAAACATACATACAATCATTTTGAGAAGAGTTTTTTAAATTTTTATTTTTTAAAAAACACATACACCAAACACACTCTATACAAGCACACACTACATATAAAAGGGAAAGGGGTAACAGGAAAAATTCTAAGAAATAAATTCAAAATTAAATATACGCACCCCTCTATATCGCTCGTTCATTGAACCCCCTTAGTGGGGAAACCATGCAGCGATGGAGCGGTGCGGAAATAGCGTCCATACACGCATCAACTCGTCTAGTGGGTTGCAGCTATGTAACACACTGGACGAAAATAAATAAGTGTGCCTAGCACACAGTTTAATCCCACACGGCGTGCTTCGCACGCTGTGGGGGTAAATAGTCGTACATGGTCGAATGGCCGCACACGACTTAAATTCAATCATCATCATCAGGGAAAGGGGTTTTTTGAGTGGGAAAGACAAAGACACACACATACACTTAACCTACAAACACATATATATGGCAAATAAGATTTTTCTTTCCTTGGCAATTGGATGGCCCTGAAAAGGGCCGTTGTTTTTTTTTTAGGTACACCTGGAGATGCCCGCATCTTCCAGGTCTAGCCGCACAGGCCGCACACCATCCACTGCATCTATCTCCACTCCGCCAGGGATCGATGGAGATGGGGAAGGCAGACGGGGGCTCAGTCGCTTCACTATCCCAATCCTCTGTGCTTGGGACAGTGAAGGTCTGCCTTCTTCTTCTCCAAATTATCCTGTTGGCTTGGGGATGCGGTTGTAGAGGTTACTTGGGCTGGGGTTGTGGCTGCGGTGGTTGCTGGGGCTGCTGTTGTTGCGGTGGTGGTGTCCTCACCATCGACAGCACCGTGCAGTTAGGCCATATCATCCGATGAGGCCTTATGGGTTCTTGCTTCTCCTTCTCCTCCTCTTATGTCTTCTCTTCCCTCTCCTCCATTTCCTCCACTGCATGTAGGAGCTGCCAGGCCATCTCTAGGTGTACTCTGATCTGAAGGATGTTTTCTTTTATGTTCATCTTGATGGATAAACGTGGGTAGACTAACTGGTGAATGCGTTGCTTTATATACTTAAAGCACGGACGTAAAGGAAAACATCCCTCACACATACCTAAAAAACATCACCCACACTACCGCGTCTGACGTCATCAGGATCCTGCACTCCACCACCCATAATAAAAAACACACCAAGTACGCGAACCTGAAAGAAAACACTTTTTAAGTTTTTTATTTTTATTTTTTTTTAAAACAGATACACCAAACACACTCTATACAATCACACACCACACATACATTTTTTAGAAGGGAAAGGGATTTTTTTTAGTGGGAACACAAACTCACACATACACTTAACATACAAAGACACTAAATTTTTTGTAGGCAATCCTAAAGTAATCTTTTCTAGGGATCTGGGTGAAAACATGTCTCAGATCGATAGAGAGAAATGTGAAAGAGTAGGTAACTCAGATCGATAGAGAGAAATGTGAAAGAGTAGGTACCTCAGATCGATAGAAAGAGTCAAAGAGCATATCCATTTCATTTTTTTCAAATCAGTAAGCAACACAACACCATTTTTTTCAAAAATTAAATTTTTTTAATGAACAATAAGAAGATTCTCTAACACAAAATGCAAACAAACAATATTAAACATGAACGCATTTACAGGGTTGACAACGTTGGGAATTCAAACTCAACTTCCACTGTTCTAAATCATGCTGTCCTCGATGCACACTACGTTTCTGAGCTAAAGACAATAAATAACCATAATGTTCACAAAACCATCTTTCTACTTTAGCATCGTTTCTTGCATGCTCCCTATCAAAACAAGTCACTAAATGTTCTAAGGAATATCCGAGACTGCGTTGATGAAGAAAATGTACACAGTATTGTCCACACATCATAGAATCTGATCCTTGTAATCTGGCATTATTGAATCGAGTGGAGACAGCATTTCTTCTCATAAAGTCAATGATGTCGTCTTCCAAAGAAGGTAATCCATAAGAATCAAAATATTCCACACTGTGATCGTTGGGAAAGTACGCTGCCACCCAATGGGTTCCTGGTCGATCACTGTCGTCGGTATTGATGACATAGGCATGAACGTTTTTAGGTTTGCGATGGGGAAGTTCATCTTTAGCACAGGATTCCAAGAAGAGGTGTACGATCTGCGAGTCAACGGGTAATGAAGTTCCCAGGTATCCATTTCTTTTCTTGGTTCACAGATGATAATAAGTCATCAATTCACACTTGACTTTATGCTTGAATATATCTGTCAAGTAAGTCCACTAATCACGGCGGGTAGTCTCTGTACTCTGTTGCAAGAGAGCTTCGATGCGTTTGGTCTCCAGAGAAGTGAGTGGAGGTGAGGAACGATCCTGCAAGTCTTTGTACCACTTTCTCAACACCTTTTCTTCCGAGATCAGAGACCATGCTTCCTCCAAATGTTCGTCTATTTTTTCTTCTGCAGTCATCATCATACATTTGTCGTGTTGTTTCTGACTCGGATGATCTATTTGACATCCATGACAATGTTCTCGGGTCAGGGTTGTAATTCTTTCCGCCAATTCCGTAACAAAACAGGAGACTAAATGTTGTTCTTGTTCTGGCCATCTACAGGCCATAAATCCAGTAAACTTGGGAACACTACTTTTCTCTTCTTCTTCTTCTTCACTCGTGGTTTGTGACTGATGTGGTTCACAAAATCCCTCATCTTTTATCCCATTGAGTTCTTCGTGTTGGATCTTTTTTTCTTCTTCTTCTAATAGTCTAGAATCACTTCTCTCAAACTGTTGATTTCTAGAGTATTGTCAAATTCTGCATACAAGATGACGTTCACATGTTGGCTAGAGCTGTAGCAAACTGAAGTTCCACACGAAGTTGGCCTGATTTTATAGGGTGGAAATGTCCTTTGTCGCTGCCTTGGTCGGGAGTGAAATCAAATCCCCACATAGCATATCCTCCTACATAATCCTCGTACTAAATGCCGTGGCTGCTGTTGGTGCCTAACTGTCCCGTGGCTTCAAACAGAGTCAAGTAAGATCGCAAGTAATTTTTCTGGGCAAAGTTAGGTTCAAAAGGTCTGGTACACAACGTCTGGCCATCTCGACTGGCTTATATCTTGGAGACGTTGAAGTGTTGAAACTCGAAAGGATTTTGATCGATGGCTCCGTTGAGGGCTGCATTACTGACGATGCCAATCAGCAAACGTTTGGGGAGCTGTCCTTGGAAGACGTGATCGTCGACTTTGGATCGGAGTCCAGAGGCAATGGTAAACGTTTTCACTTCCACTCGTCGCACAGGATACTTGGCAGTGGTTCTGCTCAACGTTTGACTGATGTCGTTGGCTACTTTAGGTAACACTTCGACACGGCGCACGTAAAGTCTGGCTTCTTCGATGATGGTTCTGAGCTCGTTGGCATGAGCCATCAAATGGAAGACGGTACTACTGCGATTCAGTCTCAGGCGTACATCCACTCCGTTCAACAAATACTTGTCTTGCAACCACATGTCCAAATGCAAACGATCCATCAGTTCTAAAGTCCGCCTAGTTTGATTTTCTTTTGACGAACGTTAAATCCCTCATTGTTAAGATTTTCAGCTTCTGTCAACACCGTGTCGTTGAAGGCATCCAAGGTGTCAGGTTTCCATACCACGGAAGCATCCAGATGAGATATCAATAATCTTTGTATTAGGGTGGACCCCCTCCTTTCTTGTTCCCGCGGTGTCAGGTTTCCAGACCACCGAAGCATCCAGATGAGTGTTCTTGGCTTCTTTTCCGTACGTCAAGAGATTTTCCAAGTAAGCACGTTAAGGGTAAGTATCCACGCTGCTGCTGACCAGTTTGTTATTCAAGTACAAATCTACTTCGCTGAACAATGAATGCATGAAATTATTGACGGGAGCGACTCTGGCCTCGGCCCCAAAATTGCTGTTGTCCGTTTTGATCACGTTGAGTATTAGGTACAAGTGGCTGCTATTCAGATCGATGTAATCTTCGGTTTGTCCTTTGATTTCAAATTAAATAGGATCTGAAGTCGTCAAAGACGATACAGGATGAAATTCTACCCATTGGGATTCTTGCATCGTCATCATGGTAGGTGGCATGGCAAACAGATCCAGTTCTGACATGGTACATTCGCAAGAATCTCGGTGGATCCTTTTTTCACAGTTAGTAATTAAACACGTCTAATTCTCTGACCGTTCTTCTTTTCTTATTCTTTTTCTGAACACCGTGTGGTGTATGAGCTCTGAAAGGGTGTCGACGTCTCTTTCTGCCTTGTCCTTGCTGTGTCGTTGAGAAAGAAGTAATGCCAGGGCCAGAAGTGTGATGCGAATTTATAGGAGTCTCTCGGCGACCCAAAAGATCTTTTCCAGTTTGCAGCAACACATTTTTTCCTGCTCTCATAAAAGCTTCTTTAGGATTTTGTTTGTTGATGACGACATTTTGAAGAAATTCTTTTCCTTGCGTCAAAGCGGCATATTTAAAGGCATGCAATCCTCGAGTCACCATGGGTTTCAAGATGGGGGCTACCGTTCGAAAAGCAGATTTTAACATATCTCCTAAACCGTGTCCTCGTTGTCGAGCCAACCCTCGGTACACAGGATACATTTTGGTGTTAAAATTCGCTGGAGAACCTTTTTCGAAAATGTAGTTTTCCTTTACTGAATAGAACACTTTGTCCCAAATCTCCTTTTATACTAATGTTGACACTGTCAAAATACGATTTACTGACTGGAAGATAATGAGGATGTACAAATTCACGGTGAACGTGATACGTGTTTCCACCTTCCTCGTACGCAGTGACAGAAGAATCCGCTTTGAAAGGAATGACTCTCAGTAACGGAGCGGCTGTGTTTCCCACACCGTTGTACTCCACCACATTGGAGTATACAAACAATAAATTCAGTCCTTCGTTCAATTCGATGGGGTACTGAAAATACTTGTAAAATCGATCGTTGCTGTTGATGTCTTTCATGGGAACTAGTTGTGTGTATCCACCCAAAATAGCAAACAACCCAGGACAAAAAGTGATGGACAATATTTTGTCGTCCGAAAATTGCATCAAGAGACGGCGAGCCACGTGATGGTAATCGATCAGGACAGTTTTCTTGGCTTTGTCCAACGCTTTGCCAAATTGGGCGTTGAAGATAGTCGCAATGGTGTCCACCGAAAGTCGAGCAGTAAAATAATACCCCACAGGAATTCTCATGGTATAGCTAGAAGGAGGATTGGTCTGTAATGATTTTTTCGATTCGTAAAGGCTACGATCATTGGTGTCCAAGTGTTGTTGCACTTGCTCGTTCAGGATATCCACGACGAAAGCGTTTTGACCTTTGTTGATTTGATGGCTTGCGTAGGATGAATATTTCTACCAAAGCCACTTCCCAATGAGCTTCGTGATCCAATTGTATGCACTGAGGTAATTTGGCCGTGAAACAACATAATTTGTTGTTGGGAAACACATCCATCGAACTGTCACTGGGTAAAGTTAAATAAAATTGGTTATTCATAGTTGCATGGTTCTGGTGTCCGAGGAGTCACTGGAGTTCAAAGGATAATGATGTTTAAACTGTTCCAAAAGAGGGCTGCTGTTGTTGTTGTGACTGGAAGAAGGATGACTGGCGTTGGCCGTACCGTTGTGGTTGCTGCTGTTGTGACTGTCCGTCGTAAATTTCAAGGAAGGACTGGGTAGAAGATAACCGATGCAACTGTTAAGTTAAATGGTCCACAATTGTTTGACCCCTTGTTGCAAACTCAAATTGGCAATGGCTGCTCCGATGACACAATACACCACAAAGATTTGACAGAAAAAGACGATTTGATTTTTAGGGACACGTTCTCCGCACTACACCCACAAAGGGCGTTTTGTTCATTCTTGAAGATAGGAACTCTGCGAAGGAGTAGAGGTAGCTGCTGTGTTGAACGGCATGTTAGTTACTTCTTCTTTTTATAGTCGACGACTTGGGAAGCGGCAATCAAAGAATCTAAACCAGGTGGATATCCTTTCCAACGCACTTTGACTTCTTCCACTCGACGTTTGCCTACTTTACGTGTTCTTCGTTCGAGAATGCTTTCGATAATTTACAAGTCGTCTTCTTTTTTGGTCACTCGTTGTAACTCAGGCAAGTAAAAAGTTCCTTTTAACACTTCTCCGTGCATGTCTTCCTATTTATAGACGGGAGGATCACGTCCACGCACTTGTCCAGTGACACGAAACAATTCGGTAGTCCAGTTGGGTAAACAACCTTTGTCAAAAGTGCGTTTTGTTTTTCCGATGCGAACCCAATCTCCCGTCTTGAGCACAAGGGTTTTCTTGTGTCCATTCTGAGGTGTACCAAACAATTGATCAAACACCGTCACTTCGTTTTCAAGGGTGATCTCTTCGGGGGCACATCCGATGCTACGATGGTACGATTGATTGTACGCTTTGACCAAACGTGGTAACACGTCGATGTTCTTGAGTGTGTGTTGATGTGTAAAATATTTCCACATGCGTTCTTTCAAAGTTCTTTGAAAACGTTCCACGACACTGGCTTTGGTTTCAGGACTTTCGGTGGTAAAAAAATGAATCTGCCTTTGTTTCAATTCTTTTTGAAAAGCTTGGTTTAGAAATTCGGTGCCTTTGTCGGTTTGCCAACGTAAAAGGTGACGACCACTTTGTTTCAACACCAGTTTTAAAGCGCGTACTAACTCGGTACTGCTTTTAGAAATCAAAGGAACGACCCAAGCAAATTTGGAAAACACGTCGATGACACAAAACAAATATTTGTAACCACGATTGTACGCTGCCAAATGAGAAACGTCCGCTAAATCTGCTTGCCATTGATGATCGATGTCATCCACCTTTGTTTGATTTCTAGAATATTTTCGTCGAATGGGTTTGTGTAACGTGTACGTCGATTGTTCTTGTAACCATTGTCGTACTTCTGGCAAACGTACACTTTTCAATTGGCTTTTAGCATTCCGATACAATTTTTGAACTCCTCCGTAACCAGCAGCATGGGCAAGATTGTAGTAAATGCTGGCTAAAAGTTTCTCCATGTTTTTGTTGCTCCTCAATAAGTCAACCAAGTACCAATGCTCTTTTCTTCGTGTGGTATTTTTTTGGATTGCAATGCTTTACGTGTCCGACGAGCCACTGGTGTAAAGGAGGATGTCTGAACAGGGGTCATCGGTTCTGTTTTGACTTCTGTCTTCACTTCTTTCCTTTTCTCTTCTGAAGGCAAAGGGGTGGACATCAGCTTTTTCATCCAACCCGGTGTGGATAACTTTCGTATTTTTTTAGGGGGTGGAGTTTGTAACTCTTCTTCTTTCTCTGTCATCCCCGTGGCGGTGTCTGCTGTTTTGGTGGCGGTTTTAGGTTCGATTTTTATATTGGTCTTGAAATCTCTCAGAGTGGGTTGAGCTGTTTCGTCCACAGCTTTCTGGTGAAAGAGTTGAAGACGTTGCAAGAGTTGACCGTACCATTGCCATTTTTCTGTTTCTGACAAATCACTTCTATCCCTGAGCGATTGTAACTCTTGTTGTAACTGTGACATCTCGTTGAGATTCGGATTGGGTGGTAAATGAGGTATCCGTTGCTCGTACCAACGATGGAGTTCTATCCATCGTTTGTAAGGAACTAAAGTCAATTTTTGTGTGTCGTCTTTCCAGAGAAGGCTGTCCTTTTTATCTTCTTTTTTCTTCTCGTCTTTTATCTCAAGAGTCCTAACAGCTTGAGAAATCCTCCTCGTTGCACCAGCCTTTTTTTCTTTTGACTACGAGATAGTTTCTTCTTTTTGGTCATTGGTCGACGAACGTTCCGATGTTTTCTTAATTTTGGTGTTTTGGTTTTGCCTTTCTTGGAACGGGTAGAATGATGTGCACTTTTTCGGGTTATCTTCTTAGGGCGTCAGGAGCAAAAAAATAGAACTGAGGTCTATCGGAGGTCACACTTATTTTTATACTGGAACACTCTTTATCTCATGACTCAACCTAAAAGTGGTCCAGCAATCGTTCCTAACAAAGGAGCAGCTATTTTTAACAACGATCCTATCAGCATAGGAAGAAATCCTCCTCGTTGCACCAACATTTTTTTCTTTTAACTGAGAGGTATTTTCTCTTTGATCATTTGTCGAAGAACGTTCCGATGTTTGCCTAATTTCTGTTTCTGCATCTTGGACAAAGGTACCGTTCCTTTCAACACATTCAAACAACATTCGAACAAGGTATCAATGTTTTCTTTGGGGGCTGTTTGAATGAGTTGCTTTCGCATGGGAGGATTGGATTTGGTCAGTACGGACAACACGTCCCAATGTTTGGCCAGACGAGGTGGAAGTCTTTTTTTGATTTTGCCTTTCTTGGGACGATTAGAATGGTGTGCTCTTTTGGGGGTCATCTTGGATGTCGGGAGCAAACAATAGAACTGAGGTCTCTCGGAGGTCACACTTCTTTTTTATGCTGGAACATGTCTACACTGATTGTCCGCATGGCGTACCATCTTTACGACAGGCATCACTCGACGTTGAGGTGTTTTCAACGGACTAAATCTTCTCAGTTCTTTTGGATAAATCAACTAAACTTTGTAACACGCCGGTTCTCTCTTGGACTTTGGTTTTAGGTGAGGGTACTTATTAGCGGCAGCCGCAGTGGCCAGAGCAGCCGGAGTGGTGAATTTCAAAATGGGTTTCCATTTTTCCATCAAATTAGGAAACACGGATCTTAAATCAGGTTTGGGAGGCATCATGACGAAAGGGTGAAGAAGAAGGAGACGAAGAAGTGGACGGAGGTGAAGGAGACACCGTCACTGCCTCTCGTGGCTTTCGGGAGTACGTGCGCGTCCTAGCAGTAGTACCTCTCTTTCGGGCAGCAGCAGATGTGGTGGTCTGTTTTTTCTTGGAAGGGCTTTTCTTCTTCTTCTTAGGGGTTTTCTTCTTGGGGCTTTTCTTTTTCGTTTTGGTTTTGGCTTGGGCATTAGGATCCCATTTCAAAAGAGAACGAATCATGACACCACCTAACGAACCACTACCACCAGGTAGTGCGTAGATCGATTCTGGCATCTGCCAGTTGTGACAACGCCACTTTATGTTTTTCAAAAAAACGTTTGGTTTGATGAGGGATGTGAATGATGCCTTGAAGTAATTGACGTGCTGTCAAAGTAAACTATAGTAACACTTCTTTGAGACTAGCTTCTAACAAAAGGGCATAGACTTGTGCGTTTTTTTCGCGACTGATGCCATACAGGGCACGAATCAATTTGGCAGGAGGATGAGATTGAAAGGAAGTCATCTCGAAGACTGTGAGGAAGAAATGACGTGATGGATGTTTTTATAGTTTTTTCTTTCAGAGAGTGGCCGAAGGGGACGTGTAAATGACGGGACCTCTATCTTGACACCAGTTGTGAAACAATTGGGTACGAAATCTCAAATAATCGGGAGTGGTAGGTTTTAAATCGATGAGTAAATACGCATGAGGTGTTTGAGTGGCATCGTCATACGCATAATTCAGCCAAGGAGTGCCTAACTGTTTGGCTATCACTTGCACTTGAGATTTCCCCCTTGAACTTTTAAACAGCACCACCTAATGTGCATTGAGACTGATGGGATGATGGGCTTTACTTTGTTGAAATAAATTTTGAGTAATGTAAATGATGCTGGCATTACGATGATGTCCTTTTCGTGTAAACCAAAGTTTAATTTCTTCTTCGTCTTCTCCTAAATTTTCGTCGAAGATGGCCAGATGTGTTTGACTCAAGTCAGACGCGATCCCATCGTCTTCGCGAGGAATGCCTTCGACAAACGAAATGGCTTCTATTTGAGTGTAAGACGATTGCCACTCTTTGTAACAAAACACGATACGTTGAGGAGGACGATCCAACAAATGAGATTTGTGTTCGATCAAACGTTTGACAAATTTGGTTTTGCCTGAACCACTGGGTCCAGCAATCAACATGTTAAAGGGATGGCGCAGATACAAAGCTTCCCAACTTGGACGATCTAACTTTTCGTCAATCACTTTGATCACGGAAGAAGAGGCAGAAGAGGCAGAGGAAGATGCAGCCATGACTGAGGTAGGGAGAATTTTGATAAGAACACGAAAGACACAAGACATTTGACACACGTTTAATGTTTTCAAAAAAAAATAACAATACATATTTACAGGTCATGAAATACGAAAACGCATACAGCAAAATGGTGAGGTACAACAATAAGGCAACCACTAAAAGAATCGAAGTTCTGTGTAAACAAGTCAATGTACAACAAAAACAACAATAGTCTCGATGGAGTTGTGTCCTACGAAATGGGTGTACACGCACTGGTATTCTTGTCTCTGTTGTGGAAGAATGAAATGTCTCTGACGGAAAGGTTGTTTGTTCCTCAGGTGTTTCTACGGTGTGATCTTCTGCTTCTTCTTGATGTTCGAGTGTCATGGTTAACTTGGGTTCCAAGTTCACTTTTTGTCTTGGAAAATTTGTGACGCGCAAGGTCCTTGGCATACTGTGGCGCTTCTTGTAGCCAAGCATCGAAACCAACACTTTTCCAGTCACGTACATCTTTCCAATCGTAAAGTTGTTGGTGTAACCAACTAGCGATGCACACTTCTTGAAACGTATGAAGTGTAGACAAAGTTTGACAAATGTCTTCTTCACACGGAGGTACACAACTGGTGTTCATCACGATTCTCAACACTTTGAGCACAATTTGTCTTTTGTGCGCCGATAAAGCGTGAATGGTCATGTTTTTTGTTGCCTGTACCGTTCATCAAAATAGTCCACAACAAACACTGGTCCTCCAAAATAGTCAACAACGAATACTGTTCCTCAAAAATAGTCCACAACGAATTTCCAGGGAAACGTAATCCAAGAAAAGTAGTCACTAACACACACACCACATAGCGTCCAAAATTCAATGGAAACAGTTCGTTTATCAGGCGCCTATAATCCTCTAAGGTCTGAACACTATCGTTGACTTTCACGAAATACGTTTCACAAGTGAAGACAACGGTCGTGGCATGGTTCGCTTTTATATCCAGGTTCCCAAGGTTTGTATCTCTTGTGATAGTCTACTCCAAGACTTCTGTGATAGTCTCTCCCAAGAATCAGTCTTCTTATACTATGGAAATAACAATAGTTTAGAAATCGAGGAATGACTTTGAGTTTGCGTTTCACTTGAATCTTGACAAACTCTCTGTAAATGCGTTCTCGCAGCTCCAAAGGCAACAACGAATGTACTCTTCTAAACTAGCCATTCACAGGCACGTCTTTCTTTGTCACGAAATAGTCACACACTTGCCAAACGGAATCGGTTGGTAAAGGATATCCAAGACATTCAGTGATGACCTTTCTACACCTCAGACGGTGTGAAGTCGTTTCGTCTTGAAGTGACACTTATTTTAAAAGTTTTTTGTATTCCTGTAAGTTTGTCACTTTTTCCACAACTTCGTTCCATGGAATTCTCTGTAACAGTGTCACATTGCCATCTAGTCCTTCATGAATGTCTGTCCATTTGAACACTTTTAAACGAATCAGTATTCTTATTGCATTCAGGTACCACTGGTTAAAACGTCTGTGCTATAAAGGATGCAGTTGTTCTTTGCGTTTCACTTGTATCTGAACCAACTCTCTGTAAATGCGTTCTCGTAGCTCCGGATGCAAACAACGAATGTGCTCTTCTAAAGTATCCGACATGTTACTTCTTGGAACCTACCAAAGGTAGGTACTGACAGCGCGGAGACCATCTGGCGTCCTCCAAGTGAGCTGAGTGTTTATACTCCCATTCGTGAAGCGTCACACCGCAGCTGAAACACTTGACTTTATCACCTTCTTCCAAGTAGACAAATCCGGATCTGGCTAAAGCTTTGGGAGTAGGTCCTTCCAGATATTTAGGCCACTTATCTGTGAACGTCCATAATCGACTTTCAAAATCATCATAGTTAGGCAAAGCCACAGGCAACGTGTATTTTTGTCAAAGTAGGGATGGCATCCCCAGGTAGGTACACGTTTAGCATCCTAAATAAAGAAGGGCGTCGTGCATCGCTAGTGGGGCGGTAAGGCACACGAACGGCATCGCTTTCGAGGGTCCCAGAGGAGGAGCGACAAGGCCGTGCTGCATCGCTGATGTCAAAGCGTACGGCATCCGTCTCGTCGCAAGGCACTACATCGCACTCCAGGTCGTGATCGCACTTGGAGTCGACAGTAGGTTCCTCGCTTGGTGGCTGTGTCGAGTTCGTTAGCATCGGTGCCTGTGTACTGCTCTCCGCATTGAAGTTCACACTGAGTTCCTCACTCAGTGGCTGTGTGGCATTAGTATTCATCTTCTTCTTCTTGCTCGGTCAACGTTTGGAGTCGCAATAAATGGTTGGCTTTGGAAGTTGTCCCTTTTTTTACTGAAGATCGGCGTGTCCGTACGGCAAAGTGGTGTGGTCTGGAAGTCTCACTCGTTTCTGATACACAATTTGGTAAACTTTTTCTAAAGGACTACTGACGATTTGGTGATTTGGTAACCGTACGATCTTGTGAGGCTCTAAAGTTTTCACTCGAAAGTCTTGGGCTTATCCAGACTCCAAAGCATTTTTTAAGACATCAAAGTTGACCACTTGGCTGGTTCGATAGTTCAGGGTTAATCCTTTGACTCTGCATTTGGTGTGAAGTTGGCCTTGTCTTTCTCGGTATCGGTACCCGTAATTTTTAGGGCCACCGCTGGCAAAACTCAGGATCGTCTCTTAATGGTGCTCGTCCGTCCATGCTCCTAACCGATCTTCTTCGATGGTGGGGTGTGGGCAGCCAGGGCGATGGATGTACATACAACTGTCGGTGTCAAAGTACAGGACACGATCTCCCAACACTTCTAAAGCCTCGTCGTACAATTTCAATCGAGCATGGGCTATCTCGTAGGCTGCAATGAACTCCATTGCTAAAATCGTCGGGGCGTACAAACTTGGGTTCTTCTTCGTAATTGATCAAGATCAAATCTTCACGGATGATTTCTACGTGTTTCACAAGTTTTCCTTTGTCGTCCACCAGTTCAAAGTAGCTGCTGGGATCTGCCAAATATTCCGTCTTGGGCAACATCGTACGTTGTGCCATTTTTCCCCACAAGCAATTGAGCATGACTTTGGCAAATGATCTTCTTCCTTCGTTCTATTCTACGTCTTCCAAAGTGATGCCTTCTACGGCACGGTACTGTTCTTTGAATTGGACTTGGTCTTCTGGCTTCTTGTTTCAGTTTGAGAAATTCGTTGACGTAGCCTGAGAAAATGCCTGGATTCGAGGCGTCGTCCTTTTGGTATTGTGCTGTGGTAGGAAAGTGCCAAATTTCGTACACTTTCAACGGGCGGTATCCCGGATCCAGAGCCCGAAACAATTCGGTGCTGACCCACGTTCCTGTCAAAGCGCGTTCGTCCTCCGTGTGGTGACATGGGTGATCTTGGTTGCATGTTTCAGCACACGTACAGCATAAAGGAAACATCAATTTTCCTTGGCAATGATAGGGTAAGACAGGATGGTACTAGTTGGTCGGGGGTAAGACTTTGCATTTGATCAATCCTCAGTATTGACGAATGTGTTCCACGTCGATGTGTTCTGTCAGGATTTCAGGGTGTCCGGTAGGGAATCGCTTGTATTACACACCCAGGGATACAATGAACACGCCTCGATGTATTTGATTTCTTCTCCTCGAGATTTGTCTACGTCGTACAGCAAGCGTGTAGCATTTGTTCTTCCTCCAAACAAACTGTAGCGTGGATCCAAAGGTTCGATGTCGACCACGTCGAAACTTTTGGCAATGCATTAAATTTCAGGATCGGTTTTAAAACGTCGATCGTACTCGTGCTCCCACATTTCTACCACACGGTATTCTTGACTTTCTAACTTCAGGGGTCATTGGTATGTGTGTTCGTACAACTCTTCCATGGTGGAGTCTGAAAAGGGACTTTCCAGGTGTCGTTGAGGAAAACAGGTAGGACATCCGTGAAACAAGCATCCCTGAAATTCGTACACCGTCTGAGGGTTTTCTAAATCCCAACCATTCACAGAAAGACTTCCCACTTTCATCCCCCCTCCCTCCCCCTCCGTTTCTGGCATGTTGTATCCATTTGTCTTCCATTTGGCACAAGTAATGCAACCAACGCAATGCTTTGGCAGAGTATTGACGACTGGCCGAGAGAGAAGTTTTAGGGTCTATGATGGCTAGTTCGTTCTCGGGCATGAACTTTTTGGTGTACACCAAGGTAGAGGCTTTGGCTAGGGTGCACGCTTCCTTCAAAGGATCGACTTCTCCATGATCTAGAAATAATTGTGTAAACTTTCCACAGCAACGGCGTAAAATGTCCACATCGGATCGGCAATACTTTAACATTTCTTCTTGAAAGTCAAACGGTTCTGAAGCGTGAGCGTGCTACCAAGCGTGGAAGGCTTCTCGGTGTTCGGTGTGCATTCCGTCGGGGTCGTAATAGTGAACGTCAGGCAAATGCGGCAGTACTACGTGTTGATTGGATTCCGTATTGAAGAAGTGGTGAAAATATCCTTTGGCCATTCTGTCATTTCAAATGTTTTAGGCATTCGACTCAAAGGCATGGTCAAATAACTCATGGAATCTTTGAATTGTACTTGTCCCACTTGCATCTAGATGAGTTTGGCTCCGTTCATGGTGACTTTGGGGCATTCGGTGCCTTGTTCTGAATAATATTTTAACAGAAACTGTCCATCGTATATCGAGAAATTGTGAGCCATGACGATAGCATATCGATCACAATCCCCGTAACGTTGAATGTCCTCTTCGCTCCAAGTGTCGTCGATGGGGTCTAAAATCCATTGAGTAAACTCGGGCAGAGTGTTGGGGCCACGAAAGATTTTTTCACGTCCTCCCGGAATCCTACTACAATGAAAACAGTGATAATGGATAGGTTCTTGTATGCACTTCTCACAAGCCCGATGAGCGACGCAGAAATTAGGGATGTGAATGCCCGTCTCTTGCATGCATTCAAAATCAAAAAAGATGAAATCCACTTTGGTCTTGTTCTTCTTGGGATCACCCTTTAATTCTTTCTCCAGTGAATTGTCGTATTTTTGAATGTAACATTGATGTTGATAGTTTCCGATTTGGTCGCAAATGTGGCATCTTTTCTTTCCGGCACAAACGTGATTATTGGGGAAGTTGGTTCAAATCAGGTGTCCACACGTGGAGCACAATTTCAATAAGTCACAAGCGCTTTTTTGCTGGTGAGATTGTGTCCTACGATGTTGTTCGTAACAAGAGGGACTGACAAAGGTTCGTCGACACGTCGAGCAATGTATGTGTTTTTCAGGAAGGCATGGTTTGGAAGCTAAACAGCCCCGACATCTCTCTCCGCAATGAATGTGTTTCTCCCGACTGTTAAATCCTTGGTCGCATTTCTCGCAATAGTAAGAGTATCCCAGAAATCCTGTGATACTCGTGATGGCATCGAAATGTTCTTGATGATAATATACGTGAATGTATTTTCCCTCCGGGAAATTGGGTCCTCGAAACAGCAGAGCTCCGCGAAGTTCTTGAGGGTGTACTTTCAAGGTGTACCGAGGAGCCAAGACGTCTTGAAGTTGTTGCATTTGAGAAATGCAACACACGGTCTCTTTTGGTATGCCTGCTTGTTGTAACAGGAGTTCTGCTTCTTTTCGTTGTTTGGGTCTGTCCGACTTTCGAATGCTATTCCATGCTTTTTTCCATTCTGCGGTCTCGTTCTTGTCGGCATACGTTCGCCCCACCACGATGGCCCGGGCTAAGCACATCTGGTCCTGAAAATTGTCGATTTGGACAACACTGTGTTTGGTACTGCGAAGGTTGTCCACCAATAACACTTTCCTGCTTCGTCCGCTACCTCGATGAAGTGAAACGTGGGTCATGTGAAGTGTGACTTTTCCATCTGTGATGGCAAACTCTTCGCTGGATTGTTGAACGTGTTCAATTTTATCCATGACTTTAGACGGTGTTAATTCTGCCGGCGTGCTAAACTAGATCCAGACAGGAGACTTCAAACTGTCGTGATGGATGGAAAGTCTCAACCGATTGTCCTCTTTGGCTCCGCATATTTACCCAACCGTATGAATGTTCTCCCTTACTTCCATGCTGGATGGGCAGCGTTCACTCAACTTTGTTATCAATCGTATTTTGTGCTTAACATTTGTTATTTTCCTTTCTCAAATTACTGCTAAGTTTGCAGTTGTTCATTCGTTATGTATTTGTATGACTGATTGTACTCTTCGTTAACACGGAGGAAATAAAGATATCAATCTCTCTCTTTCTCTCTCTCTCTCTCTCTCTCTCTCTCTCTCTCTCTCTCTCTCTCTCTCTCTCTCTCTCTCTCTCTCTCTCTCTCTCTCTCTCTCTCTCTCTCTCTCAGAAATGTAGCTATTTCCAAAAATATTTTCTACCTATCTATGTATCTGTCTATATCTATACACATGTATATATATCTTTACTATACTAATTATATGTGCATTATATCCCTTCATTTTTCTCATCTACATATCTATCTATATGTAATATTTACATGTCTTATTTGATAACTTTAATTATGGGCATATGATTTTAAGGTGTTTACAAAGATAAAAAGAAAACAAAATTTATTTGTAAAATTAAAATAGAGTCATTTCGCACTATTGACAATATCTATCTACAAATTCAACGAATAATCAGTGGTTGTCTGAATTGCTTTGAACTATTTTAGTCATAAAAGTAGGGTTTGTGGTTTTAAGTTTGTAAGGGAAAACTATCATATTACATGAGAAATTTGAATGGACTGAATACAGAATATGGGACTAATACAGCACAAAAAATCTGAGAAAAAGTGAGCTGCTTATATAGACAGCAGTGATGTATTGGAACCTGTCGTTTTTTTAACCAGGGACAATTTCCAATATCTACTATTTAAAGGCAGCATTATATTTTGTGTTCCAGAATGGTATTTACCAGTTTTGCAAATTGATGGTTAGATGATCTCACTATCATTGTTTGCAATTAAATGAATTAAGGGCATACTGGACAAACAAAGTATTAAACAGACAGTGATAATATGTTTAATTATAGCGGCATCAATCAATTCAGTGCTAGTAATGTGCATAAAATTATATGATATATTAGGAATTCAGGGTGAAAAATTAACATACGGTTCTTTACACAATGATTAGTAAAATATATTTCATCTTTCAACAGAGATAACACCATCATTATCATTACATTTTCATTTTCTTTATCATAATTATCACGAGGTCCACAAGAATAGCAGAATATAGACGTATGATACTGACATATGGTACTGTATTGATTTGAAAGGACCCCAGTTTCATATTTTAGTATACAAGTTTAATTTAGTACTGTTGGTATATACTACAATATACAGTATAAAGATTAATCGTACATAAATCTAACAAAAGCATGAACATATCCAGACCATATATATATATATATATATATATATATATATATATATATATATATATATATATATATATAATATTACTGCATGGGCCACGGTTTCACAAGTTTTGTCAGTGTTAGTAATTTGCATAAAACTAAAGAATACATTATGAATTGAGAGAAAACAAATAACATACGGTGCTTTAAACAAAGACTACTAACATATATTTCATCTTTAACAAGCGATAACACCACCATTTTCGTTACGTTATCATTTTCATTATTGTAATTAATATGAGGTCCACAAGATCAGCAGAATAAGGACGTATAATATTGTATTGAATTAAATCATAAATTTGACAGGGTCCGGTATTATTTTTTGTATATAAGTGTTATTTAGGACTATTAATATATAATGCAATATACAGGATAAAGATAAATTCTATATAAATCTAATAAAAGCATTAACATACTCAGACCAATATATATAGACGAAAAAATGTTACTGCATGGGCCCTGTTTTCACGAATTTTATTCGAGTGTTAGTAAGTGCATTATTTCTCAATAAAATAAAGTAAACTATTTTAATTTTGCACAAAAGGTGAATGAACTGCTTTGAAAATATTTCACTATTAAATCGGCAATGCAAGATAAACGTGCTTACATTATTTAATTTAATTTGTATACAGAACAACGCCATTATCTCACGTGAAATCGGGATTTTTGTTTCCTTAAATGCAGTTTTTGAACTGCCCAACGTACCTGGGAATAATGAGAAATATCATATATGAAATGACTGTAAATGTCACATTTAAAATCTAAGACGAAACTTAACAATATTTCACATGGTCCGAATCAGCCTGGCTTTTGGTCCGAATCAGCCCGTAATTTGGTCCGAATAAACCCGTGATTTGGTCCGAATAAGCCTGGTCCGAACAAGCCACTTTTAATTTAAGTTGTTCTTTTTTCATCACGATACATAATCAGCTGATATGTCTATGATCACTTGCACTTTGTTGCTCAACGTTATACTATTCCAATGAAAACATCTTTATTAAAGTAGCACAGTATAAAACGTATGTGGACCGACACGACCCAGCCGAATCGACCCGACCAAAAGTAGCATTTGGGCCGAATCGACCCGGGCCGAACTGATTTTAGGCCGAAATGACCCTAAGCCGTCCAAACAGATTGGGTTTATCTTTTTGTCGAGAAATTTCCGGCGAACAAAATGTATGATTTTTCTGTAAATTACTGCGCATACATACAGGGTCCCAGTCTATTTTAGAGCTTTTTTTCCCCCCTCTCTTTCATTTTGGTGGTGATGCATATTGGTATTGATTTAAAGGAAATTTTTTATCATTTAGTATATCAGCATTATGGTGTGGTTGTCGGTGTGTATTTTGGCGATAGTGCATAGTGAGTAATGAGGCATTGGTGCTGATCCGGATGTGAAATCTGTGACCCATTGCACGTTGCTTTGTTTACAGTCCAGAGTCTCAAAAGAATGCCGGATAACCTATGACAAGAACTTCACCTAGAGTTCATCTTTGAAGATACTTTAAATCAACATATCATTTATTAGGATTTGAACACAGTATAAAGTTCAGTACTGGCAAACAAATCTAGAGACTATATAGGAAAATGAATTGTGGTCGGAGGCCTAACAATCCGAGGCATATTTTTGTCTCGCAGAAATAGCAGAGGTTGTTCCGAAGGTGTCGGCTTGACCGAAAGGATCCGAATCATTAAAAAAAATAAAAATTCCTTCGCACCTTGTCGGTCAATCCTTTTTTCGTATATAGTCGAAGTTGTTCGATTTGCCTGATTGTCGCCAGGTGGCCCCGTACATTGTAATCTTGTTCGTGTTTCAAACCATGCGGAAGATGTCGATGTAAACAACCTGTCTGTTCACTGTCATTTTCCGGTTATTAGACGAGTCCATATTCAGTAAAAACTGTCGTCCTCACCCAATAATTGCAATGTTTAGTTTTAATACTTCAAAAACAATTTAACAAAAAAGAAAGGTGCAACTTTTGTGCATTTGTTCAAAGGGCCGTAACTCCCAAAATTACGGAATTATTCAGAGATTGTCGAAGACGGTGATCTACAATACACATATTGTCTGCAAAAAATAGACTCGCCCACACAAATATGACGACCGTTAGTAGAGAAACCAACGTTGGTTTGGTTTGAAACGTGAACAAGATGACACTGTTAGAGACCACCTGCCGACGATCAGGTTAGAACTTATAAATTGATGATTGAAATGACTACATTTTATGAATTTTTATATCCTTGAAATGTTTTTAGTTTTAAAAATTGGTGATGGGGGGAGGGTCGTTAGTTCCGCGAATATGTGTCTGTTTCTCATTTAATTTTCACGTCAGCGTCTCGAAATGTAGCTAAAATTGCCGAAATAGCTTTGTGCACGAATGATTTAAACATAATTCGTATCAACATACAGCGCAAAGATACATGCTGAAAAGAGTGGTCTGCGTACATGTACTCCGCCATGTTCGTCCTGGAGTTGAGGAAGAGTCCATTTATGATAACAGTACTGAGCCTTATTGGAACCGTTGCGTATTTATAGGGAAACAAACATCGTCATCGTCAATAGTTTTCTTTAATTTGCATTCTACTTTCAGTTAAAATGTAAATATCAACAACAAAAAAGCAACCAAAGAAAAAGTGTGACGAAAAATGAATATAATCAGCCTTTGAATATCAAGAAATGTACAGTAAAAAAAGCAGCTTTGGATAATAATAATAATAATGAAAATTTTCCTGCTGATCTATTTCACTTGTTCCAAATGTTATCTTAAACACTATTTTTAATTATTGCTTAATATCTTGACTCCAGTTTATTACACTGATCTACATTTTTTTTGAAGTCGTCTGCTTCAGAGATAAAATGTGCTATTTAGTAGGGATTTTGATGTGCTGAAGTCAAATATGACAATTAAAACAACTGATTGGCTACTGTTTCCAAGATATTTAAGTTTTTCTAGGTCTTTTCACATGTTTATGGTTGCTTTACATGATAATATTTCACCTGTCCTGTTTATGTAACACTTTAAAAAACAGCAAAAGGGTTATATAAATAAAAAATATATTTAAACAAAAGTCAAAAAACTATTATGTATACATAAGTACATAGTTTAGTCCTTATTCAGTGTCTACTCGGCGCTTCTTGGCTTGTCTCTTGTATTCATTAAATGGAGCATCTCTTGTTACTGTCCAGCAATAGTCTGCAAGCATTGATGGGCTTCATTTGCCCTGATAGCGTTTCTCCATTGTTGCAATGTCCTGGTGAAATCGCTCGCCGTGCTTGTCGCTCACTACTCCGCAGTTCAGTGGGAAAAAATCTAGATGGGAGTGCAAAAAATGTATGTTTAGTTACATGTTGCAACCAAGGCTTTTGTATGCCTTGAGGAGGTTTTCCACCAACTCCCTGTAGTTGTCTGCCTTGTTGTTTCCAAGAAAATTTGTTGCCACTAACTGGAAGGCTTTCCATGCCATCTTTTCCTTGCCACGCAGTGCACGGTGAAATGCATCATCTCGAAGAAGTTCACAAATCTGAGGACCAACAAAGACACCTTCCTTTATCTTAGCTTCACTTAACCTTGGAAATTTTCCACGGAGGTACTTGAAAGCTGCTTGTGTTTTGTCCATGGCCTTGACAAAGTTCTTCATCAGACCCAACTTGATGTGCAAGGGTGGTAACAAAATCTTCCTTGATTCAACAAGTGGTGGATGCTGAACACTTTTCATCCCAGGCTCCAATGACTGTCGGAGTGGCCAATCTCTCTTGATGTAGTGTGAATCTCTCGCACGACTATCCCATTCGCAGAGAAAACAGTAGTACTTTGTGTATCCAGTCTGCAGACCAAGCAAGAGAACAAGAACCTTGAAATCGCCACAAAGCTGCCACTGATGTTGGTCATAGTTTATGCACCTCAAAAGTTGTTTCATAGATTTCCTTCATATGGACTGCATGACCAACTGGAATTGATGGCAAAACAGTGCCATTATGCAGCAAAACAGCTTTAAGACTCGTCTTCGATGAATCGATGAACAGTCTCCACTCATCTGGATCCTAAAACGATGTTGAGGGCTGCCATCACACCATCGATGTTGTTGCAGGCTACAAGATCGCCTTCCATGAAAAGGAATGGGACAAGATCCTTTTGACGGTCATGGAACATGGAAACCCTAACATCACATGGCAGGAGATTCCACTGCTGTAGTCTGGAGCCCAACAGCTCTGCCTTACTCTTGGGTAGTTCCAAATCCCTGACAAGGTCATTCAGTTCACCTTGTGTTATGAGGTGTGGTTCAGAGGAGGAGGATAGGAGAAAATATGGGTCATGTGACATTGATGGTTCAGGACTAGAAGTTTCATCCTCTTCCTCTTCCTCGTCTGACTCAAGTGAGAATGATTCTGGTGCATCAGGAACCGGCAGTCCTTCTCCGTGGGATACTGGGCGTATAGCTGACGGAATGTTTGGATAATGCACAGTCCACTTTTTCTTCTTTGACACACCTTTCCCAACTGGAGGCACCCTGCAGAAGTAACAATTGCTGATATGATCTGTTGGCTCTCTCCAAATCATTGGCACTGCAAAAGGCATAGATTTCCTTTTCCTGTTCAACCACTGGCGAAGATTTGTTGCACAAGTGTTGCAGCATATGTGTGGGGCCCACATCTTGTCCTGATCTCCAATTTTGCAGCCAAAATAAAGGTGATAGGCTTTCTTAACCATAGTGGTTATACTGCACTTTTGTGATGCAAAAGTCACTTCACCACAAACATAGCAGAAGTTATCTGCATTGTTCACACAAGTACTAGGCATCTCTGTTCACTTTGGCTAAACAGAAATGTGTCTGTTTGCAAAATCAAACACTGACAAATAAGAGAGCATGACACTGTATGATTTGTAGAGCTGATATAGGGCAATTTCTTCAGCAGAGTGATGTAAACTTAGTTATGATTGCATCATCCATGACTTCTAGGAATAACATGATGCAATTCATATCATGTATGATGCAATACCAGCTTCAGATTGCATCATTCATTGTTTTGACTAAAAAGCAAGTACTGTCAAAACCTAGCCATAGATTTATTCATAGATCCAGTCAAAGATGTATTTTAGTCATTTCTGGTTTAAATTGAGATCCCTTCCCTTTATAACTCACTTATCGTCCGCCATTCCCAAGTCAAAGGTTGTATATACTGAGCCAGTATGATATCTTTAAAACTAGAGCCAATCAACAATTTTAAGCATCATTTTCGTTCTCAGTGACCCAGAATTAGTAAAGTTTGACAACATTTATTGCGGAAGCATTTTGGCTGTAGACCAGTGTTATCCGTGATTTTTTAAAAGGTAAATCATTTATTTATTTATTTATTTATTTTCAGCACCTTTATATAAGTGTCCAAAATAACATTAAACCAGATTGTTGATAACAATTCTGTCCATTTGTACATTGTTTTCATTTTAAAGGTAACATACTTTTGCAAGTCTTGCTATAAATATTACGATTTTGGCACTGCTATGGACAAAAATCCATGCTATAGGTAGGGAAAAAATATATTGTCTTGATGGGGGAAAAACTAAAAATACTTTTTGCCAAGTAAAAATAATTGGCACTGTCAGAGAGAGGGTTCAATGGTTTAATTTTTTTCTTTTTTTACATTTAATCTACAAATAAGACCTGGAAATTATGAACTGCAACTGCAGTATGTTAAAACAGTGTAATACAGACTGGTGTACAGCATAAACTACATCCCAAGAACATAAAGGTCAAAAGAAATTGCAATTATTTCACTTGTGAAAATTGTTTAATATTTAATTCCAAATACTATTTTATTTATTTACATTACATAAGTTATTTTGTATAGTGATTTTTCTTTATCCAAACACATTATAAAATAGCGTGAAAATATTGATTTCACCTCTGTTCATCCATCTGTCTGTCTGTTCATAAGCCTTGTTATCTACTGTATATGCCTTATGACTATATTTCAATAAAAGTTAACATAAAAAAATTTTTTTTATCATAGCTAATATAGCTTGCTCCCAGGCTTACCAATCAATGAGTAGATATTAGATATAATTTAGTATATATTGTATGCACAATTTTAAATTTAAAAACAAATATATATATATATATATATATATATATATATATATATATATATATATATATATATATATATATATATATATATATATATATATTTGCAATTTATTCATACTATACTGTATTTCAAACAATATAATTAATTTATTTTAAATAAAAATATTTATTATGTAGTTTATGAATAATTTTGTGAAAATTAAAACATAATTTGATTAACAATATGTAACTAAAATATTTTAAAGTTGAAACATACCTAGGAGGGTGAGGGTCAGAAAAAAGCAAATTAACATGCAACCTAAAAGCCAAGTTTTTTAACATGACAATAATACAAGTTCCAATTTAATGATAATAGTAATAGATTTCTTCCAAATTTTTAGCTCTATTGGTCATGGACCAGTAAAACACTTATTAAATGGCATATTGTCTGTCATCCACCCATTATACAAATGTTCTATTGCTACTCCAGGAATAGTTGGTTGTAGATGAAAAGAATTCTGACTGGATGTGCAACTTGGTCATTTCATGATTCCAAACATCTGTTCTTGGCTAGTAGAATGCTACTCACTTTGAATTCATATACTGCTGAAAGGAACTGCAACAGTTTTTACGCTACTATAAGTGTTTGATATACTTGATTTATGGTAGGTTTATGAATGTACAATATTGTTTTCAAACATGTAACCTGCATATATATGTGTGCATGTGTGAAAATTACTATATTAAATGTATAATGCACCTCAGTCAAAAGCCAACTCTATTATTATATGCTACATTTAATGTTTAAATTTTTGAAGGGAGTACAGTTTATTTTGCAATGCTCAGATAATTTATTTTTGTCTCATCTGCTCTAGTAGAGAACACAGTTATCATATTTTAAAACCAAACATAGTTGATTTCCTGAACAAAAGTTCAAACTTCAAAAGAAGAACAGAATAAATATTTTTTATGAATATTTGTATTTTGATTATTCTGTACCCTTTTCTCTTTTATATATATATATATATATATATATATATATATATATATATATATATATATATATATATATATATATATATGTGTGTGTGTGTGTGTGTGTCTGAAATGCATCCTTTAAGAATATCCCTCATATATATGGTCACAGGTAATTAAATCTTGTCCCCTGGACCACAATCCGATGGTTGACATATATTGTATGTAAACTTTGAGACAACAAGCCTTGACTCACCTTTTTAAGCCATCAGCAATAAATATTGCATTGCTTTTTTTTTCAAACTAAACTGTGGTGTATTGTCACACCATTAGTTTGTAGAAAGGTAATTCCACATTTTGACATGTCATATGGGATGCATACATTTTGATTAAAAGTAATAAAAATGAACTTAATGAAACAATCGACTTCATACTTTTCATTTAGACGACTCCTTATACCATGCATCACAATATTTACCAATAACACTCATCCCAAGTTTTAAATGTTACCATAAATACACCACTACATCTAGACTGATTCTATAGACTATAAATAATTATTGGATTGTATCCATATACAGCCTTAAGCAACATTGATTACCACCCACTTGTAAAGGTTATTTCAAGACTTCAAATGTGCTGACTATACTATGGACTAAGACAAAAATATGATATTTTCATACAAGTACTGGTATGTACCAACATATCTGAGTTAATATGAGTTGGAAAGTTCCATCTCATTCTTTTCACTAGAGAACCAAAATATATGTCAGAGTGACCTAATTAGAAGTCACCTAATGTTTTTGTATCATGTACTCTAAATGTAATGACCATTCACTTGAAATGAAAAGGTGAAAATTTTCACCTTGTACTAACCTAACAAGCACAATGCAGAGAAAATGGTCACTAAACTTTTTCATTTGGCATGAAAAGCAAAACACAGAATCAAAATTAGAGAAATTTAATTAGACTAACAAATTTTTGCTAGCTAGAGCTCGTTAAGATAGGTAATTATCAGCACCTGCTCAATCAAGGATAATGATTTGCTCACAAAAATTTAATAATATTTTCAATAATTATGCAACAACACGGTCAAGATTTCTTGCTACTTGTTACAATTACAACTCTATTATGAGTAACATTGACAGATATCATTTATATTATCAAGTACTTTATCTTGGACAATAAATGAATAACAACTAACTGGATTTTCATTTTAAATATGAACATAATCATGGAAGTTAACACTAAAACAATACTTCCACTTATCAATTGCTTATCACAATTACATTTTTTCAATGTGGTATTACCTCCTTTGCCACATTATCATCATAATGTGATATGCCTCAATTCAATTCAGTTTCATATTTCAACAAACTTTTAAATGACCATTGATAAGTAATTTTTAACAAAATCTGTGCAACTATGCCAGAGCAAAAATTTGTTTATAAGGTATTTCACGATACTACTGTAAGACACATGTCATATAGTTACAGTGTACCAGTACTAAACCTAGGGGGGGGGGGGGGAAGATACACAGTGGTTGACTAGGAGGGATACAGTGGTTAACTAGGGGGGATACACAGTGGTTGACTAGGGGGGATACACAGTGGTTGACTAGGGGGGATACACAGTGGTTGACTAGGGGGATACACAGTGGTTGAGTGGTTAAGGTTGCAACTCGAGATTAATTTCATATCAAATTAGGAAATGAAGTCATCACAAGGACTAGAGGAAATCCGATTAGTCTTTACAAACGATGCAATAATCTTACATTAGGATAACATTTTCTTTAAGAATCATTGCTTCTTGGAACAACTGACCTGAAACAGGTTTTAAATGAAGTGAAGTTAACCCAGACTGTAATGATTTGTTGTTTGAATTCTCTCTAGTCATTTACCAATGTTTACACATCCCAACATTCCTATACGTTTAGATATAAATATGAAAAAAAGAGGGTCATGAAAAGTTCACAAAACAATAGATGACTGTGGATCCAGCATGTTATCAAGAAAGTTTTGCGAGTTTAAATACCAACAGGATGACCTTCAGTTTAAATACCAACAGGATGACCTTCAGGTTCTGAAGTATGGAGTTGCTTTTCTTTTTGAAGCCCTCGTTATTGCAGGCCTTTGGATACATGCTCTAGTATTAACAAATAACAAAATTTCCACATTCATAGCCACATGTTATTAAGAAGCATCTGGCAAGTAATTATTACTATAAAAATTAACCAGTCAAGGAAAACTGTATAATAAGAGGGTCAATGAAACCTTCATTTTATATGCATTGAAGAAATCCATATCTAGCCATAACACTTGTATGAACTGAAACATTCTGCTGACTGTTTATAATTCTTCGGCAGTATCATGGTGATCATAATTTTAAATTTGAGTGTCTCTATCATGAATATACAAAGTCATTATCCAAGTGCTGATTTATTTTTCACTTGTATTCATTTACTTTATAGTCTCTGCAAAAATAACTTCAGAAGGCAAATAGTAAACATTAAAGCTGATGGCAAGTGGGCAAAGTATAGTACAGATCAAAGGATATAATACTGATTTGTGTCAAACCATGTTTTTCATTATCATTGTAACAGTTAGCATAAGTTCTGTAATAAGTTATCTTAATGCTAAATTATTATACTATCTAAATATTTATGTAAAGGATGCCATAGAAATGTATGGCCTAGAAAATAGGTAACTGCTTGTGAATGTTGATTTGAAATGAAATATGTCCTTTAAAAAAACAAATAAAAACCAATTATGAACTATTTTAAATTTCTTCTTAATGTCTGTTTATGCTATGATTTGTATGATGAGCAATAAAATCTTTATATTGATACAAAGAAAAGACTTGCTGCGAGAAATAGATCATCTGACACAATTTAAGTACAATGCAACTGCCAAGAAATTTCAAGGGAGGCAACTTCATTATGACTGAAGATAGCCGAATAGGAAAGCTGATCACTCCTTAATAAGGGGTCTCCCTAAACACAGCAATGTATGGTAATGAGCAATAATCAATCATTTTGCACATACAGTATTGATTATGGGTTTTGTTGAATAATAAAAAATATATATAGTTTTGTACTGTTTGTTGTTGTTGTTCATACATTGACATTCATATGATATATGATGGTGCTGTTGTGGTACAGTAATGGAACACTACTTGAATATACAGTAAGGTATAGACTATACCACAGATACAAATTTATGTATATAGGTATGTATGTATTTCTCCAGTTAGGAGTCATTGTTTATATTTTTCTAATTATAATTTTTAATTGTTATTTTCAGTAATGTGAGGAATACCATAATGTAAAAGACATTACAGTAATGAACCACTGAATATTATAACAAAATTGTATGGACTTAAATATGAAAATAAAAAATAAAAAATTGGGTTGTTATATTGTTTTATTAATGTCATTGTTTATTTGAATGGTGATATTCTCTGTAATGGATAATACATGATACATGTACTGTGGAACAGAGTACCCTGTATAACACTTCCTTCAGAGTACCAGCTTTAAAACAAATGATGATGAAACAGCACAACTGATAAGACTGATCAGAAATTCTTATCTCTTCCTATGTCCACTTATTGTAAAAAGAAAGGGCACATCATTTCTGTTTGCTTCAGGTTGAAAAATAAGCAACAGAATAAAGACAGAGTTATTCCAAATGCTCTTATTTCAGAGCAGTCAAGGTTACAGTCTTGTATTGAAAGCAATACAATTGATGTGTCAAACAAACTCCAGTCTGATTCTATTTTGGAGACTTATGAACCATTCATATCAGAAGGTTCTATAACACTTATTGGTGATTCTGCTAAACCTCCCCCTATTAAAATATTAAGGGACACAGAAGCTTCTCAAAGTCTTTTGTTATCAGGTACTTTGCATTTGTCTGATAAGTCATCTTCTAGTGAAAGTGTACTTATTCAGGGAGTAGAGTGCTGCTTTGTAAATGTTGATCTCCATTGTGTTAATTTGGCATCAGACTTAGTTTCCGGACCTGTGACTGTTGGGGCAGTGACTTCTTTACCTAAAGAAGGTATCCATTTGTTGCTAGGCGATGACCTAGCTGGAGATAAAGTCGTGGTTAATCCACTTGTAACTGACAGCCTTGTTTGGATCAAAAAGTTGATCCTATTGAGAATCCTTCACCTAAGAAAAATCATAATGTCTGGCAGGCTCAAGCAACTCACTCTTTTTCATAGACTTTAACTCTGGGTAGGACTTGAAACAAAGTTCTCAACCTTGGATGACATTGTGAATGCTTGCTGGTTTCGCTATAGATTTCTCAAATGGGTGAAAGTAAAATCTTTACCAGGGACAATGAAAATTCGAAAACAAAGTAAATTTTAATTTTAATTTTAAGAAATTCATATGCTTAAATGGCCCCCAATTTCTGTTACGATTCTATGGCCTAAAAATATGTAACAGAAAGAAAGTGAAACCAACAATGCAAGTAAAATCAACAAGCAATTTATTTCTAGACAATTAAAGTGAAAACAATAATGTGAATTAAAGTCCAAATAATCCAATAATCCTAAGTGTCCTAATCACAAGTCCTAAATATAGACTGTTCCAACTGAATTTCAGTAGCCTTGAATGTCCTGATGTGCCAATAGTCTTGAATGCCCTGATATGCCTGAATGTTGTAATCCAGAATATTTTTGAATGAATTCACACAAATCCCAAAGTCAAGTATTAATCCAAAATGAAAATGAGCACTTTTAGTAATTCCAATGAATATTTCAAATAAATAATTCCTCTCTCTGAATTTGCTCTGATTTTCACAACTGTAACATCTGATTACTAAAATAAATTTCTTAATAGACTGATCTTTATAACATGAAGTTTAGTATAGAAATGGAATCTTGTTTACCAAATGCTCTATAAATATAAAGACAAATCACCGGACATAATATTCTAGAATATGAGTAACTCTAATGGAAAATTACTGTGCAGACCTGACTTTTCTCACATCAAGACATGGAAAGTTCCAATCTAAGTACGAAATGCTATGTAAGCAAGACTATCCTTGAACTCAAATGCAGTAAATATGTTATTTACAAAATGACCACTAAAGTACAACTTATCTCATGAACACATTATAAATTCAATATACATAACAAAAGCAAAGTTATGTATGAAGCAATCATGAAGTACACTCATAAAAGTTAAGTCAGATTACAGTTTTGGGGTAACATGTATGTTCTTTAAGGCTGAAAAATGACAAAAGCAATAAAATTGTCTATATACATGAATACCCTTCTGAAGGGTGTTTTTTTTTTGCAATAGCAAATAAGAGCAACCCGTGGTTTAGAAGTGTAACAAGTGTAAAAAATTAGGATATTTGCTGGTAACTCATTAAATTTCAAAATGATGAGTATGTTACTCATTTGACAGAAAATGTATCTGGAGTTGTGGATTTTATACTTCAGTATTAATACAGGAATCAGTTTTTTCATAATACTGATTGTATTTGTCTATCTTCCACTCCTCTCTTTTTAATTTGAGAGAGAGAGCAGGTCATAACTTGGACCAACAAGTTGTTCTTGTTCTCCACCTTTTTTTTTTTTTTACTGGTGGCGCCACCAGTAAAAAAAAAAAAATTGTGGAGAACAATTTGTTGGTCTAGTCATAACTCTGCGGACCAAAGAACAACACTGGAGAATATTTTGATTTGTTTAATTAATAATCACACTGCCTTAGTTCGGTGGTATGCTGTGTATAAGTGGTCATAATATCATCCAATGTAGTTCAGTGGTATGTTGTGTATGATACACGTCAGTGTCCAGTGTTGCAATTCTTTATCTTTACATTATTCGAACTTACCATTTAATTGGCACCATATAGCCAGTATTGTGCTGATATGCCTTTAAACCCTATACATACATACATACATACATACATACATACATACATACATACATACATACATACATACATACATACATACATACATACATACATACATACATTACAACAATTGCCTATGATACCCTGTAATGACACAGTAAGCTTCTACATTATCACAATGTATATTGAATATAAATAATAACAATAATACTCATACAATTCCTATTATTGAATATAAATCGTAACAATAACACTTGTATAATTCCTATTATTGAATATAAATAATAACAATAACACTCGTACAGTTCCTATTATTAAATATAAATAATAACAATAATACTTGTACAATTCCTATTATTTTTATTTATTCAAAAATTAACCTGAATATGCAGCAACATCAGTTTTCAATTTTGTTTGGTATTTTTTGTTGTTCTTTTAACAATGCTTTTAACACATTATTGGCTATATCATGCCAAGGAGATTGGAACTAAGTGCCTTTCACAAGGACACACTAAAGCAGCCGATCCAGACTGGCCTGGGCAGGTATTGAACCCACAACTCATGGATTATGAATCCAATGCTCTACCAATGTTTATTTTCCTGTTATGCATCGCAATTACATATAGAGCATAAACTTTTCTTTACAGTATTTAATTGTAGATAATCAGTATGAAACTGGTGAGGTCTGTTTATCTGAAGTTTCAATTATTTGTATGTTTGAATATATTCCTTTCTTTTTGACATCCTTGGAATTTATTTTGGGAGTGTTATAACTTCATATGCTGTTGAAAGTCTTGGAGCTTTTCTTGATCAAACTGACTTTTTTTATTTCGGTATATTTCATAAGTTGGATGTTAGAATCTTGGGCTTTATCAGTAGAGAGCTTCAAATTGTTTAAATGAAATGACACCAGAAATAAAGAGCACCTTTTTTGCTCAAAACATTATTTATCTTGAATTCTCAAAAGTCCCCTGCTGTTTCTATTATATAGTTTCCCCAAATATGCATTAAAAAAATTTACAAGCAATTTAAATTTTTTAGCTTACCTGTCAAAAAAAAGCTTATGGTATGGTTCTGAATGTGTTGTCCATCCATCAACTATTGCTTGATACCACTCAGGAGGCCATATTTCTGATCAAATTTTGCTCAAACTTGGCATATGCCATCAAGATTTCAGACATGTTCGATAATGAGCAAGATCCATGCAGATTAATGAGGTGATTTGACCTGACTAGATTTTGGTCCTAATAGGATTCAAAATGGCAATTTGTGTCTATGTTTGTGGGTTCAGTATAATATATATATATATATATATATATATATATATATATATATATATATATATATATATATATATATATATATATATATATATATATATATATATATATACATATATATATAATTTTTTCCTATGAATTATCAGCCTAACTAGATTTTAATCCTAATCAAATTCTAAATGACTGAGTAGTGGGAGTCAGTTCAGGCCATGGATACCATTAAAATGGTTACATCTACTTCTCTAAATTGATGACATGTATATTACTACCAGTCCTTGATCTAATTTGATTTTGGTCATGAACACATTCAAAATGGCTGACTCACAGGCATTTAGGGATCTATATAACCCTTTTCTGTGCCATATTCTTTGGTTTAAGGTCACATGAGACACTGGTATTGTAACAATGATTTCCCATCAGTTCTTTTCATTCCTATTTCAGTGATACAATATATTGATGAATTCAGTTGTAACCAGTTTCCATAAAAATGACAGTAGTCACACTTGAAACCTTAGTTTGCTGTACTAGATTATCATATTTTAAGCAATTTTGTATGCTCCATTCTTTTAAAGAAAACAGAAATATCAGGCTTGTGTATTGAAATACATAGGGTTTTGATTTATTCAGTTGTTTGTTTTAGGGTCTGACTACTCGGAGAGTGATCTTGATGATGATAATGATTACATCATTCAGAGTGACAGCTTGATGACAACAGTCGGAACATTAACTTTTATGATGCCATTCAGAATTGACAGCTTGATGACAGCATTCAAAATGTTCACCTTCACAATGCCAGTCAGTGGTGAGCTTGACGACAGCAATCAGAACAGTAACTTTTATGATGCCATTCAGAGTAACAGCTTGATGATAGCAGTCAGAACAGTAACTTTTATGATGCCATTCTGAGTGACAGTTGGATGATAGCAGTCAGAACAGTAACTTTTATGATGCCATTCTGAGTGACAGCTTGATGATAGCAGTCAGAACAGTAACTTTTATGATGCCATTCTGTGTGACAGTTTGATGATAGCAGTCAGAACAGTGACTTTTATGATGCCATTCAGAGTGACAGGTTGATGACAGCATTCAAAATGTTCACCTTCACAATGCCAGTCAGTGGCCAGCTTGATGATAGCAGTCAGAACAGTAACTTTTATGATGCCATTCAGAGTGACAGCTTGATGATAGCAGTCAGAACAGTGACTTTTATGATGCCATTCAGAGTGACAGGTTGATGACAGCATTCAAAATGTTCACCTTCACAATGCCAGTCAGTGGCCAGCTTGATGATAGCAGTCAGAACAGTAACTTTTTATGATGCCATTCAGAGTAACAGCTTGATGATAGCAGTCAGAACAGTATCTTTTATGATGCCATTCAGAGTGACAGCTTGATGACAGCATTCAAAATGTTCACCTTCACAATGCCAGTCAGTAACTTTTATGATGCCATTCTGTGTGACAGCTTGATGATAGCAGTCAGAACAGTAACTTTTATGATGCCATTCTGAGTGACAGCTTGATGATAGCAGTCAGAACAGTATCTTTTATGATGCCATTCAGAGTGACAGGTTGATGACAGCATTCAAAATGTTCACCTTCACAATGCCAGTCAGTGGCCAGCTTGATGATAGCAGTCAGAACAGTAACTTTTATGATGCCATTCTGAGTAACAGCTTGATGATAGCAGTCAGAACAGTATCTTTTATGATGCCATTCAGAGTGACAGCTTGATGACAGCATTCAAAATGTTCACCTTCACAATGCCAGTCAGTGGCCAGCTTGATGATAGCAGTCAGAACAGTAACTTTTATGATGCCATTCAGAGTAACAGCTTGATGACATCATTCAAAATGTTTACCTTCACAATGCTAGTCAGTGTCCATCTTGATCACAGCAGTCAGAATGTTGACCGTAATGGTGCCAGTGTTGGAGTGGCCAGTTTGATGACAGAAGTCAAAATGTTGACCTACATGATGCCAATCAGAGTAGCCAGTTTGATGACAGCAGTCAAAATGTTGAACTTAATAATGCCAATCAGAGTGGCCAGTTTGATGACAAAAGTCAAAATGTTGACCTACATGATGCCAATCAGAGTAGCCAGTTTGATGACAGCAGTCAAAATGTTGAACTTAATAATGCCAATCAGAGTGGCCAGATTGATGACAAAAGTCAAAATGTTGACCTTCGTGATGACAATCAGAGTGGCCAGTTTGATGACAGCAGTCAAAATGTTGACCTTCATGATGCCAATCAGAGTGGCCAGTTTGATGACAGCAGTCAAAATGTTGAACTTAATAATGCCAGTTTGATGACAGCAGTCAAAATGTTGAACTTAATAATGCCAGTTAGAATAGCCAGTTTGATGACAGCAGTCAAAATGTTGAACTTAATAATGCCAGTTTGATGACAGCAGTCAAAATGTTGAACTTAATAATGCCAGTTTGATGACAGCAGTCAAAATGTTGAACTTAATAATGCCAGTTAGAATAGCCAGCTTGATACTGACAGAGAGAATAGTCAACTGGATAATGACATTCAAAGTTGTCAGCTAACTCCCAGGTAAGAAAAATGTGAGGGTTGTTCCAGTAAAACATACTTGGGACCCAGAGATAGCGCTTTCATTGTGGAGAAGTGACCCATAGATGTAGATTAAATTTTTTTATAATTTTCATACGAACTTTCTCAGTAATAACAGTACCCTGGCATTACAAAAAATGCCTTCCCTATGTACTGAAACAGCCTTGAACAAAAATTACCCTTTTAAATCATTATTGTATCCCAAAGAGAAAAAAAGGTCGGGGCATGGTATGGTTCTGTAAAGTTACCTCAAGTCTGCATATAAATTGGAGAAACTCATTGTTGGTGATAAAACCAGTTGAAAGCATGAGATATAAGAGCTGTGTCAGACAATCTTTAAAAATATGAAAAGAAACAAAAATCCGTAAAAGACGGGCAGTAGTGATAGTTTTGTGAAAGATATGTTTAAAATATGGATCTGATTGAATTCCAATGGCAAGAATTTGATGGAGCAAAGAGATATTTTATTTTTGTACAGTGGTATTCACACTAAAATGGTAATAAGGCTCAGAACAGTCATGATGATGCAGCTTTTTACAACACTGGGGAGAATGAAACATACTTTTAGCAAAACTGACATCAAACTTTTAGCAAAACTGACATCAAACTAGTGTATTCAATTTTTTTTTTTTTTTTGCATTTCTTTAGGGCAGTTTTCATTTATTTAAGTGCTTCAGTTTCAGTTTCTCACTTGTATTGTCTTGTAGTTTAGTTTATGGAACCAACTTGGAGAAAACTAAAACCATAATGCCAGACTTAGGTCCCTGACTTACATGTCACCAGTATTGGAAATTAGTCTCTGACCACCTGACAAAAGAAGTATTCAGACTGGCAAAAGTCTGACTATAAAATTTTATAAAGTTCTGTAAAATAGTAATTCATAGTGAGGTACTTTCACCATTCGCACAACCTCTGAATGAACACACTGACAAAGTGTTGTAAGCTAGCTTTGCGTTGGATGAATGCAAAGAAATGGATCTTTCAAATAAGGCAACATGAATTCAACTGGTTCTCCTTCTTATGCACTCTGCATTTTTTTTTTTTTGTTTTTTTGTTTGGTCCTGCAGTACATTGTTTGGATCAGCAAAGATTCAAAACTTGCCACACCAAATGTCCTGCAAGAATAAAAGTTGATTTCCAAGCTTGTTTCACTCTTCAATGACTTCATTATGTTGATTGCAACATAATCACATCAAAATTAGAATGCTGAACTACATTTCATGCATCAATTACTTTTACTGAGCTTTGCATTTACATCAGTTTTGCAAGTAAACTTTTATTGTAGGGAGATGTACCTTTGTTTGGATAATTTGAGGTATGTATGGCACCATTATGCCAAAAGTAGGTCACTATCACCTGTATTTCATACTTCATTTTCTTGGTTAAAAAGTTCTTCTTTGGCATCAGTGTTTCTATACTATTGACTCTATAGATAAATGTACATGTCTGTACTATTGACTCTATAGATAAATGTACATGTCTGTACTGTTGACTCTAAGATAAATGTACATGTCTGTACTGTTGACTATAGATAAATGTACATGTCTGTACTACTGACTCTATAGATAAATGTACATGTCTGTACTGTTGACTCTAAGATAAATGTACATGTCTGTACTATTGACTATAGATAAATGTACATGTCTGTTTATTTGATCATAGTGAGTAGTTATCATGTTAATCTAAAATTTGAGAGTGGTTATTTTTTACTTCATTTTTTTGTTACCCCTTATACATAATTCTTGTATTTGCTAAAATTCTAATACAGACTGCTTAGTTAATTGTGCTAATACAGACTGCCAAGTTAATTGTACTAATACAGACTGCCTAGTTAATTGTGCTAATACAGACTGCCTAGTTAATTGTGCTAATACAGACTGCTTAGTTAATTGTGCTAATACAGACTGCCTAGTTAATTGTGCTAATACAGACTGCCTAGTTAATTCTGCTAATACAGACTGCCTAGTTAATTCTGCTAATACAGACTGCTTAGTTAATTCTGTTCCAGCAAGCTATGTTGCAGCAGGGTTTTATGAGGCTAAACCATTATTATGAAAAAAGGTTTTAAAAGTATTTTGCCAAGTAAGTTAGGATTTCCATGGAAATTGGAATAATTTGGTCTTGGTTAAGTGTTAAATGTTTGGCATCATTGGAAATTGGAATAATTTGGTCTTTTGGTAAAGTGGTAATTGTTTGGCATCAGTGCACAGACAAGCTATGATGTCTTCTCACAGTTTTTGTTATAACTTGGAAACTATTGTGATCCCCATAATATAACCACATATGTACTTAATGAGCATGAAAAGATGAATTAATTTATGCAACCAACATTGGCTCCCAAGTCCATTCATACCCACAGGGCCTAAGACCTAGAGCACAGATTTAGGTGAGCACAGAGAGGTGTGTGTTAGTACCACATTCTAGTTTAATGGAAATTGAAAATCGTTATTGCAGTTTAGCAAATCTGGAAAAAAGTTTCCTTTATTGTTGGTTGCTTAGTAATATTGGTATTGAAGTAATGAAAGAGCAAATAAAGCAGTCAAAGTTGCAATGCAGTCACCTATTTCTGAATGTAAATGTAAACTCAATGAAAAAGCAATTTGATTGTGTTCCATCAGAGAAAATTTTGGACTTTAGAATAGAATGCAGTTTCTATAAAAAATATAGGCATATACTCCTAGGGCCCTGATTCCAGTAAAAGATACATGGGACCCAGGGAAGGCACTTTCAGTATGGAGTAGTCACCCATAGATGCAGTTTATAATTTTGTATAATTCTCATATGAACTCTTTGAGTAATTGGAGTACCCTGGCATATATTTTTACAAGAAACTGAGTTTCCTGGGTACCATGTATGTTTAAATGGAACAGCCCTGGGTACCATGTATGTTTAAATGGAACAGGCCTGGGTACCATGTATGTTTAAATGGAACAGCCTTGGGTACAATGTATGTTTAAATGGAACAGCCCTGGGTACCATGTATGTTTAAATGGAACAGACCTGGTACCATGTATGTTTAAATGGAACAGCCCTAAGAACTTAATCCTTTTTATCTTTATATTTTATGATACCTTTTTAAGAATTTTATAGTGATTTACTTTTTATCTTGCAGAAGTACAATGCTTGCATTTATTCTGAGTTTTTTTTTTTAGCAACTTTTACTTCTTATTATTTTACTCTGCACTATATAGTCAAAATTGTGCCATTTAACCCTATACACACATACATATGTTCATACATACATAAACACATGCGCACATATATACATACATGCATACATACATTTGTACATACACATACATACATACATATACATACATACATATACATACATACATACATACATACATACATACATACATACTGTTACGACTCTATGGTCTAAGAAAAATGTAACAGAAAGAAAGTGAAACCAACAAATCAAGTAAAAATCAACAAGCAATTTATTACTAGATAATTAAAATGAAAAATCAAAAAGTCACTTACAGTAATGTGTTTTGAAATCCTAATAATCCAATAAGAATGATTGTTCTAATCACAAGTCCTAAATATAGAATGTTCCGAATTCACGGCTGTGTCCTTGAATGTTATGATGTGCTAATGGTCTCCAAAGTCCTGATGTACTAGTAATCTTGATGTGCTGATGTCAAAATGAAGTATTCCAAAATCTCTGAATAAGTTCACATAAATTCCAAAATTGTCAATTAAAAATCCAAAATCCAAAAGTTTATGAGCACTGTTATAATCCAATGAATATTTAAAAATAATTCCTCTCTTAGAATTTGGAATGAATTTTCACAACTGTAATAGCTCTTTACAAGACTGATGGTAATGTCGAACTGAAAAAATGTCTACCAAACATGGTATATATAAAGATTGGTCACATGACAGAATGTTCTAGATTGTGTGTCATCTTAATGGAATTTTACTTGTAAACAAAAATTCAACCTTGACCTTCAAATTGAGAAAACATATTTATAAAAACAACCTAATTCAAGGACACTAGTTAAACATGTTTTTCCTGATAAACATAAAGATTTAAGCAAATATTAAAGTGAAGAAACATTTATAATTTCCTAAAATATTTATAATATTATATAAACATCATACATAACACCTCCCCTCATAAAGAAAAAGAAAGATTTATATAATAAAGCTTTCTTTTGAATATACATCTAATACTATAATAACCAAAATTACATAAGAACATGTTTTATGATACTGGACTTAATTACATCAAGCAATATTACATTTCTAGGCACGTGAGAGTGCATCTGCAATCACATTGTCTTTTCCCCTGATGTGTTTGATGTCAATGTTATATTCTTGCAATATCAAACTCCATCTCAACAATCTCCGATTTTTATCTTTCATTTTGTTGATGAAAGTAAGGGGATTGTGATCACTGTACACAATAATTGGAGAAAGAGCTGAGGTGACATACACTTCAAAATGCTGTAAAGCCAATATCAAAGCCAAACATTCCTTCTCAATTGTGGAATAATTTTTCTGGTGTTTGTTTAGTTTTTTAGAAAAATAACACACAGGGTGATCCACACCACTTTTGTCTACCTGAATCAATACTCCACCAACCCCTACATCACTTGCATCAACAGATAATTTAAATGATTGGCTAAAATTTGGTGCAGAAAGAACTGGTGCATTCTTAAGCATGGCCTTTATCTTGTCAAAAGATTCCTGACACTTGTCAGACCAATGAAATTTGGTTTTCTTACTCAATAAACTTGTCAAAGGTTCAGCAATTTTGGAAAAATTGGAACAAAATTTCCGATAATATCCAGCTATACCTAGAAATCGCATCAGTTGCTTTTTACAAATTGGAACTTGAAATTCAGAGATAGCTTTGACCTTAGCTTCTATAGGTTTAACTTGACCTTGTCCCACAATATGTCCTAAAAATGTGACACAAGCATGGCAAAACTCACTTTTGCTCAAATTAATTGTCAGATTCGCATCGCTGAGTCGATCGAAGAATTTTCGAATGGTTTCCAAATGATCTTCCCAGGTGTTGTTGTAGATAATGACGTCATCGATATAAGCGTCACAATTATCAAGACCAAATGTTATCATGTTCATCAGACGTTGAAACGTTGCAGGCGAATTTTTCATTCCAAACGGCATGACTTTATATTGATAAAGTCCATCTGGAGTTGCAAATGCTGAAATTTCTTTTGCCCTTTCCGTCAGTGGAATTTGCCAGAATCCTTTTAAAAGGTCAAACTTGGTGACATATTCCGCATTTCCAATTTTATCAATGCAATCGTCCATTCTTGGGATTGGAAATGAATCAGTTTTGGTGACACTGTTGACTTTTCTATAGTCAGTACACATACGGAATGTATTATCTGGCTTGGGAACAAGAATACATGGTGAACTCCAGTTACTTTTACTTGGTTCTATGAAATCATTCTCCAGTAAATACTGAATTTCTTTCTTCAGATAGTTCTGTTTGAGAGGATTCATCCTATAAGGATGCTGTTTCACAGGCGCAGAATCTACAATGTCAACGTCATGATAAATTTTACTTGTTCGTGTTGGAACATCAGGAAACAAGTGCTCATAGTCATGTAATAGCTGTTTTAGTTCATTTCTTTCCTGTTGTTGTAGATGTGAAAGTTTCTGGTCTAGGTTGTTCAATATTTCTGAATTCCGAAGATTGGTTATACCAGAGTCACTATAGTCTGATCGTATTCCATCGTTGATATCTTCACTGTGTGGGACAGGTACAACTAAATTAACTAAATAATTAGCTGAGCTATCTCTGTCAAAATATTCCTTTAACATATTTAAATGACAAAGTTGTTTCTGTTTCCGTCTCCCAGGAGTGTTAATGATATAATTTAAGTCATTTACTTTCTTTTCAACGGTATAAGGACCAAAAAATTTAGCCTGAAGAGGATTCTGAGGTATGGGAAAGAGAGCCAGAACTTTGTCACCAGGTTTAAAACTCCTTTCCTGTGAATTTCTGTCATACCTTAATTTCATTTTTGACTGGGTAGTGTGAAGATTAGTTCTTGCTACTTCACAGGCCTTTGACAGCTTGTATTTGAAATCAGAGACATAATCAAGAAGATTAATCTTTGAATCTTCATTTGAAAGAAGTTTCTCTTTCAATAATTTCAATGGTCCACAGACAGTTAGACCAAAAACTAGTTCAAAGGGACTAAAACCCAATGACTCTTGAACTGATTCCCTAACAGCAAACAACAACAAATGAACACCCTCATCCCAATCCTTTTCTGTATCAAAGCAATATGATCGAATCATATTCTTCAAAGTTTGATGAAATCTTTCCAAAGCACCTTGACTTTCAGGGTGATAGGCAGAAGATTTAAACTGTTGGATGCCTAATTCATGCATAACTTGTTGGAAAATTCCAGACATAAAATTTGACCCTTGATCCGACTGGACAGATTTGGGAAGGCCAACAAGTGTAAAAAACTTCACCAAAGCTTTCACAATAGTTTTAGTTTTTATATTTCTCAGAGGAATTGCCTCTGGAAATCTTGTAGATGCACACATGATGGTCAACGAGTATTGGTTGCCTGACTTGGTTTTAGGTAAAGGACCAACACAGTCTACTATTATTCTACTAAATGGTTCATCAAATGCAGGAATAGGTTGCAGATGAGCCTTAGGTATCTTCTGATTGGGTTTTCCTACCATTTGACAAGTGTGACAAGATCTGCAGTATTTAAAAACATCACTTTTGAGTTTCGGCCAATAAAAATGATTCAAGATCTTGTGATAAGTCTTACGGACTCCTAAATGACCAGCCAAAGGAGTTTCATGGGCTAAATTAAGAATTTCCTGTCGATATGACTTAGGAACAACAATTTGATAGCTCACTGACCACTCGTCACCAGCGGGTACATCAGGTGGTCTCCATTTCCTCATAAGGACCCCATTTTTCACAAAGTAACACACTGGAACTTGTGTGGCTTCAGTTTCACTAATAGCCCTCTGAAACAAACAAGATATCTCGGGATCTTGCTCCTGTTCAACGACAAGGTATTGTCGTTTGTCATCCTGATTAGAACAAAGAGAATGAGTTGCCAAAAGAGGATCACTGTGATCAATACCATTTGATTGATCAATACCTGAGGAAAAGGTGACCTCATCAAAAGACTGACCAATACATGTGTCAGCTAAAGGAATAATATCCTGATCAACATCACTCTCAAGAGCTCTTTTTGCCATAGCTCTAGTAACTGCACAAGCAGGGTACAAATCAGGGATTTCAGTTTCGACAGGATCAACTTTCTGATCCAAACAAGGCTTGTCAGTTACAAGTGGATTAACCACAACCTTATCTCCAGCTAGGTCATTGCCTAGTAATAAATGAACACCCTCTATGGGTAAAGAAGTCACTGCCCCAACAGTCACAGGTCCAGAAACTAAGTCTGATGCCAAATTTACACAATGAAGAGGAACATTTACAAAGCCGCACTCTACTCCCTGAACAAGAACACTTTCACTTGAAGAAGACTCCTCAGACAAAGGTAAAGTACCTGATAATAAAAGACTCTGAGAAGCTCCAGTGTCCCTTAATATTTTAATTGGGATAGGTTTGGCAGAATCACCCATAAGTGATATAGAACCTTCTGGCATGAATGGTTCATAAGCCTCCAAAATAGAATCAGACTGGGGTTTGTTTGACCCAACAAATGTATTGCTTTCAATACAAGACCGTGACCTTGACCTCGTAGAAATAAGAGCATTTGGAAAAGCTCTGTCTTTTCTCTGTTGCTTATTTTTCAACTTGAAGCAATCAGAAATAACGTGCCCTTTCGTTTTACAATAAGTGCACGTAGGAAGAGATAAGGATTTCTGATCAGTCTTATCAGATGTTTGATTCCTAACAGTTGTGCTGTTGTGAAATTTGGAAGTACTCGTATGAGATTGAAATGGTTTTTTACCAGAAAACTGCTGAGAGGACGACTTATTGCCAAATGAAATTTTGTGAGTCAAGGAATAATCATCAGCCATACGAGCAGCATTTTCCAAAGTTTCCACATTCTGCTCGTCAAGATAGGTTTTAACATCACTATGGATGCACCTTTTGAACTCTTCAATTAACTTTCTCATGCACTCTATCCCCTCCTGGATAGGTTTTGAAATGAAATTCTGAACATTAGATGCCATAGTAAATGCTTGTTGGTTTCACACAAAAAAATTTCTTTATTTAAAAATCTTTGCCAAAGACAAAAAAAAAATTCAGAGACAAAATCAATATGAATTTCAAAGATAAATTTAATATCTCTAATATGCTTTAAAGAAATTCAATCCCGGACGAGCCCCCAATTTCTGTTACGACTCTATGGTCTAAGAAAAATGTAACAGAAAGAAAGTGAAACCAACAAATCAAGTAAAAATCAACAAGCAATTTATTACTAGATAATTAAAATGAAAAATCAAAAAGTCACTTACAGTAATGTGTTTTGAAATCCTAATAATCCAATAAGAATGATTGTTCTAATCACAAGTCCTAAATATAGAATGTTCCGAATTCACGGCTGTGTCCTTGAATGTTATGATGTGCTAATGGTCTCCAAAGTCCTGATGTACTAGTAATCTTGATGTGCTGATGTCAAAATGAAGTATTCCAAAATCTCTGAATAAGTTCACATAAATTCCAAAATTGTCAATTAAAAATCCAAAATCCAAAAGTTTATGAGCACTGTTATAATCCAATGAATATTTAAAAATAATTCCTCTCTTAGAATTTGGAATGAATTTTCACAACTGTAATAGCTCTTTACAAGACTGATGGTAATGTCGAACTGAAAAAATGTCTACCAAACATGGTATATATAAAGATTGGTCACATGACAGAATGTTCTAGATTGTGTGTCATCTTAATGGAATTTTACTTGTAAACAAAAATTCAACCTTGACCTTCAAATTGAGAAAACATATTTATCAAAACAACCTAATTCAAGGACACTAGTTAAAAATGTTTTTCCTGATAAACATAAAGATTTAAGCAAATATTAAAGTGAAGAAACATTTATAATTTCCTAAAATATTTATAATATTATATAAACATCATACATAACAATACATACATACATACATACATACATACATACATACATACATACATACATACATACATACATACATACATACATACATACATACATACATACATACATACATACATACATACATACACATGTATACATACATACATACACACATATATACATGAATACATACATACATACATACATACATACATACATACATACATACATACATACATACATACATACATACATACATACATACATACATACATACATACATATATAAAGAAAGTCAGTCAGTCATTCAAACATTCATCCATCCATACACATACATACATACATTACATATATATGAATATACATACATACATACACACATACATACATGCATACATACACACACATCCATCCATCCATACACACATACATATATACATACATACATACATACACACATACATGTATTACATACATATGAATATACATACATACACACATATATACATACATACATACATGCATACCTAGCATTCTTCTTTTAGTTAATAATGTTATTGGGTGCTGTGTTTCAGGATCATGCTTCAGCCTGAATCAGATAAACCTGATGCTATCTCTGTTTACTAGGAAATAAAATCAGTCAGCCAACAATGAATGCATATACACATACATACACACACACACCCACACACATACATGCATGGAAGCATACATACATGCATACATTTATCATGTGGTATGAAAGACACATTGTTACCATTTGTACAAATTTTCCATCTGTGTTGTTCTTTTTATGTTTGTTGGGCTATGTACGTATAATTGCATTAATGTACCAGGCACCAGCTTTAAGATTATTTATAGCCTAATTCTCAAACATATCCCAAAAACACATAAAAGTTCTTGTCTTCCCTATTTTAAGGTTATTGTTAATAATGTAACAATATATGCTAAAAACTAGATGTACTGACACTTGCTATGACATTAGCAGCATCAGCCAAATGCTCAAAGAAGGCTGGGGCCTTATTAAAATAGATTATATTTAGTTCCAACATTTCTTATACATAATAGTATGATTATATGTATTATTATGTTTCATCTTGTCTTAGCTTACGCAGTATGTCTCTTTTATCTTTTTGATGCACCAGATGTAATGTAAATTGTTTCTATCTCAGATATTGATGTATACACCCACCACCCCTGGGAGGGAGACATTGTGCTCTCTGTCTGTTTGTCTATTCATCACAGGTTTTTGTAAGCAAAATAGCTCACAAACTATTCAGCCAAACCATACCCAATATATTTAGATATTTTGAATAAGTCCCAAGACTTTACTATGTTCTGATAAATGCGACCTGATTTTTTAATGTGTTAAAGACATTTTTGAATTTTTGAAATGAGATATTTTTGACAAAACCGTGAAAGCATGATTAAGCAAAATTCAACTGAGGTAGACAAGAAATTTGGCATGCAGGTTTGTATGCATATGTAGATGTCTTAATTAGATTTTCATGCCATTTTTTCAATTGTGAAGAAAACTTTTATACTTGGACTTTTCTGGTCTGCAGCATTTTACAAACACAAATTTAGTTTTTAGACACATTTTTTGAAGCATGAGTAAGCAAAAATCACTTGAGTTAGACAAGTGAAATGTGGTGAGAACATTTGTATTAATATGTAGATAATCTGGTTATATTTTCAGGCCATTATAGCAATTTTTCCATTTTACACATATTTTTGAATTTTGTTGACTTAGACTCTTTGGACAAATTAAACCTTATTAGCACTTTTAAGCAAAAGCCACATGAGATATACAACTGAAAGTTAGTAGGTGTATTTGTGTTCATTTGCATATAACCTGATTACAGTTTCAGGCCATTGCAGCAATTTTTCCATCCTTTACATATTTTTGGACTTTTTTTTATTATCATGGCATTTGTCATATGTTTCTAAATTTTGAATTTTAGTTGGTCTTTGACTTTTCTTAGTCTACAGAACTTTACAAACACAAATATTGTTTATTGTTTCATGCAAGATTTCAGCCCTTGGTCCCTCACAGGGACAACTGTCAAATGTGTCCCAATTTTTGCAAAGCCTAACCTCTCTGTATGCTATCTGACTTGACTGAACTCTTTTGATCTTTTGAGAGGAAGACTAAAATATGGACTTTTAAAATCAGGGACTTTTAAAATATGGATTTTTAATATCAGGGACTTTCTATATCTCACTTCTGAATAAAATTTATTTTATTCACCTTGCTAGTTTGTGTTTTTTTTTTTTTTACAGCCATGGTGGGTTATTGGTTAAGGTGTTAGATTCATGACCAAATGGGTACTGGTTAAATTCCCACTGTAGTGTGTCCTAGGGCAAGGCACTTTGCTCTGCTTGTCTTGACATGATATAACATTAAAGGTGTCGCTGTGCTATTAAACACCAAGCCAAACCAAACTGTGCTAGATTTTCATTTTCTTCTGTCAAATACTGCTGTCACAAAACGATATTCATTTACAGAGAGGGTAATGATGGAGAAGGATGGGGAAAGGCATGTTTCTGCCTGAAAAGCAAATCCAATCTAGGCATAGAATAGGAGAGCCAATCTACCATATATACTCGTGTATAAGCCAAGTCCAAATGTAAACAACATAGACCCTGATCTGCCATCTCATAATGCACCAGCAGATCAGGGTCTGTGTTGTTTGTTCTACTGATTAGTCCTTACAAACTGCATAGACCCAGATCTGCTGGCATTATGCGATGGCAGATCTGGGTCTATGCAGTTTGCAGTTGGTATTGGATTATATGTGAGTATATATGCTAGTCATCCTAACTTTGACAACAGCATCAACATTAATATCACACTTGATTCAGGTTTTGTTGCCAGTTTGTTTCTCAGATACTGATCTCATCATGATATGAAAATGAAACTTGGCCAGGACATATCTGTGAGTACTACACCATCATCACAAATGTAGGTCACAATGATCAACATTTCATGGAGCACTGGCTTGAAAAGTTTTGAGCAAATTGATTTCTCAGACACTAAACATGATAGGGGTTGAAACTTGGTGATTGGATGCATATTTTTTATTAGTAAACCATCAACACAAAAGTAGTTCCTTGTGACCTTTATTTTATGTTTTGCTGGCTTTAATTTAAGTTTGTGGGAAAAAGAGTTTCACAGACATTGATCATGGTATAGTTATGAAACCCCATAAAGGGATGTTTTATTTTTTGCTGGTAACATCAGTGATCATGCATCAATTTAGGAGTACTTGGTGAATGTAACGACTACATTTCTATTAGCAAACAAATGTGGCACATCATGAGCTTGGCCCGATGTAAAGACTACATTTCTATTAGCAAACAAATGTGGCACATCATGAGCTTGGCCCGATGTAAAGACTACATTTCTATTAGCAAACAAATGTGGCACATCATGAGCTTGGCCCGACGTAAAGACTACATTTCTATTAGCAAACAAATGTGGCACATCATCAGCTTGGCCCGATGTAAAGACTACATTTCTATTAGCAAACAAATGTGGCACATCATGAGCTTGGCCCAATGTAAAGACTACATTTCTATTAGCAAACAAATGTGGCACATCATCAGCTTGGCCCGATGTAAAGACTACATTTCTATTAGCAAACAAATGTGGCACATCATGAGCTTGGCCCAATGTAAAGACTACATTTCTGTTAGCAAAAAATGTGGCACATCATGAGCTTGGGCCAATGTAAAGACTACATTTCTATTAGCAAACAAATGTGGCACATCATGAGCTTGGCCCAATGTCAAGACTATATTTCTATTAGCAATAAAATGTGGTACATCATGAGCTTGGCCCATGTAAAGACTACATTTCTATTAGCAATAAAATGTGGCACACATGTATCATGAGCTTGGCCCAATGTAAGACTACATTTCTGTTAGCAATAAAATGTGGCACATCATGAGCTTGGCCCAATGTAAAGACTACAGTTCTATTAGCAATGAATTGTGGCACATCATGAGCTTGGCCCAATGTAAAGACTACAGTTCTATTAGCAATGAATTGTGGCACATCATGAGCTTGGCCCAATGTAAAGACTACATTTCTATTAGCAATAAAATGTGGCACATCATAAACCTGGCCCAATTTTTCACAGTGCTTTATTAAAATTTACATGTCTGTTTCTGACTTTGAAAACTGAAAATAAGTAAAAGAATGAGACATATAGATAATCTTAATCCAGTTTTCTTTATTCATTATACTTGATTAGTTACATTCACTTTATGTATGTCCTTTGGTGACCTACTTGCACAATATGGCCTTCTTAACATTTACCGTAAAGTTGCTTGCGTCATTTGCAGTGTACAGAATTTAAAAAATTCTGGCAGGCAGTGTTAGCTTCAATATGTTTGATCAATTTGCTTTTTTTGCATACAAGTCTACATAATTTGATAAGTATTGTGTAAATACTTTCAGTGACCTGGCCCAGGGAAGAAACTGATGCATTAACAAATTTCTTCAGAGATTACTTCACTATTGGTGCATAAGACACTAAATGCAACAGGAATATTTACCAAGTAAATATTCCCATATTTTCTCCATATATTAATTACCTCAAGGGCTCATTAGTTGGAGATAAAATTGAATTTTTGTGTGCTTGTTCTCGGGGGATTGCAGATTGCAGTATATAGCTGTGTCAGTTTCCTGTAACAGTTTCCAGTTTAATTTGTGTGCACACTAAACATTATCAGCAGAATATTTTTAATTTCTGCAGTCTATGACCATGACCCAGTCTTCATAGTCCAGATTTTTATCAATTTTTGTAACCCCTTTTTTTATTTCACTATGTCTGGGAGCCATTGTGACTCAGTGGTCAGCATGCCAGACTCAAAATCATAGGAGTGCTGGTTGAAACTGTCCAAACCAACACTATATAGTCTGTCAGGTGCTGATGTGCTTTTAAACACCAATAAATAAACAAATTGCTGTGTCTATTATGAAATACTGTAAGTAAAATGTGTCCCAGGATAATTTTAGATACCATTGAAAACTGCCTTAGATGGCATCAGCAGTGTAAAGATCACAACTTGATGAGCAGTCTTACATGCTTGGAAATGCTGATTATATTTTTACTTGCTTTTCTTTCTTGCAGATAAAGGAGAAGTAATGGACTTGCTGAAGAATTACATGTCTCATGTGTTTGAAGTAATACAGACTACATATAAGGAAACAAGGACAAAACTATTAAATAAGAAAGACAGTGAGACGGAATAATAAGTCGATTTAGATACAGATTGCAATGTAAAACCCATTTATCCTATGACCTTGCCCTTTTATTTTGTGACCTTAACATAAATAGCAATGCCTGTAATTGTAATGTACCACCTTTCCACCCCACCCAAGGTGGGGAAAATATCAACTCATCACTGGCACTGGCTGCAGAAATATTTCTCAGATGGTCCCCATTAAATTGCTTTTGTCTCTGTGTGTCATTAAATATGGCTGCCATAGTGACATGTTACTTTACATCCACTTAATTCTCTAATGCCATTTACAATTGGATGAAATTTTGCAGAAATGTTCTTTTCATGGTTTTCTTTTGAGTTGTTTTCTCTCGGCATCAAGTGATATGGTTACATCAGTGATTCATTTTATCTTGGCTGTGACAAATGCGAAGAAATGATGAGACATAGTTGTCACAATGTCCATTTGTCAGATGTCAGATGTCAATCTTTTGTTATTTTTTTTAAAGGGTAAATATGTTTTTCTTAGGGGTGGCAGGTAGAGCACCTAGAGTTATGGGTAGGATGAAAGGTTAGAATTATGAAAACAGGCATGAAATGGTTTTTTTTTTTTTACTGGTTTTTTTTTTTTGTTGGTAAGTTTATTAAAGTTTTTGGAATTGGCTGTGTCTCCTGTTTCTGTGCATAAACTTTGCTTACAGGTTAACCAGGGATTTAGAATATCTCTGGGGATATGTGGATCACAAGGAAAAAGGTCACGATCATATGGGTCAATTAAAGTCATTGAAAGTGGCTGTCCTTGCTGTTTCCACTTAGAGATTATCATCAGACTTTGCACAGGAGTTAAAAAAGGGGACATAAAAATCCCCTATGATTTGTTGTGTAAAAGGTCACAGGTCAGTTTCAGATGAAAAGGGGTCAGTTGGTTTTTTTAATTTTTTATTTTTTATTTTTGGAAGTAGTTTTCTCGTTTCCATAGATAGGTTTCATCTGACTTAGGGTAGAGGGTATGCTAGATTGAGCTTCTCTGCATGATTTTTAAATTATTATTTTTTGCACATTCGTTTAATTATTTCCTGCCCAACCTGTAATTTCCTGATCCATTGAAGTAATATTGTGAAACATGGTACACATCATCAACCAACAATGGTACACATACATATTATCAGCCAACAATGGTACACATACATATCATCAACTGACAATGGTACACATACATATCATCAATTGACAATGGTACACATACATATCATCAACCGACAATGGTACACATACATATCATAAACTGACAATGGTACACATATCATCAACTGACAATAGTACACATACATATCATCAACCGACAATGGTACACATACATATCATCAACTGACAATGGTAAACATACATATCATCAACTGACAATGGTACACATACATATCATCAACCGACAATGGTACACATACATATCATCAACTGACAATGGTACACATACATATCATCAATTGACAATGAGTTGCATATCAAATTAGTGGTGATATGTCAAGCATAACAATCAGGGTAATAACAAAAATCCAGTTTCATGCTTCATCAATGTTCTTTGTGTCCAGCCTGTAATTTACTGGCTCATATTGATATCGTTGTGAAACTTTGTACACATATGTATCATCAACTCACAATTTGTTGAATACAAAATTTAAGGATATGCATAATATGTTACAGCCAGAGCTGAAGGTGCGAAGTCATACCCCTTCTTTGCCAATTTCTTTTGTATCTAACATTAATCAGTGGTTTATTATACTAATTCGCAAATGTGATCAATGATAGCATGTGAAGCAAGTGAAATGAGTACTTGGTGCATGAAAAGCTTTGTTTCACAGATATGGTTCATTATGGAGAAGTGGGTTCCAAAGTTTGTGGTGAACTTAAAATTCCCGAAGTGGCACTCAGACGTTTGCTCAAGGATGAGCAAAAACGTCACTATTGCTTGCAATGAAATCGAAGCACCAATATTTTATTAATAGAACAATATTTTAAGAAATCGAGTTTCGATGTTGATGGTTGTTGTTTCATGAATTAAATGTCCCTAGTTTTTGAAAAAAGGAAATCTTGTTTTGTTGTGAATCAACAATAACACTCAAATATATCCACATTCACATGCAAAAAGCAGTGATGTAATGCACAATGTTTTTGGAGGTATATGTGATGTGCCTTGAAACCTCGTGGAGTAATGTTTTAACAATCTTTCAAAGGTTGGTTATCTTGAAAATAAAGGTAATTTATACAGAAAAGCAAACAACTTCATTAGAAAAAACATTTTATTGACAATTATTCCCATCGCAAATATAAAATGAGTATTAAATCATTTAAAGGCCCCCCCCCCCTCTCTCATTGTCGATATCCAGCTGGGACAGCATCCCTTTCTTAAATTTTCAGAGGTCCCTCTGTAACTCGTGCACTCTTTTATACTGCGGTTTGTGTTTTTGGACCCCATTGTGTGCGAGTTGTTCAGAGAGAGGCGTACCAGGTTTGTTTCCTGGGTGGCTTCGTAGCAACAGTGGCTTCCATAGCTTCTAGCAAGAAAATCTATTTTAATTGCAGTAATACAATATCTGTAACTATTGCCTTGCTTATCTCTTCCAGGATGAAAGTCCGTTCATCCAAGCTCATAATTCCAATCTCCCATTGGATAGAACATTCTAGAAATCTAGAACAGAAAGAACCCAGAACCAGTCAGAGTACCATGTCATAGGTTCATGAGGGGTACTCGGTCTCAGAATATTTGCCTTTGTTTGCGTGTTTTAATAAATTTGTCAGCTTTTTATGTTAAATATCAGTGTTGACAGAGTGATTATCCCCTCAGTCTTTACCGTTTTTTTTTTTTTTTTTTTTTTTTCTGCTCTCTTGTTAGTTTTTGGGCGATTTTATTGTGCCGTTTTAATTTGCAGTGCTCATTTGTATTTTTCCCCTTTTCCCTTACTCAGTGTTTGGGTAAGTATTTCCACCTGTGCTGTAGTTCTGGACTTTATTTAGTACCTACTTCGGCAATACTCCATTATATTCTTGCTTTCCTTGGGTAAGTACCTCTACCCAGTCATGGTTCTAAAATTTAATTGCCATTGTTCATTGCCTCTTGACAGAATAGACAGGATCCTGGCTCTTTTGGTGGCTTTTCAAGTTACAACTTCATTGTCAGCTCGCCATTATCTATTCCTCCTGGGGACCTTGAACTCCATGGTAAAATTGGTTCCCCTAGGAAGACTGTACTTGCGCCCTCTTCATTTTCTACTTCTGGCAACTGGAAGCGGTACAGGGATCTCCTGACACCTCAGATTTCTCTGGCTCAGTATTTTACCACCAGTTGAGTTGGTGGGCCAATCAGGACTGGTCAGAAAAATTTCTTACCAGAGTCCCAATGCACGCCCCCAAGCTCCACTCTGATTTGTTCACAGACACATCAGATTAGAGTTGGGATGCTCACTTGGAACCATAAGGGCTAGTTTTTCAGGGTTCGTGGTCCCGGGTAGTAACTAAATTCCACGTTAACAATTTGGAAATGAGGGCAGTATATTTCACCCTCCAGGGGTGTGTCCACCAAGTAAGGAGTCATTGTGTGATGGTCTCCTGACAAAAACACATTGGTGGTAGCGTACCTCATGTGACTAAGGATGCACACATGCTCCTTTTCTGTGCATGGAGGTTTGGAACCTATTTTGCTGGTCAACCTTGGAAGGGATTACCCTCCGAGTTCATCATATTCCTGGCAAGAAAATGTTTCTGGCAGACAGTCTGACCAGGAGAGGCAAGATAGTCCTCACTGAATAGTTTCTGCACCAATCCGTAGCAGAGTCCCTGTTAAGGCCGAACAACAGGCTCCCTTTTTACGTCTCTCAGTCCCAGATCTGTCTAAGGTGGTATCGTCTATTTGCTTATGCCTTCCCACCACTCAGAATGATATCTACAAGTGGTCCACAGAGTCAGGACCTCCACTGCTCAGCTCATTCTTATAACCCCTCTGTGGCCCAATGATCATGGTTCAGCGATCTTCTCTACCTTTTAGTAGACCACCCCAGAACATTACCTCAGAGGAGGGACCTGCTGTCGCATCACAGGGTACCTCAGAGGAGGGACCTGCTGTCGCATCACAGGGGTCTCTTCACAATAGTCGACAAATTCTCCACCTTCACGCCTGGCTCATCTCAAGCCAGGACAAGTTTTTGAGCAAGGTTGACAAAGGCATCGTTCAGGCCAGGAGATTGTCCATGTCCAAGTTCTGCATTGCAAAGTGGAGAATCTTTTGCGATTTGTGCAGTAGGAGACTTTTTAATCCTAACTGTCGCTCTCTGAGCACAGTGACAGACATTCTTTTTTCTGTTCGAAGAGAGAGCTTATTTGATTTCTGCTATAAAGGGCTATAGGGCAGCCCGATTCAACATGCTCAAGTTCTCTAAAGGCCCACTAATGCCTAGATGGAATCGCCTGTACATGTTGTGGTCTTTGTCAAAAAACCCGTATGAACCCTTGGGTGAAGCTTCTTTTGAGAACCTTACCCTTAAAACTGTTTTCCTGCTCTCTTTATGGTTCAGTGGCACGTATGAGTATGTTTCTCTCATGTATCAACCTGGGTTTTTTTTTTAGCAAAAAGAAACCAGCTTCCTTTGGTAGCTCCACTCCCTATAGACATCCCCATTTTCAGCCGTATCTGTGCTGGGGATGATCAAGATAGACTTCTCTACACAGTTAGGGCATTATGGTTCTATTTAGCTGCATCAAAAGGGAGAAGAAAAGGAAGGAAGTGTCTCTTCCTACCTATTAAGGGCTCCTCTAATATCTCGCCATCCACCATTTCCAAGTGGATTGTCCTCACTATCAAGAGAACTTATCATTCCCTCACTGAGAGGGACCTTTTGTTCATGACAATTAAAGCCCATGAAGTCAGGGCTATTGCTATTTAATGGGCCTATGTTAATCATTGATGATTGGAGGATGTAATGAGAGATGCGTTTTGGCATTGCACACTACTTTCTCCTATTACCTTCGGTCTTTGGCGCACCAGAGAGAAGGCATATTTTCCTTGAGCCCAATAGTTACGGCACAAAAATGTGGCCCAATCTCCTTCCAACTTACAGTAGTGGACACCCGGACCGTATGGGTGAGTATATTATTTTTATATCAGTTTGTTTGAGGCCATCAGCCTCTTTCTAAACTGGCAAATTCAGCAAGGTAATAGTGATGGGTATTGCGTTACTGCTATTAAAATGTTGTTGCGTTTTTTTGTCGGTTTTTGTGTGTGGTGGTGGTTGTGGGTAAAACTGATTTTATACTTACCTGTCACTATTGCAAGATTCCCTCTTCTCATCAAGCTCTGACGGCCCAATTGTAGCCTGTGTCCATGTCAGAGAGGAAGAGTATCCCACAAGAACCTATGACATGGTAGTCAGACTGGTTCTGGGATCTTTCTGTTGTAGATTTCTAGAACGCTCTATCTAATGGGATTTTGGAATTATTAGCTTGGATGAGGGGACTTGCGTCCCGGAAGACGTGGCAAGGCAGTAGTGTCAGGTAAGCATCACATTATTCAAATTTTACCCCTCAAAAAACTAAATTTCTCTTGGTAAAGTTTGTATGCAGTTGTAACAGAAGCTGTTAAAATGTTCATGTTCCTCTATAGTGAGGTAAACGTTTGCAGTGATAAAACACTTTCTGTATACTTATAGCATATGATAATATGAAATTGACCGTATTTAGTGAGGGGAGGGAGACAAAAAGAGCAAGAATTAGTAAAGTATCTGTTTTTAGCTCACCTTGCCATAAGGCCAAATTGGTAAGGTGGATAATAAGCGAGATCCATGCATATTAATGATGTTATCTTGCTCCTGATTGGCTAACCTTGTTACCCTCTGGAGGTCATATTTCTGATCCGATTTTGATTAAACTTGGAATATATGCTGATGAGTTCAGTAATGAGCGAAATCCGTGCGTATGAATGAGATGATCTTGCGTCTGATTGGCTGAACATTTTATCTCTTTGGAGGCCATATTTCTGATCCTGTTTGATCAAACTTGGAATATGCGCTTATATCATTAAGATCTCAGAGAAATTAAATAAGGAGCGAGATCTATGCATGATATTGAGGTGACCTTGCATCTGATTGGCTAAGCTGGAAGCCATATTTCTGATCCGATTTTGTTCAAACTTGTAATATGGGTTTATATCATCAAGATCTCGGATGGGTTCGATAATGAACATGATCCGCACATAATGAGAAAATCATGAATTTGATTGATTTAACTTTTTTCCACTTTAGAGGCCATGTTTCTGATCCGATTTTGATCAAGTTTGGAATATATGCTTGTATCATTAAGATCTCGAAGGAGGTCAGTAATGATCAAGATCCAAGCATACTAATGAGGTACTCTTGCATCTGATTGGTTGATTTTGTTACCCCACTGGAAGCTATATTTCAGATCCAGTTTTGATCAAGCATGGAATATTTGCTTATATCATCAAGATCTTAGATGGGTTCAGTAATGAGTTAGGTCCGTGCATATTAATGAGCGATCAGTGGCGGCGCGAGGGTTCGAGGCGCTCTTGGGCAATGTTCTTTAGTGGCGCCACTACTTTGCCACAGAGAACTGTTTTATGTCAGTTGCCAACCTGCAACCCACCACCACCACCATCTACGCCCCGGTTACAGCTTTTAAAAAAAGCTCCCGATGGCGCCACCCCACCCCCAACCCCCGCCGCCCGAGGCCTGAGGGCGATTGTCCCCCCTACACACTCCTCGTCGCGCCGCCACTGGAGGTGATCATGCATCTGATTGACTGAGCTTGTTACCACTCTTGAGACCATCTTTCTGATCTGCTGATCTGATTTTGATTAAACTGGAAATATTGCCTGATATCGTCAAGATCTTGGATGGGTTTGATAATGAGCAAGATCAACGCATATTAATGATATAATCCTGCATCTGATTGGCAAGATTGTTACCACTCTGGAAGCCACATTTATGACCCGATTTTGATCAGACTTGGGGTACATGTTTCTATCAGCAAGATCTTGGACTGTTTCAATAATGAGAGAGATCGGTGCATAGTAATAAGGTGATCTTGCATCAGATTTAATGGGCTTGTTACCACTCTCAAAACCATATTTATTTTCTGTTGGGTTTATTATCATCAAGATCTTGAATGCAAGAGACTGTGCATATTTATTATGCCTTCATATTTAGAAAGAATTTGTATCATGATAGAGCAGATTAGGTAAACAATTGGCGAGGGTGAGATAAAAAAAAAAAAAAGGAGAGGCCAAGCAAACAATGATTTCGGCAGAAACACACTAGTTAGTGTTTTTTTTAAAAATTATTATTATTGTTTAATTGTTGTTGCATTCTTCAATATGTTTTTGGAGGAATATTTAAGTGCAACTCGTATATTTTTTTGTTCAATTAATGTCAAAATGCAGAAACATGCGCTTTCTCCCAATGCTACAAAAAATCACCGGCTAAGAAATAAGAGACCGAGCAATACATCTGAAGCCCAACTCAGAAACTTCCTCCTCAGGGTGAACTTAGCTTGGAGATGTATTGGAGAACAGTCAGTAGCCTTAAAACCCCAGCCACATGAAAACTGAAGTTTTTTTTACTTCTTTGCAGGCTGAACATGGTCGTTTTCCCATTACCATATTCGAATGCTGATACTGAGGGTACATTCTCCATTCTTCACAAATTACAAAGTGATTCAAGGGCAAATCTGGACCAGAAAACTATTGAGAGCCTGTTAAGTGCCAAACTTAATAATCGCAATTAATGTCATCAGTGGTCAGCAGTCGGTGATATTGTGAAGTAAACTAAAAATGCTTGTGGATTTTATGAAAAAATCTTTGCAGTGAACTATGAGATATACAATTCTGACTTTTTCATTTCATTAACAATACACTGACTTAAGTATTCATTCATTATTATTGTCAAATTTTCCATTAGAATCTGATTCATGTTTAAAACTTGCTGTTTTATTATAGCATGAAGAGAATACATCTTGTGTTAAAACATTCACTTGTTTTCTTTTCAGTCCCCTTAAAACACGTACAGTTTATGTAGATACAAAATCGACAACATTTTTAAATCTACTGGTTAGATGTCCTGGTTTTGTCACATGTATGACATAAGGATGGTCAACTGTTCGGTTATGTAAGCTGGGTGAGCAATATCATGCCAACTTGGGCCTCTTGTTATATGATTACATGCAAGTTGTAACAGAAACTCAAGTTTTCTTCACACCATCTTCATTGAGTAACCATTTGTAATTATAAGCGTACTTTTGCAGATATATTGGGATAAGTCATATAAATCTGTCCGTCTGCCTCTCCATCAGCGAGTCATTTTTATTTGTAACCTTAATTATACCTACACCAATTGAGAGATGGTAGCATTATTTGGGTATGATATTTCACCACATTGACAAGATGACAATGAAGTTTTCTGATCTTGGATGCAGTCCCAATTGGGGCAGATGGTAGGGGTGTCACATTTTAATAGGTAATATACAATCTTGCTTGTACCCTGAACTCCAGCTACATGAACTGAGACAAAGTGAATATATTTTTCGCAATGATTTATTTTGATACATAGATGATAGTGCAGGTTTTAGATCCTGGATGCGGTTCCATGTGGGGTGGCGGTATGGGGTTAAAGGTCACATTTTAATAGGTAATCTTGTAGCCTGAACTCTGTCCGCACCAACTGAGGGAGGACAAGGGTGATCAGATTTGATATGATTTTTTAGGAGAATGAGTTGATGACCATTAATGAAGGTTTCAGATCCTTGATGCAGCTCCAGGGGTATGGGATGGCAGCTCGGGAGGGGATGTGGATGAATAAAAAGAAGAGCAGATATTTGTAATGGTTTCCATCTCTAGTTTTCATTGAGGATATTCATGCATATGTTTGGTCAGTAGCGTACTAACGGGGTGCGGACGGGGCGGTTGCCCCGGGTGCCAGAGGTCTTGGGGCGCCAAAACAGCTGATACAAATTTGGGCCTCGTATTCTGGCCCTTTGGGCCACCATCATCGCCCCGGTCGCCATTTACCCTTAGTACGCCACTGTGTTTGGTATATATTGAGTACGCATTGCAAGGCTAGACTTATTGTGCTTTTAGGAGCGTCAGGAAAGGTAAAGAATTTGCTTTGTATGTGCTTGGCATGTGAGGAAACTAATTTAAACGTGCAATTATTTAAGTGTCCATGTAGAGGGCAATATATTTTGTAGCTATTTTGGTGTATGTTTGTGTAATAATAATAATAATAATAATAATAGAAGCATGCTTTCCATTTAAGGACATTTGTTGTTGTATTCAGGTTGTTGATACAAGTGTACTTGTTGTAGGGTTAATTTTGTGCACATTTGTCAGGGTAATATAGCCCTGTTTACAGATATTTGCCTCTGGGTGCAGCCATCTGTGGCTAAATATCATGAACTCTAATGTTCTTGGGGTGTCTGCATATCTGTTACTTCCATTAAATTTTGGCAGATTACTATTCTGATTAAATCTGTGATCATAACTGCCAGTAGAGTGAAATTGTGGTGACTAAAATTAGTTCGTGAAATAAATTTAGTTATCATGCTTGCTGTACCACTGAAATCAGTGACCATATGTATTATTCTTGTGAAACTTTGGTGAATTATTGTTTGAATGAAATTAATGATCATTCTTATCATTCCATTTTAAATATTAATTATACACTATTGCAATGAAGTATAGATCTATATTTGTACATTAATTGTAGCAATATATGTACATGTAATTAAAGCTTCAATAAATTGTTCATCTGTTGAACTGGAAATGTTTAGTAATAAATTTCCCTTTAAATAAGATGTTATTTTTTTCTCTGTTCGCCGCTCTAAAACTTCTGGGTTTACAGGAGTGCATAACTCAATTCATAAAGTGCATATATATGCAACATAGATTTATATACACACACACACACACACACACACACACACACACACATATATATATATATATATATATATATATATATATATATATATATATATATATATGTATATATATATATATATATATATATATATATATATTAGTGCAACATGGCCTATAGGCCTTTAGTGTAGATGAGAGCCAAAAACTACTTGAATGACATATCGTGCAAAAGTTAAACCTGGGTACAGTCGTCGATATATGTTTGCTTTGCCAATATATTATTTTTTTTTTATTCCCCTACTGATAATCCGTCGAAAATAGATTATCATTAATTATTGGCACCCTACTGAGATTGTGGTTATACCGACGCCTGTGGACATGCGATGTGTTTTCCATGATGATTAATCCTATTAATAGCCAATTTACACATGATGTTGACCTTATCCAAAACGATGCAAGGATGCAGTCTATTTCGAGACAACTGGATCAGAGTTACCGAACGTGAAATTACCTCATGTAATCAGAGTAGTAAAGCAGAGGGCGCTGCGCTCAATTTTCGCATGTTCCCAGGTCGTCAGTCTAAAGCTTTAACAAAATTGACCGGACTGTTTAACAAAACTGACCGGGCTGTAACCCAGGCTAAAGTGAAACGTGCATTGATGTGAAACTGTATCATTCACACGTGGCATCCATAGTAAAAATTGTATGGGCATATTCCATCATTCCTATTTCTGCCTTAGAAATAATCTGAAAGGTATTTGTCTCTCTCCTGATCAAAGGTTGATGAGCTAATACTATGGACATGTGTTCAACGCCTGTTGTGCGTCTTTCATTGACATTATGCATGTTTATTAAAGCTTGTATCCAAGTTGTTGGTATGGGTGTACGTGTCGCTTTCATTGTATGCATTTTTGTTGGGTTTATAGCCCTGTTTGCATTTGTTGCCTTCTGATGTTGACTTCTGTGGCTTTAAGTCATAAACAGCTTCAACGAAACTCCTTAGCCCCATTACATTTCGGGACAACTGGATCAGAGTTACCGAACGTGAAATTACCTCATGTAATCAGAGTAGTATAGCAGAGGGCGCTGCGCTCAATTTTCGCATGTTCCCAGGTCGTCAGTCTAAAACTTTAACAAAATTGACCGGACTGTTTAACAAAACTGACCGGACTGTAACCCAGGCTAAAGTGAAACGTGCATTGATGTGAAACTGTATCATTCACACGTGGCATCCATAGTAAAAATTGTATGGGCATATTCCATCATTCCTATTTCTGCCTTAGAAATAATCTGAAAGGTATTTGTCTCTCTCCTGATCAAAGGTTGATGAGCTAATACTATGGACATGTGTTCAACGCCTGTTGTGCGTCTTTCATTGACATTATGCATGTTTATTAAAGCTTGTATCCAAGTTGTTGGTATGGGTGTACGTGTCGCTTTCATTGCATGCATTTTTGTTGGGTTTATAGCCCTGTTTGCATTTGTTGCCTTCTGATGTTGACTTCTGTGGCTTTAAGACATAAACAGGTTCTCCGAAACTCCTTAGCCCCATTACATGCATAACAATTTGATATGCATGATCCATGAAATAAAATCATTTATATTTGTTCAAATGAGGTAAATCTATCATCCAGTATGGCTACCATTACTAAAATTTCAAAGAAAATAACTTGAAAATAACTTCTTTGAAAAATACTTAATGAGTTCTAATCTAATCGTACACAGGAAATGGTTATTGGTCCAAATACCTTCAAATTTATACAACTCGGGTCTCTGGATGCATGATTGGCTCTGCTCATGGGGTGACTTGAGTCACATGGTCGTTCATTGGGCTGTGTACGGTTAGCATTTCAAACTGTTCATCTCCCCGATTATTGGTCAGTTGCAGTTATACATGGCTATCTGCATCAGATTAACATGAAGTTTGAATTGAGGAGACGTGGAGGTTTTGGTGGTTGGCATGCCTGACTTGTGACCGAAAGGGTGTGGGTTCGAATCCTACCATTATATATATCTATATATCTATCTATCTGTATATATATATATATATATATATATATATATATATATATATATATATATATATATATATATATATATATATATATATATATATATCGTGGTCTTCTTTAAGTGAGATTTTAAGTATTGGTCTCCATAATACGTATAACAAAATTACAGAAATTCGGTAGACCCCGTATCTTGTATATTGTTAATTATTGCCCATAGACTTTAAACCATGTAATAGAAAGCTTATAAAATAAATGTTGCTTACTTTTTAAAATCTAAGAGGTACTTTAATGCTTTGTACAAGGACTCTTCCAGTAAAACATACTTGGGACCCAGGGAAGGCACTTTCGATGTGGAGTAGTCTCTCGTAAATGCAATTTAGAATTTTGTATCATTTTCATATGAACTCTTCGAGTAATCAGACTACCTTGGCATATATTTGTTTAAAAAATGCCTCCTTTGGGTACCATGTATATTTTTAAATGGAACAGCCCTAATTATGAAGATACGTTTTGGTGTACCTAATGCTGCAAAATAAGAATGGTTCACTTAAAGCAGTAACCAGAGTTTTGTGTGTGTGTTATGTGTGTGTGTGTGTGTGTATGTGTGTGTGTGCATATACAAAATCTGACAACAAACAATGCAAAACTAGGTTGTTGTTTTTTTTAAACTAGCCTAAGCGCTTTTACCTCTCGCCGAGTCCTGTGCTGTGTTGACCTGCAAAAGGAGGAGCAACAATTCCATCTATTGTCTTAATATAAAGTGGTATAACCATAGATTATATCCTGGATAATTAATCTTTCTGTACTAGATTGCCCTTTTATCATTAAAGTTGTTCAAACCAGTAAGGCGTGACATCTAAAATGTTCAAACAGCACTTTTGTTAGACACACAACCATCTAAATTTTTGTAAATTCATCACTTTCTTTGTTGTTTATTGTTTTTTGTTTATCTTTTTTTATAATTGCCTTTGACAAAGACTCAGTGAGAGGCTAAAGTGCTTAAACTAGTTTGCACTGTTCGTTTTTAGTTGTTTTTACATTTATCTTAATCAGTCTCTGACACATGCGATCCCTTGCTGGATGCAATGCACTTGAAAACATGAAAGGATATTTATTCGCCAAATTATGAGTGTGTCTGTGTGTGTGTGTATATATATATATATATATATATATATATATATATATATATATATATATATATATATATATATGTCAACCCATGGGTAAAGACAAAACTGGCCTTTGTACACAGGTTCACCTTTTAAAATTGTTTTTTGAACAAATACCATGCACCGAATATCATTATCGTTATTATTATTATTATTATTATTATTATTATTATTATTATTATTATTATTATTATTACGTTATCAAGATTGTTTTATGTGCACTATTCATCAAAATCATAAAATACGTGTAGATGTAGTTTTCTTCCAAAGGACAAGGTTCGATAAGGGACGATTTTGGCCCCCGCATTACCATCAAAGTTAAGTGTCAGTAAGAGTATTTGTTATGGTTATTCCATATCCACTATTTGTCTACTGCAACATAAGTACACACGAGCTAATGAAATAGTGTGAAATTAACACTTAATTTTGTTCCTAAATAGGTGTCTTTTCCATCAAAAACTCAAATTATATATTCTCGTTTGCGCTCATCCCTAACGAACAGAAAAATGAAGACAAGCTGCGCATTTTTAGATCACCCGTTATATGTCTACCGCCATATAGACTTCACAGGATCACCAAAATGGCATTTTATGGTTTGTTTTTTTAAAACAAAACTGACATTCAAATGTCAATTGCAGTTTTGTATGGGAGATCGTATTCTTTTCTTCTGTTGCTGATCGCGTTTTGTGGCATTCTGAAGCACAAATCATGATCAATCGTAATATATGGATGCAAGTAGCTAAATATAGAAGAGGCGATGAAGGAATGAGATCCACGGTAACAACAAAAACAAGAAGCAGTCTATTAGGACGTTTTTGACTAAAATAGTGTGAAAAAGGAATGATGGTAAGAAAAAAATACCCGTGTATTTTTTCATTACTTGGATCATTTTAAGTTGCATTTATTGTCTACATTCTACCCTTCCATTATATGAGCAATTGCAGTAAGGGTTACATCACTGAACGTGTGTCCAGGGGAAGATAAGTGTTCTACAACTGGACTTCTGTCCAGCTTCTTTGTCATCTAATCAGTTGTGTGAAGATTGAGCCTTTTGTGTAGTTTTTCAGTTTCTCGGACATACTGAAGGCCGCAGATCTTACACGTGATGAGATAAACTACATTCTTTGTTTTGCACGTTTTGTTTTGGACCGTGTATGTTCAATTTTTCGCTCGTCGCTGTGCTGCAGAATGTGCTGGTCTCTATCATATGTTGACACGTTTTGCACATTTTATCACCACAGGGACCAAAATTGCTAGGGTGGTATTGGCTTGATCAATATATATATATATATATATATATATATATATATATATATATATATATATATATATATATATATATATATATATATATATATATATATATATATATATATATATATATATAGAGAGAGAGAGAGAGAGAGAGAGAGAGAGAGAGAGAGAGAGAGAGAGAGAGAGAGAGAGAGTTAAAAATATGCACCAAACAGAGCGGAAAGTGCTATCCCTGGATTCTACAGGAGAATGCTTGATAATATTAACAGAATAAATATATTATTATCATACAGGTTAGAGAATTTTTGAATTCGTACTCTACGGAGATTCGGATCCACGGGTTACGGCACCCATCGTCTTGCCCGTAAGCACCAACCCCTTTACAATCTCGACCATGTACACACATCACAAAAAAACGATGCTACAAGGTCGGTGATATAGACATTCCCACATGTCGATTATTTACAGCTTGATTTGTATTCTCCCCTGTATATTGAGGCAAAATTAGGTGTCTTTTTAGAAGTTCAAGGTATTCCTAATCACCTTCGGGAAAGAAAAAAAAAAAAAAAAAAAAAATTTGCCAAAAGTGTCTGACAGGAAGAAAATTTAGGTATAGCATGGTCTACTTGAATATATCACATTTCTTTTTTTAACATCTGATACGATTTGAGAATATACTTGACTAAATATCTTAGATCGGTATGCCGACAGGAAAATTTATTGGTATTTCAGTGACGTGGGTATAATGAAAGGGGTTATTTTTCTCGTTGGCATACCAATCTAAGATATTTTGTTTACTACATTCTTGAATCGTATCAGATGTAAGAAATGTGATATAATCAGGTAGATCTGAACCTGCCCAAACCAACATTTTCTTCCTGTCGGACACTTTTAGCAATATTTATTTTCCTTTCTGCTTCCCATCAGTGACTTGGAATACCTCTTCACCAGTGTGTGTGTGTGTGTGTGTGTGTGTGTGTGTGTGTGTGTGTGTGTGTGTGTGTGTGTGTGTGAGAGAGAGAGAGAGAGGTGTGAGTGTGTGTGTGTGTGAGGTAAGAGTGGTGACTTGCACTAAATACAAGTTTTGATAATTTGAACAATAAACAATAAAAAGTAATTGTTATTCTGACAAATAGGTAAATACCTAAAACATACAATGAAAAGGTTAGTCATTTTAAAACCAGAAACAGCGTATATATATATATATATATATATATATATATATATATATATATATATATATATATATATATATATATATATATATATATATATATATATATATATATATATATATATATATCACAGCACATCACACATAAACATTATGGGACCAACCATTCAACTTTCGATATGGGGGGGGGGGGGGGGAATGGAAGGCCTGGGAATTTTTAGAGAATCACTATGGTGTATATCATGCTATTGATAAAGGATCAACTTTAATTTCCTAGACATTAACTATAAAATTAAATAAAATTCATTCAAGGTCAAGTAAATCGTGGAAATAAATGTATTAAATACGTCAATAATTTCTCCAAAACCATAAATCTCGCATCATTTGATGATTATATTAAATTGGTAACAAAATAAGGTATAATGCAAGCTTCCCCGCCGATATATACACAAAACTATTTTGGTCGCCGATGTTCTGAACAATTGGTTTTCATTCTTAATTGTACGCTGTAGCAACATCCGGCTATTACTAATGGACAAATTGTCTGCAGGGCTTTTGTGTGATTATTTATTATTAAGAAATGCATACATTGTTATTTTATGGCAATTCTGACAGGATTTTGGCACGTAAGTCAGTCCTAAGCATAACATAAGATAACGTTTTAAATGAAAACGAAAATAAGTGTTAGTGGCAATCAACCGTACTGCAAAAAGCCAGAATTATATATAATATCATTGACTTTAGCACGTATTGTATGCAAATGCATTTATTTTTATTTATCGTTTTCGTCAGTCAGCTTGAAAGGGACTTATTAGACATAATGTGTATAATGCACGAAAATAGGTGCCATAACGGAGGAGAAAGCCACTGGCTTTTTAATGGTCGCTTTTCTTTATTAAAGCGTCCTGGATAAGAATTAAATAAATATTTAAGGAAGAGAGAGGGACCTCTTTTATCTGTATGAGTTTCATCTTAATCTGATTGGGGGCTAAAATCGACCCTTAATGAACTTTGTCCTATATGTTCCACCAACGATGACTGTATCCTGCTCACTTTAATCCATCATATAAATTAAATCATCACTAACTTCAAATAATCACCTATCTTAGTTTGTTTTGTGCACAATGACAAAACAATAAGTTCACTACAGATTGACAGCTCACATATGACTGTAATACAGAGGACTGACTCTTTGGTCGGCCAGCTTGTATAAGATAGGCTTGGAAACAGTTGCTTACGCTTTAAACATAATATCTAGATTAGCCAGTTGCTCAACTTGCTGAGATCAAAAGACAATCGGCTTATGCGAGAAGCCTGTGATGAATAGGATATCAAAAGAAGCCAGATATGATAATGGCTATTCTTTGTGATTCATGAACTGAAACTTTGCCTGCCTTTATAGACAAGTTTTAAATATTGAATGACCCCTGACCCCAATGAAAAGGGGTGTAACTCATATTTATTCTCCAAGATGAACTTTTTCTTCAGATATAGCTTGAATTCACAGGCAAATAAATGAAGATATCAAACTATACCTGTCACACTGGCACAAAAGGCGACTTCCATTTCTGCTGCGATAACATAACTACTTTTCCCACCATCCAGCAAACGAATTACTTTGACTCAATACTCTAATGATAATACTGCCTTGCTTTCGAAATTGACATATTGACAGCTTTGAGTTACAATGTCTACGTGACTGGAGTACGGAGTACAAGCAAGATAAGAAATGTTTGCACATCGAGTCACATAATATTCCTTTATCTAAACAATGCCTTCCTCATAAAGCATTTGTGTGTGTGTGTGTGTGTGTGTGTGTGTGTGTGTGTGTGTGTGTGCGTGTGTGTGTGTGTGTGCATGCATAGACTGAGTGGTCACTATAGATGCGCACCAGTGAAAAATTAAGGATGGGAGAAACTATTGTTTGGTTAGGAAACACCTGGCTGCTGACCACGGAAGGCAGGTGACAGTTACACTCAGGACATTTATATAGGGGGGTAAACTAGAATAGCCGTTGTGAACAGGAGACTGCTGAGTAAAGTAGACCAGTAGGGCAGATTTCACTGAACACACACACACACACACACACACACACACACACACACACACACACACACACACACACACATGTATAAGGTGGATGGGACAGAGTTATGAGTACTAACACCTATTCTTACATACTCACTCATGTTCGTAAACAACCACACATACAAACGGATGATGGAAAGAAGAGTTATGTGATAATCACTAATAAACATAATTACAATTCAACAGCCACATTTACCATCCAACATCGACCCTTACAAATGCAATGGAAGAGGGAAAGGAAAGTTCTGCTATGGTCAATAAAACACACCCTTATAAACAATATTAACGAGGGAAAGGGAATTATGTGATGGTCACTAGAGCACCTATTTACCATCCAACAGTCACTCTTGCAAACAAAACGGATGAGGACAAAGTGGTATATTATAACAGAATCACTAGCACACTTACTTTCAGTCCAATACACACGCACTTACGAAAAAATTGATAAGGGAATTGAAGGTAATGTTTATATTGTTTTGGGGATTTATTTTGTACATACAAACAGACAAACACAGACACACATATTCATATACAAAACACAAAGAGAAGCTGGCAGTAATAATCAATATTCTTTTCCAGAGACTGGGATGTCCCTGAAAAGGATCTTTGGGTTGCGTGGTGTGTGTTAACAAAAACTAGTTAACATATATACAACACTTCTTACCCTTTCGTCAACCTGAACTCCTTCTTACTATCGGCCCATATTCAAGCACTCTTTTCAAACACCCTTGTCTCCATGACAATTTCAACCGTTTCTATGTTCTGTTTGATACCCCCACTTCACCTTAACGTAGATAGGGTTGTCTGGATGAAAGAAAGCATAATGGAGATGGTAGTAGACCACTAAGCCACATGTTGCTTCTTCGACAATGGATGGTATGACTCGTGAAAAACTGCATTTTATATAGGATGGAAAGGAATTGAAACTAGTTCTGAAACTTTGCCAATCGTAGCATGTCTTTTTCTGACTCGTTCAATCATAGTACATCTTGGTCAAGAAATCAGAGTGTCTATTTTTAGAACTGGGAAAACGCTGGAGATTCTGATTCTGTTTTTAAAAGCAACATGATGTTAATATCTTTCAATATTGTTATGTATTTAGAACTGGATAAAGTGCTTACAATTCTGATTCTTATTTAGAATGACGGGCAAGTCGACTAATGACAAAATCCAAATGCATTCAATGACTCTACTATAGCTGCCCCTTTATCATCTCCTCTAAGGGCATTTTCGTATGATAGTAGTATAGAATACCTAGGCTCTGAGCCAATTAACCTGTTCTATCCAGTTTGAACTGGTTAACCAGTTTTTATCCACTTTAAACCGGTTTTCAAAACTAATATGCCACCATGGGACATTTTTAAAAAAAACCTTCTTATCCTTCAAATTTGTATGGGAAACCCAATTCACTGGCTTTAAAATTTTATGAAAAAAAACCCATTGACCACCTAGGCCACTCGCCCTCATATTTTTATGAAAACACCTGTGCCAGTTGTCTTTAAAATTTTACTAAAAAATCAGGACCACTTGTTTTAAAAAATAAATGAAAAACTTGGGTCACTTATTAAAATTTGTATGATAGAAAACCGTGGGCAACAGGTCTTCGAATTTCTAAAGAAAAAAACCTGGGCCACTGATCGTCAAAATTGTATGAAAAAACCTGGGGCACTTGCCTTAAAATTTGTATGAAAAAACCTGAGCTACGTTTTTCAAATTGTAAAAAAACACATGGGCCACTTGTATTAAAACTTTAATGAAAAATACTGGACCAGTGACCATCAAATTTTATTTAAAAAAACCCCACCAAAACACTTAATTACTTAGACAGTTCGATTTATAAAAGACAAGTAATATTTTGCTGTGAAAGTAAACTTTCATGTATATATTATAGCCATGAAATGACACAGCCTACATTCTGACAGAATCTTTCACATAATATGAATTTTCAGACAATGTTTTGTGAGATTGGCAAGTTGAGCTGTCTTTTGTTGTAAATTAATTTTCTTTAAGTTAGTTTTTATGTTGAATAATATCATTAGAAATTTACTTTCTCATGAAAACAGACCAATCGACTGAATCAATAACCTACATTTCAACCTTAAACTGATCAATAAAGCAGTGTGCTTAATGCCATATAAAACTGCGTAATTAACAGACACTTGTAGACTGCAAAAAATATTAATAAGGTAATGAAACTTATATAATTATTACTTATTAAATGACACACTCTAACCAAGATATATATATAATATGACACAGAAAGTCCAGTTGCTTTCACAAATATTAATCAATTGTGAGGGCAAATATGGCAGAATTAAAAGAAGATAGCAAGAAATTGATAGAAGATAAAAAGGGTACAAAACTTGCAATACCTCATTATTATGTACGTTAAAAAAAAAAAAAAAGAGTTATTCGCTATAGTAATTTAAACTTGTATTTTCAGTTAGGAAGGAAACAAAAAAGATTCATAGAACAGATATATTCTTTCAAGAGCCGTGGTTAAATCCATACATTAAACATAATATATCTTTAAGACAAAAAGCAACTAACGAGTTTGAATTTTTTAAAAAAAGTTAATGAATAACTCTGTCTTTGGAAAACCGCTTGAATATTTACGAAAAGAGAACTCATTTAAAAATATGTACTGATGAAAAGAAATATTTTAAACTTCAGAAAGGATAGTTCATTTTCAAGGAGACCAATAATAGATGAAGATATGGTTTTAGTTAGTTTATAAAACAAGAAAAGAAAATTAGCCAAACTAATTTATAGTCGCTTTACATTGCTATAAGTAAGTTGTATGACTTTTACTACAACAAGGTAAGGAAACAATATGGTGACATAATGAAGTTTGTAATGATCGATACAGATTCTTTGTTGATTAGTGTTAAAACAGACAACTTTTATAATGATATGGAAGAAATAATATAGCTTTACGACACGTGCGATTACAAAAATGATAACATATATGGAATACCTTTTGCTAGCAAAACTATTGGATTGTTTAAAGATGAGATAAATAGCGAACCAATACACGAATTATTTCGTCCGTAGAAGTAAGCTATATGCTTTTAGAACTGACATAGGAGATACAAAGTATGTAAAGGTATTAAGAAATCTGTTTTCATAAAGAATCTCAGATTAGATATGTATAAAGATTGTTTATTTAACCAAACTATACTTCACCAAGAAATGTATTTAATAATATCATACCGTCACGAGGTACACAATGTTACGATAAATAAGGTTGCGCTTTCACCATGTAATGCTATACGTGATTTAGTTGAGTACATGAATACTTTTACCTTATGGGTATTTTCGACCCTTGGAGGTCTAGCTAGTTAATCCACTCTCCTTCCACTTTGTTATCAAAGGGATAATCCAACCTCATTAAAAGTTTATTTCTTTTGTTTTCTTTTTACTTCTAACTAATTCATCTATAATAACCGCTGATACTATATCATTTTCATAAAAAATGTTTTCCATCGACTTGTTATCTTTTGAATAAAAAAACTAATATAAAGCTAGCATTTTCACGAAGATCTTTTATGACAGAGTTATAGTTTTGTACTATCACCCATACAAATATTCCATAATGTCTACCACTGAATGCTAACCTTGTTAAGCTGGTGGCTTTATTTTTTACATCATTTAGATTCGCACAATCGTCTATAAGAAACAAAGTATTAGTTTCCTGGTATATACTAGTACGTAATTCTAGCCATTTATCTAATTTATCACCAGATCTATTAAAATTACATTGTCGTCTGCATAAAGCCATTTTCTGTTGTAAGTCTTATTGTACATAAGTGTTGGACAGATAATTGCAATAAAATCAGAAAAGTTTTTATATTCTGTTTCAATTAAATCTAGTGTAAACTTTGTCTTTCTGCAGTTTGTAAGGCCACATATAATCATATTATGTGGTTCTTTTAGGTACATTTATTAACTAGTAAACAGAACGTTAGGTTATCAGGACGTCAGGACGCTTACACAGGATTCGTCACCTCTGGAAGAGTATAGATTTTAATTGGTTGTTCTGAATATTTACCTGTGCATCGTAAACAAAATAAATATACATTTTGTGTGTATCTAAGCTTTCCCTTCTGTTTATATGTAAGTGTATTCCTTTCTGAACGTTATCGAATCTATGTCCTGTTCCATACAATGTATTATCATGTGTGCTTCTGAAATCAAGTCGCAAAGAATGGTGATCAGTATAAAAATTGTTTACACTAATATTACTAATCTATATGTCTTTTTGTTGTTCATCAAACAAATATTTAGTTGCTTCTGTAAATTGCTGATCTTAATTTATACCCATTAATTAAACATGTTAGGTAATTCTACCACAGTAATCTTTTATTTTTTATTGCTGAACTGTAATGCTTTTCAGATTCAGTTTTTATATCTTTTTTAAGACTCCTTTTAGCCTCATTATTGGTGAATCAAGTACTGAATTTGTTCTATTAACAGCTAAAGCAACAATTCTCTCTCTCTTGTGATATAATTATAAAAGATGTTCTATTTCTTAACTTATCGCGTACATACTTAGCCATTAGATTAGATGTAATCGTATCATACTGGAGACAATATTCTCCAATTTATGATCTTCGTTTACACTACATCAAATCAGATGTTTTTTTCAAGCGTTATTATAAAAGTTTACAATGGACAATGATATGTCAGTATCTGAAAATCCAGTGGAATTCTAAATTTCTTTGAATATGCAACAAGCTAACATCTTCTGTATCCATGTTTTGTGCATTAGCCGCTCCTGATATTAACTTTCTTGCTTTTGCATTCATTATCCCTTGATTAATTTGATTTGTTCTCACAGACTTTGATAGCCATAACTTTTGCATTCATTATTCCTTGATTAATTTGATTTGTTCTCACAGACTTTGATGGACATAACTTTTGCATTAATTATTCCTTGATTTATTTGATTTGTTCTCACAGACTTTGATAGCCATAACTTTTGCATTCATTATTCTTTGATTAATTTGATTTGTTCTCACAGACTGTGATAGCCATAACTATTGCATTCATTATTCTTTGATTAATTTGATTTGTTTTCACAGACTTTGATAGCCATAACTTTTACATTAATTATTTCTTGATTAATTTGATTTGTTCTCACAGACTTTGATAGCCATAACTTTTGCATTCATTATTCTTTGATTAATTTGATTTGTTCTCACAGACTTTGATAGCCATAACTTTTGCATTCATTATTCCTTGATTAATTTGATTTGTTCTCACAGACTTTGATAGCCATAACTTTTGCATTCATTATTCTTTGATTAATTTGATTTGTTCTCACAGACTTTGATAGCCATAACTTTTGCATTCATTATTCTTTGATTAATTTGATTTGTTCTCACAGACTTTGATAGCCATAACTTTTGCATTCATTATTCCTTGATTAATTTGATTTGTTCTCACAGACTTTGATAGCCATAACTTTTGCATTCATTATTCCTTGATTAATTTGATTTGTTCTCACAGACTTTGATAGCCATAACTTTTGCATTCATTATTCTTTGATTAATTTGATTTGTTCTCACAGACTTTGATAGCCATAATTTTTGCATTCATTATTCTTTGATTAATTTGATTTGTTCTCAAGGACTTTGATAGCCATAACTTTTGCATTCATTATTCTTTGATTAATTTGATTTGTTCTCACAGACTTTGATAGCCATAACTTTTGCATTCATTATTCCTTGATTAATTTGATTTGTTCTCACAGACTTTGATAGCCATAACTTTTGCATTCATTATTCTTTGATTAATTTGATTTGTTCTCACAGACTTTGATAGCCATAATTTTTGCATTCATTATTCTTTGATTAATTTGATTTGTTCTCACAGACTTTGATAGCCATAACTTTTGCATTCATTATTCTTTGATTAATTTGATTTGTTCTCACAGACTTTGATAGCCATAACTTTTGCATTCATTATTCCTTGATTAATTTGATTTGTTCTCACAGACTTTGATAGCCATAACTTTTGCATTCATTATTCCTTGATTAATTTGATTTGTTCTGGCAGACTTTGATAGCCATAACTTTTGCATTCATTATTCCTTGATTTATTTGATTTGTTCTCACAGACTTTGATAGCCATAACTTTTGCATTTATTATTCCTTGATTAATTAGATTTGTTCTGGCAGACTTTGATAGCCATAACTCTCTGAACGTCTTGAAATTCTTGTAAGGATTCAGCTTAAAAATATCATCACTACCGTAAAAAAAAGTTTATGTCCCTAATCAACATTCTTCCAAGATTGTTTACAACTGAATTATTTGATTCTCCTTTAACCTCTACATCGAACGATACGAAAAAGTACCAGGTACAATTAAACATGTGGTTCGAGCCTAGATATTATAACTTGTAATTGTTTTTCAGGTTGTATACTACTTGGAGTGTGCATAACGATGTGCGGTTTAAGATGTTTCACACCCTGTAATGCTTTTTTTCTGTTTGTGGCGGGTTATATATTTTCCCTATGTTGCCATCCTATTTATTTAGTTAAATTTAGTTATACTTCTTTTAGTTCTATAGAAATTTATAGCCAACAAAAACAGTAGCGCCCATAAAAACTGCAATAAAAACATACTTAGAAGTTATCTGTTTATCAGAAGGTTGTTAAAAATCATAAAGCTTAGGTTGCCTAGTTTTTTTAAGGTTATACTAGCATCTGGATGAGTAGAGGAATATAGAGGAAAAGCTTCATCTAAAGTATTTAAATACTGAGTATCCAGATCTTGCTCTCTAAATTATTTAAATACTGAGTATCCGGATCTTGCTCTCTAAATTATTTAAATACTGAGTATCCAGATCTTGCTCTCTAAATTATTTAAATTCTGAGTGTCCAGATCTTGCTCTCTAAATTATTTAAATACTGAGTATCCAGATCTTGCTCTCTAAATTATTTAAATACTGAGTATCCAGATCTTGCTCTCTAAATTATTTAAATACTGAGTATCCAGATCTTGCTCTCTAAATGTTTCATTTAAGTAATCTAATTACTTTTCTCTGTTTTCATTGAACTCATGGTTTTTCTGTATTTCCATAAGTACATTCTCTCTTCATAGCCTCCATTATGATCAAATGACCTGAACAGATATTTGTTTCCTCTTAATGCCAAAGCTTTATCAATTGCTCTCCTCATTATTACTGCTGCTGTTTCCATTTAATGATTGTACATTTTTATTTCCCCAAATTTAAAAACGTAACAAAAATGAATGCTGAATATTATCTCCTACTGCTTTAACTGAAAAATAAAATTTTGTTTTCTATTATATAATGTTTTTGTTCTTTTTATTCTTTAATATTCAAGTCTGTTTACATTTTTTTAGTTATGTATACTTTGTAAGCAAGAGGTTTGTCATTTACCAATAATCCAATATAAAATTCGAATACATATTTATATCTATCTCATATGTTATTTACCAATAAGCCAATATAAAATTAAAATACATATGCTTAAGCTGAAAAAAATTAATATAAACCTGATTTATTTATTTTAATAACGCCCATTTCTTACTTACTAATACCTATATATTGTAATAACACCCATTTCTACCTTACTGATACCTATGTATTGTAATAACACCCATTTCTACCTTACTAATACCTATATATTGTAATAACACCCATTTCTACCTTAATAATACCTATGTATTGTAATAACACCCATTTCTACCTTACTGATACCTACATATTGTACTAACACCCATTTCTACCTTAATGATACCTCTGTATTGTACTAACACCCATTTCTACCTTACTGATACCTCTGTATTGTACTAACACCCATTTCTACCTTACTGATAACTCTGTATTGTACTAACACCCATTTCTACCTTACTGATACCTACATATTGTACTAACACCCATTTCTACCTTACTGATACCTCTGTATTGTACTAACACCCATTTCTACCTTACTGATACCTCTGTATTGTACTAACACCCATTTCTACCTTACTGATACCTACATATTGTAATAACACCCATTTCTACCTTACTGATACCTCTATATTGTAATAACACCCATTTCTACCTTACTGATACCTCTGTATTGTACTAACACCCATTTCTACCTTACTGATACCTCTGTATTGTACTAACACCCATTTCTATCTTACTGATACCTCTGTATTGTACTAACACCCATTTCTACCTTACTGATACCTATGTATTGTAATAACACCCATTTCTACCTTACTCATACCTATGTATTGTCATAACACCCATTTCTGTCTTACTCATACCTATGTATTGTAATAACACCCATTTCTACCTTACTAATACCTACATATTGTAATAACACCCATTTCTACCTTACTAATACCTACATATTGTAATAACACCCATTTCTACCTTAATAATACCTATGTATTGTAATAACACCCATTTCTACCTTACTGATACCTACATATTGTACTAACACCCATTTCTACCTTAATGATACCTCTGTATTGTACTAACACCCATTTCTACCTTACTGATACCTCTGTATTGTACTAACACCCATTTCTACCTTACTGATAACTCTGTATTGTACTAACACCCATTTCTACCTTACTGATACCTACATATTGTACTAACACCCATTTCTACCTTACTGATACCTCTGTATTGTACTAACACCCATTTCTACCTTACTGATACCTCTGTATTGTACTAACACCCATTTCTACCTTACTGATACCTACATATTGTAATAACACCCATTTCTACCTTACTGATACCTCTATATTGTAATAACACCCATTTCTACCTTACTGATACCTCTGTATTGTACTAACACCCATTTCTACCTTACTGATACCTCTGTATTGTACTAACACCCATTTCTATCTTACTGATACCTCTGTATTGTACTAACACCCATTTCTACCTTACTGATACCTATGTATTGTAATAACACCCATTTCTACCTTACTCATACCTATGTATTGTCATAACACCCATTTCTGTCTTACTCATACCTATGTATTGTAATAACACCCATTTCTACCTTACTAATACCTACATATTGTAATAACACCCATTTCTACCTTACTAATACCTACATATTGTAATAACACCCATTTCTACCTTACTAATACCTACATATTGTAATAGCACCCATTTCTACATTACTAATACCTACATATTGTAATAACACCCATTTCTACCTTACTAATACCTACATATTGTAATAACACCCATTTCTACCTTACAAATACCTATATATTGTAATAACACCCATTTCTACCTTACAAATACCTATGTATTGTAATAACACCTATTTCTATCTTACTAATAACCATGTATTGTAATAACACCCATTTCTACCTTACTAATACCTATATATTGTAATAACACCCATTTCTACATTACTAATACCTACATATTGTAATAACACCCATTTCTACATTACTAATACCTAAATATTGTAATAACACACATGTTTACATTACTAATACATATATATTGTAATAACACGTATCTCTACATTACTAATACCTATATATTGGAATAACACACATATCTACCTTACTAATACTTATATATTGTTTGACTTATTCTGTAAAATGTGACAGAGCATAGTCAAATCCATAAGTAGTAGATAAAATGTTTTGTGGTGATGTGAAAACAGAATACATCAAAGAAACCGTGTAACTTTCTGGATTGGTTCTCATTAGTTTATTGATATGAATGTGGGTCATTATCTCTTTTAACAATAACTCCGCCTTCTACTGTATTGCCAAAATCAGATAATGTATTTTCAAATTATTCAGACTTTGATTATAATCATTCAGCCTTTTATTAAAATCGTCAATTGCAAGAGTCTTTATTCCATTATCTAGGTTTATTTTAAATAATGATTTCTCTATTTTATTAATTTACCTATATCGATCTTTTAACAAATACTAAAATAATTTTATCAACGTCATCATTAATATATTTTTTAGTTTTAACTGTTTTTGCTTGCTCTACTGGTCATAGAGCAGAAGAGCCTATTGGATGTTTTTTCGTCCGTCGTCCGTCCGTCCGTTAGCACAAGTTTGTTATTTCTTCTCCTCATAAACTACTAGGAGGATTGCCATAAAACTTTACACACGTATTCATCCCATGGTCTAATTGATCCTAAATGAAAATGGTGCCGCTCAGACATCCAATATGGCAACAACAGCAACCATCTTGAAAATATTGTTATCGTTACTCCTGAACGGAAAGTCATATTGACATGGGGTTTCACCAGAAGACTTTTTCTGATGTCTAAATGAAAATGGTGCTGATCTGATGTCTAATACTATCGCCACTGCTGTCATCTTGAGAATTTTGTTATCGCTACTCCTCCTGAATGGTCATATCAACATGGGTTTTTCACTGAAAGACTTCTTATGATGTCTAGTTAGTCCTAAACAAAAATGGTGCCGATCTGATGTCCAATATGGCCGCCACAGCAGCCATCTTGGAAATCTTTTTATCGCTACTCCTCCTGAACAAAAAGTCATTGACATGGGGTTTCACCAGAAGACTTCTTATGATGTTTACTTGTTCCTAAATGAAAATGACCTCGCTCTCACGTCCAATATGGCTGCCACTGCTACCATCTTGAGAATTTTGTTATCGCTACTCCTCCTGAATAGATGATCGTATCAATATGGGATTTTCACTAGAAGACTTCTTATTATGTCTAGTTGGTCCCAAATGAAAATGGTGTCGCTCCTACATCCAATATGGCCAATACAGTGGCCATCTTGAAATGTTTTTTTATCAGTATGAATGAATGATCATATCAGTATGTGGTTTTCACTGAAAGACTTCGTGTGATGTCTAGTTGGTGCCAATCTGACCTACAATATGGCCGCCACAATGGCCGTCTGGAAAATCTTATTATCACTATTTCTTCTAGATGGGTTTAAATGGAAATGGTGTGCATCTGACATCCAATATGGCCGCCATGTCGCCATCTTTAAACTCTTGTTGTTGTTAGACCTCCAAAACCGAAAGTCATATCAACATGGTGTTTTCACCACTGGACTTCTTACAATGTTGTGTTGGTCCTAAATTAAAATGGTGCTGATCTGACGTCCAATATGGCCATCATGGTGGCCATCTTGAAAATCATGAAAATCTACGCTACTCCCCCTAAATGGAAAGTTATTTTGACATGGGGTTTTCATAAGAGGAGTTTTTATGGTGTGTAGTTGGTCCTAAATGAAAATGATGCAAATTGACCCTCAATAAAGCCTCCAGGGTGGGCATCTTGAAAAATTGTTATCTCTACTCCTCCCAAATGGATGGTTTTATCAACATGGATTTTCACCAGTAGACCTCTTATGATACATTGTTGGTCCTAAATGAAAATTGTGACAATCATACATCCAATATGGCTGCCACGACGGCTGTCTTGAAAATGTTCCCTCCATGTTTTTATATCTTTCAAATTATTATTTTCTAAAGTCTTATGTATTTAATCTTGTACACGTTTTTGTGCAAAACCTTTATTAGCTGCATCATATTTTTCTGATGTGTTAAATATATAACACGGTTGTTGTTCAAGTTTAGGTCATGGTTTAGTGATTGACTAAGAGCTTCGTATTTCTTACTACTTTCATATTTCTCTATGAAATTAAAATTAAATTCACTAGGATCTCTGAAAGATTTTTCTGTCATATATTTAACATGAAATAGCAAATTAATTTGCCTTAGCTACGCGAAACGGATATTCTAAAGATATATGCAATTATCATACCATTAAAATCTATAACTTTCTAGTCGGCATCTTTAATTTTGAAATTCAATCTCTTTATAGTAACTCTTTGTACTTGTTTATTTGGACTATTAACATCGTATGATATACAATCACCGTGAAATACATTTTTTTATAGGAAGGGCCTCTAAGGGAGCGACCATTTCATTATTTTACTGTGTGTGTATGTGTGTGTGTGGGGGGGGGGCGGGGGTGACTGGGATGAATTTTTTTAAAACGATTCCGGACCTCAAATAGCTTGAAAAAATATTCTTGCTCTGATTTGTAGGGACAAAAGAACTATATCTATACATTATATTAGTTGGAAAGAAAAGTATCCTGAGGTAGAAGAAAAAAAAATATCCTAGTTCAAAAAAAAAAAAAAAAAAAAAATCCCAGCCCCCACCCCGAAAAGTAATGGTCGGTCCCTGATAGGGTAGAGTAGGAGGCGTTACAGCCATTCTTTGTATTGCTTTTTTGATTAAGGAAAATATATAAGTTTTTGGTTTTTACAAAATCCGGAAACTGTATCTGACTGAATAGACGTATTTATAGATCTCTTAAAAGTAAAGCCTAGTAATTTAGAGTTTTATTTGGTTGTATACACTTTGTAATTATTACTCAAAATTATAAAAACTTTAGAGTTATGTTTCTGAGATTTATTATTTATGCTTTCTTCATTGTCGCTATTAGCAGCCATTCATTCTTTGACTTTTTAATGTACATTTCAAGTTTATAGAAACCATCAGGCATTGATATGGGTTCTGGAGTGGTCTTGGGTTCATTCTTGTCTTTTATACAATAGAATGTATTGTTTTTTATCATTTGAAATATTATAATAACCAGCTACAAAATATATTGTCTGTAATGAAATGCATAATTTATTATCTCTGTTATCAATTGGATTTGAAGAAAAAAAAATTCTTTCTCAGACTGTCCTTCCACGGTAATGTATCTAGGGTTTTTCTGTATGACCTTAGGTATAACGGGCATCGGATTTAGGTAGGCTTTAGGTAAGTTTTAGGTAGGCTTTAGGTAGGCTTCCATTTATGTAACGGGAAAAGATGCCTAGTTAGGCTTCTAGGACTCTTTGCCTCTACGTCATATGAAACAGTACTGACGTTCCTCCAACCATTTGTTGTCTTCAGTGACTATCATATTAAATTCGTCGTGACTTATTTCATAATCGCTTATTGTTTTACTCAACATTTGATCAATAGTTTTCAAGTTGCTTATAGAAGAGGTTACTATCCACATCGTGTTTCAAAACTTTATTGCACACTAGCGTGTCCTTAAAAGCTTTTGCAACAAATTATAGGAAATTGGTACCAATCCCTCTAAAAGCTAAAGGAATAATAAGTATTGTAATGTCCGCAACTCTTAAACTAGCAGCTGCAAAACCCATTCCACCAGAGACACTTGTCATAACAACCTCTATAAAACATTTTAAGAAAAAAACAATTATATGCTGTTTAATACTTGTTTTCTTACACCTCAGTAGTATAGGGTGGGTAAATAGGTACTGGTGGCACTACGGGTACCAACGGGAAATTTAACATAGAGGGTGGCACTTGGGGTACCAACGGGAATTTAACATAGAGGGTGGCACTTGGGGTACCATGGGAAATTAATATTGGGGCCTCTACGGGTACCATGGGAATTTAACATAGCGGGTGGCACTTGGGGTACCATGGGAAATTAACATTGGGGCCTATCGGGGTACCAGCGAGAATGGAACATGGTGGGGCCTCTACGGGTACCAACGGGGGAAGAAAAAAAAATAGAGAGAGAGAGAGAGAGAGAGAGAGAGAAGTAGGGCAATCATGGAAAATTAATCTTTTCTTGAAAAATGGGTGGCCCTGAAAAGGGCCGTTGGCTTTTTTTTTTTGGTTTAACATAGACATCTCCTGGAGGGTCTTCTTTTTCGGAGACTTCTACGGACTTCCGGACCGTACATCAAGACACGCTTTAAACATCCTTGTCGTTCAATATAGATGCGACGTTTCCAGATGGCGGTCTCTGTGATTTTAGTAATAGCCATGAGACTTTGACATACATGGGGAATGCTGGGTCGAACAACATCCCCGAGATGATAGTTGATGACTCAAAGCTTGTCCACATCTTGTTTTGTTTCTTCTTCTTCTGGAGTGGTCTTGGAGAAAAACCGGTGAAGCTCTACGAGACAAGCGGTCGTATATATACCTTATGAGTGGATCGAAATGGATTGAAATCAACTACCAATCCAAGCGCGCGTTACAAGCGGGTCAGTTTTTCACCAATGGGAAGAGGGCGGGGGTGTGACGTCATCTAGAGTACAAAGGCATCACAGCGTTCGTAGGGATTTTACTTTTTGGACAGCCGAATGGAGACTACCAAGACTACTATGTATTGGGGTGAGCCTGCAACGACGACCGATGCCGTGTTGAACTTCCAACCGGAAGATTTTAATTTAGATTTTGTGGATTTTCTGTCTGAAGAAGCTATGCCTGAAACTACCACGACTGCTGCTATACCACTACCCTCTTTGCCTGTCATCGAGGATTTTAAAAAGAGACAGCAAGAAGAAATGGAAAAATTTATACAGCGACAGAGAGAAGCTGAAGAAGTGTTTCTTCAACAAGAAGAGGAAAGGAGAAAATGAGAAGAAGAACTAAGAAAGTTAGAAGAGGAGAAGAATGAATCACAGAAAGAAGAGAGCGATGAAGATAAAACGGTGAGTTTACTCCAAGACATTTTATCTGAGTTAAAGCATCTAAGAAAGCTTTATGAGTATTCTTTAACTCAACCCAAGAGAAAAAGACCATCATGGGCTAAACATGCGAAACCCATCACAACTACTAGTGAGACGCTACCACCACAACCCCCACCACCACCACCACCACCACCATTCACTACTACTACTACTACTACCAAAGCAGCAGCATCAGCAGAAATTGGACTGGGTCGTGGAAAAGGATTGCGACAGTTGAAGTTAATCATGTCGAGCCCATAAGTTTGTTTAACAAAACAAACAAACACTCCAACGGTCCTTTTCAGGGACACCCAGATCTCTAGAAAAGAAATCAATCTTGCCAAATCAAGTAAAACTTAAAATCACATTCCTTGGTTTTGTGTAAGAGTGAGTGAGTGCGTGAGTGCGTGCGTGTATCCATACTCTAAAATAACAAAAAAACACTTACTTTTTTTCCAATCTGGTCTATTCTCATTTTTTTTTTTTTACAAAATAATTCACCATGAACATCACATTACACTCCAAACAAAAGTTCATTGTTCACTGTCTGCTGTCTCTCTTGTTCTTCTTGAATTTCTTCACAGGAATCAAGGGTTCTTGTTCTTCCTCACTGTCTTCCAACCGTCTAGCTTTCTTGCTTTTCTTGACGATATGTTCTTCTTCTTCTTCTAGGTTTGAAGATCCTTCGGCTTCCTCCCTCTCTGGCAGGTTTTCTTGTTTTTGAGGACACTCCGAAGACCAATGTCCTTTTCCTTTACAATGATAACAAGTATCTTTCCCTTTGTCTCTGTTTTGGTTTTGACGTTGTGGACATTCTGGAGCCCAATGTCCTTTCTCTTGGCAGATATAACAAGTATCTTGACTTTTATCTCGAGAGGCAGAGGAGGAGGAGTAGTCCTTACTCTTACTGGTATACTTTCGAAGGACTGTCTGCAAAATCTCTCACCAAAAAAGCAATCTGTCTTCTTGACTCTTCCATCTTTACAGTTTGAAAGTGTAATCACAAAGACTGATTCTGAGGGTAAGAAGATCTCTCTATATATAGTCTCCTGTGTGAAACTCCATCAGATCTAAATCAGATTTCAAGATAAAAAGATCACGCCAAATCTATGAGAAACCAGAAGAAGAAGAAGAAGAAGAAGAAGAAACGAAGAGGCCACGGCGACGAAGATTTTCTGTGCCGCCTGAAACACCGCTCCCTGAACTGTTAGCTCAAATCCATGCTAGCAATTTCCAAGATGAGATGAGTGAGCCTGAAACCCAAACCCAACCCAAAGAATCCACCACCACCACCAGAACCCCTGACCAAAAAAGACCTACTACCGTGACTCCCGAAAATTACTATCGCATTCGGGAGACCCAAAAAATAACCAGTAGAAAATTTAGAACCACGGCATACACTCACACGGTTCACTTTAAAGACTTCAAGTCCGAAGTACCTCCCGAGAAAGCTGCCGGGTTCATTACCGATTTGTGGGGTTCTGTGTTACAGAACTTGAAGCGACAATGCGGAGCCAAAGAGGACGATCGATTGAGACTGTCTATTCATCACGACAGTTTGAAGTCACATGTCTGGATCGAGTTCAGCACCCCGGCAGAATTAACACCAGCCAAAGTCATGACCAAAATAGAACACGTTCAACAATCTAAGGAAAAGTTTACCATCACGGATGGAAAGGCTACACTTTACATGACTCACGTTGCTCCTCCTCGAGGGAGCGGACGAAGTAGGAAAGCGTTACTGCTGGACGACCTTCGCAGTACCAAACACAGTGTCGTCCAAATCGACAATACACAAGACCAGATGTGTTTATCTCGGGCCATCGTAGTGGGGCGAACGTATGCCAACAAGAACGAGACCGAAGAATGGAAAAGAGCCTGGAATAACATTCGACGATCGAAGAAAGCTAAACAACGACACGAAGCAGAACTCCTGTTACGACAAGCAGGCATCCCCAAAGAGACCGTGTGTGGCATTTCTCAAATGCAACAACTTCAAGACGTCTTGGCTCCTGGCTACACTTTGAATGTACACCCTCAAGAAGTGCGCGGAGATCTGCTGTTTCGAGGCCCCCGATTTTCCAGAAGGAAAATACATTCACGTGTATTACCACCAAGAACATTTCGATGCCATCACCAGTATCACCGGTTTTCTGGGACACTCTTACTACTGCGAGAAATGTGACCAAGGATTTAACAATCGGGAGCGACACACTCATTGCGGTCAGAGATGTCGGGGCTGTTTAGCGGACAAACCATGCCTTCCTGAACAACACGTCCATTGTGAAACCTGTCGACACACTTTTGTCAGTCCCTCTTGCTACGAACAGCATCGCAAGACACAAGGACACCAACAAAAATGTGCTTGCGACTTATTGAAAATGTGCTCCACGTGTAGACAGCTGATTAGTACCAACGACCCCAAAGCACACACTTGTAGGGGAAAGAAAAGATGCCGCTTTTGTGAGCAGATGGTGGATTATGATCATCAATGTTTCATGCAAAAGTACGACAATACAGAGAAGAAAGAATTAAAGAGCGATCAGAAGAACAAGACCCAAGTAAATTTCATCTTTTTTTATTTTGAATGCATGCAAGAAACGGGCATTCACATTCCCAATTTATGCGTGGCTCATCGGGCTTGTGAGAAGTGCATCCAAGAATCTATTCATTTTCACTGTCCTCATTGTAGTAGGATTCCAGGAGGACGTGAAAAAATCTTTCGTGGTCTGAACACTTTGCCCCAGTTTGCTGAATGGATTTTAGACCCCATCGACGACACTTGGAGCGAAGAGGACATTCAACGCTACGGAGACTGTCATCGCTATGCGACCGCCATAGCTCACAATTTCTCGGGATACGATGGACAATTTTTGTTAAAGTACTGCCGATCCGATGTGGACATTTTACGCCGTTGCTGTGGAAAGTTTCGAGAGTTATTTCTAGATCACGGAGACATCGATCCTTTGAAAGAAGCGTCCACTCTACCTAAAGCCTGTGCCTTAGTGTACACCAAAAACTTCATGCCCGAGAACAAAGTAGCCATCATAGACTCCAACACGTCTCTCTTTACCAGCCGTCAATACTCGGCCAAAGCTTTGTGTTGGTTCCATTACTTGTGCCAAAAAGAAGACAAATGGATACAACATGCCAGAAACGGAGGAGGAGAAAAGAAGATTGGATCTTATTCCGTGGATGGATGGGATTTAGAAAACCCGCACACGGTGTACGAATTTCAGGGCTGCTTGTTTCACGGATGCCCTACCTGTTTTCCTAAACGAGACCTGAAAAGTCCTTATTCAGACTCTACCATGGAACAGTTGTACGAACACACTTACCAACGACGACTCCACTTAGAAAGTCAAGGATACCAAGTGGTAGAAATGTGGGAGCACGAGTACGATCGCCGTTTAAAAACCGATCCTGAATTTAAGAGCATCACCGAAAGTTACGACATGACCACCATCGAACCTTTGGATCCGCGCCACAGTTTATTTGGAGGACGAACCAATGCCACTCGCTTGCTGTACGACGTAGACGAATCAAAAGGAGAAGAAATCAAGTACATCGACGTGTGTTCGTTATATCCTTGGGTGTGCAAATATGCTCGATTTCCGACCGGACACCCTGAAATCTTGACAGAACACATCGACGTGGAACACATTCGTCAATACGAAGGATTGATCAAATGTAAAGTCTTACCCCCGACAAACTTGTACCATCCTATCTTACCTCATCATTGCCAAGGAAAACTGATGTTTCCTTTATGACGTACGTGTGCCGAAACATGCAACCAACATCATCCCTGTCACCACACGAAGGAAGAACGCGCTTTGACAGGAACGTGGGTCAGTGCCGAATTGTTTCGGGTACTGGATCGAGGATACCGTTTGTTGAAAGTGTACGAAATCTGGCACTTTCCAACCACAGCACAATACCAAAAGGACGACGCCTCGAATCCAGGTATTTTCTTGGGGTACGTCAACCAGTTTCTCAAACTGAAACAAGAAGCCAGCGGCTATCCCTCGTGGTGTCAGACTCCCGAAGACCAAGTTCGATTCAAAGAAGAGTACCGTGACATCGAAGGGATCACTTTGGAAGACGTAGAAAAAAACGAAGGAAGAAGATCGTTTGCCAAAGTCATGCTCAATTGCTTGTGGGGAAAAATCTTACCCAAGACGGAATATTTAACCGATCCTTATCTCTACTTTCAACTGGTGGGCGACAAAAGTAAACTAGTCAAACACGTCGAAATTGTCCGTGATGATTTGATCTTAGTCAGTTTTGAAGAAGAATGCAAGTTTGTAAAACCCGACCATTTTAGCAACGTGGTCATTGCAGCTTACGTGACCGCTCATGCTCGCTTGAAATTGTACGACGAAGCTTTAGAAGTCTTGGGAGATCGTGTCCTGTACTTTGACACCGACAGTTGTATCTACATCCATCGATCCAGTTGCCCACACCGTACCATCCAAGGAGATAGATCGTTTAGGAGCCTGGACGGACGAGCACCCTCAAGACACCATCCTGAGTTTTGCCAGCGGCGGCCCTAAAAATTACGGCTACCGATACCGAGACCCACAAGGACAATTTCACACCCAATGTAAAGTCAAAGGATTAACCCTCACCTATCGAACCAGTCAAGTGGTCAATTTTGAGGTTTTGAAAAATGCTTTGCTGTCTGGACAAGTGGAAGACTTTCGAGTGCAAACTTTAGAACCTCACAAGATCGTACGGTTACCTAATCACCAAATCGTCAGTCGCCCTATACAAAAAGTTTACCGAATCGTGTACCAAAAACGAGTGAGACTTCCAGACCACACCACTTTGCCTTACGGACACGCCGATCTGCAGTATAAAAAAGGAACCACTTCCAAGACTAACCATTCATTCTGACTTTCAACGTTGACCGAGCAAGATGAATAAGAATACTCATACCACCCACCCACCAAGGGAGAAATCTAGTGTGAACTCCAGGTGCCATCACGACTTGGAGTGCGATGCAGTGCCATGCGAGGAGACGGATGCCGTACGCTTTGACATCAGCGATGCAGGACGACCTTTATTCTTTATTAAACGTACACATGAATGTCATACCTACAGGAGTAAAGAATTGACGATACCTGTGGCTTTGCCTGGCTATTCCAAGTTTGAAAGTCGACTCCATACGTTCCAAGACAAGTGGCCTAAATATCTACTACAAGCAACTACTGCCAAAGCTTTAGCCAGATCTGGATTTATCTACTTGGGAGAAGGAGATAAAGTTCAGTGTTTCAGTTGCGGTGTGAGACTTCACCAATGGGAGCCTACCGACTCAGCTTACATTGAACATGCCAGATGGTCTCCGCACTGTCAGTTCTTACCTTTAGTGGCCTTAGAAGAGTACGGGTACGATGAGACGGATGGTAAGAAGAAGTAACATGTCGGATGATACTTTACAAGAACACATTCCTGGTTTACCTTTGGAGCTGCGAAAACGCATTTACCAGTATTTTGTCACCAAGAAGCCTAGCTTAGAAGACCGCATTCGTGATTTGCCTTTGAAGTTGCGAGAACGCATTTACGGAGAGTTTGTCCAGATCCAAGTGAAACGCAAACTCAGATTCATTCCTCGATTTTTAAACTACCGCGACTTCCACCGTATCAGAAGTCTGATTCTGAGGAGAAACTATCACAGCTATCGTGAAGAAAACAAAAGAGAGTTACTTCTTTCCAAGTCGGATACTTTACCAGAACACATTCGTGGTTTGCCTTTGGAGCTGCGAGAACGCATTTACAAAGAGTTGGTCCCGATACAAGTGAAACGCAAACTCAAAGTCATTCCTCGATTTGTAAACTATGCTTACTTCCAAAGTATGAGAAGACTGATTCTGGGGAGAGACTATCGTAGACACTTTGGAGAAGATGTTCACAAAAGATGCCAACCTTGGGAACCTGGATATAAAAACCCACCACAAAAGATACCAACCACCTTGGGAACCTAGATATAAAAACCCACCATGCCAGGACTGTGGTCTACACTTGTGAAACGTATTCCGTGGAAGGAAGTCAACGATCGTGTTCAAACCTTAGAGGATTATAAACACTTGATACAAGAACTGTTTCCATTGAATTTTGGACGCTATGCGGTGTGTGTGTTAGTGACTGCCTTTCTAGGATTTCGTTTTCCAGGACATTCGTTGTGGAGTATTTTTGAGGACCATTGTTTGTCTTGGATTATTTTGGAGGACCCGTGGTTGTTTTAGACTATTTTGATGAACCATAAAAAAACATGACCATTCATGCTTTATCGGTACACGAAAGACAAATTGTACTCAAAGTGTTGAGAGTGGTGATGAAGACTAGTGGGGTACCTCCGTGTGAAGAAGACATTAGTCAAACTTTATCTACCCTTCATACGTTTCAAGAAGTGTGTATTGCTAGTGAGTTACACCAACAACTTTACGCTTGGAAACATGTACGTGACTGGAGAAAAATTGGTTTCGATGCTTGGCTACAAGAAGTGGCCCAATTTGCTAAAGATCTGGCACGTCACTAAGCTTCCAAAAGTGAAATGGGGACCTAAGTCAAAAATGACCTTAGAAACAATCCTGGAAGAACCTGAAACAGCAGAGAAAGACCACACCGTTGTCGTCCAAATACAACCCCCTGAGGAACACACCCCCTCCTTACCGTCAGAGACATTTCATTCTTCTACCACCACCACCAGAACAAAGACGAGCAGAAGAATACTACCACCAGTGCCTGTGCCTTCCATTCCTAGGACAGTGTTTTGTTCTTGTTGTACATTGATTTGTTTATACAGAACTTTAATTCTTTTAGTGGTAGCCTTAATCTTGTACCTGACCATTTTTGCGATATGCATTTTTGTCCTTCATGACTTGTAAAAAAATATGTTTTTGTTGTGTTGTTTTCAAAAAAAATAAACGTGTATGAAACGTATAAAATGTCTTGGGTCTTTTGTCTTCTTCTCAAAAATCTTCCTACCTCAGTCATGGCTACATCTTCTTCTGCCTTGTCTGCCTCTTCTACTTCCTCTGTGGTCAAAGTGATCGACGAAAAGTTAGATCGTCCTAGTTGGGAAGCTTTGTATCTGCGCCATCCTTTTAACATGTTGATTGCTGGACCGAGTGGTTCAGGCAAAACCGAATTTGTCAAACGTTTGATCGAACACAAATCTCATCTGTTCGATCGTCCATCTCAACGCATCGTGTGGTGTTACAAAGAGTGGCAATCGTCTTACACCTTACTTCGTGAAAGTCAAGGAGAAGCCATTTCGTTTGTGGAAAGCATCCCTCGCGAAGACGATGGGATCGTGTCTGACGTGAGTCAAACACATCTGGTCATCTTCGACGACATGTTAGGAGAAGATGAAGAAGAAATTAAACTTTGGTTTACACGAAAAGGACACCATCGAAATGCCAACATCATTTACATTACTCAAAATTTATTTCAACAAAGTAAAGCCCATCGGACCATCAGTCTCAATGCTCATTACGTGGTCTTGCTTAAAAGTCCCAGAGACAAATCTCAAGTGCAAGTGTTAGCCAAACAGTTAGGCACTCCTTGCTTAAATTATGCGTACGACGATGCCACTCAAACACCTCATGCGTATTTACTCATTGACTTAAAACCGACCACTCCCGACTATTTGAGATTTCGTACCCAAATGTTTCACCATTGGTGCCAAGAAGGAGGTCCTGTCATTTGCACGTCCCCTTCAGTCATTCTCTTAAAAAAAAACTATAAAAACATCTACCGCGTCATTTCTGTCTCACAGTCTTCGAGATGACTTCCTTTCAAGCTCATCCTTCGGCTAAATTGATTCGTGCCTTGTATGGCATCAGTCGCGAAAAAAATGCACAAGTCCGTGCTCATTTGTTAGAAGCTAGTCTTAAAGAAATGTTACGATGGTTTACTTTGACGGCACGTCAATTACTGCAAGGCATCATTCACATCCCTCATCAAACTCAACGTTTTTTTCAAAAACATAAAGGGGCGTTGTCACAACTAGCCGATCCTAGAATCGATCCACGGACTAAAAAACAAATCATTTTAACCCCTGGAGGTAGCGGTTCTTTAGGAGGGGTTATGATTCGTTCACTTTTGAAATGGGATCCTAATGCCCAAGAAAAGAAAAAAAAAACCAAAAGCCCTCCAAAAAAAGAAAAGCCCTAAAAAGAAAGCCCCCAATAAAAAGAAAAGTTCTGTCAAGAAGAAGAAAACACCCACCACCACCACCACCACTGGCACCCGCAAGAGAGGTACTGCTGCCAGGACGCAAACGTACACCCGCAAGACACCACCACGACAGCCAGCAGTGACGAGGTCTCCTCTTGCGTCGACTTCTTCGTCTTCTTCACCTCCCTTCATGATGATGCCTGCCAAACCAGACTTAAGACAAGTGTTTCCTAATTTGATGCAAAAATGGAAACCCATTTCGAAAGTCACCACTTCGGGACCCTCCACTTCGGCTGATCTGGCCGTAGCAGCGGCCGCTAAAAAAGTACCGTGCCCTAAAACCAAAGTCCAAGAGAGAACCGGCGTGTTACAAAGTATTATGGATTTATCCAAAGAAGAATTGAGACGATTTAGTCCATTGAAAACACCTCAACGTCGAGTGAGGCCTGTCATGAAGATGGTACGCCGTGCAGACACTCAGTGGAGACGTGTTCCAGTATAAAATAGAAGGGTGACCTGCCAGAGACTTCAGACTTACTCCTAACCTCTAATATGACCCCCAAACGTGCACACCACCAAAAAAAGAAGAAAACCAAAAAAGGACTTCCACCTCGTCTGGCTAAACATTGGGACGTCTTGTCTGTCCTGACCAAATCCAATCATCCCATGCGAAAACAGCTCATTCAAACAGCCCCAAAAGAAATCATCGATACCGTGTGTGAATGTTGTTTGAACGTCTTGAAAGGAACGGTACCTTTGTCCAAGATACAGAAACAAAAATTAGGTAAACATCGGAACGTTCATCGCCAAATGGTGAAAAAGAAAATACCTCTCCAGCAAAAGAAAAAAATGTTGGTGCAACGAGGAGGATTTCTACCTATGCTGATAGGACCGTTGTTAAAAATAGCGGCTCCTTTGTTAGGAACGATTGCTGGACCACTTTTAGGAGGTGTCATGCGATAAAAAAAGAAGATAAAAAGGACACCCTTCTCTGGAAAGACCACACATTTTTGTACCTTTGGATGAAATGGAAGGACGAAAACTGACTTTAGTACCTTACAAACGATGGATGGAATTCCATCGTTGGAACGAACAACGGATACCTCATTTACCACCCAATCCTAATCTCAACGAGATATCACAGTTACAACAAGAATTACAAGCGCTGATGGAACGAAGCGATTTGTCAGAAACAAAAAAATCCCAACGGTACGGTCAACTCTTACAACGTCTGCAACTCTTTCACCAAAAAGCTGTCGACGAAACAGCTCCACCCACTCTGAGAGATTTCAAAGCCTTGATGAAAAGTGAACCTAAAGTCACCACCACCACTAAAACAGACACCGCCACCGGGATGACAGAAGAAGAAGACGAGCCCCGAGAAGTGTTCAAACTCCGTCTGCTGGCAAACCTAGTCAAATTTCAGCTTTCTTGTTGACACCCTCTCCTACCCCTCATCGAGAAGCCATGAAATCTCGGGTTCATAAGATGATGTCCACTCCTTCTTCAGCAGAAGAAAAAAAGAAAGACAGCAAGACTGAAGTGAAAAAAGACATCACCAAGAAGAAACCTACCATCACCACTCCTGTGGCTCGTCGAACGCGTCAAGCCACTTCGTCCAAACCTTACGACACTCAAAGTAGTTGCATCGAACAGTGGGTAACTTATTGAGGAATCATGGAGAAACTGTTAGCCAGCCTTTATTACAATCCTGGCCATGCTGCTGGTTACGGAGGAGTTCAAAAATTATATCGAGCTGCTAAAAGTAAATTGAAAAGTGTACGTTTGCCAGAAGTACGACAATGGTTACAAGAACAATCGACGTACACGTAACACAAACCCATTCGACGAAAATTTTCTAGAAGTCCAACCCAAGTGGAAGGCATCGATCATTAATGGCAAGCAGATTTAGCCGACGTTTCTCATTTGGCAGCCTACAATCGTGGTCACAAATATTTGTTTTGTGTCATCGACGTGTTTTCCAAATTTGCTTGGGTCGTGCCTTTGACTTCTAAAAGCAGTACCGAATTGGTACGTGCCTTAAAATTGGTCTTGAAACAAAGTGGTCGTCACCCTTTACGAAGGCAAACTGACAAAGGTACCGAATTTCTAAACCAAGCTTTTCAAAAAGAATTGAAACAAAGACAGATTCATTTTTTTACCACCGAAAATCCTGAAACCAAAGCCAGTATCGTGGAACGTTTTCAAAGAACTTTGAAAGAACGCATGTGGAAATATTTTACACATCAACACACTCTCAAGTACATCGACGTGTTACCCCGTTTGGTCAAAGCGTACAATCAATCGTACCATCGAAGCATCGGATGTGCCCCCGAAGAGGTCAGCCCTGAAAACGAAGTGACCGTGTTTGATCGATTGTTTGGTACACCCCAGAGCAGACCCCAGAAAAAATCCTTGCTGGAGTTGAAGACGGGAGATTGGGTTCGCATCGGAAAAACCAAACGCACTTTTGATAAAGGTTATTTACCCAACTGGACTACCGAATTGTTTCGTGTCACTACACCCGTGCGTGGACGCCATCCTCCCGTCTATAAATTGGAAGACATGCACGGTGAAGTGCTCAAAGGAACATTTTACTTGCCTGAGTTACAACGAGTGACCAAAAAAGTAGACTCCTTGTACGACATCGAAAGCATTCTCGAACAAAGAACACACAAAGTAGGCAAACGTCGAGTAGAAGAAGTCAAAGTACGTTGGAAAGGATATCCTCCTAGTTTTGATTCTTGGATTGCTGCTTCCCAAGTCGTCGACTATAAAAAGAAGAAGAAGTAACCTAACATGCCATTCAACACAACCACGACCTCGACTCCTTCGCAGAGTTCTTCTTTTCAAGAATTACAAAAACAACCGCTCTGGGTGTGGTGCGGAGAACGTGTGCCTAAAAATCAAATCGTCTTTTTCTGCCAAATTTTTGTGATGTATTGTGTCATCGGAGCAGCTATTGCCAATTTGAGTTTGCAACAAGGGGACAAACAATTGTGGACCATTTTACTCAGCAGTTGCATCGGTTATCTTCTACCCAGTCTCTCTTTGAAATTTACGACGACGGACAACAGTCACCACAACAACAGCAGCCAACACCACGGTTGTACGACCAACGCCAGTCCACCACCTTCTTCCAGTCGCCATAATACCACTCCTCTTTTGGAACCCTTTGAACATCATTTGAACTCGAGTGACTCCTCGGACGCCAAAGCTTTGGACCTACTATGAATGACCAATTTTATTTAACTTTACCCAGTGACAGTTCCATGGATGTGTTTCCCAACAACAAATTATGTTGTTTCACAGCCAAATTACCTCAGGCCATCCAATTGGATCACGATGCTCATTGGGAAGTGGCTTTGGTAGAAATCATTCATCCTACGCAAATCAAGAATGTGTCTGGAAATCAAACCATTTTTGACGTAGCAATCTATAACGAAAAAGTGCAAAAAGAGTTGGACGCCCATGATCCTGAAATTGGGGAAAAAATAGGTACACAAAAGGGCAATAGTCCCTACTCGACCTATCGCATGAGAATTCCTGAAGGGTATTATTTTAGTGCTCAACATTTGGTGGAGACGATTGCGGCCGTCATCGAAGCCCAATTTGGCAAAGCCTTGTAAAAAAAACAAAAATGGGTAGAGATCAGATACCATCCTGTGGCACGCCGTTTCGTCTTGCAATTTTTGAAAGGGTATGGGGGGGGGGAGCCATTCGACGACAAAGTTGACAAAGACAACTTTCAGATTCACGACAGAAAATTCATGACCATCACTTTTTCTTATGGGTTGTTTGAAATTTTGGGTGGAAATAAAGGCTATCATGGTGATCGAACAATCCACACCAACGCAGATTTCGGAGAGGCTTTTCGCACCCGTATCGAATTGAACGTTGGACTGAATTTAATGTTTGTGTACTCCGATGTGGTAGAATACAACGTGGTGGGACACACAGCCGCTCCCTTACTGAGAGTCATTCCTTTCAAAGTGGATACTGCTGCTGGTGCGTACGAAGAAGGTGGAAACACGTTTCACATTCACCGTGAATTTGTACATCCTCATTATCTTCCAGTCAGTAAATCGTATTTTGACAATGTCAACATTAGTATAAAAGGAGATTTGGGACAAGATGTGCCATTCATTGACAAAGGAAAAGTCACGGTGAAACTACATTTTCGAAAAAGGTTCTCCAACGAATTGTAACAAACAAAAAATGTATCCAGTGTACCGAGGAGTGGCTCGACAACGAGGACACTGTTTAGGAGATATGTTAAAATCGGCTTTTCGGACGGTAGCCCCTATTTTGAAACCCATGCTGACTCGAGGATTGCATGCCTTAAAAGATGCCGCTTTGACACAAGGAAAAGAATTTTTACAAAACGTCCTCATCGACAAACAAAATCCTAAAGAAGCCTTTATGAGAGCAGGCAAAAATGTGTTGATGCACACTGGCAAAGATCTTTTGGGTCTCCGAGAGAGTCCTATAAATGCGCTTCACGCTTCTGGCCCTGGCATTACTTCTTCCTCCACTTCACAGCAAGGACAAGGCAGAAAGAGACGACGTCGAAATCCCTTCAGAGTTCATAAAACACACGGTGGTTCAAAAAAGAATAAGAAAAGAAGAACAGTCAGAGAATTAGACGTGTTTGATTACTAAAAGCGATTGAAAATGATGCACCGAGATTTTTGCGAATGTACCAAGTCAGAACTGGATCTGTTTTCCATGCCTCCTACCATGATGACGATGCAAGAATCCCAATGGGTAGAATTTCATCCTGTATCGTCTTTGACGGATTCAGCTCCTATCGAATTTGAAATCAAAGGACAAACCGAAGATTACATCGATCTGAATAACAGCTACTTGTACTTGAAACTCAAAGTGTCCCAAACGAAGGATGATGCCCCTCCAGATGCCGATGACCTAGTGGCACCCGTCAATAATTTCATGCATTCCTTGTTCAGCGGAATAGATTTGTACTTGAATAACAAACTGGTTAGCAGCAGTTTGGATACTTACCCTTACCGTGCTTACTTGGAAAATCTCTTGACGTACGGAAAAGAAGCCAAGAACACTCATCTGGATGCTTCGGTGGTCTGGAAACCTGACACCGCGGGAACAAGAAAGGAGGGGGTACACCCTAATACAAAGATTATTGATATCTTCAACGACACACTTGCGACTGTACCGGCGAAGGTTACGAAGGCTGGTGACGATCTAACTGAAAATATAACTCCAGAAACCCCGTACAATGTGGGATTTAACGCCCGTCGAGAGAAAATCAGAGACCGCCCTTTAGAACTGATGGATCGTTTGCATTTGGACATGTGGTTGCAAGACAAGTATTTGTTGAACGGAGTAGATGTACGCCTGAGACTGAATCGCAGTAGTACTGCTTTCCATTTGATGGCCAATGGTGACAACAACCCGTGGAAAACCTTCATCGAAGAAGCCAGACTTTACGTGCGCCGTGTAGAAGTCTTACTTAAAGTAGCCAACGACATCAGTCAAACCTTGAGCAGAACCACTGCCAAGTATCCTGTGCGACGAGTGGAAGTAAAAACATTTACCATTGGCACTGGAGCCCAATCCAAAGTCGAAGATCACGTCTTCCAAGGACAGCTACCCAAACGTTTGCTGATTGGCATCGTCAAAAATTCAGCCTTCAATGGATCCCACAAAGAAAATCCGTTCAACTTCAAGCACTTTGACGTCAAAAAGATAGAAGTCAGTCGAGATGGCAAGGCATTGTGTACCAGACCTTTTGAACCTGATTTTACCCAGAAAAATTACTTGCGATCTTACTTGAGTCTGTTTGAAGCCACAGGACAGTTAGGCACCAACACCAGCCACGGTATTTCGTACCAGGATTATGCAGGAGGGTATGCCTTGTGGGGTTTTGATTTCACTCCTGACCAAGGCAGCGACGAAGGACATTTCCACCCTATAAAATCAGGCCCACTTCGTGTGGAACTTTAGTTTGCAAATCCTCTACCCGAGACAGTGAACGTCGTCTTGTATGCAGAATTTGATAATACTCTAGAGATCAACAGTTTGAGAGAAGTGATTCTAGACTATTAGAAGGAAAAAAATATGCAACACGTAGAAGAAGAACCTATGGAGATAGATAATGATGAGGGATTTTGTGAAGCACAACAGTCACAAATCACTGATGATGACGGGTTGATTCATCCAGAACTTCCAAAAGAAGAAGAGAATAATACTGTTCCCAAGTTTATTGGATTTATTTCTAGATGGCCTGAACAAGAAAAATATTTAGTCTCCTGTTATGCTAAGGAATTGACTGAAAAAATTAACAGCCTGACCCGAGAACATTGTCATGGATGTCAAATCGATCATCCCAGTCAGAATCAACACGACCAATGTTTGATGATGACGGGCGAAGAAAAATTGGATGAATATTTGGAGGAGGCCTGGTCTTAGATCTCGGAAGAAAAGGTGTTGAGACAATGGTATAAAGACTTGCAGGATTCTTCTTCACCTCCACTCACTCCTCTGGAGATCAAACGCATCGAAGCTCTCATTCAACAGAATACAGAAACTATCCGCCGTGAGAATTCGTGGAATTACTTGACAGATCAATTCAAGTTTACAGTCAAGTGTAAATTGATGACTAATTATTTCCTGTGAAAAAATGGATACCAGGGAACTTCATTACCTGTTGACTCGCAGTTCATACACTTCTTCTTGGAATCCTGTGGTATGTGCTAAAGATGAACTACCTCATCGCAAACCTAAAGACGTTCATGCCTATGTCATCAATACCGACGACAGTCATCGACCAGGAACCCATTGGGTAGCTGTGTACTTTCCCAACGATCACAGTGGTGGTGTGGAATATTTTGATTCTTATGGATTACCTCCTTTGGAAGACGACATCATCGACTTTATGAGAAGAAATGCCATCTCTACTCGATTCAATAATGCCCGATTACAAGGATCGGATTCAATGGTGTGTGGACAATATTGTGTACATTTTCTTCATCAACGCAGTCTAGGATATTCCTTAGAACATTTAGTGACTTGTTTTGATAGGGAACATGCTCGAAACGATGCTAAAGTAGAACGATGGTTTTGTGAACGTTATGGTTGTTTCATATCTTTAGCTCAGAAACGTAGTGTGCATCAGAATGATGTAGATGTAGAAAAGTGGAAGTTTAGTTTGCCTTCCCAACGTTGTCAACCCTGTAAATACGTTCCTGTTTAATATATTGTTGATTGTTTACCTTTTTATGTTTAGAGAAGCTTCTTGTTGTTCATTAAAAAATGTTGATTTTTGAAAAAAATCGTGTTGTATGGTTTTTTATTGAATTTGAAAAACAAAATGAATAGGCTCTATCTATCTCTTTCTATCGATCTTAAGTCACCACCTCTATCCATTTTCTCACTCTCGATCTGAACCCCATGTTTTCCATCGCGTCCGCGCTTCTAGCATATAAAGCGGTGCGTTTGCCAGTGTAGTCACCAGGCAGCAGCAGGTGGAGAGAGCAGACGTGTGGCAGACGTTTCACTGTAGAGGGAGACGCAGTGGACGAGGAGGGGAGGAGGCAGCCTTTCAGCAGCTATGGAACACCCAACTACAACTACAATGACTCGCTCTTGAGGTATGGAAGTATGGGGCCAAGCTGCTGTGCTGACCAATTGAGTAAATGTCGACCTACCCCCCCCCCCCCCCCCCCCGCCAACAGCCGACCACATGGAGCAGCATGTTCTACATAGCGAGCTACCAAGGGGGCGCTGCGTTAAGGAGAGAGCCAGCAAGGCAGACAGACAGAGCTTCTCTACCTGGGACCACCTGCTGTTAACAATAGTCCTTCTAAGGGCTATTACATTGCCTGAATCAATGGGGTTTTCAATTTGGCTTTTTTTCGAAAATACCTTTTGATTATACTCTTTTAAAACACAAATTTGATCAATTTCGAACCACCGTCTAAAAATTCACAACTTACAATTGTAGTGTGCGTGATACGAAAAAGATATGAGTAATTCTTACTCATATGTTGGTATTGTTTTTTTTTTGCAAGTAATATGTACACTTTGTACACAAAATTTTCACAACTGGAAATATTCGCGTTAAATGGAAAATTTTTTGTAACTTGTAGTATTGTCATAACTGAACAAGTGGCTCACACTTTCTTGGTATTAGGGACAGCCCGCCTTTGCCACTCCAGACTGCATCCTTGAAGCAATTCAATCAACAAGTGCGCTACAACGCGCACATATATACCTGTAAACATTGTGGTTCTAGTCCTATGTACAAGTATAATACTCACCTCACAAAATCATGCCTTCAATGAACCCCCTTTGTGGGGAAACCATGCATTGATGGTGGAGTGTGGTAAATGTACACACTCTCCAATAGCGCGCATTCAATTTAACCCCCTTAATTGTGGGGAACCATGCTGCGCTGGTGGGGTGTACTCAGCACAGTGTCAGGTGTGTTACGAACTGTTAACACACCTGACCAAAATATAGTGTTTAATCACACATTGAATCCCCCTAAGCGTGCTTTGCACGCTGTGGGGGTATATAGTCGTACATGCCCGAAGGGCGCACACGACTTTAATCCAATCATCAATCAATCAATCAATCAGTGTAGTCACTCTCGTTGACTCGTCAAGATCTCAACAACACTTCAAGAAGATGGCAGCAGCCAAGATAAGCAAACTGAACGACGCTATGGTGAATATGCAGAGGGTGAAGCATCATTTGATTGAGACCAACCCAGAGAGAAAGACAATGATCTTCCTACAAATGGCTCATGATCTGGTGGAAGGAGTCCTAAGAGAAGAAATCGTCAGGGACAGAACGGAATGGGAGGAGAGACAAAGACTGCAGCAACAGCAACAGCAGCAAAGACAACAACAACAGCAGCAGCTCCAACTCTTGCAGTCCATGAAACTACCAGACGGAGAAGTCAGCTGTAAGATAGATTGTGATGAGTTTGCCTTCTCTTTTACCAGAAAGAGAGCTTGTCCATCAGCAGCCACGAGACCTGTGGCTAAACGTGGCCGCCCTGCTGCGGCTGCTGCCGCTACTGCTGCTACTAGAAGTTAAACAACATAACTTCTTAACCCCAACGGCCCTTTTCAGGGCCACCCATTAGTCAAGAAAAGATTAATTTTCATATCATTGCCATATATATGTGTTTGTATGTGTGTGTGTGTTTGTGTTTTACCCACTAAAAAAAAAAATCCCTTTCCCAAAAAAATATTGTTTGTATAGATAGTGTGGTGTGTGTTTGATTAAAAAATAAAAATAAATGGTGTGGTGTGTTTGATAAAAAATTTTAAAAAATGGATTCTATGTTTGTGTTTGATAAAAATAAAATAAAAAATAAAAAAGGATAGTGTGTTTGTATGTTTGATTTTAAAACAAAAACTTTATAAAAAAGGATTGTGTGTTTGTGTTTGATAAAAATAAAATAAAAAATAAAAAAGGGTGGTGTGTTTGTATGTGGTTTTTTTTATTATCAAAAGTAGTTTCTTTTAGGTCCGCGCACTGGGTCTGTGTTTTGGGGGTAAGTGTTATGGAGTGCAGAATCCGCGAAACCTAGAATGACGTCATAGGGATGACGTCAGACGCGGGTAGTGTGAGTAATGTTTTTTTGTTTGGAAAGAGATGTTTTCCTTCACGTCCGCGCTTCTAGTATATTAAAACAACACCTTCCCCGATAGAGCTAGTCAGCAACGAACACAGTAGGATCGAGACATAAAGAAAAATCGTTAGCGATGGAACTCATAATTCCTGAACATGCATTAAACGCCCTGAAGGGCTTAGGCCTTTCAGTGGCTACTGGATGGAGCCTCCGGGCTCAAGAAAAGAGAACTACTCTTTTACTTATTTGGGAAGAAAATAGAAGTAACCCAACAGAGAGAAGCCCATGGGAAAGAAGCGGGCCATATAGAAGACCGGGTCAGGGAGGAAGACCACCATCACAGTGGAGGCGTTATAGGCAGGCGCCTATAGCGCAGCAGAACCAGTTTAGATCAACTGCCTCTCCCAAGGAACCGACTACAACACCATCACCTACCAGTAATGCAGCAATAACAACAATAACAACAACATCAACACCTTTAAATGCAACTGCTAGTGGTAGGACAAAAACTCCTGAGAGGATCACACCCAAGGTAGCAAAAGGGACTCAAGTTACCCCTTTAGGAATATCAACTTCTTCAACCTCTCCGCAAGGGGCACCATGGCAGCAAAATCCAGCAGCGCCAAAACTAGCAACGCCACCGACGCCGGCTCCCCCAGCGGCAACTTTAACAACATCTGTAGCTGGGACGAAGGAGACCAAGTCCCCAACGAGGAAAACAGAGGAGAAGAAGAAGGAGAAAGAGAAGGGGGCTCCAAAACAAACTCCGGCAAATCAGAAGGAAAAACAGGAAGCGGCGGAAGAGTGTAAGTTACCCCCACCCACCTCAGAACCAACTCCACCACTGGTATTGAGTGACGAAGAATTGAAAGATCAGAGTGAACAATGTATGTATGATTGGTCCTATGGTATGGGGCAAAATGAATTATGGATGGATATAAAGGCAGCCTCCCAATACTTAGAAGACTTTGTATTGGTAGTCCAAGCAAAAGTCCAATCAGTGCGTGGTGGCAGGCAATCGAGAGTAAACAAAACTCGAACTAAAAAAGCAGTGGAGTCATTCCGAAAATGGGGGCAAAAGTATGCTGATTGCCCAATAATGGTAGCGCATTGGATCTGTGCCATGCTGGCAAAATACCACGGGCTTGAGAAACCTAAAAAAATCCAACTTGAAGCGTCCATGAAAGACTACGACATGCGTTACTTCATGGACCCAAATAGCCCTAAAGAGAGGGATCGGCATACGCCCAGACAAATGGTTCCAGAACACTTGAGGGACTATTTCCGAGTGTAGCTACCTTGAAAGCCACTCAGTCCTTTTAAGGGCTAAAAGGAGTTTAATAATTGTCTATGGTTTTCTCGTTGGCTTGAAAACCTTTTCGAAATATTACTAAAGCTCCATACAAATATGATCAATTATCCACCGAATCCAACGATAACTTAATAATATCTGATTAAGATCACAAAATTGAGAGGGTTACTTAAACCCAAATTCATTTTTTAACCTTTTTTTGGAAAACATATGTACACTCTGTACACGAAATTTCAAAATTGTTAGGATAATAGGAACATTTTTTAAAACTGAGGAAATTTGACCGTAATTGCAATATGTGGCTAACACACAATTGGTATTAGGGACAGCCCGATTTAGTTTAACTGGGCAAAATTTGATCATGTATGTATGTTACTGGCGTTTCAGATTCCGTCACTCTTCGCGCCTTCGCTTGCTTAGTCCGTGCCGCCTTTTCCACTCCAGACTGCGTACTTCAAACAATTCGATCAACAACGTGCGCTACAACGCGCACACATATACCTGCAAACATTGTGGTTCTAGTCCTATGTACAGGTATATCAACACACCTTACGATTTCATGCGTTCAATGATCCCTCTCGTGGGGCAACCATGCATTGACTGTAGGGTGTGTTAAGTGTACTACCTCTCCAATAGCGCGCATTCAATTTAACCGCTTCGTGCGGAATCATGCTGCGCTGGAAGGGTGTACATCTGTAAGTGTCAGGTGTGTTACGAACTGTTAACACACCTGACCAACTAGAAATGTGTTCAATCACATATTTAATCCCCCTAACGGGGGTATATAGTCGTGCATGCCCGAAGGGCGCATACGACTTTAATTCAAGAACAACAACAACAACCGATAGAGCTACCCCACTTATTCATCAAGATGAAAACCGTAGAAATAATCAGACAGATCCGAGTACATCTAGAGGTGGCGTTACACCTTCTCCATGAAGTGGAAAAGAGGGAGGAGGAGGAGAAAGGAAACAAGATGCCCATCGGCTGCATCAGATAATGGAGGAAAAGGAAAATTGGGAGCCTGAAACAACCCATCCTCCGTTTATGCTGGACAACAGCTCCAAGCGCTGCATGAGTGCAGCAACATGGAGGGGAAGCTGTCCCGCGTGTCGGGCCAAGCCAGGGAGGTGCCCGCACCTCTAGATGTACTCTAAACAAAACCAAACGGCCCTTTTCAGGGCCACCCATTAATCAAGAAAAGATTAATTTTCATGATTGCCCTATATGTGTTTGTAGAGTGTGTTTGTATAGAGTGTGTTTGATAAAAAAAATTTAAAAAAGGATGGTGTGGTGTGTTTGATAAAAAAATTTAAAAAATGGATGGTGTGGTGTTTGTTTTTGATTTTTAAAAAATAAAAAAATAAATGGATAGTGTGGTGTGTTTTTGTTTGTGTTTGATAAAATTTTATCTTTGGAAAAAAAAAGGATGTTTTCCTTCACGTCCGTGCTTCTAGCATATAAAGCGGCGTCTTCCGCAGTCGCACCATTCACACTTTCACTCTGCTAGAATGAACACTGTTGAATTATTGCACGAAACCTGGGATGTCATGGTAGGTGTGGAGTCTTTGGTGGAAAGGATGGAGTGTTGGTGGAGATATCCTGCCACCAAGCCATACGTCACCAGCCAACTAGCGGCTCTCACTTCAGCGAGGAGGCTGGTGAAGGATGTCTTGGTGGAGGAATCGCAAAAGACTTCTTCGGCTCCTTGTCGTGTGGGATTTATCAAGTCGGCCCTCGACTTACTGGATGGGGTGGAATACTTCCTACACCAAGTGAAGGAAGATTGTTGGATCTATCCACCCGCCAGTAGCGTCAGGCGTGAAGAGATAAATCTTCACAAGACAAAATTATTATTAAAAAAAGTTTTGGAGCAAGAAGTAGCCCACATTAAGATCTTGTAGGCTCTCGAAAGAAGTCAAAAGGAGCAAGCCAGAAAAGAAAAGGAATTTCATCGCCTGAACTTAAACTGGATGAAAATCCAGGATAAGTTCAGACGTATGGAACATCCCGACTGGCTGCCTAATTCTTCACCACCACTCCAGAAGAAGAAAAAATCTCACACCACCTTCCTAGGCTTCTTCACTCAATGTTGGAGGAAAAAGTAATCCTCCTCCAATGGCCCTTTTCAGGGCCACCCATTTTTCAAGAAAAGATTAATTTTCCATGATTGCCCTACTTCTCTCTCTCTCTATTTTTTCCCCCCGTTGGTACCCGTAGAGGCCCCACCATGTTCCATTCTCGTTGGTACCCCGATAGGCCCCAATGTTAATTTCCCATGGTACCCCAAGTGCCACCCGCTATGTTAAATTCCCATGGTAGCCGTAGAGGCCTCAATGTTAATTTCCCATGGTACCCCAAGTGCCACCCGTTATGTTAAATTCCCATGGTACCCGTAGAGGCCCCAATGTTAAATTCCCATGGTACCCCAAGTGCCACCCTCTATGTTAAATTCCCGTTGGTACCCCAAGTGCCACCCTCTATGTTAAATTTCCCGTTGGTACCCGTAGTGCCACCAGTACCTATTTACCCACCCTATACTACTCACCTCTGAATGTTCTATCTCCTTAACTAAATCATTCTTAATTTCATTAATTTTCATCAGCCTCAAATGAATTGTCCTTAGGTAAGTTATATACCATTTAAAAGTATTATTCTGTTTCATTGTTTTGTCCGGTAGTATCCATTGTACTATTAGATAGTCAATCATTAACTGACTCGAAGAAATTGGAATAACCAATTATATTACTTATTCTGTACCCATGTTACCTGGCGAATCTATATCAAAATTAAATATCGTCTTCAAAAGCACACTGTAACTTACTGTACGAGTTAAACGTAATGCTGCATAGTAAATGGTGTTAATAATGTTGTTCGTTTCGCTTGCCATTTTATTAATATAAATTTTATTAGCGTCTATACTCGCGTAAAATCCGGGTCCAAATGCAAACATAGACCCTGATCTGCCGTCGCATAATGCGCCGGCAGATCAATGTCTATGTTGTTTGTTCTATTAATTAGTCCTTAGAAACTGCATAGACCCAGATCTGCCGGCGCATTATGCGACGGCAGATCTGGGTCTATGCAGTTTGCAGTTAGCATCAGATTATACGCGAGTATGGACGGTAAATTTAGTCATCAAAGATGTTATTTCTAGTATTATTACATCTGACAACGACTTTGATATTTTAACTGATCTAGCATTTACAAAACTTAATTTCAATTTTTGAATACATTTTATCGGATACAGTATTTCTGGAGATGGATTTATTTTATTTTACTCTTTGTAGCATATCTTAGGCTCCGCCGTCACTGATTCTTTTTTAGGTGTTTTATTTTTAACAATACCTCCCTCTGAATATATTGCACCGTCTCCTGTTGCAACAACTACGCCAGCTATCAAGTAATACATGGTGTAGCCCACCAAGGAGGCAACACCATGTGAACAGGTTTTGACTTCACTTCTCTCTGTCATAAAGGTTTCCTCTTTTTTAAATTTAGCTTTAGCTTTTGAAATTCTTGTGAACATTTTCCAAGTTGTTTTCCAAGTTCAACTCTACGTGCATCCTTTATCTTTTGTGAAGCTACCTTCTCAGTTTTACTTTCGCCACCTTCCATTTATTTTGCAACGAAATTAAAGTTTTTCCAAATATTTATTCAAGTTCTTTTGAAGTTACCTTCAAGTTATTTTCAAGTTACCTTTAAGTTATTTTCACAATAATTTCAACGTACATATGTTTTAAATAGTATTTGTACTTACTGACATTCTAAAGTAGTTAGGTCCTGGTTTTCATCTTCCTTTTCACAATTAATGTATTTAAAAGTTATCAAGCTATCACTTAATTCTGAAATTGGTAATCCAAATCATAAAGATACAAACCCACTAACGTATCACATTTTGTTTGTTATTAAGCGGTCTTCTTTCAACTTTTTTTGTAATTCATTTAAGTTATCAATTGGAAGAAATTTACTCATCAATGATGTTATTCCTAGCAGTATTACATCTTACAATGACTTTGATATTTTAGCTGATGTAGCATTTACACAAATTTCATATTTTTTTTTTTTATTTGATTTGTTTTGAATCCATTTTATCCAACTCCTTATGAGTTAAGTGTTAACCAGTTATTTCCTTGTATGTTCCATTTACTATACTAATTTTTAATTCCTGTTTGTAAGCTTCGGGTATTCCGTCTTTATTCATAGTAATGACATCAATACATTGTTCAGATACTACAAAACCTAATTGTTGTTCAAGTTGTTCTTGATCCATTTAAATGGTGTAAAATGGCGGAAGGCGGTTCTGATCAAGAGTTTGAAAATCGTATTTATAATGAAGATTTTGATGAAGATGATGTTGTTGATGGCTTTAATGAAAATTATATTTATGATACTTTAACTGATAACTTATCAAATGAGGGATTTGTAACCCATCAGCAAGCAGCTCGACAATTAAATATAGGAATAGCTGATAGATTAAAACAAAATTATAGATGATTTTAAAATAGATGAAACAGAGTATGATCTAATTAAAAATGATTTAAATATTAAGGAAGCAACATTGTATGGCCAACAAATATGTGAAAATGGTATTCAAATTTCTGACAAGGTTAAACCAACTTGATTTTGTCATTTAGCAGTCTATATAATCAAAACGGTGGAAGTAAGCTTTTACATACAATAGGTTGGGTAAAAGAAGGAAACAATTGGCGTCAAAAATATGAAGCTGCTGATGAAATAGAACCAGGTATCCTCTAGAGTCAGAAGTTATAATCAGGCAAATTATAACAGTTCTTGAGAAAATAGAAATGAACGTAATTAACAAAAATGAGCCTTTAACAAGCAAGTAAGATACGCAGAGACTTTAATAGATGAATACTTCGAAAACATTGATACCCAACCATCTTTTAGATTATTTAATATTCAAAAAAGATAATTAAGGGGTAATAGAGTTGAATTGAAAGGAATTATTTCAAGAATTAAATAAATGAAAACAAACTTTGAATTACTTGTCAAAGAGATAGCAGATACCAAAAAGCATTTCTAAAGAAAAAGATCTAGCTATAAAAAAAAAACAAACAAAAAAAAAACAACTAGGAAGAATTGTTTTTCAAAATTGAAATTCAAAGAGCAGAAATAATGGGACATGCAACAGATAAGAAAAATACCTTTAGAGAAATTGTCAACAAATGAATCTAACAATTATAGAAAAATTACCATTAGATGAAACGTTGAAACGGATGTTAAAAGAAAAAGGTGTAACAATTGCAACAGTTTCTTTTTTCTTCTGTACAGCTATTGGTATGATAGCAGGAACTCTTGGTATAACCATTTCTTTTTTTTTTTTTCAATAGTAGGAAGCGTTACCAGCGGTAGCTGTAGCGGCAACACTGATTCGTTCATTGATAAAGCGTTACCAGCGGTAGCTGTAGCGGCAACGCTGATTCGTTCATTGATAAAGCGTTACCAGCGGTAGCTGTAGCGGCAACGCTGATTCGTTCATTGATAAAGCGTTACCAGCGGTAGCTGTAGCGGCAACGCTGATTCGTTCATTGATAAAGCGTTACCAGCGGTAGCTGTAGCGGCAACACTGATTCGTTCATTGATAAAGCGTTACCAGCGGTAGCTGTAGCGGCAACACTGATTCGTTCATTGATAAATTTTGAAAAGATATGAAAAATATTGACGACTATTTGATTAATTTAGCTAAAATAGCAACAGCAGCATTGCCTGGTATAATTAGTAATGTAATAAGCTATCTTTTAACATTAGCCGGGAAAGGTATATCTTTAATAGCTCATAATGTCATTGTGTTAATTCTTCCATTAATTATCTTGTTCTTACAAATTCTACTAAACGCTTATTTGTAGTAACAAAAAGGACTAGAGATTAACTAGCTAGTTAATTTATTTCATAACAAGTACTTGTTTATTTCTTTTATGATCTATATCTTTTATATCATTAGGTATATTAGTTGCAGGTGTAGCTGTCGGTACAAGGATTTTGTCATTCTTATTTAATAGTCCTGACGTCCTGTCTACGTAATTGTTACTAATCTTTTCTTGTCCTAGTTCTGTTACTTCATAATCTATTTTCTAACGAATTGTTGCAGACTGTTTATCAGCTGCTGGTATTATATTCTATATACCAAATCTATACCACACTGGTATTTATAGTAGTCCTTATTCCTAGTAGAAATGAACCTGATGACTGTTGTAAATTCTTATTATAACATACTATACTACCCATTATCATCACCATATCGCTAGGTTATAAAAATATGCCATCACCAATAACTGGATAGATTAGTCTAACTTTTGAAGGTTAAATAGAATCCTGAAATCTTATTGTTATGTTTTCATCTGAGGTATGACCTTGTTCACCTAATATCAGTATTTCAAACAATTTTTTTTTGACACTGTCTTGAACAGTACAACCAGGCTTTATGATTGTTGTTTTATCATCTGCTTGACAGCTAAAACAGATTTCACATATGATATTATGTGATGACCGGCCTTGTTAAGTTCCTACACAATTATTATACAGTGCATAAACTGAGATATTTACGTTTGTTGTGTTCATCACGATCTTTTAATGATTAAACACAAATTAGGTGGGGGTGTATACATGACCATCAGCTATTCGTAGACTAGTACAAGTTAAAGGAAATCAAGCCACATGTTTCGTTGACTAACATTAGTCTCTAAGTCTACTCTTTTCATGATCATAATTACCTGTCAGATATGTTTAATCTTCAAAATTAGTCGTTTTGATTTGACGAGATCCATTTGTGTATTCAAGTTTGATGAAATGATTGCGCTCTGTAGCCTCGTTCTGATACCTCTTCCGTTTCCGGTTGTTACCAGGTTACCTAGAGAGAGAAACGACGCTATGGTCGCGCTCTACAGTTTCGTATTTTGCATGGGTTAGATTTTTAAAGAAAAAGAATTACCCAGGTTTTCCTCACTTGGTGTCCTTGCTATTTAAAAAAAAAACTTGTATATCTCTGTATTGTTAGAAGAACGTTTAATTCCCTTTATTTTGGTGTATGATTGATGGGTGCAATTTGGGTTATAGAGTATACATCTTGGTCTTAAGATGTGCATCTCTCAAAAAACTCCAAGCTCCGTTTGGTCATTTTCACTTTCTGGACTTCAAAGGTAAACATAAAAAAGAGCCTATAACTTTTTTTTACTTTTTATATATTTTGTAATTCATTCATTGTACTTTCAGAGGCTGGTATTGCCTACTCTGACAAAATTCCTTTTTCTATTTTAATAACTGCTATAAATAGTGTATTTTTGACTAATTCAGGCGAGTACCTTGATGCGGCCATTTCTGTCTGTTGTGTGCTTAGATCATGTACAATTTCCACAAGTACAATATGTAAAGAAATTTCAGCCACAGTACATGAAAGTAGCATAGAGGTATGCCAACATTCTCTTCACTGTGCATGTTACAAATGCAAACTACTTCATCTTACACTTGTCACTCCCTCAGAAGCACGTAATATATGTAGAGCGCCCCCTATACAAGAAACTATTTTAATTACGATTTATTTGACGGTAAGATGACATAAATTAGCATTGTTTAGAAAATATACAATGGTAATAATGTAGTTTATTTTTTTACTTTATTTATTTGACCATAGATAACAAAATGTATAAGCCCGGTCATTACATATTACTATAGATAACAGTTTTTATAAGACCGGTCATTACATATGACTAACGATAACAGTTTTTATTTCTTTCATACAATTTTGAAGGCCAGTGGCCTAGGGTTTCCATAGGCCAGTGGCCTAGGGTTTTCCATAGGCCAGTGGCCTAGGGTTTTCCATACAAATATTTGGAGGATAGTAAGAGGGTAGCCTAGGATTTATAGAAAATAACAAATGGCAGATAGTCAAGCGTTAGTTTTAAAAAACCAGTTTAAAGTGGATGAAAAATGGCTAACCGGTTTAAACTGAATAGAACAGGTTCAGTGACCCATAATCGAGATGTGTTCAGTACTTACAACAATATGACTCAAACGATAAAGTGACATTGTCCTTTAGCCTTTTTTTTTTTTTTTGTTTCTAGCATTAGGTAGAAGCAGGCAAACAGGTAAAGATAACATCTCCCTGATCGGGCTGGAATTTTATGGATTCGTATGCAAGCTTATATTACTCCCGTTTCAAGATTATGCTGCATAAGTGGGTAGAAATAAATTCAGTGGTCCCGATAGATGTAATAATGAGCTCAAATATTGTATGCAAAAAACAAAGTTTGGATGTGATTTTTTTTTTCCTCTGTCAATATATCACAAATTCAGATGTTTGCAAATCTACTCTCTCTCTCTCTCTCACACGGTTGTGATCGCAATCGCGATGGATGTAAATCGTACAGAGCTCGATCGTGCGCTTATGAGCGAAGGCCGGCAAGAAATTCATATGGTTAGAAACAGGGCCGGATTAACACATAACCTAATAAGGTCATAGCCTTAGGTCCTCATTAGTCCCTCATATTTGGTAGGTCCTCCTTTAGACCCTCCATTCCATATCGAAGAAACAGTTGAGCGACCTTCCCTTCTATTAGCATTAGGACCCTCATAATCTGGTTCTGATTAGAAACCGATGTCAATATTCCAATAAACATCCGATTTTATTACATTCGTTCAATAGGGAAACAGTTTTGAAGTCTGTTAGAGGACTCTCACAGACGACTATCGACGTGTGATAAATTATTTCATACCATTTACCAGAGGGGATTTTTTCTCCAGAGAGAAAAATTGATATAAGTTTATGTTATGAAGTAAATTGCTATCAGCCAGTCTGTTGCCATGAAATATAGCCAAAGTATGACTCCATACATACATACACGCATACATGCATACATGCATACATACATACATACATACATACATACATACATACATACATACATACATACATACATACATACATACATACATACATACATACATACATACATACATACATACATACATACATGACTTTGAATAAGTATTGAATCAACTTCAAATGATACATCCGAACTACAAAAAAGAGACTGGGTTTTTATTTTTAAAAATACAGTTACTCAAAGAAAGAGATGAATTTGATGAGTTAAAAAAATGCGTGCCAGATTCGCGACCCACAGGGTGCGGGTTCGAATCATACCATTGGACCAGCTCGAGTCAGCTGCCAAGGTGTGTCCTTGGGCAAGGGCACTTTACTCTAGTTGCCTTGGCACTAAAAAACCCAAGTGCGTTGTTGTGACGTAAAACACAAAATCAAACACACTCTCTCTATTTCTTTCTTCTCTCATTACATGCGTGTTTTCCTGTCTGCCTGTCTGTTTTTGTCCATCTGCCAGTCTGTCTGTTTGTCCAGAAGCCACATCCACCCCAAATAGATTATTTACATAGTGGCATATGTAGCCTACCAACCCCTACTCAGTACCAATTGTATGTTTCATATGTATAAACTCAGAGACCTAAAGGACGAAGAAATAAAAGGGTTGTTTTATAATTCTGAACTACAAAAAGTGGAGGAAAAAAGACGAAGATAGTTTTGTGGTGTATTGAGAAGAAAAAAATTTAAAAAATTAAGACCCCCCCCCCCCCAACAAAAAAAAAAAAAAAGACAACAGAACGGAATGTTTCAATACTTTGTACACAGGGAAGATTTTACGGAATCATTTAGAATCTGGATCGATGCTAATCAAGTCCAGGGGAAAAAAGCTAAAAGCACATGGAAAATGTATTTGCGAAAAGTGACAAGAGTGATGACTATATTTTCCGACAGTATTTAATTTCAAAGTAAATTTAAAGTGACCAATTACTTTTAGTGGATTCTGAAAAGTTGGAAAAGTGCGGATTCGAATCCTAGCATTATATCGGCCGGAGTCGACGACCCTAACGTGTCCTTTGGCAGGTATTCTAGTCTAGTTGCTTTGGCACTAAATAACCGTCCCTCATCAGTTTTGTAAGGGTGAGTGTTGGATTGTAAAGGACCAGTTAGTTTGTGTGTGTGTGTGGGGGGGGATTTTCTTTCCGACAAGGATATATATATATATATATATATATATATATATATATATATATATATATATATATATATATATATATATATATATATATATATATATATATATATATTAGAAAAAGGTATTTTGTTCTGCAAAGCAGAGCAAGAGAATTTTTAAAAATCTATCTGGGGGCCGGATATTTCCTCCTTGCACCCCCGAAAATTGGTCGATCCCTAACTATGTGTATTGCTGAACATCACGTAACTTTCCTTTCACTCATCCGTTTGTTTGTGTGTAATCAGACACTCACCCTTACAAACAAAACAGATGAGGGATGGTTATTAGTGGTTATTTGTGCGCATCTTTTCAGATACACGGTCAAAAACCTTGTTTTGGTTGGGCAGAGCCCGATGTAAGTTCTGAAGTTTTTTTCCCCAGAATCCCTAATACATGAGTCCACCTTCTTACTGAGACGGACTCAGATATCTAGAACTCTGACTGACTTCCAGACGAGAATCATCAATCAGGAAGCCACCCGTAAAGTGGACACTTTCTGACAAAACTTTTTGTTTATTTAGTGAAAGTTTTCTACAAAATATGTAAATTCCTCTCTATGGTCTTTCTTTTTATTTATTTATCAAATTAATAAAGTATAATTTATAAATATTATTTCTTCTTTTACAATCTGATATTATAAACTTTTTTCAATCTTAAAAATGTTGTACAATAATTGTACAAAAGGGGCATAATTCATCATTAGTTCTGAAATGGAACGTCTATTAAAGGAAACATTGGATTCACCGTTTGTATACTGTCATACATATCTAAAAAAAAGGTCTAATTATAAGATTATTCATAACCTTCATTGATAAATTCATAATATTTAATCAATTATATATATTTAACGGGAAATGAAACTGTTTGTCTCTATTTATACATACATGTTGAAAAGAAACAACGTTTTTCCTGACCAACCATTTCTTATTTCTATTGAAAAAACGACATTTCACTAATTTAGAATCGCTTTTCACAACTAGCAAAAACTGAAAATTGAAATATAAAAACAACACAAACGCCGATAAATTTGTGCGACTAGTTTCTCGTTTATTGTATGCTCTTCAGGCACAAAATATTTTGAAAAAACGGATGACGTCTATATATTTATAAACAATTACGTCATTGACGTCATTAAATGATATGCATTATCACAACAATCTCATATTTATAACGGGATCAGAACGATACATGAGTCTCTAATGAAAACGGAATCATTGAAATCACAATGTAGAGACAGTCATACATAGTTATATATTTATAATTGATATATATGTATACAACATATAAATTCTTTTATTGAAAATTTATACAATTGTATATAATGTCTTAGTATTAAGGTCATCGTGATACAAAGTATCTAACCGATAAATCCAGTAACTTTCTATAATCATCTCTCCATACACAATATAGATTGGCATGAAAGAAAAATCACCTAAAGAGTGATTATTTATATTAAAGTGTATTGAAACATTAAAGGAGAACTTAGTATCCATGCACTTTTTTTTTTTTACAAGAAAGCGGCGATTATTCATTATCTTAGAAACTGGTTGAAGTGTTTGTCCAACATATTGCATGTTACATCTGTTATAGATTATCAAATAAATTACATCAGTTGATATGAAGTCACTTTTATAACGCAGAGAAAACAATTCCTTTGTATTGGAGCTACTAAAATAGGTACTTTCTGTAATATCTGTACATTGAGAGCACCGACGTCTGTTACATTTAGATGATAAAAAGGGTCTTTTTATATTTTCTGTCGGTTTAGTTATGATAAAAAGAGTCTTGCAAATGCCTAGGTCTTCTATAAGCAAAAATTGGCTTGATTTTGTAAAGTGTTTATACGCTGTTTTTATTTGATAAGTTGAGGTGACTCCAATATTTATTAATTGTAAGGCATATATTAGGTAATAAAGGCTTATATTGTATTATGAAAGGAATGATATTTTTTTCTTTCGTACCTTCTACTGTGTTTATACCATCATTTTGAGTAAGAATACGGGCTTTGTTCAAAGCAGAATTAATTACATGTATAGGATAATTCCTGCTTTGGGAATATGTTTTTAATTCATTAATAAAATTTTGTAATTGACAATCGTCTGAAATGATACTTCGGTATCTTTTCGCCTGGCTATAAGGTATACCGTTTTTGCCGTTTTTACATGACCTGGGATGACAAGACGAATATTCCACATACTAGTGAATATTACTTTCTTTTACATGAACGTTTGTAGAGATAGTATTATCATAATTTTTCAGGACATTTACATCTAAAACCAATACATGCGTACTGGATGCAGTATAAATAAATTTAAGTATGGGGTGAACATTATTCAGGCTATCAATAAATTCTCGCAGTTCTTCTGAATGGTTCCAGATCATAAAGATGTCATCTAAAAATCTTAACCAAACAGTAGAATTAAAATTCTGGTTTTCAAGAAAATCTTTTTTTCTAATTTACACATGAAAAAATGAAGCGTATGAAGAAGTCATAGGACTACCCATTGCTGCACCTATTATTTGATGTAATTTGTACTATTAAATTGGAAATTATTATTTTCCATGATAAATTGTATTATTTTACAAATATCTTCACTCGATAGTTTGTTATTATTAAGATTGTTTTCAAGAAAATATTTACACGCCTCAATATCATCTGCATGCGGTATATTTGTACATCTAAGATACAAGGACGGAATTATGAGATAGTTATGGAATAGATTTCAACTTTTTAATTATACATTTTATGGCGGTAGTCAAGAACTTTTAGAACGCCACAAAGAGGCTTGACAAATTCAATAATTAATTATTTTTTGTGTGTGATTAAAGTAAAGTATTATGCTTTATACATATATCAATATTCTGGTGCAATGTAAATATACTTTTAAAAAAATCGATTACCTCAGTTTACTAAAACTATAATGAGCAAAAGCATAAAATATACAATTTTTAAAGTGATAAAGTCTCATTTTAATCACAAAGCTGAAGGTCAAACATATAATTTCTCTTCAATTGTATACACCTTTGTGTATACCTCTTATTTGTGGATCGGGACAATGCAGGGCTCCAGAGAAGAAGATGCTGACTGCTGTTATAGCAATACAGATCGCTGTAAAAGAGTACCTTTTGGTGCCAATGACGTTCAGCTTGCGCACCAGATACTGCATTTAAATGGGAGCGGATTTAGAATTACCCCGTTATCCATGCTGATTTGTCATGTGCATCATGTTTCTTGAATTCATATCGATTATATTTTATATACATCGATTAAAGATTTGGTAATTTGAGTGCGATATTTTCAGGTTCTCTAAAAGTTTTTATATCGCCATGCGACTTTCCAAAATGCACAACAATAATTTTGAAGACAATCAGATTTCCTGTAAGAACTGCAAGAAGAGTCTCAGAACATACCCAAAAAGATTGCTTCCCAAATGTATTCATCTGGCTGTCTTTGTGAAATAGGACTAAGTGTCTCAGAACATACCCAAAAAGATTGCTTCCCAAATGTATTAAACTGGCTGTCTTTGTGAAATAGGAATAAGAGTCTCAGAACATACCCAAAAAGATTGCTTCCCAAATGTATTCATCTGGCTGTCTTTGTGAAATAGGACTAAGATCACTTTTTGTGAACTGAGTAAGACGCCAATATTGAGGATGCGGAACACTCGATACTGAGCGTAGAAGTAATACTTTCAAATTGGGTCATTGTCTCGAATATCGGCGTCGTGGTCTTATTTTTATAATTCTACGTTGTTGGTTTTTTTTTGTTTTTTTTGGTTATATTTATGGGTATCTTTTATTTTTAATATGTATATTGTAGACCTGATCGATATGTTTCCTTTCTTCAAATATGTTTAACCCTGGTTTGATGTACAATGTGTATGATTTGCATGTGGTATTTCAATCTTGGAACCATTAAAGCACGTATATGTCGAACGAGATTTCCAATAAAAAACTCAAATTTTTATCAGCTGCTATTGACGAAGATGCCAGAAACACCGAAGAGAAATCGTTCGTTCGTTCGTTCGTTTGATTAACGACGTGTGCGGCCATTCGGCCATTTACGTCGAGGACACCGAAGAGAAAAACAACAATGCGAGTACAGGGGAAGGTGGTCATTCTTATTCTTCTTGCAATTATCGTTTTGTTTCTTTTATATTTGGACAGGAGGTTGATATTTTCGATGTCGCTAGAGCTGTTACTGCTGATGAGAAGGAGGAGGAGAAAGAAGAGGAGGTGAATGTGATTTATACTGTATATACTCGCGTATAATCGGTATCCAAATGCAAACAAGATAGACCCTGAGCTATGTTGTTTGTTCTACTGATTAGTCCTTACAAACTGCATAGACCCAGATCTGCCGGGGCATTATGCGACGGCAGATCTGGGTCTATGCAGTTTGCAGTTGGGATTAAATTATACGCGAGTATGTACGGTAAGTATTCTAAATATGCTAAGGAAAATGGCCCTCAAATTTGCACTGTAATATTACCTCATATCCTCACAACTTCTTTTGCCATGGGCACATCAATTTTCGCCCTTAATAGTTTCAAATATTTATTTTTAAAAATCTGTTCACGACAACCATGACATAACAAAAGTTTCCCTCCAATGTCTCACCGCCTCTGTAAAGCTAAAAATTGTTGTTACAACGTCGACGCTCTGTTTAGAGGCAATTACGTGATGTCACGAGATTCATATAACAGGGTTATAAATATGATCTTTTTATTGTAGTCGCCAATTACACTTCTGAATAACCACTCAGGCGAAGTATTTATTTATTATCCCTATTGTTAATCAATGTTCTGTCTGTCTGTCTGAGCACATGCAACTTTTTGTCTCTATTTACGAAAGGACGATGTGCTGTTTATTGCCATATCTACCACTAATTATGTCCGTGTACAAAATATGTCTGCTTCAAAGGGAAGGACAAATTCATCCAGAAATAGAAGCTGAGGAAACCAGGAATTGGACTATCCGCCACCGACAAGATGTGTCAGACGTAGACTTTCAATTTTAGTCTTGACCTGTATTAATATACGTCATCGAATAATGTGTTGTACGTAACTCGGTCCTTTCGCTCAGTTGGAATAGTGTTCAGGTAAGCTCTGAAAGCATTCGTGCATAATTAAGAAGATTATATATGATTAGTAGTTCAATGAACCGATAAACTCTAGTAAGAGAATGTAGGTTTTGAGTTCATCGGTTAGGACTCTAAAGAAAATAATGACCATGCTTTTACTTAAGTGAGAGAAACTTATTACCACGCAAACAGTAAATTCAAAGAACAATGTCAACTGAGCACGTGAAAAAATTGCACTCATACAACTGTATTAGAATGGGAGCTAACTGCGTATTCACGTTATCCATGCTGGTGTGTCATGTGCATCAGGTTTATTTAATTTAACTCGATTATATTTGATACAGATTAACGAAGGATTTTGTATATTATAGTTGCGAAATCTTTCTAATCGTTTTAATATTGCCTTCGACTTTATAAGAACAGCACAACATTAACTTTGAAGACAACCTTATTTCCTATAAAAATTGCCAAAAAAAAAAAAAAAAAAAAAAAAAAAAAAAAGCTTTAGGAGATTTACGATAAAAGGTTGAAGAAAAAGCATTTTAACTTCCATAAGATTTTTTATTTCCGGAACTATTTATTTTAAGAACACTTTTATTGTTGTCTATGATATAAACCACTACCCCCCCCCCCCAAAAAAAAAAAAAAAAAAAAAAAATACAAACATGTGTATTAAGGGAATTAAACGTTGTTGAAAGCTTGGATAATAAATGAAACTTGTTTGCTGATGATTGTGCCCAATATCCAAACTGTGATATCGAAATAGCTTTTCAGCTACTAAAATCAACAGGCTGACAATTTTAGCAAAATAAAAAGAATCTATTTCTATTTGATAAGTCGGTAATTTGAATGAAAAGACTGAAAATACAACGAAACTCTATTTTATCGTCACATGAATCGAACCAACCATTAAACGTTAAAGAATACCGTTTATGAAATATATATACTCTCCAAGAAAGGCGCTTGAATTTAGTCTACGGGTGGCTATCTGTCTTTGTGAAATAAGACTAAGATCACTTGTTGTGGACTGAGCAAGGTACCAATCTCGAGGAAGCGGAGCATTTAATACTGTGCGTACATGCAATACTTTGAGATCGGGTCAATGTCTAAAATATCGGCGTCCTTGTCTTATTTCTAGAATTATTGTTTTTTTTTTTTGTTTTTTTATTATAATTACATTTATGGGTATCTTTTATTTGTAATATGTGTATTGTAGACCTGATCGACATGTTTGTTTTCTTCGAATAAGTTTCACCCTGATTTCATGTTCATGATGCATTAAACCTATTTTTAATCAATGTCTTTGTCTGACTGTGCAACTTGTTGTCTCTATTTATGTATGGCGGATGTACCGTGTTTATTGTCATACCTACCGTATGTATTAGCACTAAGGGACACAGATACAATTAGGATGACGAATACTGACGTGAGAAAGTGAAGTCAAAACGTTTACCAGAGCATTTGTAAGTTGAGGAAAAGGAATTGACCGTCAAAACCTGACCGTTTTCTTAACAAATGCTGCTCTCAAACACGCACAATGCAGGTGCAACAAATTATGTCCATATAACAATATGTCTACTGCAAAGGGAAGTACAAAGTCATGCCGAAAAAGAAATAACAAACCAGGAATTGGACTATATGCCACCGAAAAGATATGTCGGACGTACACTTTCAATAATAGTCTTGACCTTTATTAATTTATGTCATCAAATAATGTGTCATACGGACTTATTTACGTCATCAAATAATGTGTCATACGGGCTCAAGTTACAATTATTACTTCCGGTTCAGTACCCACGAATGTAGCCCCAGTCTATTTTTAGAGCATTTTTTCCCTCTCCTTTTGGTGGTGATGCATGTTTTAGATTTAGGTATTCTTGGTATTGATTTAAAGGAAATTGGTTATTCTTTGGAATATGAGCATTATGGTGTGGTTGTCTGTGTATATTTTGGCGTCAGTGCACAGTGAGTAATGAGGCATTGGTGCTGATCTAGAAGTGAAATCTGTGACCCGTTGCACGTTGCTTTATTTACAGTCCAGCCTCTCAAAAGAATGCCGGATAACCTATGACACGAACTTCACCTTGTGTTCATGTTTGAAGATACTTTAGATCAACATATGATTTATTACGATTTGAACACAGTATAAAGTTCAGTACTGGCAAACAAATGTAGAGTCTATATAGGAAAATTAATTGTGGTCCGGGTCCATACGTAACTCGCTCCTTTTGCCCAGTCTTGAATAGTGTTCAGTTAAGCTCTGAAAGCTCTCATACATAATTAAGTAGATTAGATAAGGTTAGTAGTTAAATTAACCGATACACTCCAGTAAGGAAATGTAACTTTTGCGTCATTAATGACGATTCTAAAGACAACAATCACCATTCTATATTTAGCGAGAGAAATGTATTACCACACAAATAGAAAACTCAATGTCAACAGAGAACGTGACAATATTGCTCTCCTAATATTGTATTAAAATGGGAGCTCATTGTGTATTACCGTTGTCCATTCTGATTTCTCATGTGAAAAGAAAAAAAAAGATCGGCATGCTAACTAGTATCCATGCCTTCAATTCCAATGCCTCGGAAGCCTTGACCAGAAGACAAGCCAAGTTTCCTGCCGAAATCCCCACATGGGATGCACACGAGTCCAAGTTGCGGGGCTTAATGGGCCACGTGGGAAAATGAACCCTGTAGGTGGAGGCTGAAAACCAGCGCCGAAACACAGAATAGGGGACATACCACCCCTTCTGCTGTCTGGCCCATTCTTGGCCTCGATACATCTTCTGAGTCAGCTTCCTCACCATCGCTAAGTGAGGGTGCAAACACACATCGAAGGCTATGCCCCAGACAGTGTCTCCAAACTGGAGAGGATCCTCGATTCCGACGGTACCAAGGGTTTGGGACACAGATCTTAGGGAAGCAGGCTGTAAACCTCATTTACCGCCTTATCAAATGTCCACATCTATTCCTCCTCCGTCACCTAACCCGTAGGTAGGGACAAAGGAGAATCCAACAGATGAAAAGGACCCTTCTTCCTGGCCCTATAGGCCCTGTGACTTTCCACCTAGTCCAAAACCTCGTAGGGCGACAAACAACAAATGTGGCAGCCTTCCATGTCTACACACACGGTGCATGTGAAACAGATGGAGTGTGTCCCATGAAACCTTTTTATGCCCACATTTACCAACACCATCAGACATTATTGAATGCTGAAAGGAAAACATAAAAGAGTAAAGAAGAACAACAAATAGGTGGGAATGACTTATCTTAACACCAGTTGGAATTAGAAGGATGAAACACAAGAAACACCACGATGTGCTCAAAATCCTCAAATCAACGAAAAGGGACACAGATACACGAAAATAAAGCAAAGACTGTAAAGACAAAAAAAAAAAAAATAAATAAATAAAATAAAATACAACACAAAAAGGTAATGACTGACAGTAGAATTTCCAAAAGTCGACTTAAATGATGAAGTGTTGAGAGTCTAAGGAAAAGAAACATTCGGATTGTCAGAAGTGAACTAATGCATCAGACTGGGATCATGTTTTTATTCTAGACCTCCAATTACTAACTGGAGGAGGGAATAATCTCCTTGGACTGTGCACTAGCACCAGGAAAGGGTATAGCAATGCTATAATATCAAGTAACATATTACTGATATCAAAATATCAATCCAATATTAAGATAGTGTAGAAAAATCTGCCACATCAAAATATCAATCCAATATTAAGATAGTGTAGAAAAATCTGCCACATCAAAATATCAATCCAATATTAAGATAGTGTAGAAAAATCTGCCACATCAAAATTCATAGTCTATATGGCAGTTGATAATTGTTTATAAAGCAAAAGAAACATGACAGTTCCTATCAATGGGCAGTGTGTGTGTGTGTGTGTGTGTGTGAGAGAGAGAGAGAGAGAGAGAGAGAGAGAGAGAGAGAGAGAGAGAGAGAGAGAGAGAGAGAGAGAGAGAGAGTCCTTTAGTTGTGAGTGAAGGATTTTAGATTCAGTAAAGAGGAGAGATGAGGTTCAAGACACTAAGAATATTAATCACATGATATTTTGGTTACCTTTGCACACAATTTATCTCTTAATCATAACAAACTATGGGGTTTGCATGCATCTGAAGTAAAAAATAAAAGGCTGAAGCATTAAATTGGAGATTTGAGAGAGAGAGAGAGAGATTTACCTGTGTATAACATGTTTCCAGTTGCCAACAGTATAGACCCAAATCTGAGTTGCATTATGTGCCAGCAGTTCATAGACTAGACTAGGCACCGATTCTAAAAAGTAGTATGAACAGTGGAGGCCCAGATCTGCCAGTGTTTGCACTTAGGGATGCATTATACACGAGCTAATACAGCACTTTGGTGTGTCCAAATAATACAATTTAAATAATGAATTTTTGGTTATTCAGGAGAATTACTAGCTTTGTGTGTTGTGGTGCATGTTACAGACTGCATGATTATCATTTAGGTAACATAACTTTAGCAATTTATTCCCAGTTGTGTCAACGACCTCCAGAGACAAAACAATACTGATTGACTGATTATGATGACATTAGCTTTTGGAATATGAATGCATCATGTCATTTATTGTTGTGAAAGAGATTGAATTAAGCTGCCGAAACTGTTTTTTTAATATATATACGGAGAAAACAATGTTATCATACAGGTTAGAGAGTTATAATTTGTCCACAACTGAGGACTGAACTGGAGTCAGCGAGTTATGGCACCAATCACCATGTCTGCATGCACCAACGCCCATACTCTCGACTAAACATATCTCTGGATCCAAAAAAGGATGAAACCTAATTGTGAATATCAGAATTCATGGGCAGCATACACTTTTGCTTGTTGACCCAGGATTTAACTCTTGTCTAAACACACAATCTGGATTTCTGTGACAGGAGAGAGAAAGAGATTTTTGTTAATAAATCTTCCCTGAAGAGTCCCCCTCTTTACCGGGTATACAGTTGTTGTTGGTTGGTTTTTAATAGCTCTTTTAACACATTACTGATTATACCACACTGAGGAATCATTGAAAGGTTTTCTTACATCTTTCAATTAGGATAACACTACTCTTTTTCCATGACTGTTTGACAAGTCTCTGTGCTTGCCTTGCACATCTCTCCTTATTGATACAGCAAAACTTGTCTTGAAAGACCACCCTTCTGCTAAAACATCATGGCCTCTTAAGACAGGTGGTCTCTCATGACAGGTCATAAACACAATCAATAAATCTGAGCACTGAGAATCTGCTCTCTCAAGCCAGGTAGTTTCTCACAGCAGTGGTCTTTCGATACAGGTTTAACTGTATATGCCTCCTGCTGAACTTGAATAGAATTTGCAATATGTAAGATTTGTATCTCAAGAAATTTGTTTAATTACTCTAACAAGTTGCTTAAAGCAAATATGTATGGACTGTGTTGACATGTTTACATGTAATCAGTTGGTGCTACAAAGAAAAAAACAAAGAGACTATTATATTTTATGTAATTACATCTTTATTTATTTGCATAAGTTATATATAAGACAGACTGGATTTGTCATCAAATAGGAATATTGTAACATTTCACATTTATGTTTCTGCTTTATGCAAACTCAAAGTTGCTGATTTACAGGTTTATTTTCCTATATATTCTCAATGATTGTTGTGGCTACATGCCTACTCAAAAGATACTATATAATGTTTTGTAGATCGACCCTTATTTCACTTCATTCTGACATGTCTGATTCAACTTTCCAAATTTAAAGGTGTAATACACTTAGAGTTACACATCTTAAAAACCTTGATTAAATGAAGTAACAAATCATGGATGGACAATAGATAATTATATTTTAAAACAGAAGTATAGAAATGACAATAATTTACATAATTCTCCAGCATACATTTTGTAGGTCTATTATAGGATATACTATTCTAAAGAAGCCCATAAGGAAAAAGTGGCTGGTTTATCTGAAACAAATATAGCTATTTTATCACTTTCAAAGGACATAATACATATTATATGAAACATAGAAATCAAACATCACTTCTAATACGACCAACGTTATCGTTCTAAATGATATTAATAGGCTACCATTTTATTTTTTTAAACGACACCGAGTATATAATTATTACACTATATAACAGCAGACAGCTTTTTCTACATGTGATTCTTGAAATTACAGACCTTTGTGTTTTGGCAAAATGGTCAACTACTGTTTACACCCAGCCATAAACTAAGTTTTCAGGGGAAGCCCTATCTGTGCATGATGATGGATTAATCATAGAGTATATATCTGAAATTTTGGAGTTTCAGATATGGACCATACAAATATATTATAACTTTCTTTGTTTTTTTTGTACAAAAAAGTATGTTTCACATTACAATATGTAATCTCTACTTGCCAAATTTCAAAGAATCCCAGTCCCCTATATATATCTAAATGAATTTATCTATTTATTTTAAACATGGTAAAGAATAAAACTTACACACTGTGATTTGTATGAAGTTAAATCTGACATTTTTATAATGTCACATAAAAGTAGAACAGAACTGCATCATCTAAGCTCGGATATACTTTTTAAAACAGACAATCCAAGTCTCAAAAATTGATGAATAAACTGGAAAGTGTGTGTGTGTGTGATTTTAAATTAAATTATAGATATATGGATGTACAATTTTTATCATAAATATACATATCAGTTATTTCATTCAGGAAGTTTCATAAAGAAAACCCTTGAAAAATAAAGACACTTTCTTACCACTGCTTTAACAATTTCTCTGATAAAAATGAAGCTGATATGCAATCACTAGTATGAAAAATATATTTACCAGCCATGTATTGTATGGATGGTGTCAATGTTCATTTATGACTGAAAAAAGTATATTACAGCACAAACATGATAGTGAAAAATCACACTGCATACTCATTAATTTATGTAAAATTAACATTTATAGCAATCTGTCATTCTATTGCTTTGGCTGTGTTGTAAGTACCCAAAATGCCAAGGATTTTTGTTTGGATATATATGAATAGATCACTGTGTGTGTGAGAGGATCAGTTGTACAACTTGCATACAATGGGAGAAGGTAAGGGAAGGATATGTGTAAATTGAACATTATAGCAGAGATTCAATGCATAAATCCTCTTGAATCATAATCCATATCCTCATTTATGATATAAATTATAACAACATGTGCTTGAACAGTGCATGGTGAATGAGACAATACTGTAGTTACCCATCTATAATATTAACCCATCTGCAAAGTCGACAAAGATCTGCCCTTGCATTATGTTATGGAAAATCAGTGTCCATGGTTCATACTGCCCTTGAGTTTTTTTTAAAGGTATTTCCAAGGATTTCAAAATGTTTTCAAGGAGTTTTTGTCTTTTGGAAATTGAACCTTCTCCATATGTTACATTGTTAACTACTGGTGTTGTGTCATTTGAGCCACCAAATTTTATCCAATTTTATTTATTTAATCATTATTTTTCGAGAATAGGTAAATTAAAAAATTCTTAGTTTTAAAAGTGATATATTTTATTAAGATTAAACGTTTTGTATTTGCTCAGATAAATTCAAAAAGCTTTTGGCAAAATTCAAGGAGTTTTCAAGGCAACCCCTCAAATTCAAGGAGTTTTCAAGGCAACACCTCAAATTCAATTATTTTTCAAGGTTGTACAAACTATGATGTCTATGCTGCTTACTTGAAATCATAAAGAAATTTAACTGGTATAGTACACCCAGTTCTGCTAGCACATGACACAATGACAGCTATAGTACACCCAGTTCTGCTAGCACATGACACAATGACATCTAAAGTGCATCCTTATCTGCTGGCACATTACACAATGACAGCTATAGAGCATCCTGATCTGTTGATACATTACACAATGACATAGATAGTGTACCCTAATCTAATGGCAAATTACAAAATGAAAGTTTTAGTGTCCCAAGATCTGCTGGCACATTACACAATGACAGCTATAGTGCACACTGATCTGCTGGCACATTACACAGTGACAGGAATTGTGCACCCTGATCTGCTGACACATTACACAATGACAGCAATAGTGTAGCCTGATCTGCTGGCACATTACACAGTGACAGGAATTGTGCACCCTGACCTGCTGGTACATTACACAATGACAACTATAGTATACCCTATCTGTTGGCACATTACACAATGACAGATCAAAGTCTAAGCTGTTTGCAGCTGGATAAGTGTTCTACATGAATGAATACAGTAAATTACTTTGTTTTCTGAAAACCTAGACATTATTACTCATAATGAGGTTAACTGTTGATAACTATGTTCACTATCTGAAACTTTCTGCAGCTATTTCTGTTCCATCCTTTACCACACTGAAAGAAACAAGGACTACTTGCAATAGCATAATCATGTTAAGTACATATCAAATTAACATGTGCAGCATATTAATTGGTTCTATACAGGGCTATAGTACACAAACTTAACCTAGCAAACATGTACATACAAGTAAATACTTTGTACAAAAGGATTTTTTGTTTGTATTTCTAAACCAAGTCATTGCATGCAGCTACAGAATTTGAATATGTACAACACTATGTATGAGGCAAAGCAACTCCTACTTGTTATGAAGCAGAATAATGAAGCAGAATAATGATTCTATATTATGTAACATTCATCTTGATGTGGAATAATGATTCTACGTCATGTAACATTCATCATGAAGTGGAATAATGATTCTAAATGTACATAACATCCATTTTTCAAAGGAATAATGAATATACAATCTACATGTAAACAATTCATATTGAGTATATTCAGGTTCTCTCTGACTGACAGAAAAATATAAGGATTTTAACCAATATGTAAAAATGTAGCATATACTAGAACCTAGGTTGAATTAAATTGTCCATCATGGAGAACTTATAACAAATCCTTCTTATTTCTTACTATAAACTAGTGGGTTTGAAATTCAAAAGCTGAAATTTGGCCAGAAAAATTGAGCAACATAAACTTGATCAGAATTAAAAGACTGGAAAGGGTCACGTTTAAATCTGACAACCAATATTATCTGCTACATACAAATCTTGCATAAATTACGTTCGTCATTATTTATAATTTTGACTACAGTCTCATGGTTGGTAGAATATTCTGCCCCTGATAACAATAAAAAAGTAAACCATTGCTTTAGCATAGACTAATAAGCAACATCATAACAGAAATAAAAGCAATAATTACTCAACAATACAATCATAGACCTTAAGTCTACATCTCAAACCTCTCCCAACAATTGTAGATAGAGTCTCTTAAAATTTGCTATTTCACTGTTTCAAACTTGATTTTTAGATACTCTCTTTGAAGCAACATATGCTCCAGTAAGTTGAGTTCTGACACTACTGGCTTTCAGCAAAGCAAGAGCTAGAACTGTGCTAGTGTCCAACTTACTTTTGATGAAACTAATTGATTAGTTAATTGAATCAATTAATGACTCATTCTTTTATTCTTAAAACATGGCTTTGCTGTGTTGAAATTATCTGTACATTATACACAGGTTAAATGGACTAATTCAACAACCAATTAAAAATTTACAACCAAGTATGGATACATGCCACTTGTCTCATATGTTTCTCATATGTTACCATTAATCATATTTCTCATCATACAATGCAATGAAATCTGTGCTCATACAATAAAATAAAATACTATTATTTCGAGTTCTAAAAGTTTCCCCAAGACAAGTTCTAGTAGGTGATATTTCCATAGCGCTGTGAATGTACTACTTTATTCAAAAATTTAAAGCATTAGCTAGGTACCATTCATATTGCGTGTACTGAACTTGTACAGAAACAAGCACAACTATTTGACAAACAAGAAATAAATGTGTAAACATAGTTATGAAGATGCAGCCAGGAAATCTTTAAATTGCACATTAACCAGGACAGTGTATGAAAATACTACAATTAAAAAACAACACAGCTCCATTTTCAAGTTTCTTTCCCTCTGCACCTGGTTTACAAGGTTGATACCTCTTCATAATGCTAATGATGGCTATTATTATACCACTGTCAATGATTACCTAGAATGTTTCCTTCTTTTTATTTTTACAAGAAAAGGAAAGATTATTATAAAATAATTATTCATTCCACAAGAAGGAACCGACGCTCTACTGCAATATGATAGGGTGAAAACCCTATGTCGATATGACCATCCATTCAGCAGGAGTAGCAATAAGATTTTCACGATGGCCACCATATTGGATGCCAGATCAGCACCATTGTCATTAAGGCCCAACTATACATCATAAGAAATCTTTTAGTGAAAATCCCATGTGCATATGACCATCCGTTAAGAAGTAGTATTAAGAAGATTTTTAAGATGGCAACCATAGTGGCCATATTTGATGTCAGATTGACATCATTTTCTTTTAGGACAAACTAGACATCAAATGAAGTCTTTTAGTGAAAACCCCATGTCAATATGACCATCCATTAAGGAGTAGTAATAACAAGATTTTCAAGATGACCACCATGGTGGCCATACTGGATGTCACATCAGCATCATTTTCATTTAAGACCAACTAGACATCACAAGAAGCCTTTTGGTGAAAACCCCATGTCCATTTGCCCAGCCATTTAGAAGAAGTAGTGATAACAAGATTTTCAAGATGGCCACAATGGGATGAATGTGTGTGTAAAATTGTACTAATGGACAGATGATGGATGGATGGTGGATAATAGTCTATCGCATAAACTCTTCTGGTCCATGATCAGTACAGCTACAAATAAATCAAAACCTCCAGAGGTGTCAAATTTCTGCTGCACTCCAGATTCTATGAATCTTTAAATTGTAGACTCCGAGTGGTTAGTTAAACTGACAACCCAGATCCAAAATCATCTCATACAGCACTACTTCTCATTGAATAGTGCAGAGCTTAATTAACAAATAATAACTAAATAACTATTATGGAACGGTTACATAAATCACTTCTTCTCACTCTCTCCTGTACTCAGCAATATCCTTTTCAAGAACTTTGGTCATATTTTGATAATACATGGATAAATATGAGAGGGATACATAAGGAGCTGTCATTATTGTCTTCCAACTCTATGTTATGGACAAATGTCTGATACAACACAGATGAGTATATGGCAATTGTCTCCCCTATTTCTCCTTGGAATGATTGTGCAGGTACGCTAATTGCGTACTGTTGACTGATAAAACTCTCTCTAGTTAGTGGGCTGTTCACCTCTAAAATTGAATATCCAGCAGATCACATAATATCTTGGCCACTTTATCCCGACTAGCTCGTACTGTCAATCTGTACATCTGTAAACAAGAATCAGAAAAGGTTATGTCCAGGAAGCTTTAAAATAATGCAGCCAAAAAACCAGAAAGATCCAATGGAATGTGGTGACTTGCCTTCACACTGTACTATGATGTACCCCAACTGTCTATGATGTGCAAAACTTTAACTTAGGCACAAAATCTAAACAATAATGCAACCACCACCATCACTGCTGAAAAAAGGGATACAAACAGTATGTCTTACCATTTGCTAATGCGGAGACAAAACAACGGTTCCTGAACACCATATCTCACCTGCTATGTATTCTGTGTGTACTCTTTCCAATTTATGACTCAAAAACTCTAACTTAACAATCCCCTCCTTGTTCTGCCCACCACTACTATCTCAAATTTGGCTATAAATTAAAACTGGGGGCAACACAAATGGATTTTTCCATTACCAGTGATCAAAAACCATCGCCAGATCTTTAATAAATTGGATATTTTACTCTCTGGCTTGGAACCAATTGCTTTTTGTTTTGTATAAATGTGATGGGGTAAATTAGTGAAAAATGCAAAATACAAAAATGTGGTACAGAACCAAGTCTTAATCGTCAAGGCATTAATGTTGCCTTTTAGAAATCGTCAAATGGCTTGGTGACAAAGACTAATTCTGGGCGCATTTGATTATATGACTATTTGAGTGAGTGTTCTCAAAGTGATCAAGTACTATCATTTCGAACATGAACAACACATCTGCAACTTGTCTCTACAGTATATTTTATATTTACTGAATGAAAAGTAAGTAAAACTGGACTGTGCTTATAGCAGGAGCAATATGCTGGCAACTCTGGTCTAAATGCTTACCATATATACTTGCATATAATCCGATACCAACTGCAAACTGCATAGACCCAGATCTGCCATTGCATAATGTGCCGGCATATCAGGGTCTATGTTGTTTGCATTTGGACATGGCTTATATGCAAGTACATACGGTAAAATTGTTTTGTGTAATTTAAACACATTTTAAATTGTCTTCATGTGTTTTTGGTCAATTACTTTCCATAACATATGCAAATATGCTGGTCAATTACTTCGCATAACATATGCAATATGCTGGTCAATTACTTTGCATAACATATGCAAATATGCTGCATATCTCGAGCACTGCATGACCTCATGGTGTATACTGATTATATTTTTTGAGACAGCGGATGAAGAGAACTTGATTCCTTGTTGGCATATTCAACTTATGTCTGGTGCTAAATTATGGCAGTGTTACCTGTGCTGGTTTGTTTGGTTCCAGTCTGACTAGGCAGCCCACTTGTTGGTTTGATGAATGTAAAATGGCAGCAGACACAAAGTTTTCTGGATTAGGATCTACACCTTCCAAACAGCTCAAGCCGAAACCGATGATCTGCAAAAGATGCAGCTATTATTAAAGGTTAACCAGATTGTAATCAACTATTACATAGCTCACCTCAACTTTCACTAGTCTCCAGTAGCCACTGTAAACATTATCATGCAGAAAATAAATTCAGACTAGTGATCTTGGCCAATTTTTAACTTTTAATCATTTAAAAATTTGAAATTTGAACTTTTATTTGCCACTATATAGCCAGCATTGTGCTGACATATTGTGAAACCACCTACCTACCTACTGTGACAGGGATAAAAAACAAAAGAAAAAAAAAACATTCTTTTCTATCATATCAAAGTAGAGGTAAGAAGCTGATAAAAAAAAGGATTAATGTTGCTTTTGTATTAGTTTTTTAAAACACTGTTCTTAAAATCTGCTTGAAAAGCTATTATCATTGCTCACCCCTAGAAGCCAAATTTTAGTGGCTGAAAGTCACAGGCAGTCAGTAACCTTGGAGTGACAACCAGCAGTACAGAGTTAATGCATCAACAATTACCTTCATTAACTCCCACAGGTGAGACCTGGAGGAAAAGCATGCAGAATGCAATCAACTCACCTATTTCCTACACTCATTCACATGTACAATACAGTTAACCTGCTGAGGGTAACATATCATAATATACAATGTATACTCATTAGTAAGACAAGTTTACCACTGAATAAACATATTTATTCCTGCTTCCAACTGCATTGGTCAGAAAGGGCCTTCTGAGTAGTCTATGTTGTATATAGGTCTAGCATGGATGAATCAATGTGATCATAAACACAAATCATTAACCCATGTTAGCCGAAGCATGAAATGTAGGTCACAGTGACATTCTTTGGTTGTAACAGTGTAGTGGTAACAGAGATACATCCAATTATCAAAGTTTCATGATTGGAACATAAACAACCAAGAAATGAAGTTTTTACACAAAATTTGAAGAAAGTCACTGAGTATGAAATACAGGTCACAGAGACCTCTTGAGGCAAGAAGGATGCAGAACTTATCAACATGCATTCACTTACCAAGTTTCAAGATTCTAGGTACAACTATATGCATATAACATGCCAAAACACATGTGGTCATGAGATAGATGTTAAAACTTGGCCACAGCCAGTAAAAGATGCTCTTTTACTGTATGGGTGTGGTAGCATATCATCATCAATTCCATGATTCTAGCATGAAAAGTACCTGAGAAATGAACCTAAAAAAACAAAATTTTACCGAAGTCAGTGAAGCATGAAATATGGTCAATACTGACCTAATACTGAAATGAAGGAGTAGTGCTCATCAAGATGCATCCCCAAGTTTCATGATTCTATATGGATAATATGTGCAGAGCATGCCAATAACATGTGGCCATGAGCTAAATGCAACAACTTAACCTAAGCCAGTAAAATATGAAATATAGGTCACTGTGACTTTTTTTGGTATCGGTATGGCACTAAGAGAGATGTAAACAATCAAATAGTTTAATGTCTAGAGCATAAACAGTAAAAAAGCCAAATTGAAGCATGGTGAAATGTGAAATATGGGTCACAGTGACCTACTTTTAAGATGAGAGTATAGTACTCATCAAGATGCATCCTCTCACCAAGTTTCATGGTTTTAAGTATAGCAGTATTTTACAGTAGATAAAACAGAAATGTAGTCATGAGCTAAATACAAGGACTTAACATAAGCCAATAAAATGTTAAATGTAGGTCACAATCAACTTCTTTTGTTGTAAGGGTGTGGTACTAATATAGATGCATACAATCACCTTGGTTGATAATTCTGGTATGAACAGTACTTGCAACTGAACCCAAGGCAGTGAAGCAAGAAATATAGGTCACCATAACCTACCTTTGTGATGAGGGTATAGTACTCATGAAGATGCGTCCCCTCACCAAATTTCATGAATCTTGGTATAACAGTATATATATACAGTGCTAAAAAACCCATTTGGTCATGAGCTAAATGTGAAAACATAACCTAAGGCAGTACAATGTAAGATGAAGGTCACAGTGACATTCTTTTGTGGTATGGGTGTGGTACTAATAGACATGCACATAGTCATCTAGTTTGATGATTCTAGCATAAACATAGCTTGAGAAATAAACTTTAAACACAATTTTTACCAAAGTCAGTGAAGTGAGAAATATAGATCACAGTGACTTACATTTGCAATAAGGGTGTAGTACTCATCAAGATGCATCCTATCACCAACTTCCATGACTCTAGGTATACCAGTATTTATACAGTGTGCAAAGCCCCTGAGCTAAATGCAAAAACTTAACCAAAAGTGTACAACTAATGCATATGTACAAATTTAGCCCCCTCCCCTGTCGGTAGGTGCTATGAAACCCACTCAAAACTGTTGCTTAGGACCTATGAAGAAAGAATGATTGACATTCAGTGAGGGTGTACATATGTATATGCTTTTTATCTGTGTAGACGCCAATGCCGGGGTTAGTAAAATAGCTTACCTCTACTTTGTAGTAGCTAAAAAGATAAAATAGTTAAACAAAAGGTGATGATACTGGACTGATGCATAACCTGCACTATACAATTCCAGGAAAAACATGCAGTAATGAGGCTAAACTTATTAACACATCAGGTTTGGAAAGCTTGATTTCATATGCAGAAAGAACATTTGTTGGATGGTTGGAAAAGTTGTCAAGTTGTCACAGCAGAAGCAGGAGTCACCTTTTCTGCAAGTGTGGCAGGATATTCGTTGTTTTTATTTGCCTGTGAAGTAAAGCTATCTCTGACGAAAAAGTTAATTTTTGAAGAGAGATACAAGTTGCACTCTTTTCATTAGGGTCAGGACTCATTCAATATTTACTAAACTTGCCTGTAAAAAGAGGCAAAGTTTCAGTTCAAGTGTGACTAACAATCTTCTTTTCATTCCCTATTCATCACAGGCCTCCCATATAAGCCAATTGTCTTTTTATCTCTTCAAGTTCAGCAAATGGTTAATCCAGATATTATTTGAAGTGTGAACAGCTGTTTCTAAGCCTAATTATACACCACAGTACCTGAAATCACCTAAAACAAACCTCACCATATATACTTTCTTAAAAGTCAAGTCCAACTGCAAACAACACAGTCTGGCTGATCATGGCCTATTTTATTTGTTCTGCTGAGTACTCCTAACAAACTGCATAGACTCAGATCTGTTGGCACATTATGTGATGGCAGATCTGAGTCTATGCAGTCTGAAGTTGGACTTGACTTGTAAGCAAGTATATATGGTAATAATTTGTTAAGCACACAGTGTGAATATTATGTTGAATACAGTTTGCTATTTTGTGTACTACGTTCCACAGGGATATCTTAAATGGAGTTCGAGTTATACTCTGGAAACAGAAGTGTGATGGACAGATGTACTTGCAGGCAGATGGAACCCTATATCCCCTCTGTCATCGTTGGGTGGGGGATAAAAACAACAAAACAAAACAAAAGATGTACATACTTTAGCTTTTGTTTGTTCTGAATCCATGGGAAACTTTGCTTTAAAAATTCTCTGACTTTCTTGACTTGGCCTGAAAAACATTAGAGGGAGTCAATATATGCATATATCATCATTAGAGGGAGTCAATATATGCATATATCATCATTAGAGGGAGTCAATATATGCATATATCATCATCAAAACTACATCGGACTAGGTTGAATTGCTTCTTATTGCTATTCTTTGGGCACCATCCTAACTATATAAATAAGAATACTACAAAGCTCTGATGATTGCAATAGGATCACCCAGTCTGGTGGAAACATAATCATAATTTAACATTATGTTCAGTTTATGAGTCAGTAATTTTACACAAGTTTATTAAATATCTTATTTAGTATTTTCAGTAAGTAGAGATTTTGCAGACTGTGCAGTTTCTCTGTTGTACAGGTCATGGCCCAATATTTAGATTCAACTCAAAATTCTGACATCTGATTGACTAATATCAAATCAATAACCAAACAAACATCAGAATTTTGAGAAAAGTAAGAGTTCAAGTGTAAGAATTATCTGCAATCTTGGGGCCTGACCTCATCATCACAAACTCTGTACCATACACTCAGTAAAAACTCTTAGCTGTGTGTTTGATGATCCATGATAAAACCCATAATTTATTTGCTCTCAAATTTTAAATTATTAGCCAATGGTAAGCAGACTTGTTAAAGAAGTTATTTTTGTATGAAAATCTCTTGAAATTTTCCTTTACTTTTCAAGTTGGTGTCTAAAGATTTAAAAATGTTACATTGAAAAAGTCCTGACAAAGGGCAGCAAGCAGACTGCAGTTTAGAAAGTTCCAAGTACAAGAATTTCATTGCATGGAATCAACACTTACTGACTCAGGGCTTTCCACCTCTGGAAAAAAGTACTGGAATCCATCTGTGAAGCTTCTAGGAATTTGTTGACAGTAACTGGTAACTTCAAGGTAATCCTCTGCTGGGTACCACTATAGCTGGAACAAGATAATACAGTGCAGCTTTGAATACCTGAAACTTGATTATCCAAATTTTCTATTAATATGAGTTAACAAAGGTAGCTCAAACATTTCTAATATGGTGCACATCAAAACAGTGGTCCCTCACTATAAAACCCCTCAGCATACAGTATATAACTACAAGTCAAGTCCAACTGCAAAACATTGAGCAAGCCATCCACAAAGCTATCCAATTTACTGGAGGTTAAATTGTGTGAGCCATCCACAAAGTTTGATAACTGTAGATGGTGAAGAACTAAAGTTATTGTGCAGAAACCATTTTTCTTCTTCACCCTTGACCTTTTGACCCTGGAATCAACAGGGTTCATCCTTATCCCAGGTGTAAGCCATCCACAAAGTTTGATAACTAGATGGTGGAGAACTCAAATTATTGTGCGAGAAACTTTTTTCTTTTTTCATTCACATCATCTTTAACCTTTTGACCCCAAAGTCCTTCCATACTCAAGAGCAAACCATCCACAAAGTTAAGTAAATGTAGATGGTGGAAAACTCGAGCTATTGTACAGAAACCATTTTTCTTCTTTCAGTCACAGTGACCTTGACCTTTGACTTTTTGACCCCAAAATCGAAAGGGTTCTTCCCTCCCCAAAGTGCAAGACATCCACAAAGTTTGGAAACTGACAATGATGAAGGACAACTCTAGTTAAAGTGTGGAAACAAAATTTGGTAATGGGCAGATGGATGGATGGATGACTTCATAACTTAATATGCTCAGCCTCATGGCGGGCATATCAAAACCAACCAAATTTGATGTGGGATGGACAAAGAGACATTGTGACCTCTCTGTCTTGGCTCAATGTAGCAAGCAAGACAAAAGAAATGTTATTGTGACAAACCATGCAAAAATATAACTGTAGAGTTTAATAAAGTTGTCCATTGTGGCAATAGTCCAGCATCTGCTGACAGCTCCAAAATATAATCATGACCAACTTTCATTAAATTCCATCAAATACACAAGATACTGCCCATCTAAAAAGCAATCTTTGTCGTGATGTGCTGGATAATGATATGGTATGTACTACTTAACAGTGAATGCATACTTACAGGTACTGGATGGTGAAAACTGGTGCCTCTGAGAACTCCTCTTGGCATTCAGCATTAAACATTTGCTGAACCTGGGCTCCTCCTTCAACAAATGATCCTACATGCTTGGGCTGAACATTTAGTGGTGAAAAAAGTTAAGGACAAATAATAAAAATCTTGACAATGGTTGATTTGATTGGAGATTACTGGCTGACCAATGTTATTAATCAAGAACTACTGTCTAACACTGGCTACATTATGACTGATTAGAACAAGGCAATGAATCCACTCCTTCCAACTGTTAACATATGATTTAAGGGCTGTTTTTCTCTCAAATCTTACACGTAATTCCACACAAGCAAAAGCTTTCAAATTTTGCATTAATATTTCAAAGGATAATGGTAGCCAGTGTTGAACATTTCATGCAATTACCATCAACATCTTTTGATATATAGAACTTCAAAAACTAAAAGGGTTGCGAAACAAAACTTTTGGTTTGGAGATTTCAGCTATTTCCAGTTTTCTATGTTATCAGATTACAGTATGTTCTCTACTGTGCTATAAAAACTGGTACATATCAAACATATCTTTCTCATATGTTTTGCATATGTGAAAACAAAACATGTTTAACATGTCTTGTTGAACATACATGATGCCATATGTTTTGCATATATTGCATCATGTATGTTGAACATGTGTTAATCAATGTATGTTAAACATATTTTATAACATGCAATAAACAGATGCAAATCCAAGCCAATACTGAATATATGTGGTTACATTTCTTGTGTACTATGTCAAAGTTCATGCAATAAGCTTCATAGAAAAAATAGGTTCAACAATTCTGTGAATCTCAATTAAAATTCATTCAGTGACCATTCTAAAAGGATATCAGATGCAAGTGATGATGGCACATTGACATCAACACAAAATGCCGTAAACTGGAATGATGTTTTATTGCCATAGAACACTCCCACTCTTCCAAGGTTTTGTCTGTATTCTGACTTCACACCAACTTGAAGGAGGTCATTTTCAAACAAAACACCATTGTTCTTACATATAAACCTGTGGAAAATAGGCAAAAAAAACTGGTGATTATGCTAATGCCAGAGCTCAAGTACATAAATGAAAAGCTGTATATAAACTGCCAAAAACATAATTTATTTTCTAAATCTATACTGGCTTGGAATCAGTTTTCACAATATACCAACTGTCGTCATAGTGCCAATATCTCAAATACAGATACGACTTTTACTTCTTTTGAAGATATCAGACCACAAATTATTTTACAGCCAGAGGACCAGTTTATTCATGGGGGAATAAAAAATATAGTACTAAATATTTTGAGATGCACCCATTGGCTAGTAAATAGATTCAACTTTTTGCATTATTAATTTCACAACTTCAATCTATGTATTATAGTTGACAACAAAATATTTACTTTTATTTTGATATCCTGTATTTTATTTCCTCCTGACAAAATAGCATATGAACTCTTGGTGCGAGGCTATGTTCTTTGGTGCAGACCAGTGGGTCTCCCTGTTTAACAACATGAGGCTCAAAAAATGCAGTGAAATACCTGTTTTTCAAGGCTGAAAAAAAGATTCTCCAACTCTAATTGATGGAAGCATGTGTGATTTGTATGCCAATCTAATGCAGAAATTATTGTTATTTTTTAATATATTAACATTAAATATTAGGGGAAATTAATTAGTGGTCCGATACCTATAGCAGTGGGGGTAGTGTGTGTATCCATGACAGCTATGTGCAACTCTGCATTCATCTTAGTGTCATTAGTAAATTTGTGAGAAATCACAAAACAATGGATCATTTTTGCAGTAATTTAGAGCAGACACAAATCAGAATGTAAATAATTATAGAAAACGAGCCTCATGAAGCCTTATGGCTGCCCAGTAGTTACTACTATCTGGATAAACTGTCACATTTTTTACATCCATGTGAGATTGAAGACCTGACATGAAATTTATGAATGTATTATCTTTTTTGTCACATAGAAGCTGACATTTATCATATGTTATGTTCCACAATGCTTTTCAAATGGTTTAATTTCTAATCTAATCTATAACTTTGTACCAAAGTATTAGTTGGAGTGGATTGGTTACCTCCCCTAGACCATCTATCGGCACATTAACACTAAAATGGTACATGTATTTTTGCATTTTTAAAATTACAATTAGGAACTGTGTGAAGAGCCCTGTCTTTCTGAATGAATGAATGATCTTTTATGCAATATCTTTGTCAGCTGTATTTTGGATACAAAAATCCTTATTATTCATATTTTTATTTTTTAAAAATTTTGGACGACATTACTCTAATTCATGAATGAGTACATGCAAAATAACAAACGAATTGAATGCTAATGCTTTTTTGTAAGATTAAATAATGATGAATTTCTATTTACCTCCTTTGTTCTGAGTCCCCGGCATGCAGATCAACTTATGAATTTGTATTGCACCAAAACTTTCTCTTTGTAAGTACTAGAGTCTGAACCTGTTTTGGTTTTTTTTTTTGGCAACAAGATTGTGTTTTCCCTTGAAAAGTCTTTTATATTGTGTTTTTGTGACATATCTTTTCTAGATTTTCTCAATTGTTACATTCTGTTATGAGAAATATTTCCTGGTTTGAAATGAACATGTCTCCTATTAAAATAACCTTTGGTTTTTTTGTTTACTTTTGTCATTTTTGACACTGTAATATCACTGTAGTGTATGATTTGAATTTCAATGTAAGACTGCAGTATCTATTTTGTACTGTTTGAATTATAATCTGCATTGTTTATATTATTTCTTTGTATCAAAAATTATAATCTGCATTGTTTATATTATTTCTTTGTATCAAGAGGAGTTACAGCTGACAGTCTGCCTAGGTCTACTTTTGGCCTTTGGTTGCAGACATCTACATTCATAAATTTCTCATTTGACAAGTGATGCAAAGCAAAATGAGCCTCTTAGCTGCAATGAATTTGCACTTTCTCAATATATGATTCAAGAAAACAGAAACTCTAATTAAGAACATTTTAGGCATCCAAAATATCATCTTTGCACCAGAAATTGATGAAAACGGGTATTGTGTCATTTGGTACCTATTATTACATAATGCCCATAGATGCATATTTCATACATGTATATGAGTATGGCAGACACAAATGAAATAAAGAAAAACATGTGACAAACTATTAAAATCACTGCATTTATTCAGTTATCTACATCTATAATGTATGAACATGGTAAACATTTCTTGAAATGCAACAATCATTCTTATCATGTCAGCATTACATAAGTGTCAATTATTATTATTTCATGTGCTTAGAATACTGCCCAAATTAGTGTAGTGCATACTTGGCATCTAAGGTTGTCAATACACAAAAATGTTTAAAAAAATTGATGTTCATTAAAGGTACTGGACCACTAATTTTCTTACAGCCAGAGAATCAGTCTACTGTATAGAGTACTAAATATTTTGAGATGCACCCAATGAAGCCCAATCAGACAGGCCATTGTGTAAAACTGGAAATTTGTTCATTCAGTGGTGTAGCAGCATGAGAGAATGCAGTGACGTTGGTCAATCTGGCTTTACAGGACAATTTTTTCAAAATTAAAAAAAAGCATAAAATTTTATTTAAGGTCATATATTTTTTCACTGAAAATTTTCAGATGTAAAAACTTCAGTTGAAAGTAAAGTTATGTAAGCAAAAAAAACATACTTTAAATTTTTTTTATTAACTAACTTTCAATGCAATTTTTCCCGTGTGCAATATTAATTTTACCTCCTATATGTAAGTGTATGAAATGTGGGGAATTTTATGCCATTTAAAAAGGTGACAACAAACTAAAAATCCATTATGAATATCAAAAGTTATTAGATTTTTATTTAATTTACTTGCATGAGAATTGGAGAGCAACAGAATAATCCTTAATGGTAAGTCAACAAAGCTTTACATTTTGGTAAAGGCTCTGGGAGTGGAAGCTATGCCAACCATAATAGTCCAAAATTGAAAGACCTCCTTGCCCAGACAAAACCGCATGAATTTCCTGTAGGACAGAAAGATGGGGATGTGAAGGTAGGCATCCTGGAGGTCTATGAAGATCACCCAGTCATTCTCCCTTATGACGTTTCTGACTGAGGCTGATTTCTCCATCTTAAACTACTATTCCTGATTAAATATGTATAATGGGGAAAGACTGATGAATAGGTGAAATTGTCCCCTTTTCTTTGAAACTAGAAGATCTGGGAATAGAATCATGGACTTTGAGTGTTTATAATCCTCTCTACTGCCCCATTCTCTAGAAGGGTGTATACCTCTTCCCTTAGGAATGTCAATTTGGTCTATTAAAACCAAATGGAGGTCCTTGGTAGAGGTGGATGGTCAAAGAAGCAAAACCTTTAACCTTCTATTATAGTGGAGAGGACCCATGCATCATCCATTAGGACCAATCAGATATCTGAAAAAAGGTCTAGACTGGCACCTTTTAATTATGTAATATTTACTTACTACTATTACATTGCAAACCTTTTCCAAGTCCACCTTCCTCCATTTAGTAAGTGCAGGACCAGAAAAGAATAGGACATGATCCTAGTTGGATGCCTTTGTCATATCCAACATATGGAATATCTTCCTCTTTTGACTTAGACAAAGACTACATCAAAGCAGGGTGGGAGGAGGGAATCTTTGCAATAGTAGCAGGTAAATATTACATAATTTAAAATTAGGTTATCTCATCCCCCCCACACTATATTTTAATGGCAGCAATACATCACCTGCTACTAAAGTATTGCTGAATTTACCAATTTACCAGTTAGGACAGGAGGAGGATGACATCAAAAAACAAACTTGTATAAGAAAATTGCACTTACTCTTACTGTAGGAGTATTCCCTACTGTATGCTGGTAGATGGCTTGGACAGATGTGCAGTCACGATCTGACCCAACGAGTAAATGCCTTCGCTCTGGTGCACCAAAGATCAAAGGTAAATGGATGGAAAGGTATAGTAACACCTCCAGAAGGTGGCTCTTATGACATCATCCAAAAAGGACTGATTAAAGTAGACCCAAGATGCAACAATAGCCCTAAGCTCATGGGCTTTAATTCTTATTAAAGAAAGATCCCTCTCAGTGAGGGTCTGATAAGCTCTCTTGATAGTGAGGATGATCCACCTGGAAAAGGAACCTTTGAGAGGTAGAAAGAGACGATTCTGACTCTTCCTTCTTTTAAGGAAGCCAAATAAAACCTTAGGGCCCTAACTGGACAAGGAAGTCTATCTTGATCATGTCCAGCATATAAAAGACTGAGACTGGGAATCTCAATAGGAACAAAAGCAACTGAAGGTGGATGATTCTTAGTTAGAAACCCAAGTTGGGAAAGAAAAGAAACCAAATCATAGTTACAGTTGAACCATAAACAATTCTTTTCAATCGACAGTGCATGAATTTAACTCCTTCTTGCAGATGCTAAGGAGAGCAGGAAGACTGTTTTAAGGGTAATGTTCTTGAAGGAATCTTCATTTAACAGTTCAAAGTGGAGGGGGGGGGGAGGGAGGCAGGGCATGGTTAGTTTAGATAATGCCCAAAGAACACACAAAAGGTTCCATCTAGTCAATAATGAGCAAGATACCATTCTCTGAAGCTCAAAATGCCTGTTGAGATCAGAAAGTTGAGGATTTGACCCAATGGTGGAACTGCAAGATAAATTAAGAGTATCAGAAAGGACTGTCCTATAGCCCTTAATGGTAGATACAGAACATTCTCTTTCCTCGAAAAGGAAGAGAAGAAAATCTGCAACTGTGCTTAAAGGGGATCAGATAAAGTGTATGTAAATGTGGTCATATAGGTGCATTTACTCATCTTAAATTAAATATTAATTGTTGTTCTAAAATTTAATAAAATATAGTTTAACCGAAGTCTATTCAATCCTGATTATTGAATGCTGTGCATCTTAAATGTCATTAAAAAAACTTGGCAACGTAAACTTTGGAAGCAGATTGCTACCTGGCCTGGGCAATGCAGCTGGTAACCTTGCTCTAAAACCAGTCTTGGTGGATCGATTGTTTGATATGAGCCAAACATGAAGGTGGGGAATCTATGGGTTGTTGTGTAGGAGAGACCCCCTGTGTGGAAGCAACAGGCCTCTCTTTTGAGGTTATCTCCTGGGCTTGTCTTCCAACAGGTCGAGAGGTTGCTGAACCACAGCTGATGGGGCAACTGGGGAGCTATCAAGATGAGCTGAGATATGGTGGTCCTGAAGAACCTGAGGGATTATTCTGAAAGGTGGGAAGGCATAAGAGTACAGATGATACCACTTCAGACTGAAAGCATCCAACACCCAGTAACTCTGATCTGGCACTGGCGAGACATAAAGAGGGAGCATGTTGTTCAGTTTTGTAGCAAACAAGTCCACTATTAGTCTCCCATATAGTTTTAAAAATTTCTCTGATACTGACTTGTGCAGAGACCATTCTGTATGGACTACATAGCCATGTCTGGAAAGGCTGTCCAGCAGGATATTTCTCTTGCCTGGAATGTGGCAGACTCTGAAGGTGATCTCTGAGGAGACTGCCCATTGGAGGAGGTTCCAGACTTCTACACAAAGAGAAGAAGCATGTGTACCTCCTTGTCGCCTGAGGTACATTCACAACCAATGTGTTGTCTGAGGTGAGCATAATGAAACGATGCCTTATGAGGTTGACAAACCGTTGTAGGGGTCAAAACACTGCCTGAATTTCTAGATTGTTGATGTGAAGGGTTGATTCTTCCTGAGACCACAGTCCCTGAAGATCTATGGCTCCAGATGAGCACCCCATCCTGAATCTGATGTGTCTGTCTACAGGAAGGAATGGGATTCCCAGGTGTGAATCAGGACTTCAGTCGGAAACCGGTCCTGATCGAGCCAGCAACTCAGGTGGTGATGAAAATCAGATCCCAGGGTCATCTGAGCTAACAGAGGGTCCTTGTGCAGTCTCCAGTATGCTAGGAGCAGGAACTGGAGATGATTCAAATGAAGTCTCCCTAAGGGAACTAATTCTGCAGCTGTGTTCATTGTTCCCAGTAGAGAAAAATAAAGGTGAGTCAACAACTAAGTCTTGGCCAAAAGACTCTCTATGAGGCATACAATCTGGGCAATCCCCATGTACATGAAGTCCTGAGAGTTTTCGAGGTTGGAGTTTAGACCCAGACGAGTCACCATTAACCAACAGCAGTACAGGTCCTTCAAAAGAGTATCTCTAACAACATTGTGCATCAACCAATCGAAATAATAGCAGACAGGAACCCTAAAATTTCATGTGAGCTGCTATTAGCCCCATCACCCTGGTAAATTCTCTTGCGGTGCAGGCAAGGCTGAACGGAAGAACCCGAAATTGGAATACCTCCTGGCCCAGAAAAAACTGGAGGTATTGCCTGTGGGCAGGGAAGATGGGGATGTGAAGGTATGCATCCTGAAGATCTAAGAAGACTACCCAGTCATTGGGCCTTATGGCATTCCTGACTGAGGTGGTAGTCTCCATTTTGAAATGTTCTTCCTGAAGAAATTTGTTTAAAGTGGAAAGATCAATTATAATTCGAAACTTTCCACCTTTTCTTAACACCAAAGAGATCTGGGAATTTAACCCAGACTTTGGTCACTTTCCACCCTCTGCAATGTGCCCTGTCTGTTGAAGGGTGTTCACATCGTTCTTTAGATGAACCAGTTTGAACTGGTGAAGAGAAATCGGGGTCCGCAAAAGTCTTGCAATGCCGAAGAACATCTCCACATCAAGTGCTGCAGCCCTCAACAAGTTTTTGCAAAATCTTGGAAGATTCCAAAGCAGCATCTCTACGAAGGTGGAGAAGCTCTGCAAAGAGCACCACAAACATCAAAAGTGCATGCCTTGAAGTTTTAGCCACAGCCTCCAACAAGCACTGTAAGAGCTGGAGACAACAATTCCTCCTTCAACAAGCTGGAAGAGACAGCTGAAAAGAGATCGGCATGTGAGGTTATTGTAACCAGTTCTAGTCATTCATTACAAGGCTTCTTAAGATCTGACGAGGAGACAAGCCCAGGTCCCAGCCTATATCCCCACTTGGGAAGCATCCCCAAGTACAGAACGGAGGTCTAAAGGAGCAGAGCAGGGGAATGGAGCAGATAACTAGAGGTGGAAAATAGTGGTTAAAGCATAGAAGAGGATACAGACCATCCATATGCTGTCTGGCAGCCTCTTGGCCCTGAGAAAACTTCAGAGTAAGCTCCCAAACATTGCGAAGTGTGGGAGGAACAGAAGGTCTGAACAAGAATGGGGTCCAGAAAGTCTCTCCAAACTAGAGAGAATCCTAGTGTCCTCAGCTTCGGAAGGCTTTGGACAGAGGTCTTGAAGAAGAAGTCAGTAAACTGCCTTATCAAATGTCCAGACTTCCTCCACCTCCATCACCTACCCCGAAGGGTCAGATGAAGGGAACCACAACAGTAGGGAAGGCCCTGCTGCAACAAGTTCTTCTGGAAACTCATTTGAGTCAACCAGAATTGAAAGTGAATTGTCATCCTGGCCTCTCCAGGCGAAACAGGACTACCTTTCTTGGAGAAGAGATTAAAATGGGGTTTTGGTTGTATGCAACTGTTCATCGGAGGGGGGGGGGGGCGCAACAAGACTAACCCTTTGATCTCTTCTCCTTGGAGAACAGGACTGATGAGCCCTTCTTGATGATCTAGGAGGAGAGTGTTGGCCTGCCTCCTTTTTGTTGGACAAGGCTGGTGGGATGGAGGTCTATGGCCTGCCCGATCCAACATACCTTAAAACCAAGAAAGAGTCATCCATGATGTCATGGGGTGGGGGGGGGGAGGGAGGGAGACTCAATCCACATGTAGGGATTAAAATGGAACATATGGAAGGAGGGATGGGGGTATGCCAATCCAATCCCTTTCCCTAGCTGGGTGAGCAAAGTCTGACACTCTATCCCCACAGGAATTAAATGGAGACATGGAAAAAAAAAGGAGGCAGGGGGTCTACCTGATTACTGTCCCCAAACCATCAATCAAAAACTGGGAAGAAAATGACTAAAACAACACCAAAGAGAACTTGATTAGCCAAAAAGAGATTAGCAAAAGAATCCCAGATATTCTGTATATTGGATATGACTAAGACATCCAACTGGGATCATGTTCTATTCTTGTCTGGCCCTCCAATTACTAACTGTAGGAGTTAATATTTAGCTGGAACTGGGGACTTTGTGTCCCAGAAAAGGGTAGCAATGGAACAGCAGCAGATAATGTATTACTGTTATTAAAACAATGGTTTTGCAGAAAGCAGCAACTTGCCTGTTAACTGGGTTATGAAGCACCCCCTCTGCATCTGACTTGTAAAAACTTGTTATAGAATCTTAATGCTGTCAACATTCTGATGCTGCCGTCCCAGCCGACAAAAAGTGATACTTGTATCTTGCTGATACAAGCAAAACAAAACAAGATTCATCTAGAGATAACATATCACCCTACTCCCCGCTTATATAAATACTCTTACTGAAAGTATCATATGGTCCAGCACTCTCAATTTGTATACTACCTATGCTAGTACCATATGGTGAAGCAGTCTCAATTTATACACAAGTTATGTTACTTTGTTTCCATAGTAACATTAAAAAATAATGAATGTGGAAAATTCTAATTATCAAAAAGCACATCCAAACAACTTTCTGACATGTGTTGGTTGAAATACCTTAAAAGGTTTGAAAGTTGTGCACCAGAAAATAGAAATGTTTATGGACAGAGAGACAGATGGATCTAGCAATAGCTATATCTCCATATTACAAATCTGGAGGATAACAAGAAGGCTATAAAAAAGCACCAGTGATTCTAGATCTTAATATAAAATATAATGCAACATCTGGTCCCCATACAACTCACTTTTTGAAATTCTCCTCAGCACCCATAGTCAATCCATTGGCATCTAAACCATTTGCTGTAGCATGTGCAGAAGGGTTTCCACTGCCCAAGGTATCAAACACATCCAATAATGTCCCAGCATCTCCTCCACCAATAGCGGGTGCTGATGAAGAAGTGGGTGTTCCCAAACCAAGGAGATCCACTGTGCCTGAGCTGGCAGGAGTCTGAAATTATATTGTGCAATTATTAATATCTACTGAAGCTCTTACATGAATATTCATTAACTATGATTAGTTTAATAATTTTCATTTCTTGAGAATATCAGTTTCAAATTCTACTTATTACATAACTCGGGGGGTTTATTTTTAGGCTAGTCTGATTGTATTACCAAGAACAAGAGGCTTGTAAACTATGTCACTATGAGTATACATTCAGGAAAAGTAGCTATAACAGAATTTTCAGATTGTTCACCAGTGTGGTCATACTGGATGTCAGATCATCACCTTTCTCATTTAGGACCAACTAGACATTATATGAAGTCTTTAAGAGAAAACCCTAGATGATACAAGCATCCATTTAGGAAGAGTATTGATAAAAAGATTTTCATGAATGGCTATCCAAGGCTATGTACTACTGGCACCGTTTTCATTTAGAACCAACCAGACATCATAAGAAGTCATTTAATGAAAACCTCATGTCGATATGACCATCTGTTCCGAAGGAGTAGCGATAACAAGATTTTCAAGCTGGCCATTATGGCTGCCATATTGGGTGTCTTATGGGCATCATTTTCATTCAAGACCAACTAGACATCATAAGAATTCTTTTAGTGAAAATACTATGTTGATACAACCATCAACTGAGGAGTACATGTAGTGGTAACAAGATTTTCCCATGCTGGATGTTCGATTGGCATAATTTTCATTTAGCACCAACTAGATATCAGAAGAAGTCTTTTAGTGAAAACCCCAGGTCACCTGGCTGATAAACTGAGTAGTGTCAGGAAGTAAGTGACATATAAGCCATGCTGTGACCATGTTAATTCCAAATTCATGCTATAAGAAAGTACATTATAGCAGGGTTCACTTGTATAGATGCACACAGAAGATTGACCATAAAGTATAAAAGACTGATGACTGAGTAGATGCCAAAGGATACATGACAGAACAGATGACACTGAAACTATCAAAATTTGTACAGTTTATTTTGCAGATTAAAATATCATTTTGTATCTAACAATACTTGCAGAAATATTAATAACAATTGTCATTATTTAAAATTATTTTGATCAAGTCATATAGTGTAAGTTATATAGCTTGATTTACTGAAGCTAAATTGAAATGATGTCTGACAAATTCATCTATTAAAATCTATTTTGTCGGTAGTAAAACTAATTTTAATTATGTAATACCTACCTGCTACTATTGCATTGCTTTCTTTTTCTGGGACTCCTAGTCCCCAGTCTAAGCTAATTATTCCCCCACTCCAATAATTGGAGGGCCAGAATTGAAAACATGATCCCAGTCTGACTCCTTAGTCTTAGCCAATATACAGAATATCTTCTCTTATAACTTGGACCTAGAGTACAGGACATAGGAGCATGGTGGGAGGACGGAATCTTTGCAATAGTAGCAGGCAAGTATTACATAATTAAAATTAGTTTTATCCCACCAAAAACTACATTTTAATTGATGAATTCAGGAACTGATAAGCTCTCTTGATAGCAAGGACAATCCACCTGGAAATGGTGGCCACTGAAATATCAGAGGAACCCCTGAGAGGTAGAAACAGACAATTCTGACGGTTCATTCTCCCTTTAGAGGAAGCCACATATAAAGCCTTCAGGCTCTAACTGGGCAAAAGAGCCTATCTTGATCATCCCCAGTGCAGATACAACAGAGACTGGGGATCTCAATAGGAAGTGCAGCTACTGAAGGTAGCGGATTCTTAGCCAGAAATCTGGGTTGGCAAAGAAGAGAAACTGAATCAAAGTTACCACTGAACAGTAAACAACCTTTTCCCATAGACAAGGTATGAAGCTTGCTCCTTCTCCTCAATGATGCTAAAGAGAGCAGGAAAACAGTCTTAAGGGTAAGGTTCTCAAAGGAGCTTCACTCAAAGGGTCTTAAATCTTTCCTTACCACTGACGTGTATATCTGCTGCATACACTTGCCTTGCCTCTGCAGTCACTGATAAATCTGCTTGTAAACAAGCACTGCTATCCATCATAGTAGATATATCTGTTTGCTGGTTATGTGCCCTAGACCTCAGTGATCGACAGATCTACTCTGTATGTTCTTTTAAGATGATTTAACTGTTAGTATAGATTTTACCACTAACAACACTATTTAATTTCACTAAAGATAACAAATACTAAACACTGTACTTAAAAATGATGCAACATAATGTACAAAATATCCCATTTACATAGTAAAATTTTGTTGAAGATGGAAAATCAAACTGCTTATATATGGTACAGGTATACACATATAAATTATCAAATCTAGCTTCTGTTATGTTTTTATGACAATTCATTCATTAGGAAAACCACAGGATTAATTTATACCTTTGTTAAAATTTTATCAAAAATTAGGTCACCTTCTACAACAGGCACATTTAAGGTCAGGACAGCAAGAAAATGAAACACCATAACATATTCATGAATTGGGAGCACAAAATTCTGACAATTCAACAATAAACAACTGTACACTCTTGGATTCAAATCAAAGGTGTGCATTTTTCTCACATTCCCAAGTGTGACATGCATTTTTCTCACATTCCTAAGTGTGACATGCATTTTTCTCACATTCCTAAGTGTGACATGCATTTTTCTCACATTCCTAAGTGAGACAGAAGTTAAGACTGCATTCTTTTAATCAACAATAATTATACAAGAATTTTTCTTATACTTAAATCATATGAATACTGTTTTGCATTACTAGGTAAAAGAGTTTTCAACAAGTGCTCTATATCTGCAGTACCAAAATTTGACCTTTTTAAAAAAGAATTTTTGGCGGAGATGATACTTCACACATATTGGATTTATATCAAGACATCCTTGAACGATAAATTTAGGTAAACTACTTAAATTTTGGCAGTGATTTTTTGTGTGCAAATACAGCCAAAATTCAATCATCACCAACATATTTGCGACTTACATAAATGGAGACATTAGCTTAGATTTTTACAATAAACTTTATTAAAACAATTAACATCTGTTGTGCTAAATACCCCAAACATAAATTAAAATTTTCCAGCAGATTCTGAAACTGCCACTCTTAAATTTACAGCGGTCATTCCAGAAATGGATAAAGTGGGGCCAGTGGCCCCTACCATATCAAAAAGTGGGGTCATTCAGAAGAAAACAGCTAGCAAATATCGTTACCTGTTTCTTGTTTATTCAAGAAATTCCAACACATATTATTACAGATATTCACATTGTGACTTTAATGGTTTCTGCAATAAATATTCTACAATTTCCTTCTTCACTAAAATGTGTCCTAAACAACAGACACAAATTATTTTAGTGGACATAGAAACTAGAAAACTGTGCTGTAGTCTGACTCTGCAATGCTGGAAAAGTGAATATTTACTGCAGAATTCATAAATCCATGACCCAAGTACCTTTGATTATTATCAGCCTCTCCTGTTGCAAGCCTTCCGTATTGGAATTTGAATTCCTAATGCTCAGGTAACCATTTCCCTCTGGAATTTATTTTGGACATTTCAAGCTACATTTTTTTCCTCCTGTACACCACTTTGGAAATCACAGCAGCAGTGTTTTCATGGAAGATTTCATCTTCTCTTCTTTATACTTTCTATCTATGATCATCGACCATGTGTTATCAACTGGTGTCCAAGCTAATCAAAATCAGTAAGACATTTCTGTCTTATCCTTCTTTGACAATGAGCGCAATCTTCTATTCAGTAAACTTGGTACACACATGATTCAGTCTAAAATCAACCAAAAATTATCTTTCATCTTTATTTTCTTGCATCTTTTTTATGCGCCCACTGGGTGCCATAGAAGGAACTTTCTTGCACCAAAGATGAAAAAATTAGGGTCATTGGCGGAAGACTGCAGCCTCAAATGAACCCTGAATTTATCAACTTGACAAATTATTACCCATTCAAGAATGTGAAAAAAATGTGATAAATCAACATACATTGATGTGAAATAAGAAAATTCTACCATTGCAATTAGAACTTACTATAATGGGTTGGTAAAGCCTATTCCCCAATACTAATCAGGGTCAATGCTGTACAGTCTAGCTATAATGGGTTGGTAAAGCCTATTCAGTAATACTAATCAGGGTCAATGCTGTACAGTCTAACTATAATGGTTTGGTAAAGCCTATTCCCTAATACTAATCAGGGTCAATGCTGTACAGTCTAACTATAATGGGTTGGTAAAGCCTATTCCCTAATACTAATCAGGGTCAATGCTGTACAGTCTAACTATAATGGGTTGGTAAAGCCTATTCACTAATACTAATCAGGGTCAATGCTGTACAGTCTAACTATAATGGGTTGGTAAAGCCTATTCCCCAATACTAATCAGAGTCAATGCTGTACAGTCTAACTATAATGGGTTGGTAAAGTCTATTCAGTAATAATAATCTGGGTCAATGCTGTAAAGTCTAACTATAATGGGTTGGTAAAGCCTATTCCCTAATACTAATCCGGGTCAATGCTGTACAGTCTAACTATAATGGGTTGGTAAAGCCTATTCCCTAATACTAATCCGGGTCAATGCTGTACAGTCTAACTATAATGGGTTGGTAAAGTCTATTCCCTAATACTAATCTGGGTCAATGCTGTACAGTCTAACTATAATGGGTTGGTAAAGCCTATTCCCCAATACTAATCAGAGTCAATGCTGTACAGTCTAACTATAATGGGTTGGTAAAGTCTATTCAGTAATACTAATCTGGGTCAATGCTGCAAAGTCTAGCTATAATGTGTTGGTAAAGCCTAGTCCCTAATACTAATCTGGGTCAATGCTGTACAGTCTAGCTATAATGGGTTGGTAAAGCCTATTCCATAATAATATTTCGGGTCAATGCTGTACAGTCTAACTATAATGGGTTGGTAAAGCCTATTCCCCAATACTAATCCGGGTCAATGCTGTACAGTCTAGCTATAATGGGTTGGTAAAGCCTATTCAGTAATAATAATCTGGGTCAATGCTGTACAGTCTAGCTATAATGGGTTGGTAAAGCCTATTCAGTAATAATAATCCAGGTCAATGCTGTACAGTCTAGCTCTAATGGATTGGTAAAGTCTATTCAGTAATAATAATCTGGGTCAATGCTGTACAGTCTAGCTATAATGGGTTGGTAAAGCCTATTCAGTAATAATAATCCAGGTCAATGCTGTACAGTCTAGCTATAATGGGTTGGTAAAGCCTATTCAGTAATAATAATCTGGGTCAATGCTGTACAGTCTAACTATAATGGGTTGGTAAAGTCTATTCAGTAATAATAATCTGGGTCAATGCTGTACAGTCTAACTATAATGGGTTGGTAAAGTCTATTCAGTAATAATAATCTGGGTCAATGCTGTACAGTCTAACCATAATCAGTTGGTAAAGCCTATTCCCCAATACTAATCAGGGTCAATGCCGTACAGTCTAACTATAATGGGTTGGCAAAGCCTATTCAGTAATAATAATCAGGGTCAATGCTGTACAGTCTAACTATAATGGGTTGGTAAAGCCTATTCCCCAATACTAATCAGGGTCAATGCTGTACAGTCTAACTATAATGGATTGGTAAAGCCTATTCAGTAATACTAATCAGGGTTAATGCTGTACAGTCCAACTATAATGGGTTGGTAAAGCCTATTCAGTAATACTAATCTGGGTCAATGCTGTACAGTCTAACTGTGATGGGTTGGTAAAGCCTATTCCCTAATACTAATCTGGGTCAATGCTGTACAGTCTAACTGTGATAGGTTGGTCAAGCCTTTTTTCCTAGGGATAAAATCTCTTGAAAAAGATACTGGTCTGCTATGAAAATTGCTTGTTTTGGGCAATAAAAAAACTGTTGTTTTAATGTCAGGCCCTGCTTCAGCATTAGAATGACGATTCAGTACTAAACTATCTGCTTGTGTGTAACAGGTATGTAGAACTCAATCTGTCGGCACATCAGGTTTTACACTGTTCATACTACCGGTACTTCTGATTTCAAGCCAACACTGTAGACCTTGATCTACCTGCACAGTATGTGTCTATGCAATTCAGAGCTGGGTGCACATTAAACATGCATAAATAGGGTACTGTGCTAAACTAAATGTAATGAAAATGAAAAAATAGGTTACTGTGCTAAACTAATTGTAATGAAAATGAAATCATACTTGTTCGAATCCATCATCTGTACTGCTCTCTCCCTGTGAGATGAAAAATGACTATAATTAGTAACTGCATTCCATGCTACAAGCCGTTAGTATCTATTCAAAATTTGCCCATATCATATGTGACTTTTCAGTATATCACTAGAAGGAATCAAGAATTAATATTAGCATCAGAAGGAATATGTCTATAAAATATACAAAGTACCATATGCAAAGATCAGTGTACTTATTACTGTTTTGACAAAACTTTATTGCCTTGAGTAGGTAGTTTAGTTTTATATACAGTCCATGGAAATAAAAAATTTCTGGTTAATATATTTCCATACAAATTGACTGGATATGAAATAAGTTCTAGTTATTACTTGCAAATGAAATGGATTCCACAAAAAAGTTGTAATAAAGATATCAGCCCTTTTGAGCAAAACAATGTAGTGAAATTTCATTAATGAATTCACAAATCTGAAACAAAATTTCAGATTGTCAATTTATACATATGAGAAATTTACATGAAACTGCATTGAGATCTGAAATTTTCCTTCACAGCGACACAAAAATTATTTATATTATTATATAGTTATGTTGCACAATTGTTATGTGTTTGCATCTCAAAGAACTAACTTGACCATACCAAAACTAGGTAACTGTATGGTTCAGTTACTTTTATTGAGAAGTATCCACATAGCAATTTTCATGTGTAGGTGAAAAATAGGACCAAGATATTGAGGGTGTAACAAACAGCTGAAAATGCAATTTACTCAAATATGAAAACTGGATCTTATTGAACTAGTTTTGGTATGGTTAAGTTACAATTGTCAAGATGTGTCCACATGCCAATTTTCACTAGTGTAAGGGAAATAGGGTATAAAATACTGGGGGTGTAACAAATGAACAGCTGAATTTACAAGTTACTCTAGCTTGAAAATGTGACCTAGGTTTGGTATAGTGGAGTTACTTTCATTTAGATATATCTGAATATCAATTTTCTGTAATGTTGATGAAATAAGGTCCAAGATGCAAATTAGGGCACAGTGACCTAGTTTTGGTCTGGCTGAGTTACTTTTGTCCAGATGCATTTAATACTAATTTTTATGTGTAGGTAAAATAAGGTCCAAGATACTGAGTTTGTAATGAATGAACAGCTGAAAATACAGAAATCAATCAAGCATGCAAATTAGAGCACAGTGACCTAGTTTTTGAATGGTTTAGTTACTTTTGTCCTGATGCATCTAATACTAATTTTTATGTGTGGGTAAAATAAGGTCCAAGATATTGAGGGTGTAATGAAAGAACAGCTGAAAATACAAATGTCACTCCAGTATGCAAGTTAGGTCACACAGACCAAGTTTTGGTATGGTTAAGTTAGGTCACACAGACCAAGTTTTGGTATGGTTAAGTTACTGTGTCCAGATGTATCTACATACCCATGAGTAAAGGTGAAGTAGAGTCTAAGATAGTGAACATATGAAAAACAAACAGCTGAAAATACAAGTGTGCAAATTAGGTTCCAGAGATCTAATTTTGGACGAGTTACTTTTCCTGAGATGCATCCACATACCAATTTTCATACATGTAGGTAAAATAGGATTCGAGATATTTTGAAGGAAACAAAATACTGCGAGGGTACGAAATGAACAAATGAATGAACACAAGAGTGGGAAAAACACTACATCCCCATGCCAACTTCATGGGGATAACAGTTGTCAAGGCTATGGCTTGATAAATATATGTTTAGCATGGTGACACAACTGTGAAATTCCTTCATTTTCCCATGACTTTTCCATTATGCAGTATTATATATTTCTTCCACAGAAGTGACTGTAACATACAAAAGTTTTCCACAGAATATCTGTATATTTTATAATCTAAGTGACTGTAACATACAAAAGTTTTCTGCAAAATATAAGTAATCTTAATCTACATGACTGTACTTTCCTGTACAAATGAATGCAAGTATTATAAGCTAAATAGCAATTAAATAGATAAGCCAGTTTAGATGGCTTGTGGACAATGTTAAACTAGGCATGACAGTTTGGATAACTACCGTATATACTCGTGTATAAGCCAGGTCCAAATGCAAACAACATAGACCCTGATCTGCCATCACCTGATGCACTGGCAGATCAGGGTCTGTGTTGTTTGTTCTACTGATTAGTCCTTACAAACTGCATAGACCCAGATCTGCTGGCGCATTATGCGATGGCAGATCTGGGTCTATGCAGTTTGCAGTTGGTATTGGAATATACACGAGTATATACTGTAATGTCAATGGTATACAGTCCTAAGAAAATATTCAACAATTCAGCCTTGTTTTCAACAAACATTACTATGACAATGAACATTGATCTATGGCCTAAAAATAACTTGAGACCATTCATGCCCATAAATCTACATACAAAGTGTGATTGTGTTCCCTTATTATTTCCAAAACGTTTTCAGCAAGAAACTCAAACTCAAGCTCAAAGTCCCAAAACTTTGACACTGTGTAACTGTAATTGTAATATTGTTAGAATTGTAGAACTTTCAGAATGCTGTTAACTTTTGTTTATCTAAAAGAATCCTTAATTGAATGAAAAAGATGTACTCAAAATATGACAACTGATTTTAGGGTTTTGAGCTTGAGTTTACATTTTTGCTAAAAAAGTTTAGAGAACAATGGGCCTGAATCTTGAGATGATAAATGCACACTAATGTCATTAGCTGAACAAAACTTATTGCCTTTCAAAACACTCAGATGATGTTTCTTAAGCAATTTTTCAGTTGTAAATATAATTGATGTAGGAGTTTGAATACAGGTCAGATTAATGATATGAGGATGTACTGTATTTACCCTTGCCCAGCTTCAAACAGCACTGACCCAGATCAGTCATCATGCAATGTGCTGGCAGATCAGGGTCTATGCTGTTCACTGGAGACAAGCTGTAAACTCAGATCTGTCATCATGATATGAGCTAGCAGGGTCTATGCTGTTCATTGAGAAAAAACAATCTAGACTCAAATCTATCATCATACAATTTGCTAGCACATCAGGGTCTATCATATTCACAGAGGACAAATAATCTATATGCAGATCTGTCACTGTGCCATGTGCTGGCAAATCTGGGTCTATGCTGTTCATAAAGAACAAACAATCTAGACTCAGATCTATCATCATGCAATGTGCTAGCAGATCATGGTCTATGTTCACTGAGGAAAACTATACCTAGATCTATTATTGTGCACTGTGCTAGCAGATCATGGTCTATGTTCACTGAGGAAAACTATACCTAGATCTATTATTGTGCAATGTGCTAGCAGATCATGGTCTATGTTCACTGAGGAAAACTATACCTAGATCAATTATTGTGCAATGTGCTAGCAGATCATGGTCTATGTTCACTGAGGAAAACTATACCTAGATCAATTATTGTGCAATGTGCTAGCAGATCATGGTCTATGTTCACTGAGGAAAACTATACCTAGATCTATTATTGTGCACTGTGCTAGCAGATCATGGTCTATGTTCACTGAGGAAAACTATACCTAGATCTATTATTGTGCACTGTGCTAGCAGATCATGGTCTATGTTCACTGAGGAAAACTATACCTAGATCTATTATTGTGCACTGTGCTAGCAGATCATGGTCTATGTTGTTCACTGAGGAAAACTATACCTAGATCAATTATTATGCACTGCGCTTGCAGACGGAGTCTATGCTGTTCACTGAGAACAAACAATCTATTCCCAGATCTGTTATTGTCAAATATGCTGGCAGATCAGGGTCTATGCTGTTCAAGGAGAACAAATAATCTAGACCCAGATCTATCATTGTGCAATGTGCTGGCTCATCAGGGTCTATGCTGTACACTTAGATCAAACAGCGTAGGCCCAGATCTGTCATTGTGGAATGTGCTGGCAGATCAGGGTCTGTGCTCATTTGGCAGAAACAATATAGCCCTATATATGAATTGTGGAATGAGCTGGCAGAGCAGGATCTATGCTGTTCACTTGGAATAAACAGTGTACACCCAGGTCTATCATTGTGCTAGGGAGTCATAGTAGCTCAGTTGGTAGAGCACTGAACTCCTAATCCAAGGGTTGCAGGTTTGATACCCACCAAGGTCAGTTGCCTTATTGTGTCCTATGGAAAGACACTTAGCTCCTACTTCCTCTGCATGATATAGCCAATGATGTGTTGAAAAGTGCCATAAACAGATAAATGTCATTGAATGATCTGCTGGCAGATCAGGGTCTATGCTGTCATGCTGGAACATCAGGATCTATTGCTATTCACCTGGAACTAACAGCACAGACTCAGCTCTATCATCATGCAATGTGCTGGCAGATCAGGAACTAAGCTGTTCATTCAAAACACACAATTTCGACCCAGATATGTTATTGTGCAATGTGCTGGCAGATCAGGGTCTATGCTGTGTATTTGGAATAAGCACTGTAGATCCAGATCTATCACTGTGCAATGTACTGACAAATCAGGGTCAATGCTGTTCACTTGGAACAGTGCGGACCCAAATCTGACATTGTTGAATGTGCGGCAGATCAGGGTCTATGATGTGCACTTAGAACAAATAGTGGTGTTCAATTGGAACAAATGGTGGTGTTCACAACAACCTTGTTGTTCACTTGAAACAGTGCTGACCCAGATCTGTCATTGTGTAATGTGCTGGCAGAGCAGGGTCTATGCTGTTTACTTGGAACAAACCAGTGCAGACCCAGATCTGTAATTGTGTGATGTGCTGGCAGATCTAGGTCTATGCTGTTCACTTGGAACAAACAAACCCAGATCTGTCATGGTGTAATGTGCTGGCAGATCAGTGTCTATGCAGCACATCACACCATGACAGATTTGGAAAAAACAGTGCAGACCCAAATCTGCCAGCACATTATTCAATATCAGACAAAGATCAAAGCTGTTTCTACATAAGTACCATGTATACATAGGCCAATGGGGTATAGTCATTTTGAAAAGTGAAGGCCACCACAGACTCTACAAATGCAATGGCAATTTTTTTCAACATAACATTTTGCCCTAAGCAACATTTATGGCATGTTAAGAAAACACAGGACGGCAATGTCCTGCATGTCAGCCTGATACTAAAAAGAAAAACTATTCAAAGGTTTAAGAAAAACAGAGATACTCCAATTATTACAGTGGCTAGATATGGTACTGTTGTGGTCAACCTTTGGATTATTAGGCTAAATGATGTGCATCTGCCTATTAGAGGAAACATAAATTTCCATGCACAGGACGGTGATGAATATATTTCACAATTTTATCATGATTATTAAACAAAGATTAATAAAGAATACATATAAGAAATCAGATTAAAAAATGCTAAGGTACATTCTTTTGTTTATTCTAAATTTTAATGTTTACGAACAAGAAAACTGATTTAGAATGTATACATTTTCTCACTCTAGGCTCATGTGTGCATCTGTACAAGTTGCACTGTTTTCAGTTGGTACAAATGGTATCTAAAGATTAATGAGTTCTACAATTATATCAACCAGAAGTCTGCACTAAAGCAGCATTATCACCAAGCTTGTCTAAGTCGTCACTACCTTCCCCTGCATTATATACATTGGCATAAGTGTTCCCCTACACCCCCTACACAGGGGGTGGATCAAAATACTGAAACTGGTGTAAAATTTTTTTAACCAACTCCAATTATATTCAACAAATTTTAAATCCCTCAAAACAGTGTAGATGGAGTTACACAACATTAAAAAACTCAGGAAATCACTACACATTTGATATACCCTTGCATATATGCATACGTGATCCCCCCCCTCCCCCTCACATCGTCCTTCTCCATCCCCAGTGGGTGGACTAAAATTCTGAAACCATTATACACATCTCTGCACCACCACCAATTATATCTCAAAGTATGAAGGAATGCCAAAGTTGGCTGAATCTGGGGTTAGTTTTCTTTAATGAAACAAATATATCTAATAACATCAGGCTGAATGTGATTAAACATATTTGTTTCGTTACAGAAAATTAATTCATAAATTCAGTATTCCTCAGCTACTCAAACAATAAATGTGGGAACTAAGTGATTTGTTGACATGCACATCTTCAGGTGATGACCATGATAATTATAAAGCTTCATAGAAATCCAAAAAGGGACTTGTTGCACTAACAAGATTTTCTCATACATTGCATTCATTTAAGCTACAAGACAAAACAAATAATAATAATAAAAAAATTGTGGGAGCTAAGTGATTGGTTGATATGTGCATCTTAAGATGATGACCAAAATATTTACCAAAGTTTCATGGCAATCTATCAAAAATTGCAGGACTAGTTGTTCTAACCAGAATGAATCATACATTGCATTAAACTACAAGACAGAAAGGTTATAACTCTAACACACAATCACTTGAGTCTACCATCCAAAAAGATTGTCCTGGAATTCAATATAGGACTTTTTTGGTTTTTTTTAACCGTTGTGTTGAAACCATCTCTGATATTCTTGATCAATAAGATTTTCAGATTAGCCACTGTGGCAGCCATACTGATTGTAAGATTGGCACCATTTTCATTTAGGACACACCAAACACCATTAGAAGACTTTTGATATGGCCATCCATTTAGGCGAATTAACAACAAGAGTTTCAATATGTTCACTGTCGCAGCCATATTTGAGGTCAGATCATCACCATTTTCATTCAGGACCAACTAGATATCATAATTAGCCTTCTGGTGAAAACCCCATTTTGATATGACTTTCCATTTTTAGGAGAAGTAGCAATGACAAGAATTTCGAGATGACTGCCATGGTGACCATACTGCATGTCAGATCAACCCCGTTTTCATTTAGTATCAACTATACAACATAAGAAGTCTTCTGGTGAAAACCCAATGTTGATTTGACTTTCCATCTGTGAGGAGTAGCGTCAAGATTTTGAAGATGGCTGCTATGCTGGCCATACTGAATCTCAGATCAGCACCATTTTCATTTAGGACCAATTAGACATCAGATGAAGTCTTTAAGTAAAAAGCCCATGTTGATATGACCATCCACTCAGATGGAGTAGCAATAATATTTTCACGATAGCCTCTGCTGCCCTCTTGGATGTCCAAGTGGGATCATTTTCATTCTGGACCAACTATACACCATAATAAGTCTTCTAGTGAGGACCCCATGTCTATATGACTTTCCATTCAGGATAAGAAATGACAAGAAGATTTTCAAGATGGCTGCTGTGGTGGCCATATTGGATGTCAGATCAGCACTATTTTCATTTAAGGCCAACAAAACATCAGAAGTATTTTAGTGAAACCGCCATGTTCATATGGCCATCCGTTCAGGAGGAGTAGCAATAACAATATTTTCAAGATGGCCACTGTGGTGGCCAATAATAGATGTCCAAGCAGAACCATTTTCATTTAGAACCAACTAGACATCATAAGAAGTCTTCTGGTGAAAACCCATGGCGAAAACCCAATGCTGATAGGACTTTCCACTCATCAGAAGTAGCAATAACAAGATTTTCAAGATGGCTGCCATATTGGACATCAGATTGGCACTATTTTCCTTTAGGATCAACCAGACAGCATAAGAAGTCTTTTAGTGGAAACCCCATGCTGATTTGAAAATCCACTGAGGAGGAGTAGCGATATCAAGATTTTCAAGATGGTGGCCAAAAACTGGATGTCTGAGCAGCAGCATTTTCATTCAGGACCAACTAGACCTTGGGATAAATGTGTGTGTAAAGTTTCACGGCAATCCTTTAAGTAGTTTAAAGGAGTAGCGATAACAAACTTGTGCTAACAAATGGATGGAAGTCTGACAAAAGACCATCCCATAAGATCTTCTGGTCTATGACCAGTAGAGCTCAAATCTATGATTTGTTGATATGTGCATCTTCAGGTAATGAACATAATATTTACCAAATTTCATGGCAATCCATCAAAAACCACAGGTCTAGTTGCTCTAAAGAGATTGTGTCATACACTGCATTAAGCTACAAGACAAATGAATTGTCATAGCTTTAAAATGATTCATTACAAATATGAACAAAATCCATCAAAGGGCTTAGGAAATACATGCAAATGAAAAACTTGAACCAAAATCTTAACACACATTTTCTATGTGATATTGATTCCAAGGTCAATGGGGTAAGCAAGCACAACACAGAATTAATTATCTCAGCTATATAACGATTCATGCCACATATGATGAGAATCTGTCTATGGGTTTTGGAAATAAATTCAAATTAGAAATTTTAACCCAAATCTTCAAAACTTGTTGGTGCTTCCAGGAATTGAAAAGTGACGGTCTTACTTTCTCACTAATGTGGACTCTACAAAAGTCTTCCCCAAAAATAATACAAAAATATTACAGCTAAAAACTCTGAAACATGTACTTTTATAGGTATATCCATATTCAATAATCAGTCACCAGGATCCATTAATGTTTTGCAATGCCCGACTAGTAACAACAATACCAGAAATATTACCTGTTGCTGCATATTTTATATTTTTCTTGAAGTAAGTAAAGAATAATGTTTGCAATTTGTATAAATGGATCACAGCGATCAGTGCTATATTAAATATGCAAAGTATATTCAGTATGGAGTTGAGGTACTGCTCACACTTTCATTTGTGTTGATATTAGCACTTTCACTATCATACATCAATACATCCCTGCACTGCAAAAAAATTTGAAATACAAGGCACCTTACAGAGACAATTAGGGTAATAATTGCTTTATTCGGTGACATTTTTGCGGGAAGGGTTTAAAGCAATAAAGAAAAAAAACCCCACATGCCATGCTTAGCTTAGGGTATTTCTCTTTTTACCTTGGGTAGCACAATAAATCTACCATATATACTTGCGAATAATTCCATACCAACTGCATAGACCCAGATTTGCTGTCGCATAATGCGCTGGCAGATCTGGATCTATGCAGTTTGTAAGGACTACTCAGTAGAACAAACAACATAGACCCTGATCTGCCGGCGCATTTATGCGATGGCAGATCAGGGTCTATGTTGTTTGCATTTGGAATGGGATTATATGTGAGTAAATATGGTAGCTATCAAAAGATTTCCTGCTGTAATCATGAGTTCTCCATGTAATTAGGTAAGAAAGAAAGAAGGAGCTTTGTGCAGAGATCTTGATTATTCATGCAATAAACTATGGTATATAATCTCATCTTTCTAGATGTAGTAAAAAGACAAATCCATCATTTTCCTTTCCTGATATAAAAATAAGCATGTCTGTCTGTTAGTGTCTGCCTCTCTATTTTTTATATCATGGGAAGTTGTGCAGGAAGGGAGGAGGGGTAAGGATGCTGAAAATAACTGATGGAATTGAGTGCAACATACAACTTCAAATCCCAGGTCAATATGAGTGATTTCCTCTTCCTTTGGCTGTTCCTGCTGCTGTTGCTTCTGCTGCTGTGGTGGCTATTAGTAATAACAACAACTTTAACATTTTCCTGAATTCATGGAAACATTATGGCAAGGGGCAATGCAGTTATTACTGTCCTAACATTTACAGTGTATTAGAATTTTCAAACTTTTTATCCTTTTAACTTCATACATTAAATTTGACTGACCTAACTTACTTCTCACAGCATTGAAGTTACACAGAGTGGTCTATAAACTGGAGAAAAAAAACTAGGATATGTAAATCATATTGTTGGGATAACCCCAGATTTTAGCACATGATTCAATTATGGCTTGATATCAGAACCTTCACGGTGAGACCCATTGCTTAAACAACATGCTGCAGACATGTAGTTCTTAAACTACTTTAATATGTAACTTTATTTTAAAATAATTACAATGTGTATATAATTTATTAGCCATATCCAAGACACATTTTCCAATGTCCAAACATGTGTAATTATTTGCTATCTTCATCTGTTCAAACAGCTACACTGTTACAGTTATAGTGAAAGACTTCAATTTGGGAAAAAGTGTTGGTATACTACAATATTTGATGATTTCTCAGTTTCAAAGTTCAATTTACAACAAACCGTGTTTTCCTAATATAAATGTAAAGGCCTAAAGCAGGTGTTTTTTTAGCTGTGGTGGAACAATCATGGAGTGAAATAGCAAAAATAAAATCCTGTCAAAATGTAGCATCTTATGTATCATAACCTCTCTAGATCTGGAATCACTAAAACATAACTTGCCAAAATTTTAAACCTGCATTTTTGAACAAAATGACTAAAATTTATGTCCATGAAAAGATCCCCCTATAAGGTACATAAATGGGATAATTTATAAAGAAAGCAAAAAGAGAATTACTTGGGCTCCAAATGCAAAGCCAAAATCAGCAGTACTATCAGTATCAGCAGCAGGAGCAGAAAATGGGTCAGGGGCCTGCTGAAATTAAAGCAGGTTACACATTTCATAACTAAAATTAACACAAAAATTTCTTTGACACATTTCATTTATGAAATACAAATTAGAATGCATCTTTCTTATTTCAAAGGAAAAGAACTTGTACATGAAATACAAGTTTAAAAATAAGTTTTGAAAAATGTGTACACTATGCTTCTATTTTTGTACGAATGTCAGAACTTCATCAACATCTTCGTAAAAACTAATAAAATAAATATCTTTTTATAACTATAATTTATATGTGTAAACTTAAATAAAGCCCAATTCACAAAAAGATGGCATCTATGTCAGGAGAATTTCAAATGTGACAACATTTATAGATGATATTTAAGTTGGCATAAATTCAATTTCTTCACATCAAGTCCAGTTAACTGATCTAATTAATACTCTGAAGAAAACATACAACAGATCTGGCACATGATGTGGAAACTTTCTTAGTGAAACATTGTTTTATATGCATATTTTATGACATAAATTTTTTTATATAATCAACTGGTTTTACATGTTTCATGTAGAAATGTTTCTATATGTATATGAATTATGATAGGTCTATATTAAAATTCAAATAAAAAAGTACACAAATTAATACAACCTATTCAATATCCCCTCCCACAAGTGTGGTGTGTAATATTTAATGTGCACTACTTTTCAAATAAAAATGTGGTTACAGGGTGAAGGGAAGAAAAACATTACTTGTAAGGCGAAGCCTAGGTCAACAAGATCAGATGCTTTAGCTGGCACCTTCTGAAAACAAAGTTTAACAAAATACTTAAAAAAATGGTCACTACTTGGGCTGTCTTTATTAATCACAATATTGACAATACCTACTTCAATGGCTTGTCATGGCAAATCTCTCCAGTTTTTATTACATATTACACTCTCTAAACACACACACACACCCCTTTGGTCAGTGACCTTGGAGTCATAACCTACCATGTGTACTTGCGTACAAGTAGGATCCAACTGCAAACTGCACAGACCCAGATCTGCTGTTGCATAATGTGCCGGCAGATCTAAGTCTATGCAGTTTGTTAGGACTAATCAAGAGAACAAAGAACAAAAACCCTGAGCTGCCGGCACATTATCCGATGGCAGATCAGGGTCTATGTTCTTTGCAGTTGGACCAGACTTACAAATGAGTATGTACTGTAAAATCTGAGATATATATCATGTGTCTTCCCTGCTATTCTGCATCAATATAAAGCCTAGTGCAAATACATTAAAAATGTCATCGCAATTTTTGTATATTTGACCTTTGATATTTGAAGGATTTTATACTTTTACCCTATCTTTTATACCTTTTAAAGAATTGTAAAATCTTTACCTTTTTATCTTTACTCTTGCAAGACTACATGTTTACATATATTTGGAAGGATTTATCTGCCTCAAGTTTTTATTTTTTTTAGCTTTTACATTTTTGGAATTTAACTTTGAACTGGCACAATATAGTCAGGATTTTGATGACAGGACATTAAACCCTATACATTGGTATATACTCTGATCCAGAAAGCCCAGGGATGGGCCCAAAAAAGTATACCTCTTGTACCAATGTACAAAGTTTGGTGAATTTCACCCAGTGTTTTAGGACAAAGAGTTACAGCTGGACAGACACAGGGTATCACAATATTCCCCCTCCCCCCCCCCAAGCTAGAGTGTGGTGGTGATAAATCATTCTAAACCATGTTCCAAAATATAAAATATAATACACCTTTCTGAAGTATTGATATAATCATCAAGTTCCTACCTTTCCAATATATATGCTCTACATTAGATGTGATGCATCATCCATTAGAATTACAAAAAGAAGCTATTACAAAAAGAAGCTAAATATATGCATGGAAACATTCCTTTTCCATTCAAATGGCTGGAATTGCTTCTAATTTTTGCCATTCGCTGTGATACTGAGGCAACTTAATTTGCAGACTGGCATAAATTAACGTATGCCACAAACAAATGTCTAATTGGCAGAACACTTGTTTTCAATTTTATAATAGTGAGCAAGTTTTTAACCAATCAATACATCAATACAAGATATTTTCAACAGATATACTGATGCCAGGATTTCCTACAAAAAAAACTCTATGGCTTACAGACCTAAATAAGATGGCACATATTAGGAAAGGTATTGAAACTATTATTTACAATTGGCAACTTAATTCACATGCCAATGTGGAATGTAAACATGTGTTTAATGTACAGTGGTTCCGCTCTTGAGACAAACTTGACTAACACCAAAATACTACATATTTACTATTTTGTCCTACTTGAGACAGGCCAGGCCATTTTTAAGTGCAGATGGGGTGAACTCATCGGAGGGGGACCAATGTACTGCCTCTCTCAATCCACATCAAGCATACCATCTATCTGGTAATTACTGTAAATTCAGTTATTTGTGGAGTACTAGTTTTTACAAATTTCACAGTTGCTACATAATTTAATGACAAATTTATAGATTTGACAAACAATGTCCTTCCATGGAAAGAAAATGTATTTTTGTTGTTGTTGTCGTTGTTCTTGTGTGTGTGTGTGTGTGTGTGTGTGTGTGTGTGTGTGTGTGGGGGGGGGGGTAAACTAATTTTAATGATGTGATACTTATGCCACTATGGCATAGCTTACCCTTTCTCGGACAGAATTACCCTTGTCTGCATAATAAAAATTCATCCTCTCATAGATAAATGTTCCAGAATATTCTAGAAAGTTCCAGACCAGGAGAATACAGACCCAGTCTGCTCCCCACATCACAGGCCCATGTACTATAGCCATCATCTTTTTTAAAGACAGACTACTTGTGGGACATCAGAGTGGGGTGGGAGGAGGGAATCTGGTAATAGTGACAGGTAAGTAATACATCATCAAAACTAGTTTTATCCCCCCAACCCCCACCCACCCAAAAAAATATCAGTAATATGTTACCTGTCACTATTGCATAGCTGAATTTGCCAGTTCAAAGGAAGGCTGATGGCTAAAAAAACTGGTATACCAAGGAAATACTCACCCTTATGGTAGGAATGTCCACTACTGTAACAGTAACTGATGGAGGTTGCAGAGAAAAGATCTGCATGCAAGGCTCTGGTGACAAGCAACCAAGCCTTATGTTCCAATGCCTCCAGCATGAGGAACTTCATCCCAACATACATGGAATCCTGAGATGAAACTAGCTCTGATTTTTCTAGGTTAGGAAAAAGGCTCAGCTGGGTCACTATGGACCAGCAGCAAGATAGAGGCCATTGTGGATCAACCAGTCACTGAAATACTGGATAGGGATCCCCAGTGACCTTAGGTGGGCAGCAACTACTCCCATTACTCTGGTAAAAGCTACAGGTGCAGGGGTTAGGCTGAACAGCAGAGTGTGAAATTGGAAAATCTCCCAGTCCAGAAAAAAACGGAGGTACCTCCTGTGAGGAGGAAAAATTGGGATGTGAAGGTATGCATCCTGGAGGTTGATGGAGACTACCCAGTTGCCAGGCCTTATGGTATTCCTGAAGATACTTGCTTAAAGCAGAAATGTCAATAATCAGCAGACGATTTCCTACTTTTTATATATGAAGAAAATCCGGGAGTAGAAGGCTGGAGACTGATCGTTTAACACCCTCTCTATTGTGTCCTTCTGCATAATGGAGTACAACTATTCCTTCAACCGCACTAGACTCGACTGGTGGAACAGCACAGGAGTCCTTGACAGAGGATGTTGCCAGAACTGAAGCCAGTAATCTCCATTTATAATAGAGAGGACCCATCCATCGTCTGCTGTTCTTGACCAAACCTCTGAAAAGAGGGTTAGAATGACACCTACAGAAATTGATTGAAGAGGGATGTACTGCAGGAGATGGAGCAAGTCCCTAGGGCTGCCCCCCCTCCTTAGGAATGTGAGAAGGGCCTGCCAACTTCCTTCCTGGTGATTTCTGGTGAGCCTGTCTAGGAAATAATGGGGGAGGTTTAAATTGGGGCTCCTTCTTGGACTAGGGCTGTTTAAAGAACTTCATGGATGAGGTGGGGGGAAGTTGTGGGTGGTGGTTTTGGTGTGATCAGGATGACCATGCTTCATAACCGGTTTTGACAGACCAAGTGCGGACATAAGGGACCAATGCTGTTGAGATGCCATGAAGGGAATGAGCCCTCCAAAGAGGGTCTCTGCCTCCAGAGAAGCAGTCCGAAGAAGGTTCTGACTGTGCTCCAGTAAGATCTTAGAAGTGTCCAAAGCAACATCCCTGTGAAGGTGGGGCATGCCTAGATGTTTTGGCAACTGCCTCCAGCAAGCACTGTAGCGCGACTGGAGATACAGATTCCTCTTTCAGAAGACTGAAGGAGACTGCCTAGAAAAGATCTGCATGTGAAGCTATGGTGACAAGCAACATATCTCCAAGTTCCAATGCCTCCATCGTCTTAACTGGAAGGCAGGCCAAGGTTCAACTGGAAATGTCCATTTGTGATGCCCCAGCATCCATGGGTTGGCTTATGGGGCTTAGCAAAATCTGGCCCATACAGAACCTTTGAGAAAGCTCCCGACCATAGCCAAATGAGGGAGCAAAGGAAATCCGAGTGTGAAGTAGCCCAAGAGAGTCTCTCTCTAAACTGGAGTGAATTTTCCTGACATCTGAGCCTGATGGCTTGGGAAGCAATCCCAGGGTAAAAGACGATAAACATCATTTACTGCCTTATCAAAAGACCATATCTCCTCTTCCTCTGCCACATGAGCCTATCGTTGAGAGGAGGCAGAATCAGGAGGAGGCGCAGTCTCAGCCTGTTCTGCAGCAAACTCCTCAGAGTCCACTAGAACTGACAAAATGTCTTCATCCTGCTCTTGCTCTCTTTGAGGCAGGAATTTGCAACCCCATGTCTCTCTGATCCATAGGAGACCTGGGGGTAAGGGAACCTTGTCCCATAACTCCTCATAAGTAACAAGGGACTGTCCCTAGTGGCCGGTTCAACTGAGGGTCAAGAACGTTTCTGGACCTTCCTGGAGCATCTGGGGAAGAAGAACAGCATCTCTCCGTCCTTTTTGACTCCACTTTATAAGTTGATGATGTTGGTCTGCAGTCTGCAACATCAACACTACTATGGGGTGAACGCCCTGAAGTCCATAGTGGCATAAATTGGAAGGACCATTCACTTCCCTGGAGTGGATGTCCCCACATCCTGTACAGACTGAGGGATTATAGTAAAGGTGTGGGGGGGGGATGCTGATCTTATCCCCTTCCCTAGTCTGGCGCATGCATGCTGGCTCCCAGTCCCCAACAAGATTTATCAGTAGCTTGGGGAGAGAGGGGTCTCGACCAGATCCCTGTCCCTGTACTGAAGGATCTCTAATGACCAGTGGTACTTGCAGACCAGTGACTGGTAACTGATGAATGCTGACTGGTGCCTTGTCACCAGCCATTGACTGGTCATGTGACTCAGAGCTTGAGGAAGACACCTCCTCAGAACTTATAGAACTACATCATAACTCACCCCTTCCAGCATGGCTTGATCCACTTGTTGCCATCATCAGGCAACGTGCTCTGAAATGGTGCTGGCTCTCTGCCCTGTTAATTCCTCCCTTGAGAGGGACCCTGGACTGACCCTAACAGGTTCTGACTGGGTTGAAACAATCATTATGGGTTTACGGGCCTTTTGTCTGCATAGAGACTGATCCCATATGCTCCTGGGACAGAGGAGTGCCATTCTGCATTGAAGAGCTAACCTGCTTCTTCTGAGACTCCCAAGGACTCGGAGAAGGAACCTGAGAATTCAATAGATAAGGAGAAGGAAGGCCCTTTCCTCTTCCCCTTATAGGTGATTCTATTATCTGCGAGGTCCCATACCTCATTTGACCATAGGCAGCAAAACGGATACCCATTTGTCTATATGCAATTGGTACAAGCATGGCAGGTGGGGTGTGTGTACAATGTGGCTTTTTTATGCCTGCATTTCCCCGACTCTGCTTTAATATACTGCCTAATTTAGGCTAAAGATGAAAATAAAATTGTTTGCAAATCCATTAAAACTGACACCCACAAAAATAAATGAATTCACAGTATGTGAAATTTCTGAAGATGACATAGAACTGCTTGCTGGCAATGGAGCTCAAATATGGTGAAAGGTTCAAAACAGTGAATTTCAATCAATAATTTAACACTTTTTCCATAATAATTTAAAGCTTCACTGCATCCTATACTAGTAAGCAGAGTTTATCAATTTGTCAGTCTGAAAAATGATACCCAGTAAGTGCCATTTGGACTAAAAAAAATGTGCCATTTCTGAAGATGACATAGAAATGCTTGCTGGCAATGAAGCTCAAATATGGTGAAAGGTTCAAAACTGAATATTAACAAACAATCAAACAATCAATCCAACAATTTACTCCTAATATTTTAAAGCTGATTTGCATCCTAGGTTAATAAGCATAGTTTATCAATCTGTCACTCTCAAAAATGATACACAAAAACTTTTTGACTTGTAAAAGAAGCTACAGTGTAAAGTTCCTCTGGGTCTCTTAAAGCCTTTATCCTGCAATTTCTTTTATATAATTTTATCTTTAGCAAGTAAAATTAAAGAGTTCAAAATGCTGCCTTCCCCCAAAATACATGGCATTCTATACTGGATTACACTGCAAAACACATAGTCAACCTATGAAATATCAAATTAAAATACAGAACAATCCAAATTCATCTACTGACCATTTAAAATGGAACAGGTCATACTATCTGCATTGATATTGATATATTTTTTGGGTGACAAATTAATTCAGAGAATAAGCTGAAGGAGATTTTTAAAAATTGTTCCCTTCCTTAATTCATATATAAATGAAAGTGGAGTATATGATAAAGTTCCAACTGTTAACAATAACTGCCTATATCAGACCATGCACATAACACTTTTCATGTCCGATTCAAGATTGTCTATATCAGACCATTCACATAACACTTTTCATGTCCGATTCAGGAGAGAATAAAACTACCAGTTGTACATTGATGTGTTAAATGAAGTTTAAAGCTAATAATTCTGTCATCTTTTGTAGCTGTGTGCATAAAGACTCCTAAATTAAATTCAACAATTTATTCTGAACAGTTTTATATACAAAAGTCATGGTGGAGTCTTCCTTAAGTGTTACACGATATAATTATCACAGTGGAGTAAAATTTGAGGGTTGATTTGTCAAAAATACCGACATGTACAACAAGAAATACAGTATATATATTCCAGCTATTAAAGGAAAATCCAGACTAAGCTATAATATGTACTCAATCAATTTAGTTCACTTTCTTTATTACATCTGTATAGTTTGAGCAAATTTTGCCTCCAGTACGAAGAGAAAGCACCCTTAAATTTCTCAATGATACAGACCAAAAGGTTTGCCATTTTCTTGTAGATGGCTCTGTACTTGTGGCAAGTAACCTGCACTTCTGGTTAATATTGTGTTAGCTCTGTCAAATCTACTGAACTACTGAACTTGACCATTTCAATGTGTGTGTGTGCGTGTGAGAGAGAGAGAGAGAGAGAGAGAGAGAGAGAGAGAGAGAGAGAGAGAGAGAGAGAGAGAGAGAGAGAGAGAGAGAGCACAAGCACATGTATACTATACAAAGTATCTCAGGTGTGAGTAAGTAAGCTCACTGCATTTTCAGTTGCAAATTACTGAATACGTGGTTTAATAAAACAACAAACATGATATAAAAAAGAAGCAACTGTCATGCACAAATTCAATTCATGATCATTAAAGTCGGTTGTGAATAATGCAAGAGGAGACAAGACAATTTCACCATGTCAAATGACATGTTCGATCCATCTATTGACCAGGTTTATGAAATGCAATTCAACATCTTAGATTGTAGTCCTAGTCCCATTAACCAAAGAAACAAATAAAAGAAACATAGCATCAATAGTATTTGTGTATTTTTCATGCATAAATGAACTTATCTATTTATACATTTCTTTCCTATTTTAATCAGTCACTGACATTTACAGGATTTCAATTATGAAAAGTGGATCTTGTCTGGATTTTGTACAAATTATGTAGGAAGAACTGATTTACCGCTTATAAAAATACAGAATTAATACATATTTGTTTTAATTAATATCCATCTTAATAAATACATTGTACAAAAATGTATTAAATAAAAAAATATAGATGCCATCTGAGGGATTTAGACTGGAATAAAGATATGTACATCCCAACCATTATCACCAGCGAGATATGCCGGTGTGATGACCCTTGAAGAGAAAGGGAGTTAATTCAGTTCATCTTGGGACTATCTGTGATGATGTTGTTTTTCCCAATATCTTGATTATGTGAATAGCCACAACTTTGAAAATTGGTACAATAGCTTAGAATTTAATGACGACTGCTACAGTAATAAATCTGGAGGCCAGATTTGCCATTAAAGTCCTTTTTGATGCATGACCACTGAAATTAAGTCTGGAGGCCAGATTTGCCATTAAAGTCCTTTTTGATGCATGACCACTCAAATTCATACCTTAAGAAATGCACTTAAGAGACTGTCCCATCAAGTCATCTTTCCCCCACCCACCCCCTCAAGATAATCATATTTTTCTTTTACAAATATGTGTTAAGGATGAAATATACAAGTAATTTAATAGTGTCAAGCAAAACTCTGATTCAATTTCCACAAAACTTGCCAAGTTACTAGAGCAAGAAAGGTGGGTCATTGTGATCTACCTTTGCTCACGGTAAGAATTATCCTGCAAGATAAATGTATCCATCAAGTTTCATGACTTACATTCAACAGTGTCGGAGAAACTGAACTAAATGCAAAACTTACGGTACTAACTGGAGCATGAAAAGTAGGTCATTGTGACCTCCTTTTGCTTCTGATGAGTATTACCATCCATGGTAACTATAACAGTGTCAGAGAAACTGAGGTAAATGCAAAAATTTGAAGTTGATGGGTAAACAACCAATGACAATGGCATCTAAATGTAATATCTCTGTCTCACCTATGCAGGTCAGACAAAAATTGACCACTATGAATGGCTATTTTCTTCCCTCAGAAAATCAGACTCCATTCTTTTGGTGATAGGCTTGTTAAACAAAATGGTTCGATCACTAATTCATGCACTCAAAACACTCACTCGCTCACTCATTCATTCAAACACTCTTTCAGTCCGTCACCAACCTGAACCAGTCTGAAAAATACAAAGATATACACAAAATTGCTGATTAATTTTATTTTATTTTGGAAGATATAAATTGTTAAAATGTTATCTTTAAATTCCAATATTTCAGTTATAACTTTAATATAAATATACTATCATGATGATACAATATGCAATATTTGGGACCATCACAAATAGTATTAGTAATCTATTTTAAATTTATCACATAATGTTCACCTTTATAAGTGTTATGACATCATATCAAAACAGGAGTACTGCAAATGGCACATGATAAACCAATCTTGTGTCCTTTCCCTACTAATGACCTTGACCTTTTAGCTAAGGACTTGATTATTATATAAAGTGTGGACCTGGGTGAAGTTTTATAAAAATATCTATAGGGGTTAACACAAGTACCATAAATGGCATATTATTTGCCCACCCTGTGCTTTATGATTCCAAAATCTATAGGGTTCTTCCTTAACCCAAGTGTAAGCCATGCACAAAGTTTGGTCGATGTCTGTGAAGAACTGATGTTATTGTGCAGAAACCACTTTCTTCTTCCAGTCCCAGTGACCTTGACCTTTGAGTTTTTGACCTCAAAATCAATAATGTTCTTCTTTATCCCAAGTGCAAGCCATCCACAAGTTTGGTAACTGTAGATGGTGGATAACTTGAGTTTTTGTTTAGAAACCACTTTCCTCCTTTCAGTCAGTGACCTTGACCTTTGAGCTTTTGACCCCAAAATCGATGGGTTCTTCCTTACCCTAAATAAAAGCCATCCACAAAGTTTGGTAACTGCAGATGTTGGACAACTCAAGTTATTGTGCAAAATTGGTAACAGACAGATGGAAGAATGGACGGACAGACATCTTCATATTATATGTTCTGCCTAATTGTGGCATATAAAAAGTGACAGCCTGGACAAGAAAACAGGCCATTGACTTGCATTGTTCCTTGTTGTGACACTGACCTTGAGAGCAGGGGGTATCAATGATAATACATGACTTACTGTTAAGTCAAGATATATAACTGGCACAAGTTTCTTTAAAGTATCTTCACTGGTTTTAACAGTTATATCCATCCATGGTTATAGGTCCCCAATTTACATTTTCCCTTGCTGTGACCTGGACCTTGGCAAGGGACATGACTAAGGTATGTAACACACACTGTCTAGTTATAATATATACCTGGTTAAAGTTTCATTAAAATATCTTCAGTGGTTCAAAGTTATATTCATGATAAGGATACAAGACATAGTTACATTTACTCTTGCTGTTATAATAGCTATGGTACATGAACCAGTCTCTACATGATATATAATTAGCTAGTTTTATTAAAACTACTTCAGAATCAGTGGTTCAAAAGTTATAATCAAGACAAGTATACAAGTCACAGAAGTACATTTTTTCATTGCTGTGACCTTGACCCTGAGGCAGAGGATGTGGCTATGGCAAGTAACATACCATTTAGTCATGATATTACAATTGGGCAAAATTTTATTAAGATATCTGTGGTGGTTCAAAATTTATACTCCATACAAGGATTTAAGTCACATAATTGGATTTACCTTTGCCACCATCTTGCCTTGATCTTGATTCAGGATGCCTGAATATAGTACGCAACACAATGTCTTGTCATGATATATATTTGGGCAAAGTTTCATGAAAATCTCATTAACCTTTACAAAATTATAAACTGGACATGCAAAATGTTAATGGGCACACTGATGGATGGACAATGCTATAATATGCTTGACTTAAGATGGCATATAAAAAATGTTCACCCCACTGTGGTGTAACACTTAGCAATTTCACATGGAAATGTCACTGAGAAATGCATAGTCCTTAATGCAGTGGTTCCCAACCTTTTTAACTGCAACCCTAAACTGCCCACCAACAGGACCTTCCGACCCTCAGGCTTATGATATGATTTTAAAATGTACTTATCATGACCCTTTGTAACCCTACCGAGGAACCCCCCAACCCTGATTTGGGTTGCAACCTGAGGTTAGGAACCACTGCCTTAATGTTATGTGATAAATTTAATCTAAAACTTGTGTTTATCTGACATAAAATTATGAAATTTGTTGAACAATGCTATTCACTGTAAGCAGCTTGTGGCATATAATATTATTCAACCTGTTTCATAAATTTTATATCAAATAAACACGCATGCAAGATCCTCTATGAATCATACCCAATCATGTTCCCATGCTGAGATGAATATGTAACTAAGGGCTCTGCAAATTTATATGCCTCACATGCAAACAGCACAGTGATATACATTATAAGACACAAAATTTTAACAGAAAACCCTAACATTATACAAGACAACCCTGCTGCCATTGCTGTTGGAAAAGTAATACTTATCTCTTGTTATTGGCTAATGCAAGTGAGACAATAACATACTTATTCAAGCATTTCTCACCTGTGTGGGTATTGTCAGTGGCTCAATGTTGTTACTAATCTGGGCCTGTGGTAATTTAATATGCTCCTTTGCCTGCTCTGGTTCGGAAATAGTTGATGGCTTCTTTTTCTTCAACTTGGCAAGAATGGATGATTCTCGCTCTGGGAAAGGAGGCATTTCTTCCAAAACTGTGGCCTAGAGAAGTTCATAAGTTGGTTACATAATGATGAAGTGTATCGATGTTTGCATATTGAAAAATATATACATGGGTTCCATGGAACATTGTGTCGAGAGTGTGATCATGTTAAGAAGTAAAGACATAAAATCATAACTTACGAGTTACAAACTTTGGACATGTAGTAATATAGTTCCAAAGTTTCAGTTAAAAACAGTAACTAACTGATGTATAAATTATATGACTCTCAAAAACTTTAACAGTAAATCTTAACATTACTTTTGCCACTGACTTGTGTCTCTCTATTCACAGGCTTGACAACAAAATCACAAGTTCACCTCTAAAATCATTCTAGCAGGAATTTTTTAAAGGTGTAGTATTTGTGTGTGTAAAATGCATATATTCCTGTATGTATTTATGTGTGTGTTTAATAATATTTGTATGTCTCAGTTTGTATTCATGTGTATGTGTGTCTTGGTGGTATTATTACACCTAACATATATTGTTAAATGTTCTGCCGTTTGTTTTGTGCTAAGTTTGTATTTATATTATACTTCCAACTGTTCAAAGAATAGTTCCTGAATTTAAAAATAGAGGATGGCTGAATCAAAATGTTGTTCATAAGAAAAATATACTCAGAGGAATCATGCACATTTCAAACAAAGTTAAAAAAAATTGCCAGAAGGAGGAGATTTTGAACTTGAAGGTGAGTGATCAATAATCTATCATAACTGATTATTGTCTTGTTTGATAAAAGGCAAAACAATATGAAACCCAATTTTTAAAAAAATGTTGTAGCCAGAAATAGATAAAATAATACATTTTGGAGCTGCAACTCAAACTTATCCTGCATCAATTATACTGTATCTTGATTTGCTGACATGGCCACTGAACAAGTTTGGTTTGTTGGTTTGGTTTGTTGCTTTACGGCACAGCAACACAAGTAGGTTATTTAGTGCCAAGGCAATTGGAGTAAAGTGCCTTGCCCAAGGACACACCACGGTAGCTGACCTAGGCAGGTCTGATGGTAGGATTCGAACCCGCACCCTTTAGGTCATGAGTCTGGCAATTTAACCACTGAACTACCGCGGCTCCCACTGAACAAGTATGTGTAAAACAATCTGTTCAAGTAACAAGTGAAACAATGGTGTTAAAAAATGGTGTGCAAAATCACATGCCTCAAAGCAGAGAAAATGAGCCCGATTATATAAGAATGCAATTTTTTAAAAAGAGACCTTTTGTAATTTGTACAGGCAAGCTGATTATTTGTGGTATATATAACAGAATTATAATGATAATTCTAGCCAAGTATGCTGAGTTTACCAGAACATCAGTCGAGGCTATGTTGCTGAGCTGTAGGTACTCTATACTTCTCTGCTGGAGTTCTACATCCGAGTTCCTCAAGTTGTTATTACTTCTCAGAATCTGTAACAAACAATGAAAACTCCTTGTTTTCATATCTAGCCCATTTTCATACATCAATAACAATAATAAAATACTAAATTCTTCCATAACTTGTGGTTAAATTATTGTGATAAACTGTGGTTAATCAAGATTTTCTTTCTTACCTACAGCAGGCCCTATAACCATTTCTTAACACAATCAAGTCTAAAAGAAAATATAAATCAGTTGTTGAAGTAAAGATATTAAAAATACATTAAAAAATCTTAAACTTCAATAAAACTCTATCAAAACATATCTCAAAATTTGAAAGCATCATGTGTATGACTAGTTGGACTAATATGATTCTTGTGTTACTCATGACAGCATAGGATATCATCAACTAGTCTTATTTGCTCATGTTGACATGCTTTCAAATTGGTTGCACTACTTTTGCCTCTCAGTATACATCTGGTGTTCAGTAAGTGACAACAAACTGTGATCTTTACAGCAGAACAACAAGAAACTAATATAGGGTGCCAACAAAACCTAGCCCAGGCCCTATTTGGTGCAAAGCAAGTCCCTTTACCAATGCACTGGTCAGGATTCAGTAATAATTAAGAACAGAAAAAAAGAGCCAACTACATACAAATGGAGAAAATAAGACATCAGAAATCAAACAACATGCATACGATAGACATAGCCTCAAACTTTATTGCACTAAATTTGGTTGCATGACTGGCTGGACAGATAAAGGCAGCCATATTGGATTTGAGATCGGCACCATTTTCATTTAGGACCAACAAAACATCGTCAGAAGTCATTTATGAAAATCCTATGCTGATATTACCATCCATTCAAGAGAAGTAGTGATAACAAGATTTTCAAGATGGCCACTGTGGTGGCCATATTGGATATCAGATTGGCACCATTTTCATTTAGGACCAACTAGACATCATAACAAGTCTTTTAGTGAAAACCCATGTTGATATGACCATCCATTCAGAAGAAGCAATAACAAGATTTTCAGACATTGGATGTCTGAGCAGTACCATTTTCATTTAGCACCAGCTAGACCATGGAATGAATGTGTGTGTAAAGTTTCATGGCAATCCTTCAAGTAGTTTAGGAGGAGTAGTGATAACAAACTTGTGGTAATGGATGGATGGACAACAGACAACAGACCATCCCATAAGCTCTTCTGGTCTATAACCAGTAGAGTTAAAAACCAATGTGGTCATGAGCTAATGCAAAAAATAATGCAAATAATGTACATTTATTTACAAAGTCAGGCCCCTTAGTCTCTCCCCCCTCTTGGTGTAGGAGCTATGAAATCTGCTCCAACTGCTGCCTAGGACCTAGGATGAATAAAGAATGGTTGAGATGCAGTGAGGCTGTAAATATGTATATGCTGTTTATCTGTGCAGATGCCAATGCCAATGCTGGGGTTAGTACAGTATCTCTCTTCTGTCTCAAAGAGGGGAGCTAAAAGGAATACTGTGAAATAAAACTTACATCTTGAATCTGAGTTCTAATCTCAGGGAACAGGTTGACAAACTTGATGTAGGTGGAAAGTAGTAAGCCTCTTGTTGCTGGAGAACACAAGTGATACTTGGAGTGCAGCAGCTGAAACTGTACAATTGGACTGAAAGGATAAAAAATAACACATTCTTTTTAGGAATGTTTTCTCCAAGATAACTGAAAATGAGCAGGACCCATCCATTTGGGATTTTTTTTTATTAATCTGGAGTACAATTTACAGGTTTGGAGTATATTACTAAAATTGGGACTTCTACAAAATTTTGCAAGGTTCTATTTTGGGATTTAGGCCCGTTTATTTACACTGAGGGATTTAGGCCTTCCCCCCTCCCCCACCCCCACCCATTGGAACCAAAGTCAACAAAACATTTTATTTCCATGTTGTTTTTAATCCTTGCCATCTTTCTGTAATAAATAGATGTTAATTTTTGAATTATGTGCAATCATCATGCCTAATTGTGATTAGTTCCTATACAATATTCACTCACCTAGACCTTGGATCCCCAGCAATTAAATTTCCAAATTCTCCCAAAATATAACCTCCTACTTTGACCATGTTTTCATGACAAGCTGAGGCCTGTAATGCCTGAAAAAAAGAGCAAAAAGTATAAATCAAAAGGATATCACTTACATCACTCTGAATGTCCTTATATATCAGCCCACGTGTTCTAAATTACACAAGTAACCTTTTTTATGCTGGAATATCATTCCAACTTTCTGAAAATATATTGCATCAATTTAAGACATGGGTTCACATTCCACTATGCACCAACCTTACCCCCCACCCTCAACACAGTCTGATGTGCAAATACTCTAACACAAACTTTAATAGAATCTTAATGTTGACATTTTTCAAGTGTCAGGTTAAAATGCAAAGCAGAACAATGCACACTACTTACCTCGAAGACTGTCTTGGCAGCATAGCCTTGCACATCATCTCTGTTTATCACTATCTGAATAACTCGGTACCAAACCTGAAACAAGCAAAATTAAAAGAAGTCAAAGGGTGGTCAGCCATTTGTAATGACAAAGACCAAAGCATAGCTGCTGCCAAGGATCAAACTCTGTACCTTTTGCAATAAAAGCAGGCCCACATACCACAAAACTAAATTATATGCACAAGCAAGACTGGTCAATAAATGGCCTTATAAAAACTGCTATACATTTGGAGCTCCAAAAACAGGATAGTCATACACCCTGGCCTGACTTATCTTGCACAGGCTCCTCTTTGTCTGGTAACCATTTGCCCCAAGGGCTTATTTTTTTATTTTTTATTAGATAATATATCAAAATCCTACAGGGCAAGTAGTTTCTTTTACATCAGGGCAATGATCAGTCTTTCAGCAACCCTTAGTGAAAAAGTAAAGGAAATATAATGAAAAACAGTATGAAATTTATGTAAATTACTGAAAATTTAAAACCTATACTTGACTTAATGTTTATTAACTTGAACAAAAAGCATGCTCTTTTTCAAATACTAGCTGTCTCTTTAGTCCACTTTGCCTCTATCTTTTTCAACACCCAACTTGACATCACAAAGACCATATTTGAATTCACTTTGCTACATCTGTTCATGAAGTGTGTGATCGATTTTACAACATAAATTTGAAACAAAGCAGGGATAGTAGAGTCATTTTGGGAAAATATGGAGTCTGACAAAAAAGTAGTAAAAAGTAGGAAAGTCTAAAAAACTAGGGCTGTTGGAAAGACTGTTCAATATTTCAAAAGCCACTTGCCCTTGGATTGTATGTAAGAAAGTTTTTCTGCAGCAGTGATGTTTTCTACATTAAATTATACACAAAGGTTCCTACTAGTTTACCAACTCACAGAATAAGGTCCAAGTAATTAATCACTTATTGTATATTCTTGCAAAATGTTTCTCATTGAATACCCAATCACATTAATCTTAGGAATTAAACTCCACTACCTCTTGAATCCAGCCCTCCTGGAAAGATGAAACAGTTTTGTCTTTCCCGTCTATATACCATAAAGACTACAAAAATAGCATCTATGAGTTGAAACTCTTCCAAGATACCATTATAATTACCTCTCCTTATCACCGTAAGGTGGCTATCCATATATTGGATGTTCTCCAGTTTAAGCTTTTGCTGCGATACTGTCAACACTGTATCGCCACTGCCTCTCATATCCATCAGATTTCAACTTTATTTTTATCTATCTGCCTGTAAACTTGGTACAGTATTGTACTTTTGAGGTTACTGCAAGTATTGGTAACTTTATTTTTATATTTTTTACCGGCATTTTTGCATATTTTTTGCCTTTGGTGGATTTTGTGTCTGACCTTGTAGTTGCACACATTATTGTTGATACTGTTTTTATATACGTTTACTTAACAGGCACTGCTTTTATTTATGTATATGGTTTATTTCCATGCTTTCTTGAATGTAGTTTGCATTTTCTGGTTGTTATTTCTTGTAAATTAGTCATTTTTTAAAATTGTCATTTCAGGTACACAAGGACTAATTGCACCAAATGAAAAGAGTTCAAGGTCGCAGAGGACATGCTATTCATACATTACCTGCACTAAATGTACTTCTTCAACACCATCAGGGTTGCATCTGGGTGCTAGTAAATTTGGGCACTGTTCCCATTTAAAGTTAAAAAAGGGGTCCAATATGGAAAAAAGGGGGGCCAATGTGGTCATAGTTGGGGCCTGTGAATAGGGCATAAAAAGAGTAACTAAAACTGAAAGCAGAACAAGTGTTTTATCCCTATTTTTAACTGGTGTTGTTAAAACATGAAAATGAAAATCCATTACAGCATTACTATATTGTTAGTGTCTACATCAGTCATTCAAATTCATTAACAGAACAAAATGGCATTGATTAAGATCTACTGGTGCATGATATAATGGTAGTCTGACAATATAAGATGTTGACCTTGATATGTATGGTGGTGGTGGTGGTTTGACATCTTATTGCCATAATAATCAGTTCTGTGCAGCTCTCTTCCGACAGTGTTGACAGGAAAACTGGAAGCCACATTGTCAAGAATATCTCACATAGTTGGCAGCCCGTATTGACACTGTTGCACAGCTTAGAGTCTAATTGCTTTATTGATACTATATGCCTTTTTCCTTATTGAGTAATCCAGACACAGTTTCACTATGAGTGGACACTAGCCGGATATGCACTCTGGTCGAGGTTCACCCTTCAGGAGGAATGCACGCGTCAGGTATGTGCGTCTGACACATCATCAACACAATACCACCTCATCTCTGCGATTATGAGGGATGCCACTCTCCAGTGATGGGTTTGATGTTTTGAAGTTTGAATATGGAGTTTTCATTCCACATATTTTGCCAAGTATATAGCACATCCCAATTTGTAAAATATTTGAAGTTAGTGTATGGAATCTTCCATTCAGAAACAGGTAATTGCAGGGCAGCATTGGCTGCTTTATTTGACCTTTCTTTACCCTTAATACCATTGTGACCAGGCAGCCAATAGCACAGAATACTTTTTCCAGGTTGTATGAGCAAATCATGTTTCTGTATGACAGAGGATATTAGTGGGTTGTCAAATTAAAGATTTTGCAAGATTTAAAGTGTGGATGGGAAATCCAAAAAGATGACAAAATTTGGGGGTTTTGAGATGTTTCAATGTTGTTAAAAAATCTGAGTATGGCTGTAATTTCAGTGGTCAAAATGGAGGCTTTATCTGGTCTCTGGCTCAAGATGGTGCCATGAGGTGTTGCAATGGCAGCTTCAACTTTGTCTCACTCTTTGGAGCCGTCTGTTCACAGGGAGGTATTTTGAATTTAGAGGATTTTTGTGGACTTTTTTAATCAGCAATGATCAAATATTGTTTTTGAGAGTTTTGATAACCATGGTGGTGATTTGAGAATTAAGAATTTTGGAGTGTTTGCAAGATTTATTTTTATTTCTAAATGAAGAAAAATTTGAATGCTAAAAAGGTGGAATGAAATTTGGTTTCTGAGTGTACAAGGTTTGTTATTTGCGCCAACAAAAAAATTATATGCGTGATTTGATGGATAAAGGACAGTTTGTAGTATACTGAAAAGCCAATTTCATTTGTCTGCTAGTGTAACATATTTTCGAGTTTGTATTGATAACATGAGGGGCTTAATTTATGAAGGAAGAAACTTGCAGAAATAAATATTTTAGCATTACTTTCATAAATTGGTTGTTTCAAAAGAAAAATATTTCAGAAAAAGATGAATATATTTATTAAAAACACTCATAAATGATGGGGAAATCCTAAAGTTAAAAGAGAGCAAGATCTGGAATGGATAATTCCACAGTACTACCATTTTTGAGTAAACCAAATACTCAAACATATAATTTTCGCTGACAATGGGCCAGTGCACTGTTTATTTTTGAGCAGTATAACCGGACTGAATAAGAATACTGACAGTGGGCCAGTATGTTGTTTACTTTTCTGTAGTATAATTGGACTACATAAGAATGCTGACAATAGGCCAGTACACTGTTTATTTTTGTGCAATATAATTAGACTAAAAAAGAATGCTGACAATGGGCCAGTGCACTGTTTATTTTTGTGCAACTGGACTAAATAAGAATGCTGACAATGGGCCAGTGCACTGTTTATTTTTGTTCAACTGGACTAAATAAGAATGCTGACAATGGGCCAGTGCATTGTTTATTTTTGTGCAACTGGACTAAATAAGAATGCTGACAATGGGCCAATGCATTGTTTATTTTTGTGCAACTGGACTAAATAAGAATGCTGACAATGGGCCAGTACATTGTTTACTTTTGTGGAATATAATTGGACTAAATAAGAATGCTGACAATGAGCCAGTACAGTGTTTAGAATGGGGACTCTATTTTTTCATCTTGGACTCCAATTCTTTCTCTTCTTGTGAGTCCTGGACTACAACTTTTGAAATCCTAGTGAGAACCTTGTTTATGGTATATAGATGGGAAAGACCAACTTTTTTTTTGTCTTTCTGGGATGGCTGGAATAACCAACTTTAATTTCTAACATTAATATGATTGAGCATGTATTCTTTGAGAAACATGATTTACAATAGAAATTTCTTTTCTCCAAGTCATATTGAGAATTATATGTTCCTTGCGGCAGGCATTCACATACACGTTAACTAGCCCATTCACCTTCCATAAGATAGCTTTAATGAGAAATTATGTGACAATTTACACACTAGTTCTGTACATTGAAGTATCTTGCCTGCAAACCATGATTAGATGTATTCTCCTCTCTTTTATGACTTTCTAACACAAAATTGTTAACATAAAATCTTAACGTTTACGCAGCTGCTGCTGATACAGAAAAGTGATACCCAAGTCTGGCCATACTTATACAGGTGAGAACAAAAAAACTGAAATAATTTTTAACATAGTTTGATCAACTTCAACTTGCTACAGTGACCATCTTGATTTAATACAAATCTGACAGAAAGGTCAAAATTAATCACATTTCTGTGAATCTGCATATTTATCTGCACAAATGGACCACTTGTTCATAAAGGACACTTTCTTCGGGTTTTATAGGTCTGACTATATTCTGAAAGATTCATTAATAATGACAAAGTCTACTATGAGAGGTGTGGAAAAAAGGTACCTCACCTGAGGGTGTTTGAATTGACCAAGTGTTGAAATCTAAGTGTAAACTCCAATCAAACACTGAGAAGGTACAACTAAAAGATTGAGTCATGATTACATTTCCATTTCCTTCCCCATGGTCCAGTATATGACATGCAAGATGTCTGGATATCTCAAAAAAAACAAAGCTGCATGTAACTAAGTTTGCAAATCCTAAACCGTTTTTCATATTCAACAATACTGAAAAACCTACTTTTTGTGTCTGTAATGATGATAATTAAGCAACAGTGTTCTCAGCATTTTAGTCCATACTACGGACTTTGTACTGACCCTAAATATATGTCTGAACTTGGTCAACAAAAGGTGCACCCTATAACTCCCATCCAGCTGTAATGAGCACAGACTCTGATCTGCAATCACATAATCTGCTGGCAGATCAGGGTTTATGCTGTTCCCTTGAAATCTTTTGTAGAATGAACAGCATAATATGCATGCACGGATCGATGGATAGACATATGTAAGTATGTACTTATATTCTGAGTTTGAGGTCACATCAGCACGATCCTGGCTTTATAGTGCAGAGTTGGTAAAGTTAGAAATCGCCAAAAATCTTTAGGAAGATAAACCTGTATTTTTATAAGATAAAAGATAAAAGCTAAAGATGTTAAACATTTTAAAAAGTATAAAATGGACCTTTCTGCTTGTGGATGAAGTATTGGCAGTCTATACCATTTGTGGGAGACATGGTGGCCCAGTTGTTAGTGTGCTGAACTTGCAAATGAAAGGTCACAGGTTCAAATTCTGCCTAGATTATCTTGGGTCGGCCACTGTAATGTGTCTCTGCTCAAGGCAATTTTTTTCCATCGCCTCAGCACTACATAGTCTTTCATGTGCTGATGTGCCAATAGACACCAACATAGATGCAAACAAATTATAATAACATTGACCATACAGTTTGATGCACATAATAATCAGCAAATGTAGTAAATGTTATGCCCATTTATGACCTATTAGGGATAACTTGTAAGCATTTAAATTATGGATAAATTAACGTGCTTACATAATAAACCTTACCTCTTCACTAACGTAATCTCCAGCTATCCGAATAAGGTTGAGTATGACATCCACATACCATGTATAATCCACTGCGTACTTCTCTGCCAATATGGCTACCTTAAGCACCTAGAGGAAAATAAGGTTACACATATATCACATTCATGTGAATATAAACTAGACTATTTGTAATGGTGTTGATATTTCAGATAATAGCTATTGGCTGATCAAAATGAATAAATAGGTCAATATAATTTGTCAAATGTGACACATTTTATTTACCAAATTTAGTTAGGGTGCATAACTGATGAATTATGTAAAGAATTGTTGCATGAAAAAGAGCAAAGACTGCATCTGACATTAACTTTGAAATCTCAAGTGCAAAGTATTGTAAAAAACATTAGACCCTAGTGGGTCTGGTATCCTTCAGCTGGCAAATATTACTGAAGTTAACCATGAATATCTTGTCATCTTCAATTTTGTAAAAGTAAGCTTGTAGTATGGATAAAACCCTTAATCAACAAAGAAAACCTCTGGATGATAACAGCTATTGAACATGAGTACTGCAAATGCCACATGATACCCTGCCAACATAAGGGGAACCAAAGTACAGTCCTTGTCCAGAAATGAAATGCAAGGACCAAATCTAATTTTTGTAAGTGACCTTGACCTTCAAGCTACCAACTCTGAAATCCACAGGGTTCCTTGTCAAGATAGGGAAACATGTACAAAGTTTCCTTGAATTCTGTTGAGAAATTAATGCACAGAAATGAAATACATGGGTGAAATCTATTTTGAGTAATAATGACTTTGAACTTCAAGTAACTGACTTACAAATTGATAGAGCTCTTTCTGAGGTAAAAGGGAATTCTTTCTGAGGTAAAAAGGAATATAACACATGTACCAAGTTTTGTTGAAATCTGTTGAAGAGAACTTGAATTCTGGTCAGGTATGAAATGCAAAAGCCAAATCTATTTTTAGCAACAGTGACTTGACATTGGAGCTACTGACCCCCAAATCAATGGAACCTAAGGGAAAAACATATACTGAATATTTTTAAAATTATGTTACCTAGAACTTAAGTTGTTGTCCCAAAGTGAAAAACATACACAAAATCTATATTTAGCAACAGTGACTTTGACCTCTGAGTGACTGACCCCAAAGTCAGTAGGGTTCTTTCTGAGGAAAACGGAACATGTGTATTTCATGAAATTGTTTTATCTAGAACTTGAGCGGTCATCCTGAAATGAAATACAATGGCTAAATCTATTTTTAGCAATAGTGACACTGACCTTGGAGATACTAATCCTAAACTCAACAGGATTCTTCCTGGAGCTAAGGACAACACATGTACTAAGTTGCATTAAAAATGTTTCACTATAACTTGAGGTATCATCCAGAAACAAAATGCAAAAGCAAAATATATTTTTACCAAAAGCAATCTTGACCTAGGGCAACTGACCTGAAAATAAACTGTGTTCTTCCTTGGGCTAAGGGCAACACATTTACCAAGTTGTGTCGAAATTTGTTCATTAGAACTTAAGTTATCATCCAGAAATAAAATGCATAGGCAAAATCTATTGTTAGCAACAGTGACCTTGACCTTTAAACAACTGACACAAAATTCTGTAGGTTTCTTCTAAGGGTAAAAGGAACATATATACCAAGGAACATTGAAATTTTTTCACTAGGACTTAAGTTATCAACTGAAAACTAAAATAGATGTCTGCCACTCGCCTAGACAGATGAAGGTACACTAGAATACCCTGCAATTTTTGTTGGAAGGGTATAACAAGAAGCCTAAGTAGGCCTGATATTACCCACCTGGGTTACGTAATTGAACAGTTGATCATTTCAATAAACATGCTTGTATTGTACAACACAACCTATGTAAACTATTTTCCAAATATAATATCATGCATTTGACCTATTTTACTATATCCTGTTAACAATGCTTTCTAAAGATAAAGGCATAATTAATATGCACAGTCCCTTTCTCATAATCAAAGTCACCAAGATTTTTATGACATAAACCCATTTATCAAAGTTTACAGAAAGTGGATAAGAAACAGTCTCTAGATCTAAAGAGGTAACAAACTCAGCCAAACAGATGCAAGGTATCTCATTATTATGTGCAGATCTCACTTTTTATAGAATCTGTCTATGACAATGATAATGTAAACTTATGCTCAAGCAAAATCCAATAGGAATTCGGTCTCCAGAGTGGTAACATACTTAGCCAGGTACAAGATTACCTCATTATTAAGCATAGATCTTGCTCATAATGAAACTACCCCATCATCTTTATAATGTAAGACTATTTAATAAGTTTGATCAAAATCTAATCAGAAATACAGTTGCTAGATTGTTGACAATCTCAGCCAATCAAATACAAGGTCATGTCATTACTATGCATGAATTTCACTGTAATCATACTCAAACAAGCTTTTGATGACCTAGGCCTGTTTACCAAGTTTAATCTGAATCTTATAAAAAATGAGTCCATAGAGTGGTAAAAAATACCTCAGTCAACCAGATGCAAGATCATCACATAAATATGTGTAGGTCTCAGTCATCATAAAAATCACTCAACATCTTATAATGCTTGCCTACTTACCAAGTTAAATTAAAATTGGGTCAGAAATTGTCCCTCAAGTGGTAAGAAGCTCAGCCAATCATATGCAAGATCACCTCATTAATATGTACAGATCTTGCTCATAATAAAACACATTATATATATTGATATATAAGCCTATTTACCAAGTTTGATAAACAAATGATCAGAAATAGATTCACTAAAGTGTTGACAAGCTCAACCAATCAGAAGCAAAATCACCTCAATAATATATATGGATCCTGCTCATAACTATACTCATCCAAGATCTTAATGATTTTAGCCTATTTACCAAGTTTGATCAAAACTGGACCAGAATTAGTCTTTACAGTGGTAAGGTAACAAGCTCAGTCAATCACATGCAAGATTTCCTCATCAATAATCCATGGATCCACGCATTTTTAAAATAATATAAGCTTTTCATCATATAATCCTTTATTTAAGTTTGATCAAAATCAAATATAAAATATGACTTCCAGAGTCGTAATAAGCTCAGTCAATCAGATACAAGGTCACTTCATTAACATGTGTGGATCTCCCTCATTAACAAAATTGTCCAAGATATAGATGATACAAGCATTTATTCCAAGTTTGAGCCAAATCACATCACAAATATGACTTCCAGTGTGGTAACAAGCTTCGCTAGTCAGATGCAACATTACATCATTAATATTATTGGATTGCATTCAATATCGATCTCGAGGATATAAACCCATATTTCAAGTTTGGTCAAAATCAGATTAGAAATATGGCTTTCAGAGTGGCAACAATCAGATGCAAGATCACCTCAATAATATGCGTGCATTTCATTCATTATGGAAATTCTCCAAGATCTTGATGATACAAACAACTATTCCAAGTTTGATAAAGATCAGATCAGAAATATGGCCTCCAGGGCACTAACAAACTCAGCCAATCTGATGCAAGATCACTTCATTAGTGTGCATTGATCTCACTCGTTATATAGCTTGTCTTAGCTCTTGACCATATAAGCATATATTAAACAAATTGGATCAGATATATAAGGCCTCCATTGGGGTAACAAGATCAGCCAATATGATGCAATATTACTTCATTATTATGTATAAATCTTGATCTTTATCGAAAAGATCCAAGATCTTTATAATATAAGCCCATATTTCAAGTTTGATCAAAATTGGACCAGAAATATGGCTTCCAGAGTGGTAACAAGCTCAGCCATTCAGATGCTAGTTCACCTAGTCAATATGTATATATCTCACTTATTAATGAACTTGTGAAAGATCTAAATGATATGAGCATACATTTCAAGTTTAATAAAAAAATTGGATCTGAAATATGACCTCAAGAGTGGTCACAAGCTCAGCCAATCAGATGCAAGATCCCTTCTTTAGCATCCATCAATCTTGCTCAATATCAAATCTGTCTGAGATCTTCATGATATAAACCTATATTTCATGCTTGATCAAAATCAGATCAGAAATATGTCCTCCAGAGTGGTTGAAATGTTAGCCAATCAGGTGCATGATCTCCTCATTAATATGCATGGATCTTGCTCATTACTGAATTCATCTGAGAATTTGATGATATAAAACCATATTCCAAGTCTGATAGAAATTGGATCAGAAATATGGACTTCAGAGTGTTAACAAGCAAATGTTTACAGATGGACTACAAACGACTAAAGTCGCAGAACGGACATCCTTATGGCCAGGTGAGATAAAAGTGATTAAATGCATCAATCTGACTTGATAGCTAATTTATGCGATTGTATGTTGATGCAGGTTCAATTACCAGTTTCCATAAAACTTGCTTCTGAGAAAGGTAACAAATTCAGCAAACTTGATGCCAGATCACCCAGATACATATAATACTCACCCAAGATTTTGAAAACATAAACCTTGGAGCATTTTGTTTGTAATTCTGCCTGAGACAAAAACAGACATGTTAAAATTAATATACAAACTTTCTGTTTATGGTATACCATTCTGTTAGTAAAACTGTAAAATTACTATGTAAAGTGTATTACATGTTCCTACCATTTCTTCCCTAATTGAGTAATCAGCTGTTTCAAGATACTCTAACATTTCTCCCACAATTTCTTCTGCATTTGTTCTGTCACACATGGCATAGAGCAAATCAACAGCTCTCTGCCGTACACTGACATCCCGCTCTGTCTGTAAGGATAAAATAGGCAGAATAAAGTACAATTTCAAAAGGGTTATGGTGCAAACCATTCAAAACAACATAAAAGGAATATGTTCTTAATGCCTTAATTTTGTTAAAAATAATAAACACAGTAAAACTCTTCAAAACTGAAACCTCAGTATACTATAATCCCCTCATAACCTAAATTTATTTTAGTCCTGAATTTTTTTTTCTTGAATATCATGATTTTTTCCTCAGCAAACCAAAACCTCTCAACTCCGAATACCAATATAAATTTTGATCTCAAATTAAAATTTTACGCTACCCACCCACAAAAAAACAAACTCTCTTCAAACTGGAAAATGTATTTTAGCGGCTAAATTCCTGACACACTGGAACAGATTAATTATGGTTAGCAAGTAGGCTTATCTGTAAGACAAAGACCCGGAAAATTTTCCAAGGGCGCCCAAGGTTAAAACAATACTTGACACACGCCGACACAGATTAGGGCTGAAAATAGGACAATCTGAAGTGTTTGCACCATAAAAAAGAGCCATCTTTCAAGGCAAATTATTCATAACTACATGCTTGTAGGTAAGCCATTTAAGAAAGATTATGTCTATCTGCTTATTATCTGATGTGATTGATGCTATTTACTTGCATACATAATCAATATAACAATTTTTTTTTTTTTAAATCAAACATCAAGGCTTTATTAACCAGACATGTGGCCTCGCTTTTGATGCTTTGCCAAGAGACCGACAAAACAGTATTCTAAAAAACCAGATTCTCGCAACTGATTTTCAATGGAGAAAAATCATTACATACATGTATTTAAGTAGCCATGACTGTCATTTGTCGTCACACATGTCAAGATGTCAGAATGACCAATTAAGCATTGTAGGATTTAACTATTCTTGCGGGCTAAAACTAGTCTGATTAGTCTGTCATAAAATAAGTCGGAGTATGAATCTGTGCCAAAACCTACACTGAAGAAACTATGGCAAAAATTTGGCATAGGAACATCTATGGTTTCAGATATTCTAAAGAAAATGGAATACTACAAGAATGAATCTGAAAACAACAGTGATACAAACAAGCATTGTTTCAACAATAACTGCAAATCTGACAAACTGAAAGATCTTGTGTAGCATTGGGTTAGCAAAGCTAGGACCATAAATATTTCAACCTCAGGCCCTATAATCACTCATCATATAAGAGCTTAGAAAAAGATTTTTTTTCCCCTTCACATCTGCAAAAACCTCAGTAAACCGATAACCTCTCAAAACCAAAAGTTTTGGGGGGGTCTCAAGTGTTTTCGGTTTTGAGGGTTTTCACTGTACTAAGATTATACCTAAATATGGTATTACTCTTCCTGTAAAGCCTCATATTAAATATGATTTCAATCCATTGAATCCTTCAAAAATTAACCAAAACATTATTTGCAAAAGTCTATGTCAAACAGGTGCCATAAGTCCTAAAGTTTTGCAGGGAAACATTGAAATCAAACTTAACCTGGGTCTTTATAATATAAAGCCTCAGGGTAAATTTTTGTTTGAATGCATGAAATTCTACAAAAGTTATTGAGCAAAAATTGAAGGGCAAAGTTCTATGTCAAACAGTGGCATAAAATTGTGCTAAAAACCATTGAAAATGAAACTGACTCTAGATCTTCATGAAGCCTCATTTAATATTTAGTTACAATCCATGAAATCCTACAAAATTATTGAGCAGAAACTAAATAAGCAAAGTTTTAAGCCGAACAGGGACCATAACTTCATATAATTTTAAAAGATGACAGTGAAAACGGAACTTGACCTAGGCCGTTTTAAAGTAAAGCATCATACCAAATTTTGGTTTCAATATATGAAATCCTTTCGAAAGTTATTGAGCACAAGTCAAAGTCCAAGGTTCTAATTCAAACAGATCGGATTTTTGTATTATGGCAGAAAAACACATGATGGCTATTTAGTGTGGTAGCCAATCCAGGGCTCAAAATTAGCAGTAGTCTGCTAGTCAGAGGCTAGTAAATTTCCTGTCGGGCTGGTACTTTTCATAATTTTAATAGTCTGATGGCTAGTTTAGTTGTCACCAGTATTTATTTGTGCTATCATAGGTTATTTTCGAAAATATGAATGATCAGGTGATGTCCAAGTTCTCTCGGAGCTAATTGTGTAAATCACTGAGATTCAATTGCTCCCCCAGAGGCTCAGAACAATTAGGATTTGACTTCTTGAACTTCAAAATGATACTCCATAAATCTTTACCAGTTTTGTTAGATTTAAAAAGTAGAGCTATATGTCAAAGACTGTAAACAAGACTTGTGTACTTGTCAAGCCACCACTGTAGTGTCATGGTCATCTGAATCCTTAATTTGATTAACCATTCCATCTTTAAAGGATTAGCAATCATGGAGACACATTTTCTGTTCAAAGGTTCTTATTGTTTGTATATCTGTTGGGGAAACCTGCACAATGCTAATACCATCATAATGACAGGTCTTCTCACCCTGCTTTCACTGTAGTATGACAGGTACTGCTTAAATTGTCTCTCTGTGGAGTTATGATACATAATTGACCAGGGTGAATAAGATCTTTGCCTTTTTCTCTTATTAAGTTATGTTTTTTTTCCCAGATGACAAGGCTCTACAAAATGTTTACTCAGTCATCTTTTTTTTTTAACAGCTAATTTGTGGAGAATTATTCATTGTTTTTCTTGTGAACTTGTAGTGAATATTTTCAAGTTAACCATGGGGGTTTCCTAATGCAAAATTTGTACTTCTGACTGATGAATGAAGGTGATATTTTAAGAAATAAAACTTGTTAATCTAGATATGTGTCTAACATTGTTTTGTGGGAAGGACTAGTGAAAATTCAGCAGGAATATTACATTTCTTAATCTCCTAGTCCTTCTGGCTACAAGGAAATTTATGTTAAATTCTAGGCCTGCAATCTGGGCTGATCCAGTGGTAGGATTCAAATCAAGACTTTGACAGGCTAACCATTTACCCACTGCATCTCCATGTAAATCTAACATGGGCAATAACTGCAAAACTGTACCAGAAAACGCCGAAAATTGAATTTAACTTAGGTATTACTAGTGTAAAGGCTCATACTTAATCTGACTGCAATCTATGAAGTCCTTCAAAAATTACTGAGTAGAAATGAAATTCACATTGGATGGGACATGATGGCCTTAATGTTATGTGATGTGATGGACATGGGGACCACTATATGCTTCCTCCATAGATATGGCAGAGATATAAAAAAGTGTATATATAGTACGTGTAGTGTTTTACAGCACCTCAGCACAAAAGCAGCTTTGTAGTACCAACCAAAGGTAAAGTTAAAAAAATGTTAAAATGAACTGCCAACAAATTTAGGATATACAAAACGCTTCAAAATAAATGTAAACATTAGCTACAAGAAGATAAAATATAAAATGTAACGATGTTAAAATTCTGTAAAATGTACATAAAATAAAAGATAAAGGTAACATGTAAAATCCTTAAAACATGATTAAAATCTGTTGAATTAACTGCATTCCCTTAAAAAGTCCAAGATTTTCTCATGTGGTATGTCCTCATACAGTTTCTTCAAGCAATTCATGTAAAAAAACTTCTGTGTCAGGGGGCGGAAATAGACACACTCAGCAAGAATGTGCTCCACTGTCAGTGGACACTGGCATGTATGTATTCTGGTCAATGTTCACCCTTCAGGAGGTATGCATGAGTCAGGTATGTGTGTCCGATACATGATCGGCACAATACCACCTCATCTCTCCGATTTGTTCTATGAGGGATGCCACTCTCCAATAGTGGGTTTGCTGTTCTTAAGTTTGTTTGTGGAGTTTTCATTCCACATATTTTGCCAAGATTGATGAACATGCTGATTTATACAATATCTGAAGTCAGTATACAGAATCTTTGATTCGGAAACGGGTGACAGTAGAGCAGCTTTGGCTACTTTATCTGCCCTTTCAGTACCCTTTGTACTAATGCGACTAGGCAACCAAGAGCTTTAAAAAGTAGAGGATTTGTTGAAGACTTTTTGAATTTGCAAAAGGTCAAATATTATTTTGGGAGGTTTTGATAACCAAAGTGGTGATTTGGTAATACAGAATTTTGCAATATTTCCAACACTGATTATTGCTGTTTCTAAGTGAGGACGAATTTGTATGCCAAAAGGTGGAATGAAGTTTGGTTTCTGAATGTACAAGGTTTGGTAATGGGGCCTAAACACTACATCATATGCGGGGTTAGATGGATTAGAAGATAGTTTGGTAGCATACTGAAGAGCCAATTTCATTCGTCTGAGACAAAGTGATGGTTCGTTTGCCTCAACATAGAGGCTTTCTGAAGGGGAAGTTCTAAATGCACCAATAGAGAATCCAAGTCCCCAAGTGTGTATCAGATCAAACATCTGCAGGTATGATTTACAAGCTTTTCCATACAAAATTGAGCGATAGTCAAGTTTCCATACAAAATTGAGCAATAGTCAAGTTTCAATCTTACTAATGATCTGTTTAACTGGAGCAAGACCTTCTGATCTGCTCTACAATCTGTGTTTGTCATGACTCGTATTAAATCCAGGACTTTTTGACATTTGTCTCCGAGGTATCTAATATGTGAAAGAAAGTTTATGGTAACAAATAAGTCCTAAAAATCTGCTCTCCCCCACAGCAGGAATAATCAACCACCAAGATAGAGCTTTGGGTCATCATGAATACAATGTAATTAGCAGAAATGCATTCAGTACGATGTAATTGGCAAAAATGCATATAGTTAGTTTGTAATTTTGAAAATTTGCACCCGTTTTCTTCCACCAATTTCTGGACTTTGTTAATGCTTATCTGTAGCTGACATTCAATGGTGTGCATACTCTTTGATCTATCACAGATCAAAAAGTTGTCAAAATATAATGAACAGTCAGTTCCTGGATTAAGGCATTTCACTATGCTTTTAATTTTAATGTTGAATAGGGTGACTGACAATATGCTGCATTGAGGTACACCCATCTCCTGAGGATAGCTTTCAGAAAGGGTGCTGCCTACCTTAATTCTGAAGTTTTTTTTTCTTCAAAAAGTTGGAGATAAAGTCAGGTAGGCGGCCCCCTTGACCTAGGTTGAATAGGTCATTCATTATGCTGTACTTCCTTGTGGTGTTGTAAGCTTTTTCCAAGTCAAAAAAGATGGCAACTATATGTTCTTTCTTTATAAAAGCTTCTCTAATCAATACTTTAAGTCTGACAAGATGGTCTGTTGTGCTTCTCTGGCATCTGAATCCACAATGAACATCTGATAGTAGTTTGTTGGATTCGAGATAACAGAGCAATTTATCATTTATCATCCATTCCATGGTTTTGCAAATACAGCTTGTTAATGCTGTGGGACAATAATTGGAAGGGTTGGTTTGATCCTTGCCAGGTTTTGGGTACTGGTATCACTGTTGCTTCTCATCAAAACTGTGCAAAATCGCCAGTTTCCTAAATTTTATTGAAAATGTTTAGCAGTGTATTTAAAGCAGTGTCAGGTAAGTGTTTCAGAAGCTTACAGTGGATATCATCAGTCCTACTGAAGTGTCATCAGCTCAATCAAGAGAGGCTTGTAACTCTGAGAGTGAAAGGTTTTTGTAATTTTTAGCATTATCAGATTTGAAATTTAAAGGAATCTTATCTTTCAAGTTTTTGACACAGCGGAATTTTTCAGAATAATTCTCTTGGGAGTATTTCTTCAAGAATGTTTCGGCCAATGTATTCAAGATTTCTGGTATGGTTGTGACCATTCCATCAGATTTCTTTAAATGCCTGATACAGCCGCTTTTATTTTTGTCAAGGTTTTTTCATTATCACATTCCATACCAATTTAATAGAGAAGCAAGAGTTCAACAAAGATACATAGGATCTCCTCTTGCTCCCTATAATGGTACGATGAGCTATAGCTTGGTATATAGACTATTTATTTAGGTTTTCAGTTGTTGGATTGGCATTAAAATGTTGAAGGATCTTTATCCATTCCATGATAGTGTCTTTGCATGCATCATGAGACCATGGTTTGTTGACATATCTAGGAATGACTGAAGTTTTTGGTATTGTATATCCAGTAACATCCTGGAATATCTTTGTAAACTGGAGAATTGGATTCACTTTCTTGTCAAAATGATCAGCTGTTAGATCCGACTCGCAGAGGGACGGAAACGATTCCCAATCTGCCTTATTCAGTTTCCATCTCTGTCTGAGTTCTTGAGGCTTGGGAATATTACTCTTTAAATATATTGGAAAGTGGTCACTACCACTTAGGTCATCACCAACTTCCCAAGAAAAGTTAAGTAAAAGAGATGGATGATGGACTCTAGATAGTCAGATCTAAGGACGAGTAGCATACTGTTGCAGTATGCAGGTAGGTATATGACTTATCATTAAAAAGGCAAAGACTATATCATGAAACAAAGTCTTCTATCTTCTTCCCTCTTTCACCGATATCTTTTGGTAGACTGGATTTAACCATTTTTCAGTAGGAGAGTTGGGAATCTTCTGTGGTACACTGATTCTATGTTCACTGGAGTCAGTGGTTTACTGATCTAGTCATGGGCTGGATTTGGGTGGTGTTTTCGTTTGTAGCATTAGATGTCCTAATTTCTACATCGGCACACTGATTTTCTGACTTAACTACTTCGCTGTCAGTTTGAATACTGCTAGCATGGGTTTTGGTGGTATCAAGACTGAATTTAGTTTCACTTTGTGGCCATGTAATGCGTGTCTGCATATAAACAGTGTTTGTGGAAAGTTTCTTTATGCACTTTAGCTGTGCTGGCAGAGGGTTTGCCAGCTGTGTTATGTGGAGCTGTGGCTTCCACAAATTTCCTGGCTTCAGGAAAGCTGATACCTTTCTCCTGTTTCTACTTTGGATAATCTCTAGAGTATGAGAAATGTTCTGCCTAGCAATTCACAGAAGAGATTTTCTCTGTGCAGGACAATCGATAAGAAAGAGACACTTTGAATATATTGAGCAAACGGTTTAATGAAGATCTGCATTGGAAATATGTTGTGTTTATGTTCTTTGATAAAAACATGCTTCATCAGAATGTGCATAAAACATGACATTTTTTTGTGCCAGTCAAACTGACTGATGCTCCACTGAACAAGAAAAGTTTCCAGGAATTCAAGATAAGACCATTTCTTCTTTTTAACTGCCGAGTATTGAAGCCATCACTGATATTTTTCAGCAATAACATGATTTTCAAATTAGCCACTGTGGTGGCCATATTGGATGTAAGATCTTCAACATTTTAATTTAGGACCAACAAGATAGCATTAGAAGACTTTTGGTGAAAACCCCATGTGAATATGATCATCCATTCTGGAGTAGTGATAACAAGATTTTCAAGATATCCAAGATGGTGGCCATACTGGATGTCAAATTAGAATGATTTTCATTTAGGCCCAACTAGACACGATAACAAGTCTTCTGGTGAAAACCCCATGTCGATATAACTTTCCATTTAGGATGAGAAGCGATAACAAGATTTACAAATTAGTTACTATGGTGACCTCAACACCATTTTCATTTAGTATTAACTAGACATCATAACAAGTCTTCTCGTGAAAACCCAATGTCAATATGACTTTATGTTTAGGAGTATTAGAGTTAACAAGATTTTCAAGATAATAACCATGGTGACTATATTTTATGTTAGATTGGCATCATTTTAATTTAGTAACAAGTAGGCATCATAAGAAATCTTTCAGTGAAAACCTCATGTTGATATGACTTTCCATTCAGGAGGAGCAATAACAAGATTTTCAAGATAGCCACTGTGGCAGTCATATTGGATGTCTGAGCAACACGATTTTCATTTAAGACCAACCAGACATCACAAGAAGTCTTCTGGTGAAAACCCCATGTCAATATGACTTTCCATTCAGGAGGAGTAGCGATAATAAGATTTTCAAGATGGCCACTGTGGTGGTCATACAAAGACTTCTGGTGAAAACCCCATGCTGCCATGTCTTTCCATTCAGGTGGAGTTGCGATAACAAGATTTTCAAGATTGCTGCTGTGGTGGCTATACTGGTTGTCAGATCGGGATAATTTTCATTTAGAACCATGGAGGCATCATAAGAAATCTTTCAATGAAAACCTCATGCTGATATAACTTTCCATTCATGAGTAGCAATAACAAGATTTTCAAGATAGCCAAAGTGGTTGTCATAACGGATGTCTGAGCAATACCAATTTCATTTAAGACCAACCAGACATCATAAGAAGTCTTCTGGTGAAAACCCCATGTCAATATGACTTTCCATTCAGGTGGGGTGGTGTAACAAGATTTTAAAGATGGCTCCCATGGTGGTTATACTGGACATCAGATTGGCATCGTTTTCATTAAAGACCAACTAGACATCATGAGAAGTCTTTTAGTGAAAACTTCTTGCTTATATGACCATCCATACAAGAGGAGCAGCAGGGTTTCTATTTTAGAACTCCCATAATATCTGAATTACACATATGACCATGTACTAAACCACAGGATGCATCACTAGAAACAAGTATAACTATTTAAATTCATATAAATTTGCATGCATTCATTTAAATTGACAGAAAAAAATATGTTAACTTTACTTTACTTAACTGGATATGTTGGTATGAAGAACATTTTTTTTCCTTCAGAAAAGGGTTGTGTTAAATCTTTTGCCAAAAAAAGCCCAAAAAGAATTATATATCTTTGTATAAAAAGAAGAACTGAATTATTTTTTTATAAATCTACTTGACTCTGGTTGGTGCCCTAACATCTACTTTTAATGTATACTTTCAATGTAATCTGACAATGGACTGTGTATATAATGCAGTCAAGGATGCCAAAAGCGTGTGATTCTGCGATGAAAATTACCCCAGCAGTCAGTAGATTTTGACACAATTAGCAAAGTTTGATAGTAAAATTCACAGCAAAAGCGAGTTGGTAGTGGGAGTGGTGGTGAAGGTTACTATTGACAATAATGTGTAACACCATGTTCCCAGTGCAAACTACCAAATTATAAGCAAAGACTAATCACAATAAGTATTTGTCAACTTACATATTAAACTGGGAACTGGGGAATGATAAGCTTAAATATTTTTCTTCTAAATTTACTTAGATCACATACTGCTGACAAAATGTTGGCACAATGTAATGCTTGACTGGTCTTCACACCTTCTATAAAAAAAAAAGATACTGACATGGAGCTGACTATGGGGTAACCAGTCTACTTGATCAATCAGATCCCTTGAGTGCTTGGATTGAATATACAAATATGTTTATGGCAAGCACCCAAATGATCCATACAGTAGCTTATATCTCAAATGACTCATAACCTCTGAAAATTCTGGTAAGAACTCCATAAATTTAACTCACAATCAGTTAAATTACGACTCAATTACGTATTTTTTCTTTGATAAAGTGGCAGCTGAAAATTCCGTGTTTTCCTCCAACTCTGATAAATATTTCGTGTCACGAACACACCTACTCTTTCTTCTGACTTTTTCCCCCGATTTCCCAATAGCATGGGAATCCTGGAGTAGTTAAAACAAGATTTTCAAGATGGCCACAGTGGTGGCCATATTGGCTCTCCAAGCAGCAGGATTTAGGACCAAGTGGACATTGGGGTCAATGTGAGTGTGTCAAGTTTCTTGGCAATCCTCCATGAAGTTTAGGATGAGTAGCAATAATAAACTTGTACTAACAGACGTTAAGTACAATGGGTGGCGGACAACATGCCATCCCACAAGCTCTTCTGGTCAATGACCAGTTTACTAATTATACATTTGTTATTCTCAGAGCATTATTTACCTTTAAAGCTGTTATGACTGTTTCCTGGTGTTTTTTGACTGCCTCATGAGAAAATTCTGATGTGGCTAATAAACACATACTTTCTAATGCAAGATATCTGAAAAAGGGAAACAAAAATGAGACTTGAACTATTGTAAATATCACTGATATAGCTCTACTATGTTTGGTATTGGCAATCAACATGGAAATAAAATTTAAAGCCTGGAGTTTAATTTAAAAAATCTGATAAATAAATCAGAGATGCAGCACTGAATCTTTATTTCATGTGCTTTTATTATGCATGGTAAATGAATGAACCTAAAATGTTTTGACTTCCCCTCTATGAAAAATGCATTTAAGACATGTTTTTTGAAGTCTTAACACCTCATTGTCACATGGATTTTCCAGATTCAAAACATTTTACTGCATACAATGTCTGAAATGCATAAGCTTACATCAACTACCTGGATTAACTTCTCTCAGTGAACAAGAGTCCCATAAACATCACATAATATGCCTTCCCGGTATTTAACAGACCTGTATGTAGGTACTAGTAAGGCATGGCTCGGTCTGACAGTTTTGACCAATGAGTCTCAGTGACACTGTCCTTGACTTTTAACCCCACAAGCCACCAGTTCCTTCCTTGAGAAAAAGGCAAACTATTTGTGAATTTTCTTTAAGAAGGTCTAAAAAAACAATTTTTATTTGGGACATTGCAACCTTGACCTTTAAGCTGTCTAACCGAGCATATATAGTGTATTTCTTTCTCATATTAGAAAGACCTCTTAAAAGTTTTGTGCCATTATGTGATGTGTAATAAAAATTGTTTTTAAAGAAATCTTTTTCCTCGTTTGTTTTAGTAACCGCCGACCTCCAAATTGATGGGTATTTCTTCTGCCTCATGTATGACCAATCCACAAACTTTGGTCAATGCATGTGGTCTAGAATTTACTGTGTAAAATATTCTGTTCTTGACCTACCATGACCTTGGCCTTTAACTATTTTGATCCCAAAATGTATTGGTGTCTTTCTTGCCTCCAGTGCAAGCCATCAACAAAAGTTATTATGCAGAAACCACTTTTCTTCTTAGAATCACTGTGACTTTGACCTTTAAACCTGTTGACCATAAAATTAATCAATTTCTTTATTATCCCTAATGCAAGCCATCTAAAGTTTGGTCAAGACATGTATTCTAGAAGTTAAGTTATTGTTTAACCTCTTTTCTTCTTTGAGTCGCTCTAACCTTGCCTTTTGACCTTCTGACTTCAAAATCAGCATGTGTATTTCTTACCTCAAGTTCAAACCATAACAAAGTTTGGTTAAGGTTTGTGATCTGGAACTAAAGTTATTGTGAAGAAATAATTCTTTCTTCTTTCAGTAACAGTGACCCTGACCTTGGCTATTTTGACTCCCAAAAATTCAGGGGTCTTTCTTACTTTAAGTGCAAATGATGCACAAAGTTTAGATAAGATATGTGGTCTAGTATTGTGTGCAGAAATCATTTTTCTTCTTTCAATCAAAATGACCTTGACCTTTGGACCCCGAAATTAGAGGTTTCTTCCTTTTCCAAAGTTCAAGCCATAATCAAAGTCTGGTCAAGGTATGTGTTCTACAACTAAAGTAACTGCACAGGAATCATCTGTATTTGTTCATAATGACCTTGAACTTTGACCTTTTGACCACAGAATCTACAGACTTCTTCCTTTCCCCAAGTGCAAGTTATCCACAAAGTTTGATTTAGGTCCATTATCTAGAACTCAAGTTGTTACGCAGAAACCAATATGGATGGACAGAGAGATAGCTGGATGGACAGACAAAATCATAAGATTATATGATTTGGGCTGAGTGTAAATATACAAGAGTACCAAAAACTGTATAAAGCATGCCTCCTAAGTGGCATGTGAATTGGGTGCATTATGCATACATGTGATTCTACCGGTGGTAGGACAAAAACTACTATTTTAAAAGCAGTCTATTGCACATACCGTTTTATAGTTGAAATCTACTGCTTTTGAAAACAAAAGATTAAACAAATTTGTTTGAAAAAGAAGTATTTCTACATGTTCTATCCACATATTACAGAAAACAGTCACAACCAGTTTACCAGGGACTGAAACTGTTCCACCAGTGGAATGATGTGTGCTGAGTAATCCAATTAAGAAATGTTACACAACAGCTGATATGTGTACACAACAAGCTGTAAATTGATGATCTTATTGTTTTAATTTAGAGAGTTCAAGGCCAAAGGTGGGATATTTACTGAGGTGTTATAAGAAGTATAGGGATCAAAGGTGGTCCATGATGGCTAATGAGACTATGATTAAAACTCGGCCCACCTTTGGCAGAGGTGAGATAAAAAGGAGACCAACCAAAAAATGATTTCAGCAGAAACACTTGCGTAAGCATTTTGATTTTTGGTTTTGTTTAATTATTACTGTGTTTTTCAAGATGTTTTAAGAGGAATATTTAAGGGAACCTCTTATCTTTTTTTGGTCAATTCATGTCAAAATGGTGAAACATGCACTTTCTCCCAATACTAAAAAATCATCTGCTAAAACATACTAAAAATGCTTGGAAATCAGAGTTTAAGTCTGTGTAGGTGAGTAGCAAATGTCCTGAGTTTGCATTGATTGTTTCATGCAAAGTGGATTTAAAGGTAGTATATCGGGGAAGAAATTGTATCACCAGACATATGCAGACACCATCACATAGGGGAAATATGGACCAGAAAACCACTGGGAACCTGTTAAGTTTTAAACTTGATAATCACAATGAATGTCATCAGTGGACACGAGGCAGTAAACTTGTATAGGAAACTAAAAATGCTTGTGGATTTTATTTTTAAAATTTGCAGTGAACTATGTGATATATAACTCTTTCTTTTTTATTTAATTGACAATACCCTGACTTTAATGAATTAATTATTACTGTAACATTGCCATCAGAATCTGATTCACTGGGTTCCTACACAAATCTCATTTTTTTTTCCTCCATATCATTTCCATGACAAATTTTTGATTTTCCATGACAAAATTCTTTAATGTTCATGATGAAAAGACTACACTGGACAAAAATGATAATATTAATCAACATGATAGGAAAGATAACCACATAATCAGCTTTTTTGTCAAGATGGCCACCTCCTCCCCTTACAGACATCCAATCCACCCACTTTAACACTACAGGCTTTCAAGCAAGTAAAGGTAGATATTCAATTTTGGCCATTTTCCCTGTATTTTCTATTACTTTAGATGAAAATTTTTTTTCCCATGACTGTTTCAATACTCTTTATGATTTTTTTCGCCTCTAGGGCTTTTAGCGAGCGTGGGAACCCCGGATTCATGTTCAAAACTTGCTGTTTTATTATAAGAAGAAGATAATACATATTTATAATAAGAAAATACATAATGTGGCAAAAAATGCACTTTTGTTTTGTTTTCAATCCCTTTAAATTTTGGTAGATAAGTAGTCCTACTGATTTAGAAGTCAATCTACTACTCAAAATTTTGAAATCTATTGATTTGATGTCCTGGTTCTGTTACATGTATAACTTATGTGATTTCATACAAATCAGAGTGATGATATCAATTGTAAAAAATTAATTTGAAGAAATGTGATGTCTCTTTAACCGAGCTGTACATATATTAGAGCTTCTTTCTTTCAAGTATTAACTGCACAACTATTGTGAACAAGGCATTGGTGACCTTAGTGATGTTGACCTTGCACCTGTTACACCTCAAACCAACTGACTACTTTTACCCTTAAGGACAACTGACCCAGGCTGACTATCTTGCTTCCCATTTCCTTAATATTATGTAGCCAAACAGAGTCCTGAAAGTGCCATTAAAAACCAACCAACCTGTGAAGTTTGGTAAACGTTTGTGAAATATAACTCAAGTTATCACAGAAAAATTACAAGTTAATAGGAAAAACAGATGGACTGACAGTCAAACCCATAGCATTACATGCCCTGAAATATGTAAGTGTATGCAAATTGATGTAATAGGAAAAACAGATGGATGGACAGTCAAACCCATAGCATTACATCCCCTGACATATGTAGCTGTATGCAAATTGATGTAATAGGAAAAACAGATGGATGGACAGTCAAACCCATAGCATTACATGCCCTGAAATATGTAAGTGTATGCAAATTGATGTAATAGGAAAAACAGATGGACAGTGAAACCCATAGCATTACATGGCCTGAAATATGTAAGTGTATGCAAATTGATGTATATATATAATACCTAAGATTTGTTTCCCTATGTTGTAAGAATTGGCCTAGCTGGTTGCAGGCCCTGACTAGAAGGTTTGGATCACTATCCATGTGAATAATGAGGTTGATCGCTTCAAACAAAACAGCGTTTTTGGCATTGGAATGCTGAACTTTCTTTGATTTTGGAGGCTCTTGGGCCTTGTTGAGTATCGTCTCAAGACACTCTGTCAGCCGTGTTCGTACAGCAGGATCTTCTATAATATGCAAAAAAATAAATACACTGATATGTTTACAAATCTAAAATGAATGTCTAAGCACAAAATGATGTCAAGGCAAAATGGTAAAGCACATAAGTCTACTGTCAGCATAAAAATGTGCATAAAGTTTGCCCTGATGCATATAGTGCAAACCGACATTATTAATATTAACAGCTCATTCATTTATACATCAGCAGCACCTGCTTATGCAAACAGGCGAATAAAATTAGGATAAAAAATTAGAAACCTGGCACAATCTACACATATAAATCTATTAAACAAAATCTTACATATCACTGTTAACTTCACAACTGTTTTGGGGTCAAATATAAATTTCTCAAGCAACAACTGTGGCTCCAAGCAAAACCACACTCTCTAAATCATTTAGGAGTTTTCATGTTTCCTAGTTAATCCCTGTCTTGAGCAAGATGAGATTCAATTAACATAACGAGAAAATATAAGCCATTTGTAAAACCTGAACGTAAAAGATATCAATTGAATAAAAAAAGATTTGATGGACAAAACAGTGACCTCTATGTCGAATTTCTGCCATGGGTAAAACAAAATTATCTCGACAGTTACAAAAAATGAAAGAATGGCAAAAAATGTGTGAAAATCATAATATAATCATGCAAATCATTTTTCTTTTTCTTACAGCAAATAGAGCTACAGTAGCTCTTTTAATATCATTATCAAACCACCTCTAAAGATTTAACTACTGTATATACTCGCTTATAAGTCAATGTTTTTTTTACTTAGAATTCGAGTCATGCAGAGTAGGATCGTCTTATAAGCGCGACATTAAAAAAAATAAAAAATCTTGAGGTAATGTTGAAAACTCTAGATGTTTGCAGTACATAAAAATACTGTCACTTCATATATTTTTACGTTTTCATGCCACTATTCCTATGCAGTAATGTATATATGGTATGCACTATGTTTATCTATTTCATGACAGTATGCATTACACAATACATGTATCTACAATAATTTGGATTTTATTAATTTGAAAATATTACCGGTAAATTAAATACTACCTACTGCAAAACGAAGTGTCTGTCAATGTTTACAGTGAGTGTTTACTAGTAAGTATATTGCCTCCATTTTCGTGCAAGTCCAAACAACCTGTATTTGTATTAATATTTGTGTTTTGCTGCATAAAGACTGTGCTTGATGCAATAAAAGGTTTGATTTAATTTGTATTTTCCTTTTCCACAAGTCAGATTTAATTCCCAAGTGATATTTCCCAAGTTATCTGCCAGTGCATGTGGGCCGATAAGCCTTTGGCTTGTAAAGGGACTCGCTTTGTTTTAAAGTTGACAATCCTTTTGCTCGAGCCGCCAATCTATACTTGTGCAGTGCCAAGTAGAGTTCTACAACTTCCTGTGCATATACTTTGACCTTAATCCCTTTGCTTGTAAAGGCACCACACTCTTTGTTTTCCCACGTGACAACCCTTTGATCAAGCCGCGAGTTTGATACTTGTTCAGTGAAAAGTAACAGAGGGTGGCTATTTGAACTCCCTGTGATCTTGCCGCACAATTGACATGTGTTCAGTTGCAGCCTTTAATAGATTTATGACTTTATGATCAAAGTGTTACTCACAGAGCCCAAGCTCAGTCTCTGCATAAGCACCCGCATACAACAGTAAAGCCGAGAATTGGAGTCGGACGAGATTTACGATGACTAGACGACGACGATTTACAAAGACTAGACGACGATGTAGGATTTCAGAACTTTATCAGACAATGAGGATTAATTCTTGGACTTTGTACCAGATGACATTAGATAGTGACATTTATAGGATACCGTGAATCACAAAAAGTGGACTTTACTTTCAATTTATTTGTACAACGTGTGGAATTAACATATTATGGGATATTGTGAATCGGATCATTCTGAACTTCTATTTTTATACTGGTATGTGACCTATAATTGAATTCGTGGATTTATCATATAAATGGATTTAAAATGTCAAGCATTATGGATTTCAATGGACTTTATTACACAAAGATGGACAAATTGTAAGTTGTCAATTTAATTATGACACATTTCACTCAATTATATAATTGTATTTTACACTGGTTTTGTCTTTATTTTTCTTATCTATCTATCCAGTTTGGCTTGTTTATATTTCCAAAGTGCGTTTCTGACTCACTAAGAAGTCACCCCTTCAGACAGATCTGACTTCCAAAATACACCCCGACTTATAGGAGGGTCAAAGCAAAATTCACTTTTTGCAGCCCTAAAAAAATGGGGGGGGGGGGGGGTCTACTTATAATCGAGTATATACGGTAACTTGTGAAAACAGAGTATTGTATACAGAAAAAAAAAAGAACCTTTTTTTTATTTTTAAGACTTGCATTTAAAGTTTTTCAAGGAAATAATTGTTGTCTTTGCTGAAAAAAAGCTGCAAAACAAGAGTTGAATCTCTTAATTAGATCTTCATTTGCTCAGGAGAAGAAATCATTAATGGGAAAGAGAGGGCTCCAACCCTAAATGCAAAGGGAAAGGGAGATAACTCACCTGGGGGAGGGTAATTTTGTAGTAATCTAAGTAGTTTGACTGACAGCCAGGGCGCTGGAACAAAATAGTAGGTGTAATCTTGTAGGTCTGTGTAGGATGAAGTTACAATCTGAAATATGACAAGCATAATAAACAATTAAGCGGGGAAAAAAGTGAAATTCCTAAAAGAGCATATATGAGCATGTAAATATGACAACAGGTTATGGCTGCTTTAGGAAAAGATGGCTATGACATCATGTCTACATCCAGGTCTCCATCAGAGGTATAATCTGGTCAGTCTTTCTAGAGATAGCTGCATTTATCCATTACAATATACACAATGGTGCGTCAATCTTGTGTAATAGGAGTATGTCCTGAAGATAAAAATATGTGGACGATCAGAGGGTGTTCAGTTTTGTAATATTAAGTATAAGTCTAATGAAGAGACAAAAAATGCTTGGAAAAGGAAGATCATCTCCCAACATAATTTTGAAAGAGCATATACTTAGTAACAATGCTAGCAAGTTTCATCATAATTGGCTAAGATGTTCTAAAGAAGAAGTCAAAAATAGATTTTCCATTTGGTTACTACAGAAGCCACACCATTACAAGGAGTTCCACCCCAAACACAATTTTGGTAGAGCATGTCCTGAGAGAGTATTCCTACCAAGTTTGATTGAAATTGGCCCAGTGGTTTTTGAGAAGTAAAAAATAGTAATCTCAATGGACAATGCATACCTATGGGGGGGGGGGGGATGCCCAGATGTAACACGATGATGTCACAACATCTTTTCCTAAAATGACCTTTGGACAAACACACACAAGCACACAAAATCAAAGTGACAGCATATTCTGAAAGTTTATTTCTCTAGAAAAATGGCAAAATGAAAGTATGAACAAACTTTGGTGGCATTATGGCCAAGTAAGCTAAAAACCTTCGAAATGTCACAAATAGATTTTATAAAAATAATGAGGGCTTCACATTTTATTTAGTGGTAAATTCCTAGTGGAATAAAGACACACTGAATACCTGTGTACTTTACCCTTGTTAATTGCTGAAGATAACTAAGATTACTTTCGCATTGGGAACATTCAGTTGACATGACTCTTTCTTGCCACCTTTCTCTCTATATATCATGGTTAGAAAAGTACATACTAATAGGTGCCAAATATTTAACAAGTCTGACATATTACAGTCCATGGAACACCACAATTTAAAAACTACAGTGAAACCCAGCTAGAGCATGCTTTGTTATAGCATGAATTCTGACATAACACAATCATGGCATGGCTCCTGAAATTTCATATATTTTTATATACATGAAAAAATTAATATTTTTTTCAAAGTATGAAAAGTAGTGTGTACAAAATTATTTATCATTTTGGGGAAGAGATTGTGTATGAATGTGGATTAACACGATCGTGGCGTGACTCCCAAAATTTAACAATAATTTCACCAATTTCTTGAAGTACTGCAAAGTTTTGTGCTAAAATAAATGAGTTTGATTTAATAATTAGGCAAGATGTGTTGTATTCGTGAAGAAAAGAGTGTCTTTCAATTGCATCTTTCTTTATATGAATAAAGATGTTGAAAATTTCTATTTGTGAATGTTCATTTCAAATGTGTCAGTAGTCAATCACTGCACTATGATCTTAGTTTATTTTTGAAAGATGTCAGCTCATTTAAAAACTGGTAAGTGTTAATCTTATTTTTATTGATCCATGAACAATAAAGCCATTAAGTCTTCTTTGTGTTTGTCTTCAATACATTGTGTACAATCATTGCTGAAATAATAGCTGACATAAGTTTGCTCATTCAACTGCATACACAACCAAGCACCAAACAATGTGGTAGTTGATGAAAGATTCTCACCTGAATTTATAAACCAATTAATTTAAGTAATTGCTAATCATCAAATTCAATCTCACAGCTGAAGGTTGTTCAAATTATGGGGCAATGATTTATAAAACAAAAAAAATGAAAGATGCCAACACGTGCACATGGCTTGGCAGTGTTGTTAGACAATCACCACACAATCAGTTGACAAGTGAATAATGTCATCCATTTCCTATAAAAATAACCTCGTTGTTATTCTTGCTGTAGTCATTCAAACAAATAGGTGTCAAAGTGTTAATTAGTGGGTATTTACAATAGACAATGGTACACGGAAACGTAAAGCTTTACTGTTAAAGAGAAGCTTGAAGCCCTGGACAGGATTAGGTCCGGTGTTAAACAAATGTCATTTACTCGAGATTTAGGTGTTCACGAGTCGACCATCCGAGGATGGAAGAGGGAAGAAGAGAAACAAAGAGAGATGGTGATGGATATGCATGAAAGTGAAGGACTGAAGAGAAACAAAGTCAGACTACCGGGAGACACACAACTTTATGCAGCCCTGTATCAGTGGTTTGTTCAGACTGAGGCTGAAGGAGTGCTTATATCGGGACCTACTGTAAAGGCACAAGCTGAAAACTTTCACATTGACTTACATGGGAAAGATTCCAGTTTCAAAGCTAGCAATGGATGGCTAGACCGTTTTGAGAAGCAACATGGAATTAGCTGACTGTTTCAGGAGAAATCCGCTCTTCAGATTCTGAAGCCACTATGACATATCTGGATGAATGGAAGGAAAGAATAGAAGGTGGATATTTCCCAAAGCAGATTTACAATTGTGATGAAACTGGACTTTGTTACAAAATGATGCCCAACACCATCCTGGCAGTGAAAACAGATGAACATAAACATGAAAGGTTTAAGAAAACAAAGGAGAAATTGACTTTGCTATTTTGTGTGAATAAAATGGGAAGTCACAACTTAAACCACTCTGTATCTTCATCATTTGAATATGAAGTCCCTATCTTCATCATATTATGCAACAAAAAATGCATGGACGACAGCTGCTTTGTTTAAAGACAGCTGCTTTGTTTGAAAACTGGTTTCACAATGAATTTGCACTGGCAGTTCGATCCCACCTGAGAAATGTGAAGATGGGGCAGAAGGCATTGCTATTACTGGACAACTGCCCTGCCCACCCACCTGCAGACAGCCTGGTTAGTAGGGATGGGAATATAAAAGTCCGCTTCCTCCCGAAGAATACCACTTCCAGGATTCAGCCAGTGGAACAGGGCATAATTTATGTATTTAAAATGAACTATCGAAGGCAACACAACAGGGTCTAAATCTGAAGGAGGTAATGTACCTTGGGGGCAAATCCTGGGATGCCATTATGCCCAGCTGCATTGAGAAATGCTTGGAGAAAGGACTCTGGGTGGCATTTTCTATTAGTCAGGATAACAGTGGCGATGTCAGTCATGATGACAATGGATATTGACTGTTAGATTTCTTCAGTCAAGACTTTGCTAAGAGCAAATGTGAATGTAGCAGGAAGCAGCTGAAAATCAATCAGTTTTTCAAAAAACAATAAAGTATTCTGATTTGTAGCAGAGAAAATTCAAGCAGTATGAAATGTACACATTACCGTTTACTGAAACATAAATGTGCTTCATCTTTCCTTATGTAATTTTTTGATTATTTTTTTTCTCCACTGAATTCAGACACATAATGATCTATGACAAAATCACTAAATATTATACTTGTGTGTGCATATTTCCCATGGAATTATTATATATTCACTCTTATTCATGCCTTGAGATCGGTTGGCGAGTACATGTGTTGATACTTTAACTATTCATGCTGTACATTAAACATGTACATAATGCATGGTTCTCTGGATGAAGTAAAAATATTATACATGCAATCTCTGTTTTCACTACATGTGCATTTCTCATTTAATATGCATTGATTTAAGATGGTAACTGTGCCACTGAAGCACATAGTTTTGCGCCCACTTTTATTACACCCCATCCCCCCTTTTTGGTGCATGCATAATTTTCTTCAGCTAGCTGACTTGGTTGGGTATAGCATGATTCCGTATATAGCACGAAGATGTTTTGTGAACCCTGGCAATCGTGCTATAGCAGGGTTTCACTGTATTTTGCAGCAATCCATTGTGAAGAAAATCATGAAGTATTTCTGTCATGACTTGTATTGATCTAGGCTAATCACCTTTGCTCATGTTCTTATAACAGGGTTCCTGCAGATTTAACAAAAACAAATTCCATGACTTTTCCAGGGCCATTTCACAAAACTCAAGGACAACACTATCTTGCATTGTCAAGTAAATTAATATAAAGAATGACATCTATCAATGAAAAATAACAAATAAGTTAACGACAAATATTTTTAATATGTACATTTTAAATTTACCTGGACTTGCATACCTTGACTTTATGTAGTAATTCATGTCGTAATCCAATGTTCAATGTATTTTGTATTCAAAAGAAAAAAAGAAACAATCCTATGTAGTCTTTGTATGTGTTCCTATTTAAAATATTAACAAAACACATTGCTTTCCAGTTGCTTTCTTGTATTTAGTGAGAAGCAAACTTTTTCTGCTCTATCTCCTTTTCAAGGTCCTTCAGAGTCTCTTGTTTCACTTTTGCAGTCTTTCTGAGAGAACTGGACGCAGTTAGCAGGCTTAGGCTATTGTCCTTTTCGCCTTTTTCAGCATTTTCATCTGCCAATTTGAGCAACTGCTGGATGTCATCCATTAGTCGTATTCTTTTATTTAACATGTCACCCAGATCAAGATCTGCTTTTCTTTTTCTGCTCCTCTCACACTCCTCCCTCTTTTTCTTCTCCTCATCCAAGTATAGTCTGTATGTGTGTCTAGCATTTGAAGCATAACTTAACATTTCTTTACTAATATTTACATTTTCAATGCCTCCTACACTCCGAATACTATCAATAATGATTCTTCTTGAAATGAGAGACAGCTGCTTTTGGTTATCTCTTATGGCTTCTTTGTTAATGGAGAATCCTCGTTCAACATCTGCCTAGCCATGAGACAGAGTTAGAAGGTGTTTTGCAACTGGCCACAAGACAGCATATTCCTTTTTGTTTGCCATCAAGGAATGAAAAAAGGAATCTAAGCGGTCTTTCTGTCTGGAGAACTGAGCAAATTTCACAGAGTCTTCCGATTTCAAACAATTTTCAAAAAAGAATTTTTAGTTTTTAACCAGGGCATCACATTGGCTTGGATCTATTCTTCCATTGTTGACTAGAATTTTGACCAGTTAGTGGAATGACTGAATGCTGGTCTTTATATCCTTCATATTCTTCTCTGGGTTCAAGCATGTCATATTTCTTACAAGGGCAAAAGTCACTGGTGACTTTGTCAGCAATTTTGTGACAACAGCTTGGAGGAATTTCCTGCAATCAAGATGGAAAGCCAAAATGTCCTTATCTGTCAATTTCCCTGATTTTTTTAAGTCAGCAATCACAGTCTTTGTCACAAAGCCAATTTCAATCCTTGCAGAGTCTTTAAGGTGTTTGCAATTTGTTAAATCAAATTTAACATTAAATGAGCTTTGATGCCTCTGTGATACAGTCCAGATGATCTTGAGCTACAAATCGCTCATAAGACCCCTGATCATTTTGAAAATGTCTTCTGCAAGGAAAGGCAGCAATGGAGCGTCTCCTTGAAATTCCTGTAAAAATGGCTCAATCTCTCTAGCCACTGAAAGGAAAAACTGTGCTTGAGGAATGAAGAGAGGAGACTTAACCACTTCCTTGAGACTCTCAAATGATTTTAATTTTGGATGCTTTTTAAGTGAATCAATATATGTTGCTAGATATGGAAGGAGGGACAGGACTTTCTCTACAACTGTGATGTTCTCAAGCCACCTGTGCTTACAGAATTTTTGTGGCAGCTCTTTGATACCAGATGCCTTTTGATAGTCCTCTATTCTGGCTGGAGAATCTTTAAAGAAGTAATAGAGGTTGCTAAGTGTCTCCTCCAGAATCCACACTGTGGCAGCACAACCATCCCTGAATGCATTATGAATTATATGTAGGCTGCAAGATCCTGTTGGCAACGACGACTTTCCAGGGTGTGAACGATTAATCTCTGCATTCAACATGTCAAACGTTTTCCAGTTAACATTATGTCCATCCATTGAAATTTGTAGGAGGTTCCTGGTGCCAAGATCTTGGATGATTGGACAAAACTTGCCAAACAGATCTTCTGCTATGGCATGTCCCAAAAACTCTGATGTCAAAAATCTTGTTTGCACTCTTTCTGCACCGTGTTCCCAAAACCTGACATGAATGTCACATTGCTTTTGGCGCAATTGTTTGTTCAAACTTTCATCAAACTGCAAAACATATCCATTACACTTGCGTATGCTATCTTTTAAGGTTGATGCAAAGTATGGAGCTAGGCCATGACTAGCAATATAACATGTTTTGTCCTCCCTGCAAGTGAATTTGTGTGCAATTGCACTGTCCGGAAACATCAGTGAAAAGACTCGTGAAGTTTCCTTATTGGAATTAAAGGAGCTGTGGGTATTCACTGTCCTTAGTGTCCACAAAATTTCTGCCTTTAATACATCATTTGATGATGTATATGAAGTTAATGTTGGGGCAGGCTTTGGCATAACTTTAGGTGATGGTGAGGCTGAATTTTGAAATAAAACCAGAGATTGTGTTGTTCTGAGCAGATTTCATTATTTTACAATTCTACACATGCTTCTTGCTGGTGGAATGACTTTTTAGGGCAGCTTCTCCCATATTTGCAATATCAATAATTTTGCTACAAGCTCTGCATTTAGCAGTCCTTGGGTCTGAAGCATTCTTCTCCACCCATTTTTCAAAGTTTGGGTTAGTCAGCCAACTGTTATTGAACATGCACATACCAGGCATATTGGACTAAACCTAAAGCAATATAAAATGAAAGATTTTAAGACTTATCTATCATCATGGGATATTGTGTATTTTATTATGTGTTCAGAATTTTCTAACAGCCCAGTGTTCATTAAGTAATATATTTTCATCACCTATTGCCTGACCAGACTTACAATCTAAGATTTATTCATTATCATATTACATAGAGTCTTGGAGATTTAAAATTAAAATGCAATTTCAGACAATGACAATTCTTTTCTTTAACTTTAAAAAAAAAATTTCATTAAATATACTATTAACAGCAACACTAAAAAAGGCATCAAAGTTTACCAGATACAAAAAAATGTTTGATTAAAGTTAAACTATATTGGCAGTAAACATGTTTCATCCTAACCTGAAAACCCTCTTGAAAAATGGAAGACAAAATTCCCACACTGTAATATTACAGGAATTTACTGAAGCCTTCTTGCAGATTTTTGAATTCTGAATTCAAATAGTTTTCTTTCTCTAATACGCGTCTATTATAGTATTTATTATTTATTTTTATTGGGGACTTTGGAAAATCGGGAGAATTCAATTGGGAGACCTAGACGGGTCTAATATTAAAATGATTCTCTGAATTTTTTTTTCAGTAGGGTTGGCAGGTTATCTTCAAATGGCTTCCGAAAGAAAACTACAATTTTCAATATTCTGAAACTAGAACTAAAGTAACAGCCCAAAACAAGAATATCAAATCGACAATAATTATTATAATCTTGTCATACCATCCGACATAATAAAGGAATGACTGACTAAGCCGCATGAGATGTTAAGACAGACCCGAAAAACAAGAGAGAAATATAAACGAAACCAAATTAGTACTTACCTTGTACATTAGATCGAAGAAATAACAGACTTTTTCGGAAGAAATTAACTTCGTTTGGACAGATCGTCAAGTGGTAATTACTCAAAGAGGCGCGGCTGACCATTTGAATTTTCCAATCGAACTACACCGGAAATCACGTGATATCTACTGTTAGGGGAACTTACTCTTGTTATATGAAATGAAACCATTTATCGATCGTAATTTTATCGTGTTTTATTTAATTGGTGCTCGGTGCTCTATGAAATTTGAAGTAATCAATTTCTTTAACTCCATTGTCAGAAATTCCATGACTTTTCCAAAACTTTGCAAGGTTTTGACAAATTCCATTACTTTTCAAGGCCCTTGAAATTTATTTTTTAAATTCCAAAACTTTTCCAGGATTCCATGACCCGCGGAAACCCTGTTATAATGTATTTTTTGTCAATACAGTCAAACCTGTCAACAGCGGCCATGCATGGGAAAAGGCCAAAGTGGCCTTTGAACACAGGTGACCTCTGAAGGCAGGTTCAGCTCTCAAACTTGGTTCATGACAAATACTTGTACTTTGCACCAAATAGCATTAGCATTATTATTAGTAGTAGTAGTATGCTATCAAGATACATATATTTAGTTTAGCTATTTAGCAAAAAGGAAAATAACAAAAAAATAAAATAAAAAGTTTCACTTTAATCCATCATGTACATTAAATCATCACTTATCAGTAGAAATGGCATCTAAATAAAATTACCAATTGACAGCTTACTTGTGATTGTCAAATACAGGAGTGATTTTTTATAAAGCCACCTGGTATAATTAGGCATGAAAACAAGTGTTCACACTTCAAGCAGTTGATGGATTAAGCAGTTGCTCAAACTCACCGAGATCACAAGACAGCTTTTGTCAGAGACCTTTGATGATTCGGGAATGAAAAAAAGCTTCCTGAGGCTATTGTTAGAAGCATATAAACCGTAAGGGATATCACAAGTGCAGTGTACATGTATCTCTACTCATTTGGTGTGATTGTACGTAATCTCTTACTCTCTGGATTAACAGTGTTCTCAAAATCTGCCATAATATCTCGCTTATGCTTAATAATCCCTTGGATCTGAGTTCGCCCGACTGCCATTTCTGCTGCAACTACACAACTACTTTGTCCACTATCCAGCAAACGAATTGCTTTGATTCTCTCATGTAAGGACAAAAACCACCTTGCTTTCAAAGCAGACATGTTGACACCTTGACTGGACTGTTTGGAGCGGTCACTGCTGATACACTCCAGTGAGCACTTAAGGCAGGGTGAAACCAGTGTTTGGTTAGGAAACACCTAAATGCTGACCAGTGCAAGAAGGCGACTGTTAAATACAGAGCATTTATATAAGAAATTTGCCAGGGGAAATTAGACTGACTTTTGAACACAGGTGATCATTAGGACAAGTTTGACTGTATTTTCTTCCATTTCCTTGCTTTGTTCTAATTTCACATCATTTACACTTACCTCTTATTGAACTCCACTGAATAAAGCATGTACACTGACCTACATGTGCACTGGGTCTAAGAACAAGAATTAGAGGAATGAAACTGATTGACTGTTTGTAATTTTATCATTTAAATGTCATAAATGAAAGCTATATCAACTGCATTATTTTTTATTCAATATTTTCTATCAATCTAAGGTGGATACCCCTCTCACATGTAAAAGGAGGTCGGTTGTACCATCTGAGTATATCAGCTCTCTTTGTCGTTTGATGTTAATGAAGCGTGTTGTCAATTTTGCATAAAATGACAATCTCTGAAACAACATTCACAGCCCCACAAATGGATATTTTTCATTATTTTTGCAACCAACAGGTATTCATTTGAATTATCAAAGGATTAGAATATAATCACAAAAGTCACTTTCATGACATAGAAAAATGCAGGTGGTTCCTATTTAAATGGATTTTTTGTGAGAGGGCTTGTGAACAAGAATGGTAGATAACTTTTGGTAAAGTTTTCTGGCATAAATCTGTGTACACTACCAACCCTGCTTAGCCTTGATACAGCAAGAGACACACAACCCTTGTACTCTTCTGGGTTCTTCTTCACTAGTGCCTCTATCAGACTGGTAGCTGATGTCACAACACCCTGTAAATAAACAAAAAATGATTACTGTGTGATAATTCGTTCATGTACAGTACAGTTTTAACACTTTCCGTCCTATGAAAATTACACTTCATTGCACAAAAATCTCAAATTATTATCAGTGGATAAAGCTCTCAACTAAGAACAATACAGGTGTTCCATCTTTCACCTGAATTAATTCATTGAGTTACAGTATTGGCAGTATTAAGAGTTTAAAACAGCAGCCTGTCAAACTGAGATATATTATTTTTGACCAGTCTTAAAACAAAACAACAGAAAGTATTAAAGTGATAAGCTTTATAACTGTCTGCAATTCTCATTGAGTCTGTAGTATTAGTGGAGTACAGTATGTAGCAGTGAAAAGTGTAGACTAATCTTGATCTAACTTTACTCTGGCTCGTGATGGTGCTTCCAGTCATTGTGTACAAGACTTTGAAGCATTCAGGTAAACAAAGTTGTTTTTGGCATTCCCTACAGCCATGGATAATTTGCTTTCACTTGTTAATAACACCTGATGTCATTCTTACATGGCAAACATGACACCATGACCTGCCAGACACGTCTTGGTGTCACCTCCAAAGGAATCTGGGCAGGTCTCCTTCTCCTAGCTGCAATGTTCCCACCAAAGTGGGATGTTTATGATCTCCCATCTGGATGATGATTAAGGCTGGCCAAGAACAAATGATAGGAACTGTATTTAGCTACTTCTAATAGCTTGAAAAAGACCCTGTGGTCATATAAGTTTTGTAACTATATAAATAGTAACAGATGTATTGGTCCAGTTTCTGTATGCCTCCCATAAACTTGGAGAAATCAGCAATACATTTAGGGCAGCTAAACTCAGTTTTCAAAAGCTCCCATTGCTCTGTTCTGCACTTTCCATCAGACAACTTCTGGGTTGATGTTATTGATGGTACTTGAAGAACATTTTTTTTGTCTTTCCAATACTGTATATGCTTGCTTATTAAGTTGGGTCTAACTGCAAGCAGCATAGACCCTGATTTGTCATTGCATAATGTGCTGGCAGATCAGGGTGTATGTTGCTTGTTCTACTGATCAGTCTTAACAAACTGCATTATGTGACAGCAGATCTGGGTCTGTGCAATTTGCAGTTTGATTCAACTTGTAAATATATATGGTAACTGCCAATAGGACACCATTTTTCTAGAAAAGCATGTCACCTGTGTCACATAAACCAGAAAGGGAGTGGAGTGCTACAATTTCACAAAGATTTAAAAATAAATCAAAGGAAGAATAAAAATAGACACAATATAAATTGTAACCCCTATTCTCGAGACTAGCTCCAGTTCAACAATCTACAACAGTCCTTATGCCTGATTTTGCTTAAAAAAAACCCCCACCTATTGGATGACTCTGATAGACAACCTTACTTTGATGTCCCACTTTGAAGTTTTAGCCAGAATGTACTGCTTCAAAGGGACCTAACCTTTGAAAGGAAACGTTCCCTCATCCACTGTCACTTCTTTTGTAGGAATGAATTCATTTTTAAAAGCAGCTTTTAAATTAATTACCACTGACCACACCCTGTACATTGGATCATAATTACTTTCCCCTCTCTGAAGCTTTTCATCATGACCCATAAAATGCAAGTACCATATGTTCCGACTGAAGCTATCTCATTGCAATGTGTTGCCCAAAACTGGTGATTTGAACAGTCTATCAGGACTCCAGTTTACCATAAATACCCAATGAAAAGCAGCCCTATAAAGCACATTTTTCTATTAAATTATATTTCTCAGAGAATACTCACCTGATCACATTAACGTTAGGGATATAAGCCAGCTGCTTCATGAATCCAGCCCTACTAAAAGACGAAAATTCATCTTTTCTGTCTCCATCATATAGACAAAGAGCAATAACTCTTGCCCATTACCTCCTCTTGCCACCACAAGGTGTAGCAAGTTTTTAAGCTGAGTGAAATACCAATGAGGATGCTCGCATAGCGGGGGTGGCTGCAAGGGTTTTTAAGTAATGTGCTTGGGTAAGTATTCATTGGATAAACATAATTACTAGAAAAATTTTCTTTCGCCTTTGAATACATTCCCCCGATCACATTAACGTTAGGAGAATAGGTAATAGGGGGAGAGAATGCTGAGAATACAACCTATACCTCGGATATCCTTCTAGGGAAGAAAGATTGGATTCCCTATGTGAACAATAACAAGCTCTCCTACTTAAAGCAACACAGCCTATAGTCTCATGATCCATGACCACTCTGTCAGGTTAAGAAGATGATTATATAAATCTTCTTACCGTAAAAATTCACGAACCGAAACTTTGCATTCGAACGTGAAGTTCAGAGAGATCACTTTAATTTCATGGGCTGAAATCCTCATGATACCATTCTGATCTTTTGAGACTTCAGAGTACGCCGAGCGTATAACCCACTTAGGCCACAAAGATAGGGCTTGAGAGGTGATATCCTGCTTTCCTGCCTTCACGGGGAGAGTCATTTGCAATTGTCATGACTTGTCTCTGTGTGCTTCAAGTAGTGCTTGAGGGCATGGACATGAAGCGTATAACGACTCTCTGATTGCCCACCGACGGTAACCGGTTCCTGACTACAAAGCCTGGTTGTGTCATGAGGGTCACCGAACCATTCAATCTGAACTGAAGATAAATTGGGTCGACTGAAAGGGCACGTAACTCGCTCACCCTACATGCTGAAGCTAAAGCTATCAGGAAACAGGTTTTGTATGATACAGTAAAGCCCTGCTATAACACGCTTCGTTACAGCACAAATTCGGATATAACATGATCGTGGCATGGCTCCCGAAATTTCATATATTTGTTTGTAAATGAAAAATTAATATTTTTTTCAAAGTACGAAAAATAATGTGTAAAACATTAATTATCATTTTGAGGTAGAGATCGTGTATGAATTTGGATATAACACGATCGTTACAATAATTTAAAAATATTCCTGAAGTACTGGAAAAGTGTTAATCTTATTATTTTGAATCATGAACAATAAAGCCAGTAAGTCTTTATTGTGTTTTTATTCAATGCATTCTGTGTACAATTGTTGTTCAAAAGAAAGAAGATTCTCATCGGAATTTATAAATCAATTAATTTAAGTAATTGCTAATCATCAAAGTCAATCTCGCTGCTAAAGGTTATTCAAATTATGGGGCAATGATTTATTATAAAAAAATTTTTAAAACCGCCAACACGCGCATGTGGCTTTGCGGTGTTATCAGACAATTGTCACGCAATCAACTGACCAGTGAATAATATCATGCATTCCCTATACAAATGACCACGTTGTTCCTTAACAATTATTCTTGCTGTAGTTGTTCAAAGAAATAGGTGTCAGAGTGTTTCTTAGTGGGTATTTACAACGGATAACAGGATAAAGAAACGTAAAGCTATTACTATGTTTGGAGTTAAACAAATGCAATTAGCTTCAGATTTAGGTCTTCACAAGTCAAGCAAACAATGTGTTGGAGTGAAATAGTTTCTTACCCAAATTTATAAATCAATTGATGTACCTACCTTTATAAGGGAAGACAACAGACTATCAATGCCTGCTCAATCAACCATCATACACACCCACTGAAACAAGTTTATGGTCCGAATTGTCAGGAGCAGTTTTGGTAATTGCCACACAAATAAAACCCTTCCTCGCTCCCACCCTCTTAACCCTTTTTATTTCTAGCTTCAGATCATTCACATGTAAACAGAAAACTGTCCTGCCAGTGACTGGAACAGAACCTATTAAGTTGTAGGGGTGGCGCGATTGGCTAATATAATAAAACATTATACTCCCTGCTTTCGCTCTGCAGTGAAGCAAAGTCATAGTTATAAACAAAAGTTTAATGAATATTGGGTTTATTTTATTTATTTTTTCTTCTGTACATTAAAGAATGACTCAACTGTTTTTATGGAACTCACTGTGTACCCATACAATCGAATGGTTTACTCGTAATCTGGGTTCAGGCAGTTTTACATGTATACACACACCTGCAGAATTCTCATCGGATGTACATTATGAGGTCAATACAGTACATTTGACCTCCTGTATGAATTTTCAGCTCAAGTAAAATGTACTTTTCAAGCCTAATACAGGTTTTGTTTTAGAAACTCCCAATGTCTGAATCATGCAGTTTATTGTCGGTCAGAAATCAGACCCTTTGGACATGTCCAGCAAATATGAATGTTGCAGGGAAAAAAAACTTTGTCATAAGTTTGTGTGAATGTATTTGCAAAAAATTAAATATTATGATTCAACTGAATCTATCAAACATTTTTTAAAACATAAATTATGCTTCTTTGTGCACATTTTGATGGAATTATTATTATGGAGACAACCAGATTCGACCGGTGAGTACATGTACTCTTAACTACTTACGCTTAAGTTGCCGATTTTGTATTCATAAAAGTATATATTAAATATGTAATGACCGTTTTAAGTAGTTTTTGTTTAATATGGAACAAGTTTATGACTACGTCAATGAAGTCCGTAGTATTGCCCCGCCAGCGTGATTTAAGATGGTAACTGTACTAATAAAGCACGTAGTTTTGCGCCCGCTATTATCTATTATATACCCCACCCTTCTTTTTTTTTATGCATGCATCATTTTCTTCAGGTAAATGATATGGTTGGTTATAGCACGGTTCGGGACATAGCACGATCTTATTTTGTGGACCCTGACCATCGTGCTATAGCGGGGCTTTACTGTAACAGGTTCAGTGAGGTCCAGGCTAGCGGCTTGAATTTCTCTGAATTGAACCATGTTACTACCCAGGACAGATTCCATTGTGGAAACAGGGTGAGAGATTTTGGTCTATTCAAATAAAAAATGGTTAGTAGGTCTAATAGATCTTTATCATGACTGATATCTTTTCTGCCATGGTGCCTGAATGTGTCAGATATCATGGAGAGGTAGCCTTTGATGGTAATTAGTGTTAACTTTTTCTCCTCGTAGAGCCAGAGAAAAAAGTTGGCTAGTTGGGGAAAATTGGCACTCAAAAGGACAATGTTATTGACTCGACACCAGTTCCTGAAAACACGGCACTTTTCCTTAAAAGCCTTCAGAGTGGAGGGCCCTCTTGCTCTCAAGATTCTCTCCACAATCGAAGGTCCAAGTTCTTCTCTCACAAGGCTTTTCTTACAAGAGCCAGGCATGAAGAAGACAGCGGTCAGGGCAGGGGTGGAACAACTGTGACCGTGGTTGTTTGAGAAGAATTAGTTTGGCCATAATCTTCCTGGGTAGGTCTATCCCTAGCTCAAGTAGATTGTTGACCCAGGACTTGTCCCATCTGAGAGGGGCTATCAGAATTATCTTGCAATTCTGATCCCTTATTTTCTGTATTAATTTCAGCACTAAGTGGTGGTTGGAAGGGGTGGGGTAAGCAAAGATCCATAGCCCCATCCAACTGATTGACAGTGCATTCACAGCCCAAGCTTCTGGGTCCAGAACCAGTGAGACAAAGGTGGGCAACTTGTGGTTTCATCTTTTCGCATAAAGGTCGATCATCGGAGGCCCACAAGCACACAAGTCTGATGAAAAACCGATGGATGAAGGGACCATTCCATATGGATAACATGACACTTTCTGGAGAGAACGTCGGCCAGTACACTGAGTCTCCTGGGAATGTGTCTGATTTGTATGTTGATCTGAAGTTGGTAGCATGAACGCAGAAACTGCCAAACCAGCATGCACAGGTCAGGTGATTTGGTGCTCCCCTGTTTGAGGAGGCAAGTCATCACTATGGAGTTGTCCAACATTATCAGGTCAGTCCTTCAAGAACTGAAAGGTGTTTATGATGCCTTTCATTTCGAGGAGGTTGATGTGAAGAGGCAGTTCCCCTGGTCCCCATGTGCTGCTAACCATAGAGAAGTCCGGCAACAGTACATACTGGCATCTGTACATACTGACACTTCAGGTTTGGGTTTCTTCAGAGGAATTCCTGTCGTGAGCCAATCGTGGTTGTACGCTGACATAGGAATGATCATACCTTGTTCGTGATATTGATCTTTTGGTCAAGTGGACTAGAAAAGGGGCACCACTGAGCCAGCAAAGTCATCTGTAATAGGCACATATAAAGGTGGCCCAGTGAGATAAAATCTGCTGCTACAATGAATAACCAGAGGAGTTGCAAGAACTCTCTCAATGAAATCCATGTCCTATTGGAAATGGACTCTACAAATTCGATGATCAGTATGATGTGGACATGAGACATACAAGATTGAGATTGGTTATAAACTCCATATCCAGGTGGACAAAACACTGGGATAGGTGAAGGTTGGATTTTCCCCAGTTCACCAGAAAACTGAGATGATTCAAAAGGCAGACCTGCCAACCGTAACAAGACCTTTTCAGTAATGCAGTCAATATTTTTCCCCAAGTCAGTCTAATTTTCAGTTTGGTGTAATGAAATATCATTTACTGATATTGTCAAGGTGGAAAACATGCATTAAAAAAGTTCAGAAGTATTATCAGAGACTGATGAAGCGATGGTAAACATTATGTTCAACTAAAAAGATTGTAAAGTACACTTAGACCTTAATTACCTAAAGTACAGTTTCACAAACTGCAGTTCCAAATCCTATGGAACTCAATGGCTTCTTGTTATCTCTCAACTTGACGTAATCCTTGGCTTTTTTTCTTCAATTTCACATGGCAAGGGCAATCATCTCTCCCACCATGTGAATTATCAAATAAACATGTCCAATAAATGTAATTGCTGCCATTCAGGCTTTTTTCCCCAAGAATTCTGAATATGCCTTTATATTCTTCTGTACTGACAATTTAAACTTTTTAAGAGGCATACTGTCCCTTTCGTGAACATGTATCATTTGTTGGACGCCATTTTAAAACAATTCTATACGCAACAGCTTGATCATGCAGTCATTTTGCATGAAAAAATATGTGCACTTTAAATCATCTGAGGTACAGTACAGCTCACATGATTTTTTGGAACCTCACGCTTCACGGTGGGGGTGGAGAGAGAGTGGAGAGAATTAAGTAAAAAACCCTCCACCATCTCTCAGCACGTCCTGACGGAGTTGCTGCAGTGTCTCGTGGAGAATAGCCCTGTGCACCACGCTTTCTCGTGGAGTCGCATCCGATCACCACTGCAAAGTGGACATGGTCGAGGTAATATGGGCATAGTTACTATTTATGACCCCTGCAAGCATGCTCTAAAGGGGTTTAGACAGCGAGAGAGACAGAAACAGAGAGAGGCACTGATTTATCTACATCATTATCACATTCGGGAGCAATTTGCTTACTTTTTGATACTGCAAAAAACCTTATAATTCAGTTACATGAAGATTCATTGGACGAGTAGAAACTTTTGACCAATCATAATGCTCTTTACAATGATCAATTGTTAAAAAACATACGGAACAAATACTATTACAAGGATTCTCTTTATACAGTTAAATTATTATGGAATGGGGGTGGACAGACTGGTATTTAAAAACCGGATCAGAGATGAGGGAAAAAACCAGGACAATATTGAGCAAAATCGTAATCAGGCCAGGAGAAAAGTGGAATTTCGCTTTAAAATGGAAAAAAAATCATCACTGTTATTTGTAGCCATAGCCATGTTAGGATGGACAGATCTATCATCAAGATCTCCGTAACTGCAGAGAGATAAAGCAGTAGGCCTGGCAAGATGGATGGATCTAACACTAAGATCCCCCATAATTGTAATTACATGTAGCCGTAGCATGGTATGATGGACAGATCTCCATAACTGTGGAAAGATGAAGCTGTAGGCCTGGCAAGATGGACAGATCTTTCAATAAGATCCCTGGATTGAGATGGGTGGACGATCGTGGACGGCTCCGGGCGCCAAAAAAGGGTAGTATAGGATGAATCCGCTGGATTCGTTAAAAACCCAATGTGCTCTGACTTACAGGCCCAAAGGCAGAGGGACTTAAGCCACCTGGCTGCTTAAAAATGGGACTACACTCTCCCCCACTGTATCATAATTATCACTAGGAATTTAAACTATTGCATCATCGTCACCCTCTTTCGTGCTTAGCCGACTTTCTCAAAAACCATATCCCATACACTCTCAGATCATATGGCATGCACACTGCATGGTACCGATGAAGTACATTTTGTACATGTAAGGCACGACTCATGCGTGTCTTCCTTGGCTTTGGACATGTTGCATTTATTATACTTCATCAACAGTTTCACTGTCATGACAAAATAAAACAAAAGACAACAAAAAAAATGTATAAATCAACAATGCAGCATGTTAATAAGTCGCTTAAACAACACCTGTTATATATATATTCAATAAAGGTATCTGACAATTATAACCCGAGGAAATCTAATGGGATTGTTTCTGGCCCCATAACACATAAGACCTGGTGGCTGATGTGGGTTGAATGATGGTATGTCTCCTTGTTCATTTGGATGGCACCTAGAATGCTATCCTTCTGGAATAATGCTTTCAGGATCAGATGCATTCCCAACACTATATTCAGCAAAGCCAACATAATTTTCCTCACTTTCATCTTCAGCATCAGAAACCATTTACTAATAATAAATTATCACTGATCTCTTCATGTGTAAGTTGCTGCTCAAAAGCAGTACCTGCTGCATCACACTCGCTTTCTGAGAATTCAGAAAGGTCTTCATTGGATTACATGACTGACATGCCATGAATTTTCCAAATGCCAAAACTTTTTTTTAGGTACTCACCTGACTCTGTATTTCCATGTGCATTGCAATTCTGAAAATTGCTGTCTGTTTGGGAAATACAAATTGGAGTGTGATAATAAAAAATAACATAGGGGACTTCTTTCAAGCCTCTATGACCGTAATCACGGACTACAAACCTACTACTGAATACTTGTCAAATCTGAATCATCCATAAACAGACAAGTGCTTCAATACTAAAGAAGCCATGTGAATCGAATCAACCATAAGAAGCCATGTGAATCGAATAAACCATAAGAAGAGGGTTCAATAATCAGGTCAGTTGCACTTGGTTTCACAAGCAAAATTATGTACTACATATCATTTTCAAATACTGGAATCACAACAATTAAATGCTGATTTAGCAAATTGTCCTTGTTGCTCAAAAATTCATTTGTAGGTAATTTGTAAATAATATGTTTATTTGATGAATTATTGTGTAAAAACAAGACCTGGGCCTGCATGGTAGACTCCATGCGCAATCTGAGTGGTACATTCCTTCAACTGAATTACTGTATATACTTGTGTATAAGCCAAATAATTTAGGAAAAAATTAAAGGCTTGAAGAAGGGAGGTTGGCTTATCCATGGAACAAGGTCTAAACTTGAAAAACTTAAGAGTTCTTATTGACTACCGGTATATATTGTTTGAGACTGGATGGATAGATTTGTAGACAAAAAAAAGTGTAAAATACAATTAGGGATATTTTCGAGTGGAAAATGTCACAAATAAATTGACAACTTACATTCTGTTCATCTTCATATCATAAAAATCCATAGAAATCTATAATGATTGACATTTTAAATCCATTGATATGATAAATCTATGAATTCTATCACAGATCACATACCAGCATAAAAATAGTAGCCCAGAATGATCCGATTCACATAATCCCAGAAGATGTTAATTCCACATGTCTCACAAATAAACAATGAAAGTCAAGTCCACACTTTTGTGATTTACAGTATCCTATAAAGGTCACAGTCTAATGTCATCTAGTGCAAAGCACGAGAATTCATCCGCATCGTCCGAGTGACCAATTACAGTACTGAAATCCTCCATTGTCGTTTAGTCATCATAAATATCGTCCAACTCTGATTCCTCGTCTTTATTGTTATATGCAGGTGCTTATGTGGAGACTGAGACTGTTCTCTGCAAGTGACACTTCGATCATACAGTCTGTGAAATCTATTATAGGATGCAACTGAACAGGTGTAAATTGTTTGGCAAGATCACAGGAAGTTCAAATAACCACCATCTGTTACTTGGCACTGAACAAGTATCAACTACGTGGCTCGATCAGAGGGTTGCAATGTGGGAAAACAAAGGGTGCAAAGGGATTATGGTCAAACACAGAGTGCTAAGGGATTATGGACAAACACATATTTGTAAGACGTGTAGGACTCTACTTGGCAGTGAACAAGTATAAAATTCGCGGCTTGATCAAAAGGATTGTCATCTTGAAAACAAAGTCAGGCAGTGCTGCCTTTACAAGCCACTGGCTTATCAGCCCACATGCACTGGCAGATAACATGGGAAATATCACTTAGGAATTAAATCTCGCTGATGGAAAAAGAAAATATAAATCAGATCAAAACTTTTATTGCATCAAACACAGTGTTAATGCAGCAAAACACAAAATATAATACAAAAACAGGTTGTTCAGGCTTGCACAAAAATGGAGGCAATATACTTGCTAGTAAACACGCACAGTAAACAACACTGACGGACACTTCACTTTGCAGTGGATAATATTTAATTTACTGGTAATATTTCATGGGTCGGCTTATGCACGGGTCATGCACTTTTTAATATTTTTACCTATTCAGTTTGTGGGAGTCGGTTTATACGTGAACGGGCTTATACGCGAGTATATATGGTAAATGTAAACAAAATTAATTATAACTAAATTCTGAAAACTCAAAAGTTCTCAGAGTCTAAATTGGTTTGAGTTTTTGTACTTCAAAGCTTTATGGTCACAGGCAAGAGAAGACTTTACAACATGAATGAGCAAGTCATCTGAGTGATGCCAAGCATGTTAGATATTAACATTTGAGTTATCAAGGTTCTGCTGCCAGTCCTTCTTGGTTCTAATGGCAACTCACCATGTGTTGGTCATTTAGCAGGTGGATGACGCGGGACGTCCATTCTCCCATGGAAATGACATCTGGTGATGTTCTCAGCAGCCTCAACAATGTCAGGGCTGCACTTTGTTTCACTGCATCTATAGTGTCTCTGAAACAGATAACTAGTTACTGTAGCACAGCAGTATGTACATAGTACAATTGTAATGAGACTGGAATACACACAATTTGTATATTTTATCATGCAATTATTTATTGTACTGTGACAATGTATACCAATTTGCATGCAATTATTAACCATGTATTTATATACTCAATTTGAATTGATAAAGGATAATGAAATTTTTTACCATTGTTCAGATTTATAGACATATGAAAATAGTGAACTCTTAGATTAATTTTATTTAGTATTAAAGACTGTTAGTGCAAATGCAAGAAAACAAGTGAGATTGCCACTTTAAAGTAAGACCATGTAATATAAGTACTGTTTTGATTCATTTTTTACTCATGGAAATTTTTGTTAGTGATCACTTATATCCTCTACTAGACAATCACCACATCCCTTAGAAGAGTCAAAAACATACCTAATACTAAAAACATACCCTGATACAAGGAGCCTGGGGATTTCAGAGCCCAAAGCCTCAGCCATGTCTCGGCTGCCAATGTTGGCCACACACTGGAGGGCTAGTGTGATGTGTACTGGGTTACGGCTAGTCAGGTCATTCCTGATTGCTTGTATAACTAGCTTCATCAGGTCACTTCCTGCACCAATAAGCACAGAGATGAAAAGGTAGCCCTGAAATACAAACATTTATTTATTTTTGTAATAAAACAAGAGTTCCTCAAATGGGCTGATGCTCTAATGTCCGAAAAGAATTTCTAGGAATCCAATTTCTTCTTTGTAACTGATGAGTATTAAAACTATCTCTGATTCTTGAGAAACACCAACATACCAAGTTTAGAAACAAAACTATTTTCTTACATGTATGAGTTAACATCTTCACAAGATAATTGTAAGTGCAGTACAAAATTCTTTGTTATGGCCATTGACCTTGAACTTCATATTATAGATAGAAAATCAATCAGCTTGTTTCAATGTCAAGATATACCCATATGGTAAGTTTGTTAAAATGAATTTTTTTTTTTTTTGGGGGGGGGGGGGTAAAACTAATTTTATTTATGTAATACTTGCCTGCTACTATTGCATTTATTGCATTGCTTTTCTTTTCTGAGAATCGAGAATCTTAGTCCCCAGTCCAAGCTAATTATTCCTTCCTCCAATTAATATTGGAGGACCAGAATTTAAAAGAGCATGATCTCAGACTGACTCCTTAGTTACAGCAAACATACAGAATACCATCCTCTTTTAACTTGGACCTAGAGTACAGGACATCAGAAAGGGGTGGGAGTGAATCTTTGCAACAGTAGCAGGTAAGTATTACATACTTAAAATTACTTTTACCCCACAAAAAATTACATTTTAATAGCAGTAATACCCGATACTATTGCATTGTTGAATTTACCAGTCAGGATGGAAGCTGATGGCCTCTACAAATCTGGTATAGAAAATGATTTCAAGTACCCTTACAGTAAGAACCAGTGAAAAAATGCCTTTGATGTGCCTAATATCAAAGGTAAAAGGAGAAGAAGGTAATGTGAGACCACCAGAAGGCAGCTCTTATAACATCATCCAAAATGGCGAGATTCAAATAGGCCCAAGATGTAGCAATAGCTCTAACATCATGGGCTTTAATTCTCATGAAAAAAGGTCCTCTCAGTAAGGAATATATAAGTTCACTTGATAGTGATGACAATCTTGGAGGATGTTGTGCATCAATCAGTTATCGAATTACTGGAGGATGGCTATCCCTGTTGACCTCAAGTGGGCTACAACTACCCCCAGACCTCAATATTGAAATACCTTGAGACAAAACTGGAGGTATTTTGTGTGTGGCAGGACGATGGGGATATCTGGGTATGCATTATGAAGATTGATAAAGACTGCCTAGGTGCTGAGCTTTATGGCGTTTCCTGACCAAGGCGGTAGTCTCCATCTTGAAGCATTATTCCTGAAAAAATCTGTTTAAGGCTGAAAGGTTGACTATGAACTGAAACCTTGGGCCTTTTATTGACACTAGAAAGCCAGAGTATGGTCTTTTTCCACCCTCTCCACTGCGCACTTCCTTAGAAGCGTATATACCTCTTCCTATAACTGAAAGAAGATGGAGGTCTGTGATAGGGGATGATGTTCTGGAAATGAAGCCGGAAGCCATCCTTTAAAGTGGAATAGACACACACATCGTCCCTGATGCTGGACCAAACCCTTTAAAAAGGTCTAGATAAGCATCTACCGGGATGCTGCAAAGAGGAAGATACTGCAGGAGAAAGTGCAACTCTCTGGGTCAATCCCCTCCCTCCTTGGGAAAGGGGAAGGAGTCTGAAGACTTTCTACCCTGGCCTCTGTGATTGCCTTGCCTAGTGAATGATGGGTGGGAGGGAGCTATGAACTGAGGCTGCTTTTTCGACTGTTGAGGCTGTGCCTGCATGAAAAACTTGGGAGAAGGTCCCATAGGGTGGTCAGGGTGGGCGGATTTCTTGGTCTGTTTCATAGGGCCCAGAGCTGCTGCAAGGAACCTGTGTTTCTGGTCCCTCAAAACATGTGATGCAATGGAGGGGATGAGGCCTCAGTCGACATCTCCAAGGCAGCATCCCTGCGGAGGTGAATAAGCTCTGCTGACAGCACCATTGACATTAAAAGTGCATGATGCGATAGCTTTACTACAGCCTCCAGCAAGCAGTGAAGCACCACTAGAGACAATTATTCCACCTGAAAAGAGATTGTCATTAGAGTGCATGCCTTAAGCTCTGAGGCCTCTAAGGTTTTAACTTTGAGGTGAATCCAGGCCCCAGCCGATATCCCTGCTTATGACGCCCTAAAGTCCAAGGGGGATGTAGCTTAAGGCGCTAAGCCGGAGAATGAATTCGATAGCTGCCGAGAGAAACCAGCACCTGAAGAATAGAAGCAGGCATAGACAGCTCCTTCTGCTGCCTGGTGAACTTTTGACCCCAGGAAAACTTCTGTGTAAGCTCTTGGACCATCGTAGAGTGCGGGAGCAACAGAAGATTTGAAAAAGATGAGGCTCCCAAAAGCCTCTCCAGACTGGAGAGAATCTTATTGTCCTCAGTGCCAGGAGGCTTAGGACACAAGTTTGGTGTAAGGAAGTGGTAAACTTTGTTCATTGCCTTACTGAACATCCAAACTTCCTTCTCCTCCAACACCTGACACAACAAGTGAAAAGTAGCAGGGGACCCCACTGGAAGATGAGGAACCGTTGCCACCAAGAACTCACTGGAGTCCACCATGATGGAAATAATATCGTAGTCCTGAGTCTGCTCCTGAGTCGAGACAGGACTGTCCTTCCCTGTATTTCTCTCCGGAGAAGGAAACTTTGAAACTGGGTTGCAGTCATCCCGAAGCCTCTAATGGGGAGTGATGGGACTAACCCTGCTAACGGTACTCGTAGGAAAATGGGATCGCTGATCCCTTCTAGATCATTTAGGAGGTGAATGGCAGCCCCCTTTTTTTTGTTGGCCCAGGCGGGAGGTAACGGAGCAGGTCCATGGCCTGTCACATTTGACCTACCTTGAAACCAAGTAAGGGACATCCATGGTCCATTGGGCCAAGAGGGGGGGGGGGAATAATCACTTCCCGGAAAGGGGGGTCCCCACACCCCATAAGGATTAAACGGAAACATAGGGATAAGGCAATGCCAATCCAATACCCCTCTACAGTTGGGTGAGTACAACCTTACAACTTGACTCCATATACCCATAAGGATGAAACGGTAACATAGGAACATGGGTGGTATTGACATGATCCCTGTCCACAGACCGATAATCAAAACATGGTGACAAGTGGATCTGATGGAGGAGCCAACATCAGATTTATCTGAATGAGATTGCTACTTTTTCCTCTCAGAAAGGCATGAGTTGCTAATCTCTGTCACGGTAGGCATAACTCGCTCTCAGGTGTTTTCTCTCCCTTGGGAGGGGCCAAGGATCAATTCCTCACCAGCACTGATGGTATCGTAACAAGCATCAGGGATTATTATTGGCCCTTAGGCGATCTCCAAAACACAGAGGTCATTGTATGTTCCTGTCCCACAGGGGCAGTATTCTTTCACAACATGGGATGAGATCCAGACCCCGCCTGGGAACTGAGTGCGTCATCCTGTGAAGTTGATGAGGAAGAGGGACCCTTCTTCCTCCCTCTGTATGCACAGTGACTTTCTGCAAAGTCCCACACTTGGTCAGACCAGAGACAACAAACTGGACAGCCATCAGTGCGTGCACACCCAGTGCAAGCTATACAGGTGGGGTGCAGGTCCCATGGAACCTTCCTGTACCCATATCTTGCAACATACGAAGCTTTGAAAAAGAAAAATTCACACACAACAAAAATTCCTGAAGCAAAAAAGGGTAGACAATACTTACCCTAGCACTGAAACTATGATAGGGGATACAATTTATTGAAACACCACTTGCTAAGCAAATTGCAAAAAACCCATAAAATTAACAAAAAGAACACAGATTATACTCAAATAAGGCAAAGAATGAGGAGATAAACACTCAATCAATACAAAAAGGTATGTGAAATGCCAAAGAGACATAAAAGATTAAAATGAAGGCGAATTTTGATGAGTGATATAGCACACATGTACTGCGTACGTTGTCCAAGAAAAAAAGAGGATGGTATTCCATACATAGACTGTGACTAAGGAGTCACATTGGGATCATGTTCCTTTCAATTCTAGTCCTCCAATACTAATTGCAGGAGTAAATAATTAGTTTGGACTGGGGACTAAGAGTCCTGGAAAAGGAAACCAATGCAGTAGTAGCAGGTTATATATTTCTTCTATTAAATCTATAATTAATATTGTTTTGGAAAAAAAGAGAAGAAAAAACAGTTGTTTAAATGGCATGATTCAAGGTATTATCAGATATATCCACAAACTGTATTTGATAAAACTCTATTTATACTTGTTTGTGTTATCATGCTCACAAGTCAGAACAGCTGAAAAAACCTGAGTCAAAACCTTTGACCTTAAATTCAATATCAGACTTCTGACTATCAACTTGTTCACTGGAATGCAACTAAATACAAAGTCTGGTCAAATTTCACTTACACATGTACAAGTCACTGTGTTCATAATTTCAGTGAAGTACAAAAATGCTAGCAATAACCTTTGACTCAACTCCAATGTCAATTATATCTGGTTGCCCAAAACTCCTTCCTAAAAAAGCAGATATCCCAAATGTCAGATTTGCACCATTTTCATTAAGAAGTCTTTTGTTAAAAACCTTGTATGGATATGACCATCCATTCTGGAGGAGTAGCAACCATGGTGGCCATATTAGATGTCAGATCGGCATCGACCAACCAGACACCATAAGAAGTCTTCTGGTGAAAACCTTATGTCGATATACTATTCCATTCAGGAGCCGTAGCAATAACAAGATTTTGGGTGCCCAAGTGGTCTAAGGCGCTTGCCTTAACAGATTGCTCACACATCTCATTTGGGTCTTGGATCGACCAACATGGGTATGTGAGAAAGCTTGCCAGTAGCTTCCTGTGGGTTGGTAGTTCTTCCTCCACCAAAGTATACTAGCCACTATGTATAGCCTATCATGTGCTGAAAAACGGCCTTAAACCCCACAAAACAAACCAATAACGAGATTTTCAAGACAGCTGCCAAGGCAGACTAATCAGATGTCAGAATAGCACCATTTTTAGTTAGGACCAGCTAGACATCATAAAGTTTTTTTTTTGAAAAATAAAATATATGATTTTCAAGGTGACTGCAATGGTGGACATATTGGACATCAGACAGAACCAACTAGACATTAGAATAAGTCCTCTGGAGAAAATGAATGTCAAGAAGACTTTCTGTTATTAGGAGAAGCAATAACAAGAGTTGGATGGCTGCCATGGCTGCCATACTGGATGTCAGATCAGCAAAATTTGATTTTACTACCAACTAGACATCATTAGAGCCTCTTAGTGTAAACCTCATGTAGATATGACCATCCATTCTGGAGGAGTAGTGATACATTTTTCAAGATGGCCACTGTTGGAGCCATATTGGAATGCATGAGCAGCATTATTTTCATTTAGGACCAACTAGACCATGAGATGAATGTTTGTGAGAAGTTTTATGGGAATCCTCCATCTAGTTTAGGAGGAGTAGTGATAACAAACTTTTGCTAGTGGGCAATAGATGAATGAATAACAGAGGAATGAAGGGAGGATGGACAATAGGCATCCCATAAGCTCTTCTGGTTTATGGCCAGTAGTACTAAAGATAAACAGGGGATAAATACAATATTGATTATTATGTTTAACTTTTATGAGTGTCCAAGATCAAGAAACAATGAGTGAGTGTAGCAAATGAAGTAGTTCTTCTATCTTAGACAAAGATGACTTAAAATGAACTGTTATTGAAACATGTATTTTCAACTCATAACAAATGCTAAGAAGAATCAACTTAAACACTTCTGTACATTGTGCGATTTATACTTTTGGCACTGCATATTAAAAGAAATGTCAGCCATGTTTTTCTGACATTGTTTAGTATATTAATCCTTAGGTTTTTAAAACGGCTGGGTCTCTGCTAGAACAAAATATTTATGAGGAAAATTCCCCCCTTAATTTGAAAAAAAGAGGGAAATGTTACGAACACAGAAGGAATTTATTGAAACAATAAAGGTAGGTCCTAAAAATATGATGAACGATTTTGGTGCATTAAGTTGATTTATCAGCGTGATTTGTGAAAAATCAGCATGAATCCCGGAATTGTGCGTTCTAGAACAGACACTAAACAGGAAGGCCATGGCCTGCATATCAAGCCACACTCAATGGACTGCTCTACATCTTGTGACTTTGGCCCAAAGATCAAAGGAGTAAGCAAGTGTGTTGCAAAAACTGTCTGTCTCATAATATGACATACCAAGTATAAACAGAATCCATGAAGATGTTTAGGAAATAAATCAAATGAAAAACTTTCACCAAAACCTTAACAAACTGTTGACAATACCATCACTGCTGCTCTTCTCATTTTCCCAATAATGTGGGCTTGACAAAAGTTTTTTTAATTATTTTTACAAGGTAGCAGCTACTCACAATTTGTTTTTCTGTATACTTGTTGGAGCTGAGCAGGTTGACTGCCTCCATGTGACCAAAGTCGATGTCATGACCCAGTAGAAAGATAAACAGCAGCTTACAAACATACTTCTTTTTCTGATAGCCATCAAGGGTCTTGTCTCCTGAAAAACACAGGAAGAGAATATTGTAACAGTAAATTATCATAATACAGGGCCTGGATAACTCAGTGGTCATGTGCTTGCTTTGCTTATCTGGGGTCCTGGGTTCAATCTCTGCAGTTGAGCAAATCCAATAGCCTGTTGTCCAGGACAAGTGAAATTCTCAGCCAGGCTAGTACAATTTTCTAATTGGCTAGTCTGGACACGTCAGTTTTCCTCAATGTGAAATGGTTGGACAACTGCAGATCTCTAATTCTGATTCAGTACTAGCCATGGTGTTACTAAATGGTAATTCTCTATGATGTATTTCTTAAACTCACCTGCCAGTAAATATCAAACCGGTCACTACAGAGAACTGACACTCTACTGCACAGCTGAAGGTTCATATCTTATTTGATGAAATAGAAGATCATCACTAATTTTGAGAATAAACTCCAACTCACCTGTTTTAATACTGCTGTACCTAAAAAGAATCCCTTGAAGGGACTGATGCTCATAATAGTTAAGAGTCAATCAATTCATCATTTTCACAGTATAAAATCTGTACAACTGTATCACTTGCAATATGTGTTGTTAAATTACAGTGGTGTCATTTATTTTTCTGGGTATCAATTTTAAGTTGCACTGTCACTCAGTGATAAAATTAGATCCTCTATGAGAAAATGTACAAGAGATTGGACCTAATTATCTGTGACTTTGATAAATCTGGACCTGTGTAATGCTGTAAGTTTGGGGATTGTTTATGTTGCAAAAGTTTCTGTGTACCGGGAGACTTGATTGACACATGATGATTATGTAGTGGTTTTATTAAAAAATCAGTGACATGTTAGCTTTAGTACTGGGCTGCAATTAGTGTATGTATATATATATATATATATATATATATATATATATATATATATATATATATATATATATATATATATATATATATATATATATAAATAATATAGTACTTCTGTTTCAAACAATAGCTTATGTATTTTACAGTCGTGTTGTTCCTTTGGATTAAAAATACGTGGATACAATGAAACATTATCTTAGGAGGATTTAAATTTTAATAGAAAAGTTTCCTACATGTAATCATAAGGATAAATCCTGGCATTTATCTACATGTGTGCTTCATGTAGATTATTCATTTAGATGGATTACAACTGTGGGTAAATCTTAAACCACAGAGAACTGCAAAGAATAAAGTGCAATTATTTTCATTCAAGTATCCAATAGCAGTTTCACTTGAATGAAGGATTGATGTAAATAAGTATTAAATCTAATTTTCTTAGATCATTAAAAATATTCTTTCTTTAATTTTCAATAATACTTGTGCTTAAATACTAAATACTTTACGCTTTCTTTCTCGATTTAAGGCAGTGAGTGGAAGTGGCAGCTACTGGATACTACATACCCAGTACATACATACCCAGTACATACATGTGAGTTGAAACAATATAAAATGCTGTATAATTATATTTTGTCAAAAAGGGTTGAAATCAAACAAATGTAAATGACAATATTTTCTTACAGTAATGACGTTGAATTATCAAATAGCTGAGAGCTTTGTTGATCATTAGGAATGTATCAGTAAGAAAATGGGGGGGGGGGGCAAGGGAAGAGGGGCTGATTTTTGCATCACATGTTGCTCATTTTTGTTGTGCCTTTAAATCATAGTTCAAAGCAAAAAAAGTTGTAACCCCAAGAAAAACAAGAGTCTCTCAAATGGATTGACGCTAAACTGGGCAAAAAGAATTTCCAAGAATTCAAGATAAGACCATGTCTTCCTTTTAACTGTCAAGTGTTGAAACCATCTCTGATATTCTTTAGCAACAACAAGATTTTCAAATTAGCTGCTGTGGTTCACATATTGGATGTCTGCTTGGCACATTTTCATTTAAGGTAAAGTGGACATCATTAGAAGTCTCTTGCTTAAAACCCCATGTCATAATGATCATCCATTCTGGGGGAGTAGTGACAACAAGATTTTTAAGACAGTCGTCATGGCAGCCATATTTGAAGTATGACTGGCACCATTTTCATTTAAGACCAACTAGGTATCATAACAAGTCTATTACTGAAAACCCCATGTTGATATAACCATCCATTTGGAGAGGATTAGAGATAACAATATTTTCACGATGGCTGCTGTGGCTGCCATACTGGATGTCAGATTGGCACCATTTTTATTTAAGACCAACTGGACATCAGAAGTCTTCTGGTGAAAACCACACGTCAATATGACTTTCTGTTCAAGTAGAGTGGTAATAACAAGATTTTTAAGATGGCTGCCATGACAGCCGTATTGTATGACAGATTTACATAATTTTTATTTAGGGCCAGCTAGACATCATGCCATGGCAGCCATATTGGACATCAGATCGGCACCATTTTCACTTAGGACAAACTAGACATCATGAGAAGTCTTTTAGTGAAAACCCAATGTTGATATGACCATCCATTCAGGAGGAGTAGCAATAACAAGATTTTCCAGATGGCCACTGTGGTGGCCATATTGGGTGTATGAGCATCACCATTTTCATTTAGCACCAACTTGCCCATGGGATGAATATGTGTGTAAAGTTTCAAGGCAATCCTCCAAGTAGTTTAGGAGGAGTAGCAATAACAAACTTGTGCAAATGTACAAATGGACAATTGACGACAGACAACAGACCATCCCATAAACTCTTCTGGTCTATGATCAGTAGAGCTAAAAAACTGAAACCACAGTATATTACTTTTAATGTGAATTGAATTCTTATGAATTTTTTTCCTTAATTAATTCCCTAAATAAAGCCAAAAATTATTTGCTTTTGAAAACTGATTAACCATATTTAAAACTTCTGTTCTCAAGCAAATGGAAATGTTCTTAAATCTAGAGTAATACTTTAATATTATCACAATGCCTTATTAAAAATCAACATGCACAAAATAGTCACACAAACCAGAATTTTAAATCAATTATTCCATGATTAGTGAAGTTGCAATTAATTAATGTCCGAACAATATGTAGAAAAACCCTATGGAATTCTATTTTCATTGTAAGCAAAATAATACTGCATGCAGCGACAAATAAAAGTTTTTAATCAGTTCATCTGAAAAATCAGATTTCATCTGTGACTGAAATACATAAAAATTATTTTCCTATTTCAACATTTTCCTTTTAATTCTTGAAACTTCTGCACTATTTCTATAGATACACCTACAAAGTTTCCAAACTGTTAAAGTCATCCACTATGGTTAAATTAATTCAGCTTTAGAATTACTGTACAAGAAATTCACATACCCTTGAATTTGGACCTGATATTTGCCAATTCTTTGTTAATTCTCTTTATTTCAGCCTCTTTGCTTTTACCTGTAAAAAAAAGAGAGAAAATATTGCAAAATAAATACATGTTTACTCATTAACACAAATCCCCTCACCAAAAGGAGTACAAGTGGATTAGCCAACAATATACAGACTCGTATGGAGGAAAATACAAAAGCCACTTAAGTACAAAAATTAGGCCAAAGTGACCTACTTTTTGCATGGTTGAGTTACTCTTTTAACAGCATCCACCAGGGTTCACTCTGGACTAAAATTTTAGGATGAAGAGACTTCTCTTCCTGAAGTGGTGGGAAAATAGTGAGAAGTGTAAGTGTAAGTGGTAAAAATGTACACTGATTAAAACAGTCACTTAAAACAGCAAATTTGAAGCAGTGTGTGTATAAAGTGCAAAATTTATCATGGCTCAAAGAATTTTCAATTAGCCACTTGACCTTCAAGTGACTTGAAACTTTTACTCATCCTGGAAAATTTTTAGTCCTGGAAAATTTTTACTCGTCCTACAATTGTGTATAATTTTGAAGAATGAAACCAAAACTTTAGCTTTGATACTCTTTTCAATGATTTGGAATGTTTTATACATTCAGGTTTTTCTAATGCCTTTTCATGCTCTACACACTGGATGTGTTTTGGCATGTTCTATGCAATCAGGTTTTTCTAATGCTTTTTCATGCTCTACATAATGAATGTGATTTGGCATGTTCTATGCAATCAGGTTTTTCTAATGCCTTTTCATGCTCTACACACTGGATGTAATTTGGCATGTTCTATAAATCCACGTTTTTCTAATGCCTTTTCATGCTCTACACACTGGATGTAATTTGGCATGTTCCACACATCCATGTTTTTCTAATGCCTTTTCATGCTCTACACAATGAATGTGATTTGGCATGTTCCACACATTCAGGTTTTTCTAATGCCTTTTCATGCTGAACACACTGGATGTGATTTTGCATGTTCTACACATTCAGGTTTTTCTAATACCTTTTCATGCTCTACACAATGAATGTGATTTGGCATGTTCCACACAATCAGGTTTTTCTAATGCCTTTTCATGCTCTACACAATGAATGTGATTTGGCATGTTCTATGCAATCAGGTTTTTTTCAAATGCCTTTTCATGCTCTACACAATGAATGTAATTTGGCATGTTCCACACATTTAGGTTTTTTTAATGCCTTTTCATGCTCCACACACTGAATGTGATTTGGCATGTTCCACACATTCAGGTTTTTCTAATGCCTTTTCATGCTCTACACAGAGAATGTGATTTGGCATGTTCTACATGTTCAGGTTTTTCTAATGCCTTTTCATTCTCTACACAGAGAATGTGATTTGGCATGTTCCACACATTCAGGTTTTTCTAATGCCTTTTCATGCTCTACACAGAGAATGTGATTTGGCATGTTCCACACATTCAGGTTTTTCTAATGCCTTTTCATTCTCTACACACTGAATGTGATTTGGCATGTTCCACACATTCAGGTTTTTCTAATGCCTTTTCATGCTCTACACAGAGAATGTGATTTGGCATGTTCTACATGTTCAGGTTTTTCTAATGCCTTTTCATTCTCTACACAATGAATGTGATTTGGCATGTTCTACATGTTCAGGTTTTTCTAATGCCTTTTCATGCTCTACACAGAGAATGTGATTTGGCATGTTCCACACATTCAGGTTTTTCTAATGCCTTTTCATTCTCTACACACTGAATGTGATTTGGCATGTTCCACACATTCAGGTTTTTCTAATGCCTTTTCATGCTCTACACAGAGAATGTGATTTGGCATGTTCTACATGTTCAGGTTTTTCTAATGCCTTTTCATTCTCTACACACTAAATGTGATTTGGCATGTTCTACATGTTCAGGTTTTTCTAATGCCTTTTCATTCTCTACACACTAAATGTGATTTGGCATGTTCCACACATTCAGGTTTTTCTAATGCCTTTTCATTCTCTACACACTAAATGTGATTTGGCATGTTCTACACACCAAACTACATGTAGCTATATTATTTAGAGAACTGTCTCACCACTTCACTTACTTCCTCCAACTTAACCTCTTCCTTCTCTCCTCTCCCTATCTATATATACTATTACAAAATATACAGTAAGACATACCAACACCCACTTCCCTTACATACAGAATATCATTGGCTAAACATTAATATTTGCGGGGTAACTCAGTAACTAGTACCCGTGCTTATACCGCGGTCTGTTTTTGGACCCTGTTCTGTATGAGTTAACAAGGGAGTGGTGTAATTAGTACCCTGAGTCCTATAGATGACTAGAATTTCATGCTGATACGTGTATTGATAGTACATCGTATCATAGACTGTGTATCGATACATTGCATAGGCGTATCATTTCACTCCTATTGTCAACAAAAGAATTAGTTTTCAAAGGTTTAGGATATGCTTGTATAGTCTGGGACTCCTACTCACAAGTACATATATTTACAGGATGAACTGGAAAAAGTCCACAAGCAAGCAGTCAGATTTGTTACATCCAATTATGTCTACTGGTATGACATCAATACTGAACAGGTTGTCTTGGAAGCTCTTAAACCAATATAGATTGGAAAACAGATTAATAAAACTTTTTACAAAGGTTTAAAAAACACCGCAAAAGTCCTCTGCAAAATATAACCAAATCATAAAGACCTACATGTAGTAGAAATCCATATGAATACCTGAAAGATAATCATTGCTTGACTGGATAGTTATGTCATTATGATGCAGAACTGAACTACCATTAATCAAGATCATAAAGTCCAAGGTTGTATCTGTGTACCATGAGACATGAGAGAGGTTCATAAACAATCATCTTCTACTGACTCAACAAGAACATATTAGGGACAACCATTTCATTTTTAGGGGAATGTTAGAATAATATGCGACAAAATTATCTGCGATTGGCTGCCTTACAAAAATTACTAGTAAAGTAAGTCATCAGTGGAGACATAGTAACAGATATGACTTACCGTATATACTCGTGTATAATCCGATACCAACTGTAAACTGCATAGTCCCAGATCTGCCATCACATAATGTGCCGGCAGATCTGGGTCTATGCAGTTTGTAAGGAATAATCAGTAGAACAAACAACATAGACCCTGATCTGCCAGCGCATTATGCGAAAGCAGATCTGGGGCTATGTTGTTTGCATTTGGACCTGGATTTTACGCGAGTATATATGGTAAATGAAGATAGTAAATACTTCCATATTTGTGAATAAAACGGATAGGCACAAAAGAGATGTCTTACATGTACTTCCCTTTAAAATTATAATAGTTGTGCCTTAGTCCACTGTGTAACATCAGAGGGTATCTGTATGGTCACAGTATTAGACACCATGCTCAACAGCTTATCTCATGGAAAGGAATCAATACAAAAGCAAGCATTGTTTCACGTTTAGGAAATTATGCATGTGTATTTTCCTGAATCTACGTACTAAAAGGAGTTTTAAAAATGATCTGCTTTATATCACTGGAACATTTAGCACTTGCCAAAAGATGCAAGAGCTTGAAATATCACCCTGCATTTTCCATAATTAACTCACATTTTTCAAGTATGCAAGTGTTATATTTGCACCTTTATAAAATTTAAAAAAAATATATATATGACTGCGGATACATGTATACAATTTGACAACAAAATACCATACTGTATATAGGAAAAATTTGCATCAATAAGTTTTGAAATTTTTGTGTATTTGCAGTTTTCCAACAATTACTTTATTCTATTAAGAGGGGTTAGATCTTTGCAGTTAGGTCACAAAAAATCATGAAAATTAAAGTACGCAGAATTTTCCCCATATACAGTATAATAAAATGTCACAGTAATCAAAGATCTGTACATTTGACCTTTGATCCCCTCCAAGGAACTTCATAGGAGGAAGCCACAATTAATACCCCTCTCCTACCAGCTCACAACAGGTTTGTGAATTTCTACCCAGCTGTTTAAAAGGAGCTAAACAGACTGACTGAAGGTATTACAACAGCAAAATCGAGATTATAAAAAAAAATTGCTGGTGAAGTATGACTTTATTACAGGCAAGTTAAAATGTGTGGTCCTTGCCAAATTGAGCAAGTAGACAGCTGTAGATTTTTCATCTCTGTGTTCCATAATCAAGAAGAGATGGAACACTCACAGGTTTATCAATTATCTTGCCAGTGTGCACTCGGAGACTAGCCAATCACTGCAATTTCCTATTATCAAACAACATAAGAGCAAAACCTCAGAATTTATTTGCAAAAAGTCGAACTAAGGAATTAAAGCACCAGTCTATAAAGCATATCAGACCATTCCACTGCAGACTGATTTACTCAATGCAGTATTTCTTAGATATAAAACAATTGATTTTTTTACAGAAATCTTGCACTCCATTCGATCGATTTTCTTTGTTGGCCCTATTTACTTCTTCCATACTGATGACAATGAGCATAAAATACTTGTTTGAAGCATGATCTAATTATTATTTCAATTGTATCATGATCAAAATAAGAATTATTTCTGGTTCACTTCGTCTGCACTCTATAAGTGGAGGTGGGGGTAGGTAATTGTTGTTTATCATGACAAAGTCATTGCAATCCTAGTAACACATTAATATTCATGTCTAGAAATGCATGACTGGATTCATATCTCTCCTGCTTTAAGGCATTCATTGACTCAACACAGCATTCTGTGGAACCCTCTTTAACAATGAACCTTTGTGTTTTTTCCATTTCTTCAGAATTGTGGCAACCACTGTGCTCTTAAAATGAGCAGCAGTAAATAAATTTTGAACCTTGAACTTAAAAAGCCATCATCAGCTGAAACATATTGACTATGACAAACCCTTTCACAGTCAAGCCTTCAATTTCATTTGCAAACAAAAAATGAGCTATTCTCTTGATCTAGGTAAAGAAATCAATATGGAACCAAGATCTTTCTAGCAACAGAGAATCCAGCAGCAACAAGTCAATAACAGGGAACATATATATGATACAGTACTATACTTTGATCTTAGCCAAAGGCCTAGAAGTGATGAACATACATGTACCACATCACAAATTCTTAACAATCAATTAACCTTCAAACAGAGCTGCTACTTGAGTGAAAGATCATATATTGGATCTTATCTATTGGCATTTTACATCAACCAAATCATTAATGTCACTAGAGAGTGTCGAAAAAAAAAAAAAAAAAGTTAGACGAGAAACAAACTTTACTTAAGCCATTAATGTGTCATTAAATTAAGTATTGTCTTCTAATACCTAAACTGATCATAATTCACAGCATAAATACAAGTTAGCATTACCAATTAATATCAGGATCTGGCTGCTTGCACAAACAACACTGGGGAATGTGTCTTTTTGTTTATGTTGGTTGTTATTGGCTACATGTATATAATGCAGAAGAAATTGGAGCTAAGTGCCTTTCCCAAAAACACACAGAGGCAGCCGACCCAGGCTGGACTGTGTGGGTATCAAACCCATGACCCTTGGATTACGAGTATGATGCTCTACCAACTGAGCCACTATGGCTCCCTCACTGGGGAATAAAACAAGATCTATGCAAAATTATTTTTATAAGGATCCTATACTGATCAAAAAGCCTATAACAAAGATTCTATACACAGTCTGGTAAAGGCAAGATCAATGAGAATGCCATGCTTCAACAAAAGGTGGCTTGTATTCCACAGTGAATGGAAATTTTTTAAAGAAGTTTTGCTGCTAAAGACATTTTTTTCTTCTTACTCATGTTGCACCAGAAATCACCCAAGTTGTCTAAGGTAATCAAAATTTTCAGACGGGGTTCATTGCAAAACAAAAAAAAAAAATATTTAGGGCTATTAGAAATTTGAGGACTGTAGAGTTTTGCCTTGAATCCACCGACATGTAAGCATAATGTATTTTTGAGGCTGTATACAGTGTTGAACCTAGGATCCCAAGGGCAGGGGACACTGTCTCCCTGTCCTCCAAATTTTGAGGACACAAAATTTAGAGAGACCAAGAAAATACTTGATAGTACATAATGCACTAGTAATGCTAAAAAAAATGTGATAATCTTACTTGTTTTGAGTTTTGCCACATTAACTTTGTTGCCTGCACTGCATTATCATCTCCTCCTTTGACACTTACATTACTGCAATAAGGCCAACAAAAAAAAAAATGTTTCCGGTTGGCCGACCATCCCTGTTTCTCATGACAACCCTAGCGTCCCACCCCACCCCCAAATAAAATAATTTAAAAAAAAAAAAAAAAAAAAAATCACATTGTCGAAATTGATTTGTGCATCTAATTGATTCAGTTTTGTCCAGTTCTTTGAATGCTTGAAATATTATTTGATTAATATATATATGTTTACAAAAAACAAAACAATACCAAATACCTACCTGCCTACCCTTATTTTAAAACCAGTGCAATAGGAAACACTCATATTTTTTTGTTTGTTGCCTAAACATTTATCATGTAACTTATGAAAACATTAACATGTTCAGGGATCGCCCTGTGCATCACCAATGTCGCAAACTGCGATTTTTTTGACGACAACATTTTTGGCTGTTAAAACTTGTATATACAATCTTGGGTTTGGAATGGAGGAATTCAAAGGCACCATGAAAGGAAGCCGCAAACTTGGGTATACAATGCACCGGAATCTGTCTATTGTTACATAAACAAATCCATTGTTCATATTGACCGCTTATGTTGACATCTGGCCTGAGTAGTGTATGCGGTGATACACTTAAATAGTCATACTACCAGACCAGCTACAATCGACCAAACGACGGCTAATCCTTCTTTTTTTTTTTTGGAAAAATGTACCAGAAAATTTTTTGTGTGCTGAAACTTCAAAGAAAACTGATTACTTTTGAAGCACCGATCGTTCTGTATAAATACGAAGCAAATGAAAAATAAAATTCAGTCTCGATCAGACCTATATACTATCTTAAGTAAACATAAGTTAGACTTTTCTTTAAAAACAAAATGTCTGTGCATATTTCCACAATTTACCTTCAGATGTCTTGACTTTGTTTTCACATAATTATGTGCATAATATTTTCGCCGAGATCTAGATTCTAAATTACCTCAAAGGGATGTTAAGATATCCTGACTGAAAATTTCATACGTTTTCTCAACAATGTCTAGCGATCTTCCTTGAATTACAATTACATTTGTTACATTTGGAATTGCTACTATTACAGGAATAATTGCAAAACGGGGGCTGGATTTTGTGTGTGTGTGTGAAGGGGGGTGGGGGTGCGATTCATACTTCTTGGACAATCTTCAATAATTTACATTCAAACAATTAGGTCCATCCCGATTGAATATTTCCAAGGTTACTGTTTATTCTCATACATAAATTGATTTTGCGCAAATGTAGAAGGCTTTCTTGCCCTATAAAAGGTCAACTATTTTCAGTAAATTGTATACATATCAGAGCATACTTTCAATTTTCCGGGTGCAGATTATCCGTGCGTCAATCACACCCCTATGACCCTATGACACTGAAATATACACGGTTCTCATCTAGCTAATACAGGCAGATTAACATTCTACTGTTTATACAACTGTTCTAAAGACAACTAAAAAGGTAAGGCGGTCAGAGATAGACAACTTTAAGAGATTTACTGAATTGGCTCACTATAGCTAGGGTGATGTGTAGTGTCAAAACCTTTGAGCACTGCTGAGGGAAAGCCCATTAGGCTAATTTCCATAGGTAAAATACACTAAGTGTAACAACCCAATTCGTCTGAAGTTAAATACATCAAAGAGATGCGTGTTATTACACATCACTGACTGCATTACGGGACTGTAGTAAAACAATAAATATGCTTGTAGTGTGATACTATAGCAAGGTATAAATCATAAACCAGAGAGAACCGGGGAGAGAGAGAGAGAGACTGCAAATGTAGGGAAAGAAGATATTTTATATTTGATAATGCATTTATTTCAGGTGACAACAGCCATACCTTTGTATGGGTTCAGTAAGATGAATCTCATCAAAACTGAGATCAGGAATAAACTCGGCATCTCAACTCTGGAGAATCTAATGAGAATCGGCACATACAAATGGGAAGGAGACTTCGACTTTGAAACTGCATTCAGCAAGTGGGCAGCCGTAAAATCACGACGCATACTCATGTGACATTTGATTTTATTATTTTTATGAAACAACATTTTAATAGTGCAAAACATAAATAAGCATACAAAATAGTCATGCAATGATTTATTCTGTAATATTGTGGTATTGTATTGTTTGCTGTCAATAAAGTAATAAATACTCCATCTTTTTCAATTTTCATTGCCTAGTACATTAATAGACATGGAAAAATTCTTACTCCTTGCTTGGCGACACTTTTTGAAAATTGGCGACAAAATATTGAGATTTGCAATTTTTTTGGCGACAACTTTTTTAAAGCCAGCACCATCCCTGCATGTTGAATATCTGGTTCACCTGAAAAGAGCTGCACAAGTGAATTTTCCATTCCAGAGCTTATTCTCATTTAACTTTAGTGTTGACTCATTATCTACTAGCATTTATTACAACAATTCCCTTATTTTTCTTAATTACTTTTTCGAACTAACAGTTCATTGATTAAATGACAAATTGTGTACTTGCAAAAATGTAGTCCCTTTTGTTGTTAATTCAACTTTGAAATAAATTAAATCTTCACTGCCATTATGTGTGCCTTCAACTTTGAAAATAATTTGTACTAGTGGCTGGCAAAGACTTTACACTGCAACTCAAAATATACTGCTTTACAATGGGTATTAATTGCCATCTAAAAGTTTTATCACCTTTAGTGACTTTGGCCACTGCTAGTGCCAATGCAGACGTGAATGGACATGCTCTAAAGAAAAGAAAGTAGGCATATTTTTCTCTTTTTTCCTGATGGAAGTTGGTCAAATTCTGTTCAGTTTATATTAAAGTTGTGTAACTGTTTCTCTACGTTAGTGGTGGACTGGTATTATCTGTACAAATCTGTAGGCCATTTATGCCGGAACACCTCTCTCAAATTTAGGCAAATTCAGTTGAGTGGTTTTTGAGAAGTCGTTTAAATGTTTTTCTTTTTTTAATAACGGTAGTCTCCATGATACTTTCTATCAAGATTGGTAAAATTCTATGTAGCAATTTTGGAGAAATCATTTACACATTTTTCTATTTTTTTCAGCAATTACAGCAATTTTGATGGTGGATCAGCATCATTTGTAAAGCCTTAAAAAGTCTTCATTCCATCATGCTTTCTGTCAAGTTTGGTCAAATTCTATTCAACAGTTTTGGGGAAGTCATTTTAAGCTTGTTTTATTTTTAGTAATGGTGGAAATATTTGATTGTGGACAAGAGTCCCTTGAAGGGACTGACACTCTACTGTCCAAAAATAATTTCTAGGAATTCAAGAAAAGACCATTTATTCTTTTAAATTGCTGAGTGTTGAAACCATCTCTGATATTCTTGAGCAATAAAAATGTTAAATTAGCCACCGTGGCAGCCATGTTGGATATAAGATCGGCACGATTTTCATTTAAGACAAACTGGACACCATTTGAAGATTTTTGATGAAAACCCCATGTTGATATGACCATCAATTTAGGAGAATTAATGACAAGATTTTCAATATATTCATTGTGGCATTAGGGACCAACTAAATACACTGTTCCCTCATTTTAATGCATCTGGATAACTCGCAAACCCGCTTATAATGCAGGGGCAGGTGTGGATCCCATTTTCTTATAGAAAATCCCCCCCTCCCCCCCCGGCCCATATTTCTGAACATGAATAAAATTGCAGTCAAAATTGGTACCGGTATATGAAACCTTGATATACAGTGTGTCACATATTTTATCATCAAAAATGGCAGTTAGTGCCTGGTAATTTGAACCAACATCATGAAATGTGCAACTTGTAATAAGAAGTCATATATTTTGTGAAATTTTCTTTTCAATTTTTTTGAAAATATTCCGTAAATATGAGTATACAATGAAATATCAATCAATTAAAATGTTAGTAATGTCTACTGGTGGCAATACTTTTTGAAATAAATACAAATGAAATAAGTTCCGTCAAGTGAAATTCGTGTCTTAGCTTTATCTTTTAATTCTATTTTAGTGTAGTCATCAGAAAAACAAATGTGAAAAGTGTCAATTGACTGTCACAGCGATGACTATGAGCATTTCCATGAGAACCTAATTAAGTGTCAACTCTTTTATTGATCTCCAACTTGTAGAAAGTGTTTGCTGCATCGTAACAATTAAAAGTAGACATCCTTTATATTATCATGCTAATTGTGTCTTTTGTATCAATTCAAGTAAAGGGGGCAGAATAAAAAAGTTAAAACGCATGCAGATCCAACCTGAGTAAGAGCTACATGTAGATGTCATGGTCGTGTCAAGTCAACTCCTTTCAATTGACCAATCAATCACCATTTTAAATAGTATTATGTAAGTAACATAATTAAAGTATCTAACATTAATCAATTGATTATCCATTATTTTAAAATAGGATCAAAGACTGCAAAAGGCATACTAGGTGCATTAAAAACTTTGTTTGAGAGATATGGTTCATTATGGACAAGTCAGTTCCAAAGTGTGTAAAGTTAAAATTCACGAATTGGCACTCAGAAGTTTGCTCAGGGATTAGCAGAAATTTTCTGATTACTCGTAATGAATTACAGCATCAGTGTTTTCCTGATAGAACAATAAGCAAAAGTCCCTTGAAGGGACTGATGCTCTAATGGCCAAAAAAAATGTTCCGGAAATTCAAGAGAAGACCTTTTCTTCATTATATAAGCTGAGTGTTGAAACCATCTCTTATATTCTTGAGCTGCAAGATTTTCAAATTTGCCACTGTGGCAGTCATATTGGATGTAAGATCAGCACCATTTTCATTCAGGACAAACTGGACACCATTAGAAGACTTTTCGTGAAAACCCCATGTTGATATAACCATCCATTCAGGAGAATTAGTGACAGGATTTTCAACATATTCATTGTGGCAGTCATATTTGAGGTCAGATCAGCACCATTTTCATTTAGGATCAACTCGATATCATAATCAATTTTCTGGTGAAAAGCCCATGTTGATATGACTTTCGGTTTAGGAGGAGTAATAATATACAAATTTTCAAAATGGCTGCCACAGTGGCCATGCTGGATGTCAGAGCAATACCATTTTCATTTAGGACCAACATCATAAAAAGTCTTTTTGTGAAAACCCAATGTTGATATGACTTCAATCTAGGAGGAACAGCAATAAGATCTTCAAGATGGTCGCTGTAGTGGCCATATTGAATATCAGATCAGGACAATCTTTATTTAAAACCAACTAGGCACCATAAGAAGTCTTCTGGTGAAAAGGCCATGCTGATATGACTTTCCGTTCAGGAGGGCTAGCATTACCAAGATTTTAAGATGGCTGCTACGGTGGCTACCGGTATATTGGATGTCAGATTGGCATCATTTTTATTTAAGACCAACTAGACATTATAATACTGTAGTATCAGCAATTTTCGTGGAGGACCAATTTTCGTGGTTTTCGTTGTTGCCCCGAACCATGAATTTATATACCCAACGAAAAATTAGCCACGTATGGTGATAACGGCCCCCCCCACTCATTTTCTTACTGTGTGTCATTCCTAGAGATAAAGGAACCAACTAGTATTTCATAAATCAATGTCAATACTGCAATTTGGAAATAAAATATTAGCTTTTACACGTGTTTGTTTTATTTTAAACCTTTGAAAAAAGAATTATAAAGCATTTTATTTTGTTTCAATGCACACGTGTCAATAAGATATCTGTAATTTCCGCTCACTGCTTTAAATCGATATGCAAGAGAAGTAAGGATAGAGAGAAACGAGAAAAAGCATAAGGTATTCAAACACTAGTAATGTTGAAAATAAAAAATAATAGCATATGAAAATTAAATTAAATACTTATTCAAATCGATCCTTCACTCAAGTAAAACTGTTGTTGAACAATTTAAATCCTCCTGAAACCACATTTCATTTTATCCATGCATTTTTAATCCAAAAGAACAACAAGCCTGTAAAATTCTAGAACTAGTGCTTGAAGCACTATTATTAATGAAACAATACGTATATACACTAATTACAGCAGAGTATTAAAGCTCACACTTCACTGATTTTCAGACAAAGCCACTGTATCAACATCATGTCAAACAAGTCTCCATGTACACACAAATGCTTGTCAGGTATATAATCCCCAAATTGCAGAATGAAACAAGTCCAGCTTTCTCTAAACCACTGATAATTAGGTCACATCTTTCACTCATTGTCGCTTGAGCTGCAATTATCCATTCAGCCTGAATCGGCTTGATGAATGAGGTTGCAATCAGTGATCGTCACCAGTAGCATCTTCCTTTTTTTTGTGATGGCCTCCATGACCTGTTTAGCATACCAGTTGTGGAAGTGTGATTTTAATTATTCTTTGTACTCTTTATTTATTGTCAAGTCTAGTGGTTGAAGTTGGTCTGTACATGAGGCAGGCAAAAACAAACACGTGATTCCACTGTCTTTCAATATAGTTAGCATCTTCTTACATATATGAACTCTAGACACATCAAATATTGCCGCTGTCTGCTGATTGCATTGAGCAAAGGGCAGCCGGTCACGTGTTTTGTTTCCTTTATGGATAGTGGTTTAAGGTAGAGATCATAGAGGTTACTTTAATAACCGATTGACTTAGTGTTGTAGTCTGCGTCGGCTTCCTTTGATGTTGAGCACTCAGACGAAAACACAGAGTAAGTGATTGACCTTGACATGAGTGTTATTTGTGATCATAGAGGCGGTAGTATTGTTTTAGTGTTGTTGGCTGCGTTGGCTTCCATTGATGTTATTCACTTGGACAAAAACACAGTGTCAGTATTGAACTTGTCAGGTTTTTGATTTGTGCTCATACATGTGAAAGTATTGTTATAAACATTCAATTGACCGCCGTTTGCATTGGCAGAGTTTTATTCTTTTTTATTCTTTATTTTGGGTATTTGTAGAGGTTAAAACACGAAATTAAACACTTAGTAATATGCAAACTTTGACAGGCAAAACCACGAATTTAAGTACCCACGAAAATGTCTTTTTTTTACAAAACCACGAAAATTGAGCCCCATGAAAATAAATGATACTACAGTATGTCTTTTAGTGAAAACCCCATGTTGATACTCCATCCATTCAGATGCAGTAAAAAAAATTTCAAGATGGCCACTTAGCTGCCATATTGGATATCCAGGCATCACAATTTACATTTATGGCAAACTAGACATCATAAAAAGTCTCTGATTAAAACCCCATGCCAATATGACTTCCCGTTAAGGAGGAGCAGCAATAACAAGATTTTAAAGATGGCTGCCATGACAGGCATACAGGATGTCACATCAGCACTATTTTCATTTAGGACCAAGTATCATAAGAAGTCTTTTAGTGCAACCACCATGTCAGGGTTCATACAGCTGTTGGTAAAACAAATTTAAAGACCTTTTTCAGACTTTTTCCAGACTGGATTGCAATATTTTCCAGACCCCTCTGGCACATGTATTTGAAGTCTGTATCACTATAAATGAGCACGTGGTATCCGCATAATATAAAACAGTATCCACCAATCACAAGTGGGTGATAGGTCACATGTCTCGCCAACCACACTGAACCAGCAGGGCCATCACTAGACCAAATGGCGCCCCAGGAGACGAGTGTCTTTAGCAAAATAAAACACAGCAACCCAAAATTCCATACTTTTCCAGACCTTTGGGCAAAAATCTTTATTTTCCATACTTTTTCCAGGTCTGGAAAAAGCACTCTTTTTTCCCCATACTTTTTCCAGATTTTGTACGAACCCTGCATGTTCATATGACCATCAACACAGGAGGAGTTGTGATAAGAAGATTTTCAAGCTGGCCTCTATGGCAGCATTATTGGATGTCTGTGCAGTAGGGGTGAAACAATACACCTGTGCCGTGTATCGATACGATTCACGATACACAGCCTACGATACGATACATTATCAATTCTCAGATGAATTAATAAAAAGGCAAACGACTAAGAATTATCATGACTGCTGAAGATTAAAGTAACTTATATAGGGTACATATCGTTTGTATCGATTCTTCACCTCTTGTATCGATACATGTATCGATATGTCAAAAGTATCGATGCATCGATATATCGATGAATCGTTTCACCCCTACTGTGCAGAACCTTTTTCATTATGGACCATCTAGACATCATAAAATGTCTTCTGGTGAAAACCTGATGCCAATATGGCTATCCATTCAAGAGGAGTAGCCATAACAAGATTTGCAAGATGGCTGCTGGGGCAGTGGATGTGTGAGTGGAACCATTTTCATTCAGGACCAACTAGACATTACAAGAAGTCTTCTGGTGGAAATTCCATGTAGAGATGACTTTCTGTTGAGATGGAGAAGCTATAACAAGATTTTAAAGATGGCTGCCATTTTTGGGATGTCAGATCAGCACCATTTTCATTTATGACCAACCACATTTATAAGAAGTCTTTTAGTGAAACCTCCATATTGATATGACCATCCATTCAGGAGTAGCAATAACAAGATTTTCATGATGGCCGCTGTGTGTGTAGACATCATATTAAGAAGTCTTCTGGTGAAAACCCTATGTTGATATGACTATCCATTCAAAAGGCAGAGCCATAAGATGACTTTCAAGATGGCTGCAGTGGTGGCCATACTGGATGACACCATTTTCATTTAGGATCAACTAGACATCATAAGAAGTATTTTGATGAAATCCTCATGGGATATATGACCATTCATGCAGCAGTAGTAGTGAAAACAAGATTTTCTAGATGGCTGCTGTGGTGGGCATATTGGATGTCCGAGCAGCACCATTTTAACTAGAACTTGGGAATAATGTGTTTCTAAAGTTTAATTGAAAATCATCCAAGTACTTTATTGAGGAGTTTTAAAAACAAACTTGTGCAAATGGATGGACAGATGACAGACAATAGGACGTTACATAAGCTATCCTGGTCTATGGCCAGTGGTGCTAAAAACTGAATTTTTACATTGTTGTTTCTCGAAATAAATCTCCATGTTTTTATTAAAAAAAGGATTCATATTTTGTTCTGAATCAACAATAATGCCAGAATGTATCCACGTTCACATGAAAAAAGCAGTGACATAATACACAATGTTTTGCTGGTACACCTCTTGGAGTAATGTTTTTAATGATTTTTCAGAGATTAGTTATCTTGAAAAAGCAAAGAACTTCATTAGAAAAAGCTATTTATTGACAATTATTTACAATTCAACAATAAAATGAATATTCCACCATTTAATCCGCTTCCCCACCCTTTTCTATGTCAATGTTCATCCCTTTCTTAATTTTCAGATGTCCCTCAGTAACTTGTGCCCTCGCTTATGGTATGTTTTTGGACATTTCGTGTGTGATTTATCAAGGGGCAGGTTTATCATAATTAATATTCTGGTGAAAACCCCATGTCGATATGAGTTTCCATTTAGGAGGAGTAGCAATAACAAGATGTTTAAAATGGCTGCCATGGTTGCTATACTGGATGTCACATTGGCAAAATTTTCACTTAGTACCAACTAGACATCATAAGAAGTTTTCTGGTCAAAACCCAATGCTGATATGACTTTCCGTCTAGAAGGAGTAGCAATAAGATTTTCATGATGCCACTGTGGTGGTCATGCTGGAGATCAGATTGGCGCAATTCTGATTTAAGACCAACTAGACACCATAAGAAGTCTGCTGGAGAAAACCCAATGCTGATGTGACTTTCCATCTAGGAGGAGTATTGATAACATTTTCAAGATGGTGGCCATATTGGATATCAGATCAGCACCATTTTTTTTGAAGACCAACCAGACACCATAAGAAGTCTTTTGGTGAAAACCCCATGATGATATAACATTCCATTGAGGAGTAGTAGCAATAACAAGATTTTCAGTGGTGCTATAGATTTGCTATATTGGATGTCGGATTGGCACCATTTTCATTTAGGACTAACTAGGCATCATAAAAAGTCTTTTAGTTAAAACCCCATGTTGATATGACCATCACATTCTGGTGGTGTAGCGATAACAAGATTTTCAAATTAGCCGCTGTGGCAGCCATGTTGCATGTAAGATCAGTACCATTTTCATTTAGGACAAATCAAACACCATTTAAAGATTTTTGATAAAAAAAACATGCCAATATGACCATTCAATGAAGATAATTAGTGTCATCTTCAATATGTTCATTGTCGCAGCCATATTGGATATCTGCAGGGCACCATTTTCATTTAGGACCAAGTACATATCATAAGAAGTTTTTAGGTGAAATCTGCATGTTGATGACCATCCATTGAGGACTAATGATAAGATTTTCAAGATTGCTGCTGTGGTGGCCATATTGTATGTCTGAGCAGCACTATTTTCATCTGGGACCAACTAAACCTTGGGATGAATGTGTGTGTAAAGTTTCATGGCAATCCTCCAAGTAGTTCAGGATGAGTGCCAATAACAAACTTGTGCTGTATGTATGTTTTGATTAGTTTGTTACATATTTGTTCCACCGATTATTTTTGTATTAGTACACTTACCCCATACTATAGATTAGTGGTTCCCAAACCCCGGATCTCAAGGACCCTCGCGACCCTATACTGGTACTGCATTTTGGGTGGCAATAGATGTTATTTAGGGTCGCGATCAAAAAAGTTTGGGAACCACTGCTGTAGATTGATTATTAAAATTCCATATCATATACTACTTAAATAAATGCCCTCCTACCTTTAAATATAAGCTAATGCATAATAAAGGAATTCTATTAAGCACAATATACACCCTTTAACTATCCAATTTTATGCAGGAGAAATCTTAGGATAAACAGACTCAACACAAAAAAAAACATGACCTTTGAGGAGACATACCACCTTGGCCTTTGCAATTCTACTCAATACATGTACATGTATATTTTGGTGAGAAATGGCATCAGCACATGCTGTGTTTTGATTACAGACCTTGAGTGATGTTTTTAATTTTGTCTCAAGTGGATTATATAAAAAACTGATACTTGTAAAGCACATGTACCTAAAAGTGCACATTAGTTGTGGGGATCTTAAATATAGGCACCCTCTTGAATTTATACTATGTAGAGAAAAAAAACCATCCTGGATGTAAAGAAAATCCCAGCCCCCATCCCCCCCAACTGAAAATTAAATAGGGTCCTCCACAGTGGCGTAGCAACCACACAAGCAACTGTGGTGGATCCAAAATTAAGCGGGGTGGGGTGGGGGGGGGGGGGGGGTGGCAGGCGAGACATTTGCTATGCCACAGGGTATCCCTTACTGTATCTAATCGATGTTTAGTGAATATTAAGCAAAAAGCACAAATAAAAAGACAAATAATTGGATTTTCTTTGTTGTAAGAGTTTAGCATATCCAACAGTGATACAAGGGATGTTTGTTTTGCAAAGATGGACTCGCTTGTGTATTTTTCATTTTATTTACGACAATCAGAAATTGGCGTCACGAATAGTGGCAGTGATTCTGATTCCAATAGCGCCAGCATGATTTCCAAAAAGAATGATATCAAGAAACGAAGGACGGGATTTAATAATGAATGGAAGACGTTATTCCCTTGGGTGGAAATCGCTGGATCAGATGGTAAGTTTTCCATATTGCTAACTTAAGTGAGTGCCGCCCTATTAATATGTAGGTTTTTTTTTTTTTTTGGGGGGGGGGGGGGGGTAAAACTAATTTTAATTATGCAATACTTACCCATCACTATTATATAGCTTATTACTTTTTCGTGTCGAAAAATCTCGTCCGTTCGATGTGAAAACATCCTCCCACTTTGAGTGGAGATTTTGTCAACAAGACACGTCACACCCGTGCACCTCTCCGCGCCTGCGCGAACATTCATCTTTTTCATGGACGCATGGCTAATGGTTGTATCGTGCGAACGTAACCAGAGAAAAATTGTCTGCTGCGGTTTTCAACCACGTTTGGGTTCTCCTTTCAGCCTAAATTCATCTGGGTTACATTTATCCATCTCGTCTTATGTGTCTTATGCTGCCCTACGTCAGTGTTTGTTCTAGAAAGAGTCTTTCTAGATCGCCACGTGTATTCCGTCCTTAGGGGTTAGGGTACACCATATATTTTTTCTTTTCAGAAATACAATTTAGCTCACAGGAATTTTGCAAATAAATTGAAACAGTGGAACAGTCGGGGTCTGTAAGTGACAATTTGAGCATACATTGTGAAATGTACTGGTATTAAAGGATTTGCCACAACTGAACAGGCGTCATTTGTGCGGCATGATCATAGGAAGTTCAAATAAATTCTGTCAGCTGAATATAGGACTCTACTTTTTTTTTATCTAGCTAGTTCCTGTCATAGTTTCTAATCTAAAGTCACCAGTTCGTAGGTGAAAAACTAGGCATTGCTGGTACACTTTTTTTTGCATACATGATAAAAAGTTATAGGAACAGAGCCAATAGAATAGGGTAAGTTGGTTACCAGAACCACACATATTTTTGGCCTTTGAGAACCAAAATAAGGCACAGTGCTCCTTTAAATGAAAGTACATGTACATGTAGTATAAATTTCAATTTCTTTCAAATTCCATCAGTGATATGAACAAGTTGCTTAAATGTTTAAAATGTTCTTAAAGATGGAAAAAGGTTTGATATCAATTACAAGGGCTGGGATATTGTTTCCTCCCGTCATCCAAATTTAGGAGGGCACACAAAATTTCAAAGGGACAAAGAAAAATACTCAATAGTACTTAATGCATTACTTGTGGTAAAACAAACCCTGAGATAATCTTTTTTGTTTTTATAGTTTTGCCACCTTAACTCTGCCGTCTGTACTGCACTATCAGCTTTTCCTTGGACATTTATATTATTGTTATAAATATTTTATCAAGTGCTCAAGTAACTCGTACAAATATATACATGGTTGAATATCTGGTTCACCTGAAAAGAGCTGCACCATGACATTTTCCATTCCTGATCTTCTTCTCGTTAAACTTGTGTCTGCTCAATATCTACCAGCATTTGTTATAATAATTAACTATTTTATATGAATTAGTTTTAATTTCAAACTAATAATTCATTGATCATGTGATGAATTGTTAATTTCTATAAGTTTTTCACACCAGAAATTTAGCCCCTTTTGTCATTAATTTAACTCTGAAAATATGCTACACTAGGAGCCATCAGTGACATTACATTGCAACTTTGCAGACTACTACAAGCCTTGAATGTTTTGATTGCCAAAAATGTTGTTTTAAAGTGGAGATGTATTTATGCAATATGCACATGTCACTATTGCGTAGCTTTTACTTTTTCATGTTGAAAAACCTCGTCCGTTCGATGTGAATGCATCATCCCAGAGAGTGGAGAATTGTCAATAAGACACGGTCCACTCGTGTACCTCTCTGCCCATGTGCAGTACAGTCATCTTTTTCATAGACAATGATTATGCCAGGACTCCAGCGTGGGGTGGGAGGAGGGCATTTTGTAATAGTGACGGATAAGTATTGCATAATTAAAATTATTTTGTTACCCCTCCCAAACTACATTTTAATAGCAGCAACATCTTACCCATCGCTATTGCATAGCTGAATTTGTAATTTAGATGGGTAGGCTGATGTGTTAAGACTGATCAAAAAAAAAAAAAAAAAAAAGTAAAGTATTCACCATTTGAGGGAGAGATCCACTTTACAGAATGTTCGTGTCTCTCTACGCCACATGTAGTTCTGCAACTATGGGTCCCATAGAAAAAATGCATGTGCTCTATTGTGCTAAAGAGCGGGGGTAGAAGGAGAAGGCAGTGTGTGATTGCCAAAACGCTGCCTTCATGATGTCTTCCTAAGAAGAATTATTCCAGTTGGCCCATGAGGCAGTGATGGTTCAAACTTCATGGGGTTTTAATTTCATAAAGAAAGGCCTCTATCAGTAAGGGACTGATAAGCTCTTGATAGCAGTGACAATCCACCGCAAATGGTGGAAGCCAAATATCAATGGAGCCCTTCAGAGGAAGAAGACATTTCTGACCCTTTCTTTCCCTTGGAAGCACTGAGAAAAAATGTAGTGCCATTACAGGGCATAACAGCTTATCTTGCTCATCCCCAACACAGATTCGACTGAGACTGAGGATCTCTATGGGTAGTGGAGCTATCAACATAGTTGATAAACTAAAAATCCCAGTTGGCAAAGAGGAGAAATGAAATCATAATTGCCAATAACCAGAGATTTCCAGTGCTGAAGACCAGGCATGATACTCGCTCTATTTTCTTGCAGGCCACAAGTTAAGCAAAAGCACAGTCTTGAGTGTAAGGTCTTAGAGGGTTTGGTCAAAGACCACCAAATACAAGACAGATTCTATCTGGGCATAAGAGAGCGGGAGACAGGTCTCAGCCACTGGAATACTTAATGAGATCAGCAAGGTGCAAATCTGAACCAATTACCATGCCCTGAGAGAATTTAAGTGTGTTGGGAATGGCAGCTCTGTAGCCCTAGATAGTCAATACTGAACATCCTTTGTTCTCGAAAAGAAACAAAAGGAAGTCAGCAACAGGACTCACAGAGGGACAGCTAGGATTGACATGTTCCTACTGCACTGATCACAGAAGATTCTCCACTTGGCATCATAGACATTGGACGTGAATCCACCAGAGGCTTTCCCCCCAGTGTAAAAGGGACTCTTTTACGGAGCGGTGTTGAGACCATTCCATGATGACTATATTGCCTGACCTGGACACTGTTCACTAACACATTCTTCTTGCCCGGAATGTCACAAACTCAGGGTGTGATGTCCTCCAAGGCCTCCGAACTGAAGTGGTTCCAGACCTCCACGTGAAGAGAAGGAGCATGTGTGCCTCCCTGATGTCAGAGATACGCTATTACAGATGTATTGTCAGAGGAGACCATGACACATTGACCCCTTACTCTGTCGATGCACCCTTGCAATGCTAGAAACATAGCCTTCACTTCTAGATTGTTGATGTGGAGGGATGATTCATCTAGAGTCCAGTGACCCTGGGGGATCAAACATGTTGGTTCTAAATGAGCGTCCCAACCTGAATCTGATGCATTGGTGAACAGATAGGAGTGGGAGATCAGGAACATGTAAGAGGACTCCAGTCAGAAACTTGTCCCGATTCATCCACCAACACAAGTGATGATGAAAACCTGGCCTTAATGGAATCAGAGCTGAGAGTGAATCTCTCTCTGGTTTCCACGTGCGAGAAGGAGAAACAGATGAGGGCACATATGGAGACGTCCTAAGGGAACCAGATCTGCAGCGGCATTCAAGGTTCCCAATAAGGGTACCGTATATACTCGCTTATAAGTCGTCATTTTTTTTAAAAAAAAAATATCTTGGGGTAATGTTGGAAACTCTAGATGTTTGCAGTACATAAAAATACTCTCAATTCATAGATTTTTACGTTTTCATGCCACTATTCCTATGCAGTAATGCATATATGGTATGCACTGTGTTTATCCGTTTCATGACAGTATGCATTACACAATACATGTATCTTCAGTTATTTGGATTTTATTCATTTTAAAATATTACCGGTAAATTAAATACTACCTACCGCAAAATGAAGTGTCCGTCAATGTTTACCGTGGGTGTTTACAAGTAAGTATATTGCCTCCATTTTCGTGCCAGTTCGAACATCCTGTATTTGTATTAATATTTGTGTTTTGCTGTATAAAGGCTGTGCTTAAGGGGGTTGACTTATAGTCGAGTCGACTTATAATCGAGTATATATGGTAGGTAAAGGCAAGCAGACCATGATGTCTTGCTCATAGCGCCTCTAGAAGTGTCAGGATTCATTCTATTGGGTCCCATGGGATCCAGACTAAGTTATGGTTTGTGAGGAAGTTCATCCCCAGGGAAACAAAGTCCTGAGATGGAGGGGCTCTGACTTCTCGAGGCTGGGTACAGGACCCAACCGAGTTACTGTAGACCAGCAACAGAACAGATCCTGATGGAGGGACTGTACCTGAACATTGTGGATCAGCCAGTTTCAAAGTACTGGTGAATTGGAGTTCCCAGTAATCAGAAGTATGCCACTACTACTCCCATAACTCATGTGAAACTCTGGGTGCGGAAGTGATTCCGACCGGCAGAGCTCGGAAAGAAGACTTTCTGGTCCAAGCAAAACTGGATGTATTGTGATGTGGAGGAACATCGGGATGTGCAAGTAAGCATTCTGAAGGTCAATGGAGACTGCCCAATCTGATGGATGCATTGCTTCCGGATTGAGGATGATGGTCTCCACCTTGAATGTTCCACCAGAAAAACCTGGTTACGGAAGAAAGATCAATTATGTGATGGTCTCCATCTTAGGGAGAAGAAGACTGATTGTTCAGAACCCTCTCGACTGACCCTTTCTGTGAAAGGGTGTGTACCTCTTCCTTCATTTCACAATGGATTGGTGAAGTAGTATGAGGGTCCTTGACAGTGGGGATCGTTCCCAAAACTGTACTCGGTAACCCTTGCTCACAAGGAAAGAACCCACCCATCGTCCATGATGCTTGACCAAGCCTCTGAAAACATCTGGGAGAGGAATGCACTGGAGAGGGTACGAGTCCCTAGGGATGCCTTCTTGGTGTATGCCACCTAACAAGGGGGTGATGGTGGGAGATGAGCTGCGGCACCACCTCTACTTTGGGTTCAGGGTCCAGTATCCCAAAGGGGCATAAGGGACCAATTACCCTGAGGTGGAAGGCCCCAAATCACGTAAGGATTCATTTGGATAATAGGAAACAGGTGATACTGATCCCCTTACCTAATCTGGACCCACTGGGCAGACTCCCAATCCTGTATAGGGTGTGATGGTAGGGTGGGGATAAGGGAGGAACTCGGTCCAATCCCTATCCTGGAACCACGAGGTGACCGGTGGTTGGTGACTTGTATGATCTGACCAGTGACCAGTCACCATACATTGATCGGTCACTGCCCAGTCACCAGTCTGGTGACATGTCAGAGCCTAGTCTGTCTTCATCACTAATCATTTGGAAGGGCAACAATCTACCTCAGAAGTGTAGAGTGTGATGCAGCTCCTTCCTTGCAGGAGGGTGCAACATGCTACCCAGGAAGTGATATGAGCAGTGCACCTCATTCTTCACAGAAGGCAGCAACAAGCTACTGTGAACATGAGGAGTGTTCGACTTTCTTCTCCCTTATGGAGGAGGTGATGTACTCCTCGAACGTTCATTCCTTCCTACAGGAAGGGCCTTATCTGTCTCCGAAGAGACTGGCTCCATAAGCTCCTGAGACCAGGGAGTGTTCTTTTGCACTGAAGGACTAGTCATCTTGCAGTGAGCCCCTTGGGGCTCTGCAAGAGAAAAACCTGAAAAATCTGAATATGAGAGGGATGACGTTCCTCTGCCCTCTATAATTACGTCTGGAATCATCCAGATTACAGATTTCAGTTGACTAAAATTTACAAAACACACAACAATTCTTGGTGTGCATTTTGAACAAGTGAGGCAGTCTGGCCCTTCTTGTGGCCACACTTCACCTCAGACCGTCCCGACATTGTTCTCTGAAATAAAAATTTCTTGGAAGAAATCAATGAATAATGACAATATGTTATGTATGTCACATGTGAACTCACCTGTTGTTATATGCTGTGTGCTAAATACATCCCAGTGCATAAACTCACCTGTGCAGAAGGTAAACAACGGGAACTTACCTGTTTTTTTTTATACTGAACTAAGACATTCAACTGTTAAACCTTTATTGACACATGATTGCAAACACACACTACAATAACACTGTGACGCGAGTCACAAGAACAATTATCAACATTCAAAGGTGAAAAAGACTGAATTTGGTGTTTAGATAATTAATTAAGAACAAGGAATACATAATTTCTGTATGTTAGGGAAGGGCCTCTGCAGAGTTATTTCCATAACACAAAAGACTACAATTTTTTCGAAGTCGTCTGGTTCAGAGATAAAATGTGCTATTTATTAGGGATTTTGATGTGCTGAATTCAAATGAGACAATTAAAACAACTGATTGGCTACTGTTTCCAAGATATTTAAGTTTTTACATTTTACGTCTATGTATATTGTGTACATAGTAGAGTTTTAATCATAAATTGTAAACCTAGGTCTTTTCATGTGTTTATGGTTGCTTTACATGATATTTCACCTGTCCTGTTTATGTAACACTTTAAAAAAACAGCAAAATGGTTATATAAATAAAAAATATATTGAAACAAAAGTCAAAAAACTATTATGTATATATAAGTATATAGTTTAGTCCTTATTCAGTGTCTACTCTGCGCTTCTTGGCTTGTCTCTTGTATTCATTAAATGGAGCATCTCTTGTCACTGTCCAGCAATAGTCTGCAAGCATTGATGGGCTCCATTTGCCCTGATAGCATTTCTCCATTGTTGCAATGTCCTGGTGAAATCGCTCGCCGTGCTCGTCGCTCACTGCTCCGCAGTTTGGTGGAAAAAAAATCTAGATGAGAGTGCAAAAAATGTATCTTTAGTGACATGTTGCAACCAAGGCTTTTGTATGCCTTGAGGAGGTTTTCCACCAATTCCCTGTAGTTGTCTGCCTTGTTGTTTCTGAGAAAATTTGTTGCCACTAACTGGAAGGCTTTCCATGATGTCTTTTCCTTGCCACGCAGTGCATGGTGAAATGCATCATCTCGAAGAAGTTCATGAATCTGAGGACTAACAAAGACACCTTCCTTTATCTAAGCTTCACTTAACCTTGGAAATTTTCCACGGAGGTACTTGAAAGCTGCTTATGTTTTGTCCATGGCCTTGACAAAGTCCTTCATCAGACCCAGATTGATGTGCAAGGGTGGTAACAAAATCTTCCTTGATTCAACAAGTGGTGGATGCTGAACACTTTTCATCGCAGGCTCCAATGACTGTTGGAGTGGCCAATCTCTCTTGATGTAGTGGAAATCTCTGGCACGACTATCCCAATCACAGAGAAAACAGCAGTACTTTGTGTATCCAGTCTGCAGACCAAGCAAGAGAGCAAGAACCTTGAAATTGCCACAAAGCTGCCACTGATGTTGGTCATAGTTTATGCACCTCAAAAGTTGTTTCAAGTTTTCATTAGGTTTCCTTCATATGGACTGCATGACCAACTGGAATTGATGGCAAAAAACTGCCATTATGCAGCAAAACAGCTTTAAGACTCGTCTTTGATGAATCAATGAACAGTCTCCACTCATCTGGATCATGAACGATATTGAGGGCTGCCATCACACAATCGATGTTGTTGCAGGCTACAAGATCACCTTCCATTAAGAAGAATGGGACAAGATCCTTTTTTACGGTCACGGAACACGGAAACCCTAACATCACCTGACAGGAGATTCCACTGCTGTAGTCTGGAGCCCAACAGCTCTGCCTTACTTTTGGGTAGTTCCAAATCCCTGACAAGGTCATTCAGTTCACCTTGTGTTATGAGGTGTGGTTCAGAGGAGGATAGGAGAAAATATGGGTCATGTGACATTGATGGTTCAGGACTAGAAGTTTCATCCTCATTGTAACGTAATCGAGCTATCACCCTTTGAGACTGAATGGGGTTTAAGAAATAACAAATACGTATGTGAGTGACAATGAAAAAATGTATTATCCTCTCGTACCAATGATTGTAAAATAAAGACACAGGACACTGAAGTAATTATAAATGAACATAATATGAACACAATTGCAAAAAATGAAGAAGAACAAACAAATAATTATTTGGAATCGTCAATACCACTGTGATGTTGTCTTAGATAGTCAAACACTAACTTGAGTCTTGTCTCTATAGTCAACCACTATACTGACATTTCTCTTTATAGTCAAACACTATACTGGCATTTCTCTTTATAGTCAAACACTATACTGATATTTCTCTTTATAGTCAAACACTATACTGACATTTCTCTTTATAGTCAAACACTATAATGACATTTTTCTTTATAGTCAAACACTATAATGACATTTCTCATACATATGACTAATGTTTACTTGACACTTCATTTGACACTCTTGACCCGCTTTCCCGGCTTGGTCACTTTAACCACTCAGGCCTTCCATGCACACACATTAGCACTTCTCCTGGTGGTCTTTCATCTCTCCTTACTACATCAGCCTCTAGCTATAATTATATTTGGGGTCACACCGATGTTAGTCCACACCTAGTTAGCTGAATACAAGAAAACAACTTTCCAAATAATCTGCTTTCTGACTATCATTCAGATTAATAACATCTGAGCGTTTCAATTGAACCACTATCAACATACACCGCTCCCTCGATAACTCGCGAACCTGCTTATAACGTGGGGTCAGGCGTGGATCCCATTTTTATAAACTAGAAAGAAAAAAAGAAAAAAAAGGGCCCCTATTTGTTGAAGGTGAAAAAAATCGCTATCAAACTTAGTAAATGAAATCTTGATATATTGCACGTTTTATCGCCAAAAACAGTGGTTAGCACCCGGAAATTTGAATCAACATCATGAAATTTTCAACTTTCAATAAGAAGTCATATATTTTGTTCAATTTTCTTTCCAAAGAACATTCTCAGTACACTATAAATCAAAATATTTGACGAAATTTTGATCAATGAAAATGTCACTAATACCTATAGGTGGCAACATTTTACAAATAAATACCAATTAAAAAAATAAGTTTTGTCAAGTGAAATTTGTACTTTACTTCTATCTTTTAAATCGGTTTCAGTGTAATCATCATAAATGCAATATGCCCTCTTGTATCCAAACATGAAAAATATAATTCAACCGACCCACCTATCGCCACAAGCGTTTGAGTGAGACCCTAATTAAGTGCTGGCCGTTCTTTTTATCTCCGACTTGCGGAAGTATTTGTTGTGTTGTTACACTCAATTAATAGCACACCTGCTTTGTATTATCACGTTAATTACGTCTTTTGTATCAAACCAAAGAAAGGGGGTGGAATAACAGAAAAATTAAAAAGCGTGCAAATCCTGCCTACGTAAGAGCTAGCAGTCATGGCCATGTGTCAGGTCAACTCATTTCAATTGATCAATCAAACACTGTTATAAATATTATTATGTAAGTAATATAATTAAACTACCTTAAATTAGCCTACTCATTCACAAATGTGATCAAAGACAGTAAGGCAACCAAGCCGCCAAATGGGTACTTAGAGAATAAAAAGCTTTGTTTTACAGATACAGTTCATTACGAAGAAGCGAGTTCCAGAGTTTGTATTGAACTTAAAATTTCTAACTTGCTACTCAAGGATTTCCTCAAGGATGAGACGAATTTTCACTGTTACTTGATATGAAATCACGGCATCCATACTTTATTATTAGAACAATAAATAAATCGAGTTTCGAAGTAGATGGTTGTTTCACGAAATAAATGTCCCTAGTTTTTGAAAAAAGGAATCTTGTTTAGTTGTGAATCGACAACAACAAAAAGCAGTGACGTAATACACAATGTTTTAGCGTACACGTGTTGTTGAAACCGCTTGGACTAATGTTGTTAACGATCTTTCAGAGGTTCGGTATCTTGAAAATAATGGTAATTTATACAGAAAAGCAAACAACTACATTAGAAAAAAGCTCTTTATTGACAATTCTCTTTCTAAATTTGTAAAGCACTACTGATTTGTCTTTTTCTGATCTGATATGTTTTAAAGTTTAAAAAGATCCATCTTCTCTAACATTTTTCAGTCATATATTAACATCCGAAAGTCACATCGATAAAGCCTGTTTCACTTAACATCTGCCGGCATTTTTTTAAAGTAGAGACTGGTCCACTACCAAATTATGTGTATCAATATAATGAATCTGTGAGCCAAAATTTCATTTTGAAGCAACACATCTGTTTTCTTAGAAATGGGTCACATACAGCTGCTATAAATAGAAAATAAGGAAAGTACACGGAGTCTATGACAAATGTACACTTGCGTTATTCTCATGCAGCAGTCTTCTTTTTTTCCCCATCCATTCTCAGATTTATATGATTTGTGGGATTAAAGAGAAGATAATAAAAATGACAAACACAACTTTTTATTACTTTATTATTATTATTTTTTTTAATGTACCAGAAAAGCGTAATCCATATACAGGTGAGCGTAAGACATAATTAGGTGTCAAAAAGCATAATGATTACATCAAAAGCATAATGGCTGGCAAGTATGCATGTCTTATTGACAATTCTCCACTATTTGGGAGGATGTATTCACATCGAAAAGACAATGTTTTTCTACACGAAAAAGTAAAAGCTACACAATAGCGATAGGTAAGATACTGCTGATATTAAAATTTAAGTTGTAACTGCCTTCTGGGACTCTGGCCTTTGTTAGCACCAATACAGTAGGCAGACTTTTCTTTTATCCCCTAACGAAAAGCCCAGCAGGCACACAGGAGTCTAGATTTGGGGGAAATAGGACAAATATTCGCAGGAAACCTACGATCTTGTGCTCAAGGTGCAACACTGCCATTATCGATGCAATATGGGGTGGTGTAGAGCTGAAACATAATACTTAGTTTGTAAAACTGATATAACATTTAAATTGGCATATATTGTGAATTTGTTTATTACCGAGGTATCAATTTTGTGGTCTCACAAACAATGACATTTTTGTCAGTACTGCAATTCATCGACTGAGGAAGAGGTTCTATTGTTTCCACTGACAGATCATTTTACATTTTTTGGTTGGGGTCTTTAAATTGATGGTTTGTAGCAACTACAGAAACCATGAAAAGAAAACATAAAACATCCATGAAAACTGGTACCTGATGAAAAATACTGAATTCACAACAGGATGAAACAAATGTACAAGAAAATGTCTTCATAGCATACCCACCACAGTACCTGATAACTGACCAAAATGAAAAACTTGACCAAGGTGTAATGGATGGACAATGGATGAACAAGGGTAACACTATATAACCCAACAACATTCATTGTGGGGTATAAAAATTAATGCGCAGTTACAGAGAGATCTGATGGTTTGGAACAAACATGAGGACATTCTTCTATTTCTTTCAAGCTAGAACAACTTACAGTTCCTGATGTCCGAGATGAAGACAGCCAGTCCCCGCATGCCATCTCCCTTGACAGCTGGCATCTTACTGCTCCCGTCTCACTACCCACAAACACTGAAAAGACACAAATTAAAAATTTAGAATCTCAAATGCCACTTTAATGCCTCTCATCTCCAAGACCTCTTCTTGTACACATGTAACTGTCAGCTCAGACCTCTGGACCAATGGATCATTCACTGTCTTCATTCTTTCCTGGAGAATTGGAATGAGCCTTCATAGCCTGATGAGAATGAATGAATGGAAATAGTGACCAGTTTCGCAACTGAAAAATTTCATCAGAAAACCAGCTCAAACTTGAGATTTTGATGGACAAATTGTCACAGTTGTCTTAATTTTAGCAAACAAATATTGTTGCATGTGAACAGACCTCAGACTTACTTATTTTGAAAATATCTTAAAAACAGATAACTCTTCTGTACGAAAATTAAAAGATAAAATTAAAGTTCAGCTACCGTATACACTCACGTATAGGCCGATACCAACTGCAAACTGCATAGACCCAGATCTGCCATTGCATAATGTGCCAGCAGATCTGGGTCTATGTAGTTTGTAAGGAATAATCAGTAGAACAAACAACATACACCCTTATCTGCTAGAGTGGAAACCTTCTTATAGGCTGGGTCACAGATACTGTAACATTATATGTACTGTCTAGGCTATCAAACCTTTGTTTATGTGACATTCTCTATAATGATATTGTATTGTTATTATATTATTCTTGGGTTTTAATGAAAATCAATTACTATGTACTCTGACAATAAAAGAGTCAAATTAATTTAACTTTTTTATCCCCAACTTTTTCATAAGCATGGGAATATTCTTATAGTCTGTCCATATGTCTGTGTGTAATGTTCTTGAACTTTTCATACATCATTTGAGGAGCTAGGACTAGGATTTAACTGGAATTAATTTGACATAAATTTCAAATAACTCACGTTTGAGAATCAAGGTATGTGATCACTAACCCAAGTGTCAACATATGTAAGACTGGGACCCCTGTGTGATGCCTTGGGATCTTTCCCTGCTGAGAAGAACTTAACCCTAGGTCTTAACAGAGAAACTGTCAAGATCCCCACCCTATAATAAGAGTATGAGTCTGCATCATGATACATATTGTATTGTCACTCCTGAAGCGCAATGTATACTGTATCACCTGCTAACTGTATAGTAAATATTGAGGTATTATTAGTCACCCAAGTATCATGAAATGTATCATATCGCAACCATGTATGTACATGTAGCTGTATGTAGTATGACAACTGATGCAGTATATCATAGCAGAAAATAGATAACAATTAATCAGTACACTTCTGAGATCCAGGGTCCACGCTAGGGGGCGATTTGGGCAAGACAGTCACACCTGAGTATGTCACTTCACCTAAACATACCCAAAAGGTGAGATTCACTTTGACTTGCACTGAATTCATGCCATTCCCCCCACCCTCTTATTTCAATACAATGCATTAATCAAAGTAAACATCAACTTTTGTGTCAATTTTCAATCCAAAGAGGAAGGTGAAAAGTTATAAAAAGTTAGTTTTATACTCTCAATGTTGGTGCTAATTTGATGATCATAAATGGAAGAAATTACATTGCTATATACAGAATTCATGCTGAAAATTCATACATAATCCTTGAAAAAACCAGTGACAAAAAGAAATTGTGTAGCCTAATCAGAAGCAAATTATGACACAGTAGACAGATCCAGGTCTATACACACTTAATGCCTATGAACTAGTATTATTCTTCATGACTGGTCTATTGAAGAAATGGGCAATCGCTGTAGAGCATGTGACAGTTGCTCCTGTCAGCTAACTTTAGCTAAAGGAATATGGCAAGTTTTAATAATCAAACCAATCACAATTGTTGTTGCATATTACATTGGTTTGCTGGATCATGGGTTAAACAAAAGGTCCCATGTGAATTATTTACAGTTCCTGACAGTTTAGACGTGGGATTAATATTAGCATCGGATTAACAATAACCTGAACCACAACGATGTAAACACAGATAAATATAAAATAAGTTTGTGATCAGGGGAGGCCAACTTGTACAAAGCTGATGGACAAAAAGACAGCATCAGAAAAGGAAATTGTTCAATTATCTTTAATAGCTGATCATAAATTGATTAAATAAGTGTGTAAACTCGTATGACACTTTTCCATTAGTTGGACTTTAACAAGCATTGTGTGCAATTCGGAATGACCACATATATCACAAAAGTTGTTGGATAATTCTGGCAATCTTGGGGTCAACTGCAGTAATTTACAGTGCAAAATCTGCACAGCAACCAGATTTTCAAAGCTGGCGCCCAGGGACAGCCATGGATTTTCAAAATTTGTCTACCCCTGCAGTGGATGGTCATGGTCTTTCAAAAAGCTGTATTTTTTGTAGCCTGTATAAAAGAGAAGAGTGAATTAAAATAAAAAATTAATTTCACCTATAGTAAATGGAACTTGGTTTTCTTGACTTTGGTTTTTGACCTTTTAATCCATCAACTGCTAGCAATATTGTATGTATCATACAAGACCTATCAGTGAAGTTTAACACCATGTCAGTGTTGTTCTTTTTATTAATCCAACTACTGATTGGTTTTGGAATGAATACAAACCAGATATTTATTTTTTTTCTTCAGAAGTTCTGTACCATTCTATTTTACTTTTTTCTTGGTGGGAACATTAGTAATTACTGAGCATGAAGTAGTTCTGCTGGACATATACAGACAGACATGATGCCCTGCCCCTATTTTTGGTCTTCAATTGGCACTTTTCCCCAGTTTCATTTGAAAGATTTACATCCTGGTTGATTTTCTGGTACTGTGCCTTTACAGATTACTATGCTCTCTATGTGCTATCAACTTTTAGTGTGGAGTCCAGAACTGACTTTTGTTTTGCTGATTTTAATGGCACATTTAGTGCATTATTGGCTATATCATTTCGAAGAAATGGGAGCTAAGTGCCTTTCTCAAGGACACACTGATACAGTCATCCTGGGCTGGGCTGGCCTGGGCCTGTATCGAACCTGAAATCCTTGGATTACGAGTCTGACACTCTACCAACTGAGCTACTGCAGATTCCAGAAGTGACTTTTAGCATGTGCCGATGTGAAACGCATTCAAATCATTGTTTCCTCCAGCTTTTCAAGAAAAAGAACCCTAAGGCCCCTCCCCCGCTTAAGTTTATTGGACACTTTGCACTTTCTGATGGACCTGAATATTATTTCATTATTTACATATTGCTTGCTTAATACATTGCCACAATTATAATCTTTTACATGAAGTTCCTACAAATTACTGCAGTAAATTCATACTAGTACTAGCCTGGACATATTGACTGGAAAATTGAACTTGCCTTTGGGAGATTTGAGCTTCCTGAAAAATATGACAATATCTCAACGAAAAAATCCCTCAAAGGAATGAACACTCTATTGTCTGAAAAGAATTTCCAGGAACTCAAGATAAGACCATTTCTTCTTTTTAACTGCTACATGTTGAAACCATTTCTGATATTCTTCAGCAACACAATTTTCAAATTAACCATAGTGGCTGCCATACTGAATGTAAGAGCGGCATCATTTTAATTGAAGACAATCCAGACACCATTAGAAGATGAAACTAGTTTCATAATTAGTCTTCTGGTGAAAACCCCATGTTGATATGACTTTCCATTTAGGAGTAGCAAAAACATGGTGGCCATACTGGATATCAGACTGGCATCATTTTCATTTAGTACCATGCAGGCATCATAAGAAGTCTTCTTGTGAAAACCCCGTATTGATATGACTTTCCATCTAGGAGGAAAATGACAAGATTTTAAAGATGGATATCAGATTGGCACAATTTTTATTTAAGACCAACTAGACACCATAACAAGTCTTCCAGTGAAAACCCCATGCTGATATAGTTTTCCATTCAGGAGGAGTAGCAATAACAAGATTATCATGATGGCTGCAGCGGTGGCCATACCGGATGTCAGACTGGCACCATTTTCATTTAGTTTTGGTTTTGTGGGGTTTAACACCATTTTTCAGCACATGATATGCTGTACATGGCAGCCAGTATATATTGGTGCAGGAAGAACATGGAAAGACCCCGGGAAGAACCACTGACCCACTAGAAGCTAATCGCAAACTTTCTCACATACCCACTTGAACCTATGCACCCGAGGTCCCTTCTCATTTTAGACCAATATATGCATCAAAAGAAGTCTTTAAGTGAAAACCCCATGTCGACATGACTTTCCATTTCAACAGGAGTATCAATAACAAGAATTTCATGATTCCTTCCATTGCAGTAATATTAGACATCATATCGGCACCATTTTCATTTATGACCAACGAGGCATCATAAGATGTCTTTCGGTGAAACCCCCATGTTGATATGACCATCCATTCAGAAGGAGTAGCAATAACAAGATTTTCAAGATGGTCACTGTGGCTGACATATTGGATGTGGACAAACCAGACATCATAAGAAGTCTTCTGGTGAAAATTCTATGTCAACATGGCTTTCCATACAGGAGAAGTAGTAATAACAAGATTTCACGATGGCTGCCATAGAGGCCATACTGGATGTCATATTGGCACCTTTTTCATTTAAGACCAACTAGACATCACAAATCTTTTAGTGAAAAATCCATGCTGATACAGTAAAACCTGTCTCTCAAGACCACCTCTTCTGCAAAGCAGTCTCTCAAAACAGGTGGTCTCTCATAACAGGTTTGTACACAAAGACCAGTTTCCAAGATCAAAATTCAGCACTGTTTAAGAAGGAAAAATAACCACAATCACTGTACATTTAGTGTATTCTTTGTTGATAGTTCTTGTTAAAATATTGCATGCATTCATCTGAAAATAATTTTATATAGCAATAAAGATATACATCTATCATTAAACATGAATCACATTTATATCTGAAGATCACATGTACATGTATTAGCATATAAATTCGTTGGTAATTGACTCCTTGTCTTTAACCATGAATTTTGTTTTACCAAAGTTTAAACTGGCTTCTATTTGTGAGCAGACTCCCCTTTTTCACTTTTTTCAATTGTATTAATTCTTGCCTCCAGTGCTAGAATTTGTCTCTTTTTTGTTGCAGGTTCTGCCATTGTTATTAAGGTGCTATGTGTTAATGTTATCAGTGATCAATTGTAATAATGACTGTAGCAGTTTTTATCAGGCTTTGGGGAAATATGGAATACATATACAATGTATATGTACCAATGAATGAAAAAAAGACATAATGAACTCATCCAGAAACAGAATAAATTATTTTAGAGACAAATGTCAAAGGCTAAATTCACCGATGGCATAAAGGGATTAACTCTATAAAAAAAAGGGTGTAACTGGCTGCACTGAGGTAAAAAGATGACGGCTTGGTGTGTGGGCTCTAATCACTGTAACATAAATTTAAAAATATAACAGAACCCTTTAAAAATGACAATCGAATCCGGAACACAATTCTCACCTATTAGTATTATATCTAATGGCAATTTCATCCACTTCAACCATCTGTTTAAAAACGACATTTGTAATTTAATACTTCAGTTGAATTTTTTTTTCTCCCTTGGGTGAAGTGGTCAGGTAGTCTTGTGCAAACTGATTTTGCTCGAGTAGGAGCAAACATGGAAAAAGGGGGAGGGGCCCATTGACAAATAAAGATTTGGCCGGCTCGATAAAGAAATTTGTTCTCTATATTGAGTTTAGGTAAACGTTGGTGACGAAATGCAGCATTAAATGTTCATAATTTATCCTGCATTTAAGCAATCCTCACTCTGCAAATGCATGAACTGTCAACAAATGACTAAAATGCAAGAAACATCATACCAATGTGTACTTTTCAAATAGGCCGAAATCAACTCAGGCTAATATTTGAATCGCTTATGAATTTGTTCTTGTACATGCAATTGTTTTTTCTTATATACCAACCTAAATCGGCTCAATCTTGAGATGATAGAGGAAAATATTGTGATTATGCACTCAAATTCAACTGTAGTAGGTGTATCAACATCTGAAGAAGGTCGCCATTTGCAATATGGATTTCGGGGAGCAGAACGAGGCTACAGTGTACACCCACTTAACATAACATTAAACTTGATCGCTATAAATATATTTAAAAAATAATTATATTTAAAACTATTCATGAATTTTAATGAATACATAAATAATGTAGTTTAAATTGTAAAGCAAATAAAACGGTATTCGCCTCGGAGTATGTATGACGTCATCTCCAAGGAGATTCCAAATATTTCAAAATGGCTACCAGCGGTAAATATTGTCGAGCCCCAAGATATATGAAGGTTTAGTTGTTGTGTAGCACAGACAAACAATTGAAGGTAAGTTTGAAAGTGCTTGAGTGATTTTATATTAACAAAGAACATTTTTAAAATATAGAAGACATGTCAAAGTGACGATATTCCACCATTCTGTGCTTATGCAGGTGCTAGCAGCAGGTTCCCGCTGCACATTCTATAGTAAAGGTCTGCTACCGGCATTTAGCGGGGCATTATATATGTCTGCGTTTGATGAGATGATTCTCTATTCGGCTAAGGTGAAAACAAGGCCTTCATCCTAACAGCAGTCTTAACATTTACGACATAACTTTTTTCATATAATAAAATACAATTTTCAAAGCATCACGTTATCTAGAGTGGTCATCCCAATTTTGGTGACTTAACGCATTACGGGTAAAATTACAGGATATCGCCAAGAATAAGGATACAAGCATATACCTACTTTTATATAAAGTAAAGTGCCATTGGTATATTGAACACAAATCCACCTGTCCACCCCAAGACATCCAGGAAACTGCCATTAGAGAATTCATGTTGTCATAGAAATATTTACATGGTGTTTCAGTGACCCTTTTAGAAACCAGTCTGTTTACAGTGCAGTCAAGAATTTAAGGCCTCAGCTTCAAGTAAGTTGAAAGTAATGGTAATTTGAATCATGAAACATCTGAAATAAGCACATTTATGCAAGAATGTGCATCTTATGTGGTTCTCACTCTTCCAAATGACATGGACACATAAATATGCCATTCCTCCATAGCACATTTTGCTTAAATGGGTCCAGTGTTTGCAGTTATAAAAATTACATTTTGCCCACTTTGTGAAAACTAAAGAAATGCAATTTTTCTATTCCTTTGGTTAATATTCCTTGCAGACACAGCACTGTTCACTGTCTTCAATTCCAGCTTCACTCTTTGAAGCACCTAGTTAAATAAATGGTGATGACTCCAGTGATCTCCCCAGAAATTTTTGATAGCATCGGGGTAAGCACGTTAGCATCATAAAATGTTTTTAAAAATGTGCGTTATCATCATAAAAGTTGAAAAATTAATATCAATGATATATAAGAGAAGTACATATATTTACATAGTATTCTTTATTTCCCTACGTTATAACATGAAATAATGTCAAACTCATATGTCTTTGAATTTAAATAAATAATATCTTTTATTTCTTCACTTCCCATATATTTTGATTGCCACATTAAAATTAAAGTCTTTTAGGCAAAGTCCTTCAGTATTAATTATCATAAGGTAATTCAGCATCCTCTGTGTTAACCTGTTCCTTAACACACTCCTGATTCTATTCATCACAGAAATGACCTTTCAGAGTCTGGAACAAATGGAACATAAAATTTATTTATGGGTGTACAAAAAGATACACAACTACCTGGATCCTAAGTCAATTACCAGGGACAGATTCTTCAGGAGTCATGTTTTCAAATAATCATGACGGTATAACTTAGATAATATATATTCCTTTCCATTAGGAACAATATATTGTTATTGTTTAATTTATTAATTGAATATATTTCAAATATAAATGAAGGAATAATCAAAAACTTTTTATTTACACCTTTTCTAAACAGGTAAAATTGGAAGATACAAATTGCTCCTTTTCTTACTTGGATAGAGAGAAAAAGAAATGAGAAATTAAGTTAAGGTCTACTGATCAAACTATTTTACTATGTAAATATAAGAGCAACTCAAGGATAAAATGCAACTTTCATGCCTTGTCACATTTTCCATAAAATAATAAGAACGACAACAATCAAAACTACTGCTACTATTATAAAAACAAAAATATTATATTCTAATAGTGCCCGATGAATTTTGTCCCCCTCCCCCACCTAACCTGTTGATACTTAACTCATTCAGCCCCAGCATTTTTATCAGTATCACTGTTGCTATGCCCCAGCAGCACTAAGCTGTATCTAGCTGCTTGTGCCCCAGAGATTTTTTACCTATTTAGAAATTTTTTTAAACATCATGCACATGTATTCATTCTTACCTTACTTTCTGTTCTTATACCCAATACAAATCCATGAAATTTTCACCAATTGTTCCAGATAAATTTGTCTACATAGTCATGTATTTTATGTTCTATTTGTCCACTAAAATCATTGATTTGGACAGGCCAAAGATGATCGTTCCAGTTTGCTAGATCCGCAAGAACTGTATCATCGTCACTATCAGCATCCTCTTCTTCTGACGATTCAATCTCAGAAATTTCTATGTCCGAGTCTAACTCTCATAAAATATCCAACTGCTGATTATATCTTTCCTCTGCTTGCTCAATATTTTCTAGATCAAACCTGAGAAACTCCTCATTTTTGCCCTAACCATCATCAAATATCACTCTCAGATCTGCCATTGTTTATGATTTTTCATGAATGAAACATGCGTAGTAAAACTGCTTTCAATTAGTAACCTTGGCTTATGAATAGTTCAAATTTACACAAAGGAAAGTAAGATAATTTCTGATTGGTTTAATATTGTCAGATTCTTGGAAAAATCCCATTTGTAACCAATCGGATACGTTGTTACTAACACACATTCACCATGACTTTAGACGGGATCAGCCATTGAATGCAGTAAACAAACCACGACTACAGGCGGGATCGGCCATTGAATGCAGAAAACGGATCATGGCTATAGGCGGGATCAGGGCCGAATGAGTTAAGGAGATCTGAACCAAAATTTAGCAAAATAGAAAACTTACCATATGATTCAGCAGTTTCCACCCAAGGATATGAAGTCTTCCATTCAGTGTTGAACCCCATCCTTCGTTTCTTAAGCTTTTTCTTTGGGGGTAATCATGCTATCTGAATCGGAATAACCATTGGTGACACCAATCCCTGATCTTCTTAGCCAGGCCAACATAGGTCTAGCTGGGCGCTGGGTAATGTTACGTATTTTTGAAGGTGGTGTGTCCATTTTTCACAAGAATTTTCTTAACTTCAAATGTAATATGTGTAACTTGTTTAGCTGGTAGTGGATATGACTGAAATATATATATACCGGCATATCACACTACCAGCAGACTCTGTCATCACTGACCGATCACGTGACAATGTCACTGTAAAGAGGAACCCCGCATCAAAGGTCGTGCACCATCAGTCAGGTCAGCCAGGTACAAAAGGTAACAGCAAAGAGTATGAGTAACTATCCTGGATTATCTTAAAATAAATGCAGAAGACGAGGTAAGAAAAGGTGTAATTTGAGTTACAGGGCTTTGAATTAAGTGACAGGATGTTTACTTAACAGATAAATTTTATAAGGATAGTGGGAAACATAAAAGTGTAGTGGCACAAGCGGTTAGTGTAGCAGCAGGTTCTAAAGTGTAGCAGGTTGAAATGATAGCATACCGGGACCACTACGATAAAAGGCCCTGAGGAGAACATTGGACTCTTTTAACTTTTTGGCTGTTTTTTTTTTGTCTTCTTGGAGATTTCTCTTTTAAGCTTTCCTTTTTAACCTTTTTACCACTTATTTTCTGTTTAATGCATTTGCTCTCCAGCTGCTTTTTCACATCTGATTCTGTGGGGGATACTCCAGGTACACGTTACATCTCAGCGGTCTCATATGATATCAAGATGATATTGCTATTTCGGTGGATTAAATGTTAAAGCCATCTTTTAAGTTTCCTGTAAAAATTACTTCTATGAAAGGATCCCCAAACCAATGGCTAAAAATGCTGTTTACAGTCATAAATCTGACGCAGATGTAATAATGGACACAAAGCTTGGCACTGTGGATTGGGGTACATTACATCTTGGCTATCTTATATGCACACAACAGGATCTTTTTACTCATATTGACTGCTCATGACAACTATCTTCTCTTTTTCCTGCAAAATTAGTTATGAAATCATCCTCGAGCCAATATAAAAAAGTATATTTCAAAAAATCTAATTAGTACATAAACAATGGACACATGTAGCAACTTGTTACCATCATGGAGAGCATCTAAATAATGTAAAGTTCTTTAAAATCAATTGTGACACTCAAACCATTTCTGCATGAATTTAAAGCAGATTACAATACTATTTTCCATCTTTACTGAGCATAATTCCAGAAACAGTTATAATAATAATAATAATAATAATAAAGTCTTTATTTTCTGAGGGTAACACAATTAGTACAAAAACTAATCTCCCTTGTGGCCCTCAATTATTTACATGGGTAGAGGCAAATATATAAAATACAGCTGGGAAACAAACATCATACAAACAAGGTAATGTGGAATAGTGTACACAAGAGCAACAGAGTATGGATTTAGCACTCAAACATGCATAATTTAAATGATTTTAAACAGACCTAACTGTGGCAAGAGTACACCTATATCCCTTCTGCCAATCAGTAAAACTATGTGCTTTGGATCACATCAGTCTATTGTAAATAGGTAGTGTATACATGTCATAAAATAAATACTGATGTCGATGACAAGATTCCAGTATTTGTAAGATTCCAAGAAATAACATTATAATGCCAATTTACAGAATCCAGAAAACTGTGCAGGAAATTCTGTTGGTGCTTTCTTTTTATGACTTGTATCAAGAATTAGGTCAACAAATTTACTTTTCATGCAGTGTCAAATATAGTTGGGAACTTTCAATATTGGCATAAAATTGGTCTGATTTTTTAACATAACACTTATGACATGAATATTACATCCTAGACATGTTGAAAAATAATTTGAGAATTGATTACTTATGTTGTTCAGAGGATTTCAGTATAATTTTGAACAGTTGCATTATTATGCTTTCTCAGTAGCCTAATTGCCAGCGACTGCTCTTTTAATGAGAAACAGGGCATTATGATAGCAATTAAGCATAAAACCGTCAATGCGGACACAATAAAACTTGGGAATGTCCTTTACATTCTGCTTGAAAATGTTAGTTTTTATATTTATTTTACTTATGATGAAGAAAAAAAGGTAGCAATATTTTATTTCACTTGTTAACTGTAAAGGATATAAGTATAACTTAGAGATTTTTAAAATTGTTTCTTGCAATGCTAACATTTCTTTATAGATGTAACGCCTATTTCATGACATCAAATTCTGTATCATATAAATTAAGTGATTCTCATTTACATAGCATTAGATGTTTCCTTTGTAAAACGGATCTAGGTTGTTATTTAAGTCCATTGTATAATAAAAGAACACATCTAATTTTGATGTGAGTAATTCAGTATATGGTGAATACTTCCTTAAATTGAATATGGAAAGAGGTGCAGATGGTATCACTAAAGAAAGAATTGTTATTGTTGATTTATTTACATGTACAATCAGTATTATGAATTGCATAGTGTCAAATTACTACAGAACAGAAAACATCTTTTTCCTGTTTAAAAACAAAACACACAAAATATTGGCCCATCAAAATCTGACCTGGCCTCTTTAAAAAATATCAAAGGGATATTTGGCCTCATATTCCTAAATCTTAGATTGGACCCTGTTTCTAAAGGTTCATTGTATTTGGTTTCAGTGGTGGACAGGTTAAGGAGACGGAAGCCTTTTTAGACAATTTCATCTGGATAGTATCACTTTTGATTTATTAATCTGGGCTGTTGTCTGTGAAATGGTCATCAACATGTTGTCTGTGAAATGGTCATCAACATGTTCACAAATAATATCTCATGAAGACGTTTGGTAACGTTGCATGTGGTGCAACTGTTTATCAAGTGGCTGGCTCAAGGCAATGTAACCAGTCAAGCTAAACCATCAGTCTTTGTCAGTCAAATGCTCATCTACATACATGTAATGCACATCACAGGTAAAGAACTGATTTCACAACCAGCAACACAATGGACATAGAGACATGAAAAATTTGTTTCGATTATTTTGACACTGAGCCATGAAGAGGTATCTCTCATATTTGAGTGGGCCATCAATAATTTTGTTGGCACCAAAGGCACAAAATGCAGTCTGTAGTAGATTGAACTCTGGGATTGTAGCTTGAGTAGATTGAACTCTGGGATTGTAGCTTGTATTAGATTGAACTCTGGGATTGTAGCTTGTAGTAGATTGAACTCTGGGATTGTAGCATTCGTACATATTACAAGAGCAAACCTTTCTTGATTCTCAAAAAAATTCAGCGTACTGATCAAACATTATGATAAAATTCAATGTAAAAATATCATTTTCACAAGGTAATCAGATCGGAGCATGATTGCAAGATAAATTCAAGAACATCTTAGAATTTGGAAAAATATTTGTTTAGGATTACTCAAAATGCTTAAAAATGCTGATATAATTATCAGAGCGAGAAAATTTCATTTTTTTTCCCACTTGTCCACCGGGCAAGTAAAAATCTATTTTACTTACCAAGCAACAAAATCAACTTGACCAGCAATTTTTTTTTTTTTTATAATGGCTTTTTTCTATGCAATAAAAACACAATTATTGCTCCCTTTTTCTAAAATATCCCATATTGTTGATTTTGGAGTGCCTTTATATTAAGTAAATTGTTCTAGGTTTTAATTTGGAGGCATAACATTCACATGACTTCAATCTGTGATGTTGACAAAAAGTGCAATTGTTTATCTCTAATATTACTTTGTCCTTACTAGTATGAATAACTGTACTACTGATTTCTAACCTTTGATTTGGTCCATTTGTGGTGGTGATTATTGTTGTTTTTGCTACTATTATTATTATTATTATTATTATTATTATTTATTGTAGTTGCAGTTTATCCATGAACTTACTGCATATTTTTGTAATTTAGTTTGTGCTTTTTAAACAGAACAAGGCATTCGGAACAAGTTTGTTGGCATAATCATGAGGATACATATCTCATTAACTGTATAAAAAAAAACTTGGGCAAAGGATTATAACAGCTTAAAAGAAGGATCATTCAGATAATCCGGAATTCTTCATTCACTGATTTAGGTGTCAAGTGTAGATTATCAACATTGCTTTGAGCGTGTTGACTTGATACTTGCAACAATGTACTTTGACAGAAAGCACATTTCAGCCACCTATACATGTATATTACTTAACTAAGCAACTGATTTTAATTTAGGCCATCCAGTACTAAAATTAGTATCAACCAAATCATTCAAAGATTCATATCTAAGTGTCTTTGTATTTAAGATCATGTTAAATAGATACAAAATAAGAGTGTGTTTTGTGTATTTTTAATTGTCTAAAAAAAATCTTATCAAACTGATTTTTATTGGTACACCGAATTCTCGACAACTCAGGTAATGAACAAAAGCTTGTGATTATAGCAATTGATGAGATTAAAACATCTGATTATGGTTCTTTGGTTTGATTCTTTCTGTTTGTTCTTAAATATTAATAATTGCACGAGAAATAAAGTTATGACTTACAAGAGGATGAAATCAAACAAAGCGATCACATCAGAATTTTCTTGTAGGTTTAGGATTATACCCCCAAAAATATCATACCTGCCAGAACATGATGTTTCATCATCATGTGAAAAAATATAATTTTTATCCCCAAACCCCTCTACCATGGTTGTGTTTTGAAAAACTCGAGTTTTAGTAATCATAGGAAAAATCAAAGAAAGAGGGAGACCTTTCTTGACACCACGATACATGTATATGCTCATAACCTGTAGCCTGTATGAACTGTAAACAGTTGTGTTTAATGCTCATGAAAAGCTGTCACCTTGGGTCAGCTTATAAAGTTGATTGTCATAGAGGTTATTAAAAGGTAAGGTGGTCCGAGGCAAACAACCACCATTGCACAGATTACTTAATTGATGTGATTTTATCATAAGAGTCTATTATGTTTCTCGTACTGAATAGGAACAATAAATGGTCATCATTCCATTCCACCAAATTGAAATTGAAATTGAAATTTAGACAAAATGTTGTTCTGAAAGGCAACACAGGAAGGAGTGCATATTTTAAACCACTTTATTGTAGGTCAATCTGTTCAACCCCTCTGCTACTGAATTTGGATTGGGGGTTGTGGTAACTTTATAGAATTGTTGATAGTGATGTGCCCACCCAGTGTCCAAAAAAGTACTTAAACATATACTACATGTACAGTAATGTTTAAATTCATATACATGTGCATGTACCATTTTATGTACTTAAAAAGCTAAAGGTAAGTTGACTTATGTGCTAAATAAAGGTACACGCTGCAAAACAGTCTGACTGTACTATTGTACTAATTATTATGTAAAGACATCCATGTCAAGACAGAGTTGCAGTTTTCTTAAGAACTTTGTAACAGCAAAACTCTCTTTACCATCAGCATGGGTGATGCAAAAATTTGGGAAAGTAAAATATATTTTTAAAGGGACTTATGGGAAAGTCAGACACTGTCTGGATATGAGAGGTGACTGGTACCAGAGGTCTCACTGTATGTGATCAAAGTATCAGAAAGGCTCCTCATAAAACAAATAAACAACAACAAATACAAATCTAAGCAGTATTGTCTGAGTCAGTTTTATGAGGATACCATATAGTAGTCTTTGACACTTAAATTGTTGAGAAAAAAAATCTGTATGGAATATCCCATCTGTATGGAATATCCTAGTGTCAGTTATATCATACAGGATTTATGATTGATGAATTCTTTGTGCTGTTTGTATGACACATGATGTATGACTGTAATTCTTGTAATAAAATTTAAATCCTATCAAATAACATCAGTACACCTTTTTTAAATTAAAATGGCACTTGCAACGCAGTCTTGGCTATATAATGCTGAAGAAATGGGAACTAAGTGCATTTCCCAAGGACAAACCAAGGCAGATGATCCAGGCGGGCCTGGATGGGTATCGAACCCGCGACCTTTGGATTACAAGTCTGACACTCTAAAAACTGAACCACTGTGACTCTCAGCATTTCTATGATCTCAGGTTTGATCATGGATTCCAGAACATACAAGGGCAAGTGATTGCTCATCCAAGGTTGATTGATTTTTGTTCACTGCTATCACTGCCACCCTATGCCAACATCTAAGTCCTTGAAAATACCTTTGTAAGTTGTGAAGCGATGGAAAATGGGTACAGCTTTGATTGAAATATTATTCAAGCTATGGAAACCTGTATCAGGGATTTGTACATGTAAACACTTGTAAATTCATGCCTGTATTAACTCTAACTGATATGATACGGGTACTTAATTTTGATTGACAAAGTACAGACAATTTAAGTCTGCATAAGATACTGTATGTATTCAATGATAAGGCCATGCTTGATGGTAAGCTTATGTAATTTTGGCAAATATTTATTAAGGATATCTTTGTCTGACAAGTTTGTCGTCATATTGTATTACAGAATTCATGCTTCTGTCCACATACACACACGCACAACACACACACACACACACACACACATATATATATATATATATAGATAGATATCTCCAGTTATTGTAAATGCATGAAAGCACCTTGATAAAGCCTATAGATGTTCGTACTGTACTATTATCAACATAGAAAGGGCACAAAGCAGTTTTCAGTCAATACAACAAGTTTGCATGTTTGCATACCATTATACATGGTTTTGAGTTGCTTAAATTTGAGGCATTTAAGGTTATATATCCCTCAGCTGGTAGTAATTTTGTCTACACACTTTATAAATTATGCATTAATTAGGACATGGACATACATTTTGCATACCTGCCAACCTTCTAGACAGTGTTGAAGGGTTTTGAGACTCTGAAAGTGTGTTTTGTGGTCCCAAGAGGGGTCAGTCACCCACAAATGTGATGTTGTACAGTTGAGAATAAGTAATCTACTCATGTAAGCCTTTAGAAAGTGACTGGAAATTCAAATTTGAATAATGAAAATAAAATGTTTTCTTTGAAGCATTGAATACACTTTCAAACAAATATAATTTGTAGACTTAGAATTGTCATATATCACAACTGCATGCACACACTCACATGATCACAATCACACAGACATTAAACAAAAAATACACATAGTTTCTGTCTTTAAAATCCACTGGACATTGGAATACAGTCCTAGCTAGATGTAGACTTTACTGCACTCACTAGTTCATTGCAATATTTGAAGGTGATGTAAATGTCATTAGTATTCATCATTGCACTTATTATGCACTTATAGGTACTGTTATTGAAACTTCCCCGAAGATCTTGTTGAATTTTTCTCAGCATTGAAAATATTCTTCTGCATCTGCATTGCCGTTAGGGGAGTGTCAAACATGCAATGGCCACACTAGTAAGAATGCCGGATCTAGGTAGATGACACAGCCGATGTCGATTTGGTGTTTTCAGTATGTGCAAAGAATAAAATACTCCCCCTTGCTACTGCACTTCAAAAAGTCAAACTCCGTCAACCAGGATATCTGAAATTTAGTTTTGCTGGGCTTTGCTTGCTTTATGGATGGCTCATCCTTCCCAAATTACAGCTGCATTTCGTCATTTTGCCTTCAACAATTAACCAAACTTTTGCCGCTTTTCCAACTGCCGAAATAATCATGTTTTGCTTTTATAAGTGAAGTAAAATCTGACTTCAAAGAAACATTGCTGCTGATCACAAACTTGCCAGTAATCTTCAGTAAAGATGGCTTAAATGTTCTCATCCTGGTAACGAAGTGTAGTAACTTTAGTTTCTTCAACACGTAACTCTTTGATTTACTCAACTTAAAACAAATTGGGTTGTTCCACTTCTTGTACTTTGCCTATGCAAAGTAGTCTAATGTTTTGTCCCACGGTATTGTTGAAAAGACTCACAACACATAATCACCTAGCTATTGTCAATGAATTTAGTAATCTATGGAGTGTTGGTTGTTTAAATTATTACCTTTTAACTGCCTCTATGACAATTAAGAGACCAACCCATTTTTTTCCTTATGAGGTGAGGGCCTGGGATTGTTTTTAAACAAAAAAATTCTGGCCCCCAAATATGTTTAAAAGTATATTCTTGCTCTGATTCGTAGAAAAAAAATTAAGAATTAATTATATCGATTATTTTAGTTTTAAATAAAGTGGTCTTGAGGTATAAGGAAAAAATATATCCTGGTTTTAAAGAAAATCACAGGTCCTTTCTCCAGAAAACTAAATGGTCAGTCCCTAACTGTATACACTGCCCCGTGTTGGTAGTTTTCCATGAACATTAAGCATGACAGTTTACTGTTTATACAGGTTATGGACATATATTGTGGTTCCAGCAAGGGTCTTTCTATTTAAAAAGTTTTACTGGAAATCATGTTTTTATCAACACAACCGTGTCGTGGGTTTGGGGAGCTAAAAATCATGTTTTCGTGTGACATGTTCTGGCAGGTATGGTTTTAATGCCCCCTTCAGACAAAAACGTCCCTTACTGTTTGATTTTAAAGTTGGGTTTTTTTTGCTGTTAGAAAGCGATCAATTTTCAATATTTATTTGCTGTTTGCTAATGAATGTTCAAAGCTATAGCCTGCCAGAGAGTGTGTAAGATACCTTATTTCTCAGATGATAAAATCCCATGTTTAAAAAACCCCACCCACCATGTACGCACAATATTGCCAAAGATTTACAGGGGATCCCAGCTGCTACAATGCACTTCATTACAACACAAATTTGGATATAACACGTTCATGTCATGGCTCTTAGTCTGTTGTCTTAGGTGTCCCTTTTCTCTGACACTACTCAAAACATCAACCAAACTGACAAACATAAAAAAGTTGTTTTAGAAACGTGTCACTTTCACTTACAGATCATAATTAAGGTTCCTATACAGCAATGATTAATTTTCATTGAGCATGGGCTGTCCTAATCCAGACTGTTATAAAATTATTACTGCATGTTTTAGTAGTGTTTTGTTGTTTTGTTTATCATTCCTCCCTCTCCTCACTCCCACCCCCAACACTCATATACACATTCATAAAAATGTTTATCATTCTCATGGAGTACATAAATCAGTCAGCAGTTATGGACCCCAAGTACTGCATTATAGTAGGGTTTTCAAGTACATGTACTTAAGGGACCTTTGTCTGATCATATCAGCCAACCCTCTACCTTCACCGAAATTTATCAAGCTGGCCATCTGAGCTTTTCACTGGAGAAATACTGTTGTCACATGATTAGGTTTTTCACAACAATGAAAATGGAATACCGGTATATGGCATGTGTACAGTGCACTGTATGGCAGGTCATGGAGAAAAATTTGGTGTTAAATAAGTGAGCACCCCCATTTCTTTTAGATAGACTCTTCATAAAGACGATAAATACTGTTTCAACATTCCAACATATCTGCAGTACACCTTAAAAAACATGGCTTTTGTTTGGGAATAGAATGATTGTTTTGATCACATAATAGTGTTGATTCAACTTTGGATAGTGAACAGTGGAAATAAGTTGAGTTCTTGATAAAATTATTTTTGATCTAATTATCCTGCACTCTGTGATAGTTCATAGCTTTTTTTTAAATTAAGTCCAAAAATAATGAAAGTTATGGCATATATAATTTGAAAGAATTAATATGCCAATGTATAATTTAGAAATACATGTACCTGAGTTTTTGTATTTTTTGTTTTATTTTTGAAATATGAATGGAGAGTGTTGCTCATTATGAATTTTAGTACAAAAAAACACCACTTACTCCTTTTATTTTGAGGAATCAAATCCTTTATTGCTTATCAATTTGTCACTCAGCATTGTAACTGTATTTTAAGTATCTTTGCAGAAAGCACTGGACCAGTTTTAACCAAATTTTGTCCGAGCCCATCCTGGCATGAAGGGCTTTCAATAAAAATAGCATAAATCCTCCATCAAACATAGCCACCATTACTAAAAATAGAAAAACCTTTAATGACATCTTAAAAACTGCTTAACAGAATTTGACCAAATTTTACAGAAAGCATACTGACATGGTGGTCTTCAGGTTTATACAAGTGATGTCAGTCTGCTATCAAATATGACCACCATTGCTTAAAATAGAAAAACCTTTCAAAGACTTCTCAAAAAACTCTTTAACAGAATTTGATCAAAATTTGACATAAAGATTCTAGACATGAAAGATTTTAACTTTGTAGCTGCAGTTACTAAAAGTAGAAAAAAAACCTTTAAATTACTTCTGAAAAAATTCTGAACATATTATTACTAGATTTGATGAAAGACATCCTGGCATAAGGGGCTTTCAAGTCTGTACCAATGATGCTGATTTGCAGTTAAATATGTTCACTGTTACTAAGCATATAAAGACCTTTAAATGGCTTTTTTTTAAACAGAATTTGAACAAATGTAAAGCATCTGGCACTTATGGCAGTCTTTGAAATTATACAGATGAGACTGATCTGCCATCAAATACAGTGGCCATTTGTAAATGCAAAAGTTCTCGGATATTCAGGGTCTATATGTGACTTTGCAGTTGCTAATACAGTGAAACTCCTCAAAACCGACCCCTCAGGATACCGGAATCCCGAATTTTTTTCTTAGTCCGGAAATTTTCCTTCTTTAATATCATCATTTTTTTCCCCAGTAAACCGAAACCCCTCAACTCTGAACACCGGAACAATTTTCGATCCCAAATTTCAATTTTACGCTTAAAAATACCCCATAAAACCGAAACTCAGTTGAAACTAGGAAATATATTTTAGGTACTAAATTCCTGACACACGCTGGAACAGATTAATTATGGTTAACAGGTGCTGTAGTAGTCTCATCGATGAGACAAAGACCCCAAACCTGCCCCAAGGGCACGCGAGGTTAAAACAACACTTGACACATGTGCCGACAACGACTAGGGCTGACAATAGGCTAATCTGAAGTCTTTGCATCATACAAAAGAATCAACTTTTAAGGCCAATTACATGTATTAATAACTAAATGCCTATAGGTAAGCCAACTGAGAAAGATTATTAACGTGGACAATGATAACATCAGTGAGGATGATGAAGACGATATTCCCTTGGTTCGACTGGCACATGAATTACGACTGGACATTGTCCCTGAGCGCCTATATCACTTTGACAATGATGTTCCTATTGAGGATAATTCCGATGACTGGGAGAGTGAACTTGTTTTTCAGTTTCGTGAAAGCAATCAGGCCAATGATGAAAGCGATGAATATGATGACAATGTATGTTCTGAGCCATCTGGCAGTGATATGACATACCCGTAAATTTGAGACTTTATAAATCGATTAAAAACGATTGCAAAGGATGACCGTTTTTTGGCTATGGCACAAAAAATGGAGTCAATAACGCGAGCTACATTAGTTAAAGAACGATGTAAGAAACAACAGACAATGCTCCATGCCTTCTTCAAGCCAGGCTCTTGAACTGTGAACATTATGAATTATAAGGATTAATTACATATTGTGCAGTATCATGACTAATTCCAATGGACTTAGAGTAAAGTTATAAGAGTCCTGTATTTCATTCCTCATATATTTCTTGTGACGAGGACTGTATTTCTGTGTGGAGCAACTGTATTTATTCCTGTGAAAGGATACAATTTTCGGTAGGAACGTATATTGTTCAGCTAATTCTTCATTAAATGCACGTATTAAAAATAAAATAAAAAAATAACAGCTTTCTTAAATTTGTGCACTTTTACACACACAGACACTGATGCTTTCGTAACTGCATTCTCTCTCTCTCTCTCGCATCACATAAGAGTTCAGAAAAAGAGATTTTTTTTCACATCTGCAAAAGCCTCAGTAAACCGAAAACTTCTCAAAACCGGGAAAAAAACTGGGTCCCAAGGTATTCGGTTTTGAGGAGTTTCACTGTATATATGAACATTTAAATATGGAAACAGGATGTAATGAAGTATGGAAACAGGATGTAATGATGATAAATGTAGCATGGAAACGGGATGTAATGATGATAAATGTAATATGGAAACAGAATGTAATGATTATAAATGTAGTAAGGAGACATTCTCACTGAGTTCTCCTTTGCATCATGATAAATGTAGTAAGGAGACAATCTCACTGAGTTCTCCTTTGCATCATGATAAATGAAGTAAGGAGACAATCTCATAGAGTGCCCCTTTGCAAGATGATAAATGTTGTATGGAGACAATCTCATTGAGTTCCCCTTTGCATGAAAACATACTTATAATTAATATGAAACTAAATAAAATGGTTTTAACATAAGTACTTAAATGTACAAGGTATAGAGGGAAAAATAGACCAGATTAAGTTAATGTTGTCTTCCAAGGAGAATAATATACATAATTTTAGGACTCACTGAAACCAAATTAAATGATAAAAAAAATGATAATCTATTTCATTGTCAAGGCTTCAATAAACCATTACACAGGGAGAGAGAGACAGCAGGGGGAGGTCTTGTTGTATACATTAGAGAAGATGTAAATGCAGAAAGGCAAACTGACTTGGAGTCACAAGAAATTAAGAGTATTTGGTTGGAAATTTAATGCAAAATAATCCCTATTTGGTTTTGTTTACAGGCCACCTTCCTCCAGAGCAATTTGGAATGATAACTTTTTGAAACAAATGGAAAATATTCTTGCACAGGAGAAGAAACGTACATGTATATACTTGGCGATGTAAATAAGGACTTACTCATTACTCAGATAAGGAACAACTGGGTGGAATTTATTAAATCATTAGGCCTTGTCCATGTGGTAAATGAACCCACAAGAGTAACAGAAATATCAAGCACTTTAATTAACCACCTTTATACCAACCTACCTGACAATGTGGCAAATGTTAATGTACCAAATATTGGTCTTAGTGACCACTACCCTACTTTTCTCACAAGAAAGGTAAAATGCAAGACAAATAGGAAAAATACACACAAAACTATCACTTATAGATCGTTCAAAAACTTTAATGAAGAACAATTTCTTGATGACCTAAATAAAGTTTCATGGAATATAATCCAAAATTTTGATAATGTAGATGCAGCTCTGAGGGTGTGGACTGACTTATGGATGTAGTCTCTGAACACACACCACTGAAAGTACATCAGGTCAAGTATGAAATCCAACCTAATTGACTTACAACTGAAATCGTATATGCCATGAAAACACAAGACCAATTTAAGGATATGGGAAACCATGCACAATATAAACTATGGAGAATTAAAATCCCGGTATAAAGTATGATTAAAAAAGCTAAAAAAAAAAAAAAAAATCAATCAATGTTTGAAAACTAAAAGAGCAACTCAATTCTATTTGGAAAGTTTTCAATGAACTTGTTGGGGGAACACACAAAAATCAGACCAATAAAATTCACTCACTTCTGGTAAGTGACAAAATTTCCACTGATGACATTGATATTGCAAATGTTTTCAATGATTTTTTCATCAACATTACTACAAAATTAAAGGAACCAGAGATAGAAAACAACTTTGATGAATTGAACAAGTTCTGCACTGGCAAAATCTCCAGGGAGGTATGTTGCTTTATCAAACCAGTATCAAAGAACTTTGTCAAAAAAGGTCTCACTGAACTTGATACCAAGAAAGCTACAGGAATTGATCAAATTGGTCCATGACTCATAAAAACATCTGCCTCAGCTATTTCAGATAGCATAACATTCATCAATTTAAGTATTGCAACCTCATCTGTCTCCAAAATATGGAAAACTGCAAAAGTAATGCCTATTCACAAATCAGGTTCTAACATGTCTAAGGAAGATGCAGATAACTGCCAACCAATTTCGATACTACCAGACTTGTCAAAATTGAAAAAAAAACATGTCCATGACTCATTCATGTCATATATAACCAAACACTTGCTGTTACACCCAAACCAGTCATGCTTTAGACAGAGTCATTCATGCTAGACCGACTTGATCTCCCTAACTGATAAATGGCTTCAAGCACTTGATCAAGGTAGAATAATAGGATCTGTACTTATAGATTTAAGGAAAGCTTTTGACATGGTGGATCATGAAATCCTTTTGAACAAACTGAAAATTTACCAGTGTGATGACAGCACAATTAAATGGTTTACTTCATACTTAAATGAGAGAACACAACATGTTTATATATATGATGTTCTGTCTGAACCTGAAACAATTAGATATGGAATCCCACAAGGCTCAGTTCTAGGTCCATTATTATTTATATTATTTATTAATGACCTACCACTTTTACTGGGGGACTCAATTTCATCTACAGTTCTTTATGCAGACGACACATTATCAGTCATCCAAAACACAAAGCATGAACTGGAAGTTTCATTACAGGCTGCCCAAAACAAACTGGACAACTGGTGCACATGCAGTGGCATGGTGGTTAATACTGGTAAAACTAAACTACATCTATTACTTATCTCAACACGGCAAAAAAGAACAAATCTTGATAGTGATGAACTATGTTTAATATTGAAGGATATAAATTTGCAAATGGTCTGTCATGATAGAGTACTTGGTGTTTTTGTAGATAATAATCTATGGTCTGTCATGATAGAGTACTTAGTGATTTTGTAGATAATAATCTATCATGGACTGAACATATAAAATATATCAGTAAAAAAGTTAATTCAAGTTTATGGCTTCTCAGTAAGATAAGACATTTTCTCCCAGAAAGGCACAGGAAACTATTTTATAACAGTTACATACAACCCTATTTAGATTACTGTAATACAGTATGGGGTAATTCAAATGATAAAAACATAGCAAAGCTAGCACGTCGTCAAAAAAGAGTATTCGGGCCAATGTCAATCCAAACAGAAAACAGGTAAAACTTAGCTAGTAAGTTAAAAATATTACTTATTAAAGACTGAATCCATTTGAGAAAAGCTAAGTTAATGTACACGATATCCAATAACAGTGCTCCTGTATATTTGCAGTCACTATTCCAGAATAGGCTACTTGGTAACACTCCCCACCTGCGATCCATGTCTGCCAAACAGTATAAAATTCCCAAACAAAATAAGGAATTATTAAAAAAGAGTTTCCAGTACTCTGGAACTTTGCTCTGGAATAGTGTTACAATTGAGATTAGAAATGTCCACTCTATTTCCTTCTTCCAAACTCAATATATCAAGTGGCTTCAGAAATGTAGTTAAAATGAGAATGAAAACAACTGTATTTGTATTCATGAATGCCTCTGGGCATCATTAAATATACTACCCATCTATTTGGCACTAATTTCATATTGCATGTATATTGATTATGTGGTTTCAATATGTATGGGTGAGTGTCCATCTGCAGGAGAGAAAGGAAAGAATGTGAATATATTGTTGTATATACATGCTGCTATGTATATGTGTGTGTGTATATGTGTGTGTTTGTATATAAATAAGTTCCTTTGTATGAGGGCCTAAAGGTAGATTAGTTCTTCACCTGATTATGTTACCCTCTTTAAATAAAGTCATTGTTATTATTATTATTATTATTATTATTATTAGTGAAAGAAAAACCTTTAAGTAACTTCTTTTAAAACCACTAAATATAATTTGACTAAATTTGACAGAAAATATCCTTGCATGAATGGCTTTCAGATTTGTAAAAATGATGTTGTTCTGCCATCAAATATGGACTTCATTACTTAAAATAGAAAACCGTTAAATGGATTCTCAAAAACCACTAAAAGCAGAATTTAACCAAATTTGACAGAAAGCAAACCTGGATTGAAGGGTTTCAACTTTATACAAATGATAGTATGTATTATACTAACAATTACGACTGCAGTTACTACAAATATAAAAACCTTTAAATGACTTCTTCTAAAAAGTGCTCAGCAGAATTTAATCAGATTTGACAGAAAACATCTTGGCATAAGGGGCTTTTAAGTTGGTACAAATGATGCTGATTCACCATTAAATATGGCTGCTGTTACTAACAATAGAAAACCCTTTAATCAATTTCTTCTCAAACATTGCTCAGCAGAAATTGACCAAATATGACAAAGCATCTGGGCAGAAAGAGCTTTCAATTTAATACAAATAATGCCCATCTGTCATTAAATGTGGCTGCACTTGTAGAAGAAAAGTACAACTTTAAATGACTTTTTCTCAAAAAACACTGAACAGAAATTGACCAACTTTGACAGAAAGCAACCTGGCTTAAAGGCCTTTCAGTATTTGGCAAAGGATGCTGATGTTCCATCAAATATGGATGAAGATACAAAATATAGAGCAATCGTTTTTGTGACATATGCAACTAACAGCATAAGAAGATATTTTTACATAATGCATCCATTGCATCACAGACCCAGATTTCCTGGCCAATTGCTCTTCCATTTGGACATTACCGGTAGGCAGATGCCAACTAGATGAAAGATATCAGGCCCACTTGGGCATCATGTTTTTTTTGTTGTTGCTCTACATCATATGATTCTTTCAGGAAAAATATAAATATGTACTTTTAATTAGAATGCAAAATCATAATTTGTTGACTGATTTGTGCTAAAAATTAGGCATGAAGGAAACAAGTACAACTGTATTGATTAGAGATGACAGTTATGTATATATGACTGGTGCATTTAAAAATCCATTAAGAGCTGGCTACACTCATTGCACATCAGCTACACTTCATTGCACATCAGTTAGCACCCTGCAGCTACTGTAGTTTATACACAAGTTCTTTCAGTGAGTAATACAGCATCAGCAGCCAGCTGTAGCCAGAGGTCACAATAATGACTGCACATATTTGTAATTTATTACCATTCAGCACCACATATTAGTCTCTAATACTATATTTGTAATGACAGGAGAGTTGAAAAGAGAGAACAACAATACAGTCAGAGGTCTCTCACTTTAATGCCCCTGATTATATCGCTGCCCATCTGATATTACAGGTATGGTCATGGAGCCCATTGAATTCTTTAATTTTTGTTCTATAAATATTGTTACTTAATTTATTTCAGTGCATTTTAGTTTTCTGCTGTTGAGAACTGATTATAAAATGAAGTTTGACATCATTATTACCCTAGTTGTTGTGTTTTTTGTATACCCTATGCACTGTTATGACAAAGGCTTGTTAGAAGATCCCTCAGTATACAGTAAGGCAGCCTTGCTTAAAATATGGGTTACTTCTGTCACTACCAAGATCAGTGTTATAAAGAGGGCACACTATATTACTTTGTGTCAGCATTGCCTACTGGTTGGCACAGTAGACTTAGGCTAAAAAAGTCCAGGGTTAAAGTTCCGACCGTCTGTTGTGCCTGTAAGCAACATGTACTTCAATATGAATGGATACAAGCATTTGCTGGAGAGTTTATCAGTACCTCTGATGGACTGGAGTATCATCTTCAAGTTCTAAAACTGCAACTTAGCAACTTTTAAGCACAGAACTCCTCAAACAAGGTTAAGTGCTGTTAATATTATACATGTAGTTGGTACAGGGGAATCTTGCCATAATGCACTACATTGGTCATGCCATGGTTCCCATTATTTTAATTCTTTTAGTGTCCAAATCTTTATAATCATGGCTGTTCAAAACATCAGAACTTATAATTTTGACAAACAGATGGTTGTAATTTGTCATTTAAAGAATAGTGATCACAAAGTCATTTTATGAAAATACAGTACATATCAGTCATGATAAAAAACATGTTTGTGCATTGTAATTTGTCCGATAGAAGTGTAATCTGCATATATTACAGTCATGTCATGATGTTATAACAAATTTTACATGAGTAGATTACCGTATATACTCGTGTAATATCTTGGTCCAAATGCAAACAACATAGACCTTGATCTGCCGTCGCATAATGCGTAGGCAGATCAGGGTCTATGTTGTTTGTTCTACTGATTAGTCCTTATAAACTGCATAGACCCAGATCTTCCGGTGCATTATGCGCAAGTATATACAGTAATATTAGCTTATCTTCATCGCATTGGAAATTTATATTGTAGTACAGGTATGCGGGTCTTTAAGGCAGCTAGAACGTTGCCAAGCAAAGTTAAACATAATGTATTATTTATTGCTCTTTGATGTTGTCTCTATGTAGCACATTCATGTGACACAGATGATAGTTTCAGCAGTCACAAAAGGATGTTCACCAGTGAAATAATGATTTTAAAACATCAGCAGAAGCTGCTGTTTCTAAAAGAAATATCACATTGGATTATGTTATTGCAGTACATCTGTATTTTTTATAGTAATGGATTCATCTTAAATTGGATGTCATTAATTCATCACCACAATTTTGAGTAATTAAGTAAATAGTAATTAAAGTGAATTGTTGTGAAAGTAACCCTAGCAACAACAATGAACATCAGAGATTTTAAGAAAAAGAATTAACACAGTTTTTAAGTAAACGTTAATGGTGGATCTTGTCTTTCTTGGAGATGAACAAAATTAATTTTGTTCTAGCAGAGTGATTATGCAATCATATCTTCAATTTGCACAAGTTATTTAATTTGTGGTGTTTCCTTTCCAGCGGAATATATGTCCACGGATTCTGAAGAATTTTTCAGTTCATTTACTTGTTAAGGGAATTATTTTATGTGACATTGCTTGTGCAGGATATATTACAAAAATATTGAATGATCAAATTTCCAATGTTGTAACAGCTGTGTACACAAATGCTTCATTTTGTGTTCATGTATTTTTAAGAATTCTTCAATTAATTTGGTTGCAATTGATTTATGTCACATTTTGATAAATGGTCAAATTTACAACCTTCTCTAATAAGTAACCTTCTTGCTTGCTGTTTTTTTTTGGGTGCTTTTTTCATCTCCTTCTTTGCTTTGTATGAGTTGCTAGACTTGCCTTATCAGTTCTCTTTCACAGGTCATACATTTTTTCTGGAATATTATTGTGCATATACATCATTAAACAAAACACCTACACCTGAAATGTGCATTTGATAACATGCATGTACTGTTGATATGGCATAAATGTAATTGACAACTTCTAAACACTAAGTTAACAATTTCATATATTGTTTGGATTGGTCATAATGCATATATTCATGTTGCAGAATTCAAGTAATTACTTAGATTTGTTTAAAAAGGTAACTCATCCACTACCATACTAGCCTTAGATGTAACTGCAATTATATTATTTTCATGAATTTCACAAAAAACAGTGAGTTTGCTAAAATATTATATGTGGTAAAGGCTTTCCATCAATACAGCAGTTTTAAGTTGTACATTTACACATTAAAACATGAATTCATTATTTTTATAATGAACATGCTGAATGAACTAGATTTGCAAATAATTATTGATTTTAAAATATGCAAATTACGCAAAATTTGACCCAGTTTACAAAACTAATGCCTGATAAAGGGAATTAATCCAAGGTGTAAAGGCAGTATATCCATTTCTCTGAGATCCAAGTGTGTTGTTCTTTTTAAGTTTTATATATTCTGCAGTGGATATATCCCATTTAGCTATAGTATTTGGAGAAATGTTGTAACACTTTTACAGTTTATCCAAGTCTCTAAGTTTGGAAAGAGCCCATAATTTTTCCTTGCTTTGCAACTGTGAAGATTTTGTTTATTTTGACATGTGATGTGGGTTGTATATCTTTCAAGTGTTTTCATAATGTTATTTATAGACCTGCTTTTTTTCTCATGATCAAATATTGTGTATATATCATTAAAAAAAGAGTGCTTCTCACAATATTTTCATTCATTTCACTGAGCAGTATAATTAAACTATCAATTATCATGTTCAGGTTCATGCAGTTATTTATTTACAATTCAGTGGGAAAATCATAAAATGAAATGGATGACTGATTTGTACAAAAATTATTGAGTGGCAGTGCAAGTGATTACATGTAGTAAAGGTTGCATGATCATGATTGTATTCACTTTCTTTCTGAAAACTGATGTAGAAAATGATGGAAATTGAGAATGGAATACTTTTGAATTTTAAAGGAGAACATTCAGTTTATTAACATACATAGTAATCTTTGCAATGAAGAAGAGTGTTCAGTTTGAAATGTTGCCAACAATCCTTGAAAAAGTTCAGGCTGAATCTCAGAACGTTGAAGGTAAGAAAATACAGACTATTCTTTATTTGAAAATAATTCTTTTCTTTATCCTGCTGCCATGAAGATCGTAGAGATCCCTTTTAAAAATATTCTTGTTGTTGATGTTGTACATGTAGATCTAGAAATTTGCTTTTTAATTAAGACTATGTATTTGCATCATTTGAGGGCTGAAACCAATGACTGCTAGCTTCTGAGCTGCACAGCCCTCAAAACTACTTGGTCTATATGGTGGTTTCACTTAACTGGGCCAAATTTGTGTTCTGTATACTTTGCTCCAATTACTGCAAAGAGCCTGTTCACTTTATTTCTTGAGCCCTGTTTTTGTTGATTGAATGGAAGGTTTGTTTTACTTCTTGTCTTTTCATTTTTTTGAACAGGGTCCAGGTATTAAGATCTAACCAAATGACACAGCAGTGACATATATTATCTGTGTAGTATCTTTTTTCATCTTTTAAAATGTTTTTCGAAAAGTTTTTGAAATGGTTCAACTTTTTAACTGTATCTGTAGACTGTGATATGAATTCACAATTTATTTTGTTTACCAAACAATATAGAAGATTGCAAATAACCAGAAAGTCAAAAATAGGTTAAAAGATCATAACCTACCTTTCGTATAAACTTCAATTACCAACAAATTAAAATTTTAAAATGCTATATGTATACTGCCTCAAAATCTAAGGACAACTTCATTCCATATCAAGGAAATGCAGCAGGAAGCACTCACTAGTGACAAGTTGCTGTTTGAAGGCTAACACATAGCCCACAACTCTGTGACCATAAGATCAATGGATTAGAGTTAGGTTTCTTATACATTTTTTGATAAAAGAAGATATTTAGATAAATATATAAAGCACTCCCTCACTATAAGGCCCTCCATTATAACATGGTTCCTGTTATAAGGTGAATGCGGTCATGGATCCCTTTGTATTACGTGGTAGTAAAATGATATGTATCATGTACTTCATTATAAGGTAGTAGACTTTGGCTCCGATTGGCAGCATTATAATGAGGGAGTACTGTATAAAGCTCCCCTTACCTTTACCAGTCACAGCTTACCAGTATGTGCAACACTTGCTACCTTCCCTTTGTAGCCCAACTGGCCTGTTTACAAACTAGGTCTACATGTATATAGAAGGTAATTTTACCCAATTTTTTTAGCTTTGGAGTAAGGTTGATACCATATTTATTCAGGTTAAGACCAGTTGGCCAACCTTAATCTATTTATTCCCTGCCATGAATGTAAAAGGGGCATATTCTGTTACCCTTTTCCCTCTGTCAATCCATCTATCTGTGACATCTTGGTTAAGTTTTGTATTTTGGTCAATTTCCCCGGTATTGTTACCCCACCCAAGAGTCATGCAACTTTGTATCTAGATGCGTCATGGTATGTACAATACCATCTGTCCAAAAGAAAACTGGAACCTGATTCACACATCAGTGACTTCAGCTATGTTTTGTGTTAGGTTCGTTTCTCAGACATTGTTAGCCCTAGAGTTGTGCAACGTGGTATGTACATGTGTCTTGATGAGTACAACATCACCCAACCAGAATTAGGTAAATCGTCACAGTGACCTAAATTTTAAAGACTCTTTGGTTAAGTTTTGGATTTATGTCAGTTTCTCGTACATTATTAGCAACAAAGTCATTTGTATGTAGATGCATCTTGGTAAATACAACACCATACCAAAAGTAAATCACTGTGACATTTCTTGGTAAATACAACACCGTCATACCCAAAGGAAATCACTGACATATATTTCTTGCTTCAGTGAATTTAGTGAAGTTTTGGGTTTATAATTTATCATGCACATTTGACTACAAGGTCATACAAAAGGAGTTGCAGGGCATTCATTTTCTTTGAACACATTTTTAGTTTTCGAAAGTGGGGAATGGTCTGACAATCTAATATGACTTCAGCAGGTTAGAGCCAGTTTTTCTAAAGCACAATGTACTGTATGTTATTAGTCATTTGGTCATGACCACTGATATTTTCTTCATAAAAGAAACATAAAGACCATTGACCTAAGCTCTACTAATTTACTGTAGGGAAATACACCTAGGTAAAAAATGATGTCATATCGATGATATCTTAGTGTAATGATATCATATCATTTTAATCTGTACAGTAGGCATTGATTTTTACAGAAATGGGCTACCTTAAAGGGGTGACAATATTAACCCACATATACCATGTACCCAACTGTGGATATTTGGATAGCTTCCATCTAGAAGTCTGTGCTGTTTGATCTTTTATTATTTAAGCTAACAGCTTAGACACATATCTGCCAATGCCTAATGCAGTATTTATATGGCAGATCTGGATTTATGGTGTTCACTGTTAGTGGGTATGTCATGGAATCAGGAATGTAATGCACCACATGGTGGACAAATTCAAGTGCTGATGCTGTATTATCTTAGGAAGGAGTTTGATGAATCGGCTGACATAGCTCAAGTGGCAGAGTGCCCCTTTAGAATTAGGGAGGTCATGGGTTCAAACCCCAGTTTGTCAGTGAACTTTTTCCCAGTGACACCATTATCAAATACATGTGAAGTATATTTCAGAGCTCTAGATAAGAATTTAATAAGCCAGATATTTTACACTCATGTTTGGAACTAACTTAATTTTTACAAATTCAGTGGGGTATTTTGTGAATACTGCAAAACATAAAACTTAGCTATGAGACTGAACCTAAATTATCAAGATGTTAATCATGCCCTTCTGAATGCGTTAAAATGATTTAGTAACCAAAACAGTTCAGGGTGCATTTAATTATGTGGCTCTATTTGAGTGAGTGTTCTAACAGTGATAAAGTACTATCATTTCAAATGTGCTCAGAGCATCTAAAACTTAAATCAATAGCATAGTTTATCTCGATCGAATGCACCATCATACAACATGAACTGTACTTACAGTAGGAACATTACTTTGGACTATATGCCTAAAATGAAATCAGTAAAAATTTCTTGAGTCTCTTTTAGTTGAATTTTCTACATAAAATATGCAAATAAGCCGCTTATCTAGAGCTCTGTATTTTATTTCAGATAAGGCCATGGCAAGTAGGTGGACAGACGAGTTGGGTCGACCACGGATGGTCCAGACGACAGAGAGATCTGGCCTGCAGAGCATGAAAAACTCTGGTGGTATGGTCAGCTATGAGGACCTACTGATTGCGCAATATTTGGATGAACTACGTCAAATCAGGGCTGAGAGGCGGAAAAGGAGAGAGTCAGTAATTTACATTTTGGGGGAGGTTCTTTTCCAAAATATTTTCCAAAATGCATTAGAATAGGTGTAGCTGTACACTGTTTTTATATTTGCTGAGTTTTTTGCCCAGTTGTTACTGTAAGTTAGAATTGTACAACATTAAACTGTGAACTTTCAGAATATCATGAATAACACTAAATCTAATACTGCACCATGCATATTGATAAGGTTAGTTGATTGGTTGGTTCTTAATGGCACTTTTAACACATTATTGGCTATATCGTGATGAGGAAATGGTAGCTAAGTGTGTTTCCCAAGGACACACCTAGGCAGTAAACTGGTTTGACCAGGATGGTATCAAACCCGCGACCCTTAGATTATGAGTCCAATGCTTTAACAGCTGAGCTACAAGGGCTGAATCCCGTGTTGATGATAAGAAAATTATAAATGTGTTGACCTTCTTATCTAAAAATCAAATAGTCTGTTCAAAGTTGTACCAGTATTTGTTTGACTTTATAGATTTTTTTTTTCTTATCAGTACTTAAAAGCTTGTATAAATACCTCGGTAGATATTTGCCAGTTATTCCCACTTCAGTTTAGTCAAATCAGCAATAGTTAATGGAATACAGTTGAAGATTTCAAGTGCAATTTCTTGTGTGAATTATTAAATTAAGGTATGTTATTTATCAACTCTACTTAGAAATGTTGACAAAATTATCATGTAAGATTAAAAGATTAAAAAATGCTTGAATGAAATTTGTTTCAAGTTGTTGGAATCAGTTCATATGTAAACATATGTGTGGTATTGTCTGAACACATTCTGTGAGGTTTGACAAAATATTCTTTGAGGTTTGAGTAATTTCTGTGAGTCTTTTGTGTTAGTTCTTTCATCTACCCCTGCTATTTTGACTCACTTTTACCAGATATAAATGAGTTACAGATTGCATGTTGTATGTACACAGAGATTACTAAACATATCTTTGTTTCATCTATCAGTAGGTTACTTATGCATTACTTAACCTGCAACTCATAAAAATACTTTAAAAGCATGGTCATTTTTGTTTTAACCAACAGTTAATCAGGTGCCACTAAACAGTTTTGTATGATTGACCATGGGTAAATTTTGTATTGTAGGGACATCCATAGTTTATCTCCATGCTTCTCCCTCATTATTTACAGTATTTCAAGAATGCATGATTTTATGTTGTACGCACAAGTGGATGCTTCAGAACAAAACCACATTTGTGCTAACCGACTTTGAGACAATGAGTGGCTACCTATTGTCTCCTCGTATTGTTTTTACTTGATTTTGGAAATTTTCTTAGTGAGTGATTTTGTGGAAAATTGGTCCATTCATGGTCTACTTCCCTCTTCATTAAAGTAATGTCTGAGATGAATTTGTCATTGCCTTCTTGTGGTTAAAGAGTTTTATTTGTTGGCAGGTTGCTTTAAAGGTGAGACAGTCATTCCTCAACCCAGTCTGTAGCCAAAATATGTTTAGTGCTTTCTCAGTTTACTCAGATATTCAATAAGATGAGCAGGAAAAGTTTTAATTTGAAAATTTTATTATTCTACAAGAAGTTACACTTGTAGAGTGAAACTATGAAACTGACCAACATTCTGTGAGATTTTTTTAGCACTCTGTGAGATATCACAGGCTCACGTAAACATGTGTATCTTGGGTGTTTAAATCTTGCAAGAATACTAAGAAGTGAGTTTTCTCTGGGGGGTACCAAGAATATGGTAAATTGAGTTTTCTTTGTGGGCTATCAGGAAAACTGTGAATTGAATTTTCTTGTGGCTTGGCAAAATTAAGATGAACTGAGTTATTTGTGGGCTACCAAGAATACTGTGAAATGAGTTTTCTTTGTGGGGGACCACTGTGATTTGAGTTTGTTTGTGGGGTACCAAAAATACTGTGAATTAAGTTTTCTTTCTTGGGTACCAAGAATACTGTGAATCGAGTTTTCCTTATGGGGCATCAAGAAAACTGTGAATTGAGTTTTCTTTATGGACTGTCAAGAATACACTGTGAACTGAATTTTCTTTGTAGGATACCAAAGAATACTGTGAATTGAGTTTTCTTTGTGGGTCATCAAGAAAACTGTTAATTGAGTTTTCTTTGTGGGGTACCAAGAATACAATGAAATGATTTTTTTTTTTTTGGACTGCCAAGAATATTCTGAATTAGTTTTCTATGTTGGCTACCAAGAATACGGATATACTGTGAATTGAGTTTTCATTGTGGGCTACTAAGAATACTGTGAACTGAGATTTCTTTGTGGGGTACCAAGAATGCTGTGAACTGAGTTTTCTTTGTTGGGTACCAAGAATGCTGTGAACTGAGTTTTCTTTGTGGGGTACCAAGAATGCTGTGAACTGAGTTTTCTTTGTTGGGTACCAAGAATGCTGTGAACTGAGTTTTCTTTGTTGGGTACCAAGAATGCTGGAACTGAGTTTTCTTTGTGTGATATCAAGAATACAGTGAAATGAATTTTCTTTGTGGATCACCAAGAGTACTGCTAACTGATTTTTCTTTGTGGGCTACCAAGAACACTGCAAGTTGATGTTTCTTTGTGGGCTATCAAGAATTCTGTGAATTATGTTTCCTTTGTGGAGTACTACCACTTTTTGGTGGCTTATGTGTTTGCTGCAAACCACAATTGTAACATATCTAATGAACCATGACTTACCCCTCCCAATCCATGAAAATAAGTACCATATATACTCATGTATAAAGTGGATCCAATTGCAAACACCATAGACCCTGATCTGCTGTTGCATAATAAATCAGCAGATCTGAATCTGTGTTGTTTGTTAGGACTAATCAATAGAACAAACAACATAGACCCAGATCTGCCAGCACATTATGCAATGGCAAGTCAGATCTATGTTGTTTGCAGTTGGATGTGACTTGTGACTTAGACTTATACATGAGTGTATATAGTACTGATGCACCCCAAAAATTATACTTAATGAAAATGCATGAATTCACAGTACATGTATCTTCTTGTAGTATTCAACATTTGAACTGTTACTGGTATTAATAGATGTTATTTGAGTTATAGAAATTGATTTTTTTTTTACCAATGTATTTTAAAAATATAAAATTGAATGAAAACTGATTGAAAGATAGTATTTTTTTTCTTCTAGCAATAGTCACAGTTTTCATGTACAAATAGTGTACATGTCATTTGCCAGCATAGTTACAGTTCTTGTGTGAGATTAAGTAATAATAATAATAACAACAATAACAATCATAGTAAAGTCATTATTGAAAGAGGGTAATCCAAGTAGTTTACAGTAACTAATGTCCCTTGGGGCCCTCATTTAAATTTTTTTGTGTCATTGCACATGGTGAAGTGACCCATAAGTGATGTTAATTCAACCTAGAATGTTCTCGTGTGATACCAAAATGAATTTTTTTTCTCAGAAGATTATACATGCTTTGATGTATGTTTAGCTGAAGATTGCAAATTGTTCTTGAATTCACTCTTCACCTACAGCTGAGGATTGAAGCCACAGATGTTGTAAATCATATTGTATCATGATTCAGCAAATTTCTGTCTTATATTAGGAGTTTTTTAAAATATCTCTACAGTCTGTTATTGAATGAGGAATACCCTTGATAACTGTGAGGGTTGGAATTAATAAAATGTGCTCTAGACTTTAGAATCTTTAAGTTAGGGTATGTTTTTTTCTAGGTCAGTTTTGAGGATTTTATTTTGAAAATAAAACATCTTTCTGCTATGTTATGAGAACCCTCACCCCGCAGACAGTTGCATTGACTACATACATGTACGTTGAAAATAGAACACATTAATTATAATGTATCATGTACTGGATTCATGGAGACGGACAAAATGACATTGAGAGAAATGAAGATATACACTTGATATAAAAGAGTTTATTTTCTCAAGTCTACATTTGTGAATTAAAATCAGTGAAATGAAAAGAAAAATATTTGATAGAAAACATTGTTGTTAAATTTGTGCACAGAAATATCCAATATTTTAGAAACATCAAGCAGATCACTAACAATGCAAATCTACAGTAAATACAGATGTTAAACATTTCATCATTTATTATCTAGGTAATAATAGATAGCTTAAATAGAATTAAGCTTTTATACTTATGTGTATAACAACAATCTAATCCTTGAAATCCTTGGACTGATAGTCACAAATGAAAGTTTCAACATTGATCAGATGTATTATGAACAAAAATATCTATCAAAAACAGGTTTTTAAAAAAAGTTTTTACTCCTTGCCAAACATTTTTTTTACCACAGATCTAATGTAACGACCAGATAATGATGAAATTTATTATATAAACATTAAAAGAAGATGTTATTTATTATAAATAGCAAGAAAACATTTATGTATTTCATATCATTTATGTACGGGAAAATGTGTACTTTTCCATTCCAGATTTGCTATTGCTGCAGTTTTAGTATTATCCATTCATCATTCACTTTTTCCCTTTTCAATTCTTTACTTTTTTAAAAATATATTTTCTTCCATGACTAATGCTCAAAAAGCAAGCTCTTATGATAAGACGTGTATCAGTATACAAATTTTTCCATAGTGTATGCTTTGAGTTTAAGCTTCCTGTATGCTACTTAAATTGACTATGCTACTTAAATTGACTCAATGCTTCTTACATTGACTACTTAAATTGACTGTATGCTACTTAAATTGACTCAATGCTACTTTTATTGGCTATATGCTACTTAAATTGACTGTATGCTACTTATATTGACTGTATGTTATATGCTACTTAAATTGACTGTATGCTACTTAAATTGACTGTATGCTACTTAAATTGACTGTATGCTACTTATATTGACTGTATACTACTTAAATTGACTGTATGCTACTTAAAATGAATGTATGCTACTTATATCGACTGTATGCTATATGCTACTTAAATTGACTGTATGCTACTTAAATTGACTGTATGCTACTTATATTGACTTTATGCTGCTTATATTGACTGTATGCCAAATGCTACTTATATTGACTGTATGCTACTTATATTGACTGTATACTATATGCTACCTAAATTGACTGTATGCTACTTATATTGACTGTATGCTATATGCTACTTAAATTGACTATGCTACTTATATTTACTGTATGCTACTTATATTGACTGTAAGCTACTTAAATTGACTGAATGTTACTTATATTGACTGTATGCTACTTATATTGACTGTATGCTACTTATATTGACTGTATGCTACTTAAATTGACTATGCTATATGCTACTTAAATTGACTGTATGCTACTTAAATTGACTGAATGTTACTTATATTGACTGTATGCTACTTATATTGACTGAATGTTACTTATATTGACTGTATGCTACTTATATTGACTGTATGCTACTTATATTGACTGTATGCTACTTATATTGACTGAATGTTACTTATATTGACTGTATGCTACTTATATTGACTGTATGCTACTTATATTGACTGAATGTTACTTATATTGACTGAATGTTACTTATATTGACTGTATGCTACTTATATTGACTGTATGCTACTTATATTGACTATGCTACTTATATTGACTGAATGTTACTTATATTGACTATGCTACTTAAATTGACTGTATGCTACTTATATTGACTGTATGCTATATGCTACTTAAATTGACTGTATGCTACTTAAATTGACTGAATGTTACTTATATTGACTGTATGCTACTTATATTGACTGTATGCTACTTATATTGGCTGTATGCTACTTATATTGACTGTATGCTACTTAAATTGACTGCATGCTACTTAAATTGACTGTATGCTATATGCTACTTAAATTGACTGTATGCTACTTATATTGACTGTATGCTATATGCTACTTAAATTGACTGTATGTTACTTATATTGACTGTATGCTACTTAAATTGACTGTATGCTACTTATATTGACTGTATGCTATATGCTACTTAAATTGACTGCATGCTACTTATGATGACTGTATGCTATATGCTACTTAAATTGACTGTATGCTACTTATATTGACTGTATGCTACTTAAATTGACTATGCTACTTATATTGACTGTATGCTATATGCTACTTAAATTGACTGCATGCTACTTATGATGACTGTATGCTATATGCTACTTAAATTGACTGTATGCTACTTATATTGACTGTATGCTACTTAAATTGACTGTAAGCTACTTAAATTGACTATATGCTAGATGCTACTTAAATTGACTGTAAGCTACTTAAATTGACTGTATGCTACTTATATTGACTGTATGCTATATGCTACTTAAATTGACAGTATGCTACTTAAATTGACTGTAAGCTACTTAAATTGACTGTATGCTCTATACTACTTAAATTGACTATGCTTCTTAAATTGACTGTATGCTACTTAAATTGACTGTATGCTACTTATATTTACTCTATGTTACTTATATTGACTGTAAGCTACTTAAATTGACTGTATACTACTTAAATTGACTGTAATTGACTGTAAGCTACTTAAATTGACTGTAATTGACTGTAAGCTACTTAAATTGACTGTATGCTCTATACTACTTAAATTGACTATGCTTCTTAAATTGACTGTATGCTACTTAAATTGACTGTATGCTACTTATATTTACTCTATGTTACTTATATTGACTGTAAGCTACTTAAATTGACTGTATACTACTTAAATTGACTGTAATTGACTGTAAGCTACTTAAATTGACTGTAATTGACTGTAAGCTACTTAAATTGACTGTATGCTATATACTACTTAAATTGACTATGCTCTTAAATTGACTACTTAAATTGTATGTTATTTATATTGACTGTATACTACTTAACTTGACTGTATGCTGTATGCTACTTATATTGACTGAATGCTTTTTAAATTGACTGTATGCTACTTAAATTGACTGTATGTTAATTAAATTGACTGTATGCTACTTAAATTGACTGTATGCTACTTATATTGACTGTATGCTACTTAAATTGACTGTATGCTACTTATATTGACTGTATGTTAATTAAATTGACTGTATGCTATATGCTACCTACCGTAAATTGACTATGCTATATGCTTTAAATTGACTGTATACTTCTTAAAATGACTACTTAAAATGACTGTATGCTACTTAAATTGACTGTATGCTACTTCAATTGACTGAACTGTTTTGATATAATGAGCTTAAGTTTCCTGTATACTACTTTACTGACTGAACTGTTTTGATATAATGAGCTTAAGTTTCCTGTATACTACTTTACTGACTGAACTGTTTTGATATAATGAGCTTAAGTTTCCTGTATACTACTTTACTGACTGAACTGTTTTGATATAATGAGCTTAAGTTTCCTGTATATTACTTTACTGACTGAACTGTTTTGATATAATGAGCTTAAGTTTCCTGTATACTACTTTACTGACTGAACTGTTTTGATATAATGAGCTTAAGTTTCCTGTATACTACTTCAATTGACTGAACTGTTTTGATATAATAAGCTTAAGTTTCCTGTATATTACTTCAATTGACTGAACTGTTTTGATATAATGAGCTTAAGTTTCCTGTATATTACTTCAATTGACTGAACTGTTTTGATATAATGAGCTTAAGTTTCCTGTATATTACTTCAATTGACTGAACTGTTTTGATATAATGAGCTTAAGTTTCCTGTATACTACTTCAATTGACTGAACTGTTTTGATATAATAAGCTTAAGTTTCCTGTATATTACTTCAATTGACTGAACTGTTTTGATATAATGAGACTCTAATCTGGACCTTACAATTAAGGGACTTTATATATCACAGTAAAATCTGGACCTTACAATTTAGTGACTTTATATATCACACTCCTAACAAAATTTCATTTCATTCCACCTTGCTAGAGTTTTTCTTTCCTTTCTATCAAGTGCCAGTGTCACAGAATGACTTTGTCAGTGGGGGGAGGGAGAGATGTTTTTTGCTTTCAAAAAGAAACCCCATCTTGTTCAGTCTGGGGATAAATACTTTAAGTAAAATGTCTTATTTAAAGCACTCATCCTCTATTTTTTCTGTGTTGATGACAGAGTAATTATGCAGTCATCAGAAACGTTTCACAGAGAACTAATTTTACCTTGAATTTGCTTTAGTTTATCAAATATATCTTCATTAATGATTTTCATTGTTGAGTAATGCTTGATAATAGTTTGGTGATCAAGATCATTGTGAGTTCTTCCGACACGCTGTTTATAATGCAAACAATAAAATGAAGCAATCAAATACAGTGTACTTCTGTTGGATAGGGGCATTATAATTAGTGTATGTAAAGAAAATACAAAACAGCCAACAAAAACTTTACATTAGTATGGAAAAGTCTGCATAAGTTGGTATGCACAAATAAAATGTGGGTTGTGGTTACTAGTAAAAAAAAATGGATAGTTGTAATGATACATAACAGACATTCATTAAATATCCAGTTTATTTGAGATGACAATGTCTACAGGTGTCTAATCAGATTTTAATCCAAGAAAAGATAATGGACAACCATAATAATCACTATTCCATTTAAGATGTTCAGTTGGTTCACAATTTTAAAATGATATGCCTGAAATTGGAAAAACATAATAGTGGGGACAAAAACTCATGTATATCTAATAACAAGTACATGATGGGAACTCAACAACTTACAAAAAAAAATTGTCTTGCAGGGTGTCATAAGTCTTTGAACATAGGCGATCTGTCAGTCATTGGGATGACACTTTCCATATTTGGTTGATGTATGTTCCATCAGAGGAGGCCACTCCAGCTTCAGTATACAAGCAGTCCTAGAGCTAGCTGCTCCCTTTGCCATATACAGTATCATAAATGTACAGCATGAAAGATTGATAGAGGGGAATTGACAAATCAAACCTATTTTCCACCAGAACTTTTGAATGACAAATAAGTCCTAATTTTAGTAGGAACTTGGACCAGTTGCCTGAAAATTTTCAAAAAGTGGTGGGGGTGCTTATAAGGGCACTTTTGATCAACCTAGTTTCAGTACCAGATGCTATGACCTAGGTTCAGTTTATAAACCAAGGTTTGGATTGTAATCCTAACCATTATTTAATCTGACTGGAAAACATGGTACATGTCCTGTATATCAAAGTGGTTAGCATATATACAGAAAGTACACCCCCCCCCAAGCAATGTAATAAGACTGGACACTTCAGTAAAGATCAAAAGGATCTGAATTAGCCCTCAAATAAAGATTGGATAATCATTTGCTTGAATTATGCTATGCAAATAGGTATGCTTGAGAATATGATGAGTAGAATGTCAATTGATAAATGAAAGTTATTGTATCTCATTACTCATGTTGTTGGGAACATTTATTTCTTTAATTGTATTTTTCATTTAATATTTTTTTTTTTTTTGGGGGGAATTAACCAGGGGCACATAAACATTGAACTCCTGTTTTTCGGTGCTTGGATTTGTAGAAATTTGGTAATGTCATTGCAGTAATTTATGGTAAATTAAAAAGGTGTAACAAATACATTATTTAGGAAGCGACATTTCTAAAAGTTCTAACAATAGAAAGATTATTATTTTTAAGTGATGACATTTTTACTGGTTTTACCATAGTATTAATGTTACACTGTGTTACATTTTAGAAGTCCCTCTCCATACATCCGGAAGTTACCATAATATTAATGTCACACTGTATTACATTTTAGAAGTCCATTTCCATACATCTAAAAGTTACAATAGTACTAATGTTACATTGTGTTACAATTTAGAAGTCCATCTCCATACATCCGGAAGTTGCCAATGTATTAATGTTATACTGTGTTACATTTTAGAAGTCCATCTCCATACATCCAGAAGTTGCCTCATTCTGATTACTACTATAGACGACATAGACCCATGTCTGCCACAGAGGGCACCAGGCCTAAGATTGATTCCAAGTTTATTGCTGATCCCAGTTTGTGGGATCCATCCACTCCACGACCTGAGAGTATGAAGAAAAGCAACCACATCAAGTCTCGACCAGCAAGTGCTCCTGTCAAAAGACACAGGTACATTTTTTCTAATTTATAAAGATTTTTTTTTCAGAACCAACAAAATTGAAAAAGAAATATATCTGCATTTGTTATATTATATTTTTTCTTTTAAAAAAATTCTGAACTATCTCTCTTTCAGTTATTGTCAGCCATTATATAGATCATTATCCTATATAAAATCTGTGGAAAAAATAATTGTCAAAAAAATTGAAAAACAGAAGAAGAAACAAACTTAAAAGACCCATGTCTTAAAGAAAACCATATTCCCCCATGTAATTTGCACAACATCTTCTTTGACCCCCACAATCACTGAAAAAATCTTGTATCTGTGTATTTTGTGCATTCCCTGTTTCAGCAAACATCAAACTGTGAATCCCATCAATATTTAAAAAGTATAGATATACTCAGTGAGACCAGATGGACAGGTTCAGGACGCAAAATAGCAAGTGATGGCTCAGCCATTATTTACTCAGGGACACATAATGTCCATTCCAGCAGTGTAGCCCTAATCATCAGCAAAACTAGTACAAAAGCGCTCCTAGAATGGGAACTAATCAGTGACAGACTTATCAGAGCAAGATTCAACTCTCACTATTGCAAACTCACCATCCTGCAGTGTTATGCCCCAACCAATGAGGCTGAGGAGGAAGACAAGGAGGACTGGTATGAACAGTTACAACTAGCAGTTTCCAAAGTCCCACAACATGACATGCTCTTGATAATGGGAGATATGAATGCCAAGGTAGGAACAGGCAACACCAACAGTGAGGAGGTGATGGGGCAACATGGCTGTTGAGTCATCAGTGACAGTGGTGAAAGACTTGTAAACTTCTGCCTCAATAACAACTGTGTAATAGGCGGCTCTGTCTTCCCACATGAGGACATCCACAAACTAACCTGGAAATCTCCCGATGGATGCACTGTCAACCAGATTGACCATATTGTCATCAACAAAAAGTGGTGAAAAATATCTCCAAGATGTAAAGGTCCATCATGGGGCAGATGTCAGCAGTGATCATTACCTTGTGATAGCCAAGATAAAGCTGAAACTTCGGGCAACACGTACCGCACAACTACAACGAAAAGTGTTTGACACCAGCAAGCTCCGCTCACCTGAGATAAAGAGAGACTTTACTAACGAGCTTAGAAATCATTTTAATGCATTGGCCAGTGAAGTTGGGAAAGATCATGATACAGTTGTAAGTACATGGACTTGCATTAGAAATGGATACTCTGAAGCAGCAAAGAAAGTCATCAGTTATAGGAAGAAAAAAGACAAGAGATGGTTAACACCAGAGACATGGAAGAAAATAGATGAAAGGAGAAAGGCCAAAGACAAGCTTCTGAGTTCTAAATCACCAAGGCTGATTGAAGAGGCACAGAAAGAGTATAAGCTGAAGGATAAAGAAGTAAAAAGGAGTGCCTGGAAGGATAAAAGAACCTTTGTTGAGGAATTGGGAAATGAGGCAGAACAGGCTGCAACAAAAGGTGAACTGAGCATGGTATACAAGATTACAAAACAGCTCTGTGGTCATGGATCCAACCACTCCATACCAGTCAAAGATAAACAGGGAAGAGTGATAACTTCGGAAAGGGAACAGGCTGCAAGATGGGTCCAGCACTTTGAAGAAGTACTGAACCAGTCAGAGCCTGAAGATCCAGCAGACCCACCACAATCAAATGACATTAATGGCATTAATACAAGCCCACCTACTCAAGCAGAGGTCCAAAAAGCCATCAAGGCCATGAAGAGTGGCAAGGCACCTGGTATTAACTCCCTACAGACAGAGCTTCTGAAAGCTGATATAACCACAGCTGCATATGTGCTGACTGACCTCTTTAGAAAGATATGGGAAAATGATATCATCCCAAAAGACTGGTGTAAAGGTGTCATCATCAAGCCACCAAAGAAAGGTGACCTTAGCAACTGCGACAACTGGCGAGGGATAACACTTCTTTCCATTCCCAGTAAAGTCTTCTGCAGAATTCTCCAAAAAAGGATTGATGCAGCCATAGATGGTAAACTCAGACAAGAACAAGCAGGGTTCCGCAATGGAAAAGGATGTATAGACCAGATATTTGCTCTGCACGACATCATTGAACAATGCCTAGAGTGGAATGTGCCCCTTTACATCAACTTCATTGACTTCAAGAAGGCATTTGACAGTGTTCACCATGAGAGCCTATGGAAGATTCTTAGAGCTTATGGAATACCATCCAAGATAGTCAACCTCTTTGGGAAGTTCTATTAGCACTTTGAATGCAGCGTCATCCTTAACAACACTCTTACAGAGTCGTTCCAGGTGAAGTCTGGTGTTAGACAAGGTTGCATCCTCTCTCCCATTCTGTTCCTCATCACCATCGACTGGATAATGCGCCAAACAACTTTCGACCATGCCAGAATTATCCAGTGGACACCCTTCTCAAACCTTGAAGACCTGGACTTTGGTGATGATCTGGCTGTCATCTCATCAAGGCGTTCTCATCTTCAAGAGAAATCGGACAGACTCTGCAAATATGCTAAACAGATGGGCCTGCATATCAATGCAAAGAAAACCCAAGTGATGTGCACAAATGCAGCAGCTACTCTTCCAATTACCATCGATGGAGAGGCACTTGAGTTTGTAGACGACTTCACCTACCTTTGTAGCCTAATTAGTAACAACAATGGTGCCAAAAATGAAATAAAGGCCAGGTTAAATAAAGCCAAAGGTGCTTTCAGCAGGCTTCGCCCTATATGGAGATCAAAACAGTACAGCCTCAAGACAAAGATCAGACTTTACAACAGCAGCATAAAGTCGGTACTTTTATATGGCTCCGAGTGTTGGAGAGTTGTGAAGACAGACATGAGAAATGAAAATTCATTCCACAATGGCTGCCTCTGTAAAATCTGCAACATCTACTGGCCAAACAAGAGCCTATATGAGAAAACTGGATGTAAAAACATTTCTCTGGAGGTCAAGATGCGCAGAATCAAATGGCTCAGACACGTAATGCGGATGCCACAAGAACAGATACCTAAGGTAGCTGTCAGATGGACACCAGGGGGAAAGCGTAAACATGGCCAGCCAAAGACAACCTGTAAAGGACAATGATGACGGATCTGGAAGAGATGGAACTTTCCTGAGGCGAAGCACAAGTCATTGCTCAGGACCGATCCAGATGGCGGAAGATGGTTGCAGCCTTATGTCCCAGTTGGGATGAAAAGGACCCTTAATTAAAATTTTAAAAATATTGATATAAAGGCGTTTCTCAATGAGTGTAAGGGTCAGCAGTTGGACATGCAAACTGTATATTGTAATACTTAAACTAAGAATGCAAGAGTTGACATTTGGACATGCATACTGTATATTGTAATATCCTCACAAAGAATGTAAGGGTTGACATTTGGACATGCAAACTGTATATTGTAATATCCTCACAAAGAATACAAGGGTCAGCATTTGGACATGCATACTGTATATTGTAATATCCTCACTAAGAATGCAAGGGTCAACATTTGGACATGCGTACTGTATATTGTAATATCCTCACAAAGAATGAAAGGGTTGACATTTGGACATGCACACTGGATATTGTAATATCCTCACAAAGAATGCAAGGGTTGACAATTGGACATGCATACTGTATATTGTAATATCCTCACAAAGAATGCAAGGGTTGGCATTTGGACATGCACACTGTATATTGTAATATCCTCACAAAGAATGCAAGGGTTGGCATTTGGACATGCACACTGTATATTGTAATATCTTTACAAAGAATGCAAGGGTTGGCATTTGGACATACATACTGTATATTGTAATATCCTGACTTGGACTTTGTGCGAGTTCACATGTGCCAAGATTGCTTAACAAAATTTTTCTTCACTGTTATTTTTAAATATCTTTTCAGTCAATCTTGTACCCTCCTGTGTCTATTTAGTGTTTTTCTATATCTGTTTAGTGTTTTTTCCCCCAGTCCTTGCATTATTTGAGTGTTTTTCTCCCCAGTCCTTACATTATTTGAGTGTTTTTTGTATTTCTTTTGCTAATTTTAAAGGTTTTTTTTGCAGTTTGTTTAGCAGATGGTGCTTCTGTTCAGTGTTAACCCCTTCTTAGTAAGCAGTGTTTGGGTAAGTATTACCTACCCTTCCTTGGTTCCTGGTTATCTTGATTTTTGTAATTGTTTCTCTTTCAGAGATTAATGTGTTGCAGGGTGTGAATAAGTGTTGGCACAAGAAGGCCTCAAGGGATACACATACCACCTGCCTTTTGTGCACTGGTTGTGCATCCACGAACAGATGTCTGATATGTTTTTAGACAGATCAAGTGTGGGACTTGGTGGAAAGTGGCAGCACCTAGTGAGGGAGGAGTAAGGCCATGCTTCCTCCATGTAATCACAAGAAAATCCCCACCATTCCCAGGAGGGGTCTGGATCCCTTCCTGGATTAGGGAAATCAACTCCTACTGTGGGAAAGAAACAAGGAGTGATCTCTATGGTTCTGAAATTCCTATGTTCCTGTTTAATCCCTATGGGATTTGGGGACTTCCTTTACCAGGTAGTGTGTCTTCTGTACCCCTCCCCCATGACATAATTTATATCTAAGCCTTTGTTTCAAGTTACGGTGGACGTGTCAGGTCAGGGACCTGCTCTGTCACCTCCCACCTTGTCCAACAAAAAGGAGAAAGGATGTGGGCCACCTCTCTCCTCCAAGACAGTCGAGAAGGGATCAATGATCCCATTTGCCTAGGTGGACAGCAAGTATGGTTAGACCCATTACCCCCTATGAGTGGTTATGGGACAACAAAAACTCTGATGTGATGTCTTCCTCTCTGGAATGAAATACCAGCGAGGACAGCCCTGTCACACCTTGGGAGCAGGTTTAGGATGATGATGCCCTTTCCATTATGATGGACTCAAATAAGTTTCCAGAAAAGCCAATTGAGGCAGGTCCTACCCTTTCATGCGGGTCCCATGTTCCTTCCCACCTGTCAGATCAGGTGTTGAAGGTGGAGGAATTCTGGATGTTTGATAAAGTGGTAAAGAAAGTTTACTGTCTCCTTCCCTCAGATTCATGCCCAAAACCTTCTGGGACTGAGGATACTTAGATTCTCTCCAGTTTTTGATGGCCAAGAGTCTGCCAGGCAGCACAAGAAGTGGTCTATTGCCCTTTCTACTCTCTGGCTGCTGGTCTCTGCCTCTAGCTATCTGGTTCATTCCCCTGCTTGACCCTTTAAGCCTGATCCTTTGGACTCTGGTGCATCCCAGGTGGGGATATTGGATGGGATCTGGGCTTGTCTCCTAGTAAAGTCCTCAGAGGCCTTGGAGCTTAAGAATCGAACCATAGTGAGAATCACCTCCCATGTTGATTTCTTTTTTATGGCCTCCTTCACTCAGTTGATGGAGGAATCAATGTCTCCAGCAGCACTTTAGTTCTTGTTGGAGGCTGTGGAAAAATTTCAAGGCATGCACTCTCCATGTCAGTGGCACTCTCTGTGGAGCTTCTCCACCTCCCCAGGGATATCACCTTGGAGACATCTTTGAGGGCTGCACTACTGGAAGTGGTTATGCTCTTTGGAGGTCTCATCCCTTCTGTTGTGTTGCAGAATTTGAGAGACCAGCAACATCTGTCCCTGACCATGACTCCAGACATGTTGAAACTTGCCAGGAAGCTTGCACACCCTGACAGACCATGGAGACTGCCTCAAATGTTCTTCAAACAGGGTCACCCTCAACAGACAAACAAGCAGCCCCAGTTTAGATCTCTCTCATGCCTGCCTTCTAGTAGACAAGGCAGTCAAAAAGACCAGGGGAGAAAGTCTTCGGACTCCGATCCCTTCCTGAGGTAGTCAGTCCTAGGGAGTTGCACACTCTCCTGCAGTCTTCCTCTTCCTAGTGCCCCAGTAGGTGCTTGACTAGCCCTCTTTTCAGAGGTTTGGTCGAGCATCAAAGACGATATATTGGTACATTCCACCATAAAGGAAGGAAACCGGCTTTTTTTCCAGGAACATTCTCCTCTATCACAGATTTTCTCTCACCAGTCGAAACTGTTTCATCTAAGAGGAACACACTCTAATGCAGAAGGGAGCAGTTGAGATGGTGGAAAATGACCAAACTCCAGGTTTCTATTCCCAGATCTTTTTGGTGTTGAAAAAAGGTGGAAAGTTTTGACTCATCATTGATCTCTCCACCTTAAACAAATGTCTTCAAAAAGAATACTTTAAGATGGAGAATAATGCCTTGGTCCGGAACGCCATAAGGTCGTACAACTTGGCAATCTCCATAGATCTGCAGGATGTGTACTTTCACATCTCTGTTTTCCTGCCTCCCGGGAAATACATCCAGTTTTATCTTGGTCAGGAGGTATTTCAATTGTGGTGTCTTTCTTTTGGCTGTGCCTCCACCCCCGGAGCCTTTACCAGGGTGATGGCAGTAATAGTGGCTCACTTGAGTGCTTTAGGGATCCCCATTCTCCAGTATATCAATGACTGGTTGATGCACAAAGTCCTCATAGATACTCTTCTGAAAGACCTATTCCTCTCTTGGTTGATGGTGACTCATCTGGGTTTAATCCCCAAAAAAGAGAATTTGGATCTCATCCTTTCTCAGGACTTTGTGTACGTGGGGAAGAATTTCCTCATCAATCAAGGGAGGGCTTGCATCCCACCAGACAGGACTGCTCAGATTTTGTCCCTCACAGCAGGTCTTATGGTCAAAACTTTGTCGTTGGCACACCTTTACCTCTTCCTTCTAGGAACTCTGAACATGGCCGTGGATCTTTCCCCTAGAGAGACTTCACTTGCATTCTCTACAGTTCATGATTCTAACAAACAGGAAACTGCACAAGGATCCGCTACTGGCTTGGATTCCTCTGGAATCCAATTATCGTCACCACCTGATTTGGTGGCTAGATTGGGATCGGTTCCTTACCAGATTCCTGATTCACCACCTCGAACCCCACTTCTTTCTGTGCGTTGATGCTAAGAGTGAAGGATGTTACTTGCATTCAGTATAAACCAGCATTAAAGCCTAAATAGAAAGTCAAATGTTTATTGACCTCAGCCCATGGGCTTTTGCGTAGGATGACAAATCAAACAGGTGTGATTCAGCCAGTTCTGGTATAAAGGTCACTTGAACTAAAAATAGCAGTTATTTCTTTTCAATTCAATGATTTCCAGAAAATGCATTATAACATATGCTGATTTTTGGATATGTTTTGTCAAAGTTATTGCCTAACATAAGTAGGATAGTTTTGATGCATCTGATCTTATAACTTGTGTACTGGATTTCATCAAAATGTACAAAAATAAAGGAAATATATAAGCAACTTCATTAGTATAGTGATATACTTGCTTATAAGTTGAGTCCAAATGCAAACAACATAGACCTGATCTGCCAGCTGATTATGTGATGGTAGATCTGAGTCTGTGCAGTTTGTAGTTGGACTCATAAGATAAGAGAGTATATATGGTAGTCTATTTTTAAACTACTGAAAGCTGAAATAGTTTAATCTTAAACACAGTGAGATGATCATGCTCAGCAGAACTCACTTTTCACTGGCATTGATAAACTGCTCTTTGTATGTAGTTGTTGTTTTTTTTATGGCCTTTTTAACACATTATTGGCTATATCATACTAAGGAAATTGGAGCTAAGTGCCTTTCCTAATGACACACTGAGGCAGCTGACCCAGGCTGGCCTTGGCAAGTTTTGAACATACGACCCTTGGATTATGATTCCAAAAATCTACTCACTGAGCTACCACAACTCCCCTGATGCAGGTATTTTCTTGTTTGGAAACAACACCATTTGTATCCAAGAAGTCAATCAATCAATATAAGATCATTTGATATAAATCAATTGATATAGAGACCACAAAGATTTTGATTTTGTTGTATCTACATTAGAAACACAATTATTAATCAGCATATTCCAAAAACAAAAATACATGTGATCTTGCCCCACCCCCAACCCTAAGTTTTCAGATAGTTTTGTTGGCATATATTTTTTGTGTCCCTTTTTTATATTAAAAAAGATAATTATATTTTTCCATCTGAAAACATAGGATAAAGACGATAAGCTAGTATGCTTGCATTTTAAAATTCTTTATGTGTTTTTCCCAGACTTAGACCATGGAGTGGAGTGTCTACAACATCATCATATGGCAAGATGAAGTGGACCTGCTTCAGACCTCCATCAGGTACAAGTAACTACCAGACATATCCAATAATAATAACCCCATTCCCCCAACTATAGATACCGTCTCTACTCACGTATAAGTCGGGTCCAAATGCAAACAACTTAGACCCTGATCTGCCGTTGCATAATGTGCCGGCAGATCAGGGTCTATGTTGTTTGTTCTACTGATTAGTCCTTACAAATTGCATAGACCCAGATCTGCTGGCACATCATGCGATGGCAGATCTGGGTCTATGCAGTTTGCAGTTGGTATTAGCTTATATGCGAGTATAAATGGTAAATAATCTTAGCAAATTTGAATTGTAGGAGGCTTTATACAATAATAAGACCCTGCCACCCTTAACAAAAGTTATATGATAGGACCTCTGGGCTTATTATAGAGAATTATTGTGCTCACTTCTGTGTAGTTGGTAACCTTCCTTGTAGGTATCAGCTGACTAAATGCTTATGAAACAGTAAACCAGTCTTGAAATGAAAGAAGACAATCCAATGCACACATGATTGTGAATAGCATGGATTGTGACCTGTCATTGTATACTATATCAGCTGATTGTGGTCTGTGCTGTTTTTCTGAAATCATGTAGAACAAACAGTTTAGTTCCTGAACTGCAGGTACTTCATGCAGCTGAAGGATTGGGGTCTGTGCTGTTCAGAGATAAATGTTATACATATTATACATGAGAAAATGTAGCACCTTAAAGTTATTGAATATACCTCACTGTAAGGTGCCCCAGTATAGCATGATTCCTCATGTAACATGGTGATGGTCATGGATCCCATTTTTATATGCCTGCCATAAAGCACAGCATATCATGTTATGATGTTGTACATCTTTTCCCAGTTGTGTTTCTGCACAATAATTCGAGTGCTCCACCATCTGCCATTACCAAATTTGTATGTGCACATGTACCGTATTTGATATAATTTATATACTGTGTGTAAACAAAATAGCTGTATGGATAAAGTTTGTGAGTTTTAAGCTCATCATAATAAGAGCACACCGACAATGTTTCCATCATGTGTATGTACATACTAGAATAATTAGATTACTCTTCACTTTGGAGGTGCATTTTCTCTTTCTCTTTCTCCCAACATGGTGGCACTGAATAAAACACATGTAAGATCTGTTATTGATATTTTGAGTTCTTTATCACCTACTTTGACCAAGCTTTGTGAATGGTTTGCATTTGAGTCAGTAAAGACACCTTTCATTTTTGGGTTAAAAGTCAACAGTCAAGGTCACATTAACTAAAAGATAGAAAAATGATTTCCACAAAACAACTTAAGTTCTGTCATGCCTTGACTAAACTGTGCAGCTGGCTTGCATTTAAGACAAGGAAGACTTCTTTGATCTTATGGTTGAAAAGTCAAAGGTCAGATCACAGTTATTCCAAGAAGGAAAACAGTTTCCACAAAATAACTCATAAGTCCTTTGCCACAAACTATGACCAGACTTTGTGGATGGCTTGCATTTGAGACAAGAAAGGCACCTATTGATTTTCTGGTCAAAGGTCAAGGTCACCAAGACCAAAAGAAGAAAAATTATTTCTGTGTCCTTTGCTTTAACCAAATTTTGTGGTTGTCTTACATTTAAGACATGTAAGAGACCTATTGATTTCAGATTCAAAATGTAAAGTATCCATCCGATGAAAGAGGGTTTTACATCAAAGAAGTATAATAATACCCACATTTAATATACAATGTATGGTACTCTTGTTTGGATAAATTTATTTTTGATATTAAACCCTACCTCAGTATAAGGCAACCTCACATATAATGTATAGTTTTACAGCTCACCTGTATAGTGTTATAGTGAGGGATAACTGCCTTTGAGATTGGACATTTTACTTTAATAGCATTGTGAAAAAAAATTATCCTTTTGAAATTGCAGTAACTTAACTATTGGTTTTTTTCTTTTTTGTTCAGGTTTTTTTTTTATGTTGGATAAAATAATCATATACAATACTGTTGATTAAGGTAGATGTTACATTTATCCTAATCATCTGTTCAAATGTCACAAAGTGTTTAGATCACCCAAACATCAGCAGTTAAATTAAGCATGTTGATGATAATCTTAGTTGCTAAAAGATTGAGATTTTTCTCACAGGCAGGTTTAACATATGCATTTTCACACATCCTTTGGGTGTTGAAGATTGAGTGATTCATATGAAATATTCAATATAGTTAGTATTTCACCCATGAAAAGCCCAGGCGTGCCATCTGTTTCAATAAGATAAAGTGTGGGGATGAACTTATCATCAGACAAAGCTTTCTTAAATAAAAATTTGCCATAATTTGTCAGAGTTGCTGATTGGCTTATCTTGTAGGATGGGCCTTGCTGATTGGCTTATCTTATAGGATGGGCCTTGCTGATTGGCTTATCTTATAGGATGGGCCTTGTTGATTGGCTTATCTTATAGGATGGGCCTTTCATTAGAGCATTATGTTATTCAAAGCAAGTATTGTGCAACCTCCCTTAATGGTCACATCCCATAGGCAAAAACCTCTCATATCCTGCCAGGGTTAGAATTTCCCTTCTCTTCATTTTGTCTACATATTATTACCTCTCAACAGCCATCTCCCTTAACCAGCCATAAATTTTCCACCCCATCAATGGCTGCTTAAGAAAAATTGCACTGCAGTCACTGTTGCTTGAGTAAAAAAAATTTAAAATCAATATTACAAAATAAAGAGTAAGGAAACAGCTAAATTAGTTGCATGATCATCTTTATTTCAGGGAGTAGGATAAGGTCCCAGTACAAAAAGCAGCCTCATACAATCAGAGTGACAGCTTACAGGAATGGAACCAGGGATGGAGATCTGAGAATTGCAGCCCCAAACATAAAAATGGTGGGTTTCATTATTGCTTGCACAGTGTATTGTTAAAATTTTGTCTAAGTCAAGGTCCATGCTAGGGGGTGATTCAGGCAAAATTGTCACCCCAGTGTCTGTCAGTTCACCCAAATACACAGAGAAGGTGAAGTTGACTTCTCCTTTTCTAGAGGTGACATCTTCACCCCCTGTTCTTTCAGGCCATTGAATGTTTTCGCATTCTGAATACACTGTCAACTCTTTTGTCTTTTTCCTGTTCAGTGATCAATTTGAAACAGTTTAAACATAGTGTTTCATGCTTTTTTGTTTAACTTTTGTGTGAATTGAAAGATGATTTATATCTACTACTACATTTCAATCAACATGATTCCTGCTGAAAATGTACACATGAAGCTTGAAGACCAGTCAGGAATAAATCATTGTTCTTTGGAGGCTTATAGGCTGATTTCCAGTATAGGTCAGCAATTTTTTTATATATTTTATCCTGTACAAGGAGAAGGAATGGACTTGTGTCACTATATGTCACATGTTTTCCATAGTAATTTATTTTTGAGGTGGGGCCCCAGGTGGCCGAGTGGTCTAAGGCGCTCGCCTTTACAGATCACTGACAACCTACCTCTGTCCTTGTGCGTTCGAGTCTCGGCTCGGCCAACATGGGTATGTGAGAAAGCTTGCCAGTAGATTCCCGTGGATCAGTGGTTCTTCCCAGGGTTTTCTTGGATTTTTCCTCCACCAAATATACTGACCACCATGTATAACCTATCATGCTGAAAAATAGTGTTAAACCCACAAAACCAAACCTATTTTTGAGGTTGCCATCTTTTGCAATAACAGAGTCATACAACAATCTTACAGAATCAAACTTAAAAAATTAGAATTTTTTTCATACTGTTTATTGATTTTTTTAAAATTCATTTATATTATCTGAATCAGACGTTTAATAAAATGGCTGTTTAAAGTGACTTTTGTAAACATTCAAAATCATGACCACTCTACACTTACTGTTACCTTTTTCCCACCACTTTGCCCTATTCTGGCAGGGATAGAAGTCATGCATTCTGCAAAACAAATCCAGCATGGACCCTGCAAGGTATGATAGACACTATTTTAAAAGGTATCTTCAATGATTCATTCATCTGTCTTTTTAAACAGATTTCTAGTTTTCCGATTTCTTAAGCATTTCTCCTAAATATTACGATAAGTTAATAAGATGGGGATGAGTTTAATCTCAAGCTGCTCATTTTATGTTTTCTCTACACACTGCTCCCTTGATAACTGCATTGGGAATAAAGAGCTTTTTTCTAATGTAGTTGTTTGCTTTTTTGTATAAATTACCTTTATTTTCAAGATACCCAACTGCTGAAAGATCGTTAACAACACTAGTCCAAGCGGTTTCAACAACATGTGTATGCAAAAATATTGTGTATTACGTCACTGCTTTTTGTTGTTGTTGATTCACAACAAAACAAGATTCCTTTTTAACAAAAAATAGGGACATTTATTTCTCGAAACAACTGTCCATGTTGAAACTCGATTTATTTATTGTTCTATTAATAAAATATGGATGCCGCGATTTCATTGCAAGTAATAGTGAAACTTCTTCTCATCCTTGAGTAAATCTTTGAGTGGCAATTTTGAAATTTTAAGTTCACTACAAACTCTGGAACTTGCTTCTCTCTAATGAACTGTATCTGTGAAACAAAGCTTTTTATTCACCTAGTACTCATTTCGCTTGGTTGTCTTACCATCTTTGATCACATTGGTGAATGAGTAGGCTAATTTAATGTAGTTTAATTATATTACTTACATAATAATATTTATAATTGTTCAATTGATCAATTGAAATGAGTTGACCTGACACACGGCTGTGACCGCTAGTGCTTACACAGGTAGGATTTGCACACTTTTTAACTTTTGTTTTATTCCACCATCCTTTTTTTTGATTTGATACAAAAGACGTAATTAATGTGATAATACAAAGCAGGTCTTCTTTTAATTGAGTGTAACAACACAACAAATACTTCCGGAAGTTGGAGATACAAAAACAGTTGGCACTTAATTAGTTTCTCACAGAAACGCTCGCAGATATAGCTGGAATGTTTGAATTATATTTTTCACGTTTTAATACAAGAGGGCATATTGCATTTATGATGACTACACTGAAACCAAATTAAAAGATAGAACTAAAACACAAATTTCACTTGACAAAACTTATTGAATAGGTATTTATTTTTTAAAGTGTTGCCACCATTAGGCATTAGTGACATTTTCATTGATCAAAATTTCATTGAATATTGTTATTTACAGTGTACTGAGAATGTTGTTTGGAAAGAAAATTGAACAAAATATATGACTTCTTATTAAAAGTTGAGAATTTCATGACATTTATTCAAATTTCCAGGTACTAACCACTGTTTTCAACAATAAAACGAGCGATATATCAAGGTTGCATTTACCAATTTTGATTGAGATTTTTTCACGTTCAACAAATAGGGGCCAATTTTTTCGGGCATTTTTTTATTTTTTTTAAAAATGGGATCCACACCTGACCCTGCATTATAAGCAGGTTTGCGAGTTATCAGGATGCAAGTTATCAAGGGAGTGGTGTATATTCAAAGTCAGTAAATCTAGAATGTAGTCATATATATTCTGTGTAGTACACACACGTCTTAATAAGTGCACATAACTCTTTTTTTGGTCAAAACTAGCATTAAAATATCCATTACTAAGTGCAAATGTCTTGATCCTGCAAGCTGTGATAGAGGGAAGAAGCGTCTAGAATCTGCTTAGGATATCATGATTTTCTTGGAACCTGTGAAATGAATATGCTTAGCTGGTGTCTCCTCACTTGATGTTTTGTGCTAAATCAATCTCAAAACTGAATCTTACATGTGTTTTATTTGACACAACCATTTTGGAAAGAAAATAAACCTCCAAAGTGGAGAGCTGCCAACATAGGCAAATGTAGCTAACTCTTCTGTATGGGGATGTTTTTTTATTAGTTGGTGTGCATTTACTATGATGAGCTTTAATGTCCTGAAATTTACCCAAATAATAATTTTTTAAGTGCACAGTGTAGACATTATGTAAAATACAGTTATAAAGTTAATCAAGCACTCACATAATATGTCAAAACATTTTGAGGCACATTTGTATGTTATGTAAATAAAATTTAATCATTAGTGTGATATATTTTTAGACACATATGCACACACAAACACACACACACCGAGGCTTCCACAAATTTTAGAATCTCATCCAGACATTTAGTGTTTGACTCTCACCCCTTGAAAAGATAAAAAAATTCAGCCCTTTTGTTTTCCAGAACAACTATTAAAATCTCTTCTGATTCATAAACATAAAAGCCTAACTTAATTTTCAGTTTTTTTCAACAACATAACATTTGAGTTGAAGCATTGAAAAACTTGATATAAGATATAATAATGGTAAGTAGAGGTGTTATTCTTTTATTTCTCATGCAAGCCAGATTTGTTTCTAGACAGAATTAAAAAATGCCAGTTTTAGAAGCCTTGACACACACACAAACACACAAACAAAAGAATAAATGCAAAATAATTTAGACTGTATGAGCCAACTTGAATATCATTAGCTGTTCTTCTTTTATTTTTAATTCATTGTAAAGTAGCTGTAATGTTGCAAATCATATACTGCTTATACTTTTCATACTGTATCATTCCGGGTATGACAGATCTAAAAATCTGATGGTGGCCCAGTACACTACCAGGAACAGAACCTGGTAGCCCAGCACACTACCAGTACAAGAACCTGATAGCTCAGCACGCTACCAGTACAAGAACCTGATAGCTCAGTACACACCCAAAATACAAGAACCTGATAGCTCAGGACACTACCAGTACAAGAACCTGATAGCTCAGGACACTACCAGTACAAGAACCTGATATCTCAGCACGCTACCAGTACAAGAACCTGATAGCTCAGTACACACCCAAAATACAAGAACCTGATAGCTCAGGACACTACCAGTACAAGAACCTGATAGCTCAGGACACTACCAGTACAAGAACCTGATAGCTCAGCACGCTACAAGTACAAGAACCTGATAGCTCAGTACACACCCAAAATACAAGAACCTGATAGCTCAGGACACTACCAGTACAAGAACCTGATAGCTCAGGACACTACCAGTACAAGAACCTGATAGCTCAGCACGGTACCAGTACAAGAACCTGATAGCTCAGCACACTATCAGTACAAGAACCTGGTAGCCCAGCACACTACCAGTACAAGAACCTGGTAGCTCAGCACACTACCAGTACAAGAACCTGATAGCTCAGGACACTACCAGTACAAGAACCTGATAGCTCAGCACACTACCAGTACAAGAACCTGATAGCTCAGCACACTATCAGTACAAGAACCTGATAGCTCAGCACGCTACCAGTACAAGAACCTGATAGCTCAGTACACACCCAAAATACAAGAACCTGATAGCTCAGCACACTACAAGTACAAGAACCTGATAGCTCAGCACACTATCAGTACAAGAATCTGGTAGCTCAGCACACTACAAGGACAAGAATCTGGTAGCTCAGCACACTACCAGTACAAGAACCTGGTAGCTCAGCACACTACCAGTACAAGAACCTGATAGCTCAGCACACTATCAGTACAAGAACCTGGTAGCTCAGCAAACTACCAGTACAAGAATCTGGTAGCTCAGCACACTATCAGTACAAGAATCTGGTAGCTCAGCACACTATCAGTACAAGAACCTGGTAGCTCAGCACACTACCAGTACAAGAATCTGGTAGCTCAGCACACTATCAGTACAAGAATCTGGTAGCTCAGCACACTACCAGTACAAGAACCTGGTAGCTCAGCACACTATCAGTACAAGAACCTGGTAGCTCAGCACACTACAAGGACAAGAATCTGGTAGCTCAGCACACTATCAGTACAAGAATCTGGTAGCTCAGCACACTATCAGTACAAGAACCTGGTAGCTCAGCACACTACAAGGACAAGAATCTGGTAGCTCAGCACACTATCAGTACAAGAATCTGGTAGCTCAGCACACTATCAGTACAAGAACCTGGTAGCTCAGCACACTACAAGGACAAGAATCTGGTAGCTCAGCACACTATCAGTACAAGAACCTGGTAGCTCAGCACACTACCAGTACAAGAACCTGGTAGCTCAGCACACTACCAGTACAAGAACCTGGTAGCTCAGCACACTACCAGTACAAGAACCTGGTAGCTCAGCACACTACCAGTACAAGAATCTGGTAGCTCAGCACACTATCAGTACAAGAACCTGGTAGCTCAGCACACTACAAGGACAAGAACCTGGTAGCTCAGTACACACCCAAAATACAAGAACCTGATAGCTCAGCACACTACAAGTACAAGAACCTGGTAGCTCAGCACACTACCAGTACAAGAATCTGGTAGCTCAGCACACTATCAGTACAAGAACCTGATAGCTCAGCACACTATCAGTACAAGAACCTGGTAGCTCAGCACACTACCAGTACAAGAATCTGGTAGCTCAGCACACTACCAGTACAAGAATCTGGTAGCTCAGCACACTATCAGTACAAGAACCTGGTAGCTCAGCACACTACAAGGACAAGAATCTGGTAGCTCAGCACACTACAAGGACAAGAACCTGCTAGCTCAGCACACTACAAGGACAAGAATCTGGTAGCTCAACATGCTACCAAAGCAAGAACCTGGTAGCCCAGCACATTACCATAACAAGAACCTGGTAGTGCAGCATTCTACCAGTACAAAAACCTGGTAGCCCAGTACACTACAAAGATACAAACCTGGTAGCCCAACATACTACCAGGATAAGAACCTGATAGCCCAGCATTCTACCAGCACAATGACCTGGTAGCCCAGCACACAACCAGAACAAGAACCTGGCAGCCCAGCACACAACCAGCAAACTACCAGTACAAGCACATGGTATTCCAGCACATTACCAGTACAAAAAGCTGGTATTCCAGCACATTACCAGTACAAAAAGCTGGTAGACCAGCACATTACCAGTACAAAAAACTGGTAGACCAGCACACTACCAGTACAAAAAGCTGGTAGACCAGCACATTACCAGTACAAAAAGCTGGTATTCCAGCACATTACCAGTACAAAAAGCTGGTAGACCAGCACACTACCAGTACAAAAAGCTGGTAGACCAGCACACTACCAGTACAAAAAGCTGGTAGACCAGCACATTACCAGTACAAAAAGCTGGTATTCCAGCACATTACCAGTACAAAAAGCTGGTATTCCAGCACATTACCAGTACAAAAAACTGGTAGACCAGCACACTACCAGTACAAAAAGCTGGTAGACCAGCACACTACCAGTACAAAAAGCTGGTAGACCAGCACATTACCAGTACAAAAAGCTGGTAGACCAGCACATTACCAGTACAAAAAGCTGGTAGACCAGCACATTACCAGTACAAAAAGCTGGTAGACCAGCACATTACCAGTACAAAAAGCTGGTAGACCAGCACATTACCAGTACAAAAAGCTGGTAGACCAGCACACTACCAGTACAAAAAGCTGGTAGACCAGCACACTACCAGTACAAAAAGCTGGTAGACCAGCACATTACCAGTACATAACGCTGGTAGACCAGCACACAACCAAGACAAGAACCTGGGAGCCTAGCACACTACAAGGACAAGAACCTGGTAGCCCAGCATACTATCAGTACAAGAACCTGGGAGCCTAGCACACTACAAGGACAAGAACCTGGGAGCCTAGCACACTACAAGGACCAGAACCTGGGAGCCTAGCACACTACAAGGACAAGAACCTGGGAGCCTAGCACACTACAAGGACAAGAACCTGGTAGCCCAGCACACTACCAGGACAAGAACCTGGTAGCTCAGCACACTACTAGTACAAGAAGCTGGTAGACAAGCACACGACTAATACAAGAAGCTAATAGTACAGCACACGACTAATACAAGAACCTGGTAGCTCAGCACACAACTAATACAAGAAGTTGGTAGTCCAGGTCACTACTAATACAAGAACCTGGTAGCTCAGCACACTACGAGTACAATAACCTGGTCGGCAGCACACTACAGTGTACCAAGACAACTACTAACCTGGTCGGCAGCACACTACAGTGTACCAAGACAAGAACCCAGTAGTGCATGTTAAATTCATTAGCTAGAAAAGGCACTTGGATATGACATTGTTAGCTTTTGGATCTTTTGGATAAGTTTTAAATAATCTTTTTCCATTTTGAAATGATTTAATTTATACTTGAAGATATATAGAACATTTTATGATATCAGGTTGTAGGCCACTGGGTTACTTGAATTTGACTTCTGGTAGCCTGGACCCGAAAGTCTGGTAGCCCATGGGCTTTGGGCACAAGATTTGTCAGATCTTGTTATTAAGATCAGCGGATGTTGGCACAGAATTTAAAATTTTAAGTTTTGATTTTTGTGGAAAGAGATGGAGATGTAGACACAAAAGGATAAATATAAATTCTGCAAGGAAGAAAACAGATGTAAGGATATTTAGATGAGGGATATTATTGTCACAGTATAGAGGTGATATCCTGTATTGTCACAGTACAGAGATGATATCCCGTATTGTCACAGTTTAGAGGTGATATCCTGTATTATCACTGTTTAGAGGTAATATCTTGTATTGTCACAGTTTAGAGGTGATATCCTGTATTGTTACTGTTTAGAGGTGATATCGTGTATTGTCACTGTTTAGAGATGATATCCTGTATTGTCAGGACTATTAGAACACAAAATTCAAGCACAAGCTTAAACTCCCACAATTGTTACATTTTATAATTTAGAATATTCCACATGATAGACTTAGAATCATATAACATTCAGGATCTTCCTAACTTTGGTTCCTCTTCTAGCTTTCTTTACTTAAATGATATTTAAAAAAAAGTCCAGTATAATATCTAATGTTAGGGTTTTGAATTTCAGCTTGCAGTTCATGCTTAAACATTTTCAAGACTGCAGGGTCTGCCTTATCAAGAAAGAGATAAATAGCTGTACAGTTATTACCATCTATACTCGCGTATAATCCGATACCAACTGCAAACTGCATAAACCCAGATCTGCCGTCACATAATGCTCCGGCAGATCTGGGTCTATGCAGTTTGTAAGGACTAATCAATAGAACAAACAAAATAGACCTTGATCTGCTGGCGCATTATGCGACGGCAGATCAGGGTCTGTGTTGTTTGCATTTGGGCTGAGCTTATACGTGAGTATATACAGTACTAACTCTAACAAGTGTCTAGTGGAAGTGGATTGGGGTGGGTGGGTGGGAGTGGATTGGGTGGGTGGGTAGGGGATTGTTATGTATTTTGACAGTTTACCACTGCCCTCTGACTCTGTAGGGTGCATGCTTGGTTACCAATCACTCATATGAGAAATAATGAAGGTGGTGAAACTTCTGGTTGGATTAATTTTCACAATTTTATGACCTGGTCACAAATTGCAAAAATGAAAACCTGTGGAATAGAATAAAATATATGTAAACTTGCATATTCAACAAATTTTAACATGCAGATTTTCAGAATTGGAAATTTGTTTAAAAGAATTAGGCAGAAATTTCCTGTATACAGCATTAAACTGATAACATGCACCCAGATTTTCTTCATCCCATATAATTTTAGTATATCAGAACACTTACCAGTACATGTCATTCCTTATTCGTTATGTTTTTACCCTATATTATACAAATTTTTAATTTTTATCTTTATCTTTTATCTTGTAGTACTTAATGTTTACATTTATACAGAAGGGTTTATCTTGAGAAAGTTTTGTATGCAGTTCTTTATTTTGTACATTTTTAGAACAGTACTTTATTTATAATCAGCACCATATTACCTTTACTTTATTACTGTCCTGAAGTGCTATTAAACGCTAATACATACATTCATTATTTCTTAGTTACTGGAGTACTGTACTGAGAAGCTGGGGTTAGGGTTTGCAGCCCGCCGTGTGTTTTTGGAGGATGGAGTTGAGGTGTTTGATGAGCAGGACATCCCCCTTGATGCTGATGTTTACATCTCCATGGGAGAAAATTACAAAGACCCATATGCTGCAGCTAAAAGTAAGTCATGAGTGCCTTGAATTATATAATGATTCAGTATAATAATCACTTTTTCACATTGTTTGTTTATCCATCCATCAATTTGTATAACCCAAAAAGTTTTGTAAACAGGTAAGTTCCAATACTTCTAGTTAAATTTTGACCCATTGTTATTTTAAATATTTCTGTTGTGATGATGAACTATTTAGGGTTCGTTCATCTAATTATGATTATTGCTTATAGGTGATTTTTTTTTTTTAAATTAAAGACAAAAACTTGACTTTGGCAAATAAATTGGCAGCAAAATTTAATTAGAAACAGAACCAATAAAATTTGGTCTGTCCCAGAGTAAGTACACAGTCAATCACTTACTCTGGCTAGATCAATCTTTTGTAGGCATTAATTCCAATAATGATTGAATTAGCCTCTAGAAGACCTGGAGATACTTTATATAAATTAGCCTCTAGAAGACATGGAAATACTTTATATAAATTAGCCTCTAGAAGACATGGAAATACTTTATATAAATTAGCCTCTAGAAAGACATGGAAATACTTTATATAAATTAGCCTCTAGAAAGACATGGAAATACTTTATATAAATTAGCCTCTAGAAGACATGGTAATACTTTGTATAAACACAGAGTCAGTTTATTCTAAATTAGTCTCTAGAAGACATGGAAATACTTTGTATAAATTAGCCTCTAGAAGACATGAAAATACTTTGTATAAATTAGCCTCTAGAAGACATGGAAATACTTTGTATTAACAGAGAGTAAGTTTATTCATAATTAACCTATATAAAATATAACTTTATTATACCTCACTTATGTATAAATGTCTCCAGTTGGTTTATAATAAAACCATATGGCCATAAGCTAATTTAGATACTTCCCTCGCATAAAACAATTTGGTCTTGAAATGTGACAACCCTGATGTAACCTATAGACAATATTATCATCTCTTCAGATGACAGCCCACTCATAATGTGATAATGTCACACTGTGTGTAGAACTTGTGTTTTATCATTGAGCCCATTACATTTGCCTGTGTTAGAATAAAAGTAAAGAAGAACTGTTGATTATTCTTCAACATTTGATTACAAATTTAATATTACTGATACGTGGTATACGTGATTTAACTGAATTGTCTTGTCTTCAGTGAAATGAAACAATTATTGCCTTTGTAATAGGCAAACACTCAAAATAGCCATCCCAGAAGGTTCCTTTTCCCTCATATGGTGACAGTTCTGGATGTTCATCTCCTATTATTGCATATTAATTTTTATTCACTTTGGCTTTGCAAAATCTAATGTACTGTCACTTTGTATCTAGGAAACATCATCCAAAGCAATGGTGCCAAGTGGACACTGACAGGGGTGATGCTGCCTCAAGAGGGAAAGAAAAAAGTCTCTGTTCCCAGACTTTCAAAGAGAATGAAGTAAGTTTTTAAAGTTAGGAGTTCAGTCTTTTTTGTACAGGCATCTGACCCAGTTCCCTTAAATGAATAATTATATATTAAGGACAAAAAATTCAGCAACACATGTCTGTTCTTGAATTTTCTTTGTACAGATCCTGAAAATGGTAATTTTACCAGTGAAATGAAAATGGAATGCAACCGGAATGCAGAATCAATGCAAACAAAGTGCAGAATGAATGCAAATGAAATGCATCAAGAAGGCAAAAAAATGATGAATACAATTTGAAAGAAAGAGAGAACACAAATTAAATTGAAATAAAATATAAATGCATTTCATGAATAGATTTGAAAGTCTATTCACCTGACAGTACAGGTATTTTGGGTTATGGCTAAATTTCCATGATCAAAAGCTCTTTTGCATGATTATCAGGGATCAGACTTTTATACTGACAATTTTTCACTAGTTTCAATCTGTGAAATTGTTCTAACAACCATGATTGATTTAATGACATCATCACTGGTAGTTGTATCTGTACAATTTTTTTTTTTTTTTAATGGCATTTTTAACACATCATTGGCTATATCATGCTGAGGAAATGGGAGGTAAGTGCCTTTCCCAAGGACACACTGAGGCAGCCAACCCTGGCTAGCCTGGTTGGGTTATTGAACACTCAACCATTGGATTATGAGTCCAACCAGCTGAGCTACTGTGGCTCCCAATTTGAATGAAACAAAGTGCAGAATAAATGCAATTAAGTGCAAATGAAATGCAAACAAAATGCAGATTTGGTAAAATTATCTGTTTCATGGTCTGTATATCACTTGTATTGTACATGCACATGCAAACTATTGACTTTCAACCAATTATTTAGTAACATTATGTTTTTCAAATTTAGTAAATAAATAATTTACAATTTGCTTATCAGTAATATGTAAATTGTTGGACTATGTTGCTCAGAAAATTAAAAAAAAAGATTTGTGTAAACTTGGATTATCTTACAAAATTGGGAAAATTGAATAATTAGGAACATTTTGATTCAAAGTACTAATTTAGTGAACCAGTTTATCTCTTGAAAAATTCTAAATTAAACTAGATATGTTGTACATAATGATATTGTGTTTCATACAAAAGAATATGGCATGTTGATCAGTTTTACCTGGAGTAATTTGGAACCAGGAAAGGCTGGAAACCATAAATCTAGACACTTTTGCTGTAGATAAATTGTGAGTAAATTTCCAGGTCTGTTGGAATGCAGAAATAAAAACACAAAAAATATGTCTCTTCATAAATATGACAAGAAATCCTTTTTCCTTTTATACTATACTAGTATGCACTATGGTAACTTATGTCAACCGGTTACGGTAATAATAACTTTTTCATGCAGAATTATATGCTCATACAAATGTTCATGAAGTAGTAAAATAAAATATTAGATTTAGATTAGTGTTATTTAATAAAATATTAGAGTAGTGTTATTCAATAAAATATTAGAGTAGTGTTATTCAATAAAATATAATAGTGTTGTTATTCAATAAAATTTTAGATTAGTGTTATTTAATAAAATATTAGAGTAGTGTTATTCAAAAAATTTTTAGATTAGTGTTATTTAATAAAATAGAGTAGTGTTATTCAATAAAATATTAGAGAAGTGTTATTTAATAAAATATTAGAGTAGTGTTATTCAATAAAATTTTAGAGTAGTGTTATTTAATACAATATTAGAGTAGTGTTATTCAATAAAATATTAGAGTAGTGTTATTCAATAAAATATTAGAGTAGTGTTATTCAATAAAATATTAGAGTAGTGTTATTCAATAAAATTTTAGAGTAGTGTTATTCAATAAAATATTAGAGTAGTGTTATTCAATAAAATTTTAGAGTAGTGTTATTTAATACAATATTAGAGTAGTGTTATTCAATAAAATATTAGAGTAGTGTTATTCAATAAAATATTAGAGTAGTGTTATTCAATAAAATATTAGAGTAGTGTTATTCAATAAAATATTAGTGTTATTCAATAAAATATTAGAGTAGTGTTATTCAATAATATATTAGAGTAGTGTTATTCAGTCAGCTTGCAGTGTTCCATCAGTTATATGCATCCTGAAGAAATGTGTATAATAAACTTATAAATGCAAATAGCTGTAAAACTAAAAGGCATGTAAGAAAAATTTACTATGCATCAATCTGCGAAAAAAGAATGAAAGAAACACCAGTATACCCAAATTCAAGCCAAATCAGCAAAATTTACTCCATGCAAATAAATATCTAGATTTTTGGTGTTTCATCAGAATTATGCTTTTCATTGTATTGACATTATTGATATAATATAACACACTCATCTAATATGCTTTATCTGACCATTGCATAACTGATATTATTGGTATAATATTTCACACACCTATCTAGTATGCTTTGTATGACTATTGCAAAGCATTGACATTATTGGTATAATATTTCACCCACCCATCTAATATACTTTGTATGACTATTGCATAGCATGGACATTGGTATAATAATTCACCCACCCATCTAATATGCTTTATATGATATTGCAAAACATTGACATTATTGGTATAATATTTCACACACCCATCTAATATGCTTTATATGACTATTGCATAACATTGACATTATTGGTGTAATATTTCACACACCCATCAAATATACTTTGTATGACTATTGCATAGTATTGGCATTGGTATAATATTTCACACACCTGTCTAATATATTTGTATGACTATTTGCATAACATTGACATTATTGGTATAATATTTCACACACCCATCTAATATGCTTTGTATGACTATTGCATAACATTGACATTATTGGTATAATATTTCACACACCCATCTAATATACTTTGTATGACTATTGCATAACATTGACATTGGTATAATAATTCACACACCCATCTAATATACTTTGTATGACTATTGCATAACATTGACATTGGTATAATAATTCACACACCCATCTGGTTTGCTTTGTATGACTATTGCATAACATTGACATTATTGGTATAATATTTCACACACCCATCTAATATGCTTTGTATGACTATTGCATAACATTGACATCGGTATAATATTTCACACACATGTCTAATATGCTTTGTATGACTATTGCATAACATTGACATTGGTTTAATATTTCACACACCTGTCTAATATGCTTTGTATGACTATTGCATAACATTGACATTATTGGTATAATATTTCACACACCCGTCTAATATGCTTTGTATGACTATTGCATAACATTGACATTGGTATAATATTTCACACACCCATCTAATATACTTTGTATGACTATTGCATAACATTGACATTGGTATAATATTTCACACACCCATCTAATATACTTTGTATGACTATTGCATAACATTGACATAGGTATAATATTTCACACACCCATCTAATATGCTTTGTATGACTATTGCATAACATTGACATTGGTCTAATATTTCACACACCTGTCTAATATGCTTTGTATGACTATTGCATAACATTGACATTATTGGTATAATATTTCACACACCCGTCTAATATGCTTTGTATGACTATTGCATAACATTGACATTGGTATAATATTTCACACACCCATCTAATATACTTTGTATGACTATTGCATAACATTGACATTGGTTTAATATTTCACACACCCATCTAATATACTTTGTATGACTATTGCATAACATTGACATTGGTTTAATATTTCACACACCCATCTAATATGCTTTGTATGACTATTGCATAACATTGACATTATTGGTATAATATTTCACACACCCATCTAATATACTTTGTATGACTATTGCATAACATTGACATTGGTATAATATTTCACACACCTGTCTTATATGCTTTGTATGACTATTGCATAACATTGACATTATTGGTATAATATTTCACACACCCATCTAATATACTTTGTATGACTATTGCATAACATTGACATTGGTATAATATTTCACACACCCATCTAATATACTTTGTATGACTATTGCATAACATTGACATTGGTATAATATTTCACACACCCGTCTAATATACTTTGTATGACTATTGCATAACATTGACATTGGTATAATATTTCACACACCTGTCTTATATGCTTTGTATGACTATTGCATAACATTGACATTATTGGTATAATATTTCACACACCCATCTAATATACTTTGTATGACTATTGCATAACATTGACATTGGTATAATATTTCACACACCCATCTAATATACTTTGTATGACTATTGCATAACATTGACATTGGTATAATATTTCACACACCCATCTAATATACTTTGTATGACTATTGCATAACATTGACATTATTGGTATAATATTTCACACACCCATCTAATATACTTTGTATGACTATTGCATAACATTGACATTGGTTTAATATTTCACACACCCATCTAATATACTTTGTATGACTATTGCATAACATTGACATTGGTTTAATATTTCACACACCCATCTAATATACTTTGTATGACTATTGCATAACATTGACATTGGTTTAATATTTCACACACCTGTCTTATATGCTTTGTATGACTATTGCATAACATTGACATTGGTATAATAATTCACACACCCATCTAATATACTTTGTATGACTATTGCATAACATTGACATTGGTTTAATATTTCACACACCCATCTAATATACTTTGTATGACTATTGCATAACATTGACATTGGTATAATATTTCACACACCCATCTAATATACTTTGTATGACTATTGCATAACATTGACATTGGTTTAATATTTCACACACCCATCTAATATACTTTGTATGACTATTGCATAACATTGACATTGGTATAATATTTCACACACCCATCTAATATACTTTGTATGACTATTGCATAACATTGACATTGGTATAATATTTCACACACCCATCTAATATACTTTGTATGACTATTGCATAACATTGACATTGGTTTAATATTTCACACACCTGTCTAATATGCTTTGTATGACTATTGCATAATGACATAACACAAGTCTAGGTGTATTGTGTAAGGTTTCCCGGTTTTACTCAGCTTGCACCAATAAAATTGACTTTAGCAGTTTATTTAACAAAATATAAGATTATTTTGTCCCACTTTGTTGTCTCACTATTTTTGTACTGTATATACACAATGTACATGTACCTAGTTGGAGCATGTTCTTACAAAATTATCTCTTTATTATGTCCATATATAAATGTTTCTTATTATCAATGCTTTTTTTTCTTAGTTCCATTCAACTATTTATGTCACCCTCTTTAAATAAAGTCAATATTTATTTGTTCTCAGAAAACTGGCAGAGAAGAAGCGAGTGAGGGTGATTGTCTACAGAAATGGTAAAAGCACTGAAGAGGTTGAAATTGTAGCAGATTTGTCCAAGATGGAAGATGTAAGTAAATTTCTTTATCTAAACTAACTTTCATATTCAGAACATATAGTACCTGTTTTGTTTTCTTTTTATATTTGCCAGTATTTTCAAAACATCTTTAATCCAAAGACACATTTTTGAAAATATGTTACTTGCATTGTATATTTGCACAATTTTACTGATACAGGAAGTGGTATGTATGGTTTCTGATTTTTAAAACCTTTTATCAAAGTTAAACTTTTATGCTTAGAAAGTGTTGTGTCTCAGGAGCCTGGTGCAACTATCAACACTAACTTTGAAGGTCCTTATGACAAATTCAAAAAGTTGTGTAAATTCCAGTCTGTGATTTAAAAATAGTTATTTTTCTGAACATAGGAGGGATTTAATCAAGAAATAAATTTACGGCTTGAAAATAGAATGATTAATTTTTGTGCATTCGATTTTTTGGCACAATTGTTTTAGAAATTATCATGAATCCCATTATCATGAATCCCATTATCATGTATCCCATTATCATGTATCACATTATCATGTATCCTAGAATAGATCCAGTATATAACCTTCAAGATGTTGTTATGATGTAAAACATACACACAAGTAATTATGCTATTTCTGCATGTTTGCTTATCAACTATAATAAAATCAAAGTTTTTTTGTAAAATTCCATACATACCACCACTGTACTTTGGAGTGTATACTGAAAATTTTGACAAAATAAATTGGGTGAAAAATGTTAAAGTTACAACAATATGACTTTGTGTCTATCATGTAGTGGAAACTATCCAGGCTTAAACTTCATAAAACGTTTTAAGTGAAAGACTCAGATTTTTGTCACTTCATTTTTAGACCAATGCTTGGACTTTTACTAAGACTCAATCTTTTGATATCACAGTAGCACCAAATGGAAACATGCCAAACTTTGTGGCAATACTGTAAAGGAGTAAAGTAGCCAGTGCTGAAAATTTCATGCAGTTATCAGCAGTAGCTTTGAAGATATTTGATCCCATAGTTTTAGGTATGATTTATACCTGCTTTCAAGTTGAGTCCAACTGCAAACTGCACAGACCCAGATATGCTGTCGCATAATGTGCCAGCAGATCTGGGTCAGTGCAGTTTGTTAGGAGTAATCAGTAAAACAAACAACATAGACCCTGATCTGCCGGCACATTATATGACACCAGATCAGGGTCTCAGTTAGTTGCAGTTGGACTTATAAGTGAGTATATACGGTACTGTGAGTTGACTATTTTTTATGGGGTAACAATGTTTTAGAATTTGATGGTTGCTACAAACCATGACTTTAAAGATCCAGTGAAATATAATCCTTCAAGGATCACTCCCCCCATCTATAAATTTTAGTACTAATGAACATGACATGTTATTAAAAACCACAAAAGTTTATACCCATAAAAAGAAATAAATTCACAGTACATTCTCATAGACTTTAGAATATTTTAAATTGATAGTCATGTATCTAAGTCCTCTTTACCAGGGCTGTTACAAACAACAGGATGGACACATGACTCACAATATGATTTGTCTGCATTACACTAGGATCAGCTGTAAAAACAGTAATTGATTGACAGTTATTAATAGGTCAGTCACATTTATTTTCATTTTCTCCTTCAGTTTCTGGTAGCCTGTACAGCCAAGCTGGACTTACAGAGTCATGCCAGAGTTATTTATGACTGGGAAGGGAATGTGTGTGAAAACTTAGCAGACAGTGAGTGTTGCAATAGTATATGTCATACTGCAGACCTTGTTATACACAGCCTTGTTATTGACATGTTCTTTGAATACCAACTTTTAAAGACATGTGAACAGGGGATATATTTATCCTGTTAAAATGAAACCGAAATATTGTATGGGTCTGAAACTATTCAAACAAGGGACTTTGTATTTTGTATGTTATACACATAATCTTAAAATATTCTTCATTTAGAAGCACACCATTCATAAATCTTTGTGTAAAATTCGTCTTTCTTCCTGAGGTATTATTTATTACAAAAAGCGTAGATCCAGTGTGCTGTCATATAATCTACCAATAGATCAGGGTCTAGATTGCTTACATATTCAGTTTAAACCCTGATTTGTTGGTACATTATGTGATGACAGATCTGGCTCTTCGATGATTGTATTTGTGTACTTGAGTGCATATTATATACAAGCAAATTCCAGTGAAACTTGTCTTAGTGGGCACTTATACATAGATGAAACCTGTCTTTTGGGGTACCTTTACATTAAGGAAACCTGCCTTAGTAGATGCCTCTATACAAAGAAACTGACCTTGCCATTGTGGATCCCTGCATATAAAGGAAACCTGCCTTAGTGTATACCTGCATGTAAAGGAAACCTGCCTTAGTGTATACCTGCATGTAAAGGAAACCTGCCTTAGTGTGCATCTTTACATAAGGAAACCTGGTTTAGTGGACACCTATGTAAAGTAAACCTGCCTTAGTGTGCACCTCTGCATACAGGAACCTGCCTTATTGGGTACCACTATATATATATAAGGAAACCTGCCTTAGTGGGTACCACTATATATAAGAAACCTGCCTTAGTGGGTACCTCTGTATAAAGGAAATTTTTCATAGTGGGTATTTCTGTATCAAGGAAACCTTCATTAATAGGCATTTCTATATAAAGTAAACCATCCTTAGTGGTTGCCTTTAAATAACGGATACCTGCCTTAGTGGATACCTCTATATAAAGGAAATATGCTGTAGTGGGTACCTCTGTATGGGCTTTTCATTATAAAGGAATCCTTCATTAATGGCCATTTTTATATAAAGGAAACATGATCATAGAGGGCAACATTAAAGAACATTTCTTCAGTTAACTGCATATTTCATCTCTTTAAAAAGAACCCTTGTTCATAATGTAAAAGAATGATCGACCTTTATTTATTTATTTCTTGTCATATTTCATTTTTTAGTGTTCTTTATAGATAGGTTTTAGTGCTTGAGACCCCAAGCTCTCCAATATGTGGAGTTTGATATTGGTGAAGAGTAGCATTAGAAACAAATGGATTGGTTTTCGTATTTTGCAGTTCCAATTTTGGATGAGTGCCTACAACTTGGAGGGACGGATGTTCTAGGACCAGTCTGGATATCTACAGGAGAAGGATTTAGCCCCATTGCAACCAGAGGCTTCCTGCTCTCAGTCATTGAACTGCTGAAGGGAAGACTTAAGGAGGCAAAGATGTTTAAGAAAGAGGTATTTTACATTGTGATGTTCTAGCAACCAGGCTGACCAAAAGCTTAGATTTTTGCCAAGATCAAAATTATATTGTTATGGTTCTCATTTGTTTCAAATTTCTACATGTACTGCTTGATTTAAAAAAAAAAGTGTCTGTGGTATTTGAAAGTTAAGTAAGTTGATGAATGAAGTTTTGGGCCAAAAATACTGTATATACTTTTGCTACCATGATTTTTGTGCTTTTTTACTTATTTTTCCTTTTAGGTTTCCTGTAAACATAAATTATCTACAACAATTATGGACATAAGTAAAGATTGTTTAAAAACTCTTTGTGGCACCATGTTGGCAACATTAAATTTTAGCAAATTTAGTAAAGCAATCACAGAGACAAGTGTAACTCTTTTTGCTAAATACTAATTGGCTTTATGTCTGTGTTACATACAATGATGAGTAAGAGTCTGTAATATGCATAATATTTCACAAATTTAGTCTCCTTGTAGTATATCTGTGTGGGGTAATATCTGTAATATGCATTATATTTCACAAATTTAGTCTCCTTGTAGTATATCTGTGTGGGGTAATATCTGTAATATGCATAATATTTCACAAATTTAGTCTCCTTGCAGTATATCTGTGTGGGGTAATATCTGTAATATGCATTATATTTCACAAATTTGGTATCCTTGTAGTATATCTGTTTGGGGTAATATCTGTAATATGCCTTATATTTCACAAATTTAGTATCCTTGTAGTATATCTGTTTGGGGTAATATCTGTAATATGCATTATATTTCACAAATTTGGTATCCTTGTAGTATATCTGTTTGGGGTAATATCTGTAATATGCATTATATTTCACAAATTTAGTATCTTTGTAGTATATCTGTTTGGGGTAATATCTGCATGGTTTGCTTAAAGTAAAGATGTGGAAATTTTGTATTGGTAAATAATAAGTATACACCAACATTTATATACATACTTGAAGAGTTAATTCCCTTTGGTTATGTTTCTAACTCGTTACTTTTAAGGTGCATTCTCTTGCCAAACATAGTCATGCTGAATAAAACATGTTAATTTTTTTCTATTGATTTAACCTCCAAGTTAAGTTTTAAAGAGTCAACAGAAATGCATAAGAGTAAATTCTAAGACAGTTACACTATTCTCTCATTAATCTACACCCAGATAACTCATGAACCAGCTTATATTGCTATAAGATTTATGGATCCCATTTTTTAAAAATATTGGTAACAAAAATAAAGATATGTTTGTTGATGGAGTAGGCTCTCTCTTGCAAACAGTCAGTTATACTGATCATCCAATATTCATGCATCATTTTAATGGTTAAAATGTTGAATTATTATATATATTATCAATTGGGAATAAAAGAGAAATATGTCAAAATAACAGCATATAAACATTTACACATACTCATGAGTCTCATGTCTAATGACGAGATCATTGAAAATCTTGTGAAATCAAAAGGATAAAAAAATGCATTATAATAACTGTACTTACTCAGCAGATGATTTTTACATCTGTTGAGGACTGAATGGTCCTTTGATATGACAACACAAGCTAATTACTTGACTAATTGTCTCAATCCAATTACAATACAAAAAAGATGCTGACATCACCATAATATCTGGATGTAGGTTCAGCCTAATTCATTGTGAAAATCACACTCATCACAAATGTAGAAAAATGAAGGAACATAATTAGTACTACACTAATTAAAATTAAGATGGTCCTGTAATAGTTTTTATTTTGTTGAACTTTCCTTTAGTGCATTGCTGCTTTTAATATTGCCATTTAAGTAGTTGCATATATTAATTTTTCAGCTCAACTACAAGAGACAAGGCGAGGAAGACAAGATAAAAATTGCTGTGAAGATTCTTTCAATGAGTAAAGAAGAAGTGGAGGAGGCCTATGAAATGGTATGGTTATTGCATTACTTTTTATGGTAATACATTAATATTTCTTTTAATGTATTAAAAGATTTGAGTGGTCTGAAAATGTTGTCATAGTTATCTCATGAGAACACATTTCTGTCACTATTGGACTTTTTTTTAAAGTGCAAATAAAATGATACATGATATTTAAGGAACATTATCAGACATTTTCATAAAACTTGATCTTCTTGGTGCATTAGCAAGTACACTTCTTTTGTGACCATAGAACCCATTGAGCACATGATCACAAATCCAAACTTACAAACATATTTCGTTCTTTCTCCTTTGTCATTCAAAGAGCTTTTTTATTTCTTTTTTCAAGTACATTATGTGATCTTAGTACTTAAGGAGTATGACAACTACCTCTCAAATCCAGCCCTCTCTAGTTAAATTTTAGCTATAAAAATGCTAAAATTTGGCTGCCGACATAGGTGGGAGTCAGACAAGAGTGATCTCCCCTTGGATAGAAGGATTGGTGCCAAATCCCGTCCATACTTCAGTTGCAACTTCCACTCATGCTAGGAAACACACTCTTGTAGAAACCTCACAAAAAAATGTTATCAAATGGTACTTTTCACACTGGGATCAAGTTTTAGTTTCCTAACACAAGGGAAGTATACTCTATCTGTATATCTACCATATATACTCACATATAATCTAAGTCCAAATGCAAACAACATAGACCCTGATCTGCCGTCGCATAATGCGCCGGCAGATCAGGGTCTATGTTTGTTCTACTGATTAGTCCTTACAAACTGCATAGACCCAGATCTGCCGGCGCATTATGCGACAGCAGATCTGGGTCTTTGCAGTTTGCAGTTGGCTTATACATGAGTACATACGGTACCTATTTCTTGCTCTTTTCAATCCTTGATGAAGTTTCTAACTTTATTAGAACCTAACTTCGTCATGCAACATACATGTTGGCACCATTTTAATATATTTGCCCAGGCCGCTAGTACATTCATTCAAATAATGTGTACTTAGCCTATTATCGATTTCTGTCACTGCCTGTCTAATATTATAAACCAGAAAGGTCATGTGTGTAATTTGTACAGGCAGTTGTCAGGCTCATTAGCATCCACTTTACATTAAGTTACATGATGCTTGACTGATTTCACCTGTATAGGCGACCGATTTTCTCTCTTTATTTACATGTGTCTGTACAATGGGCAGGACAAAGTATTCTGAGTGCAATCACTTTAAACTTTCTGAGAATAATCATACTCCATGTCTGGAATGTGTTGGGTGTGATTCAAGCCATATATGTGACATATGCACATGTTGGACAGAGAGTCAGGCTACAGTCTTCTTCAGAACAAGCACACATAAAAAAGGGAAGGGGAAGAAGAGGAGGATGCCATTAGTATCATCACTGACACCACCTCAATGAACCAATTTCTTATGGCGGAGATGTTGAAAGCAGAGAACTTGCCAGTGCAAAAGAAAATTAGGCAAACCATTTCAGTCCAATGTCACACACAGCCCCAGCTCCACCTTTAACTCCTTGACCGGAATAGATGTTTTTGGCAGCACCATTAGCACCAGTTTCAGCTAGGTGTGGCAGCCCATCAGGACCTATGATGGCATTTGAGGCAGATTGACAGAGGTCAATACCAACTGAGACACAGCCTTAACTGATGCAGGAAGGGACTGGTTATGGTAATTGAATATTTTCTAACCCATCCTGGCATCAAGAACTTGGCACCGGAAGAAAGGAAATGATAACCTTGTTCTGTCAAGGCTGGATTCTACTGTTAGATTTAGATCATTCATGGTAAACACTGAGTCCAGTCAAGCATTAACCTATGACCTGGTATACATTTCAGTCTTCCAGCAAGCAGAACATAGCCTAGCTTTGCCCACCATTATGCCCACTGGCAATGCTTGGGAATCAGTTTCACAAATGTTATGTGTGCTGTACGGGGTGGTACAACACACACTTGCCAATGCCATGACAGTGGCAGTGAATCTGCACCTCATGGAAATTGATGTGTTGCTCTCTAATTCCACCTTTGTCAAAGAGCATCACAAGACCAAACTCAGCCACTGTTGTTAAACCTGCTCTTTAATGGTCATGTGGATGAAGCCTGCATGCAGGCCTCCAAGGAAACCAATTTTGCACAGGCCCAGCTTTAGAGACCTCAGTGATCTTTCCAAAACAGGGAGCAGAAAAACAGGAAGGACACCCACCCACCCCTACTCCCCAGGGCATGCCCAATGGGGAGAAAGTCCTAAAGGCACTAGACACATTCAAAACCAGTTCATAAGGACCAATTTTAACGAGTAGAGAGAGGGGTATTATTTTCTCTGCAGTTTCTCTCCATTCCAGCCTCCTTCCCAAAAGAAATGACACGATGCTCATGCCACCTTTATCGCATATCACATATCCTGGTGAGGGTAAGACTTCTAAAATGGTTTATCTTCAGATGATGATTTCGTTCTGCAAATACTGGCTGATGATAGCGATTTTGACAATGATTTTTAAAGTTTTGAAGTATATCAGATTAATGGAGCCCTGAAAGTGTTACTGGAAATACCACTGAGTAATTTTGAACCGGAAAATGATGTTGAATATGAGTCCGATATTCATGCTGGATGGACAAAAACAGATGGTATGCCGGTCAAACCCAGATTAAGTGGTAGTTCGAAATTAAACGCCGAAAAGGCAGAATACCAAGTTTAATTAAAATACAGGCAGTTTAAAAGTGGTGCAATTTTCATTTCTTTTCTCAAACAATTCTGCTTTGAGGGATCTTGTCCTACAAAACTATAACACTATGGGTTAAGACAAATTGAATAAATACTAATCTAAAAAGAAATTGAAAAGTAAGGATATTTTTTTTATATCAAAATACCTTTGTCTGAACAAGCAGACTATGGCATTGATGGACTTAAAATCCTGGTACTACATTGTGGAACAGATAAGTAATCTTGCATAGTAGTCAGCAAAGCTCTGATTTAAGAAAGTGAAACTTTGGCAGAACTCCTGTTAGTGAAAAATATTATTTTGGAGCAGAGATATCCAAGAGACAATACCTATGAACTGTTGAAAATTGTACATAACAACCATAAAGAACAGTTTTCCAACTTGTTCAAGCTGGCTTAGCTAGCTATGCATATGTAAAAGGGGGTTCTCAGCACAGAACAATATTCATAGATAAGGAACAAATTAATCTCAGAAATGATCAACAGATTAATGCTTATACAACTAGAGGAGAGATCTTTTGAGGATTTTGATTTCAATGGAGCTCCAACAAAGTGGAGCAGGAAGAAAGAAATAGATGGATATTTATGTGTTATGTAAATATTGAACTATGGCCGTTTCCTCCTCCCCCTCATGTTTGTTCTACTCCCCCCTTATTTTGGTGACAAGGGGGGAGCTCCCCCCTTTAGATAAAATCCGGGCAGCATCTCTGCTGATTGCTCTCCTCAAGTGGAATAAATCAAGGATAAACAACTTGTTAAACTTGGCAGCAGAAATTCCAAGGAAAATCATGGTCTCTCCTCAGCTGCTCAAACAACCTAGATTGCAGGTGTTTCATTTGAACCCAAATCTGTTGAACCTGCACATCTGGATCATATCAAACAAGCCCTTAGAGACAAACATTTCTCAGAACAAGTGGTTGACAGCTTTGCTCAGTCAAGATGGCTCACCACTATGAAAGCATATGAGGGGAAGTGGAGAGTTTTCTTACAGTGGTGGGAGCAGGAACACATCACTCCACTTAAAGCATCGTTACCTCAAATAGCTAACTTTCTCCTGTGGCTTTTCGAGGTGAAGAAGTTAACACCCATCTCTATGAAAGGTTACTGTTCCACAATATCAGACACATTTCCTCATCGCAGAAGGGAGGATATATGACAAAACAAAGACCTGTGGCCATCTGGTGAACTTTGACATGTTACAATCAAAGGCTTTGACCCTGTGCCCAAAATGGAATCTACCATAGGTTCTAACATGGTTGAATAAGGCATCATTTGAGCTGCTATGAAGAGTATCATTAGCTCATCTCTCCTATAAAACCAGCTTCCTAGTCACTCTAGCTACAACAGGCAAAATCAGCGAGATACATGCCTTCATGGTTGATCCGAACTATCTACAGTTCGTCATGAAGGTTCAGTTTGACTCATAACAGCCCCAGCTTTCATTGTTAAGAACAGGACCCCACTCATGGGCAATCAGTCCTTTGTTGTGAAACCTCTTTCTTTGTTGGATCCTTTACCTCAGGGTCATCTACATAACCCAGTGAGGGTTTTGAAGTGGAACCTGAAATGAACAAAGCCGGTGTGATGAGGGAGATCTGTTTATTTATACCTTCAAAAGAATGAAAGGTCTATATCTCAGCTCAGGCTCAGTTGTCCTGGATATGATGGGTTATTCACTCTGCATACAGAGTACTAGATAGAATAAATTTATTGCAGATTTCACCTCATGAGGTATGGGTAGTTGCCATGAGCATAGCATTTGAGCACAACTTGTCCCTAACAGACATTCTACCATTTGTGGGATGGAGGGCAGAGCGCTTTTACCTCCAAGATCTTTAATCCCAAAGGGATGCGAAAGGGTTTAGTTTGACCTGGTGGGACACCTATAGCAGCATCACAAAAGGTGACCTTTAGAATTAATTCAGCTGCTTCTGTGATGTGGCCTATTGACTTCTAATGGATTTGCGGGGGGGGGGGGGGAGGGGGGGCTTTTTCCTGGTTATCCACATCTGTACATATAGAGTCACTGCTCCAGCCTGTATACTGTATATTTTTCTCAAGATTTGAAGCTGCCCCACATACTTTAGGAGGCTGGAGACGGGGCCTTGTCTGGGGTAAGGTGATGTAGCTCCCATCACCTCATACATATTTTCCTAAAGTATTATGATCAGTTAATGAATTTGAAGATGAAACCAATTTTTGTTTAAAAAAAAAACATTCATTGTTACAATGAAGAACACTGCAGGATATTGACAATTCATTTCAAGCAACAAAATGTTAATATTCCTTACTACTTGATCCTGATAGGTATTTATTTTGATTGATTGATTGATTGATTTTACAGAAAGAGAAGGATCTGGAGCATTTAACTGCCTCAATACAGCGTCTTCAAGAAAAAGTGGATTCCCTAGGAGAAGCAGCTGCAATAGAGAAAGTAAGTATTGGGATCACACAGTTGACAAAATGATTTTCCAGTTCATACTTGAAAAAATAAATGGTTTATGTCTGTAATTGATTTTTCTCAGTGTTTAGGTATTTATTATCCTGCATTGCCACAAATATGACATATTGGGAACTTAAAACTTAAATATAAATTATCATTGCCCTTTATAGACCAATTTCATTGGCTTCATAATTATCTCACTTGCAGAAATGTGTGTACTTAAAATGGCAAGGTTTGACAAAAAAGCAGTTTATTATACAGAACACTATGATCAGTAATATGTCAAATTTGTCCTCTTCTTGGAAAGATTTATTACTCTGATAGCCACTGTATAATATCCTGCATGTAGTGGAAATATTCTATTATTTTGTTCATGTATGTATGTTTGTAAACCATTCCATCCGGGACCTTATAAATGAACTAATACAGAAAGAAAATTAACAGCAATCAGTCCTCACCTAAGAAGATAGGTTCTTGTAGATTTTGTGACTTGTCAGACACCAAATGAAGGTTTTCAACATTAAAGTCACATACAGCATTCATGTCCTGTAAGATTTACCTCCCTTGGATCTTTAGAGTTCATCTATAAAAGAATTGCTGTTCAGTGGATTATCATGATACATATTTTAAGATAGGGCTTCAGAAATAGTCTTTGCTCCTCATAGTTTACACACTTATAATTATGGAACTCTTTTTCCTAGAAGTTTAGCTTCTTCAAAACAGAATTTTCATGGAATCATTTTCTCCCACACATTATTGTTGTCCCTCGCCTTTTTAAAGAAAAGCGGGGTATGTAGTATCTGCATTTCCATCTGTCACAGTTTCATTTCCACTCTATCAAGGCATCATTAGAAGGCGTGTTGCATACCCTATCGGGGACCTTATTTTCATGGTTGTGGTCATGGCTCAATATTTTATGTTTTCATCAAAATTTTCCTTCCACTCCTTAACTTGAAAACCATTTGAGATTAAGGGATGAAACTTTGTATACTTATACATCATCACTAGAAGGTTTGTTGCATACCACATTGGTGGTGCTATCTTCAATGTCAAGGTTAGGTTCAGTATTTTGTTTCCTGTCTTATTTTCCCTTTCACTATATAATTTTATAGCCTTTAGAGATAGGGGATGATGATCTCACCTTGCAAGGCAGTCAATATAAATTTACTGAATTTGCTTGTTATTATTATTAGTATTATTATTATTATTATACTATCAAAGGACGACCCAAAAGTGGGTTGAAATATTTAAAGGAAGGTAATTATGCAAGGTTGTGATGTCATACATCCAATCTCTTGATTGGAATTTGAATTAAAAACATCAAAAGTTGAAAAGAATTGCACAAGTTTGCAGGTAAGTGGGATCTAATGACATTAAGTTAACTAAATGAAGCAAGTTTGTAAATATTGATAACTGTCTCTTTAATACCCAATTACAGAGTGAAGGTGCCAAATATCGTATGAACCACATTTCAGAGCTACCAGAAGATAAAAAAGACAAGTATGTTGGTCCACAAGGCAAAAAACTCAAGGTATATAAAACAAAGCATTATCAATGACAATTGACATTTTATCAAAAGCAGTTGTTGATAAAGATTACTGACAAAAGTATTCATTGCTCAAGATGGAACAATACAGTAAAACTCTGATAATTTGAATACTCAGCACTACTCCAATAGAATTATACAGTAAAACTCTGGTAACACAAATATAAATCACCCGAATACTTAGTATTACTCAGATGGAATTATACAATAAAACTCTGATAACTCAAACATCAAACACTCGAATATTCAACATTACTCAGATGGAATTGTACAGTCAAATTGATAACAAACATAAGTCACTTGAATACTCATCATTACTCAGATGGAATTATACAGTAAAACTGGTAATTCAAACATCAGTCACTCGAATACTCAGCATTACTCAGACGGAATTATACAGTAAAATTCTGATAACTCAAACATTGGATGCTTGAATACACCGGCACTTATCAGATGGAATTATACAGTAAACTCTGATAGCTCAAATATTAATCACTCGAATACTCATCATTACGCAGATGGAATTATTAGAGTAAAACTCTAACAATTCAAACATCAGTCACTTGAAAACTCGGTATTAGTCAAATGACTTGCTCAGTCCCAGTGTAGTTCATTCTTGTTTCTATGACCTTGGAAAACCTGAAACTACTGAAAATTTGAACCAAAGTTTTGTCCCACAACCCTCTGAGTTTTCAAAGTTTTGCTGTATTTCAGCCAAATTGCTTTTCTATTTTTTGTACTCAGCCTTACAGTATCGAGGCACTAAAAGTAAAGAATGAAAGAACATTTTTATCTTGATCTGTCTTTTTCCATTTTTAAAAGTAATCTAGGGTTAGTTTCATCCAATTGTATCTTTCACTATTATCTAATGCATTTAACAAACATTTTCAACAATTTGTCAATAAAATTATTGGAAATAAAAAAAATTCATGAGCAAGCAATCCTGTTACTCAAGGAGCTACAATTTGTACACTTTTTGCTAACAAAAGGTACGATGTGGACAGTATACACAATTAGTTGATATATTGCTATTGCTGTCAATACCAAACCTTTTAACTTTTTTGTCATCGAGTCTACCTAGCAAAAGAATACTTTATGTATTTAAAGGATATGCTTTACCTAACTTTCTCTCACACTTGGTATTTTTTCATTCATGCAAAATTTAGCTCAGGATCACATTTTATTGTGCTGTCACAGGTACTACAGCTCTGAAACTCTCAATCCTCAAAATGACAAGTGTAAATTAGTTTTGAAACTGAATCATTCTGCTATTGAGAGCAGCAAACGGGTATGAGAAAAAAACTAAAATAAGGTAAATATACCTACAATGATAATAAATTATGTGCATTTTTTATTTTTATCCTTCAAGGTTAATGAAAATGGTACAACAGGCAATCCTCAAGATTTATACTTCAACCTTCGAGAAGCCAACAGAGGTATTGCCCATGACAAGAACTACAAGGAAATGCTACTGCAGAGGGTAAAAACTATTAAATAAGATCATATTTTGTCTCATCCTTGTTAGCAAATAGAGATTCTAATGAAATTATCATATGACTGATGTGGAATATTGACATTATTGAGAACCTAAAGTTGTATTGTGATAACAACACTTTTTTACGATATTGTTGTGATAATATCACAATGTTCATACTAATTCTCCTCTGAATACATTCTCCGATCACATTAACTTTAGGAAAGAAGCTCCGCTACCTCTCAAATTCAGCAATAAAAAAATGACAAAAATTGTTCTTTCCCATCTATATAACATACAGACAAAGGGAAGAAATTCATGCCCATTACCTCCCCTGACCACCACTAGGTGGTTACAATCGTTTACTCTGTTTTAGTTTTCACCGGATACTGGATATGATCCACATCCTGTGCCTCTCAAAGTCCAAGGAATATTGTGATGGATTTCAATCATCCATCAACAAAGTTGCTATAGTATTGAGTGTAAAAGTATTTACTACATGTTGCAATAATTAATTTTTTTTAAAATTTGTTGATAATTATATTAATTTTTTTCCAGTTGTGTTTTTTTTTCTTTTGACCATGTGTTTCAGCACAGTAGCATTGGTGCCAATTTTTTTATTTTTTTTCACAAACCACTGCCTGCATATTCTCACCTATTCAAGTAACAAGCACTGATTTTTTTGTGTGTGTGAACACTTTCAGGTTGTTGTTTTGAAGAAATTTTGGTTCTTGTCTTTTCAGAAAGTGATAGACGATGGCAATGAAATACATTAAATGTGAGAGATTTAAAGCCATAGAGGACACAAATGAGACATGCCTAGCTTGTACTAAGTGTTCTTCAAGTTGAACATGCAGTGTTTGTGCTTCATGGTCAGAAGGAATCAGGTCCACAATACTGAGAAAAGGTTTTAAGAACAAAGAGAGATGTGGCAAATCCAGAACAGTGGAATTCAACACGCTGAGTCTGCATCCTAAAACATTGTCACTGGCCAGTGTAGTGGGGGGATGTCATGATGGTTCAACTCCATTGAAAGTAAAGTGAAAAGTGCTGACAGCAACCATTGTATTGGGTCAGCTTGAAATATAAAAGCAAGCGGTTGCAGAGTTAATGGCCCCACATTCTTCACAGTCATTGATGGAGGCGACTAGTGCAAGAGGTACCGATACATTTGCTGGCCTCGGGTGAACATGTGGCCCGTCGTCCCTCACAATCCTCCAATGATGGGTTGGAGTTATTGGAGCTAACAGGAGACCGTCCACCCTTTATTAGACTGCACAGTGGGTGTAAATTCCCCTGCATGTTTGAGCTTAGCCTTTGGGTCTGTAAGTTTGGGTGCTTGGGGTATATTTCAGACTTTGATGATCTGTTTTGCTATCCATTCACGCAATACACCGCTGTTTGTTTTACCTACCAACAAGCCCAGACATCTGGCTGGCCATACAGGTTTGTGACTGACCATGAATCCATCATTTTGGCAAGCTGTGCCGCATGCTGGCCGACAGCATCATGGTATGTGGAGTTATATGGGGATCCGATTAGCAGATCCATCCATTTCACCAAAAATACCGCCCAGGTGGTTACAGAGCTCACTCACCAGTTGATAACCAGGTCATCTGTCCAGCCAACTGGCCAGCACACTTTCTGACAATACATACTGGCAAGACAAGCCTTGGCACTTGCCAGGCTGCTGATGTAACTGCTGAGTCAATTCTTTATGATGTACCTGTTGGCGAGATACCAGGCCTTAAACTGGGACGATGTCACTGCCTTGTCCCTGCCCCCAGGAATGTTCTACTCTGATGTAGATGCAATGCCAGAGAAGGACAACCCCCACAGTGAGTGCAGGGATAATCTCAATGACACAGCATACTCCAACCCTACAAAGGAGCGAACAGAGTTTAGCTTTAAGGCAGTCATGAGGGAAATCTATAGTCTTGCCTAGTGCCTGCCCCTGCCACTTGCAAGTCAAGCCTGTAAGGTGAGGGCCTCAGTAGATGTGGAAGATGACAATGAACAGTCCCCTATCTGTTTGCTTCCTCAGTCAGTGATGGTCAAGGAAATGCCCAGTCACCTGACAGAAAAAATATGGGATCTGGGCAACTTTGTTTTCCGAAAGCCAGCTTCTAGCATCATTTTCATAATTCTAGTATTGTTTGCGCTCTTCAACATTTAGCATCGAGCTACTGTCCTTGGATAAAAACATTGCGGCAGATAATATGACCAATCCACTGTTTTATACGGTGGATAAGAATGTCTTACATGCCACCTCCAAGTTAGTGCAAAACATCGTTGCTACTTTGTCAGTGTTAGAATGGCATGTCTAGTAATTTTTTAGTCTTGCCAGAAAATCAGGTCTTTACTATTCATGGATTGCCCAGGTTATTAACAGAGCTGTGCACCACACGATGGCTAATGCCCAAATGGCTTCAGGTGAGAAGAGATGCCTGTCTGTACTCATCTGCGCTAAAGCCACATCTGGTCTCCATCCTTTTTCATGCCATTGCTGTTTGGCAGTATAATAGAGGAGGTGTATAAGCAGGAATCACAAAAACTGCCTCTCCAACTTGCATTGCTGCCAGCACCAGCTTTCAGACCAAATCAGTCTCAGCCAAGGTTCAAAATGGAGATGGCACAATCAGTCAGGCTTGCCATTTAGAGGGACAAATTTGCAGTCATCATTCGCTTACAGTCTACCTCATCAACTGCAGTGTTCATTGGCAAATGGTGGCCAGAAGATTTACTTCTCTTCATCAATCTTCTAGAAATGAAGGCCATAGTAAACACATTTCATTTCGGGAAGGATCAATTATACGGAAATGTGATCTTCATTATGAAGGACAACTCAGTGTTGGTGGCCTATCTCCTCCAATGGGGAATGGGGGGGTGGGACAAAATTACCATTCCTAAGATTCTAATTTGAGACTTTCTGTGCTGGTGTGCACAAATGAATATAACGGTCCAAATCAGACATATACCTAGCAGACTCCATGTTCTGCCTCATTCATTGTCAAGAAGTGGCCAGACCCTTCATACAGAATGGTCTGTCCACAGTCAGTCTTTAAGCAGATATGTGCACTTTGGGGGCATCCAGAATTAAATATCTGTTTGCGACATGGTGAAATCACAAACTGCACACCTTCATCTCTCCAGTCTTGGACCCAGAGTTCTGGGCCATGGATGCACTTTCAGTCAGTTGGGAGGGATTTTGTGGCTATGTGAAACCCCCGTCCCACACACAGAGTTCTGGTACCAAAAGTAACTCAGAAAAAGAAGGGTCACACATGCAAATTGATTCTGATAGCCCCTCTAAGGTAGGACAAGTGCTGGGTGAATGATCTGCTCAATTTAGCGATGGACATTCCCAAGAAAATACCCTTGAGACCCAACCTGCTGGACAGGTTACTCTTTCATGCCTGGCTCTTTTTAGGAGAGCCCTGCAGAGAAAAGAATTTAAGCCTTCTGTCATGAAGAGAATCTTATGAGCTAGAAGGTCCTCCATTTTGAAGGTGTATGAGGGGAAGTGGTGGGTTTTCAGGGAATGGTGCAATATCAACAGCATTGTCCCATTGAGTGCCTCAATACGATCGTTTGCTGATTTTTTTCTCTGGATTCTTGAGGAGAAAAAGTTAGCCCCAAGTACTATCAAAGGCTATATCATTCCATGATCTCACATTTAGGCATCATGGTAGAGCTGATATTGGTCACAATAAGAATTTATTAGACTTTTATTAGCCAATTTTGACTTCAATAGGCCAAAATCTCTCACCCTGTTTCCTAAATGGAATCTGTCGTGGGTGTTGACATGGCTTAATACAGATCAGTCTGAACCTTTAGCCAGAACTTCCTTGAAGCTGCTATCATACAAAATGGGTTTTTTGATAACTTAAGTTTTGGCACACAGGGTGAGTGAGTTGCATGTGCTGGTCTCATGTTAGAAGAGCAGTTGATCCTCATATAGGGAATACATAGAGGATATTTTCTTTTCCTACGTTAATACCGGATATATTTCATCGTGTGGTACAAAAAACGTGATATTTTAACGAGTTAAAATATACCGTTTTTGGTACCACAAGATGAAATATATCCGGTATTAACACAATTTTCTTTTTATTATATACCAAAGTTTCTCCATAATCGAAGCTTAGAAGATTTAACTCACTATTCAGCACCACACTCCACCCCCACCCACCCCTTTTTTTGTAAATTCACCTCACTTTCATAGGCTGGTCATATAAATATCAGTGACTTAGAATAGTGGTATGATTGGGTTGACCTAATCTGTCACAGTAAATTATATTTTTGACATTTTGTAAACTATTTGATCATATTTGACCACAAAGCAAGTCCGATTCATCAATGCATCACAGCGGGTTTATCATTGTTGTCAAGGAAGTAAGGGGAAGTAACTTCACAGAGACGCGAACGGCATCGACTCAGATTTCGTCAGCAAAAATTAATTTCCATGTCTGAAATGTAATGCAGTTTCTATTTATTTGTTCTAGCTCACAAAATGCTCGTTTTTGTTGCTGCAGGTATAACTTCTGTCGGCACACACAATCCAGCGTTGCATGGTATGATGGGAAATCTTTTATTTCACATGTGAAAATATAACTATATATTTTTCACATGTGAAAATATAGGAATGAAAAAATATGAAAATTATTTCGCCAATAAGTTTCTATATTTCACACTAAAGTATATAATAAAGTCTTTTTCCTTCAAAGGGTGATCAGGGTAAAGGTTGGATGCTCAGCATAGCCTCCTCTTATTACATATTCTCTTAAATGTTAATGTGATTGATGAATGCATTCCATGTAGAAAGTAAATGTTTTAGTAAATTATGTTTCTCCAAGAATTCTTACCTGATCACATTATTATTAAACTCTTCCACCCTCCCCACAAATGTGAAAGAGACAAAATTGTCGTATTTTTTGGATTGCTGGAGTGGAGTTTATTTTCTAATGCTAATGTGATTGGATAAGCATTTACTAAAAAAGTTACTTTATCACATTCCTGTGTGTGTATGATTGTGTTCTCCAATGTAGAATAATGATGGGGAATATCTATCTTTCATCACATGACCTTCTACTGCAATTATAGTGCACACAAATTGGCAAAAACTCCCTGATTTTGATCATGATTTGAGGATTCTTTCACAATAATCAAGATAAACATTAACGGCAACACATGGTTGAAGTTGGTGTCCTGTAAATGTGATGTTTTGCACTAATCGACGTAGCTGCTTGTAAAGATTCTTTTGCCCAGTATTGAGTAGAAAAAGCCATTGTAGTCATTGATATTTTTTTTTAAATTTATCTTCAAATTATTATTTATGAAAGGAAAATCGATTCTTGATCAAAGTTGGATTGAGGACCATTTTATATTTTGCATCACGACTTGTTTAATCTTAAGGGCAAGAGCGGACTTAATTTTTTGACCCATTTGCATTTCTATCATTGCACTGTATTTAGTACACAAGTCAGATGCTGTGTATTGATATTACCTCAATGGTCTCAAGCACTGTTCTTTGAATGCTGACATGTGTTTAAACATAATTTACAATTTTCACTAAATCTTTCTTTGTTTCAGTGTAAACCTAACATTTTATGCTCTTTCATAAGGTGAGAAAGTTTTAAATGGATGTTTTGATGTTTTAAAGTGCATCAGTATTAACAATATGACATTCTGACTTTGACCCAATATTTCGTTCAGGAATGTGAGGGAAAAAGTCCTTTCGTATGCATGGGTTCTGGATAGGAAAACTCCACCCTCAGGATAAGAATTTTGCATCAGACACTTGGCAGAGCCTCATGTTTGATGCAAGTTTTGACTTTTGGTTCTAATTTTTCTATCCTACACTGATGCAAATGAGGAATTCTATTAATCTTTCTTCAGACAGAAGTAGCAATATTCTTATCATTGTCAGCCATGTTAACACAGCCACCAGTCTCATGCTCATTAAAATGCTGTGATGAGAAAACCATCAGTGGAGCTTTTCAGTTAAGCATGAGTGGAGATGAAACTTATGGATGAGCAACTAAAATGGACATCTCTCTTGATACATATCAAGTGCACAAAATCTGCAAATGTGATTTGACCCATTCATTACTTTTCTTTCACTGTGTCTGAAAAGAATTGCTAAATTTGAAGATTTGGTGCCAGTTTTTCTTGTGAAATAAAGCGATATCTGACAGTATGTGTCAAGGTTCAGGTATGATATATACATGCTTGTTACCGCTCAAGCATAGTGAATCAGATACGACTTTGCTTCATGAGAAATATTGGCAACAAATCTTCATATTTGTGAATTTTTTAAAATTAATTTTTCAGAAGACAGCAAAAGAAAAGTGATAACTGGTTGAATCATATTCTTAGATTTTCAAAACTTGATATGTATAAAGACAGCTGTCCATTTGAGTTGGACATTTAAATGTTTTGTCTATGTGCTGGATCACATGAAAGCATAATTGAAAGGTCCCACTCATGTTTTTCTCATAACAGCATTTTGCTGTGCATGAGAGAGCTTGGTAGCCATAGCTAAAATTTGATGCAAAGGTATACATCCTTAATTTTGCACTTTGGTTCATTAATATTCGACAAATTTATTACCCCTGTTCCACATATGACTTTTGCATTCAAGTACCAGATCATAGTTGGTTTAGTACACTAACTGGAAACAAGTTTTCCTCTAATATTTATCCAGCAGTTGCAGGCAAACTGCAAACTGTGAATATGTATTACTTCTTAATTGTACATATGTTCATATGTTTTCTAATATTCTATTAGGAATTAATAAATATCAATATTGTCCAGTTGTGTCTAAGTATTTTCCTGTCAGTGAAATGGTTTGAGATCATTATTTTTTCAGAAGTAAACACCTTTAACCTAATTTTACAATATGTGATGCTTTGATCATAGATTTTATGTAACTTTTTAGAAAATTCATGTGGATCTATATTCTAAAAATTGAATACCTACGGAACCTCTTCATTAAAAAATTTACATATTTGTATTATTAAAGAGAGAGTAATATATATTTGTTTCATAGTTATTATAATGCATTCTGGTATACATTATTGCATATTATTTTATGACTTTGCATTTTTCTGTGTTTTGACTAGTTAAAATGCCAGAATCAGTCTCTGCTAAAACATTATGCCACCCTTGAATGTGTATACAAGCTGATATAAGATTTCACAGGCTTACCTGATGGCATAGTATGAGTCTCTGATGTTACTCCAACTATGATGTCATAGACAGGATGATGTCATAGACATAGAGATTCGGACTATCGATATCTAATGAAATTGGCTTCAGTGAACATCACTTTTCTCGGGTCAATAAATCCTTGTATTAACATAAACAAAAGTGACTAATTGTATAATATTGAAATCATGAATAGCTTTCTAAAACTAAACAATTGCCAAAACATGAGAGATTGGAAATCGGGTGATGAAGCCTGAAGGTTCAAAATCCACCCTAAATGTTCTGGCCCCAGTTTCACAAATTTCTTAAATTTTTCCCCTCTGAAATTTTACATTATTTTGCTTATGATACTTTTAACAATAGTACAGGTATTAGCAAGGAAGTTTTTGAACAAAATTTATGGAAATCTTTTAATTTATTCTTGAAAAATATTTGAGAAATTCTTAAAATTTGAGGAAATCCTCAGATTTTCCTCAGAAATAAAAGGATATTTTTAAAAGAATTCAGAGTATTCTTCTTTTATGTTAATTAAATGTAATTCCATTGTTGACCATGCAAACCATGTGAAAGATATTCAGAACTGATTTCATTTTGGTAAATAAAATGTTGAGATGTTTAGTGAAATTAGGCCTGGCAGTTATTTGAACTAAGCAAACTTTATGTAACTTATTCATACAGAATAGAATCAATCACTACAGCCAGTCACTCAGTAACAAATATATTAACATTTTTAAACAACTTTACTATGGGCTAGAAGCCTTCGATACATAAACCAATCATCATCATTATCATCATCATCACTCACAGTGTCTCAGGTGGTGAAGTCAGAAGCACTTTTTGGCTCATAATTAGGTGCCCTTAAGGCTTAAGAAACTAGAAATTGTACAGGAAACCACCAACCTTGCATAGGCAGCCCTTTACCCTTGAGGAATTTCCAAAACTGTAGGTGATCAAAGCACTGACTATCTCTTGAGGGTGAATAAATTTTTTTTAAATTGTTGAGATGTTTAGTGAAATTAGGGCCTGGCAATTGTTTGAACTAAGCAAAACTGTATAATATTTATTCCTACAGAATAGAATCAGTCACTACAGCCAGTCACTCATTAACAAATATATTTTTTAAAACTTTTGTTCTTGAAACAAAAAAGTGGTGATCATTTGACATGTGCAATTCCATATTTAATACCAACTGACACCACCAGATTGCTTGCATCAAACCAGTTGAAACAGATTTGAATATTATGTGGTTGTGGTTTTATGGATTTAACGCCATTTTTCAGCACATGACAGGCTATATATGGCGGCCAGTATATCAGGTGGAGGAAGAACCCGGGAAAATCCCGGAAAGAACCACCGACCCATGGGAAGCTACTGGCAAGCTTTCTCACATAACCACACTGGTCGAGCCCAAGGTTCGAATCCATGCAGACAGAGGTGAGATGGCAGTGATCGGTAAAGGCGAATGCCTTAGACCACTCAGCCACCCGGGGCCCCCTTGATTATTATGTAAATATAATATTTATTACATAATGTAGTAAATATAATATATATTATATACGTTATGCAGTAAATATATATTACATACTTAATGCAGTAAATGTAGTCTCAATCTTGCAAATTATCTTCTTTTTCTTCCTTTCTTTCACCAGCTGCTTGATGACTTGTCCAAATCCGCACTGACTGCTAATTCCAAAAATCCCAAACTTGCCCCAAATGCGAAGAAGATTTTTGATGAATTTGGTCGTGAGGTCATAGATGTTCAGAAATTAGAACAAGAACAGGAAATCTGGGTTACCTTTGGTGAACCTTACATCTGTCCGTTCAGTGAGTATATGGGAGAACCCCATTATCAGTAATTTTTGGCAAGATATGTCCATAAGTGAATTTGAGAGGTAATATAATGAAATCATTGTTTCTTCAATTTATGTCTGTTGTACAAATTTTCTAACAACTTTTCTGTGGGCTTGAGACCTCAGATGCTTAAATCAATCATCATCATTATCATCATCATCACTTTCAGTGTCTCAGGTGGTGATGTAAAGAAACACTTTTTGACTTTTGACTTGGATAATTAGGTACCCTTAAGGCTGAAGAAACTAGAAAATTTACAGGAAACCACCAACCTTGCATACACAGTCCTTTACCCTTGAGGAATTTCCAGAATTGTCTGTGATCAGAGCACTGACTATGTTTTGAGGGCTAATAATTTTTTAAAATTTTTCATCATATACTATATTGGTTGAGAAATAAATGCTGCAGTATATTTACAAGTAGAAAAAGTCAATTCATTAATCAATGTCAAGTGAAAAAAGTCAATTCAGTAAACAATGTCAGGTGAAAAGTCAATTCAGTAATCAATGTCAAGTGAAAGGTCAACTCAGTAATCAATGTCAACTGAAAAATCAATTCAGTAATCAATGTCAAGTGAAAAGTCAATTCAGTAATTAATTTCAAGTGAAAAGTCAATTCAGTAATTAATTTCAAGTGAAAAGTCAATTCAGTAATTAATTTCAAGTGAAAAATCAATTCAGTAATCAATGTCAAGTGAAAAGTCAATTCAGTAATCAATGTCAAGTGAAAAGTCAATTCAGTAATCAATGTCAAGTGAAAAGTCAATTCAGTAATCAATGTCAAGTGAAAAGTCAATTCAGTAATTAATTTCAAGTGAAAAGTCAATTCAGTAATAAATGTAAAGTGAAAAGTTTTGAATAATGTTAAGAGTATTTAGTTGATAAAATTGTGAGTCTAATCTTTGCCTTTCAAGCCTCTGTGAAAGTACCTTCCACTTTGAACTGTTTAATGAATGAAACCTTCCTTGCATACTCTTTCTGCACAGTAAACTTACCTCTGTCAACAATAAAAGCTTTTGTTCTGCAGTGAACTACCAGCCCATCAAATAAGGCTAACAACGAGGCTTTTATTATGGAGTTTCCACATAACTCTCTCCTGATTGAATGCCTCAAAATAACAACCAAACTTTATGGATTTTCTACATAACTCTCTCCAGATTGAATGCCTCCAAGATAACAATCAAATTTTATGGATTTCCACATAACTCTCTCCAGATTGAATGCCTCCAAGATAACAATCAAATTTTATGGATTTCACATAACTCTCTCCAGATTGAATGCCTCCAAGATAACAATCAAATTTTATGGATTTCCACATAACTCTTTCCAGATTGAATGCCTCAAAGATAGCAACCAAACTTTATAGATTTTCCACATAACTCTCTCCTGATTGAATGCCTCAAGATAACAACCAGGCTTTTATTATGGATTTTCCACATAACTCTCTCCTGATTGAATGCCTCCAAGATAACAATCAAATTTAATGGATTTTCCACATAACTCTCTCCAGATTGAATGTCTCCATGATAACAACCAAACTTTATAGATTTTCCACATAACTCTCTCCAGATTGAATGCCTCAAAGATAACAACCAAATTTAATGGATTTTCGATATAACTCTCTCCAGATTGAATGGCTCAAAGATAACAACCAAATTTTATGGATTTTCCACATAACTCTCTCCAGATTGAATGGCTCAAAGATAACAATCAAATTTTATGGATTTTCCACATAACTCTCTCCAGATTGAATGGCTCAAAGATAACAATCAAATTTTATGGATTTTCCACATAACTCTCTTCAGATTGAATGGCTCAAAGATAACAATCAAATTTTATGGATTTTCCACATAACTCTCTCCAGATTGAATGGCTCAAAGATAACAATCAAATTTTATGGATTTTCCACATAACTCTCTCCAGATTGAATGCCTCAAAGATACAAGATGCATTGTTACTCAGAAGTTGTCTTAAAAGGTATGGAAAATTAAAGTTAGTAGGAGATTTATTCCAACATGAACAGTAAATAATACCCTCTATATATAATGTTTGTAAATTTTTGCCATACATGTCCTATTCTTTAGGCTACTGCCTTCAGGTGGCCTTTGATCGGTGTACGGGCAAAGATTTCTTTGGTGAAAGAAATGTGCTAATGCGAGAGCAGTTTAGTCCAGATATTATCACAAGGGATATGGAGGAGTAAGTGCAATATTACTTAAACATATTTTGGAAAAATAAATGTAAAGACATAAATACCATTGACTTCTTACATGTTACTTGTGTTTGATACTTTTATTTGAGTTACATTTAGCATGTTACTTTTTTATATTTTGACATGTTGCTGTGAAATCAAGTCAGTAGGAGCACCACCATAAAAAACGAGACTTAAATTCCCATTCTAGCACATTTGAGAACATTTTGCAAGAAACTGTGGAAAAAATTCATTCTTAGAAGCTCTTTGTCACATGTTTACATGACATCACAATTATATAAACATTTCTGACAGTCTGTCATGGATTTTACTGCCAGAAATGTTTATTTTTTTAACAATCAGAAAGCTTCTTACATATGTAGATCTTCTAGAATTAACAGTTTCATTCTTCAAAATTTACTCTTTTGATTGAAGTAAAGTATTACTGTTCTCAAAAGGAATGATTTCGGCAGTATCAGTACATTTTCATTTATTATTTTTCTACATCCACATGCTAAATACAAAACATTCTTAGTCCTTCAGATGTATTTATTATTGGCACCTAATGTCAGAAACAAAGTCTGGGCAAAATAATGATGGTGCTACATAAAATGCATTAAAATTTAGTGATATGTATAGAATGTAGTGGGAATTACGATGAAAACAAGTTTATGCATAATATCCCCTTTTAACTGCTAGTTATTACTTAAAAGTTAATTCACTGTCATGCCATAATCCTCTTCATGTGCTTTTGGCACAAGTACTGGTTATGAGAAGGCTTCACTATCAAAGCAAATGATTGATTGATTGATTGATTAGTGCTTAATGACTCATCAATACATGAAAGGTTATATCATGCTGAGATTGTTGGAGTAAAGTGACTTGCCTTGAGGCATACCATGACAGCTGACCCGACCTGGTCTGGACAGGATTTGAACCTGCACCTTTCTGGTCACAAATCCAGCATGCTAATTGAGCCATCACAGCTGCTATCAAAACAGACCCTGTCAGAGAATAACACCAGAATAAACCCCATTCATTTTGGATACCATATGACATTGTTGCTTAAACATCTAGAAATTCTCCATAATATTCAGACACCATGATAAAAATGTGCCAGGGAACCAAATCTGTAACTTGTTTCCATTTCAAACCCAAAATTATTTGATTTTAAATTAAATCAAAGTATGATGTACAAGTAATGTTAATATATATTTGATGTTATAAACTTTAATGTAGCTCACTATTGTGTGCTTTTGTACCACTAACAAAAACAACATGGCAAAATACACTCTAACAAAAATGGGAACATAGAGAGATCCTATACATAAAGACCAGAACAAGAGGGTGCAACAACTTAAAGGTGGAGAAACTTTTACTCCGCATATAGAGCAGTCATATTTATTTTTCAGTCAGAGTTTCTGGGATGCCATTGATGGGTTCCCTGAAAAGTATGATTATGAATCTTGTAAAGGCCTCGAAAAGGACCAAGTTCAAAACAACCTTGATATGTTCGAGCTTGATAAAAAGGGACACTTCATACAGTATGTGGTAGGTATACATTTAGTATATGACATTGATGTTATCTTTTAATGCATGAAATTTGATATATTTGTATCTTGTCTCTTATCTGATATAGTGATTGTCCAAATATTATGTCAAGTTTAATTGTGTGCAGCAATATGACGTTTTATGATACCAAGAAAATGTTTAAATGTGTGATTACCTTGAAAAAAGTCTTCCAGATTCTGCAGATTTTTGTTTCTTTCATTCTAAGTAGAATATAGTGGCAAGAGAGGGGGGGGGGGAGAGAGAGAGAGGGCAACTATTTTTTAGTCATGAAAACAAATAGATGAACAAGTAACAATATTCAGATATCTGTAGCAATGTATCATGAGGGCTGTTACAGAAAAAAATACCACAGAGGATCAGAACACCATTTTAATTATTTCTCTTGGTAGTGGGGGTGGCACCCTTTTTACTATCTTGACTGTGGGCAATTTTCAAATAATTTTTCTAGGTGGTTGGTATTTTTGGCATATTATATTAGAAAATACATTACTTTATGCTGTGATGGCTATGAAGTTATGCAATTAATTCACATCCACCACAGGCTCTCATGTCTGTCCTTCTACCAACAACACAAGCTGATTAACTCGCATTGTTCAAAATTTGATCCCCTGCCAATATGATGCTAATTTTCTTATATCATTGGTGCATTTAGCCACTTGTATCTTATATCACCATAAAGGAGGCATTCCAAATATTTTCACTATGTGTGATCTATGTACCTTACTGATCATTTAATGACCACTTTTACTCAAAAATTCTCCATTGGTCCTTATCTTATCTACTTAAATCCAGTTTGCAAGGTATACATTTTTGGCATTTTATGCAGTGAATAGCAACATTAATTCTGATTGGTGGTTATTATTTGCTCTGGACTGGAATAGATTCGTAATAAACACTTACAACCAATCAGAATTGAATGTAGCCAAATCTTGAAGTGACATTCTGGAATAGTACAAGCTGGATTCAAATAGACAAGATACAGAGCAATAGAGAAACTTCAAGTAAAAATGGCCATTAAATGATCAGTTCGGTACCGTATATATTCGCATATAAACCAAGTCCAAATGCAAACAACATAGACCCTAATCTGCCGTCACATAATGCGCCAGCAGATCAGGGTCTATGTTCTTTGTTCTACTGATTAGTCCTTACAAACTGCATAGACCCAGATCTGCTAACACATTATGTGATGGAAGATCTGGGTCTTTACAGTTTGCAGTTGGTATAGGCTTATACAGGAGCATATATGGTACTTAAATTATACATGGGAAAAAGTTTGGAATGTCTCATTTCAGTGATATAAGTTATGAGTGGCTGAACACATCAACGATATACGAATATTAGCACAGAATCAGCGATGTGTCATATTTGGAACTGTGCAAGTTATAGTCAGTTTGCATTGATTGGGAGAAGGGAAGCGGGTGTTATCAATAGTTTTCCCTTTTTTTACTGTAAGACAGAAATGAGTGCCAGTGGATACACCATATATCTTGATGAATACTACATCCTCATGACAAAAGTTGGTCAATCTGACCTATACTTTATTCCTCACTGACTTTGCAACAAGGGGGCCCCGGGTGGTCGAGTGGTCTAAGGCGCTCGCCTTTACTGATCACTGCCATCTCACCTCTGTCCGCGTGAGTTAGAGTCTTGGGCTCGTCCAATGTGGTTATGTGAGAAAGCTTGCCAGTAGCTTCCCGTGGGTTGGTGGTTCTTCCTGGGATTTTCCCGGATTCTTCCTCCACCAGATATACTGGCCGCCATGTATAGCCTGTCATGTGCTGAAAAATGGCGTTAAACCCATAAAACCAAACCAAACCAAACTTTGCAACAAAAGAAGGTCACAGTAGTTTGGGGCATCAAGTATACATACTGTCATATCTAGAATCATGAAATTTGGTGAGGGGATGTATCTTGATGAGTACTACATCCTCATCACAAAAAATGGACACTGTAACCAATATTTCATGTTGACTTAGTTGTGTTTAATCTTGAGTACTGTTCATGCCAGAATCATCAAACTATATGGTTGTATGTATCTCTATTAGTACCACACACTTACAACAAAAGAATGTCACTGTGACCTACATTTCATATTTTACTGGCTTATGTTAAGGACCACATCATTCACAACTTCGAGGTCAATCCAAAAGATCATATCTCGAATATATGTTGATAGCTGCATTCAGACCACCTTGGATATTTATGAAACAAGGATTGATCAAGAAGTTGTGAATGCATCAAACTATTTTTTCATTCATAACTTCTCAGTCAATCCTACAATTAATCCAATCATAGAAATAGCCAAGGTAGTTTGAATAGATTATAGTTTATTCTTTATGGAGAAATTTCCAGCAAACAAAATGTATGATTTTTCTGTAAATTACTGCACCAACATACATCTGAGGCATATTTTTGTCTCAAAGAAATAGCCAAGGACATTCCAGTAGGGACCACATAAGTGTTTTACCTCCTGTATAATATTGTTATACCTGGAATCATGAATCATGGTGAGGGGTTGCATCTTTATGAGTACTACACCCTCATCATAAAAGTAAGTCACTGTGACCCACATTTCTTGCTCCACTGACTTTCGTTAAATTTTGTGATTTTACTGTTCATGCTTGAATCATTAAAGTTGATGATTATATGCATCTCACTTAGTACCACACCTGCAAGGTCACTGTGACCTATATTTCACACTTTTTTGACTTAGATTAAGCTTTTGCATTTAGCTCATGACCACATAGGGTTTTTTGTATGCTGTGTACATGCTGTCAGATCTAGAATCATAAAACTCTGTGAGGGGATGCACCTTGATGAGCGTAGTAGGTCATAGTGGTCCCTATTGTATGCTTCACTGACTTGGGGTAAATTGTGTTGATATTCATTACTCAGGCACTGTTCATGCCAGAATCATGAAATTGATGATGATATGCAACTCTATTACTACCACACCCATACCACAAAGGAAGCTTATTATGACCAATATTTCATCCTTTACTGACTTTAGTTAACTTTTTGGATTTAACTCATGACAACACAGGTTTTTGGCATGCTGTATTCATACTGTCCTACCTAGAGTCAAGCAACTTTGTGAGTGGATGCATCTCGACAAGTTCTACATCCATATTGTAAAAAGAGGTCTTTGGGCCCTATATTTCATGCTTCAATGATTTTGTTGACATTTTATCTTTAAAGTTCATTTAATGGATGCTGTGTATGCTCCAATCATGACATTTTATATTTGGATGCATCTTTATTGGTACTACATCCTTACAACCAAAGTAGGTCACTGTGACCTACATTGTATGCTTTACTGATATCAGTTAAGTATTTGTGTTTATGGCTACATATATTCTTACATGCTTTATACAACCTACTCAGAAGGCCATTTCTGACCACTGCAGTTGGAAGTAGGAATACATATGTTTATTCAATGATAAACTTCTATATTAATGACTATATGTTGTATATTTTATAAGCTAACCCTCTGTATTGCACATGTGAATGAGTATAGGAATTACATGAGTGCACTGCATGCTGCTTGCTTTTTATCAGCTCATTATAGAACCTCTACTTTAGTATCATAGAAAATAATGTTCTATTTTTATTGTTTTATGTCTTTAATTCCCTGTCACAGTAGGTATGTAGGTTGGTTGGATGTTTTTTTTTGTTTGTGTGCTTGCTTGCTTTAATGGTATGTCATCACAATACTGGCTATAAAGTGCCAATTAAAAGTTGAAATTATTTTTTTTTAAAAGATTGAGAGTTAAAATGTACAGAGAAAAAAATTGCAATAAAAGATTTACTTAGAAAAGGGGTCTACATTTTATTGTCAAGATCACTTTAGTCTGAACCTATTTTACACATGATAATTATTGTTTACAATGGTTACCATAGACTACTAAAAGCTTCACATTGGTGATCTATGTTGATTATGTTCTGGTTGAATATTTGTTTACCAAACTTTGTACATGTATTTGTAGGAGGAGAACACACAATATATGTAATGGATTTTGGGTTATGACCCTTTGGTCACAGTCCAGAGGTGGGTGTTATGAACTTTGGGTCACAGTACAGAGATGGGGTGGGATGGGAACATGTAATAAAAAGCAAGGGACTTCTTCATGGCAAGTCATTGAAGTACCATATATACTGCTTTTAAATCGAGTTCAACTGCAAATGGCACAGACCCAGATCTGCTGCCATTTAATGCATTGGTAGATCTGGGTCTATGCATTTTTTTTAGGAGTAATCAGTAAAACAAACAACATAGACCCAGATCTGCTGGTGCATTATGTGATGGCAGATCAGGGTCTATGTTGTTTGCAGTTGGACTATACTTATAAGCAAGTATATATTGTAGTTCTTTGTTTCATTATGTTAAGATGTTTACAATGTGCCTGAATTTAGAATTTTTTTAAAATATCTTTTTATTCATTGCTTGTTTGGCTATTGCAATCAGATGTATTAAAAAGAGCTTAACTTTTCCTTTCTTTTCAGCAATTCCATTATTTATTCTAATAATTTAAAATATACTGTGTATCATTGCTTTGCAGGACAAGGACAAAGAAAGTAATTTGGTTTTATACCCAGAACTGGTGGTGAACTACAAACTGCCCAGAAGAGAGAAGTCACTTTGGCCAAGAGAGTCACAGATTTTTGTGATATCAAAGGTAATGCATGTGAACAATTTTACATGCTTGTATATGATAGAATCGACCTTTTGGACATGTCAGTTAGGTAGAGCTAATGGGACTGGAGAGCCATTAGCTCAGGCCTGGTGTAAGTAGTAACACAATGTATCATAATATGAGACACCATGTGGGAATTCTCTCAACAAATAGGACTAGAATGTATGAAATATATAGTATCTTTGAGCTAGAATAACTTAAGAAATATTGCTCAGATTTTGCGCAAATGTGAAAGTTGTCTTACTTTCAAGTAAAGCGATAAGTCTGTAAAATTTCTTAATTTTTATACATTACAAAAAATTTTCTTATGTGAATGAGTGTGGGTGGGGATTAGAGCAATTTTCAGAAAGGTTTATTTGAGTGTCTTTTATGTGAAATTAAATAAAAAAGACTTTTAGTAGATTTATTCTTGCACTCTAGTTTTGAAACAATATTCTAAATATAGTAAAACTCATTATATCCGATTTGAAACTTGATTCATGACCACGAGTCTAGAACCCTGTAATCTGATGAGAAGAAATTTAAGTCTGACTTAAGTTTGACCAGTGAGATGTATTGCTCTGAAATCCTCATATAGATGTCAGTATTTCATCTTTTATTTTCCAGCATGGCTACATCTACTTTAAGCCCATGTCTCAGTTGTGTTTAGCTGTCAGTGACATTCGGATCAAGGCCAGACTTAATGGCCATGATAATGAAGTGGAGGGCTGTGTCATCACAATCCAAAAGAAGATGTCAGATAACCCATATCAACAGTGGCAATTCCACTCAGATGCAACCATCTCAAGCAAGGTATCAGAATGCAAACATATTATCCCTTTCCACTCATAGTGATAGGCTTTCCTGGCTTTAATCTTGTGGCATTTAAAAGTGTACGTCACGGTAGTCATGTAGGCAACTTTAATGATCATTATAAAATGTTAATTGTTGCTCTAAAATTTAATATTAATGTAGCTTTACCAAAGACTATCAAATTCAGATTGTTGAATAATCTGCACCTTATTTGTCATCACAAAACTTCCAGAGGAAAAATTTATCAATTGCTATGAATTTCTGCAGTGACAGCTGAGCACCAAACTGAGTAAAAAAGAGTAAACATGGGGTCTAACCATTGCCAGTGCAGGGGATAGTGAAATTTTTTCCAATATGCCAGTTTACCGTAGTGTAATTATACAGTGGTCCTTCACTTTAATGCTGTTCTGACTTACTCCAGTTTACCGTAGTGTAATTATATAGTAGTCCCTCACTATCATACTGTTCTGACTTACTCCAGTTTACCGTAGTGTAATTATACAGTGGTCCTTCACTTTGATGCTGTTCTGACTTACTCCAGTTTATTGTACTGTAATTATACAGTGGTCCTTCACTATAATGCTGTTCTGACTTACTCCAGTTTATTGTACTGTAATTATACAGTGGTCCTTCACTTTGATGCTGTTCTGACTTACTCCAGTTTACTGTAGTGTAATTATACAGTGGTCCTTCACTATAACGCTGTTCTGACTTACTCCAGTTTATTGTACTGTAATTATACAGTGGTCCTTCACTATGATGCTGTTCTGACTTACTCCAGTTTACTGTAGTGTAATTATACAGTGGTCCTTCACTATAATGCTGTTCTGACTATAATAACTCATTGAGATTCTTTTTATAGGACTATAAAAACTCATTGAAATGCTCTTTATAGGACTATCATAACTCATTGAGATTCTTTTTATAGGACTATAATAACTCATTGAAATGCTCTTTATAGGACTATAATAACTCATTGAAATGCTCTTTATAGGACTATAAAAACTCATTGAGATTCTTTTTATAGGACTATAATAACTCATTGAAATGCTCTTTATAGGACTATAATAACTCATTGAAATGCTCTTTATAGGACTATAATAACTCATTGAGATTCTTTTATAGGACTATAATAACTCATTGAAATGCTCTTTATGGGACTATAATAACTCATTGAAATGCTCTTTATAGGACTATAATAACTCATTGAAATGCTCTTTATAGGACTATAATAACTCATTGAAATGCTCTTTATAGGACTATAATAACTCATTGAAATGCTCTTTATAGGACTATAATAACTCATTGAAATGCTCTTTATAGGACTATAATAACTCATTGAGATTCTTTTATAGGACTATAATAACTCATTGAAATGCTCTTTATGGGACTATAATAACTCATTGAAATGCTCTTTATAGGACTATAATAACTCATTGAAATGCTCTTTATAGGACTATAATAACTCATTGAAATGCTCTTTATAGGACTATAATAACTCATTGAAATGCTCTTTATAGGACTATAATAACTCATTGAAATGCTCTTTATAGGACTATAAAAACTCATTGAGATGCTCTTTGTGACTTATATAAAATCTTCAAACTTTATTACCATACTGTAAACAATTGTGTAATATATTCAAATTGCCATGTTTGATTTTTCAGTATTTCTAGAACTGTAGACATGTGTTTTATGTACTGTTTTATGAAGATGAAAATGACCTGTGTATGTTTCCTTGGTAATTGAAATGTTGTTGTGAAAAGTGAAAAGAAAAATCATCTTCTTTGAACTCATTTTGTTTTAACCTGACACCACCCACTCACCCACAATCATGTTGGCACTTCTTTTAAATTGCTCATCACTACAAAGGACAACTGAGATGATGTTTGCTTTACTGGAGATAATAATGCTTTTAAAAGGTTTAATATACTTAATAATTCAGAATTCAGTCATTGTCATCCAGTGTTTAGAAATAATGTTTTTAATAGTTAGATCCAAGCAGTGTATACAAGTACATACATGTGACAGAACTAGGATTTCAAACCAGTAGATTTGCAAATTTTGATCAGTAGATTGGCATCTAAACCAGTAGATTTTTTATCGACATAAATTTTACATTTCAATGGGATGGAAAACAAAACAAATGCTTTTTTGTGCCATAATATGTATTTTCTTCATACTGTAATAAAATAGCAAATTTGAACATGAATCAGATTCAGATTGTGATGGAAAATGTTACACTAATAATTACTTATTATGAGTCAATATACAGTCGAATAATGAAAAAGGAAGAGTTGTTTATCTCATAGTTCACTGCAAAGATTTTTCTTTTATAAAATCCAGTAGCATTTTTAGTCTCCTTCACAAGATCACTGTCTAGTGACCACAGATGACATTCATTGTGATTATTAAGCTTCACACTTAACAGGTTTTCAATAGTTCTCTGGTCCAGATTTCCCCTTGAATCTCTTTGTATTTTGCAAAGAAGGGAGAATGTCCTCTCTGTATCAGCATTAGAATGTTGTAATGACAGGACAATCACGCTCAGCCTGCAAAGAAGTTCTAACTTCAGTTTTCTTGTTGCTGGGTTTGTAAGGTTGCTGACTACTCTCCAATACTCATCCAAACTATGTTCACCCCAACGAGGAAGTTCCTAACTTGGACTTGAGATGTATTCCTGAGCCTCATCCTCAAGGGCTTCTTTCTCTTCATGGCTCAGATCCAATAATCTGTTAATAAGTTTTACCACTGTAAATTAAAAAAATAAAGATTGATTTAGACTTGAAATAAAAATGAAAAAAATACATGATGTATTTATGCTTTTATGAATAATTTATCCATACTTTAAAATTAATTATATTGTAATATATTTTATCTTGGGCTTGAAATAAATTTTTATGCAAGAAAACTTCAAATAGTTTATGAAATACAAAAGATGCACACCTTTGAAACACACAATGCAAACAATGGACCTTTGCTGCTCACCTGCACACACTTAAACTCTGATATCCAAGCACTCTTGAACTTGTAATATTTCTTAGCCGGTGGTTTCTTAGCATTTGGCGAAAGCACACGTTTAGAATTGAATAAAACGTGTAAGAGCTGTCCTCTTAAAACATCTGGAACAATACAATACCAATTAAACAGGACAAAAATCAAAATACTTACTCTGATGTGTCTGCCAAAATAATTGTTTATGGTCGGTCTCTTCGTTTTATCTCCTCTTCACCAAGGGTCGGCCGATTTTTAGCAAAGGCTCAGAAGACATCATGAACCACCTTTGATCCCTTTATTACTTATAACACCTAAAAAAATATCATGCATTTGGCCTAAACTCCTCAAATTCTAACAATAAGGTAATCAATTAGCAGCTTGCTGTGTACACATATCAGCTGTTCTTTAACAATTCGAATCCTATTACTCTGCAACGCATCATCACACCGGTCGTTCTACTTGTGGAACATTTCCGGTCCCCAGCAGACTGGTTCTGGCTGGTTTCTTAATGTGTTGACAGAACGCGTAAAAATACCGTGTTTGGGTATTTTTATAAAAAAACATTTTTTAATTCTGTTCATTTTCAAAAGCGGTAGATTTTAACTACTAAACGGTATGTGCGGTAGACAGCCTTTAAAACAGTATTTTTGGCCTACTGACGGTAGAATCACATGTATGCAAGTATTGGGTATAAGCTGTATATTTTACTTAAACTGTACTCTTTAGAAGGGTAAGTACAAAGTGTGTGGATTGTCAAAGTGAATGTTGGAGTCCTAAAATTTGTATACACCCATCTTAAGTTGGGCTCATTATGTTATGGAATTTGTCCATCTATCTATTAACATTTTCTTCTCCAGCCTAATACTTTGTAATACTTGGACAGATTTTCGTAAAACTTTCTTCAAATATATAACATGACTGCACAGTGTGCTGCATACAATAGCCATGCCCCATGCCTCAAGGTCAAGGTCCTGGCAAAGGAAAATGTAATTCTGAGACTTGTATCCTTGTCCAGAATATAACTTTCGAACAACTGAAGATATTTTAATGGAACTTTAGCTAGTCATGTATAGATGGTGTGTCACATACTATAGCCATGCCCCCTGCCTCAAGGAGATGGTCACAGCAAGAGAAAATGTAACTCTGACTTGTATCCTTGCTTGTAATATAAAGTTGGAACCACTGATGATAGTTTAATGAAACTTTGACCATTTATATATAATGAATAGACAGTATATCATATGTCAAGGTCAAGGTCATGGTAAGTGAAAATATAAATCAGTGACCTCTATCCAAACAGGTATAATCTTTGGACCAATTAAGATATTTTAATGAAACTTTATCCTATTATATATCTTGACTCCTGCATTCACAGTCATGCCTCCTGCTTCAGGGTCAAGGTCAATATTGGTCAGTGTAAGCCAGTGGCCTGATTTCTCCTCCAGTCTGTCACTTTTTAACCCTACAGATAATTTAATTTACCTAGGTCCACAACTTTTCATGCAGTAGTCAAGACCCTAGCACAAAGGCCAAGATCATTATTAGTGCAAAGATGATGTGTATGATGTGTTGTTTGTGGTACTCTTGTTTTCTAATATTGTAGGCCAAGTTATTATTAGTGCAAAGATGATGTGTATGATGTGTTGTTTGTGGTACTCTTGTTTTCTAATATTGTAGGCCAAGTTATTATTAGTGCAAAGATGATGTGCATGATGTGTTGTTTGTGGTACTCTTGTTTTCTAATATTGTAGGCCAAGATCATTAGTAGTGCAAAGATGATGTGTATGATGTGTTGTTTGTGGTACTCTTGTTTTCTAATATTGTAGGCCAAGATCATTAGTAGTGCAAAGATGATGTGTATGATGTGTTGTTTGTGGTACTCTTGTTTTCTAATATTGTAGGCCAAGATCATTAGTAGTGCAAAGATGATGTGCATGATGTGTTGTTTGTGGTACTCTTGTCTTCTAATATTGTAGGCCAAGATCATTAGTAGTGCAAAGATGATGTGTATGATGTGTTGTTTGTGGTACTCTTGTTTTCTAATATTGTAGGCCAAGATCATTAGTAGTGCAAAGATGATGTGTATGATGTGTTGTTTGTGGTACTCTTGTTTTCTAATATTGTAGGCCAAGATCATTATTAGTGCAAAGATGATGTGTATGATGTGTTGTTTGTGGTACTCTTGTTTTGTAATATTGTAGGACAAGATCATTATTAGTGCAAAGATGATGTGTATGATGTGTTGTTTGTGGTACTCTTGTTTTCTAGGCCTGTCCTTGATGTGTATGATGTGTTGTTTGTGGTACTCTTGTTTTCTAGGCCTGTCCTGAGCTAAGGCTGACATACCTGGGAAACAAGTATGGAGAGGATGCAGATGACATCTTCATTAACAAACAAGATCTTAAACCTGGAATCAGGGTTTACTTCATCATGGCTAATCTTTTGGAGGAGAAGAAACTCAAAAGTTTTCAGAGGTTGGTTCTCAATTTTAGTTTCAAAGTCATTATTATTAATTCCAACAAAATTGTGTACAATATGAATTTACTGAATTTACTGAACTTGCTACAGTTATGGTATTGTCTGCTATTCCATATTCTGCATTTTCATCATTTTGTTTACATTTTTAATAGTAAATATTGATATTGTTGAACTGTATGAATTTGATAATTAGGAAATATAATTAATAGTATTTTACCTAACATTTAATTGATCTTGACTAAAAGCTTTAAAGTATATTTAAAGATGCAATAATTTTTGTGCAGTTACCATATATTTTCAATCCCAAAAATTATTCTGCTATTCTCTCTGTGTCACTTTAAAGCAGCAGCTATAGTTTACCTTTTCCATCCAATACTGCACCATAGACAATTTGCATACTAAACCATTCTTTCATTTTAAGATTTTAATACAACTCTAAGTATGCATTTTCTAATAAATTTTATTTTGTAGCAATATTTGTGTTCATTATAACAAAGAAAAGGAGACATGATTTGCTGAGATTTTACATTCGTAGTTTCAAGTGCTTTTACAAGTGAAATACAATGTCATAAGGGAAAATATATTCACTAATAATACAATATTATTTCTTATGTATTTCTTGTAAGTCAGAGTGATAATGTGAAGTGGAAAAAGTTGAGATGAATAAGGACAGTGTATCAGCTTATACGCGAGTATATATTGTACTTCAAACTTAAACCACTGGAATTACCCAATTTGATTGACAAGTGTTGTGTGGATGTGCACTTATTCACTCAGTATTTCTCAGTAAAGATCTAATTACTTGTCTCTTCTTTGTGTGATCTTTGTCGAGTGTCCAAGGTCATCAGTTTCAATGGTATGCAGATCAAGAAAGGGAGAGAGTAGCTAATATGCCAAAGTAGCAAGAGTACTTAATTCTTGCATAAAATCAGATATCATTCATAATTAAATGCCATGAAATCTAGAAATATTTACTTTAACATATTTAATACACATTCGAAAGGAAAATGGCAACATTTAAAAAAAAAATTATATTGATCAAGTGTTTCAAACCTATTGACAAGATTTTTGCCTTTGGAGCTTTGTTCAGATACAAATTGGGCATTATGCTCCCAAACAGTGAACTGATAAAATTTTGCCCCAAACTCAACTTGTTACTTTTGTTTTATTATTTGAGTCCTAATCATGCAGTATGCCAGTACTTTTAAATCTCTTTACCAGCTTAGTACCAATATTTCATATGGTGAGAGAATAATAATAATAATAATAATAATAATAATTAATTGGCAAGAAAATGGCATAAATTAGTACAGATTTCAACAAAATCTATACATGAACAGTCAGTATATTTCTTCCAAAAGGATTGGGTGATAGGTGAAAATCAGTATAGATATAAAGAAAGTGAGAGATAGTACCGGTACCCATTTTCAGAGAGAGAGAGAGAGGGAGAGAGAGAAAGAGAGAGAGAGAGAGAGAGAGAGAGAGAGAGAGAGAGAGAGAGAGAGAGAGAGAGAGAGAGAGAGAGAGCATGTTGTAATAAAATAAAGCAAAAGCCCAAATTTAAATGAGCTTTAATATAAATAATGCAGTGTTCAAAAACTTTGATAGCCCAATGCCCAAGGTATCTCCAATTCTAGATTAGGCCCCTCCCATATTATATGTAAGTTTCCCGTTAGGCTTGTCTGAAACGAGCAGCAAAATACAATAGATGTACCTTGTTGATTTTACATAATATGTTTATCTTAAACATCCAGAAAGACTCTGTCAACCTGGTTAATATTTAGCCCTCTGCCTGGGCCTTTGTTTGTAGGTCCCACACCCATACGAATATTGCCTACATACAAAGCCATAACTTTGTGTACAAAGTAAAGCACATGACGTAAGAAGAGGGGAAGAATTCTATTTCTGTTCTTTGTATTTCATTGGTTGCCGATAATTAGTGCTTAGTTGTCCTTCATGAATAATAATGAGCTGCTAGGGTACTTCATATCTTGCTCACACTTATTGCCTGTAATACATCACTGGTTCAGTGGATGTGTACTGGTTCCTGTGTGACAGTTAAGCTAACCAAAGCATAAATACACATGTTAAGTAAGGACACAGGATGCAGGCCACACAGAATGTGTTGGTAGGCTGCATGTGGCCTGTGGGCCATATGTTGTGCACCCCTGGTGTACAATATAGATTAAATGAGGTAGTCATTGTGGGAGATTGTAAATACTGCCAGATTAATAAGATTGAGTAATGAAATTAGCAATTTAAAGAAATACTATTGATATTGGGTTAAGACAGAACATTGATGTGAAAAAGTTTATCATAAAATTACTTGAATAACATCTTTTGAAGAAAAAAAGAAAAGTGCAGATTGACTGAATTAAACAGACCGAAGAAGTTCATCATAAAGTATTCATTTAGCAACTTATAGCAAAACTTCAATAAACCTATCTGTCACCACTATGTTATAACAGAGTCAGAGGTAATTTTGGGTGAAACTTGCTTCATGAAATGCCTATTCAAATGCATTTGGGAAAGTACTTTGATAATATATGGAAAATGTTAGTACATGTGCCATGAAACTAAGATGAATAATTAGATTCTTGAAAATAGAAAGAAACATATATATATACATTTAGATGATAAAAAGGATCTTTTTATATTTTCTGTTGGTTTAGTTCTGATAAAAAAATCGTGAAAATTCCTAGGTCTTCTATAATCAAGAATTGGCTAGCATTTGTAAAGTGTTTTTACGCAGTTTTTATTTGATAAGTTGAGGAGACTCCAATATTTATTAATTATAAGGTGTATATTAGGTAATGAAGGATTATATTGTATTATGAAAGGAATTATATTTTTCTCTTTTGTACATTCTGCTATGTTTAAAGTATGATTTTGAGTAAGAATATAGGCTTTATTCATAGCAGAATCAATTACATGCATAGGCTAATTTCTGCTTTGGAAATTGTTTTTAATTCATTCAAAGAATTTTGTAATTGACAATCTTCTGAAATGTTATGTTTGTATCTTTTCACCTATCTATAAGGTATACCGTTTTTACATGACCTGGGATGACAAGATGTATATTCCACATACTGGTGGATATTAGTTTCTTTGACATGAACATTTGAAGAGATAGAATTGTCAGAATTTTTCATGACATTTACATCTAAAAACAATACATGCATACTGGATGCAGTATAAGTAAATTTAATAGTAGTATGAAAATTATTTAGGCAATCAATAAATTTGTGAATTTCTTCTTCTGAATGTTTGGTATTGCATGTTATAATGTATCAATAGAAGTTCCCCTATATAGTTGAAGAATTATGCATTACAAATTTGCTTTGTTCAATTTTCCCCTTTTTCTGCTTACATTTTTAAAAGTACTTCAAGGCACATTCACTAGACTTAGTGTGAATGGATAATCCTGAAGCAGATAATCAATCTAACATAGATCAAAGGTTCTTTTTAAAAATTTACCTCTTTTTTGGTTTATGGTGCAAATGAGAAAATAATGGGTAAAAATTAGTGCGTGTTTATTATCATTCCCATTAGAATTTTTACATATTATATGGTGATTTTGGCTGTGGCGCCAGACTATCATTGAGCTGTACCACTTTATAGTCAGACAAATTTAGCATGCCAGATGTTAACACCCCAGATATTTGCACTCAGATATTAGCACCCCAGATGTTAACACCCTATATGTTAGCACCCAGACTTTAGTATCCAGTTCTTAGCACCCCAGATGTTAACACCCTATATGTTAGCACCCAGACTTTAGTATCCAGTTCTTAGCACCCCAGATACTAGCACCGCAGATGTTAACACCCCAAATGCTAACACCAAGATATTAGCACCCCAGATGTTAGCACCCAGGTGTTAAGCGCCCAAATATTAACACCCCAGATGCTAGGACCCCAGATGTTAACACTCCAGATGTTAGCACCCCAGATGTTAGCACCCAGGTGTTAAGCACCCAAATGTTAACACCCCAGATGCTATCACCCCAGATGTTAACACTCCAGATGTTAGCACCCCAGATGTTAGCACCCAGGTGTTAAGTGCCAAATGTTAACACCCCAGATGCTATCACCCCAGATGTTAACACTCCAGATGTTAGCACCCCAGATGTTAGCAACCCAGACATTGGTACCCAGACTTTAGCACCCCAGATGTCAGCACCAAGATGTTAACACCCCAGACCACATGCTAACACCCCAAACATTAGCACCCCAGATGTTAATGCCCCAGATGTAAGTACCCAAACGTTAAAACCCAGACGTTAGCACCCCAGACATTAACACCTAGATGTTAACACCCTACACATTATTGCATAATAAGTCATGCCTGGTTTGAGAGTGAGCAGCAGTCTGTTGTAATTTTGAATCACAATGATTGACAGCTGGTGGTAGGTAGATGGAGCTTGGGGATTCAAGAATTCTAATAAACTGCATCCATACTTAGAATGTTTGCTTTTTGTTTTCAGTAGATATCATTTCATGTTTGTCTTTATCTTATAGGTTTGCTTTGAAACAGGAAAGACTGGATAAACCACGTCAGTGGACAAAAACAGAGACATCAAACCCTGAGTGGAATAAACTTGCCTACTCCTGGCCTGTCAGGGAGGATGGATCACTCAACATGGTAATGGACAGAGTTTTGTATCATTTGATCTGCAATAGTAGATAGTGAGACTAATAGAACTTATATTTTACTTGGCAACGAGACAAGGAAATCCCAGCTGAAGTGTTACAGTATTTGTGTTTAGCTTGGTAGACATATGCCAGTAATGTAACCTAAAGATGGGGATTTTTCTTTTCTTGGTGTCAAATCCTGCATGAATTGTTTCTTTGCTCATTTGTTTATCATATTATTTTAGAAATTATTATTTGATACGTAGAGAAATTGTTCTCTTGTATTATAATGCCAAATATATTTCATCGTGTGGTACAAAGAAAGTTATATTTGAATGAGTGGCAAAGCCATGAATTAAAATATATCATTTTCTGTACCACATGATAAAATATATTTGTTACTAATGTAGGAAATGAATGTTGTCTTTTTATTATATATTAGTTTTGTTCATGAATGAAAGCTTTGAAGATTATAAATACTGATCAACCCTCTCAACCTTTTGTTAGTTCACATAAACTTTTGGATTGTATTAAGATGCTAACAGTAAAGATATCAGCAATTTAAGAAAGTAGACGGTATAGGAGGACCTAATCTGTTGCAATAAACTAACATATTATAACAGATTTGACAATATCTGACCACATTGCCAAGTTGGATATTACAACCTGACACTGACCCTTTAACATTGTTGATAAGGTAGTATACAGATGACATAGCTTAATACAAAAGCAAACTGTGGCAAGTCCAGTATCTTCAGTCAACAATCATTTCCAAACCTAAAAAGTAACGCAGTTTCAATTTTTTGCTCTAGGTCACAAGATGCTAATTTTTCTTTGCCGCTATAACTTCTGTAGGAGCATAAATTCAAGTATCGCATGGCATGATTGGAAATCTTGTATCTTTACTTGTTAAAATGTAAGAATATGTTTTTAATGCAATAAATATGGGAATGAAAAAAAATACTATAAATATTTCAGTGATTGAAAATCTTGTATTTTTTTACATGCTAAAATGTAAGGATATGTTTTAAACATGATAAATATATAAATTACAAAAATAAATATTTCACCAATAACTTTTTATATTTCACTCTTAACTGGGTGTTCTTGTTGACATGAAATCAATATAATTTTTCATGCAGTTGACAATATCTTGTTCTCATCCTAAAGAGATCCATAGCTTTAGAAATAGAGAGAATTTTCTAAAAGATGGCGTATCAATGTGATGGAATCAGCTTCGGAAATACAGAGTATTTTCTAAAAAATGGTATATCAGTGGGATGGAAATGGTTTTAGAAATACAGAGAATTTTCTAAAATATGGCATATCAATGGGATGGAAATAGCTTTAGAAATACAGAGAATTTTCTAAAAAATCGTGTATCAGTGGGATAGAAACAGCTTTAGAAATACATATTTTATAAAACAAATGGCATATTATTGATATGGAAATAGCTTTAGAAATACAGAGTATTTTCTAAAAGATGGTGTATCAGTGGGATGGAAATAGATTTAGAAATACTTAGTATTTTCTAAAAGTTTTTATATCATTACAAAGAGCATACAAATTTTAGTTAACAATAATGAATTTATTGTAAACAAAGATTACTGTTAACAGACAGCAAAATTGATCTTTTCAGTATTTAAAAAACTTAAGAAACATTGCAGATATTCATAAAGTTAGAAACATAATGATGTCATCTGCAGTGCCACTAAGTGCAGTCATGGGCAAACTGTATCACACAAATTATTATAGGAATGAGAGAAATCATGTTCCATGGAACTTTTGTTGTTTTAAGTGACTTCATTGATGTATAGCCTATTCTGAATGTCACAAAAGGTAGGGTACGAAGGTTGGCAGTAATATTTTATTTTTATTACTTTTTTTCATCCAGATCATGTTAGTTTATGACACAGTTTCCAATCTAAAGATAGTGGTTTAGATGTGAAAAATGGGGCATGGTTGGTACTGAATTTTTTTCTTCTTGTTGCATATGTGATAAAGAGTTGAAGGGTTAGGGCCATTTAAATAAGGTAGGTCATGTTACCGGAACCACACGTTTTTTTCTTTGGCCTAGGAAGTTGAATTAATTTTTAGACAAAGAGATTCTCATTTTTAAAGAAGTACAAGTTTGATACATAATCCACAATTAGTTTGCAATATATTTTTCATAGCAACAACCCTAAGTGATGTAAAGTCCTAAATGACTATGAAAACAGCAACAAACCTAAATGATGTAAAGTCCTAAATGACCATGAAAACAGCAACAAACCTAAGTGATGTAAAGTCCTAAATTACCATGAAAACAGCAACAAACCTAAATGATGTAAAGTCCTAATTGACCATGAAAACAGCAACAAACCTAAATGATGTAAAGTCGTAACTGACCATGAAAACAGCAACAAACCTAAATGATGTAAAGTCCTAATTGACCATGAAAACAGCAACAAACCTAAATGATGTAAAGTTCTAAATGACTATGAAAACAGCAACAAACCTAAATGATGTAAAGTCCTAAATGACCATGAAAACAGCAACAAACCTAAATGATGTAAAGTCCTAATTGACCATGAAAACAGCAACAAACCTAAATGATGTAAAGTCCTAACTGACCATGAAAACAGCAACAAACCTAAATGATGTAAAGTCCTAATTGACCATGAAAACAGCAGCAAACATAAGTTATGTAAAGTTCTAAATGACTATGAAAACAGCAACAAACCTAAATGATGTAAAGTTCTAAATGACTATGAAAACAGCAACAAACCTAAATGATGTAAAATCCTAAATGACTATGAAAACAGCAACAAACCCAAAATGATGTAAAGTCCTAATTGACCATGAAAACAGCAACAAACCTAAATGATGTAAAGTCCTAACTGACCATGAAAACAGCAACAAACCTAAATGATGTAAAGTCCTAATTGACCATGAAAACAGCAGCAAACATAAGTTATGTAAAGTTCTAAATGACTATGAAAACAGCAACAAACCTAAATGATGTAAAGTCCTAAATGACTCTGAAAACAGCAACAAACCTAAATGATGTAAAATCCTAAATGACTATGAAAACAGCAACAAACCTAAATGATGTAAAGTCCTAATTGATCATGAAAACAGCAACAAACCTAAATGATGTAAAGTCCTAACTGACCATGAAACAGCAACAAACCTAAGTGATGTAAAGTCCTAAATGACTATGAAAACAGCAACCAACCCAAATGATGTAAAGTCCTAACTGACCATGAAAACAGCAACAAACCTAAGTGATGTAAAGTCCTAACTGACCATGGAAACAGCAACAAACCTAAGTGATGTAAAGTCCTAACTGACCATGAAAACAACAACAAACCTAAGTGATGTCAAGTCCTAATTGACCATGAAAACAGCAACAAACCTAAGTGATGTAAAATCCTAAATGACCATGAAAAGAGCAACAAATCTAAGTGATGTAAAATCCTAAATGACTATGAAAACAGCAACCAACCCAAATGATGTAAAGTCCTAACTGACCATGAAAATAGCAACAAACCTAATTTATGTGAAGTCCTAAATGACCATGAAAACAGCAACAAACCTAAGTGATGTAAAGTTCTAAATGACTCTGAAAACAGCAACAAACCTAAATGATGTAAAGTCCTAAATGACTATGAAAACAGCAATAAACCTAAATGATGTAAAATCCTAAATGACTATGAAAACAGCAACAAACCTAAATGATGTAAAGTCCTAATTGACCATGAAAACAGCAACAAACCTAAATGATGTAAAGTCCTAAATGACCACAAAAAGAGCAACAAACCTAAGTGATGTAAAGTCCTAAATGACTATGAAAACAGCAACCAACCCTAACTGACCATGAAAACAGCAACCAACCCTAACTGACCATGAAAACAGCAACAAACCCAATGATGTAAAGTCCTAAATGACCATGAAAACAACAAACGATCTTAAGCATAACGCAGGGCAATTTTACCATGTTATTTATCAATGTACATGTAGATGGATGAACGTACCCAAAATATTTGACTCCTTTTACTCTCCTTTGCAACGGCAGCTCAAGCCTGGAATAGGCTGTCCAGTTTTCTGTGTAAAACTCTATTCTTTTTCAGGATTAGTGTTTCATAAGCAGTAAAGATTCTCCTGGCCATAGAAATGTGAGGTAGATCAGTCATTTGTTTATTCATTCGTTCATTCATTTGTGTGTTCATTCATTCATTCATTCATTTATTTGCAGGACTATGACTGGCCTATGGAAGGATACCTGATTCCACATGCTCCAAAGCTTTGGAAAGCAACAAAGAAAGCTACAGGGAGTAAGCACCATAATTGTTGTAATTTTTCTCACCATATAATTTTTCGTACACCATCTATCCATAAAAATCAAAGTCAATTTAATTGCATTATTATGCAACTGTGTATTTGATGATTTATATCTGAATCAAGAAGGAAAGTTCACATTTTAAATGGCTTAGAAAATATACAGATGTACAATTGAGATGCATCCAACAACCAATGTATTGTTTGCTAAGTGTATATGAAAGATAGAAGTATGTATTAACTTTGGCTAAGTTTTAAATTAAGGCATCAACAAATGAAACAGGAGATTAAGAAATAAAATAAATAATCTACAATCATGCAGAATGACCTTGATCATATCATATTTAAAGGTTAATTGTTTTGTCAATTGAGAATCTACTCTCATTCTTCAATCCACCCTTCTGTTGTTTTCTTTATTGGGGAGAACATATAATGAATGATGCATATGATCTCTTGTTGTCATTGTAATATCTACTGCTATTCATTAACGGCTGGACAAGGACTTTTGCAGCACATAATCCTTAAACAGTATCAATAATGAGTTCCCTTTATTAAGTCAGTCACTGGTACAAAGCACCATGCACATTTTAAAACTAATTCAGAACCCATTTCAGTACTAGCAGCATTTTGTTGTAATATTTTAACTAGCAAAATTAGGTCATTTTCAATGTCCACTAGCATGTTTTGTATTTTTAATACAAAATATCACTTGCAAGAAACTGCTATTTAATAGCAGTAATATAGACAACTGCTAATATTGCATTGCTTTCTTTTTCTGCGACTTTAGTCACCAGTCCAAGCTAATTATTCCCTCCTTCAGTTAGTATTGGAGGGCCAGAAATGTAAAGAACATGATCCCAGTCTGACACTTAGTCACAGCCAATAAATGGAATACCAACTTCTTTTTTCCTTGGACGACATACACATTACACATGTGCTATATTGCATATTGAAATTTGTCTTTAAATGTCTTTTTGACATTTCACCTACCTTTTTGTATTGTTTGAGTGTTTGTCTCCTCAGTCCTTGCTTTATTTGAGTGTTATATGTGTTCTTTTTGTAAATTTTAGGGTTTTTTTGTGCCTTGCTTAGCAGGCGCTGCTTCATTAAATTGTATACCCCTTCATTGTTCTGGTGCTTGGGTAAGTAATGTGTACCCTTTTTTTGTTCCAGATTGTTTGTTTTGCATGAATTTTTATCTTTTGGAGCTTCTAGTGTCGCAAGGTGTGGGCAAGTGTGGGCACAGGAAAACCCTGTGGGACACTTACCCCACCAGCTTTAGTGTCGCAAGGTGTGGGAAAGTGTGGGCACAAGAAAACCCTGTGGCACACTCACCCCACCAGCTTTGCATGCACAGAGTGTTTCCAATTTGTTAACTTTGGTCTGACCAGGTATGAGACTTTGCAGAAAGTTTCTGCACAAATAGGGGGAGGAAGAAGGACCCCTACTCCTCCTCATCTTTGATGGACAATCCCCTCCATTCACAGGAGGGGTCTGGATCTCTTCCGGTGTTGGGAAAGACTACTGCCCCTGTGCGGGAAGAACGTTTTGGAGATCACTTAATAGCCAAGGATCCCTGATGTTTGTTATTGTGCCATCAGTGCACGTGAGGGATTGATCCTTGGCTCCTCCCAAGAGAGGAAAAACACCTGTGAGTGAGTCGCACCTCCTGCTTGGAGACTGGCAGCACCCTCCCAAGGTCGTGTCCGGATGAAGGGCTCATCCATAAGATCTTTGGGATCAGACTGGTCACCAGGCACCAGACACCAGTCATCCACCAGTCACCGGACTTTCAAACACCAGTCACCGGATTTTGATTATTGCTCTAGGGACAGGGATCAGGTTGATACTCCCACCTGTGAATCCCAATGGGATAGGGAGTCTGTTTGTACTCACCTGACTAGGGAGGGGGATCAGATCAGCATCCCCCTTCCCAATGTTCCCATTTAATCAATACGGGAAGTGGGGATCCTACCTTTCCAGGAAGCGAGTCTTCCTTCCCTGTCATGGTGCCATGGATGTCCCTCCCTTGGTTTCAAGGTAGAGCAGATGCAACAGGCCATGGACCTGCTCTGTTGCTTCCAGATTGGGCCAACAAACGGAGGGAGGGGGCCACCACTCACTCCCTAGATGATTTAGAAGGTCCACTAGTAGGGTTAGTTCCATCACCTCCCATCCAATGAGGGGCTTCAGGACAGTCGGAGAGGCCAAGGGAGTTGCACCCTCTCCTGCAGTGTCTTCCTCTTCCCATCGTCCTGGTAGGAGCTCGTCTAGCCTTTTCCTCAGGGGTTTAGTCAGGCATCATGGACAATGTGTGCGTCCATTCTACCTTAAAAGATCACTACCAACTTCATTTCCGTGAACATCCTCCCTTATCGCAGACCCCTGTCTTCATTCACCAGTTCAAACTGGCTTAGTTAAGTACAGAGGTACACACCCTTCAGTGGAAATGCGGAAGGGTGGAAAATGACCAGACTTGGGCTTTCTATTCCTGGATCTTTCTGGTGTCAAAAAAAGGCTGAAAGTTTTGGCTCATAATTGACCTTTTTAACTTAAACAGATTTCTTCAGGAAGAATGTTTCGAGATGGAGACTGCCACACCTTGGTCAGGAATCCAGAAGGCCCTGTGACTAGGCAGTCTCCATCAATCTTCAGGATGCGTACCTTCACATCCCCATCTTTCTTCCATAGAAAAAATACCTCTGGTTCTGTCTCAACCAGGAGGTATTTCAATTTTGAGCTCTTTCATTAGGTCTTACCTCTGCACCCAGAGCCTTTAACAGGATGATGGAAGCAGCCCACTTGAGGTTTTCATTAGGGATCCCCATCCTCCAATATTTTGATGACTGGTTGATGCACAACAGCCTGATAGATTCTCTTTTGAAGAACCTGTCCCTCTGTTGGTCGACAGTGACCCGTCTTGGTCTTATCCTAAACCTAGAGAAGTTTGATCTTATCCCTTTTTTGGACTTCGTATATGTGGGGATGAATTTCCTCGCAAGCCTAGGAAGGGTTCATGTTCTTCCAGACAGGATAATCCAAATCCCGTCTCATAATGGCTCTTCTTACCAAGACCTCATTAGGTCGCCTTTACCTCCCTCTCCTGGGGACTCTGAACTTGACTGCAGACTTGGTTACCCTATGGAGACTTTAGCCCTCTCCAGTTCCTGCTTCTAGCAAACAAGAGACTGCACGAGGACCCTCTATTAGCACAGATCCCCCCCCCCCCCCCGGGTCCAATTTTCACCACAACCTGCGTTGGAGACTAAATAAGGACCGGTTTCTGACCAGTATTCCAATTCACATGCCCAAACCCTACTCCTATCTGTACACCAACGCATCAGATTCAGGATGGGGAGCTCACCTGGAGCCAGAGTGTGTAGTTTTTCAGGGATTTTGGTCCTGGGAAGAAGCGACCCTTCATATAAACAACTTCGAAATGCGGGCATTGTTTCTAGCCTTACAGGGGTGTGTCAACTTCATGAGGCATCATTGTGTTATGGTCACCTCAGACAACACATCAGTAGTAGCATACCTTGGGGATCAGGGAGGTACACATGCTCCCTCTCTTTGTGTGGAAGTCTGGAACCTCATCCAATGGGCAGCCTTGGAGGAGATCACTCTCTGTGTCCGCCATAATCCGGGCAAGAGGAAATGTAGTGGTAGACAGTCTATCTTGTGAGGGTCATGTGGTCCTCATGGAATGGTCTCTGCATCAGTCATTAGCAAAGTCACTTTTCCATCTGTGGGGAAGACCCTTAGTAGACTTGTTCACTATGAGACTGAACAACAAGCTCCCCTTTTATGTCTCTCCAATACTAGATCAGAGAGCCTGGATGGTGGACACTTTCAGTCTAAAGTGGGATCATCTGTATACGTATGTCTTCCCACCTTTCAAAATAATTTCACAGGTGCTTCACCAAGTCAATATCTCCACTGCTTGGCTCATCCAGGTAGCCCTCCTTTGGCCCCAAGGGCCTTGGTTCAATTTGACCTACTTGACCTGTTGGTAGACTAGCCCAGGTGATTACCACAGAAGTGGTACCTGCTGTCACAGCACAGGGGGTCTCTCCTCCACAACAACCCACAGATTCTCCACCTTCACCCTTGACTCATGTCAAGCAATCAATCTGCCAAGACCAGTTTTTGAGCATTTTTGCCAACTGCATCATCCAGGCTAGGAGGCAGTCTGCTTCCAGGGTTTATGATGCAATGCAAGGGGGAGAATCTTAAGTGATTGGTGCAGTAGGAAACACATTGATCCAAGCTGTCTATCTTTGAATGCAGTTGCAGATTTTCTTCTCTTTCTTTTTAAGGGAAGATAATATTTGATGTCCACTGTTAAGGGCTATAGGCAGCCCTTTCTAACACTCTCAAGTTCTCTAAGGGTTCTGTCATTGGGTAGGACCCTCATCTTTTTGATTTCATCAGGTATTTTAAACTTCAGAGACTGGTATCTTGCTTACTAATGCCTAGATGGAATCTCTCATCTGTTCTTTGGGTGTTGTCAAACCCCCTTATGAACCATTGAGTGAAGTTTCCTTCGAGAACCTTACCCTTAAGACTTTTTCCCTGCTCTCCTTTGCATCAGCATGGAGGAGAGAGTTACATCCCTTGTTAGTGGAAAAGGGTTATTTACGGTTCAGCATTAATTATGAGCTGCACAGTAAGTGTTGATTTTACAAAAGCGGACATGCTTAACAAAGTTTTTTTTTATTAATAAGCCTACCACTCATTTAAAAAACCAAGACAATCAAGGCAGGTGACTATTTGGCTTATCAGGAGATCAATACTGTAAGGTCATACTTCACTTCAATATTATTCATTCCTAATTTTAAATGTTTACACAGAAAACAGTTTGTACTTACATAATTATGCCGGTTCCAACACTGTTGAAAACTTCTCATGTAAACTATATATTAAAAGTATTAAGAAGTTATGCTACGTAGTTCCGTTTTTACATTTTAATCAGTTGTGTCATGCAATAAGTATTATTGATAATATAATATTTTTAGTAAACAAATGTACCATATATACTCACTTATATCGGGTCCAACTGCAAACAACATAGACCCTGATCTACCATAGCATAATGCACTGGCAGAATAGGGTCTATGTTGTTGTTCTACGGATTACACCTAACAAACTGTATAGACCCACATCTGCATATTATGTGACTGCAGATCTGGATCTATGCAGTTTGCAGTTGGACTCAACTTATAAGTGAATATATACAGTAGGTCTTGGGTGGAAGTACATTTCCAAAGAGACATAAAGCCTTCACTTTTATACAAAATTGTATTATAGTGGTAATGTTTAGTCTAAATATCAGATACCCCTTTAGACTTACAATTTATTTGTTGCTCCTAGTTATTTAAAAAGATAAGTAATAGTTGTCAGTTATATATTTTGAATGATGACAATTTTTTATAGTTGCATGTACCATATTTGTTTTTCATCTTTTTTAGCTTCAATACGTCTGATGGTTTTAAAAAATGGAGAACAGGATAGAAGATTTGCTTGCCCAGTAGTAGGACCCAATCTTACCAATGTATGTTTGTGTTGTGCAGTCACATATAAAATGAAATTAATTTCAGATCTGATGCTGTTGGACAATATAACTTAATCGTTTAGTTAAACATAAAAATGTAATCAGTTGAATTTCTCCAGGATTTTTTGAGAAATTCTTAGCTGTAATCTTTCTTAGTAATATTGGTATGAATCTCATAGCTTGTCATCTGGGATATTGTGAGGTCACTATTTTTGGTTGGGTACCAATATTTGTGGATTTTGTGGCTGCCACAAAATAATGATTGAAAGACCCAATGAACAATGATCCAACTGTGGACACAATAGAACTCCCTTCCAAAGTGATTTTAAAAATTTAAGTTCTCACAAAAATGTCATTTTTCCCAAACTACAAAAATTTATAACCATGAAAATGGATGAAATCACAGTGTTAAAAATATATCCCTCTTTATAATTATTTTGTATACTGAATCAATTTTATAATATTTAAATATTCCGAGATATTTTCCAACACCATTGTTTGGAAGAGAGGTGAAAATTATAACTTGATAGACTAAGTGGGTTTTTTTTCTTCATGATATTGTACACTGAAATCCATCAACACTTTTAGGCTTTGGTGTCTCATAGAATTTTAAAAAGTAAGTCCTGAAACCATGAAGGCAATTTTATTATGATATACAGAGCAAGTGACCAATTGCTAAAGCCAAGACAATCATGCCTACTCACTAGCCTAGCATTTCCAATAGCACAAGATTGTTTTAAAAATATTATCAAGAAGGTTCCTAACATATGACTTTACAAACATATCTTCACCGATAATTGAATGATGGTAAAGTTGTAGTCTAAATTAATGGTTCAAGTGTGATTTATGTATTGATTACACATACAAATATTGGTTCAAGTGTGATTTATGTATTGATTTACACATAAAAATAATGGTTCAAGTGTGATTTATGTATTGATTTACACATAAAAATAATGGTTCAAGTGTGATTTATGTATTGATTTAAACAAAAATAATGGTTCAAGTGTGAGTTATGTATTGATTTACACATAAAAATAATGGTTAAAGTGTGATTTATGTATTGATTTACACACAAATATAATGGTTCAAGTGTGATTTATGTATTGATTTACACATAAAATAATGGTTCAAGTGTGAGTTATGTATTGATTTAAACATAAAAATAATGGTTAAAGTGTGATTTATGTATTGATTTACACACAAATATAATGGTTCAAGTGTGATTTATGTATTGATTTACACATAAAAATAATGTATCAAGTGTGATTTATGTATTGATTTAAACAAAAATAATGGTTCAAGTGTGAGTTATGTATTGATTTACACATAAAAATAATGGTTCAAGTGTGATTTATGTATTGATTTACACACAAATATAATGGTTCAAGTGTGATTTATGTATTGATTTACACAAAAATAATGAATCAAGTGTGATTTATGTATTGATTTACACATAAAAATAATGGTTCAAGTGTGATTTATGTATTGATTTACGCATAAAAATAATGGTTCAAGTGTGATTTATGTATTGATTTACACATAAAAATAATGGTTCAAGTGTGATTTATGTATTGATTTTCACGTAAAAATAATGGTTCAAGTGTGATTTATGTATTGATTTACACGTAAAAATAATGGTTCAAGTATGATTTATGTATTGATTTACACACAAAAATAATGGTTCAAGTGTGATTTATGTATTGATTTGCACACAAATATAATGGTTCAATTGTAATTTATGTATTTATTTACACACAAAAATAATGGTTCAAGTGTGATTTATGTATTGACTTACATATACAAATATTGGTTCAAGTGTGATTTATGTATTGATTTACACATAACTGGTGATAAGATTGGTTTAGTTTTCTTTTAAATTATGAATATAAAGTGATAGACTGATGGTTGGTGACATGGGTATAACTCAGTAATTTCTCAGTTAACCTCAATCTCAGATTACTTGTATAAAAAGGGACATTGTCCTGTTGATACAATAGAAGTCCAATATTTATCAATTTACCCTTACCTTTAGACGATGAAGGACTTAAAGAAGGACAAGAATGAGAAGAGGAAGAGCAGACGAAAATTGCAGGAGACCATGCCCCCAGAAGATGCGGAGGAAGGAATTGAAGATGACATGAACATTCACTCTCGTGAGCGTGAGTTTATTATGGTGAGTATTTAAAATATCATATAATGTTCTTAAATATTGCTGTATCATCACATCATAAATATTATATGTCATACCATGATATAACAGCTGGTAGCAGTGTCACATAGCAGTATTGAGGAGTAAGGTAAGTATTTGCATTCATGTGATAAATAAATTATCAAACTCATGTTCATTTGATATGAAGTCAATGAAGCTTGTTGGATTATATGGTATGTCTCATTGTAAGCAGTCAACAGCATGTAATATTATTAAAGTAATTTCATAAATTTAATATGAAATGGGGACTCGTGTAGCATCCTCTCTGTATCACATAACTATATTTAATTAAACAAACATTAGTAACAAGTAGGACATATTCAGTAACTGAATTGGTATGACATTTCATAAATCCATGTCTTATTCATTCACAGATATAAAGACTTAAATGTATCTGCAATTTTTACCTATTTCTGACTAACCTTGAGCTCTCAAGCACAGGAGACAAGATCTCTAGCATTTTAGACATTGTAGCAAAAATTCCACATGTATTAATGAAAAAATTGTATGTGCATTATTACATTTTCTACACTTTTGGAATAAAAATGGATGGACTTGATATCTGAAACATCCACACTTGTTCTTGGAAGTTAATACTTTTTTGTTGTATTTGAAGAGGTATAAAAGTTGTAATGATGTCAGCCAAAAGAGATAATTGTCGGTGACATTACTTTAAAAAATTCTCTGGCATTTTTGTCTAAATATGATACCTGCCAGTCATTCGGATTTGGTTAGAATCATTCTGATTTTCGATCCATCATTTTGATTTCCGAATTTGAAACCAGAAATTCCTGTATTAAACTATTTATTGATCATTTCATTTATAAATTATAATAAGCCATATTTCCTGTCAAAATCTAGCCTTGTACTTGCTTCATAGCCCTGCTTACAGGAAGTCACATCACTTCATTTATCTTACACTTGGACCACCATACAAGCCTGGCTTACAGGAAGTCACATCACTTCATTTATCTTACACATGGACCACCATACAAGCCCTGCTTACAGGAAGTCACATCACTTCATTTATCTTACACATGGACTACCATACAAGATCTGTCATCTGTATTAGTTTTATTTATGCACTGATAATCATATCACAGGCAGATAACAATTCAAATAAGATGCATCAGCAGAAGAGTAAAAGTTTGTCAAAGCCAAGACAAGTATGATAGTATGTATCCAGATATAATAACCAGTTCTCAATTCGGAGAGAGTTACACTGTTTGCAAGGTTTATAGGATAGATATAGCAAGTTGCTGTGGAGAAGTATCTGATCTAAGGAAATATCTGAGCATTTTTTGTTTGTAAAATGAGTACCCACTACCACCACCATCAGAGTGTTGCCCCTGGACCCCAGTGGGGGCCTAGGTGGCCTCCAAATGCCTGCATGATTCTGATTTTTAACTTTCAAAGTTTAGAAGGTAAGAAATATCCATCATATTTTGAGCTCATATCCAGCATTTCATTTCTAAGCCTATAACATGAAGAAATTTTTCCTTAACTTTAGTGAGGTTCATTTCTCAGTGAAAAGAGCTTGCCAAGTTTTTTTTCAATAAATCTCTATCTTTCATGAAGAAACGTTATGTTATCTTTCATCTTTCTAGTTTTTGGATCAGTGTACAGCGATGCTTAACCTTCCTTTTGCTGCAAGACGACTGTTTGATGAGAAAGGAGAAGAGAAATTCTCCCTCCTGGATTTGAGGAGAGACCAGTTGGTGTATGTCTCATGCGGAGAACCCTGGTGTGATCCTTCACTGTCTAAAGTTGAGCAGCAACGATACAAACTCTTGTCAGATCTTACCCGGGATGTGAACAAAATGCAGCAGTATGTTGTACTCAGAAACCCAGAGTGTGAGTACCTAATTATTATTTGCTGCAACTTTGTATATTTAACAAATACATGTTATGTATGTGTGATGTTAGCTTGCCATAAAATTCAATAGGAAAAGAGATAGTAGGCTGGTGGAAAGAGCTTTATGAAAGTCATAAGGATGAAAGACTTTTTATGCAAAAGAAAATAGGTGCAAAAAATAAGACTGTATAAAATTGAAAGAAACAACAATACAGCAACTCAGCAAATATGTGTAAAATTTGTATTATGTTTTTTATGCAGAATTCAAGTATTTACAACTCTTTACATGAACAAAATTCCAATTTTTTTTCAAGAATCCATTCAGATTGTGTCATTCAAATGGTTATTCATGTCAGTGATTAAATTGCAAATTAAGCTGCAACATGACTATACACAGCAATGCAATATGCAAGAATCATATCCATATAAAATCACTACATGGATGGTGAAACAAATACAATGAAGATCAGCAAAATAGCATAAAGTGTTGAACATTATACTGGACAATAGTTAAGTAAACCATAATAAAAATATTAACACAGTAAATTCTGGGTGTATTACATTGAAACTGTAGAATTCATATAAAGAAAATGTTAAAATGGGGTTGAAGGGTGGGTTTTCTTTCACAGTTGTCTCTGCTATCCCAAATGCTCTCTCCATTTAACTGTTGAACAGAGAACTGAGAAGAAGGTGGGAAAGATTGCAGAGATAATTGCATTAATGAATCACAGGTATTTGGTTGAATAGGTAATAACCAATCTGTACCAGCTTTACTAGAGAGCAGCAGATTCTCCTCATAAAAATTACTCATTTTGATTATTAAAACTCATCTTTTAAATTGAACCTTAGTTATGTTAGTTGATTTCAGTGTGAATAACTTGTATTACACACAGTCAGAGGTTAATATAAATTGGACGTACTAATGATTCATAAGATCATAACTTATACCAGAGTCCATCCTGTCAAGTAATTGATACTTTATTAGTCCTCATGGATTGGATGCCAGTCCATTGCAGGTTATTGCCTCTCGCTCTTCCCTTCCCCCTTCCATCCCTCAGATATTTGAATAGTTTTTCTTCCACCCAAAAATAACTCTTCAGATATTTGAATAGTTTTTCTTCCACCCAAAAATAACTCTTCAGATATTTGCCATAGTTTGGAAAGGTCAAAGGAAACTTGAACTACCATATATACTCGTGTATAAGCCAGGTCCAAATGCAAACAATACGACCCTGATCTGCTGTCACATAATGCACCAGCAGATCAGCGTCTGTGTTGTTTGTTCTACTGATTATTCCTTACAAACTGCATAGACCCAGATCTGTCAGCGCATTATGCGACAGCAGATCTGGGTCTATGCAGTTTGCAGTTGGTATCAGATTATACACGAGTATATACAGTAAACAGTTCAGAACAACATATAAATTGACAGCTTTGCAGATGTTATGAGGTAGTTTTAATGTGGAGAAAACTGGAGACCCTTTCAGGAAATCATCAGTCTTGGTTGTGCCAAAACTGGGGCTAAAACATGGGACCACAGGGGTGCACAGTTTTGCTGTGCTGTCCAGTATATGGTGATACAAAGTTACCAAGGAGTAGGTATGGCACGTCATCATTCTGAACAATCCAGAAGACCAAATACAGTATACAATATTTATCTGTGTCTGTAAACAGGGTAGACCCAGATCTGTCACCATAGCTTAATGCACTTGTAGATCAGGGTCTCTGCAATTTATAATTAGAACTAACATGCAGCATACAACCTGATATCATGACACTTCACAGTGCACTTGTAGATCAGAGTCTGTCTATGTATAATTAGAACATGCATCAGAGACCACTTGTAGATCAGGGTCTGTACTATTTTTACTTAGAACGAGAATGCAGCATAGACCTTGATATCATGCCAGTACACAGTGTACTTCTAGATCAGGGTCTCTACTATTTATAATTAAAACTAATTTGTAGCTTAGAATCTGACATCATGCGAGTACACAGTCATTGTCTGTACTATTTGTACTTAGAACTAACATGCAGTGTACATCCTAATATCATGCTGGTGCACAATGCACTTGTAAATCAGGGTCTGTACTGTTTGCTTGAAGTTACAATTAGAACTGCTTGCAGTGACTCTGATATTATGCTGGTATGCAGTGTACCTGCAGATCAGGGTCTATGCTGTTTGAATTGGGTCATATTATACACATGTAAAGACAGTATTACACGAAGAAATGTTTTTGTTTTAGACACAATCTCACGTTTCAGTCATTATCCTGGAAATTTATGGAAACCTGGCACATAATACACCAATCATTGTGAACAAGGAGTGGAGTCATCAGCAACAAGCAGATATAGATGTTACTGCATCAGAGGGGAGCTTTCTTCATCAGCTGGCTGGCTCACAGAAAGATGATGGAGAACCAGACACCTTTGAACAGTCCATGCCACTGTGAGTACATAGTTTTATAGATATCTTAATAATGATTTTATTTCATGCATGCTTTATCCTACATTTCAATATCTGATACTTTTTTAGCAAAACAGCTCTGCTGGTCATAGATCAGAAGAGCTTATGGGATGGCCTGTTGTCCATCATCCATATGTCTACTGGCTTAAGTTTGTTATTGCTACTCTTCCCAAACTACTTGGAGGATTGCCATGAAACTTTACACACATTCATCCCACATTTACACACATTCAATCCAAATTCTAGTTCATCCTAAATGAAAACAGTGCTGCTTAGATATCCAGTATGGCCATCACAGGGGCCATCTTGAAAATCTTGTTATTGCTACTTCTTCTGAACACATGGTCATATTAACATGAGGTTTTCACTAAAATGTTTCTTATGATATCTGGTTGGTCCTAAAGGAAAATGGTGTTGATCTGATATCCAGTATGGCCATCATGGCAGCCATCTTGAAAATCTTATTGCTACTGCTCCTGAACAGAAATCATATCAACATGGGGTTTTCGCCAGAAGACTTCTTATGGTGTCTATTTGGTTATAAGTGAAAAAGATGATGATTTGACATCCATTATGGCAATCACGGTGACTATCTAGAAAAGTTTGTTATCGCTACGCCTCAATGGATGGACATATCAACATGGGGTTTTCGACAAAAGACTTCAAATGGTATCAGGTTGGTCCTTAATAAAAATGGTGCTGATGTGCATCCAATATGACCACGATGTTGAAAATCTTGTTATAGCTACTCATCCTGAATGGATGGTTATTCTGACATGGTTTTCACCAATAAACTTCTTACTATGTCTAGTTGGTCTTTAAAAAAAATCTTGCTGATCTTTCATCCAATATGACCACCATGGCAGCCATCTAGAAAATCTTGAGATGGTTTCAACACTCAGCAGCTGAAAGGAAGAAATGGACTTCTCTTGGATTCCTGGAATTTCTTTTCAACCAGTTGAGCTGTACGTTTGACACACTCTTGTTTTATTTGTTTTGCATAAAAAGTGTGTAGTATATTATGCTTAATGTAGGTAGTAAACAAATTACTTCTCAAGGCATTTTATACACCTTCCTCTACCTATTGCAGGCAGAGGGTGTATAGAATTGATATATTTGTCCACCCTGGATGCAGTATGTAACACAGTCTTGTGACCACAACTAGTCTCACAGTTATTGGTGGATTTTGGTGATATTTGGTACATATTATGGTCAGCATATGAACATATGCATATTCACTAATCACTCTGCTTCTGCAATTTTTGTAAGAGTTATTGCTCTTTGTAACTTAGTGGAAGCAACTGGTCTCACAGTTGTTTTCAATGTGGACAGTGCCATCTTTTCTATTGGGGTGTGTGTGAAGGGAGTAATGGGGATATTACTTATGTGAGCATTTCTAGTTTTCATCTAGAGCAAATCTAGAAGGCATGCATTGACATATATCACACTTTCACATAGGTGACCTTGTATCATAGTTAGATTCACTAGGAACATTGATGATTTTGTTTTATTTCCTTGTACAAGTGAATCCCACTATAACATGCTTCATTATAAGATGAAGTCAGATATAACACAGTCATATCATGGCTCCTGAATATTTGTCTTAGATGTCCCTTATCCCTCATCCCTCACACTACTCAAAACATCAGCGAAGCTGAGAAACATAAAACTTATTCAGTCAAGTTTCAAAAACCAGTAACTTACAGATCATAATTAATTTTCTTACACAGCAGTGATTAACTTTCATCAAGCATGGGGCTCTCTTAATCCCAATTGTTATATAAATTGGCAGGTAGTAAAATGATTACCATACATTTCAGTGGTGTTTTGTTTATTCCCAGCCCCACCTCCAACACTCGTACATGCTTTCATAAAATGTTTGATCATTTTCACTATACTGTTGTTTGGTACATAAAGCAGTCACCAGTTATGGATCCCAACTACTGTGTTATAGTGGAGTTCCCCTGTATAATGTGCACCCAGTCACATAATGGGCAAAACTGTGCAAGAAAAATGTAGAGTATATTCAGAGAAATACAGTATTCATTGGTATTCATTGTTCTTTTTTTGTTGTTGCCAGTATGCAGAAGTGCTCAAGAGATTATCCACCAGCATCCATCAGATTAATTTAGAATACAGCATCTGTTGTTTGTTTTCTTGTTTAATATGCACCCACTCACATACGAAGGGTATTTGAAAAGTTCTGTATATTTTGTTGTAACTTTTTTGTTTCTTTGAACCTGTCAGTAAATTTAATGCCGATAAATAGACAAAATAACATTCTATAAATTGATCTGCAACTGCACTGATAGCATGCCACACACCCACAGATATATGTGTGTGATGTAACATAGGTAAATGACAGTGATGTAAAAATGTCGAAGGAGAAACAATTCTGCTACTGAGCAAAGAGCATACTGTAAAATCCGGGTGCTTTTAGGGTATTCTGTAACTGATATCAAGACTGACTTGTTTAAAGTTGATTGATATAATTCTCTGTCATGTCCTAGAAATTGAGGGGTTTTCATTGTTTTAAAGATGGTTGTGAATCAATGGAAGACCGTTGTTTGCGATTGGTGAGCAGGAAATGGCTGCCATGAAGGAGGCAATTGATGAAGATGCTCGTTACACTGTGGAAGATATTTCTATTATTATGGGCATTAATTCATGAGCTGTTTTTAACATATTGAAGAATCATTTGAAGCTCAGAAAGGTTTGTGCAAAATGGGTCCCACATTAGTTGACTGCTGCTCAAAAACTAACTTTGGTTGAAATTGGCAAAAAGCTGCTCATCAAATATGAAAAGAGTTACCAGAAACATTTGAATGAGATTGTCACAGTTGATGAAACATTTGAATGAGATTGTCACAGGTGATGAAACATGGATTTACCTTTTTGAACCTGACTCAAGAGAAAATAATAAAGTTTGGATCGGAGAAAACTAGCAGAGACCACAAATTGCTTGATGTGCTCGGACTGTGAAGATTTATTTTCGATGCAAAAGGCCTGAGTGTCCAGGTACCTGGATATTTTTGTGCCTCCAAAGTGTTACCAAAAGTTATGAAACACTACCAAGCCACCTGTCCGTGCACTGGTACCTGTGGTGTCCATCTGCTCTGTGACAATGCACTGGCACATAAATCTTCCATCTTGACAGACTTCCTGAAGAAGCACAGCATCCAAGCTTTGCCACATGCTCTATACAGCCCTGATTTAGCTCCAAGGGATTTTCAGCTCAATCCTGTTATCAAAGATTTGCTGAGAGGCAAATGATTTGAAAGCTGCCATGCGTTTGGAAGTACAGTTTTCCAGTTTATGAACAACATACCAAAAGTGCATACAAAATTGCATTTATTAATTGGATAATCAGACTAGGAAAGTGTGTAGATGTGCATAGGGAGTACTTTGAGGGGATGCACTGACATACTGTTCACAATAAAGAAACTTTGTTATACAGAGCAATTATATTCAGAACTTTTTAAATATCCCTTGTAATGTGCAAAACCTGATTGAAAAAAATGTGTTTTATGTCCACAGAAAATAATATCTATTATTTTCTTTCAACATGCAGGAGTGCTCATGAGATTGCCCACCAGCGGTCTGAGCAGCGCCTGAATAAACTGAAGTGGCCCTGGGAGAGGCTTGTAAATGTCAGCCAGAGTTTTGATGAAGATTCTGAGGCACAGAAATACACTGACAGGGAGATGTATGAAAAATACAAGTAAGTGAAATATTTACTAGTTGATCAATGTATGAATTTATTTTCTATTTATTGATCATGCAAGTTATACAGAATTCTGACCAATTTCAAGAAGTAGGTTAAACAGTTATGTTTTGTGTAATCTGGAATTTCTTAAATGGTAGAGTTGACAAAATTAGCAAATGAATCACACCAGTAGATTTGATGGTCATTATATATCTTTATCTGTCTGTCTGTCTATTATCTGTTTATCTCAAATGGTCATTTATCTATCTTTCTATCTATTGTCTCTCTTTTTTTTTTCCTATGATACATTAAGGGGAAACTAGTGAAAGACAAAGTCTGAGATGTTCAGTATTTTAATGTTTAATTGATATTGGTTGTGGCATTTTATGCATATCTTTGTTTAATTTTGGAAAATAAGGTACCTTAAATAATATATTTCTTTGCATGATTAAGTTGAACTTATTGATAGACAGACCAGTAAATACCTACATATTCAAAAGTTATTGTTATCTTGTATGAAATCAAATGTGATAAATATTAAAAATGTATTCCCAAGCCAGATAAACAATGCCACTCACAGGTCAGTTGATTGTAACAGCTCTTTGACATATTTAATCTTTTATCTCTTCCCTTGTTTGTCTTTTAATCTCATACATTTTCATTCCTGTGCAATTAATGAGAGAGTTACACTTTGAAAAGAATGAACATATGTAAATAGATTGACATTTCATAGGTTTTAAAATGGTCAGATGTAAATGAATGGATCATATAGTGATAGAAATAAAAGTCATTTGTTTTCAGACCAAAGCCTGTTGCACGGATTTCCCAGGACCAGCTTCAGAGGTTTGTGTATGAGGATGGGTATATTGCATGTGCTGCTAATAGAAACTTAGTGCTGGGAGCATCTGAGACAGAGGGTCGAGTTATTGAAGTCCTGCTGGTAAAACGTCGGCCAGATGATCTGTACCAACTTTGGTACATGAAGGAGAATGGGTAGGTTTACATATAAGAGACAGTCAAAAAAATATTTCCCCATCTGTCATGTTATAACATTACGGCAGCATTCCCGAACCATAATATGGATGAAAATTTGTAAATATAGATGAATTTTCTAAGAATTAAGAAGAAAAAAAAGAAATAATTGATAAATTAGGTATATCTGAAATCTTATTGGAAGCTAATTTATATACTTTACCAATGGAACATAGCTCATTCAGACATTTTGAGAGATATAAACTGGTTTGGATGTTAAGCGTAAGAAAATGAGAGGAAATTGTTGGTCTTTGAGCGACTTTATTTTGAGGAGATAATGGTATTTTGTATTTAGATTTGCTGACATAAAGAATTATATGTATGTACATATAAGGTTTAATGGCCATTCAGCACAGTCCTTGCTGTATTGTGCCAAGTAAGTTTAGGCACCTGCAAAAAAGGCATACAAAACAAAGATAAAGGCAAAAAAGGGTAAAGTCATTAAAACACAAGTCAAAGTTTTGCTATAAACTTTTTGTAAAAGGTACAGCTATACTTTTACAAATTTAGTTCCATTGGCGACACATTGGTGAAGTTGATAAAATGTTAAATTTGGTTCTATCAGAGATGCATTGATGAAACTGATATAGTGTAAAATTTAGTTTTAACGGTGACACATTGGTGAAGCTGATAAAACATAAAATATAGTTATGTCGGTGATGCGTTGATGAAGCTGATAAAATGTAAAATTTGCCACAGTATAATCACAAATATATCTTAATAAATTTGAAACAAGTACAGTTATCCCATATCTAACACAATTTGGAAATATCTTTAATTATATTGAAAATTAGCCCAAAATGGAATTGTCTCTGGAACCACAATGTAGGGAGTTATTTTATCACATTGGCATCAAAAGTTTCCAACTGTACATCATTGATTGTATTGTTAGTAATTTTGAAATTCAATCATTTGGACAGCATGTTACATTTGCTGATTTATTAAAATTATAAATAATTAAAAGTAATGATTAGCATTTGAATATTGGTTGCTAATAGTTGCATTTACTACTCTGTGCAGAGACGATGGGTATTTTTAACAATTAATTTACACTGTGAAACATGCTTTACTGGTAATTATCTATAATTTTACAGTGAGATCCGATTAAGGCACAATCCAAATGTTGTCTTAACTGTTTCCATGCCATCATATGAACCCTACTCAGAAGATGAAGAGGGACGACCTTCGACCTTTGCAGGCTGCAAAGTCATGCTCCAAGGACGCAAGAATCACCAGTATGGCAAAGCCCACCAGCTTTGGCACTATGATGCAGAGACGGGATATATTCATGCTTTCTACACAGGACTTCCTGACAAAGGTTTGTATTTGTATATTTATATTAAATATTGTCTGTTTGTATAAGTACTCCAAAATAGTATACCAGCACCATATTTGTATAACATTTTGAGCCCGAAACTTGTACTCGGTTCAAAACATCCTATTATATCTATACTAATCAATCTCCTAAGTTTTGTGTGCCAGTACTATATTTAACACAAACAGCCATAAAAATCACTTCTGGATTAAACGTTCACCTTATCAGGAAGTTTAACAGACATCATTATCATCTTTCCCATCAAGCCTTTATATTGAATAGTGGAAAATATTTCTGCTTTCATGGGGTTTGAGATTATAGTCCTTGTTGTCATTAATTTGTTTTGTTTTCATTGGAGCACCACTATTTTTGCACCCAAAAGAATTGCATGTCCTCACCTAGTTATACCCAAAGTTCATTTATGTCTTTAAATTTAATCCCCAATGCGAGGAACTAAACTTAGTAGAATCCTAAAAGCTCTGTGTTAGTTAATTATCCACTTTGCACATAGTATAACACACAAGAAATTACAATGACCTAGGTCTTGTTAACTTCCATTCTTTTTAGAGCACTAGTTATTGTGATGTCCTGGTTTCTAAAATTGGGAGTTTTTACAGGAAGCTAAAATACCTGATGTTAATATTTTTCAGTAATTAATTTAGGAAAGCTAAGGTTTTTGATATGTTCAATCAGTTGAGTATTAAATCCTCTGGGCTAGATGGCATTGGTCAACAAATTCTTAAACTTGCTACAGCAGTAATAACAATAGATAATGATTTATAATGTGATGTCCATATTGTAGATAATAATTTATGTGATGACCATATTGTAGATAATAATTTATAATGTGGTTACCATATTGAAGATAATAATTTATAATCTCATGACCATATTGTAGATAATAATTTATAATGTGATGACCATATTGTCAGTATTTGTAAAGCACTCTCATCCAGACTTGTGTTACTCAGTAGAATCAAGAAATATTAACACACAGAAACTCACATTCTGTACTGCAGTGCATATATTCTTCCAACAATGGATTATTGTTCCGCTGTAATGTGAAACTGTGCCAAATTATTTTAGATGCATCTATTGATTATTAATCAAAAGCATTGTTTACAGAACTATAATGACTTACAGTATTAGAAAGGACTGATTTTCAGATGACAGTTCTTGTACATAAATTTCTCCAGCAAATACATTACCCGATCACATTAACATTAGGAAATTACTCTCTGCTTCCTCCGAATCCAGCCCTCCTTCAAAGATAAAAAAATGTTTTTCCGTCTGTATATTATATAGACAAAGGCATATAACTCATACATATTAACTCCCCTTGTTCCCACTTGATAACCAACCACATCCTGGATATATACTAGTTTAAATTTTCGCTTGCAACTGTGAACTGTGCCTCCGAAGAATCCAATAAAATTTATAATCAATTTTGACCATGCAACTTTCATTGTCAATGGTATGGTAAGTCAAATGGTTGATATACCTGGTGTATATAACATTTGCATTTTTTCCAGTTAATTTATTCATATTTGTTGTTTTTTGTACACTTCTTAGATCGTCTCGGTAATGCAAGTTCACTTATTTGAACAATATGTGTATTTGTTGTACACACTTGTTTGTTTTTCTTCTATTTTTCATTACAGCGATGTCAATCAAGTGCAAAAAGTGCCAATTCTTTAAAGTCGTGGAGGACAACCACAAGACGATCCTCGCCTGCACAAAATTTTCATCCCCACATGCATGTAGTGTGTGCAACATGGGCAGAAGATGTTTAGTCCAATACCTTGAAAAGTCAATTGTAGGGTCTCGAAAAAATGGCACACTTTAAATCTTCCAAACACGAAGTATTATGAATTTATCTGAATTAGGAATTGTTGACCAGTTTTATTGGGGATGTTTTGATGCTGCCCCCACTCCTGATGAAGATACCTAGAACAGCGCATATGGCAATGATCACTTCAGATCCAGTTGAAGCCATGCCAAGTGATTCAACTCAAGCTATATTGGAAATGCGTATGATATGCTACAGCAAGCTCTGTGTCATCTAGAATATCAACGAATGAGGTGACCAAACTATGACCATTTTTAACCCAATTTGGCAGCCCACTTAGCATAAGTATCTGTCCCCAACCATGTATGGACTTAGGAATGTTGAAGCCAGGTATGCGGGATTTCCTTCCGACATTGCCAGCCGGACCAGCCTGTTATATCTCATTCACCATATGCTGTCCAAGCTGCCGACCAACAAGTCCAGCCATCTGAACAATCAATGTATGGTTTTGGTAGTCATGAATCTGTCATCTCGGACATGCAAACAGCATGTCACTCAACAGTTCTACAGCAACAGCATCCTGTGCCCAGCAGACTGCACTGGCCAGCCAATCAGTTGGCCCACCAGCTGAGCGACAAACCAGTCCGACCATATTTATGATGCCAGTACATGGCAAACCAGCATCACAATTGGAGTCATCCAGCCCAGCCCAACCAACCATACTGGACTGGCATTCCTCAGCCAGACCACACTTCATGCTGGACATGACTCGACAGGCACTACTAGCATATCCGACAGGTGAAACCATTTTTTTTTTACACATGGTGACGATTCAGTGTCATCACTGCCATGTGGAATGCTTTACCCCTGGATGCAAAGTGTACAGGAAGAGGACAACCCCCTGTTGACAAGGAGGCAACATGGACTTACCTGAACATTCCAATCCAACCATGGAAAGGACGGAATTCAGTTTTACGGCTGAAATCAAAGAGATATACAGAATTTTGCCTCTGTCAGAATGCCCTCCTCCACCAGCAGTCAATACTACATACAAGGTCAAGGCCTCAGTGGACATTGATGAAGATGATGAACATCCATCTTTCATAATTTTACCACAATAGTCAACAATTGCAGAAAATACCATACATCTTTCGGTAATTCGAGGGCCTTTATTTTGGTGAGTCATTTGCCTCCAATTTTCTCACCACTGTGGTACAACTCACAGACCAATATTTATCATTCAGTTGTACCTAGCCTAGACAAGGATATTACTGCCATCAACATGTCTGCTCCACTCTGTTATAAAGTTGACAGACAAGTGTTTACTGCCACATCTAAGTTGGTCTGTAACGTCATGTTGACTTCCTCCCTACTTGATCCGGCATCTCTTGCAATCTTTCACCTAGCCAATAAGGCCAGAAAAAAGTGACTGTGCTTGGGAATCGGTATGCCATATTGCCAAAGTAATCAGTAGGTCTACTCACCACACAATGACAAATGCCCTAATGGCCTCTTGTAACCTCAACTTGATAAGAAGAGATGTACTCCTACGATCTTCTTCCATTACACCCCACCATGCAGCAACCCTGTGCTCCCACCCACTGGTTCCCTCTCCTGTTTGGGAGTCAAATTGAGGAGGTGAGAAAGCAGGTGGCATAGGAGTTGCCCCTTCATCTGTCATTCCAAGCCCCTATCTCTACTCGACCCATTGAGGGCATATCAGAGAAGGGAAGATTGTTGACAGAAAGATCACAGAGGTAATTCTCAGCAACAGCAGCAACCTTTTCATGGCCAGGCAAGTTATAGGTGGTCATATGCCCCTAACTTCTGCATGCAGGTTGCGAGAGAGGAGAGAAAACAAGGTTTCTCCTCCCCCAGCCTCCCGCCAACCATCGATGACTGGCATCCCTACTGCTTGCTGATAACCCTCTTGTGGGTACCAGACTCCTTTTGTTCTGCCAGAATTGGATCAACCTATTTCTAACAAATGATTGGACCATCTAAATCGTTGCAGAGGGGCTCCGGATCTCATTCATCCAGTCCCTTCCACTTTCATCATACCCCTTCATGACAGAGATCCCAAGCAAACCCATGAAGGCGGACGTTTTACAGAAGGAGATAGAGCTTTAGCTTGTAAAGCAGGCAGTGAAGTTAGTCCAAAAATCAGACTCCCTGGGTTTCTATTCCAGACTTTCTCTAGTTATGAAAATTGAGACCTGTCATAGACTTGAGCAGACTCAATTGCTGCCCTGAAGTTCAAGATGGAGACAGCAAGGTCTGTCCATCTGTCTGTGTAACAAGACTAATACAAGATCAGTCTTGACCTGTCCAATGCATATTTCCATGTACCTATATACACAGCATCACACAAAAACCTTCGCTTTGGTTCCCACAGGGTTTTGTACTAATTCCATGCCCTTCCATTCGGCTTCATTATCAGCCCTAGGGCTTTTACCTAGACATTGGCCTGAGCCATATCCCACTTCAAGACCTCCTCCTCCACAGCAACAGTGGTGTACCTGGTTGATATACTGCAAAAATAATCGGTAAGTTTGGTTTTGGTTCACAATATGAACAACCTTCTCTACCCCATTTGCAGTTTATGGTGGATAGTCGATGTGGAGAAGTCAGATCTTGTCCCTTCTCAACATTTTGTTCCTCTAGGTATGGAGTTTCTAACTCATATCAACCTGGTTCATCTTCCTCTCAAACGCATTATTCATGTGTTGGAGAAGGCATCTGCCAGGATGTTCATTTCAGCAAGGGAGTTTCTCTCGATGTGGCGCTGGACCTGTTATATCTCTGCCACCTTTACATGATTAAACAGCAGTTGGTCCTTCTGGCACAGTGGCGCTGATCCTGGGTTGTTTAGATCACCAGATTATGATCTCAACCAAAATCAAACACTTCCTGCTTCAGTGGAAAGATGGGGAGTGGCTTGCAGCAGGAATACCTTTGGAAGCCCCACAACCAGGAATCACAATCTGTACAGATGCTAATTTGTCAGGTCAGGGGGCACACTTGCTACCAGACTTTGTGACAGTCGGTGGAAAGTGGACACTGCAGGGGTAGGCTCTTCACATCAGTCTCTAGGAAATGAAGGCCATTCTTAATGCCTTCCACTCTTGTGTATAAAGCCTACAAATGAAGATGGTTCTGATAATGTCAGACAATTTGGACATAGTGAACTACCTCTTCAAACAAGGGGAGACAAATCACCGGTCTTTTGTGTTAGTGTATAGGAGTACCTTTGTTGGTGTTCCCAATATCATATAAACATACAAGTTGGACACATCCAGGCAGGCTTGATGTCATGGCCAACTCATTATAAAGGAGAGGATAACTGCTCATACAGAGTGGTCTTTCCATCTGTCCATCTTCCATTGAGTGTGTGCCTATGGGATCAACCAGTGCTAGATCTATTCGCAACAAGGTGGAACAACAAACTGCCCACCTTCGTATCTCCATTACTGGACCCAGAAGCATGGGCCATCAATGTCCTTTCAGTCAGCTGGGAGTGAGTATGGGCATATTCCTTTTGTCCAGTGGTTTTAATACTTACTTTATTACCACTGTTGTTGTGGAGGAGGTGGTTTTAATACTGAAACTTATCCAAAAGATGAGGAACAGTGCTTGAAAAATAGTTCTGGTTGCTCCTCTTTAATGGAGCAAATCATGGATCAGTGATCTGCTCAATCTAGTGATGGAGATACCCAGGAAAATTGTAGCAAATCCCATGCTGCTCAGCAGCTGAGGTCACCAGCATTTCATCATTCATCAGTGTCCAGAGAAATTCCACCTTCATGCCTGGCTCTTGTCAGTGATCCCTGCGCAAAAAGGAGTTGTGTACTTAGATTTTGGATAGGATTGCAACAGCTAGATGGCCCTCAACTTTGAAGACATATGAGGGAAAGTGGTGCATTTTCAATGACTGGTGTCACATTAATGTCATTAACTTCAGTCTTTTTCTCTTTGAAGACAAGAAGCTATCCCCTATCACAATCAAGGGATACTATTCCATGATGTTAGACAAATTCAGACATCATGGAAGAGGCCATATTGGCTGCAACAAGGATCTTTCTGACTTGTTGTCCAGTTTTGACATATCCAGGCCACGCTCGCTCACCTTGTTCCTAAAATGGAACCTGTCCTGGGTCTTGATGTGGCTCAACTGATTTAAGTTTGAGCCCTTGTCTTACACCTTGGTGAAGCAGTTATCATACAAGACTTACTTCCTGATAACACTAACTTCAACATGCAGGGTGAGTGAGCTGCATGTGCTGTCCATGGGTCCAAACTACATACAGTTCCATCCCGATGTCACAGTCAAAATATTGACGCAACCTGGCTTTGTTTCTAAATACAGATTACCATCAATAGGGAACCAAAAAATAACTATCCACTCTGTGTACATCTGAGTGCCATGTCCATAGGGACTGATTGTTGACCGACAGTAAAATGCATAATCGGACATTGGGAGTTTCTAAAAAGAAACTAGTATTTAGGTTTGAAAAATACTTCAACTGAAATTCATACACGGGTATTGACCTTGCAATGTACTTGAGATAATCAGTTCAACAGGTGCATACCTCAACCATGTTTGGGAGTAAACCATTTGATTTAATGCGTAGAGAGTGATGTAACAAAAAAAATAAATATAAGCACTATATTCATTGGAATTGAAGTGAATATTGATGACTTTGCACTACTGCAGAGCAAAAACAGGGAGTAGTATGTTTGATTATAACAACATATCCCTCCACCCCTACAACTTAAATAGTTCTGTTCCACTCAACAATTCATGTAAATCTTTAGCATTACAATGACAAGTGGCCCGTGTACATCTGAGTGATTTGAACATGTGGAGGTGGTGGTGGTTCATGTATGTGACAATGACCAAAACTGCTTCTGACAATTTGGGTGATAAACTTATTTCAACAATGGCATTGTTTGGTGCACAGGTGTGTATTATGGTTGACTGAGCAGGCATTGGTGGTCTGTTGGTTTCCCTTAAATAGGTAAGTAAATTAATTGATTTATAAATATGTGTGAGAAACTTTTTAGACCACCGCATTGTTTGGTACTTGTTTGTGTATGCCAGATGACTGAGCAAACATCTGTTGGCTATTGTTGACCCTGGATTGAGCAATGATTATACACAGGATGCATTGAAGACCAACACAGAGAAGACCTAATGGCTTTGTTGTTGATAGATAGTTCAGTAATAATTACATTAACAGTTATTAGCATTTTAAGGAGCTAATATCTTTCAAAAATAAGTAAGAAGCAGTGATGCATCTCACCAAATTATTAAATCAAACTCTTGTTTATTTTGGCACTAGAGATTTGTAGTGCCTGGTGAAATTGTTGTGAAATGAAATTTCGGAAGCCATTCCATGACCATGTTATAACGAAGCATGTTATATCAGGGGTTTCACTGTATATGTGAATATATGGCAGATGATATTGAGTTGTAATGAAAAATATTTAAATTTATTAACTTTTGTATGTTGTATATTGTTATACTTTCTTCTTAAGAGAATTCAGGTTTGGGACCAGCCATAACAGGGTTGAAAGTTCTGATTTTTAAATTCATTCTGTCCATATCTTTATGTATGTATCTGTTGTCTGTCTTTTCATCTATCCATATCTTTATGTATGGGTCTGTTGTCTGTCTTTTCATCTCTCCATATCTTTATGTATGGGTCTGTTGTCTGTCTTTTCATCTATCCATATCTTTCTCTCTGTCTATCTTTATCACCTGTATGTAACATGTGGTAAAATTCATATGAATATCATTTCTTATGCAGAAATAACAGCAGCAAACAAAGCAGATGTCTGTACATATGCAATTGCAAGCAACTCAAAGATTGATCAACCAGTAAGTAAAAAAAAAAAAAGCTGCTGATATACATGTTAATAGACTATAACCTAAACTGATACCTTCCAGTCAAGTATATGGATGATACCTTACAGTCAAGTATATGGATGATACCTTACAGTCAAGTATATGGAATAAACTTTGAATTTCTATAGAGTGTAGATGCATAGAATTTACATTTTCTCCAGCTGCCATTTTTGTTTGTTTGTATGGTACAACTTTATGAGCTTTAAGGATCCTATATGCTTGTGGTAATTAAAATTTTCAGATTTTTTTCTTCTTGCCATTTGAAATTTTTTTTGTCGTTGATGTTGTAGAGTTATATATGCATATGCAGCAGAGGGTTCAGTTTGCATTAAAAGACATGGAATTTGTCTTGGGTCTTTTAACAAAATGTCACCATATTACCAAGCCATTAGCCTTAAAGAAGGGAAATACAAAAATTAAGTTTCTGAGTGCATTACAAAATTACAAAATAGAAAAGTATTATGTGATTGTACTATATTTTTCAAATTTGAGCCCAAACCACTTGGCATCATTTGTTGTGCATTTATATATATATATATATATATATATATATATATATATATATATATATATATATATATATATATATATATATATATATATATATATGTGTGTGCATTTATCTGCAATTTAAGCTGAAAGACTACATTCGGACCCATGTAATTAACTTCAGTCATTAATGAAAATATCCAGAACCTTACATTTTCTGTACACCATATTTTCAACATTTGTAATAATTTTCAAATGTACATAACATTTCTGGACATCAAGTGTATTTTTTAAAGCAAACAAAGTAAATTTAATCATGTTAGAAACATAAAGTTAGGAATGTTTTTACTGTCCTCAAACAAAGGTGATTAAATAAATAACTATAAGACCATGAAACTACTTTGATTACCCTAATTATTGCATTAGCTGAAGGTATTGTCAAAAGCGCTGACATTCTCCACAACTCATAGTCATGTAGTTCCCTGAAGAAAAAAAAAGTGGTCAACATCTCTTACACCCAAGTTTCACAAGTTCTTGTTATCTCAGTTTTATTCAGTGACAAATTTCCCTTGTGTCAAGATCATTTCAGGTATTTTTAAAAGTGTCTTTTAAATTTTCAGAGGTGAGCTAATTTGAATATATATGTATCATTTTGGTGATACACTCTGTTGTCACAGACAATCTTTACATTAAGGAACAATCTCGATATTAGAACTTGCTTCCATCAGCTGTTGCATAGATTGTTATAATCTGGCTCACAGTCATGGTTAGAGATCAATTTTTAGTGATGATTGAGACATGTTGGGCTTTAATCAATTGATTTTGTTAACACTTTATGTCCATTCAAATAGAGTAAACAGAATTATATCTACCACAGTTCGTGAACTTGCCCAGAGTTAACAGAAATTAAAGTAATTATATAATTTAGGGCCAGTCACTGGAGATATTTGGGTACTGTGTACATGTATCACCAATGACAGTACATAAACACAAACAGATTGATATGGTTTTACAAAAATAAAAATAAAAACACACCAGAAGTGCAACCAGGCTTCTTAGTTCATTTGTAAAAGGAAACATTGAAACACTGTCATGTAAGAGTTCTCTTTGTAAAAGGAAACATTGAAACACTGTCATGTAAGAGTTCTCTTTGTAAAAGGAAACATTGAAACACTGTCATCTTTCTCTTTGTAAAAGGAAACATTGAAACACTGTCATCTTTCTCTTTGTAAAAGGAAACATTGAAACACTGTCATCTTTCTCTTTGTAAAAGGAAACATTGAAACACTGTCATGTAAGAGTTCTCTTTGTAAAAGGAAACATTGAAACACTGTCATCTTTCTCTTTGTAAAAGGAAACATTGAAACACTGTCATGTAAGAGTTCTCTTTGTAAAAGGAAACATTGAAACACTGTCATCTTTCTCTTTGTAAAAGGAAACATTGAAACACTGTCATCTTTCTCTTTGTAAAAGGAAACATTGAAACACTGTCATCTTTCTCTTTGTAAAAGGAAACATTGAAACACTGTCATCTTTCTCTTTGTAAAAGGAAACATTGAAACACTGTCATCTTTCTCTTTGTAAAAGGAAACATTGAAACACTGTCATCTTTCTCTTTGTAAAAGGAAACATTGAAACACTGTCATCTTTCTCTTTGTAAAAGGAAACATTGAAACACTGTCATCTTTCTCTTTGTAAAATGAAACATTGAAACACTGTCATCTTTCTCTTTGTAAAAGGAAACATTGAAACACTGTCATGTAAGAGTTCTCTTTGTAAAAGGAAACATTGAAACACTGTCATCTTTCTCTTTGTAAAAGGAAACATTGAAACACTGTCATGTAAGTGTTCTCTTTGTAAAAGGAAACATTGAAACACTGTCATCTTTCTCTTTGTAAAAGGAAACATTGAAAAACTGTCATGTAAGTGTTCTCTTTGTAAAAGGAAATATTGAAACACTGTCATCTTTCTCTTTGTAAAAGGAAACATTGAAAAACTGTCATGTAAGTGTTCTCTTTGTAAAAGGAAATATTGAAACATTGTCATGTAAGAGTTCTCTTTGTAAAAGGAAACATTGAAACACTGTCATGTAAGTGTTCTCTTTTGGAAAGCAAGGTCATAATGCAACCTAGTTTTCCTACCCCACAACCAGCATTTAACTCACTGGGCACATCAGCACAATCCTGACAATATATATTATTTTCCATACAAAGTATTCAGGAAAAATTTTAATTTTTCTTATTATATAAATTATCCAGACAGAGAGAAAAGTAATACTTTTTTAATGTTGGGATCTTTATATACATTAATGATGATATTTAATAAATTCTATTGTTTTAACATCAAATAAACTGGACTTGAACCTTGAAAATTGAAATGCAGCCAAACCTGCATTAAAAGTCTCCTCTCTCGAGATACAACCTGTCTTAAACAATCATTTATCTTTTTTTTTCTTCAGGTTCAAGTCCATTAAAACAAATTATTGTAGAAATAAACTTCCATTAAGCAACCACCTGTCTTAATTAGAATGCAAGTTTTCGGACTTGCCATTATTGGCTGCTTAAGACAGATTTGACAATATATCTTCTTCTGTTATAGGGTTACATCGCTGAGATTCCTCTTCCAACAGCAACAGATAAAGGTGGTATCCGGAGGATTCATGTTTGTATATCATGCGCCAAGGCAATGAGAGGCCGCTACAAGCTAAGCAAACTCCCCTCAAATGTGGAGTTCTCTTGTGCCATGGGCAATGGTAAATTTATTGTATTAAAATAACCTTTAGGCTTCTTTTCTTTATATTGACTTTGTAGAATTTAAGGAAATTGGATTCAAAACTTCTTAATTTTGTATTGATTGTACAAATTCAAAGAGTTTAATACGTACATATGACATATTTTTAACACCTCAGAAGTTGTCATTACATAGTCTTTGAGATGCATTATACTTGAGAACCTAGGAAAAAACACCAGCATTGCATGGGTGACAACAGACCCTTGCACATGCTATAATTGAGAATTAAATCAACTGCAGAAGGGCACAAGTGAAGCATTTATTGCTATGATACTATCTAACTCCACCATTATCCACAGAATGTAGGATAACTGTAAATACATTATCATAAGTGGATATAATACTGTAAATCAGATTGACTTGGTTTGCAGAATTTCTTGAAACACAATTTAAAACTTACATCATTTCAGTTGTTTTACATGTATTCTTTTCAGAAGAGTCTTGTATACGCAGTACATGTGTGTTTAGATGTTATTTATATGACATGGAGTGTAGTAGTTAACGGCCCCAATTGTAGCCTAGCAATTAATTAACAGTGGAAGTTTGATATTTGGACAATTGATAATCGATAATTTCAGATCCCACTTGAGAAAGGTGTCATTTATATTACATGAAGCCATCTGACTAGGAGCATTGTATGTAACAGCCCCAATTGTAGCTCAGCAATTAACAGTGGATGCTTGATAATTGGTTGATAATTGTAAAAAAAAAACTGAATTAAATTTATTGCTGAAATGAATAATAATGTGGGAAAATTGTCATGATTCTGACACTAATCTCTCTGTTTCTCTCTCTGTCTTGGTCCAGGCTCTGGGGGGCCCCCAAGATCTGAAACTTTCAGTGATTTCTGTGGAAGAGGGGGAGGGCTAGACCACGTGTCCAACCCTGCCTTGAATTCATCTGTTGCTTTAGTCATCTGTCTTCAGCAATTCCATGTACAGTTCTCTCTCTCTCTCTCAAAGGATTGCGAGGATTCAGTAAATTATATTTTCAGATGATTTTTAGCTTGTATTCAAATCAAAAGTTTGTTATATTCTGTTGTCTTAATGTTGAGACAGCACCCACTCATTTAGCCCCCTACTTTAATCCTTCTATTTCTCTTTTTGTTCCCTCCTTCTCTCTATTATTCTCATGGTTTAATATTACATCTTTCCCCATTCATGGTTAATTCAAAATAATGAAATTCACTTTTAGCTGTAACTTGGTATCCATAAGTGCATTTCTTAGTGACCTTAAAACCTACTCTCACTCTGTTGTGACTTAAACCTGTTATTTATTTTTTTTTCATATCCCTGTAAATATGTTAATATACATGTACCTAAGAACATATTCACCACAATGAGACTTTAATATCCATGTATCTGCTTCAGACAGACAATCCTGTTTTACCAAGACATGCTTAGGAAGAGAACCACATTTCACTAAGGGAATTTGATCATGCATTTTGACAAATAACAGCTGCATATCAAACTTCTCATCCAATATATGGTATTGTTTATATAGTTTTTTGGGCAAATATGAGTATGGATTTACACGTCTTCAGCAGTTGTGATGAGCAGTCTTACATCACCACTCTCTCACACTGTCTCGCAAATGAATTCAGTCAACATTTTCAGATATCGCATAAATCATCATTCTGAATAATTTAGAGATAAGTGATATGGGGGTCTCAGGTCAACATTTAATATCAGGAAAGACTTAGGTCAAGTTCCACTTTCAACCTTTGCTGTAAACTTTTAGTGAGTTACAAGCCTTGTTTGACCTAGAACTTTGCTCTTCCATATTGAACCAAGCTTTTTTCCCAATATTACCATGTTGATATAGGCATCTATGTCATGTGGTCTGCCCAGAAGGAAGAAATTGTTTAGAAACTTAAGAAAATATTAATTAGTGGAATACTTTATATTGCAGCAAAGAAATATGACCTACCACAGATTGGAAGTTTTCGGGTTTTGAATGGCAAAGTGGATCTGTCAGCACATGAGTACGAGCTTACCTTGAAACAGTGGGAAGAGAAATTATCTAGTCTTCATGAGGAAACAAGTGTCAGAGTGATCACCAAGGAAATCAATGCAGCTAGAACTGTCAGAACTGTCAAAGTCCTGGCATACAAAAATGGTGAGGGCAGGATGAGGCCAGGGGAGATAATTTGTGGATCTAGTATTGAAGGGGTGAGTAATACATATTTAGATAAATTAAAAGGAAAATCGCTGATATCATGTGTCAGATATTTCTGATAAACTGATAATTTTTGGCTGTATTGTAAAGCAATTCCAGCTTATGAACTGATGATGTATGTCTGTCCATCTGGCATAAACTCTGAGGTTAAGCAGTGCATTTCGGTCTTTTTTTTTTTTTTTTTTTTTTCTTTTAGTTCTACTGATCATAGACCAGAAGAGCATCTGTGATGGCTGACATATGGCATCCATCCAATTATCTGTTTGTTAGCACAAGATTGTTATTGCTACATCTCCTAAAACTACTGGGTGGGTTGCCATGAAACTTTAAATTTGCAATTATCTCAGGGTCTAGTTGGTCCTAAATAAAATGGTGCCCCTTAAACATCAAATATGGTCACCATGGCAGCCATCTTGATAATCTTGTTATCACTACTTCTCCTGAATGGATGATCATATTGACATGCGAGTTTTCACTTAAAGACTTATTATTATGCGTAGTTGGTCCTAAGTAAAAATGGCGCTGATCAGACTTCCATTGTGGCTGCAATGGTTGCCATCTTGAAAATCTTGTTATCACTACTTCTTCTAAATGGATGTTTGTACCGATATTGGGTTTTCTCTTGGGATGAAACAGTTCATTGATGCATTAAAAATGTTGCCATTTCGATACACATGTCAATACAAAAGGTGCAGAATTGATTCATAGCGGATATTTTCTTTTCCTATGTTAATACCAGATATACGATTGGCAAAGTCCTGAGTTAAAATATGTTTTGTACCACAAGATAAAATATATCCAGTATTTATGCAGGAAAAGAAAATTGTATTTTTATTATATACCACCCCCTTTTCATAAGTTCACCTGAATTTCAATTGTATTCAGTGGCTGATTATAAAAAAAGATCAGCAGTTTGAGAAAATGGTATGTTTGTGATGACCTAATTTTTTGCAGTATAATTTACATTTTGGGGAATTTTGTGAAATATTTTACCTTATCTGACCTCACAAGCAAGTCTGATTGAGTGATGCAGCAACTTAGGTTTTTAACATTGTTATCAGTGTGGTACAAGGGACATAACACTGTCAAGAAGCAAATGGTGGCGAGTCAGATATCTTCAGGAAAAATAATTTCCATGCCTGAAAGGTAATGTAATTTCCATTTATTGCTTAAGCTCACAAAATGCTTGTTTTTCTCCATCAAATACATGACTCTATCACATTTACATTAGGAAATTACTATCTGCTACCTCCGAATCTAGCAGAAAGACAAAAAAACATCCTTCCATCTAAATATCAAAATAGTTCTGATTCCCCTCCAATACAAAAGATCCTGGATCAATGATCTGCTTGATCTAGTGACAGACGTACCCAGGAAAATCTTTGCAAACCCCATACTGCTCAGATGCTATCTGAGGCACATGGAGAATATCTGCAGTGGCGTCAAAGGCTCTTTTTACCGGTTATGACAGGGAAGCAAGATATAACCACATAAGCGCAGGCCGCTTGGCTAAAAAGGGTTATTAGATCTGTATACTCTGAACTCTCACAGGATCAGGTATGACTCACGAAGAATTCGACTCTTGAAAAATGAGTGATTTTCATGAACCTGGTCTTCAAATATAATGTCTCAATTTGAGACACAGTGGATTCAGTTGGCTGGCATGCTCAGTATACTTTATTCCACTTTTATTAGCGTGACATAGCCACACAAAGGAGAGAGTTGAATCTTGTTGGCCAATGGCAGCTACCCAGTTACTTACCATGCCCCGTTCATAATAGCACAACATCAGCCCAAGGCATAACCATTCACTGGATTCGTCTGGAAAACTTGAATGGATCTGCAAAACAACCAAAATATTCCATAGGATCCACAAAGATGACTAAAATACTCCATAGGATCCACAAAGATAACCAAAATACTCCATAGGATCCACAAAGATGACTAAAATACTCCATAGGATCCACAAAGATGACCAAAATACTCCATAGGATCCACAAAGATGACCAAAATACTCTACAGTATCCACAAAGATGACCAAAATACTCCACAGGATCCACAAAGATGACCAAAATATTCTATAGGATCCACAAAGATGACCAAAATATTACATAGGATCCACAAAGATGACCAAAATACTCCATAGGATCCACAAAGATGACCAAAATATTACATGGTATCTGCAAAGAGGCATTTTGAATTGAATATAATTGCATACCTGCGATATTCCCAGACAGTGTTGGGGGTTTTTTTTAGACTCAAAAAGTGTGTTTTGAGGTTTCAAGGGGGATCAGTGCACGTGACCCAAAAAAACCCGATGTCATTCAATTGAGAATAAGCTATCTTTTCATATAAGTCTATAGAAAATAATTGGAAATTCAGATCTGAATAAAAGAAAATAATTTGTATGTTTCTTTTTAGCACATTTAATACACTTACAAAGAACAAATAGTTGGTAGACTTAGCATTGTCAAATATCATCACCATGCACATACACATATGTGCAAAACATTCATATAATGACAACCATACTGACATTAAATAAAAACATACACTAAGTTTCTGTCTTTAAAATCCATTGGATGGCAATATATAGGCTTAATTAGATGCAGTCATTAGGGGGTCTGAAGGTAATGCATGTGTCATTTGTGTTCATCTTTGTACTCATTAGAGACTGGATGGTACTGTTGTTAAAACTTCCCTGCTTGATTCTTCGAGTGAATCCTGGTCAGAACAGAGTTGTTCTTGCCAACCATAATGTTAGCATTGTCAGAATTGTATCTGATGCAGTTTGACCACAAGATATGCTTGTCTCTATAGAGAAAAAGAGTATACATCACATTTGGGACTGACCATTTCATTGGGGGAGTTGGGGGACATAATATTTTCAAGCTTAATGGGGTCTTACAGATAATACAGCAGTAATAAATGCCTCTGTCCAGTACAAGTGTTAACACTTTATCAACACAAATCAACTGTGTAAATACAAGTGTTAACACTTTATCAACACAAATTAACTGTGTAAATACAAGTGTTAACACTTTACCAACACAAATCAACTGTGTAAATACAAGTGTTAACACTTTATCAACACAAATCAACTGTGTAAATACAAGTGTTAACACTTTATCAACACAAATCAACTGTGTAAATACGAGTCTGTGCTTATTGTTGTGCTTCAATCCTCATGGCTAAAATCATCCTGAAAAGCATGGGTCAATTAAAGGTTGGTATTTTAACAAGATTAAGATAATGAATGATAATAAAGAGAGCTAATCTGAATGTTCAATTCAGGGCGTCGAATATGTTCTGGCTTGTCCTGATGTTACTTACAGGTGGTTCTGCTATTTCAACGGATGTCATACATTCCAGAATGACTTGTGTCGATATGTTCTTTGCAGTATGCACAAAGAATGATATTCATCCCCCTTGCTGCTGTCCTTCACAAAGTCAAACTCCGTCAACCAGGAGTTCTGAAATTTAGTTTTGCTGGGCTTTGCTTGCTTTGCTGATAGCTCATTGTTTCCTGAATCACAGGAAATGTGTTTTGACATTTTGTCTTAAAAAATTAATCATATTTGGACACTATTCCGAAGACTGAAATAATCCTTCTTTGCATTTTATATATGGAGTAAAATCCAACTTCAAAGAAATGTTGCCGCTGTTCACAAACTTGCCAATAATCTTTAATAAAGATGACTTAAATATTGCCATTCAAGGCATTGATGTGTAAAAACTTCTGTTCTTCAACAAGCATTTTTTTGATTTACCTATAACTTAAAATGAATTGGGTTGTTCCACTTTGTAAACTTTACCTATGCAAATTAGCTTAATAAACTCCCGAAAGCAGTCTTCAAAAGACTTAACACATCACCCTAGCTATTGTCAGCCATTTAAGTAATATGTGAAATGATGGTTGTTTATACCTGACCATCTTGCCTTTTAATTGCCTCTATTACAATTAGTTGTATAAACTGCCCCAAGGATAGTTTTACATGAGCTCTAAGCAGGACTGTTTACCGTTTATACATGCTACATGTTATGGGCATTTATTGAGGTTGTGTGTTTTTTTTGCGTTTTTTTTTTAAGATTACTGAAAATCGTGTTTTTCGAAACACAGCTGTGTCAGGGGGTTTGGGGTAAATAAATAATGTTTTTAGCATAACACGTCATGTTATGGCAGGTATTATAATTGTCATCATTTCTTTGTACAGATCCTGAACCAAGCATCCCATCGTCTGGGCTTGAACAAGGCAGCAAGAACAATGTATACAGAGGATGGGACAATTATTTTTGAGATTGAGAACTTGATTGAGTGGGCAGTTCAGGAGTATCGAAATTTGATGGCTGACCATCTGGAAAAAACACTGCACAGCAAAGAAAGCACCATTCAGTTTGAGTCAGGTACAGTTGTTTGTTTCTTATCTTGTTGCTGATTTGAGCTAAAATATTTTTTGGTAACTTAATGAAAGTCATGAAGTTTTACTGAACTGAATGTTTACATTTCCATTGCAAGTAATACAGAATTAGTGTAAATTGTTGCAAATTTTGTACATTAAATATATTTTAATGATAGATGTAATATATAATATGTTGTGTCAGGATCTTAGTGAGTAATACTATTGCAAATTAAGTGTTTTCACTAAATTTGCAAAAAATGTTGTGGTTTACAGTAGCATTTACTGTCTAATCATTATTAGCAGATGGCGAGACTTAAACCTCATTTGGCTGCAAGAACAACATAAAAAATCTTAAGATTGCATATTAATGTTTTGAAGGCCATATAAAATATATCATAGTGTGGTTTACGTGTAATATAAAGCATTACACAGATTCATTGCCATACTGAACCACACTGTATTTTTCTAATTGGGTTTTAGGGGCTTGACATATTGATGCTAATGTGTGGAGACATTTCAGTGCAAGAACTTCCATTTGTATAAATATCTTTTAATTAAATAGTACACCTCTCCCTCAATAACTTGTGCACAATGGGGTCCAAAAACATAGAATGCAGCATAAACAAGGATGCAAGTTACCAAGAGACATCTGAATAATTAAGAAAGGGATGGACATCGCACATCAGGAGTGAGGGGGGCGGGTAAATGGTTGAATACTCATTTTATAATTGCATTTGGAATAATTGTCAGTAAATAGCTTTTCTAATGACGTTTGCTTTTCTGTATAAATTACCTATATTTTCAAGATTACAAATCTCTGAAGGATTGTTACAAACATTTTTCCAAGAGGTTTCAACACACATCACATGTGTACCAGTGAAAACATTGTGTATTACTTCACCACTTTTTGCATGTGAATGTGAATAAATTCTAGTGTTATTGTGGATTCAGAACAAAACAAGATTCTTGTTTTAAAGAAAGATGAGTATTTATTTCCAGAAACAACAACATTGAAATTCATTTTTGTTTTTGTTCTATCAGTAAAATATTGATGCTGTCATTTCATTGCAAGTAATTTCTGCTCACCCTTGAGCAAACCTCTGAGTGCCAATTCGGGAAATTTATGTTTACTACACACTTTGGAACTCATGTTTCTATAATGAACCTTCTCTGTGAAACTAAGCTTGAGTATGCCTCTCACTTGGTTCCCTTAATATCCTTGATCACATTTGCAAATGAGTTGGATAAACCACTGATTAATGTTAGATACTTTCTTTACAGATCAATATTTAAAACAGTGTTTGATTGGTCAGATGAAATGAGTTGACTGGTAGCTCTTATGCGGGTAGAATTTGCACACCTTTTAACTTTTTTTATTCTAACCCATTTACTTGATTTGATACAAAAGATGTAATAATGTGATAATACAAAGCAGGTCAACTTTAAAAAGATTATACCAATGCAACAAACTCTTCCACAAGTAGGAAACACAGTCGGCACTCAATTAGGTTCTCATGGAAATGCTTGTGGACATCACTGTGACGGTCGATTGACACTTTTCACATTTGTATACAAGAGGGCATATGGCATTTATGATGATTACACTGAAATCGAATTAAAAGATAGAACTAAAACATGAATTTTACTTGACAAGACTTATTTAATTGGTATTTATTTCTTAAAGTGTTGCCACCAGTAGGCATTACTAAAAGTTTAATTGATTGATATTTCATCATATATTGTTATTTACAGTTTATGAGAATTTGTTTTTCTTGTTAATGAAAATTTGACAAACTATATGACTTCTTATTAAAAGTTGCTAATTTTATGGCACTAACCAGCAATATTTGATGATCAAACAAGCAAAATGTAAAACTTTAATTTACCAATTTTGATAGCAATTTTATTCATGATACCTAATTTTGTCATATTTTCTATAAGAAAAAATGGAATCCACACCTGCCCCTGCATTATAAACGGGTTTGCAAGTTATCCGGGCAAGCTAAAATGAGGGGGCAGTATACATCAAAATGCACCTTAAATACATGATACTACAGTACTCATTATAATACTGTCCATAGGAGCCACAGAGTATACTGCCTTAAAATGAAGTACATGATACATATAATATTACACTAACTTACCATATATACTTGCATATAAGATTATACCAACTGCATAGACCCAGATGTGCCGGCGCATAATGTGCTGGCAGATCTGGGTCTATGCAGTTTGTAAGGACTAATCAGTAAAACAAACAACATAAACCTTGATCTGCCGGCGCATTATGCGACGACAGATCAGGGTCTATGTTGTTTGCATTTGGACCTGGCTTATACGCGAGTATATACGGTAATGAAATAGGATCCATGACCTAACACAAATTTTGTTATGATGAAAGGCCTTATAGTGAGAGTGTGCTGGATATGTATGGAAATTGCTGCCGCATTTCAAATAAAGAAATCAAAGGACGATCATAGGAAACGATGCATGAGCAAAATCTAAATGACTTTCATCATTTTTGCTGACAGATGAATCAACCCAGGAGGGGGGTCGAGCTGAGGGTGACAGCCCCTCCCAGCAATTAAGGGGTGAGGGTGAAGGGCGGGACAGCCCAACTGACACACAGGATTCTCCTGGCAGGGTGGAAACTGAGAGAGCAGGTAAGGCACATGACATTATTACACAAGTATTGGATTCATTTCTAATCATTATATTGCACATTTTTTGTCTCCTAAATTTGTAATATTTTGGAATGGAAGCAGTCTTTGAGAAAAGCAGGTGGATAGTGTTGCAGGAATAGGCTTGAAGCATCAGCTAAGGCCCAGTATTTTGGAAGTGTTTCAGGAATTGGCTAGAAGCATCAGCTCATATAACTCAGGCCCTGTATTTTTGAAGGGTTGCAATAATAGGCTAGCAGCTTCAGCTCAAATAGTTCAGGCCCTGTATTTTTGGAAGGGTTGCAGGAGTAGACTAGAAGCATCAGCTCAGATACCTCGGGTCCTGTTTTGTAAAAAACTTTTTGAGCAAAAAACTCAAAACCTGACACAAAGTCTGAAAACTTTCATGCTCTGTAATTTTGATTACAATAAAGTTAGAACTACAAAACTTTTAAGGATATTCTTAACTTTGGTCCCTTCATTAAATTGCTAAATTTAAACTATGTAGGCATACTCTGAATATAAAATCTGATTTGGGGATTTTCAGCTTAAGCTTGACTTTCATGCTTAAAAAGTTTGGAAAATACAGGGCCAGGTCTTACAGCTCCTGGCTGTTGCTTGAGAGGTCCCCTGGTCAAACCCCAGTAGAGGGTACATTTTTTGTTCCTGGTTACATTATTGTGGGTTTTTTTATTACAGAAGTGGATCAGAAAGAGGCAGACAAAGTGTCCAAACAGAGGGAGTTCCTTCTGAGTCAGGTCCAGATGCCGTCCCTTGAGACGATCCTCCGCTACCCGATAGAAGTCTGGGTCTCCAGTGGCAAACCCTTTGTCCCACCAGAAGGTTAGATATCATATTATTTGTAATTGTTTTGTACACTTTTTATTTTTTTGAGGGTGTATGAATAATTAAAGATAAAAAACATCTGGGCCATGACAAGAAAAAGTCCCTTCAGGAAAAATATGAAATTTTGAGATTTGGTTTACTTTAAAAAGAGCAATCTTTCCTTAATATAACACAGTTTATATCATGCAGATCAGATAAATATTATAAGAGATATAATGGTTTGAATGCATTGTAAAACAACATTATCATGTTATTAATGTTATTACATTAAAATTCTGTTGTATGATGTCAGTTTTTTATATTATCTAATGAGATACTTCCTTGTGTCATGGCTCATATAAATGCATATAATTTTCAGGTAATTCTTGGGTACAGATACATGCAAAACCTTTGTAGTGCAGTTTGTGGTACAAAACACTATGGGACATAAAATAATTATAATACTTATAGGTAGATGATGTAGGAAAAATTACAGACAATAAAGTAGTATGATATATTTAGCTTTCATATTCTGTGTTGATCATAGTCTATATGTCTATTTACATTATCGATGGTTAAAAACAAAGTTGACAGCTCATTCATTTTGTTTTAATCAGAGCATCTACTTTTTATCTCTGGCATACTTCATCATAATCTCTCTAGGAATTCTTTAGCCATTCCATGTTTCACTTGTGTAAATATTTTGCCAGTATATATCACTTTTCTGGCAGTGGTTGTGGAGGAAGTGTTATAAAAAATGTGAAGATTTTATATTAAAAGTCTTGAAACTTGTATGACATTCATTATAGCACTGTTTACAGGAAGAAAACATAGTATTCTCTATAACCATTGTATTAGGTTGACTTATAGCTACTGTATTCAACTTAATACCTACACATGCCTTAAAAACCATACACACACCCCTCCACCCCCTTTGGTCAAAATTTTCATTAAAATATGCATTATCAGTACATGCATCTCAAGTCATATACCACATAGGATAAACAGCTGTTAACATTCTCCTAGAATATTGTGATTTTCTTGGTACTTACCATCTATACTCACAAATAGTCGAGTCAAACTGCACAGACCCAGATCTGCCATTGCATAATGCACCAGCAGATCTGGGTCTCTGCAGTTTGTTAGGAGTAATAAGTAGAACAAAACAACATATACCCTGATCTGCCTGCACATTAGGTGATTGCAGATCAGGGTCTATGTTGTTTGTAGGTGGGCACAATTTATAATTAAGTATATATGGTACTCCAATGCATGCCTGATGGCTCCTTACATCTTAACTTTGAGGGTTAAAAAAGTCTCATAAATGGATCTTACATGTGTTATGTTCAGCACAACCATATTGGGAGAGAGAATGCACCTTCAACGTAAAGATTGCATATCATAGACAAAGGTAGTTAACTCTTCTAGTATGTACATATAGTGATGAGAACATAGTTTTTGACATCATTGGTGTGAAATTATTATGATTAGCTTTAACCTCACAAAATTTACCCAGATAATAATTCTTTAAGTGCACAGAAAATACAGTAAATCCAGAGCAAAATATTAATAGATTAAGTCCCATCAGCTTTTTTAACTATTTGTGGATAGCCTGAAAAAACAACTTATTTGTGAAAAAAATACATAAGTAAGTCAACAAAATCTGATAATTCTTTTGAACATGTACTCACTTGAAAAATTAGGTAGATGTCAGTATTTTTAATCCAATATCCTGCTGTAGAATTAAAGAATAAACATCGAATAATAACGTTAGTGTTACATCTATAGATGTCAAAAATAGCATTGATATGTATTTACCTGGATATTAAGACAAAGAACAACTTTGAATATTAAGAAAACATTTATATAAGAGATTTTTTCATAGTTAGAACATGTATTCCTCTTTTCATTAATTTCTTCTGTAATACCTTCATTGTGATATTATACACTTCAATCAGTTTATATACAATATATATGTCTAAGCATGTAAACTAAAAAAAAGTCTTTACATAAAATATTTACTTGTATGGTATCTTCCAACCCTAGCTATCATTTCTTTTTTTCCTTTTGTTGCAGTGGTAGAGTCTAAAGTAGAGAACAGAAAGAAGAAAAGGAATTTCAGATCTGTCATCTCCCTAGAGCTTGACATGGAGAAACATATTCTGCGCCAGATGAAAGGTAGGATATCTGACTAAAGCAACCCATTCTAATGATCCTGATTTGATATACCCCATCATGGATACTGTCCTGATCTACATCTCCTTGGTATCACAGACATTCACTAGGGAACTTTTGGAACTTTATAATAGATGCAAGATCATTTCACACTAGGTAACCTAGTCAAAGTTAGCTGATTTGCGGTCTAGATTAATAAATTTTAATGCTTCAAGGCTGAAAAAAGGGTGGGAAGACAATTCAGTGTTGTAATATACATCTGCTGAAGTATGAAGAGAAATGAGATAAATCATAACCATAGTGATAGCCACTGCACTACTCTCCAATGTTTCATAGCCATAGTGATAGCCACCACACTACTCGCCAATATTTCATAGCCACCACACTACTCTCTAATATTTCATAGCCATAGTGATAGCCACCACATGTTTCACAGCCATAGTGATAGCCACCACACTACTCTCCAATGTTTCATAGCCATAGTGATAGCCACCTCACTACTCTCCAATATTTCATAGCCACCACACTACTCTCTAATATTTCATAGCCATAGTGATAGCCACCACACTACTCTCCATTGTTTCATAGCCATAGTGATAGCCACCACACTACTGTCCAATATTTCATAGCCATAGTGATAACCACCACACTACTCTCCAATATTTCATAGCCATAGTGATTGCCACAACATGTTTGACAACCATAGTGATAGCCACCACACTACTCTCCAATATTTCATAGCCACCACACTACTCTCTAATATTTCATAGCCATAGTGATAGCCACCACACTACTCTCCAATATTTCATAGCCATAGTGATTGCCACCACATGTTTTACAGCCATAGTGATAGCCACCACACTACTCTCTAATATTTCATAGCCATAGTGATAGCCACCACACTACTCTCTAATATTTCATAGCCATAGTGATAGCCAGCACACTACTCTCCAGTGTTTCATAGCCATAGTGATAGCCACCACACTACTCTCCATTGTTTCATAGCCATAGTGATAGCCACCACACTACTCACCAATATTTCATAGCCACAGTGATAACCACCACACTACTCTCTAATATTTCATAGCCATAGTGATAGCCACCACACTACTCTCTAATATTTCATAGCCATAGTGATAGCCACCACACTACTCTCTAATATTTCATAGCCATAGTGATAGCCACCACACTACTCTCTAATATTTCATAGCCATAGTGATAGCCACCACACTACTCTCTAATATTTCATAGCCATAGTGATAGCCAGCACACTACTCTCTAATATTTGATAGCCACAGTGATAGCCACCACACTACCACACTACTCTCTAATATTTCATAGCCATAGTGATAGCCACCACACTACTCTCTAATATTTCATAGCCATAGTGATAGCCAGCAAACTACTCTCTAATATTTGATAGCCATAGTGATAGCCACCACACTACCACACTACTCTCTAATATTTCATAGCCATAGTGATAGCCACCACACTACTCTCCAATATTTCATAGCCACAGTGATAACCACCACACTACTCTCTAATATTTCATAGCCATAGTGATAGCCAGTACACTACTTTCCAATATTAGGTAGACAGCTCAAGCTACACACAAATTCCTCTAATAAGTTATGTAAATAAAGGAACTGGTCAGAGGTATGAGGATGCATGAGGCTTTGTGAAGGGACTTGTTGACCTTTTTAGCCAAATCAACCTCGTTATATTTTATTGCACATGTTAAATGTGTATGTACTTATGTATTATTCCCACCTAACTGTGAAACAGCATAGACCAAGATCTGTCATCACATAATTGCTGCTAGCCATTCTGGATTTTACAGAATTGTTGCCAATTTTTTGTGAAAATTCCATATTCTGAATTGACAAAATTTCACATAAGCAAACTTTTATGGAATAATAGTTTGAAAAGGAGTTCTCTGTGTGGATACAAGTTGGGAGAAAAATACTTTGGTACCATTATGATAGACTGGAGCATACAATATGGTAAAAAAACAGAATGTCCATACTGTATGTACACATGTATAAGCCGGGTCCAAATGCAAACACCTTATACCCTGATCTGCCATCGATTAATGTGCTGGCAGATCAGGATCTGTGTTGTTTGTTCTGCTGATTAGTCCTTACAAACTGTATAGACCCAGATCTGCTCGTGCATTATGCGATGGCAGATCTGGGTCTATACAGTTTGCAGTTGGTATCGGATTATACGTGAGTATAGACTGTAATCAGAAACCAATTGATTAGACTGTAAATATCTGACAAATGGCAGCAGAGAAAGAAAGATGCAGATAATTTGTGTGCAGAACTAATGTTTGTGACCATTGTTTTGACCAAACATGTTGCCGAAATTAAAGTTTCTGGACTTGGAGGAATGGATTAACCATTTATTCTCAGTGGAGCTTAATTGCTGCTGACTGTGTACAGGTTTAATAGACTCATAAGAAGCTGCAATAGAAAAGTTTGTCATTTTTAACAAATGTGTTCTATATTCCAGACAGGCTGCCTAGATTCCAAACAATTGACAAGGATTCTATATAAGCATACTCATGGGTTGGCATCTGATTTGCATGTAGAGCAGGCTCTATAATGTTTGTTTGAAATCATCAGTAGGACAAATGGCATCAGCATGATACTGTGTTATCATTTATTTTCATGGGTCTCAATTTTTGTGGATTTCTAAAAGATGACATTTACATGGGTACTAAAATTTGTGGATTTGCCTGTGCCAAAGTTGGCATATTTATAGGTACTTAACTTCATGTATTTCCCTCAACAAATACCCAAAATAAAGAATACAAAGCAATAAAATTATGCCAACAAAAAAAGGCAGTTGCTTCAAGGACTGAAACAATACTACCACCTGTATGAGCACAAATCAAACACCTGTCAAGATCAATCACTTACACTCAACATCAAAGGGAGCTGACACAGCCAACAACACTAAGCTAATCTGTTATTAAATTACATGTATATGATCTCTTCCTTAAAATTCTGTCCATAAAGTTGTACCATCAGTACATTCTAATTACCATGGCATTAACACAGTGGCTTAAGAGTGGTAAAATTCAACTTTGATCCCCATCAGGATAATTTCATCAATCCTCATGTGAACCAAAACATGTGACCAGCTGCCCCTTGCTCAGTGCAGTTAGCAAGTGTCAATATTTTATGTATTCAGAGCCCATCAAAGTTCAAAGATGCTAACTAAAATGAAAAACAATGGAATCATTCCTTTGTTTGAGCCTGCCTCATGTCCAAGCCAGCTTCAACCACTTTACTTCACAATAAATAAAGACTATAAAGAAGAATTAAAATCATATTTACACCACTGTTATGCTAAACAGCTCATGGAAACCATCAGGGAAAAGGAGGACATCACTGGTGAAGATCAGTATACTGTATTAGTAGACCTTAAAATCTCATCAGTCAAGCTGATTTATCCTGAATGGATAATTGTAAAAGATTGGACCTATTTATATGTGGTTTTGAAAAGCTGGACTTGTTTAATTCAACAATTTCAGGATTATTTACATGACAAACATTGTGTGTACCAGGAGACTTGATTGACATGATGTTGATTGAGTGGTTTTGTCTGAAAATCAGTGAAATGTGAGCTTCAGTTCTCTGCTGTAATTTGCGTATATACATAGTGTTTCATTAGTAATTGTGCTTCAAGCAATAGTTCTAGTATTTTACAGTCAGGTGGTTATTCATTGGGATTAGGCATGCATGGATAAAATGAGACGTGCTTTCAGGAGGATTTACATTTTTCGACAACAGTTTCAATTCAATGAAGAATTGATTTGAAAAAGTATTAAATCTAATTTTCATATACTAGTATCATTTATTATTCTTTCTTTTGTTTTCAGTAATACTGGCGTTTGAATACCTTATGCTTTTTCTTGTTTTTCACTATCCTGACAGCTACTGGATACCATATAGATACAAGTGAATTGAAACAATATAAAGCGTTAAAATCAAACAAACGGATGTAAAAGCTATTATTTAATTACCAGATTACAGAAATGACATTGATTTATCAAATAGCTTTGTTGATCACTAGGAATGAAACACAGTAAGAAAATGGGGGGGGGGGGGCTTCTTCATATATGTGGCTAATTTTGTGTTGGGTCTTTAAATTCATGGTTCAGGCAAGAATGAAATCCACAAAAATTTGTATCCAATGAAAATTTTTGAAACCACAGTATTCGAAAACATTCTTTAGCAGCAGCAGATTTGAGTCTATGCTTTTCACAGTTGGGTGTTAGTTATATACATTTCTCCAAGGCTCAAACTTAAGACCTCCTGCATGAAAGTCAGGAGCTATGCCACTTAGCTAAAAGGTGCAGACCAGTTAGTGACCTTGCATATCCTCAACACCTACACTCCTCCCCTTTACTTCAACATTTGCCTTTGAATGTCATCCAGATTTACCATACAGAGCAATAAAAATGCATCCCTTCAAGGTTACCAACTACACCTGGGGTCAGATGAGCTCCAGATGTAACATGAAAAGCTACTAATGAGGTTCAAATCTAGAATGTCCTTCACTAATATCAGGCATTTACACCATGACCGGTAGCCTTAAAGGTCTGGACTTGCTGAGCTGGTTAGTAAGCATGATTAAACTCTCTGCATCCATAAGACCTGGGTACATTGGTTAAAATAAATATTCATAAGGTAACATAGATAATAGGATCAGATCTTTCAAAAGCAAACTCTGCACTTTTATTGCACTGAGATCAAAAGTGTGGTTGCTGCTTGATGCACAAAGATGGCAGCATTACCCAACCAAAGTAACTTTGAAAGAACAAGTTTGATTGGATAAATTTTTCCCAGCTCTCGTTATTGTGCTCTATATTTTACCTTTGACTGTACACAGGGGGTGACAAATGTTGAGAAGTGAAGTTCACAGCTCTGGATATCCATGAATGAGCAATAATGACTTCTCATACCTTTACTGCTGCAATTCTGTATTTTAGGAAGGCGCTTAGAGGAGCTTAATCCCGGAGAGTTGAAAGGGACAATGAACACAGTTCAACCTGTTGTTATTGAGGGTCACTGGCAGAAACCAACACCTGAGGAACAGAAAAAACATGATACTGTACACAAATTAGAGGTAATGCTACATGACACAGAAATTGCACACTTATTGAACAGCCTATGTTGAATATACTCATGGCAGAAATAGTGTTAAATTTGCTATAAAAGACCCTCAATGACAACTAATGCACCAGCCTTCTTAGCTCTCTAATTCCACACATTTTAGCAATAAATTTTAAAACTCCTTGCTGTGGGACATTGATTAATATTTGCCAATGTCACCATACTGATGTTTATTTTCAAAAAATGTCTGCTTTGTTCTCACCTGTCTAGTGATGACATAGGGTGAAATTTGAATTACTGCATCAAAATGTAACATGGGAACTTATTTCTTCAAATTATTCAAGTGCGCTTAATCAAGTCTTCACCAAAAAACACGTGTTTCAAATCTGAAAATATACAGTATATGCTGTCACTAGAGACAGTGCATAGTCTAGTAGAAGCCTGACCTGTAATTTGGGGACAAAAAGAGAGATGTGATTGAAATAACATCACCATTTCATATTAATTTAAATGTTGAATGTGAAAAAATCTCAATCAAAATTGGTAAATGCAACCTTGATATATCGCTTGTTTTATCGTTGAAAATGGTGGTTAGTACCCGGAAATTTGAATCAACATCATGAAATTCTCAACTTTTAATAAGAAGTCAAATATTTTGTTACATTTTCTTTCCAAACTACATTCTCAATACACTTTAAATAAGAATATTCAACAAAATTTTTATCAATGAAAATGTCAATAATGCCTGCTGGTGGCAACACTTTAAAAAATAAATACTAACTAAATAAGTTTTGTCAAGTGAAATTATTGTTTTAGTTCTATCTTTTAATTCTGTTTCAGTGTAATCATCATAAATGCAATATGCCCTATTGTATACAAACATGTATTATGTCAATTTACTGTCACATCTATTTCTGTGAGAACTTAAGTGCTGGCCGTGTTTTGATCTCCAACTTGCGTAAGTATTTGTTGTTTTGTTACACTATATTAAAAGCAGACCTGCTTTGTATTATCACATTAATTACATCATTTGTATCAAATCAAATAAAGGGGGTGGAATAAAAGAAAAGTCAAAGGCATGCAAATCCTGCCTGCGTAAGAGCTAGCAGTCACAGTCATGTGTCAGATCAACTAATTTCGACTGATCATTTGAACACTGTTATAAATATTATTATGTAAGTAATATAATTAAACTACCTTAAATTAGACTATTCATTCACAAATGTGATCAAAGAAAGCAAAGCAACCAAGTGAAATGAGTACTTGTTGAATAAAAAGCTTTATTTCACAGATATGATTCATTATGGAGAAGCGAGTACCTGAGTATTCCTGAATTGCCACTCAGAGATTTCCTCAAGGATGAGAAGAAGTTTAACTATTACTTGCAATGAAATCACGGCATCCATATTTTATTAATAGAACCATTTTTAAAAAATCAAGTTTTGACTTTGACAGTTGTTTTACGAAATAAATGTCCCCAGTTTTGTAAACTAAGGAATCTTGTTTTGTCATGAATCAACAACAATAAAAAGCAGTGATGTAATACACAATGTTTTTGCATACCCATGATGGTTGTTGAAACCTCTTGGAGTAATGTTGTTAATGATCTTTCAGAGGTTGGGTATCTTGAAAATAAAGGTAATTTATACAAAAAAGTAAACAACTTCATTAGAAAAAGCTCTTTATTGACAATTATTCCCAGCACGATTTTAAAATGAGTTTTCAGTCATTAAACAGCCCCGTTACCCTCCCTTCCCCCCCAGGTTTTCTTGATGTCTAGTGGGGATGTCATCCCCTTCTTAATTTTTTTTAGGTCCCCCTGTTGTGCACAAGTTATTAAGAGAGAGGTGTATGCTGGACAACACTGTGGAGTAATGCAACTGCATGGAAATATTTTGTATCGTATCCTTGTTTTTTCTTCCAATACATTATCCATCATAATACGTTAGTAGTACTTCCATTACCTTGCAAGTCCAGCCCTCCCAAAATAAAAAAGACATACACTACATTTTTTGGCTTGCTTTAGCAATACTGAACAGAAGTGCTAACAGGTCATCTACTTTCCAGGATGGAAGTCAGACTAGAGTGATCTCCCCTTAAATAGAGAGATTGGCACCAAATCACATCAGTTGTCAGTTACTATTCCACTCATGCTTAGAAGCATGCTCTTTCTTGAGGACTCACAAATTTGTGCTTTGCATTTGTTGAGTGATTCTTGAGAGTTTTCTAACCCCAGAGAAGTATACTCCAGCCATTTTGTTGTTATTTCTCACTCAGGAAGCCATGGTATCTAAGTTGGTAGAGTGACAGACTCATAATCTAAGGGTCATGGATTCAATACCTGCCCTTGCCAGCCTGAGTCAATTGCCTCAGTGTGTCCTTAGGAAAGGCACTTGACTCCCATTTCCTTGGCATGATATAGCCAATAATATGCTAAAAGTGCCATTACAAACAAACCAACAACCAACTAATTCTAGCTCTTCATTGTTGATGAATATATTGCACTTCATTTGTCTAACTTCTTCATTCAGTAAGCTTATCTACTTAATCATAATTGCCTGTCCTATGGCCTGTTGTACTTTTTAGTTAGCTCAGTATTCAACTTTGTTTATGAATTCTGTCATGTAATTGATTCATTATTATATGTTTTAAGGTCATTCATGTAATTTCCCTTGGCATTTTTCTTTCTTCATAACATCCCATTCACAGTAAGTTCACTGTGATGCTTGACTGATTTCACCTGTATATGCCATTGCTCTACTCTCTTAGTTTACAGGTCTCAATGCAGTTAGCAGGGTTAAGTACATGGTGTGCAAGCAGTTAAAGCTGGCTGAAGACAATCACTCTGCCTATATAAATTGTATGGAGTGCAATTCAGACCATCAAGCGACATATGCTTATGGTGGTTTGAGGATGTATGGGTGACCATCATTGCCAAACAACTAACTAGGGCAAATGAAAGACCTAAGAAGTGCACAATCAAGGATTCAGACGACATAAGCATTGCCACCTATACCACCTCTGTTGACAGTTTCCTTTTGCCTGAATCCCCAAAAGCAGAAAGCTTGCTCATTCAAAAAAGAAATGTTGGCATCCAAGTCATCACAATCTTCTCACACAGTGCCAGCCCTGTTGGCACCCATGTCAATCCAAACAGATCAGATCTTCACAGCACAACCTATTGGTCAAATACTGAAATGGTGCAGTGGCCTACCTTGACCAGTAGTGGATATACTGGCAAAACAGGTACACCCCACTACTGTTTACAGTGATCTTTCCCAGGATAGCCAGTACCAGACTTAAGCACCAGATGACAACCAGCTATGGACCACACCAGCTCCAGCATAGCGTTGACCCATGCCTTAGATTTCTAGAACCAGATATGGTGATCTATTTTCCCAGTCCTAGCTTCAAGACACAAATAGCACCCAAGATACAGCTATGCCTGTTCCAGCCTTAGTTCCGACTCAGATGCCATGTGTAACTGGTACTGGAATCAGTGAGCTGTATCATGATACTGAACCCATGGAACTATCATGGACTGGCACCGAGTTCCACCAGTCCCAGCTTTATCACAATCCTGTACTGCTACAGCACTGCCCTGTTCACAGATGCCTGGTGCCATAGACGATACACACTGAATACCTGGAGATAACATGTCACAACAGGGTGAACCCCCAGCCTTGTTCACCATCCATCACAACCTACTTTGCCATCTCAGAGGTTGCACATATCACAGGAGGTTTCTCTGTCACCCCACCTTTGTGTTTGAAGATTCATGTTTACAAACACCATCTTCCTTTCTCAATGTGATGATGTCCAGAAACTCAGCCTTGCACATATCGATCAAAGTGGTTTTCCAGATTCTGCAGCTAGAGTTTTGTCCACTTCCACCTGCTCTGTCAATTAAAGTTCCCACATCTGTCAGTCTTTTAGTCAAGAGAGACCAGCCATCATTCAAGCAATTACCACAGTCACTGATATACTACATTGCTATTAAAGGCAGCTTCAGGACCTAAATGTCAACAGTCTTTCTTTTGCATCGACAACTCCCATCAGATATTAACCTAGCCTTTTGCAAGACACACAATCTGGTTTTTCACACTGAAGTCCCAGCTATCGACAGATATATTGTGTTCCTGGGTATGTAAAAATCCTCCTCAGTACATATGACTAGACATCCTTTCTTGATACTCAACAATTAGCTTGGAATGTTGTTCACATTTGTTATGATTGTTCATTTTCAGCAGCTTGAACACAGTCTAAACCCTTCCATCAAGAACCCCACTGATGGTCATGCTTGGGAGTCAGTTTATCATATTACATGTGTGCTTAACAGAGTAGCTCAACTCTTACTTTCCCATGCTCTAGCTGCACCTGTTAATCTACAGCTTGCAGAAAGAGATGCCTTTCTCTCCACATCCACTCTCCTGAAAGATCACCACAAAGCCATTGTAAGATCGCAGCTGCTTTCTTCCAGTCTTCTTGTCCATGGCTAGATTGATTATGTCAGGAAACAGTCTTCTTTTCCATGGCCAGATTGATTATGTGAGGAAACAGGCCTTCAAGAGACAAACCTCTCACAGACCCAGCAACCCAGTGCCCAGCACTCATTTCCAAGGAGAGATCAAAGAAACAGGAAGGACCCCCACTTAGCCATGCCAAATGGGGAATATGTCCTCCAAGCCCTTTCCCTCAGTACAAACTCATTTTCCAAGGGCAATGATGACAAGACACAGGGAGACAAGGATCAGTTTTGACCCAGCTTCTCTCCCCCACCAACCCTCCCACAGAAAATGGCATCACACTGTCCTTTGCCAACATCCCCAGGAGGGGTGGGGAGAGAGTGTGTGAGATTTCAACACTTTGTCATGGAATGGAAGAGACTCTGCCCTGATGTCCTGTGGGTCTTGCAAATCAACTTGGAGGGCCTCCAAATCATGTTCAGCACCCATCCCTCGTCAATGCTTCATACAGACATCCCAAGAGACCCGTACAAAGTTGATGCTGTGCAGCAAGAAATCCAAAAAATCCTTACAAGAAAAGTTGGAAGAGGTTGTTCACAATGCAAACTCACTGGAATTGTACTCCAGATTTTTCCTAGTTTCAGAAGCCAGTAGCATGATTCATCCAGTCATAGATCTGTTCTGTTGACCAATTCATTTGGGCACCATGGTTCAAAATGGATGCTGAAATTGGTTCTCATTACCATTCAGGAGTATGACTTTACAATCAGCCTAGATCTCCAAAATGAATACTTTCACATTTCTATTCACAAGTCTTCCCAGAATTTCTGAGGTTTGCATACAGGGACAGGCACTCCCTTTTGGTCTGAATATCAATCCCCGAGTCTTCATGAGAATCATGGACAGAGACATATCACACTTCTGACCCACCTCCACATACGTGTCTGCCAACTACCTCGACAGCATTCTGCAAAAGCACCAGATGAGCAGTCTTTTGTAACAAGACATCAAATTCTTTGTTTCACTTCTGCTTCATCTTGGATTCATGTCAACAAGGACAAATCCGATCTCATCCCATTTAAACATTTTATCCACTTGGGTATGGAGTTCAACACCCTCTTGAACTGAGTCTGTCTTCCCTATGAATGTGCCATGAAAATCATCTTGGTAGTGTCTGCTGTTTGTTCAGAGAATCAAATTTCAGCCTGGAAATTTCTTCACCTCTTGGGCCTCAATGTGGCAGCAGATCTGATCATCCTGGGTTACCTGTGCATTAGACCACTACAGATGATTCTCCTATCCCAGTGGTGGCCAAAACTTTTCCCACTGGACCAAATAATCAGAGTTTTAGGCTGTATGAGGTCCCATCTAGACAAATGGGAGGACCTCACTTGGCTTATAGTGGGCATCCCACAGCACGATCAACTGCAGAAAATTACAATCTGCACAGACACCAGCATGACAGGCTGGTGTGCCATCCTTCCAAGAAGTGAGCAGGGTTTTGTCCCTTCAGCAGACCTTCCAACCCTTACTTTTTTTGACAAAGTCTTACTGAAATTACCCTTAAATTACTGACTTATAGAATAATAGCAAAAACTATGAAAATACAATCACTGCAGTCAAATCCGGATAAAGGCTTGGCCAGGTTTGGTCCATATATGGGTTTTCATATTAGATTCAGTGGAAGTGGTCAGGGAACATGATTAACTTTACAGGAGTACCTCAGATGCTTTAATCTGCCCATGTTTTTCATGCAAAACACCTGCATAATGAAGCTTTTGCTTATATCTAGAAATGTCATCTGACAAATGAAAACACATTGATAGCAAAAGGGACATTCAGCCTCTTTAAAGGTTCAAATGATCAGAAGTATAAAAAGGAATATCATATTATTGAACATCATGTATCAATTTGAGTATTGCTCTCAGTGGAAGAGATGGTTACCACCACCACGTGAAATTTGAAACAAAAAACAAGGATTATTTCAGCTTAAGAAATCTAGCAAGAAGCCATTGACCTCGATAGGGTTTGGAACTGCAGTTTCTGAAACTGAACTGGAGGTCACTAAGGTCTAAGTGTACTTGACAAACTTTTTAGTTGAATATAATGTTGTCTTTGCTGCATCAGATCACACTTCTGAGCTTTTCAAATGCATGTTTTCCAATTCGACAATAGCAGTACATGATATTTCATTACACCTTAGTGAAATTTGGTCTGACTTAAAGAAAAAATATTTTCTGCCTTATTGAGAAGGTCCTGTTAAGGTTGGCAGGTCTGAGCCTTCATGAGTGTTGATTATACATCAATCTGCTGGAGATGAAGGCCACAGTGTCAGAATGCTTTTCAGACAACTCAATTGTCATCAGTTATCTCAGAAGATAAGGGGGAACTAAGTTCCCAGGTATCTGCTTACTTGTTTAGGAGTTTCTCAGGTAGTGTCCTCATCAACAAATCCACATCCAAGTCCACCACATCCTGGGCAGGCTCAAGATCCTAGTGAACCCACAGTCCCAATGGAATCAGCCAATCCACACCAGATGGTTTGAGTCATCCCTCGGTCTTCAGTTGAATCTGTTCTCAGTGGGGTTGACCTCTTGTGGATCTATTTGCAATGTGGAATGCAAAGCTCCCTACTTTCATATTTCCAGACCCAGATCCAAAAGAAGAAACAAAATACTGTCACTTGCTTTCTGGTGATAGAATAATGCAAGCAGGCTGTATTGAACAGCTATGATTGCAAATCTTGAAAATATATGTTTTCTTCTTTGTTATTTTTAACACTTTAGTTTGGGTCCATGGCATGATCGCATTATAAATCGAGAATTGTCTTATAATGAGGAGAACTATACTGAAGGAGAACTATATTTTTGTCTAAAAATTGGATTGTAAAAGAATTAATCTTAAAGCTGTTAAAAGTTTTGGCCATCTGCTAGCTTATCTTCTCTTACATCATTAACATGCTACTTACATATTTTTGTCTCACCTTCAAACATAGTCAAGACATAGGTTGTTGTTTCCCAATAATGTTGACATTTTTGTTGGCATTAGCTTCAATGTTCAGTTTCCCAATAATGTTGTCATTTTTGTTGGCATTAGCTTCAGTGTTCAGTTTTTGCATTGAGCTGTTTCTCTGACTTTGTTGCATGTACAGTCATAGAAATTTGATGGATGTATTCCTCATAGAAGATACTTCTGATCACAGGCAAAAGAAGATCACAGTGACCTACTTTTCATGATCAGGTGACTTTGCTGGATATTTGGGATATACATCGCCAGACACGCAAGACATAGCATTCTGCTGAATTCTTGTCTTTATTTTGAGTGTGAATAATAGCAAACACTGTCATTAGCATGCCACTCTTTTATTTTTTGCAATAACTACTGTATATTGATGTACCATTTATACTCACTTATAAGTCAAATACAACTCCAAACCACACAGACCCAGATCTGCCATCACATTTTGTGCCAGCAGATCATGGTCTATGCAGTTCGTTAGGAGTAATCTGTAGAACAAACAACATAGATCATGATCTACCAGTGCATTGTGTGACAGCAGATCAGGGTCTATGTTATTTGCAGTTGGACTTGACTTATAAGTGAGTATATATGGTATGAACACAATGCTGAATACTCTTAATACAGTTTTGTTTGGTACCAGTTTTTATGGAGTCTGGGATTACTACAGTTTTGATGGACTCTGGGATAACTACAGTTTTGATGGACTAAGGGATTACTACAATTTTGATGGACTCTTGAATTACTACAGTTTTTATGGACTTTGTGATTACTAGTTTTGATGGACTCTGGGATTATTACAGTTTTGATGGACTTTGTGATTACTATAGTTTTGATGGACTTTGGGATTACTACAGTTTTGATGGACTCAGGGATTACTACAGTTTTTATGGACTTTGTGATTAATTGTTTTGATGGACTCCGGGATTACTAGTTTTTATGGACTTTGTGATTAATTGTTTTGATGGACTCTGGGATTACTACAGTTTTTATGGACTTTGTGATTACTACAGTTTTGATGGACTCAGGGATTACTACAGTTTTTATGGACTTTGTGATTAATTGTTTTGATGGACTCTGGGATTACTGCAGTTTTTATGGACTTTATGATTAATACAGTTTTGATGAACTTTGTGATTACAAGTTTTGATGGACTTTGTGATTAATACAATTTTGACGGACTTTGTGAAATTACTACAAAGATTGAACAAACAATGGTCCCTCTTCAAAGCCAATAGGACCCCTCCCCATCTCTAAAACTAACAGTGACAATGTTATTTTTGCAAAACCACCAAAATTTGATATCCACAAAAATAATTCAATTCACAGTAATTTATGAGTAGCAAAGAATGTATTCCATGTTTTCTTCCACTATCTCCTTCATACTATGGAACTGATATTAAATATCATTAGGGAAATGTATAGAACCATGTGGTTGCAATAGTGATTGCTTAGGTTGTAGTGTTCTAAATCTGGCTCTTTCATTGTCAAAATCTTCAAGATTTTAATTAATGAGCTGCCTGCTTAGCCTCATTTTAAAAACAGTATTGTTGCCTCAATGACATTTTATAAGTAGTTGAAGGACTATGAAGATTTGTTCTCATTTATTTTTAATCCTTTTCCAGACTCACTATGCTGAAGTAAGAGCCAATCAAAGGGAAAAAACAACTGTGTCGATTGTGGACAGCAGTAGACCACTCTACAAACAGCCAAACATGGTTTGATATTTTTCTTTCATTCTTCTAAACATTTTCAATCCAGGAAATATTACAAAGTTAATTGTGTTTGAATTTTATTTACAGTATTTTTCCTATGACAAACCCAGAACATTTTTTGTAAGTGTGGGTGTATTGTGTTGATTGTACAAAATTGTCTCACAACGTGTCATTTTAATTACTTTCAAAGGCTTTAATGTTGATGTGAGGTGGTTTTTAAAGTGGAGGAAACTGCACAACCAATAAAACAACTAAAATAGAACAACGGACTATGGTACTTATGAGAAAACTGGGAACTGAACTCAGGGCCACAGAGGAGCAAAACTTTTATGTTACCACAATGTTATCCAGGCTCATTCAAAGTTCAGTTTATTTCCTGCTCACATTTTAAAATACAAGACACCCAGGTGGGGTTGATATTGCTCATGTGGCTGATATGTAATAACCAAATGCAAGAAAACGGTTAAGAAATCTTGATTAACTTAGTAGGATGCTTTCTGTAAAAATTTCTTCCATTTCTGTTGATCAGTTATGAAAACAGTTGTTTGAACATTTCTTTGTTTGTTTGCATCTTCGTCCATATTTGATCGTAGCTCAGCATTATTTGTACAAATTAGAAAGGTATGGCCAGATGAATTCAAAACTGGTTTATGCTCTTAGTTTTCAGCTCACCTGACCATAAGGCAAAGTTAGCTTATGATATGATGCTGCATCCATCTTGTGTCATCCATCTTCTGTTCATCAGTAATTTTTACCACTATGGAGTCCATATTTCTGATCTGATTTCAATCAAACTTGGAATATGGGCTTATATCATCAAAATCTCAGACCAGTTTGATAATGATTGAGATTCACACATATTAATAAGCTGATCTTACATCTCATTGGCTGACCTTGTTAGCACTCTGGAGGCCATATTTCTAATCCAGTTTTGATTGGACTTGAAATAATCATTTATATCATTAAGATCTTGGATGAGTTTGATAATGAGTGGGATCCACACATATTAGGCTGTCACTATACATGTGCCAAAACCACAGAGTACAGTGTGCTATAAATAGAACACTTTACCTAAATGAAGTCATGCAAATAGGCCTGCCTGGAAAATTTAGAGCAATGTAGTATATTGTAAGTTCAGCCTAAATTTTAACCATTTTACCCTTTTTGTACATATTTGTTATCAGTAGAAAGGTTTTGAGTAAAATCTGATCTTTATTGCCATAAATTATTTTTCACAGAAGAATTTTTTATATGCTTTAAAATCTTGAGATAATTCATTCTCCATCACATCACTGAAGTTATGTGACCAACCGTAACCTTTCTCAACCTCTAAATCTACCAGTTTGTTGTCTACATCTGTATCATTAAATCTTCAAAATCTGATACATTATCAAAATTAGTGTTACTTACATCAATATCGGAACCTATTTCTGACTTACTGAAACCTTCATAGTCAAAATTCCAATCATCCTAACTCTAGAAAGTGCTGAATTAAGTCAGCGTCCTCCATTTTAATGAGGGAGAATGCGATCCAGTTACTACTTTAAATAGCAGATTACAACAGTGTGCTATATCATCGTGATCTTGGACAAATTTGATAATGGGTGAGATGCATGCATATTAATGAGGTGATCTTACATTTGATTGGGTTAGCTTGTTACCACTCTGGAGCCCATATTTCAGATCCAGTTTAAATCAAACTTTGAATATGGGTTTATATCATCAAAATCTCTGAGACAAGATCGATAATGAGAGAGATCCATGCATATTAATGAGGTGATCTTGCATCTGATTGGTCAACCTTGTTACCACTCTTGAGGCCATATTTCTGATCGTATTTTGATCAACTTGGAATATTTGCTGATATCATTAAGGTCTTGAGTGAGTTTGATAATGAGCAAGATCCAAGCATACTAATGAGGTGATCATGCATTTGATAATGAGCAAGATCCATGCATACTAATGAGGTGATTGATAATGAGCAAGATCCAAGCATACTAATACAGTGATCATGCATTTGATAATGAGCAAGATCCAAGCATACTAATGAGGTGATCATGCATTTGATAATGAGCAAGATCCAAGCATACTAATGAGGTGATCATGCATTTGATAATGAGCAAGATCCATGCATACTAATGAGGTGATCATGCATTTGATAATGAACAAGATCCAAGCATACTAATGAGGTGATCATGCATTTGATAATGAGCAAGATCCATGCATACTAATGAGGTGATCATGTATTTGATAATGAGCAAGATCCATGCATACTAATGAGGTGATCATGCATTTGATAATGAGCAAGATCCATGCATACTAATGAGGTGATCATGCATTTGATAATGAGCAAGATCCATGCATACTAATGAGGTGATCATGCATTTGATAATGAGCAAGATCCAAGCATACTAATGAGGTGATCATGCATTTGATTAGCTGAGCTTGTTACCATTCTGGAGGCCACATTTCTGATCAGATTTGGAATATATGCTTATATCATTAAGATCTCAGATGAGTTTGATAATAAGATCCATGCATACTAACTAGGTGATATTACATCTGATTGGCTGAGCTTGTTATGCCTGTGGAAACCATATTTCTGATCTTATTTTGATAAAACTTGAAATATGGGCTTATATCATAAAAATCTTGTATGGATCTAATAATGAGTGAGATCCACACATATTAATGAGGTGATCTTGCATCTGATTGGCTGACCTTCTCACCACTCTGGAGTTCATATTTCGGATCCATTTTAATAAAACTTGGAATATATGCTGATATCATCAGGATCTCAGATTAGTTTAATAATGGGCAAGATTCAAGGATATTAATGAGGTGATCTTGCATGAGATTGGCTGAGATTGTTAACACTTTGGAGGCCATATTTTTTTATCAGACTTGGAATATATGCTTATATCATTAACAACTTGTTCATTAATGAGCAATATGCACACATATTAATGAGTTGATCTTGAATCTGATTACATTTTGATCAAACTTGAAATATGGTCTATTATCATCAAGATCTTGGATATGTTCAATAATGAGCAAGATCCATGCATATTAATGATGTGATCTTGGATCTGATTGGCTGAACTTGTTACCACTATAGAAACCATATTTGTGATCCAATTTTTATCAAACTTTGCATATATGCTTCTATCATCAAGATCTTGGATTGTTGCAGTAATAAGCAAGATCCATAGATATTTATGAGGTGAACTTGCATGATATTACTACTCTGGAAGCCATAATTCTGGTCTGATTTTGATTAAAATTGGAATATGGGCTTATATTATCAAGATCTGGGGCAATTTTGAAAGTAAGTGGCTGACCTTGTTACCTCTCTTGAAGCCATATTTTTTATCTGTTTTGTTTATTATTATCAAGATCTGAGTGACTTCAATTATGAACAAGAGAATATGCACATTACTTACGCCTTTTTCTTCGAAAAGAATTTTGTTATCAGGATATATTAAAATAGGCAAAATCAACATCATATATAGTTTGGTAGATAGTTTACATAGGTTTTTTTTCTTACAATACTACATAAGCCTATTTAGTGAAATGGTCTACTGTTAAGTTATGTAAGCCATGTAAGCACTATCAGGCCCACTTGGGCCTCTTGGTTATGTTGATCTTCTTACCTTGCATTTTGAATTAGTTGCATTCAGTTGAAAGGTGAGATTCGCAATTTTTTTTTCAATGGGTGTTTTCACTTAATTTAAAGCTGTATGTATGATAATAAGTCCTTTAATTTTCTGACTTTCATGTCATGAACTGATAAATTAATTTGTCATAGTACCACTTTGTTTACATGCTCTGTATTGGTGTCCACTCTGACTTAAATTGTAACTTCTTCTAACCAGATACTGACTGTTGGGACCAAACAATTTTACACTGTTTTTTAGAGGTGATCAGTATACAGTGATTTAATAAGCATTTTAATGGCTTTATTGGTACCAATTATGTAGGAAGTCTGCAGAAGAAGTTGAGTTACCAAGGAGCCAATTTAGGGAAGTTTCCTTGTACTTTGTTTTTCTGATAGCTCCTAATTTCAAACCACAGACTTAGTAAATTTCTGGCATGATGACTTTAAAGCAAACCAAATGCCAAATGTTTTTTGTCTTTTCAGAAACTTTGATCTAGTGTTCTGTCAACTTTGACATTCATTATGCCCAACTTGAACTCATTCAGTTATCTGATAACATATACTTCCAATGTTTTCTCCATGATGTACGATTACATGAATCCCTGCTAAACGACTGCATTGAATAAGGGCCATTTTATGGCTATGTTTTTATGAAAATATAAATTTTGGTTTAATGTGTCATTCAGTATACAGATCAAACTGTTTTGCAGTCACTTTGGGCTGGTATATTGGAAATTGCAATATATGCTAAATTCAGCAACTGTAAACTTGAAAAGAGATGTGAGCACAGACTTGCTTAGTGATGACATTTAGACAGATTGTGTATCATGATCTTGATTAGTTCGGTGATACATCATAATGACATTTTTGCACAGCATCAATCTTTACAACAAGAACTTATTTTAGAAAAAAATGTGTCTGTACTGATTTTGAAAAGTTTCCAATTTGGTTTTCTGAGGATTTGGCAGTTGTAATTAATGTTTATGGTAATGAATTCCAGTCTTGGTTGTTTTGGGGGAAAAGCTGAATTTGTAACCATCAGTTCATGCATATGGTATCATATAAGTATATTCATGCTGATTTCTACTGGTTCTTTTTGGTTTGGTTAAATTGCTTTGTTTTTTTAGGTCTTTGTAGACAAATATTCATCTTTTATCCAGTCTACTTTTTTTGTCGTTTAAAAGACAACTTATTCAGTATTGAGGTCATACTTCCTGGGGTGTAGTCATAATTGGATGTAACAAACCTGGCTGCTCACTTTTGTAATTTTTCAAGTTCATCTTCTAAGACCTGCGAATGGGGGTCCCAAACTGTACAAGCATATTCTAAATTAGGTCTAACTGAAGCCTTGAAAGCTAATTCTTTTGCATTTTGTGGGCAAGTTGACAAGTTACATCTTAATAGACCTAAAGTATGATTTACTTTGGTGCATATTTCTTGAATGGACAAATTTACATTCAGAATATCTCTGTGTAAAGAAATTGAACTGCAGCTGCTTGCCACATCTTTATTTGAGAAAGTTTCATTGAGTCAGACTTTCTTCATATTTTTACAATTATTAGTTTTACAAATAAATGAAAATACATACAGTGGAGTGTCCTTACCATCATGCTACATTGTGTATAGCTTTAAAAAAAAATGATAAAAAAATATATTTATATCATCAGTTTAAATTTAGTGAATAGCTTAGGGATAGGCCCATCAATAACAAATACATGGAAAGGTTGGAAGATGTTAATGTTTTCTTTTATCTTTTTTCAACACACTGTTTCCATGGCAGCTGGCACATGAATGCAAAACTTGTGTCAGAAATGAAATAACACCACCTCATATATATTATATGAAGAAAATTCAAGAAGGGGCAGAAAACAGCCCTTATTCAGTATAGAGCTGGTTTGATATCATTGATGCATCGATGAATCATGATATTTACTCTGGTGATAGTGTATCACAATGCAGACTAGAACTATCAATACAGGACAATAGTAGAATGAAACATAAACTAAATGATATAAACCATCCAAAAGTAAACATTTTCTTGTCAACTTTCTATCCATTTGAATGAAGTAAACTACAAGACCCCTTACAGTAAAATTAATCCCTTTATGGATATCTCCTTGGATTTTTTTTTTATGGGAATTTTATTGTTGATAGGAAAAAGTGTGTGCATTTGACCTGGTTAGCATTTGCATCAGAAAAGCAAAATGTATTTGCATGACCATGTGCAGTCCTATCCTGTGTTCAGTGGTACAGGTCAATTTTCTTTAAGTGTGCTGTAACTGCTTTTTCAGTTTAGCATATTCTACAACAGATTTATGCAGTGATACAAGAGATGATTGTTTTGTAAACATGGGCTAACTTGTATATTATTCAGTTTATTTATGTATGCAATAGTATTGTGATACATATCATATCGAGGGCAATTATCGTAATACATACCCAGATCTAATTCAGTATAATCCTTTAATGAATCCATCTTTAAAAATGAGCAAGTGCATGAAAATCTTGCATGAATGATTTTGTTGTTAGCCTAATGAAACATGCAACTTTCATTAATATTAAATAGTTCAATTTGATCAAGTAAGCACTTGATTTCTAGAAAAACTGTCAAAATTAAGCACTTGCTAGCTGAAACTGAACAATGATACATTTTCAGTCTTGGCAAGGTTGTACAGTGGTGGACATGCAATTTTCTGTATTCATTGGTAATGTCTGTTACATGCAATTCTAATTCATAGGATATAGTGCCATTGTCATAACACATGAGCACTGCTACTGTGCCAATAAAGAAGATAAACAACTAAGTCTTATCATTATTAATCAAAAGTTGTTTATCACATGTGTTTGTTGAAACATATTGTTAGGATCTATTTGTAGATTCTGTTCTCATAAAAGATGCCCCCCCCCCCATAAAATTTAAAATGCTACCCTTACGAAAATGCCAGAGCAAGAATTTCCCTACAGTGTGAAAATCCTGGAGAAATCACTGACTTCTCTTGTGACAAATCCAGAGGACAAGGGGATAGAGTGTACAGCTAATAATTTTTTATATACCCACCATAATATGTTGTCCACCATCTACAGTTGCCAAACTTTGTGGATGGCTTGCACTTGGGGCAAGGAAGAACCCAATAGATTTGGGTCAAAGGTCAAGGTCACTGTGACTGAGAGAAGAAAACTAGTTTTTGTACAATAGCTCTAGTTCTCCATTATGTACATTTACCAAACTTTATGGATGACTTGCACTTATGCAAAGGAAAAAACATGTCTGTTTCAGGGTCAAAAGGTCAAATATCAATGTCATTGAGACCTGTTGATCAGTAATCTTCAGAGTCAACCATACCCTACTAGTGCCTACATAGAGAACTGTTAAACACAAGGTGGGCATATAATGTGCCATTCACTATACTTTTGTTTTAAGAAAGTTAAGGATGGAGTTGTTATTGAAGACTCCGTAGACCCTAAGAAGGAGAAGTTTTAGGGGAAGAAAGAAATACAGTGAAAATTAAAATGCAAGTATAAAGGAGTGATATATATTTCATTTACAAAGAGTATAAAAAGAATAGTTAATGATTGTCAAATACTGTATAATTTCTGTCTAATTCAAACATTTTAGCAGGATGTAACAATCCAAGAATTAGGGTCAAAGTTGGGAGTGCTTTTTTTCTGGAGTTCCAACTGTTTAGTGGGAGTTTTGTAATGTGCAGCTTGGTTTTATCTTTGAGCATGGTCTTAACATTGGTAAAAAAGAGTATCTTTAACTCTTTCAGAAACGAATACTAGTGTATCCCATGGGGGAGTCATTGGTAAGAGCAGAGTATGTCTGGGGCGAAACCATGGACCAGATACTGGAGAATACCACAGTTCGGCTGAACCTCTGGCAAAGAGCCAAGAGACTCTTCACTGAGGATGGCAAAGAAGTCAGTACAGATACACAGACATAGACAGACAGACAGACAGGCTGCATGCATGCATGATATATATCCATACATACATGTATCTATGGAGGGCAGCATAAAGTGTTACCCATGTCTATCCACCCTGTCCCATCATGTTAAGTCTGTCACAGATTTTGTTTCCGCTCGATACATTTTGATAAATTAATGGATTGATCTGAGACATTACATTAAGAAAATTTTCACCATTTTCTGGCAAAATTTATTGGATTTATGGCACTGGTCAATAACTTTTGAAGGACTCCATGGATGAAAATCAAATTTTGTAGAAGGCTTTACGTTAAGGCCTGGATCAAGTTTGATTTTCAACATTTTCATGCAGAATTTAACAGAGTTGAGGCTCCTGTTTGACATGAAACTTGGCCCTTTAGTTTCTGCTCAATACCTTTGGAAGGATATCATGGAATTTAATCAGATTTCCTATAATGTTTTATGTTAAGGTTAGGTTTGATTTTTAATGTTTTCTGGCAGTATTTTATGGAGTTATGGCCCCTGTTTGACTTAAAACCTTGCCCTTTAATTGCATGATATTGGTGGGGGCATCCATGGTGTAAAGATACATTTCTAGTCATAATTTTGTCAAAAAATATGTCTTCTTTGAGGAGACACATTTTTCAACTATCCAACTATTATTAAATTCAAGCAATATTTACCTGCTATCTAGACCTTTTGTCCCTATCTCTCACATTTTCTTTCCTGCCATGCAGGCAGACATCCATAAAGAGACAGACAAACAAACAGATCAGACACCTCATTGGAATAATGTAACAAAATAATTGTTCATGCATAGGTGAAATTTATCTAGTTGATGAAAAAGTATGGCATAAATACATAAAGATTGGCTTTGAAATGGGTTTTCTTTTAACTCATGCAAAATCAAGTCAGAATAGATTATAGGGCCTATAAGTCAAAATTACATATGCAACATGTAATGACATTACTTTATTAATGTATGTACATGTTTTTGCTTAAAGTTAACAAAGTTTGAAGAGTTGGAGAGAGACATGGTCCTGTGTGTCTCCATGGGCAAATCCTTCCAGCCTACCCATGCACACCAACAAGACATCGAGGTCAAGGCTAACTTTTCACGAGCTCATAAATTGTATGGACAAACTGCAACAGAAGTGACAGTGGATGCAGCAAAAAATCCAAAAGTCAATGTAAGTTTAAACATTAATTAGCTTTTGAGTTCAAAATTGGTTGAATAATTAAAATATTGAAGTTCTGAAATAGATATTTTACATGTACTAATGATCTTGATAATAACAGTATGGCTTTTGCAATTAGATCGGCATAGGCTGTGATGTGAACAAACCGTCATGCTGTATAATCTGGATAATAGGTACAAATCTGAATATACATCAATACGGAATATATTTCATCATGTGACACAAACAATGTGATATTTTAATGAGTGGCAAAGTCGTGAGTTAAAATATATCATCCTTTTGTGCCACAAGATGAAATATATCCAGTATTTATACTGAAAAAGACAGTTTTCTTTTTATTATATACCAGACTTTTTATTATATACCAGACTTTTTATTATATACCAGACTTACTCCTGAATCAAAGCTTAGAAGATTAAACTCACTCTTTTACACCCAGATTGAAGTCATATTTATAGACTGATCATAACAATAGCAGTGATTTGAGAGAATGGTATGTTGGGATACCTGCTGTCGATACTCGTGTATAATCCGGGTCCAAATTCAAACAACATAGACCCTAATCTGCCGTCGCATAATGCACCAGCAGATCAGGGTCTATGTTGTTTGTTCTACTGATTAGTCCTTACAAACTGCATAGACCCAGATCTGCCAGTGCATTATGTGATAGTAGATCTGGGTCTATGCAGTTTGCAGTTGGTATCGGCTTATATGCGAGTATAGACGGTAATCTGTTGCAATAAATTACATTTTTAACATTTTGTAAACTACTGTAATTAACCCTCCATTTTTCTAGACACCATATTTTCCAAATTTGTGATCATTTTCGATAATACACAAAACTTCGGGATATCAAGATAAATTTGTTATGCTTTTTTTAAGCTCGTGAAAATTAAACATTCAATTGGAACTTAAACCATGGAATGTTTTACTCATATTTAAAAACAGGTGTCTGAATAGATGACTATCAGACCATGAAACTGCTTTGATTACGTATATTGTCATGTGGATTAACAGAAGATGTCAATAGGCAGGAATAAAAACAGCTGACATGCTCCTTAACTCATGATTACTCAATGTGATATACCTGAAGACTTGATATCGACAATTCATATTCTCAGTAAGGTGGATTAACTTGTGTGATATCAAGTTTTAAACATGTTTGCAGGTTATTATCTTTGTTTTTCCTTTTCCATTAAGCTAAACTGGGCTGATATTTATTTGTGATAAAGCAGGCAACATCGTTGACACACGAGTTTCACAAGTTCTTGTCTCACTTGTATTCAGTGGCAGATTTCCCCTTAATAACTCATTAGTCAGTTTGGTCTTTCTACCTAGAGTATCATTACAAATAATGGTGTTCAATAATTAAATTGCTGATTGGGCTTATTTATATATTTAGGGCAGTGCAATATTTTGGAGTTGTAGTATTGAGAAAGTGATTCAATCATATTTGAAGGAAAATATGGATTATCTTTCCAATTTTCGGAGGCAAGATAATATGAATAGATGTATATCATTTCAGTGATACATTCTGTTACCAAAGACAATCTTTATGTTTTAAAAAAATATTGATATTACAACTAGTTTCAGTCAGCATTTCGATACATTATTATAATTAATATATTATTGATGTATATCATTTCAGTGATACATTCTGAATTATATTATTAATATTTCACATACGTTATTATAATCTGGGTCACATTCGTAGACAAGTTTCTAGCAATGAATGAGACTTGTTGGGCTTTAATAAACTAATTTTTATTAATACTTTACTCAGACAGACAAAGCAACATACATAGGGAATAACCATTTGATGTGTGGCTTTCATTACAAAATCTGGGCAGATGAATCATCTTGTAATCAAGTAAATTAATTCAGTTACTTCATAGATAACTTCTGTTGTTGTATAAAATTAAAGTCAGAAAGAAATCTAGGAAATATAACAAAGTGAAAAGGACAGATGTTTAGCTAGATTATGTAAGCCAAAGGCAAACAAGTATTACTCTTGAATTAAATTATTTATACAGATTTTGTGACACTGCTATAATAATATGGTGGATGAAACTGGCTTTTATTGTTTTTACAACACACGATGTCTACAGAATGTGTCATCAGTAATCATGATCACATCAATACACAAATCACTGAATATCTTAAATGCTCTCTCTCAATCTCTCTCTTAAAGAATACTTGTAACAGCTGTAAATGGTACAAAAACAGTTAAAAGTTTATATTTTAATTGGTTTCTTGTTTATGAGTTCAGATATTAAGTAATAATGGATTATGACACATCGTTATAGACAGAATAGATGCAAAAATTCAGTAAAAATGAATGGTGATTTAAAAATGAGTGCTGTATGATATCTGTCATAAGGTATTTATCTACCTATTGATCAACGTGGTGATGCAGACTTCTTGGTTAAAATCAAATGACATCCAAATTTTCAACCCCATAAGTCCCTGACATCCAGTATTTGAAAAAAAAATGGGAGCATCATATGGGTGTGTTTCAATTCCATAATTTTATGCATATCTTTCTTACACAACTCAGTACTCGTCTTATCCACCCACAACTTGTCAAAATGAGCGGACAAGTGGATTTGTTGAGACCTGACATATGTGGATGTATGAAGTGTATATAAATTTTAACCATACAAGATATCTTACATAGATTGTAATAAAAAAACTATACTTTTCTTTTTTGTGAACAGGTTGATCCCTTTGGACCTCCACAGCTGGCTCTGCCCCCTTCAGAAAGCAAAAAGGCAATTACAGACAAGCCAAAGATGTGATCAATCCATTCATTTCTTATTATTAATTGCAATATCTTGACCAATTCAGCAAAATATGGAATCATGTCTTGAATGTAAGTGGAGTGGTGATAAGAGCAAATCTTGACATGTTGTTTTCCAGAAGGCATATATATATATATATATATATATATATATATATATATATATATATATAAAATGGTGTCAAGATCGAATCATGTGTATTTAAGAATTTTGCGTGAAGAAAATTGGTTCTGGAATTGTTAAATGTTGAATTTGAGGCATGATTCAAACCTTAGCTGGAATTGGCCAAGATGTTGGGATTATAGTTATCACGTGAGATCATGACATGGTATTGTCAACATGACTGCTCTAGATGACGAAGATGTACATTTATATGCATAGCACTAAACTGCGTACAACTGTGTTGTTTTAGGAACTGGAGTTATCTTGTCCATTATATTTATCTCTCCTCTCTCCCCAAGTCGATCTCGCTGTCTGTCCATAAAATTATTGTTTTCAGAGCATAACTCTCAAACCATTAAAGGTATTTCAAGCAGACTTGGTATACTTATCAAACATGTTGCACAGAGGTGCCTGTTTATAGTTAAAATTTGACACGTTCAATATTTTTTATGTTACCATGGAAACAAAGTGTAGCATTAGTAGTATATAAATTAAGAGTGCCGAGCCATATGGTACTGCTATAAGCGGGATAAAAAATGAAGAGTGCTGGATCATAGGATATTTTCAGTAGGAGTCTTTATAAAAGTGGGGGACAAGATTTAATTGTGCCTCCGACATATTCTGTGAAAGAAGGATATATTTTTGCACATGTTTGCATGTCTGTAGGTTCTGAACATCACTTGTTTCCACTTTTTATCTTATCATGGACATTGTAGATTTAAACCAGATTTTGTTTGGAGCTTTTTTGTATCAAGAAGACTATGGTAAAATTATACTGTTGTCCATCTGATTTTTTTCTTCTCCACTTTTTTTAAGTTAGGAGTTTGTTCTTGTTATATATAATATCTTTTAGTATTGGCAGGGGCATCTGTGTCTCCTGGGTACATTTCTAGCTTGTTCTTTTCTTTCTCCATGTTTTTGTTACAAAATAGTAGTTTTATATGGGAAATATTGCTCATGAGGTTGACTTATTCCAGACTGAGTATATCACCTCTTTTAAGTTCACTGAAAGTGTAAATTGTTAAGAGTATGGGAATCATAATGAATATTGTACATGATTTTGACCTTTATTAAGGTAGCTTGTACATGGACATCAATTTTCATTCAAGTTGAAGCATTTATTCTTAATATTGCACAAGTTTGTAATTATTCCAGCAGATCATTTTTGTGTATGATTTATTTTAATGACACATTTCTTCATATTAATTTTAATATTTACACCTTACATACATTCACTTTGAGATAATGCTTTACCTGTAATTTTAAGATTCTTTACCTGTAATTTTAAAATGCTTTACCTGTAATTTTAATTTTCTTTTCTTCACAGATTAATTAGTAAAATATTGTTCAAACAGTAAGGGATCATGTACTGAGCGTCAGTCGCACACACAATGCATTAAGTCACTTTAACATGTGAACATAATTTCTGAGAGAGAGAAAAAGGTTCATTGGCCCTTGAAGGTTTGCATTTATTTTTATATATTATTTATATATGTTATCATTCCACTTTACTTCTTACTGAACTGTTATTATAGTTAGGAGGAGTTCTGAAAAATCAATCCACTTATTCATAAACCATCAAATAGTACAATGCACAATTTTACATTGTTCTAAAATTCTTAAAATAAAGAGTTTCTTTTGGTTTTTTGAGAGAAGTACCATATTTATGCTGTGAAGAAGAACAAAATCTACAACTTTTATTGTTCTGTATTTAAATTCTCTGTAAAGATTGTTACAGAATTTAATAGATGCAGAACTTTTATTTATGTTGATTAACAGTCATATTCCAAGCATATAAAGTTTCAGCTCTCCACAAGTTAATACAAGAGTTATTTTGTTATATTGTATACAATTTGTAAGAAATTTTATGAAATGTATAATCATGTATATGAAGTTTTTAAAATGATTCTGTGATAGAAGTAGTTTGGCTATCTACAGTAGGGGCTGATCATGTAAATGATCTATTAAGACATTAATCACATACTCTTTGAGAAGACAGTTTTATTCCAATATTGGCAATAAACTAAAGTAGAAAATATAGGTGTGGATGGCATGCCATCAATCCAAGATGGAAAGGTTTACATAGTTGGCTCATAGAGGCTGTAATATATATTCCACTGTTACTATAGCAGATAAGTTTACATATTATTTTATTATATTTTCAGTTTTGTCTTATTTTTTTGTCTTTTATTTTTTTTAAACAATAAATGAATAATCATTTAGATACATTTATGTAGGGTAAGCTATAATTCTGTAAATGTGAATATTTTCTGTATCTTTAAAAAAAATTGTTAGATGAATAACCTTCAGTTGCGCTAATCATCAATGATGTGCATTTAATACTGTATAAAATCGCTTACAAGTTGAATCCAACTGCAAACAACATAGATCCTGATCTGACATTGCATAATGCAAACAACATAGACCCTGATCTGACATTGCATAATGCAAACAACATAGACCCTGATCCGACATTGCATAATGCAAACCACATAGACCCTGATCCGACATTGCATAATGCAAACAACATAGACCCTGATCTGACATTGCATCATGCACTGGCGGATCAGGGTCTGTGTTGTTTGTTATGCTGATTACTCCTAACAAACTGCATAGACCCCAATATGCTGGCATATTATGTGATGGCAGATCTGGATCTGTGCAGTTTACAGTTGGACTCAACTTATAATCAAATATATACAGTATGTACTTTTGGATGTTTGTCATGTTGCTAATCCAACCTTTGTCTAACTTTACTTCAATATGACACTTACTTGGGAGGATTCATTTAATGCTATTACATTTATTTATTGTAGAGATGAATTTATCTTATGTATTTAAGAAGGGAATGGTTGGTGTTGGAATAACTAAATCATTTTATAAACAGATTTTATTTCTGTAGATGTCGTGTGAAAAAGTTTGCAGGATTTTTGCTTTGTGTACTTCACATCCAAACATGCAATATCTGTATCTTTGATATCACAACAAAGAACAAGGTAGGATAATTGCCTGTTTAAGCCCCTAATCAGATCCACATCCAACTTGTATAGATATAATAGGTCCCTCTCTCTTCCATAAATATGTATTAAATTTTTATCCGGGACCACTTTTAATAAAGGACAGCAACCTTTAAAAAGTCCAGTGTTTTCTCCATTGTGGCACCTATTTTCAAGGATTATAAACATGATGACCAACAAGCCCCATATTAAACTTGTTGCTGAAAAAGATACATCTTAAATTGTGCATTTGCATGCAATCTACAGTATAGGCAGTGATAGTATCAATAAAATGTAATCATTGTTTAAATGATGTGTATATTTCCATTAAGTACAGTTGATTACCTCTGGCACAGACTTTCATTTGCATTTAAAATATTTTACTTACGTTTATATTTAGCACTGACTTGATGTCAAAATCTTGCCAGAATCACCCCAGAAAGGACAATTTATGTATTTCTAAATTATTTTCTTCACAAAAATGCTATGCAAACATTTTGTACATCAGTAATAGCCAGATGTTAGTATTATGTGAAAAAAATGAAAATGTTTAGAATGCCATCGATTAAAGCTGTGTCGTGTATGTATCAGTCAGATGTAAACCTTACTTTATTTTATTAACAGTTTGATAAAATTATTCCTTAATTGATGATTGATCCGAAAATTTGGTAATTGTATGCGAGTTTTATAAGAGAGAGAGAGTACAATAGATGTAAACCATGTGGCATGTGAGGCACTTGAGCATTATGTATAGCACGTTTTTATTACTGCACAGACCGAGTACATCATTATTGATATTGTCAGCTAATGAATATTCAGGTACTGATTTCTTATTGTATATCAATTGGGTCTCCATATTGAAGGAAAGGAAAAATAAGAAACAAACTGGAAGACAGATTAATACAAATGTATTTGTTCCAGTGTGCACATATACATCTACCCCCCCCCCCCCCCCACACACACACATGATGTTATCATCTAATCATCGATGTCATCACTGTCACTTAACTAATTGGAAGTCAACATTATCTCATTAAAAAATACAGAGTTTTTATCCCTTAGGCTTCTGTATATTCAGTGGTCGATATAATCAGGAAATGGCATTAGATTTTATTTTGAGGAGAAATTCATGCCATACTTTCTTAACTCTGTATTAAATCACTTCAGAATTAAGAATGATCCATTATGACTATCCAGACATACATCATAGTGACTTCTCTTTGTAGCATTAGTTTATATTGCCAAACCTAAAATAAAACTTGGTCAATGGGCAGTGAATTTCCGATTGACTTGGTAACACTTGCCTTTGAAGCATGTCAGCATAGAACAAAGCCTTAAAAAGCACACTACTTTTAATAAAAATATTAGAATAAATTATTAAACAGGGAAATCAAAAAACTATTAGGTGTGAAAAATTTCAAACATGTTTGCATGTGCATCAATCAGGATCCATACATAACAAGATTTTATATACATGCATGTGCATACACATGAATTGGCAGACATATTCGCATGCATGCACTCACACAATGGAGCAGCTGTGGTCGACCATGTTGCCCAGTTTTGATGACTTTTTAGTTTGCACATGCACACCCTCTACACAGGTACATATGCAATACACATACATTTTAAGTTTAAAAATAAACAAATGTGTATATGACATTCAAAATCCAGCAAGGGAACACTGGCAAAGATGCTAAGGACAGGTTCCAAAAGGGCTGCAGCTGCCAAATGTTGCTAGGTACAACCTTTCAATAAGCTTTTCTCTCTCTCTCTCTCTCTCTCTCTCTCTCTCTCTCTCTCTCACACACACACACACACACAGATACTTGCACACTCAAATGGTCGTTGGAATGATAAATAAGAAATGAGCTAGATATTGAAAACTGGACAACATTAATCACGTAAGCAACTAGTTAAAATCACAGTATTTTAACATGAAATGCTTCATTCAGAGTTATTTTTAAGCTGCAAATTTAAACTTTTGGATAGATAATGGTTTCAGTTGTTCATCACAAATCTGTAACAAAAGAAAGACGGAAATAAAGAAACTGAAGGGAAAATAAAAGAAAGCTTATATATATTCATTAAACAAAGGAAAGCTCGAAGTCAGTCACAAACTAGCTTAAATATTTAGAAGTGCAAATTTTTTTTACTTGTTCACCATTGAAACTGCATTACTAGTAGGTAGGAAAATTACTATATATAGATAGCATGTGGCCTTGTGAGGTTAGAGTAAGAGTAAATATATCTAAATAATCTGATTCTCATATTTTGTAATATGATTTTATACATGTTGCTGCATTAATATTGACTAAAATTCATAATTGTACAATATAGTCCCTTCAATAAATATTTTTTTGCGTGCCATTGCAATCAACAGTATTTATCCATGTTATAGTCTTCTATAGGTAATATCTAGTCTGCAGTTTTCTCTACTGCAGAGGATGCTTTGAATTTGTGTATTAAAAATAATTCATCAAATGGAAAGATACAAGTAATGATACTAACAAATATTACATGTTAACTGGGTTCAATGCAGATTTCAGAACTTTCACGGTTTGTATGGGTGTGATTCACATTATTATCTCATATTCTGAACATTTTTGTCAAAGTTCAAGATTGTGAATTCATAGAAGGGTTGAATATAGTCTACAAAACCAAATAAAATAATAATAAAATGCAATTTAAAATGATCAAGGTCACAAAAAGATACATTGGAACTTTTTGTTATCATGATTCCTTTTTATTCAGACCACTGTAACGAAAAATAAGATAGTCATCTGCTTGTTGTTGTTGTTGTGCCTCACCTTCCTTCATGCACCTCTTCTATATTTAGCTACACTCATCCAATATTCTGAATTTGCACTAAAGAATACCCCAAAACACGGTCAGAAAATAAGAAAAAACTAAGAACACAATCTTCCATACAAGTGTCAATCAGTATTTGAATGCCAGTTTTGTTTAAAGAAAAAAAAAATGCATTTTTGTGATACTGTCAAGCAGACTTTCTAGGCCCATATGGGGATGGACATTATAACGAGTGAGTTAAAACACAGTTTGTCTTCATTTTTCTGTTCATTAGGTATGAGCGCAAATGAGAACATGCATACAATTTTCAAATGTATGATGGTTACAAAAAGTGTCTCAAGTAAAATAATCAAATATTTTTGTGATTGCACTGGTAGTTTTTGACAACTTTGAAGATGTGGAAATCTGGCAACATTGCAGGTTTTGTATGAACACACACCTATTTTGGAACAAAATTAACTGTTCATATCACTATGTGTGTATACGTTACAGTTGAAATATAGTGACTATGGTATAACCATAATAAATACTTGTACAAATTTGCCACTAATTTGGGGGTCAAAATCCGCTCTTATCCAACCTTATCCTTGAATAACTTCTTTGTCATTTATTTTCTTCTTTTTTTTCTTCTATGTATTTCCATTGGCAGGGGTCAGTTTGTGTATTGTCTAGACTTAAACTACTATAATAATTTCAGTTACAGCTGGTACATTTTTCATTATTTCTTAATTTCATGTCAGTACAATTATCAATACTGTCTTTGTCTGTATCAGTGTTGCTTTTATTTATTCTTTTTGTATTATTACCATTAAGTACCGTCCATACTCTGATAATTAATTGTTACTGTCCATACTCTGATAATTAATTGTTACCATCCATACATTGATAATTAATTGTTACCGTCCATGCTCTTATAATTAATTGTTATAGATATTTTTTTCATATTTATTTTTAGTGAGTCATATTTTGTACAAGTTTTTTTTGTATTTCATATTTGGTAACAAGTATTTAAGAAACATTCTCTGTATACACAAGTGATTGTGATCTTCTTTGAGAGGTGTTGTAGAACAAAATTGTTTTAGAATAAATTTTATGCAACTAAAGTCTAGTTTGTTTTAGTTTGGACTTTAATTTTAGCAAGAAATAAATTCATTAGAATGTACATCAACGTGGCCATCTAGGGATCTTTATTGATCATAAATAAAATATTCATTTTTGTCCTAAAATTTAATACTAGTATAGTTGTACCAAATTATATTAATTCCTGTTTGTTGAGTGATCTGCTCCATAGTTGTCATCACAAAACTTCCAGATGAAAATTATTGATCGTTATAGACTTTTACAATGGCAGCTGGCTACTGATCTGGGTCAAGAAAAGTGTACTTCAGGTCTAATTATTACCATTGAAGGGTAGTACTAATTTTTCCTATACATGGCGCTTTCATTGTAACATCATAGTGAGTGACATTCAATCCTGTTTACACTGGCTCACACCTCTGGGTTGAACTTGTCAAAAAATATCCATGTATTTTAAAACTGATTTTGCTGCATTTATTTCCTGGGGTGGTTATATAATGATCTTGCATGGAATATTGATTGACAAGCAAGCAGAATAAACTGAATAATTACCATTTAAAGGTACAGTATGTGTAATAAAATTCTAAAAAATGGCAACCATAGCTGAAATAATTGGTACAACATGCCTACACGACCTGTACGACTTGTACTTTAAATATATCCAACCCTTCAACAGCACTGCTGATTTGCAACTTACATGGACAGATGGAAAATTCTGATTTAGCATTTTCATGCCGTATAAATATTGCCCATTTTTATTTAATATTCACCATTTTCCCCTTGAACTTCAGCACTGTATTAGTACATTACTTTTAATGGTATGTCTTATGGTTTCTTGTCTTGGAATCTTGTGCACTTCAAATGATGATTTCTTAAAAACTTTAATTATTCTAATCTGTTGTTAAAAAGAGAGCAATAAATGCAAACAATTAATTTGATTCCAGGTTTATTATAAACAGTTTGATTTGTTTGTTTCAAAATAATTTTCTATCCCAAGGGGTATTGCACAAACATGAATCATACATAGTTTGGTATCATAGTTGAAAATTTGGAAAGCAAAAGAATCCCAGAGGCAATTCTGTGAATTCTTGCCCATATGGCACATGCTAGAATAGGCAACTTGTCTTACCCATGTTGTACATGATATTATATAACAATTAAGCACAACACACCTGTGATATTTGCAGGGTACCAGCCTTTGAAAGTTGACAAAATATTTCTTGAGATTTTAGTAAGTTCTGTAAAATGCTTTTTTGTTTTCTTTTTCTGAGATTATTTATGTGCACCGATGCAAAATAAAAACACATTGTTCTTGGGGTTCACTTCTACCATATGTTAACTGGCTGCAGATTCTGTGTAATATGGAAACAATAATGACTGAAATAATTATTTCATTCAGTCTAAATGTTAACTCAAATATGCAACTTATCATGAAAACACATGCAAGGTATGGTGTTTGGTACAAAATATCACCAGGCACAAGATATTTATTATTCTGTGAAAAAAGGGACTCAATGACTGAAACTGTAAGATGGTTAAAAGTTATATGACATTTTTTCTCACACGGTAAGAAATCACAAGTATGTACACAGAACTTGACATAAGTGTTAGGTTTATACTTTTCACTGACCTAAGAATGTGTTTTCAGAATTGCCACCAATTCAGTAAAGAATGTGAAGTCATTTTTATTAATGGAGTTTGTGGTTGCTATAATCCTCAATCCCCTAATTTAAGTACTGTCAAGTATCCTTTTTGGAAAACCACAAAAAATGTATACCAACAAATACATAAATTCATAGGATTTTGCGTTCAATAATTTTTATACGTCAATTTTTGGAATGAAAATCCTGACTTTGCGTGGAGTTAAAGTTGCTGTGTTTGCGTTAATTGAGTGGGTGACAAAATTGTTCAGCTTGGTAACAGATCAAAATATAACCAAGTCAAAGCATACGAAGGTCATAACATACTTGAGCAAAAACATATGCAAGTCAAAATGCACTCAAGTCAAGATGTAACCAAGTCAAAAACATACGTATACTGAGTAGAAACAAAAGGGTTCAACTTGAGTCAAAAGCATGACAAAATTGCCTTATTTTTGTTGAATATATTGTTCTTGTAAAAGCTGGCCATAACCAGTGTTTTCAAGACAGGTTTTTAGGTCTTTGCTTGTTTTGTCAGCAAGATATCAGTCATTATGAACAAAGAATTTAATAAAGAAATTGGTCTTCATCTAAAATAGAGATACACACAATCTAAGTTGAATGACCAAAGCCAGGCCACACACAACTTGTGGCCAACCCTAATCATAAGAGTTGTTCAAAATGCTAATCAAATCGTCCATGTGAAAGAATAAGTTAAATTGGGTAAGGTGAGTAATATATAATAATTTTATTGTCACCCATATGATTAAGTTGTGGACTGCATTTATCACCTTTTGACTTGTGTCTTTGTCTAATTATGTTTTTTTGTCTAATGACCAGTAGAGCTATAAGCTTCAACCTCATACCTTTCATGCTAAATATTTATTGTAAAAAAAAATAACAACTAAATTAAAAACTAATGAAAAAGATTTTTAAAAATGCTTATCTATACACAGAAATGAATTTTAAATGCACAGTTCATGCATATGTATATAACTGTCCACATAAAGTTAAACCAGAAAAGCAAACTTTAACCTCAAACTTTCCCCCGTAAACTGTGAAAAAAAGCAGTAAAACTGGATAAAAGTATTAAATAAGGTCAGACATACTCTAATGAGTGTACAACAGTGAAATTTAAATTAATATTTTTTTATATGAGCCATAATCCAAGCCTTAAATGCAAACTTGAACCGTCTGTCTGCAGATGCTCATAATACTGGGGTTATAGCATAAGGTTTCCTGTACTTCATACAGGTAAGACAACACTGGGATCTTGCATAAGCTCTCTTGTACTTCATACAGGTGAGATGACACTGGGATCATAGCACAAGGTCTCCTGTACTTTATACAGGTGATACGAAACTGGAATATTATAGCATAAGGTCTCCTGTACTTCATACAGGTGAGCTACAAATTTATATCCCACACATAATACTGAATTCACTGTAAACATTGCCTGAAAAATGAACTCTGATGCAAAAATTAACCAAAGTCATTGAAACCTAAAATATAGGTCATAGTAACCTACTTTTGTAAAAATCGGATAACACTTCTAGAGATGAATCACCTCAACAAGTTTCCATATTCTAGGAAGCATAGAATGTATACAGGCTGCTGAAAATATACACAATCCTAACCTAAATGCAAAATCTTGCTTAGGTCAGTTAAATGTGAAGTATAGGTCCCAGTGACCTTTTGTTCTAAGAGTGTAGTATTGACAGTGATGCATACAACCTCTAAGTTTAATGACTCTAGCTTTATCAATCCATTTACAACTGTTTGGGGGGCTTTCAGTATAGAGAGATTTTGATATTGTGGATTTAATTTATTCAATTTTATGCCCGAGGTACATAATCACTGCACCTAGAAAATTAGGCCACTTTGACCCTCTATTGCTGGCAGTATGAAGTACTCATTAGAATGAATGCATTAATTGAGTTTATGACTGTACATGCAATGGTGTCAAAGAAAAGAAAAACAAGAAGGTTGGGGCCTGCATGTCGAGCACATGGTCAGCACTGCAGTAAAACATACCCCAGAATCATAAGATTCAGTGAGCATGTCGCAGAATAAATTGTGTTAGCTTCATAATGAATGTAACTTGAACAAAATCTTACCTCAAATTCTATAACTACGACCTTGACCCCAAGGTCAAAGGGGCAAGTGAGTGTTGCAGAATGAATTGTCTTAGCTTCATAATGATTCATCCTAAGCATGAACAAAAGCCACCAAGGAGTTTCTAAATATAAGCAAATGAAACACTTTAATGAAAACTTGAACACAAATTTTCTATGACTTTGACCTTGACCTGTGTTGAGAATATATCAAGGGGTTTAGGAAATATATGCAAGTGAAAAACTGTAACAAAAATCTTAACAAACTGTTGACACTGCCAACACCAGCTGAAAAATGACTACTATGTCTCACTTTCCCACTAATGTGGGCTTAACACTAAATTTGGGTAGCCACTGTAGCTCAGTTGGTACAGTACTGAACTCATAATTCAAGGGTCGCAAAACCAAAATTTGGAAGTGGGCAGTCAGGAGTCATAACTCTTCTGAATGATGACATAAAATGCTAGAAATCGAACTCATTCAGTATCTCATCAATATACAGGTGCACAAAAACATTTGCTGAAATTAAGTATTCCTTAGTAAAGTTATGCAGTGGAAAGCAAAGTTAAGTGAATGTGCAATAATGGGACATAACTCTTCTAAATGACAATGTTAAACACTTATAATTAACTCGTTGAACGTATCGTCAAAATAAAGCTGCAAATGACATTTGGTTGAAATGCAACAAAGCTTAATAAATATAAGATGATGACTGCACATGCAACAGCATTAAAAAAAATAAACTAAATGCAACAAGTTATTGTTGATACCTAGGCAAACAAAACAACAAGAAAAAAAAACAACAACAAAATGACATTAGAAAAGTGATACCTAGATCTCACCTAAGCTTTGCAGCCAATACAAAAATACTCATCACAGTAATGTTTATTAATATCATTTATTACAATATTCTTACAATACAGATATTGTAACTTTCAAATAAAGTCAAAAAAAAATAGCATAAAAAATATCACATATTTCTTCTGTAGAGAAAAACTGGACATAATTTATACCAGATGTTGCAGATGAGCAAATTATTATATAAAAAAATGTAAACACTGTAAATTATCAGAATATTTTAAAGCATACCCTGTAATCAATGTCATGACGGTCTCATTATCAACCAGATAACTTTTAACTATCAGCAGAAATAAACTTTGTTTTCCAAGGGTACAGCTAGATTAGGATTTGGTGGAAGAGATACTACTTGCTAATAGATCTGACAGAAATAAATTCTGAGTTACTGAAGCACTCCACATTCCACCATTTAGTATCTCCTCCTAATGAAGTTTGCAAGAGCAGTAGTTTTAAGTATACATGTGTAGCAAATCAAAACACATGTAGACACTACAAGACATGTTCATGAAAAATGAAATGGACTGGTGTAGAGGTGGAAATTTTAATTTATAGCAAAATGTATCAATGATGATACAAGTTTCACCAGAGTTACTTATCTATTACAAGCTTTTGTACACTGTTGAAATACAAACTTACAGAATAATTTTTAAAAGCAAAAATATGGTTTGAATACAACAAATTCATGGAAATAAAATGTGTAACAATTAGACTTTAAAAATTACATATATAAACCAATATGCATGCATAAAAATGAAGAAAACCAAGGATGCTTTTACTCGGTCATTTCAGTATCCAATTATAATCACCTTATGCACTGCAACCTACTTTCAAAATAGTTGTTCTAAATAACATGAGATCAATTAAAATGATACAGTGATAAAGGAAAAAAGGTGGTTCAGGTAAAATTCTGAATATCATCACAACAACATCCATGAAAGTGTTGTTTCTACTTTTTGTATTTCTTTTAGATGAACACAAAATACAAAAGAGCAAACTTAACCTGTATTCAAGAGTACCATGAATGGTACATTGTATGCCTGCCACAATAGTCCCCCATGTAGACACTAGTAGGGTATCATTGACTCTGGAGATTATTGACCAATGGGTCTCAATGACTTTGACTTTACCTTTGTTCAAGGTACATGGTCTTGAATTAAACTTACTATGTAGAAATCATCATTTTCTTATTAGACTTTTCATGGCCTTGACCTCTGACCATTTGACCCCAGAATCTGTAGGTTTCCTTATTACCTTAAGTGCTAGCCAGTCACAAAGTATTGTCAAGGAACTTACTCTAGAACAAAAGTTATTCTGCAAAACTAATTTTTCTTTGAGCCACAATGATCTTGAGCTTCAACCTTTATGACCCCAAAATCGATAAGCCTCTTCCTTGCCTTAAGTGTATGCATTCCATAATCTTTGGTCCACATATGCAGTCTAGAACTGAAGTTATGACGCAAAAAAAAAAAAAACATTTTTCTTCTTTCAGTCAGTGATCTTGACCTTTGACCTTTAGACTTCAAAATCAATAAGCTTCTTTCTTACCCAATGTGTGAGTCATGCACAAACATTGGTAAAGGAACATGGTCTAGAACTGAAATTTTTGTGCAGTAACCATTTTTCTTATTTCAGTCAGTGACCTAGACCTTTTGGACCCCCAAATCAAAAGGTTTCTTCCCTATCCCAAATGCAAGCCATCCACAAAGTTTGGTAACTGTAGATAGTGGAGAACTCAAGTTATTGTGTGGAAATAAAATTCATAACAGACAGACCAATGGACAGATAGACGGACAGACATCATAATATGCTCTACCTTATGGTGGGCTTATACAAATTTATATATACATTATAAATTAAAGTGCTAAAGGTATCTTTTAACACACTAATTATGCAAGGATACTTTTATATTTATTAGGTGAGCAAAAGTTTAATTAAAAGAATAAAAAAAAGGAATGGTGGTAAGTGAATTAAATAAAATGAGCTATTAAAATAAATGTAGAATTAAAAAAAATATATGGATATTCCAACTTTCAAGTGTGATCCTTGGATAAAGCTAGCTATCCTTAGCTATAATTGTGATTTTCTTCTATTTGTTAGTACCAGTATCTGCACCAATGAATTTTAAAATATATGTACCAGAATTGACACTAGCTTAATATTTATATTAAAAATAATTTTTCCATAAACATGATGTGGCCTAATCAATTGAAATTCAAAAATAAAGATTAGATATAATTTTTCATACTAATTTTCTTTTACTTCAAAAAAAAGCTTTTAATTTTTTTAGCCCACTGTTTTGACAGTGGTTTAAATGACTAAAATGTGAACACAAATTCTAGGAATTGATGTCCCCCACTTTTTGTTGGAAGTAGGGAATTGCTAGGTGACAATGGTGATATAAGAAAGGAGTCAAGGTACATTTGTACAAGAAGACACTACTGATGATGTTGAACACTGACAATCAAACCCAGGTGAGGTCTTATTAATATAATGCTGTATACAAACTTTTCTAAAACTAAAAGCATGATTAAGAGAGTTATTGTGCTGAAAAAAATTTATGTGGATCTAACATTTAATAGCCATAACACCATGAAATGATGCAGAAAGCTGATAATCAAATTCTACAAATGTTTTATCACTTTCTGCAAAAGTTATATCACTATAGAGCTGTATATAAAATTTTCTTGAAATTCAATAATAATTAAGAGTGTGGAGCCAAGTTTTCATCATTATCAAGCTGCCTATTAAATTAGAAACAAAAATGGATGGGTCTGACAATCAGGAGCCATAACTTGGCTACCATCTATACTCGCGTATAAGCCAGATCCCAATGCAAACAATACAGACCCTAATCTGCCGTCACATAATGCGCCTGCAGATCAGAGTCCATGTTGTTTGTTCTACTGATTAGTCCTTAAAAACCGCATAGACCCAGATCTGTCTGCACATTATGCGATGGCAGATCTGGGTCTATGCAGTTTGCAGTTGGTATCGGTTTATACATGGGTATAGATGGTAAATGATATAGAATGCCACCAATTAACTCACCAAGGTTTCATCAATATCAGCTTACATATCAAATTTAGTTTAAATGCAGTGATAATTAAAGGAGCATTTTGTGAGGAAAAAAGTGGGTGGGTCTGACAATCAGTGCAATAACTCCTTCAATCGATGATACACATTGCTGATAATCAAACTCAGCCAAGGTCTTATCAATAACAAACTGTATAGAACAGGGGTGTCAAACTCATTTGCTATTGTGGGCCAGATTTGATATAAATAATAATAAATAATAGTAATAAATAATGAGTCTGGCTGGCCGTATGTTTGACACCCCTGGTATAGAAAATCTGGTTGAAATGCAATAATAATTACAGGAGTTATTGTACAGAAATAAAAGTGGGTGGGTCGAACAATTGGGAACTCCAATTCTGCTAAATGATGATGCAGAACTCAGTCAAGGTTTAATTAATATCAAGCTGGACACCAAATTAGGCTGAAATACAATAATGTTTAGGGAAATTATTGCGCATAAAAAAAAAGATGGGTGCATCTGACAATCTGTTGTTATAATGCAGCTAAACGATGACAAAGAATGCTATGAATCAAACTTGACTAATGTCTCATCAATATCAAGCTATACACCAAAAAAATATCTTGTTCAAATTAAAATATAATTAACAGAATTATTTTGCAGAAACAAAAGTGGGACAGACAGATGGTTGGATGGAGGGACAGGCCGAATTTAACATTCCCCGATTTTTATGAAAAGCGGGAGACAAAAAAATTATTTTAAATTATTAATAATTTTATATCAGCAAGTTTTATTTCTCTGTTGAATGCATTACCTGATCTATATGCAACAAAATCTGTTGAATTTCTCTGGAAATACAAGGTATCTGCTTTCAAAGTCAGTATTATTTCTTTGATTTATCTTTGCTTGAACATTTGTAATTTTATTTTCAATTTTCGTCCACATTGTTGTGTATTCTTAATACCATTGAGGACTTTGAAGTCAATTATGTGTTTTTAAGTCTTCATTCTTTGCATTCTTTATAACATTTTTATATACAGTCTATACTCACGTATAACCAATACCAATGGCAAACTGCATAGACCTAGATGTGCCGGCACATAATGCGCTGGAAGATCTGGGTCTATGCTGTTTGTATGCTGGCAGATCAAGGTCTATGTTGTTTGCATTTGGACCCAACTTATACGCAAGTATATACGGTAGCTAGCACTGTTGAACTTCATTGCAATTATGTATTTTACATGTCACAATACCTTTTTGTGGACATCATTTGCACTTTTTGTCCTTTCACTACTTAAGTCGTCTCGATTATAGGTGCCCAATGGCAAAAAGATGCACCAAGTGCAAAAAGTTCAAGCTTTCAGAAAACACTTACTGGATGTGCCTCGGGTGTACTAGGTGGACTCTGTTCAATCCTTGCTTCATAAGTTGGTCGAAAGGGAACTTGGTCCACGGTTCTGCGAAAACAATTGAAAGGCAGGGAAAAAGAACATTCAATCCAAATCTCTGGCCATTGAAGTTCTGAGCCAGTATAAGTGGAAGATGCCCTTGTCTCCTAACATTAATCTGATTGGGTAATACATTCAGCGAGAAATAAAATTTGGTGATATAAAATTGTTCATAATTTAAGATTTTACAATTAACTGACTTAAATAAGAAAACTTTCCACATGTGAAGGCATTAACCCATTTAATGCAACATGCATTGGAATCTGTAACAAATGTATCATCATTTAAGCTGTCAACATTATCATCGACCCTCTTAACTTCGTGCCCATCCTTGAATCGTGTGCCATGTTTCTCGAGACCTCATGCACTTGTTGTGAGATCCTGACATCATCAACTGAGTCACTAGCATTCGTTGACAATGACAGTAAGTGCTGATTAAGAAATATTCGATGAAATGAAATTTAAATATGTACTACAATTCAAATTGAAAAAACACAATTAAAATGGCCAAATTTACTAATGCCATATTTGCCTCAAGTTTGTGGCCCTGGTGTGAGTGCTGTTCACATGCTGGTTTTCTTTACATTTTTATTAGTAGGAAATCCATGACAGAGATTTCTCAGATGACAAAGGCAATGTCAAAACTTCATTTCTATACCATGCACTTCTTATATCATGTTAGAAAAAATAAATCCAATGGATGAGTATGCAGTATGAAATTCTTTATTGGATTATTGTAATGCAGGTGGAAAAAATCTTTGTTGTGACATTGCCTGAAGAAAAAAAAATCTTTTCCAAGTTCAGCATATCTTTAAATATGATAATTATATTGCAATAGCTTGAAAAAAAATAATTAAAAAATGCATCCCATTTTTAAATATTTTTTTAATACTTTTGGCATCATTTTTTATATGTGTTTTATTGCAGTCAATATGCATATGAAAGGAATGAAATATATTACAAATGCAATTAATGAAAATACAGAGACATTATAAACGATTTATTTCCACACTTTGGCCTAATTGTCACATTCCAATCTTATGTCACGTGGCCTTTATTTCAGGGGCATGAACCATGGACAAACTTCCAGAAATAGACAAATTTTGACATGCTCAGAAAAACAGTTGCTTGCAAAGGATTTATAGAGTTTATAAGATTTTTTCAACAATAAATAAATTAAGTAGATATAGTTGAACACATTCTATGCTGATTTTAATACCGGTAGTTACTCACAATATTATAATGCAAGCGATAAAATTCATGTTAAGGGCATGTACCATGGCAGGTTGAGGATAAAGTATGCATCAATTCAGAACTACTGGCAGAACATTACAGAAAATACCATTAGAAAAGTCACATGATCGTGCAGGTATGTTCTTCAGAATATATATATCAGAGGATGACAATTCCAATTTTAACTTACTAGGCCAGCAAGGTTTATACAGGGAAAATGGTTTTGAAATCTGAACCTTTTTTCTTTTTTCTGTGTCAAAACTGGGCTGCCTAAATGAAATTTCACTAGCCCAACAATTACATTTTTAATTCCCTGAGCTTGTTGTGATAGTGAATTGTCATCCCCTGAATTTAGATGTCATGATACTGGCCAGTAAATTTTCACCCATCAAATCATAAGATGCAGCATTTAGTAGTCCTTGTTAGGTAATCAATATCATCGACTCATTAATTGGTGTTTTTGACAGATCAACACACAAAAGGTTATATTATGCTGAGGTAACAGGTCTAACATGTCTTTGCCAGAGACACACCACAGAAACCAACCTGGCCTGGTCTGTGCAGAATTTGAACCAGTACCTCTCTGGTCACAAGTCTGGCACATTAATCACTGAACCACCTTAGCATCATTAAACTAGAGTAACAGTGAGCCAAATGCTTATACAGACATAGCCCCTCCACTACTACATCCTACCTCAATGCCCATGATGGAAATGAATCTAAGTATCCATGGAAATCTCCATGGAAACAACTGTGAGACTAGATGCCTCCTGCTGCAAGTCAAAAAAGGCCAATAACTCAAGGAAACAGTGATTGGTCAATATGCATGTATTCCAATGATGACCACAATAGGTAAAAAGTAACCAAGAAATCCATTAATAACTGTGAGCAGTCATATAGTGTTCATAAGACTGTCATACATTGCATCCAGCTACAAGTTAACAGTAACTCCTCAATATAAAATCAATAGAGTACAATGATTAGTACCATAATATTTACTAATTTTCATAACAATCCATTAACAAGAGACCCAAAAGGGCCTGTGATCGCTCACCTGGCTGACATCTGCTTAAGAACCAAACGCAAGAGCAGTCAGCGAAGAAATCTGAATCAGCAGCATGCTTTTTGTATAAATGTCTTCCAGTGCTGCTGACTATGTTAAGAAAACAATTGTTCTGAGGTTTCTCCATTCTGTGTATTTCCATCCATATTTGATGGCAAATCAGTTTTCCAATACTTAAAGGCCTTTATATGCCAGGATGCTTTCTGTCAAAGTCTGTATAATTCTGTTGAGCTTCTGAGTTGCAATTGTTGAAATGTTTTTCTATTATTAGTAATGGTCGCCATATTTGGTGGTGAATCAGCATCATTTTCACAAGTCTAAAAGCCCTTCATGCCATGGTGCTTTTTGTCATTTGGTCAAATTCTGACTGGTGCTTTTTGTGACTTGTTTCAAGGTTTTTCTATTTTTAGTAGTAGTGGCTATATTTGATAGCAAATTAGCATAATTTGTATCTAATTAAAAACTCCTAATGCCAGAATGCTTTTAGTCCAATTTGATCCAATTCTGTTCAGTTTTTGTTTTAAAAGAAAACGTTTAAATGTTTTTATAGTTTTAGTAATGTATGCAATATCTGATAGAAGACCAGCATTTTTTGTATAAACTTCAAAGCCTTTGATGCCAGGAAGCTTTCTGTCAAATTTGGCTACATTTTGTTAAGCAGTTTTTGATAAGCTTTTTAAAGGTTTACTATTCTTAGTAATGGTGGTGATATTTGATGGTGGATCAGCAATATTTGTACAAACTTGAAAGGCCTTTATGCTACTATGCTTTCTGTCAAATTTGTCCAAATTCTGTACAGTAGTTTTTAAGAACACATTGAAAGGAATAGGATAGTTATTGTGTTGAAACAAATTGATGTGGATCCAACATTCCGTGACCATAACTCCATGAAATGATGAAAAAGAAGTTGGTCATCAAATTCTGCTGAAGTTATATCAATACAGAGCTGCATATAAAATTTATTGAAATTCAACAATATTTAAGAAAAGTATTGTGCGGAAACAAAAGTGGGTGGATTCAACAATCAGGGGCCATAAGTCCACTAAATGATAATGCAAATCAAATCCTGAAAAATCAAACCTAGCAAAGGTGTCATTGGTACATCTGTACACCAAAATTGGTTAAAATCCAAAAAGAATTAAGGGAGTTATTGTGCAAAAAGAAAAATGGGCAAGTCTGACAATCAGTGGCCATAACTCCCCTTGTAGACGATGTTACATGCTGAACATGTAACTCATCAAAACAGATAATCACTGTCATCTGAGGTCTAATCAATATCAAGCTGACTACTAAATTTCTCTGAAAACCAGTAAGGGAGTTTTTGTGCAGAAGCAAAAACAGGTGGGTCTGTGAGTCAGGGGCTGTAACTCTGCTAAATGATGCAGAATGCTGACAATTAACTTGCCCAAGGTTTCATCAACATCAAGCTGCATACTAAATTTGGCTAAAATCCAACAGTTTTTAATAGCATTACACAGAAACAGAAGTTAATGGATGTGAAACCAGGGGCTATAACTCTGCTACAAACAAGCACAGAATGCTGACAAACAAACTTGATCAAGGTTGTATCAATATCAATCTGTACACTATATCTGGTTGAAATCAATCATAGGTAAAGGAGTTGTGTTGTAATGAATGTGCGTGGATCCGACAATAAGGGGTTATAACTCCATTAAATGATGACTTAGAACACTGACAATCAAACTCAGTCAAGGCCTCATTAATATCAAGCGGCCTAAAAAATTTGGTTTAAATCCAATACTAGTTATTGGTGGCCATTTTGTATGTTTGATCAGCATTATTTCAACAAATCTGAAAGCCTTTATACCAACAATCTTTTCAAAATTTTTGTCAAAGGACTAGGGACTCTAGATCACTGTAATGGCCTCAGAAAATGTCCCCCCAAAAAAATTTTTATTTTAAAAACTTTTTTATTTATTTTGTATAGACATACCTTTGTCTTTAATAATACGTTATAATTTTCATATTTATCGCGTGCGATGACGTCATCGGCAGCCGCGCGTGAGGTGTAAAATGCGAAAAATTCGTCTGATTATAATGTATTTATACAAATTTAACTATTCCCGCAGTCATGAAACAACGGGAAACTTTCAATACATTTCCCTTATTAGATAAATTGTAATCTCTGAAAATTGTATGTTGTTTCACTCATGTGGGATACGGTAATTTTAAAGAAAATGGTTAGATTCTATGGGAGGCAACAGTGACGCTTTTATCGCAGCAGCAGTTTACAAGGTATGTAAATTTCATTTTACAAATATTATGCCACAATAAATGAGTAAAGTATGAAATTAAATGCAGTTATACTTTATCAGACACACATATTCTTTAGAAATTAAGGAAAATCTTCACAGTTTAAATATTTCCAGGCGGTGTTGATTTGCAGATGACGTGTTTTATGACGATGTTGACAATCCAGCTTGGTTTATAACATATTTGTATCAGACTGGTATTTTGGACAAATATTTCTCTATAACAGCATTATATATAGTGCTATGAAATTCTGTGAAGCTGTTGTTAATTCGTTTTTAAATTTTTGGTAAATAAAATTACAATCTTAGAAAGCGATTGACATACATATGCATAGAAGGTCTGAAGCAGTTTCCGTCCGGAACCAGTCAGGCCTACCTCACGTTCATCACTTATTGAACACTCAATGTAGTACAATTTGAAATGGCAGAATAAATAATTAACATTCAATATAAGGTACATTTTGTCTCAGCATTAAAAAAAAATAATCCATGAGAATTAACGATCGTGCGGTAACTGGTGTCAGGTTCTCTAGGGGACTCTAGTTCCAAACTCACTACGTTTATAACTGGAAGGGTTAGTGAGGAAAAGCGCTATGAATATATGATTTATATTGATTTGCAAACAAGTACAAAACCATATCTTATATAAACAGTGTGCTAAAGACCAGAAACATTTAGTAGAAAGAAAATACTTGTGGCTGCAACAGAATACAAGAAGATTTATATAGCTCTTATAAATACATTATATTTACACATTGTTTCGTGGTACAATGGTAAAATGTCCGCTTGTATATAAAGCCGACCTGGGTTCGATTCCCAGTAAAATAGGATATTTTTTTTCTTCTTCTCATTTCAACTTAGTACAGATAGTAATCAGTAATAAATTTATTTTCCAGAATGATATGAACAAATCTGAATGGTCAGCAATTATTTAGTTTTTAAAAAAATTGCAATACTAAGTTAAGATATTAACATGTAATCATTGTATTTTCCTGATGATTATAAAACAATCTCAAAAGTCACGACTGATTTTTTTATTTTTGTAAAAAAAAAAAAAGACTAATTGTACATAGTATCATACATAGTGTCGTTATATGTTTTATTCTTCAGCATTTAATTGGAAGATGTAGTGACAAAGATTACTAGTAAGGAGATCATGTGATGCAGGAAAAGATGGCTGACTCTAAATGCAGGTACTTGAAGAAGAAAGTTCATTATTTGTTATGTCAAAAATTAATTGCCTCATGGGTAAAATATTTTTAAAAATTACATCTTGTTGCAAGGACATGAGCTAGAAAAAAGTATATAGACTGCAATGCAGTCTCGAAATGTATTTCATATCACTAATTAATTATTTAACTGAATATTCAAATGAATAAATAACATCTAGGACTCAAATATCAATTGAATAAGAAAAAAATCACTAATTACAAAAAACTACATGTCCCGTCCTTTAGCTTTAAATACAGCATGTTCAAAATCAGACTACAGGTCATGAACAGCATAATTATATTACATTTTGAGGCTGATATTTGCTGATTAGTTGTCTATAGATTCCTTACACTTTTAATCATGGACATTACAGCACTTTATAGCATAAGTTTACTTCATAACATTGATTTTTGTAATGTGCTTTATACAACACTAATTTCCAACCTAACATATATTTCATATCAAGAATTCTGTACATTGAATAGTATCTTTTGTATCTATAGTTACCGTCGTCGAGACCGGATTAAGGCGGTAGGAGGACCTGTATAAATTTCAAAAAGCCCCCCCCCCCCCCCTTCCCTGAAAAAAATATTCAAAAATAAGATAACAGATTTTTTTTAAAATGCCATTTCACTGCATTGCGAGGTACTCGCTAGGCAGGGGCCTAGGGTCAACTGCTCAATTTCCTCCGCCTTTTGTCCGGCCTTGACCATCATATCGTGCACCACCAGTAGTACTAACATTTGGTCATTTTCCTTCAGATTATATGAGCCCAGAAATTATGCATGTACTATCTGCTCAATACGAAATATGTTGGCTTTGAACACATAGACAGAGGATCTGTAATCTCTCAACATACTAGAAGCCTGGCGCAGGCCGTTTTTGGTGGAAATAACATTCCAGCAATTTTAGTCATAGATGGTACCTACATATACATACAGAAAAGTTCACAGTTTAATTTCCAACGTCGATCATTTAGTCTTCACAAACGACGTCCACTTGTGAAACCAATGATGGTCGTTAGTTCAACCGGCTACGTTGTCAGTGTTATTGGTCCATACTTAAGTGATGGTAAAAATAACGATGCCAGCATATTAAAACATGCCCTCATCAGCAATATTGAAAAAATGAGAGAATGGCTGCAAGAAGATTATGTTTTTATTGTGAATCGAGGATTCAGAGACTCAATCGACCTACTTGAACATAGCAGCCGTCATCTGGTACCTTGGATATGCACGTCATCAAAATGCACCTTTTAATTCGATGTCTGACTGGAGTTCTTATTTGAATGATGCGCAAGACCTTCCTGAACTTAGAATAATAACTATACGGATAATTTAATAGTATTACGTTGTACATTCCAATCAAGTTATATACTGTATGTATTCTAGTTATATATGTGTACATAATTAGTTCTCTTAAACATACAGTGACGATGTACAACATTTAGATTTTTTGTGACGATAATTGTATGGATAAATACAAATGTGCTATGATGTTAGCTGATTTGTATTGAAATTGTTATCGACAAAGGGCCTGATGTCAATATTCTTCTTACCATACATTACGCATGTAAATGTCACACCATATGTTTGCTTTTAGGGGAAATGGTAGATAATGTTTGAAAATCTGCTGAAGCGACATTCCCCAAACCCGAAACCAATTTGAAACTAATAATATTGCGAGCGTGTCCTTTGTTGATCATTACTTCGTAAAATGATTTTCTTTCTCTCTAATTCATCCAAATTGTCCATTGTGGATAGTTAAGTTTTCGTTTAAGTACTGGCATTCTGGAATAAAAGTGTTATTGAATACACTTAGTGATGTGGAAACTAGCTTTGCAAAGATTGTTAACATGCAATGTGTTTAAGTAGCTGTTTTTTTTATCGTAATTTTGTTTTCTCAAATACATACTCTACACTTTATTGTGCCAACTCTCAAAATCAATTGTGAATTGGTTCTGTATAAAGTCGCATGTGCTAGGCTAACATTGTGATACGCTTGCATGATGAACAACATCTTAGGTGAATCATTATTCGGATAACCGATTTCTTTGTTTGCAATTGACAAATGACAATTTCTATTCTTCTGCTTCTCCTTCTTAACACAGTGTATGTCTTTATCAAAGTGTATGTCTTATTACAGTGTATGTATATATCACTGTGCATGTCAATATATCACAGTGTATGTCTTTATCACAGTGTATGTCTTTAACACAGTGTATGTCTTTATTACAGTGTATGTCTATATATCAGTGTATGTATTTATCACAGTGTATGTCTATATCACAGTGTATGACTTAATCACAGTGTGTGTCTTTATCACAGTGTATGTCTATTTTACAGTGTATCTTTCACTTCAATGATTTTCTATAGGGTTAATGTCAATTAAAAAAATTAAGTTTTGGAGCATATTAAAATGATTTTTCCTCCAGTGATGATAATGTTATATACACGTATTACTTCACAGCATCTTAAAGTAAGTGTATTTTGTAAAGATACACAGAAAACATACAGCGATCCATTTGGGGTACCAAAAAAAAATAAAAAAATAAAGCAGTTAAGTTGAATATATATTTTTTCTTATGAATGTTTTGTTGATATTTGAAGAAGTCTTTTGTCAAAGTTCTTTAGTCCCCGTGATTTGCATATATATATATATATATATATATATATATATATATATATATATATATATATATATATATGTATATAATCAGCAAGTCTTGAAAAATTAAAATGTGCATGCATGCCGTCATTAAAATCACGATAACGTCATGGAACCAGAAGTAACGTCATTTTATGTAGGTAAACTTTTGGTGCCTCCAGCATACATAATTTGATTAAATTCAACAACATTTTTATTATTATGAACAAAATGCATCCTAAACAGTCTTTATACAAAACTTACAGCCTTTTGGTGGTTGGGCCAAATTTGACCCTTGTAGTACCTAGTCGATCAGCCTTTCTAATTTTTTGAAATTTATTTAAATGTATTCGGTTCACTAACTTACACGATTTATGACAGTCCACGAATTATAGCAACAGTTAAAGAATGAAACTAACGATATATTTTTTATAAGATTGAAGGGAATAGACATGCATAACAGAAAGAAACGTTATCATCGTTATTGGAGAGAGAGAGAGAGAGAGAGAGAGAGAGAGAGAGAGAGAGAGAGAGAGAGAGAGAGAGAGAGAGAGAGAGGGAGCGTATTTTGCTCAATTCTGGATTTGTTTTTCAATAACAAAATATATACACGGTGTCCGGCGTAGCAGATTTGATCGAATGATAATTTTGTGGTCTAGCAATTGGGATTATATCATCTGAGCATGATTATTTTGTCTTAATTCAATCTTTAAAGTTGTCGAAATCGCCTGATATACAATTTTTTTTAAAACTCGAAATTAACCGCCGCTAACAAATAAAAAAAAAAAAATCAGTTTCTTATACAGGTCTATATTTCCTCAAAGTATTATTGCTCCATATTTTGGCGATTTTGTAAAACTTTTAAGTAATTTTTAAAACCGTATTATAGAGATTCTACACTTTTACTTTTGAAAAAACATTATTTCGTATTTGAACTGGGAATCATTTAAGCAATACAAAGCAGGATGCCCAGTTGTTTATATGATTATAAGAATTCAATTGAGAAAGTTTAGTAGTATGGGAATGGCCCATTCTCAGAAATCAAAATAAAAAAAATAACTACAGGTCTTTGAGCTTTTCTGGACCATAGTGAAATTTAAAAAACAAACCAATGCTGTAAAAGCGAATTGATTCATAATTTATGTTTACAACCGAATTTTCATAAGAAAAATGTACTCAGTGGATAACAATTTCACTGACTTAGATGGACTTCTCTATACCACAACCAGTTAAAATCTGAATAGCCCAGAATCAATTTTATAGACCTCTTTCACAGAAAAAAATATGAATGTTCTATTTATTGTTTTTCAAAATCATCTGTAACATTTGTAGAGTGGAGAAAAGACTAAAATTTGGTATACAAAGTATAAAAAGATGTTACGCAATTGTGTTAAAAAGCAAATTCATCTTAACTATATTACTTACGGTTGCATTGACTAATTTTATTGAAAGAAATTAATTTGCACAAAATGAAGAGGATAAAATTTCGATCGGAAAGTTTAACATTCGCCCTATCGTTATCCAATAAAATCTATTTGATGAAAATTAATTTGAACAATGGTCTTTCTGAATCAAAGTGAAATAAAGAAATTTTAATTACTCTTGCATGCTTTTCAAAAAGTGTGAGAATGACAATTCAGTATTTATTTTCGTATTTTTTTGAAAATGCTAAAGGGGACAAAAGCGTACAAGGATTGTACAAAAAATAACGAATGAGTAATCAATTTTTTTTATTACTTTGAATGGTTTGTTCTGAGATCATTTTTGCTCAAGAGTCAATGAGAGTTATCATCGATTTGTACAACATTTGCATTGATAAAGACAAAATAATTAACTAATTTGTAAATTCTTTTTTTGACTTTAGGTATTTTAGTATTTTTTCAACGTTTTTATATCTCATTCAGGGATATGACCTTTTTTCGTTCACCTTTAGCAATGTCATCTCTTGTCAATTACTGTTAGAAATATTTAACAATTCACTAAGTAAGATTTCAAATCCATTATTTAGAACAAACAGTTATATGTTACGGAATGTATATGTTCAATTTGTGTTCTGGGAGAATTGCTTATAAATCGATTTGACTCAGTTTTAGTCCTTTCTTTGATGATTTCCAAAAGTTTTGGTTAAACGAAGTTTTGCTGATTGTTATCAGCTCTGCTGATAGCTGAGCCAGCCGGTGCTGTTAAATTCTTCTTCTCTGTTACTCATTCGATTTCTTCAACTTTTTTGTATTGACCTGTAATTTTTGATCCATAGATTCTAAACTCCTATTCATGTTGTGGACAAAATGTTTATTACTGTAAAAAAAAAAAAAAACCCAAAAAACGTTGATAACCTGTGTTCTGTTTAATCGTGCACCTAAGATGCAACGTACTGATTTTGACACCATGGCTCTGCAGGAGTGCTTGTCCCTTTAGAACAGGGCCATTTTCTGTCATAGTTATGTTCTTCATAGTTTACATTTTGGATTGAAATTCATTCTTTACAGCTTCTGCTTCATCGAATAATTAAATGCCCCACCCCCTCCTTTCAAATATTGATAATTGGTATTCTGGTTTTCCGTGAGCACGTCTTCACCCTTACATTTTTTTTTGTTTGCTACTTTTCTCTCTTTTTTCTCAACCGGTCGGATTTCTAAATTTTTGTCATCGTCAATTCTTTTGGTGCCAGTGTTAGTTAACACTTTCCGTCGATTTAATTATATTGTTGCACATATACCGCGCTACCATGTTGATCAATATTTACTTGCCTAATGTTTTTGCAAACATAATATTTTACTACTGATTAACTTATTCGTACCAATATTTTTCAAATTTCCTTCTATCAGTTTTTTCTCTGTTTTATTTGTAATATTTTACAACTAACTGCAAATTTGGTTCAAGTTGTCTCTGACACATTGTTACAGTCTGTTGTGACACACCACCTCAAATAGAGATGATACCATTTATTTCTGTAGAATAATTTCAGTTACTATTAGATGTTAGATGAAATTTCACGAAAATAATTGTGTTTTACAAAACTGTAGATCTACACACAGCTGAGCGTGTATTTTATTTTTTATTTCATCCACGTTTTGTAAAAAGCCCTCCTATATCAATTGATTCTGCTTAATTTTGGAATAATTCTTTGTGATTGAAGGTTTTATTTAGATCAAATACATATTTTATTATTTCCTCGTACCGCACAGTTTTATGGACGTCTTTACATTGTTCATGGTAAGAAGTTTGTCAAGGAAATATGTGTAATTGAATGTGTATTTGGCACGACTGCTATACCTTCTCTAAGTGAAATTTGAAAGGAGTTTTAAAGCCGTCATGATTTCATCAACATTTATGTGACTTTCATTACCCTTTATTTTGTTCAAATTATCATAGACTAACTTGTAGTCTTTATTATTTTATTTTTTAGCATATTTGAGATGTAGTTTGAATCAGCCTTATATTTTTTTAATGTTATCTCGCTTTATTTCTTCCGTATTGTCATTAGTTATATGTGACGCTCTGGGTACCAAAATGACCCTCTGGGTACAAGGGGAATTTAACATTAGTCCATTGATGTAACATTAGTATGTCTCTCTGGGTACAAGGAAAATTTAACATTAGTTCATATGCCTATGATGGTTATGAGAATGGTTTTTAAAATGATTTCTGGGTACAAGGGGAATAGTAATGTTAAAAATGTTTATAGGAATAACATGATGGGACTGTATCGTTACAAGGGGGAATATAATGTTAAAACTCCACCTAATATTAATACGCCGTTTCGACTGACCAACACCCAGTCATCTACTGACCAACACCCATACTTACTAACCAACACGTCTTTTGAATGACCGACACCCACACTTTCTGACCAACGAATAGGGTCGGAATATACACACACTATACACACAAACACACATATATACTATCACACAAATGTTATGATGTGAAAGAAGGGAAATAAAATATAAGTGACACCCCTTATAAACAAAACTAAAACTTCCCTTTCGACCCTTATCACCCTATAACTTCCCTACCATCCCCTTACAAACAAAACTAAAATACCACTACCACCCTTATAATCCCTATAACCCTATTTGTGATGCAAAAGGAGAAAAAGGATGTACACACACTATGCACAAACATATTTATATGCTGTCACACACAAGTGTGTAAGAGTGCTCACGCTCACACACACACACACACATGGTAGGAGTACTCGCGTTGTAATGTACATGGAATTTATTATATGTATCCATGAGGTAAGTTGTACTTTAGTCATTTTGTAAATAAGATATTTACTGCATTTGAGTTCAAGGTCAGTTTTGTTTACATAGCATTTAACAATTAGATTGGAATTTTCCATATCTTGTTTTGAGAAAAGTCACGTACGCACTGGAAATTTCCATTAGAGTTACTCATATTCTAGAATATTCTCTCATGTGATTTATTCTTATATTTATACAGGTTTGGAATACAAGATTTCATTCCTATACTAAACTTTATATTATTAAGATCAGTTTATTAAGGAATTTATTTTAGCAATCAGATGTTACAGCTGTGAAAACCGGAGCAAATTCAGAGAGAGAGGAATTATTTATTTGAAATATTCATTGGAATTACTAAAAGTGCTCATTCTCATATTGGATTAATACTTGACTTTGGGATTTATGTGAATTTATTCAAAGATATTATGGATTACATCATTCAGGCATATCAGAACATTCAAGACTACTGACATATCAGGACATTCAAGGCTACTGGAATTCATTCGGAACATTCTATATTTAGGACTTGTGATTAGGACACTTAGGATTATTGGATTATTTGGATTTTAATTCACGTTACTGTAAGTGTCTTTTGAATTTTCACCTTAATTGTCTACAAATAAATTGCTTCTTGATTTTACTCACATTGTAGGTTTCACTTTCTTTCTGTTACATTATTTTAAGACCTAGAGTCGTAACAACGCTCACACACACAAACACATACACTATGCACATAAATATCCATGGGGGATTTAAGTTTTAGTTTCGCAATATATACACGGACATGAAACACACAATATTTTGGAAATGAGTGAGTCGAGTAGTATCTCTTTTCCGTTAGTTTTGGCCACACTCATCTTAGTGTCCACACTTCCCGGGCCGGGCTCCAAAAGCACCACATCTACTTCTCCGTTCGTTTTCTCCACAAGAATTGACGGAGACAGAGGGCCTAAAACTATGCTTGTCTGCCTCCATTTCCCATTCCTCAGTTTGAGGGATCATGAATTGTTCTGGTTGTTGTTCCTGCTGCTCTTAGTGTCATTCTTCTTCTTATTATTCCCTTTGCCTCATCCTCTCCTGTACCCTCATCCATCTTTCATTGAGGCTTGGAAATTTTCTCTCCCTCCTCTCTTGCGTCCGCGCCTGCTTCTCTTCCGCCCATACCCTATTTATCTTCTCTGTGTCTTCCTCCAACACTTCTCGGATCAATTGTTTTGCCTTTCTAAAGGCTACCATCACCCTCTTCAGTTGCCTTCGATACGGATAGCATTCCATTATTCCACCCGGCACAGGAAGAGCTCCACACTGTTTAGCAAGCACATGGCTTCAATCAACTTCCCGACTTGCACTGGCTGTCTCATTCTTGACATCTTTCTCGAGACGACGATGGATGGCAAGACCGACTTTATATGCTAGAGACGCGGACGACAAGGAAAACATTTCTCACATTCGGTACGCGGACGTGAAAGAAAACAGGTACGTAGAAAAATTCAAAGATCGACAGGGAGAAAGGAGAAGACTATGTCAAAAGAAACGACAACAACATCAACCCCCTCCCCCAACCAACCAAACAAACAGCACCATTTTTTTCAACATCAACAAAATTTAATACGCCCTGCTCACTCAAAAGTCAACAAAGAATGAAGTGGAAGGATTAGGACTAGTGCGATTATCTTCATGTACAACTGCCAAATACCCAAACAAAACACTGTTAAAAAGAACGTATTTATAAGGTTGACAAAGTTGAGAAGTAAGACTTGACTTTCAATGATCTATTACATCGTCATTTTACCATCGATGGACACTACGTTTTTGAACTAAAGAAAACAGATATCCATAATGATCACTAAACCACATTTCTATTTTTGGCATCGTTTCTAGAGAAATCACGTCCAAAACAATTCAGTAAATGTTCTCATGGGAACCCAAGACTGTAATAATGAAGAAAATACACACAGTATTTTCCACACACTCTCGAATTTGATCCTTGTAATTTCACATTATTGAATTGAGTGGATACAGCATTTCTTCTCATAAAGTCTATGATCTCGTCTTTGAGAGGAGGTAATCCATAGGAATAAAAATATTCCACAATCTGGTCGTTAGGAAAGTAAACGCCTACTGAATGGGTTTCTGGGTGATGACTGTCGCCCGAGTTGATGACATAAACTCAAACGTCTTTAAGTATTTAATGAGGAAGGTCATCGTTAGCACACACCACTAGATTCCAAGGAGCTATGTACGAGATTATAAAGATTTTTCAAGTAAGTCCATGAACGGGAAGTCTTCTTTTCTCTGTTGCAAGAGAGCTTTGATGCGTTTCTTCTCCAAGGAAGTCAATGGATGTAGGGGATGGTTACTCAAATTTGTATACCACTCTCTCAAGATATTCTCATCCGGGATGAGTGTCCGTGCTTCTTGCATATAGTCTTCCAACTTTCGTTCTTGACGCATCGTCAAACATTTGTCGTGTCGCATATGACGAGGATGATCGATTTGTCAACCATAGGAATGTTCTCTGGTCAGGAGTGTGGTTCTTCCAGCCAAGTGGAGAGCAAATCAGGAGATTATTTGTTGTTCTTGTTTTGGCCATCATGACGTCATGGGTCTGTGGCTCTTGTTATGGATGGAAACCATCATCGTTTTCGCCTATGTCTATGGCGTCGTGTTCAAGTTTGTTTTAAAAGTCTAGGATCACTTCTCTCAGACTGTTGATTTCCAGAGTATTATTAAATTCTGCATACAACATCACGTTCACTGTGTTCACGAGGGCTAGTGTAAACTGAAGTTCCACACGGAGTTGACCTGATTTGATAGGGTGGAAATGTCCCTCGTCGCTGCCTTGATCAGGAGTTAAATCAAATACCCACAAAGCACATCCTCCTGCATAATCGTCGTACGAAATGCCGTGGCTACTGTTGGTTCCTAATTGTCCTGTGGCTTCAGATTCAAGTAAGATCTCGAGTAATTTTCTGGGCAACGTTATGTTCAAACGGCCTGGTACACCACATCTGACCGTCTCTGGTGATTTCTATCTAGGACGCGTTTAAGTGTTGGAACTGGAAAGGAGTTTGATCAATAGTTCCCTTGAGGGCAGCATTGTGGCCGATGCCAATGAACAAACGTTTAGGCAGTTGACTTTGGAAGACATGATCTTCGATCTTGGATAGGAGTCCAGAGGCAATGATGAAAATTATGAGTTTCATTCGTCACAGCGGATACTTGGCTGTAATTTCTGGTCAGAGTTTGACTGATATCGTTTCCCTCTTGAGGTAGGACTTCCACACAACGAACATATAGTCTGGCTTCTTCGATGATAGTTTTCTACTCGTTAGTATCAGCCATCAAATGGAACACGGTACTACTTCAATTCAGTCTCAGACGCACATTCACGCCATTCACCAAATACTTGTCTTGGAACCACATGTCCAATTGTAAACGATCAATCACTTCTAAACTACGGCCTTGTTTGATTTTCTTTTGGCGGTCGTTAAATCCAACATAGTGAGGATCGTCAGCTTCTGTGAAGGCATCCAAGATGTCAGGTTTGCACACCACACAAGCATCGAGGTGTGTGTTCTTGGCTTCTTTTCCGTACATCAAGAGATTTTCGAGGTTAGCTCGGTAAGGGTAAGTGTCCATGCTGCTGCTAACCAGTTTGTTGTTCAAGTACAAATCCACTTTGCTGAACAACGAATGCACGATATTGTTGGCAGTAGCCACTCTGGCATCGGCGCCTGGATTGTTTTTGTCCGTTTTGAGAACTTTGACTTTCAGGTTGATTCAATACGAGCTGAGGTGGTAAATGAAGACAACGGATGAAATTCTATCCGCTGTGATTCTTGTATCGTCATCATTGTCGCTGGTATTGCAAACAGATCGAGTTGTTTTGGAACATTAGCAAGAATCTCGGTGCATCTTTTTTTTTTTTTTTTTTTTTTAGGTTTTAGTAAACAAAGCGGTCAAAATCTCTCTGACTGTTATTCTTTTGTCATTCTTTTTCTGGTCATGTCTATGAGGTCTGAAAGGTTTTCGACGTCTCTTTCTGCCTTGTCTTTTGCTGTGGCGTAGAAGAGGAATCAATGCCTTCGTCTGGAGTGTGAGGCGAATTTATAGGAGTGTCTCGGCGCGTCATGAGTTATTTTTCTTTCTGAATCAGCACATTTTTCCTGATTTCATTAAGGCTTGTTTGGGATTTTGCTGGTCGTTGAACACGTTGCGTCAAGGCAGCATCTTTTAAAGCATATAATCAACGAATCACCATAAGTTTCAAGACTCCTATTACCAAGGATTTTGAAGAAGATAGCCAATACAGTTGCTGAGTCAAATAGTCCACAGTTGTTTATCTCATTGTTGCAAAAATCAAATTCCAATCGCTGCTCCAATGACACAATACACCACAAATATATGACAGAAAAAGACCATTTTACTTTAGGAACACGTTCTCCACACCACAAACTCTGTGGTTGTTGTTTTTGTAGTTCTTGGAGCGATGAACTCTAAGAAGGGGCTGAATCAGTGTTTAACGGCAAGTTTGTGACGTCTACTTCTTTTTATAGTCCATGACTTGGGAAGTTGCAATCCAAGAATCGAAAGTGGGTGGATATCCTTTCCAACGGACTTTTAACTTCTTGTATACGATGTTTTTCCACTTTTGTGTTCTTCGATCCAGAATGCTTTGGATATCGTACACGTCATCTTTCTTGGTCACTTGTTGTAACTCGGGGAAGTAAAAAGTTCATTTTAAAACTTCTCCGTTCACATCCTCCAATTTATAGACAAGTGGGTCACGTCCACGCGCTTTTCCTGTGACACAAAACAATTCTGTCGTCTAATTCGGTAAATAGTCCTTGTCAAAAGTGCGTTTTGCTTTTTCCATTGCGAACACAATCTCCGATGTATAACACTTCTCTCTTTTTTTCTGGTCTTCGATGTTCCAAACAATCGATCAAACACGTTCACTTCGTTTTGAAGTGTCACTTCTTCTGGAGCACATCCGATACTACGATGGTACGATTGATTTTAAACTTTGATCAAACGTGGTAACACGTCGATGTATTTGAGAGTATGCTGATGTGTAAATCATTTCCAGACACCTTCTTTCAAGGTTCGTTGAAAACATTCCATGACACTGGCTTTAGTTTCAGGATTTTCAGTGGTAAAAAAATGAATGTGTCTTTTTGTCAATTCTTTTTGAAAAGCTTGCTTAAGAAATTCGGTGCTTTTGTCTGTTTGCAATCGCAGCGGATATCGACCACTTTGGTTCAAGACGATTTTTAAAGATCGCATTAACTCTGAACCTGTTTTAGAGGTCAAATGAACTACCCAAGCCGATTTTGAAAATATATCAATGACACAAAACAAATATTTGTGACCTCAATTGTACGAAGCTAAACGACAGACATTGACTAAATCGGCTTGGCAATGTTGATCGATTCCGCCTACTGTAATATGACTTCTTTGAAATTTTCGTCGAATGGATTTGTGTTACGTGTGCGTCGATTGTTCTTGTAACCATTATCGTACATCTTGCAAACGTAGACTTTTTAGTTTGGGGTTTTGCTGCACGATACAAGTTTTGAATTCCTTTGTAGTCAGCTGCACAAGCAGGATTGTAGAAAATGCTGGCTAAAAGTGCATCCATGTTGCTGCTTAATAAGTCACTTACTGTTCGGCACTCCTCTTAGGTTCTTGTAGTAATTTGGATTGTGATCCTTGACGTACCAAGGAGCAATAGGAGTAGGAAAGAAAGTTTCGGTTTCCACACAAACCATCAGTTCTTTTATCACCTTTTTCTTGATTTTTTTTACTTCTGTCTTCCCCCTTTTATTTTCTTCTGCTAAAGAGGGTGTCTACGTCATCATTTTGACCCAAGCCTTCATTTCTTGTCGCTTTGGAATAGGGGAAGGTGTCAACAAGGCTGCCACACTGGGAGAAAAAGTGTTTGAGCAGAGTTTTAAAAAAAATACTTCTCTTGTTTCTATCTCTTCTTCTATGGCCGTGTCTGTCATCGTCTTGGGAACTTCTACTGCTGCTGCTGCTTTTTGTTCTTCTTCGTTTTTCCTGGCATTCTTGAAATCTCTCAGAGTAGGTTTAGGCGTCTTGTCTAAAGCTTTCTGGTGAAACAGTTGAAGACTTTGCAGTAATTATCCGTACTACTGCGGTTTTTTTTCTTCTGTTTCTGCCAAATATGTTTGATCCGTCAGCGATTGTAACTCTTGTTGTAAGTTTGACATCTCTGTGAGATTAGGGTTAGGAGGTAAGTTTTCTTCTTGTTGGGAGAAGTTGATGTAGAGGGTGAACTTACTATAGCTCTATTCTTTTTTGTCAGTCTTTTGGATTTTTTTAGAAGGTTTTGTTTTGTTTGCTACGGTATTATGATCCCATCGTAGAAGCGAACGAATAATGACACCTTTTCATGATCCACCTCCAAGCGGTTTCAAGATGATTTGTTTCTTGGTTTGAATATCAATTCTTGGATAAGCCAGTTGTTTCAAAGCTACTTTACGTTTTTTTTTAAAAAAAAACATTTTGTTTGATGAGGAATATGAATAATTTCTTGTAGTAACTGACGTGCTGTCAAGCCAAACCATCGTAATACTTCTTTGATACTTTCTTTTAACAACTGTAAAGGAAAAGGTGCATTTCTTTCGCGACTGATGGCATACAGTCACAAATCAATTTGGCAGGAGGATGAGACTGCAAGGAAGTCATGTTGAATACTGTTACAAACTAAAGAAGTGATTAATGTTTTTATGTATTGTTTTAGACAGACAAAAACGAGGGAGGTGACGTGTAAATGACTGGATCGTCTTCTTGATACCAGTTGTAAAACAAATCCTTACAAAATCTCAAATAATCTGGAATACTAGGTTTTAAATCGATAGTAAATACGTGGCAACTGAATGGCATCGGCAAGTGCTAGGACATTGTGTACGATGTACTTTCATTTTCCCCTGGTGTTTGATATATCAGGCATGTTTTAATTTGTTGATTTTCAACTGCACCGTTGTCTCCACATCCGTCACATTGTAAAAGCTCATTATCTCGCAAAAACTTAGAGTTTTCATGTTCCTTGATACACATAGCTCTGTATTGTGCTTTCTCCCTCTACGGAGGACAGGTGTGTCTTTGATACATCATTTATTTTAATTGCAAAATGTTTTTAGCTGGTTCCAAACTGTTAAATGATTCATATTATCATTTCTATTCCATGATTATATGCTTTTTACCATTCATCCGTTTTGCTTTTAACATCTTTTCAACTTTGTATATGTCATCTTGTTTGTCGTATGGAGATAACCATTGCTCACAAAACATGACTTCTATACCAGCTCCCTTCAGGTCTTCCAGTTTGCAAACAACTGGATCACCTAAAATTACTTGCCTGATTTTAAATATTTCCTTAGTAAAATTATGAATGTAGCCCTTTGCAAAGATTGTTTTGTATTTTGAACTTCAATTAACTTGGGTAAAATGTCAAGCGATTTTCTTGTTTCATTTTGAGTGGAAGACTACCACATTCTGGTCTTTAGGAATCCGTTAAACCGTACCAATGCAGATTGTTTTTGTCTGAGTATGTTGAATAGTATTCTATGTTTTCCATTTCTAACAAGCCCTCAACGTTTTTGCTGTTATAAAATCTTTTATTTCATAAACTATACTTTTTCATCTCTATTTAGAGATTTTCCCAAAGCGTCGTGCATGTCATTTTCTTTTCGTTGTCACTTTTTCAGCCCAATAGTATTTCGAAAATAAACAATACTTCTCACTGTCAAAATGTATTTGTATCCATCATTGTATTTTTCATAAGCTTGCATATCAAATATGTATGCCTGACACTGATCATCCCCGTAAGTGATTAAAGTAACCTCTTTTGTAGCCACCATTCCCAAAACAGAAGAACGTTTTCACAACTTTATAAAAAAAAAAAAAAAGAAACAAACAAACAAAACGAAACAAACCCACTCAATAGAATTCGGCCGACTTGGATACGAAGCATCCTGGCCTAGAGGCTTTTCAATATGATACAAATTATGTTGATTTAACAGCAAATAAAAATGAAGATACAAAAACCAGAGAAACCTTCCAAAAATTGTTTTCATGACGAATGCATTGGAATACATTTATACAGTAAGCACCCTACTGATGCAGATCCCTTGATCAACTGTTCTTGTATTTGGTTATTAGGTAGATGTCAGCCAGATCAGCAATCTTAGACCCACTTGGACCTCTTGTATTGATTGCCGTGGTTGCTGTCAATCCCGAAATTAAAGAACCAGTAATTATTGACCCGTTCATAGAAATAATAAGACCTTTCCCTATCTACGAATCATCAGAAACGTGTTTCCAAATCACAAATATTGATATTTAAAAAAAAAATTAAAAAAAAAAAAAAAAAAAAATGAATCCATAGCAAATTATTATTAACAATGACATGCCCCATCGTACTTGCCCTTTGAAGTGTGGGAGTTTTACACTGAACTGACTTTGGTACCTGAACTTTCATCTTTCTTGTGTGCGTGTTTTCTGGGAAAGGGGAGGGGGGGGACGTCTTTTCTAATGACATTTTTCCAGTGGGAAACTCAACCCTGGAGGAAAGGTGGCTCAGTACCACCGGTTCCGTGAATTGAAACCAGGACTGCTGCATAGGTGCAAAATGAGCTTCGTACTTCTTGTATACCAAATATGGTATTAAACCACAGCTGGAATTTACTCATTAAGGACAGCGTCGTCGAATGCGACAGGCAACAGTCCGCTCTGCTCTTTTATCACCCGTGGCTGCCTGCGATACGATTTCCTCGTTAGATATGAATATGCATAAATCTGCTTAATCAATCACTGCGAAAGCGAGCAACATTTACTCGCATTGTTTACCCCACTTGACCTTTCAAACTGTTTGGATGAGCCAATCGAAGTTTCTCTTCCAAACACAGTCACATATCGGTCGATACAAAGGACACTTTCATTAATGTGTAGGAGATTGTTACAGTGTGTTGTTGATGACGTATATTTGTTTATGTATAGTCATGAAAAACGAGGAAATCTAGTCGCAGGCAGCCAGGGGTGAAAAAGGAGCAAGACGGATTGTCGCCCGTGGCTTGCGACGATGTAAGGACAGGTCTACTATTACTTTTAACTATTTTTCATGCGGTAGCAATTTTCATGCTTTCTTTGTTGCTACAGCCCAGGAATTTAAAGACCCATCAAACAATTATCATTATGCGAAATCAATAGGACCCCTTTCCAGATCCACAAATTTAGGTACTGATGAAAAGTTAATTTTCCTCAAAAACATTAACTTTCATACTGACGAAAATAAATGAATTCGTAGCAGATTTGTCTTATTCTGTTCATCACCATTTGGTGTCATGTTCTAAAAATGTAAAGACTTCTAGATATACTAGCCTCAACTGGAAATAAAATGAATTCCAGCAACATCAGTACTCTCTAAATGTTTTCTATACAGATGACATACATACTGTAGTATCCGTGGAATTTTACATGTTACAAAAGCCCTTATCTATGATTTTAAAGTATCAAACTTAGGATAGGAGATGAATGCAAGCTAATGCCAATAGTCCCTAACTACAAATATGATAGGCATGGTGTTACTGGTTAAAGATTTGGTGAAAGAAGACAAAGAAATACAAAAGGTAAAACCTTAAGAAAGATTCAGCTCATCATTGATATATCCTGTTGATAACTTTATAACTGTCATACCTGGGATAAATATTAGCATCAATCGGATTGTGCTTCGGCACCTTATATAGCTGACTAGCATACAGGCCTTCCTAGTTTGAACAATAATATGTCTTGTTACAAGAGAAAGCAGTCATGGATTAAAATAATTTGCCATCTTGGTCCCAATTGACAGAAAACTTACTACTATTACAAATTCCTTGATATAAGGAACAATTACATTGGACGAATGACATATCATGATAAATATATACTAATTCGTTATAATGAACTCTTCTCTTAAAAACGGGAAAAGTATTGTTATTATTATTAGTAGTAGTAGTAGTGGTAGTAGTAGTACTCGTAGCATTAGTAATACCAGACATATCAAGATCTACACTGTCTTTATTTGTCATAACTGTTGAACACAGTTCATTATTCACTACAATTCGCAAATATTTTTCCCCAAATTAAATTTTGTAAAGGGTCTTAAGCCATTATCTTTGATAATGAAATTTGCCCCGAGCATCGAGCAGACAGCATGATTGAACTCAATTACTTATAACTTGAATTCTTCAAACACTTTCTTGTATGGCGGCATGATCTTTTCGTGTAAAACATGCGCAACACATGCACACTGATATACATATTTCACAGATAGTTTGGGTTTGGTTTGGTTTGGTATTCGGTGTCTTATAGTTTGGTTTGGTTTGGTATTCGGTGTCTTTCCGTGTCTTACGGTATAGCAACACTTGACGATTACATTGTGCCTCAGCATGTTGTGTAAAGTGCCGTAAAGTGCCCTGCCTAAGGGCCCACAATGGTGGCCAATCCGGGAATAAAATCCGCACCCTTCTGGTCATGAGTTCAATGCCTTAACCACCGAGCTGTCTCGGCCCCTCAGATGAATTAGACCCTAATAGATATTCTAATAAAAGTTCAAACCGAGATGATGTGGGTCAAGCTATCCCGCCCCCCCCCCCCCCCTGTAAAAAGTGGAACAGTTTCCTCAATGAGAGATTAGTTATATTTTAGATAATATCCTATTGACATAAGATCTTATTTTGTAATTTTTTTCCTGTTTTTTCATCATCATAAGACTGTAAAATAAATGTTAAGTAATTCTCACTCTATAATACGGGTGATCGCAAAGATAAAACTCTGATAGTAATTGTACCAGAAGAACGAGATAAGATCTAGTCTGGAAAAAATATAATGGAGCAATATAAATTAATTTTCATTATATCATGTGTCCATTCCATTTATATTTATATATGTGTATTGCATTCCAGGACTGAACCACCAATGAACTGTTACAGTGCCAAGCCTGTCTTATAGCAGGAAATCTCTGTAATCTGACATGTAGTTGTATTGGTCTCTTCCTTTCAAGCCGTGTAGCTCTGTAACGAGCAACAATCACAGTAATGTCTACCCTTCCATATATACGCTGAGTTTGAGTTACATCCCCTGGATCAGGTACCAGATTGGAGGCGCGGTGGGGGGGGGGGGGGGGGGGGATTTGCCATAGTGTAAGTAGCCCTGGCTTCATCTCATCCGCATAGTTAACTCTTCCTCAACAGCTACCTCCCTTAACCAACAAAACTGTGTCCAATCTTTGGCTGCTCAAGAGAGACTTTACTGGAATAACAGGTTTTCCTCGCTTTCTTGTTTACCACCTTTCTGTTAATAATTTTATTAGCTTGTATTGTAGAAATATAAGATTTCATGTCCCTCTTTTGCGACATTCATACTTCTTAAAGTTTGCAGGTAACTGGAAATTGAATATTTGCTAAAAGTCTTGAACATAACTTCATATTTGATCGGTATGATCGGTATGCTTAAAAATTATCAGATTGATCTGCAGCAAAGAAATCTGTTTTTATCAGTTACTAGTCCTCCTAACAATCCTCCCCCGACCCCAGATCCTGCTGCTTTTCGTAGAAAGCAGAGGATATTAAATTGGACGTGTCTTTCCTTAAGTCCGTCCATCCAACTTTCGTTTCCATGTAATAATGTTCTTAATTATTATTGAATTTCAACCAAATTTGGCATGCAGCTTGATATTGATGAGACCGTGACTACGTTGTATTATCAACTTTCTTCATAATCGTCTAGCGGAGTTGTACCTCACATTGTCAGACCCACCCACTTCCGTTTCCGTACAAAAGCTCCCTTAATTATTAGTAGATTTCAAGCAAATTTGGCATGCAGCTTGATTTTTAAGCCTTTGGCTGAGTTCGATTGTCAGCGTTCTGTGTAGTCGTTTACTTGAGTTATTGTCCCTGACTATCAGACCTTGGAACTTTCTTGTCCACTTAAAAACTCCCTTAAATATTATTGGATTTCAACCAAATTTGTTTTGTCGATTGATATTGATGATTCCTTGGCCGGGATCGATTGTCAGACTTCTAAATGATCGTTTAGCAGTGTTGTAGACCCTGTAGACCCTAATTGTGACCCCCCACTCCCACTTTTTTCCGCCCATAAATCCCTTGATTATTATTTGATTTCAAGCAAATTTGGTATGCTGATTGCTTGTGATAAGTCCTTGGCCGAATTTGATTGTGAGCTTGATGCATCATCGTTTAGCAGAGGTATAGACCCTGATTATCTGATCCACCCACTTTCATTTCCTCAAATCAACTTTTTGTGTGATTGGACTTGATTATTCGCTAAATTTGGTAAACATCTTGATATTGATAGAACAATGGTTTGATTGGATGAGACTTAGGCTGAGTTCAGTTGTCAGCATTTTACGTCATGTAGCCTACAGTCCCTGACTGCCAGACCCATCCACTTTAATTTCTGCATAATGACTCCCTTTATTGGATTTTAATCAAATTTAGAAGACAGTTTTATATTTATAAGACCTCTGCTGAGTTTGATTGTCAATGTTGCTTACGTACATGTTCTGCTTTCAACGTCATCTAAGAGCGGAGTCATGGGCCTTGATTGTCAGACTCACTCGCTTTCCTTTTTGTGCAAGGACTCCCTTTATTCCTGTTGGATTTAAATCGAATTTGGTAGGCAATTTAATGTTGATAACACCTTGGCTTAGTCTGGTCTTTCAGCGTGCGATGCGCATCATCATATAACGATGTTCTTATCCCTGATTGATGTACCCACCCACATTTGTTTGCACTCATTAATTCCCTTAGTTATTATTGGATCTCATATGGTACTTTGTCTGTCGTGCGTCGACCGTTCACAATTGTTATTTACAACACATCTTTTTAATAGCCGTTTGAACAATTTGCACAAAATTGTAAATAGAGCCTTCTGGCATAAAGGACTTTACATTTGTTCAGTGAATGCTGTCCCGCTATCCAATGTGGCAAACGTTATTAAAAATATTTTTTTAAAAACAATTTCTTCTCCGAGTTTGACCACATTTGACACAAACCAGCCTGGCATGAAGGTCTTTCATATTTGTTCAGCTGATGCCTATCCGCCATCAAATATGGCAAGCTGTAACTTAAAGTAGATAAACATTTAAATTACCTTGTCTCAAAAACTGCTAAATAGAATTTAACTGAATGTCACAGAAAGCATCCTGGCATAGAGGATTTCGATATTTGATAAATGATGCTGATTCACCATCAAACATAAAATCAAAAATATAAAAACCTTATAAACCACTTCTTCTCCAATACAGACAAACAGAACTTAAACAAGTTTGAAAGAATGCACCCTGGACTAGATCGCTTTCAAATGTTTAGAAATGATGCAAAACAGCCATAAAATATGGCCACCATTACTGAAAATAGACAAACCTTTAAGCGAGGTTTTCTCTAAAACCGCTTAACAGAATGTAACCAATTTCACTGAAAGCATCCTGGCTGAGGGCTTTCAATTTAATGCCGATCCGCCATCAAATATGGCCCGCCTTACTAAGAAAAATCGTTAAATGGCTTCTTCTCAACAACGACTAACAAAACCGAGTTGACTTGTCGCCATAATTTAAACCCCCCCCCCAAAAAAAAAAAAAAAAAAAAAAAAAAAAAAAAAAACAAGCCACTGGTAGCCAAAATATAGCTACACAAAACCGAGGCCAATGGTCGCCAAAATATACTAAAAAACAAACCAAGGCCACTGGTCGCCAAATTGTTACTAAAAGGCTGAGGCTACTGGTCGTCACAATTTTACTAAAAAAAAAGCTAAGGCCACTGGTCGCCAAATTTTACCCCCAAAAAACCCCAAGGCCACTGGTCGCCTGGCCACTAAATATCCTGGGCCACCCAAACCTCTGACCTTCATGTGAGGTCACTGGACTATTAAATATTACGACTGATATTGCTCCAGACCACCGACCTTTTTTATGACTGGGCCGGTCCTCATGACTGTGAGAGGGGCCCACCCCGAGATGCAGTCCGGTCATGTCCCACACCGAACAATATAGGATAAAGAGCCAGCGCCCATCAATAGTAATATATGACAGAGTAGACTTAGATAGATAGGTAATACTTTCAATAATAATTATCATCATCATCGTCACCATCTTTTTCATCCTCATTAGAATCGTTGTCGTCGGCATTAGGATTACGTATCTAATACACCAGAAGGTATATACATTTACACTTAGTACTTCTATTTAAGTATGAATAAATTATGTATTTGATGTTCGTTAATACACATATTTATATTAGACTACATTTTCAGTACAACTTGATGATCTCGCTCATTTTACGAGGTCAATCTACAAGGATTCGACAAAAAAGAGATAGAATTTATGGTAAACAAAGGTCGATTTAAACAACACATGCTGACTTAGTATACAAAGTTGATGTAGTAGAGTCAGCCATAGGAATGGAAACATTTGACATAAATCTGAAATCATTCATACTTTTGAAAGAATTGAAGAAACATTGCAAATTGTTGAAAATAAAAGTACATATTTTAAACTGACATCCTGTTGGCTTTTTTATAATACCTAAAAGCAATATAACAAGTATGTTCTCTGCATGTCTCTATTTCATTTTAAATGAATGACAAAGTACAGTATTTAAGATATATTTACTAAGATCCTGGAGGTCTATGTCTTTACCCAAATACCAATGAATTGTAGCAACAAATTAAACACAACGAAAATAAAATACCACACGCTGAATTGAAAGAATGGTCAACTGAACAATCTGCTTATAAATTACACAAGCAAGCGAAAAATATAAAACTTACACAAGAGTGTATGTAAGTCGTTTCGATGAACAGTAGCAGGCCAAACTATGTTCACATGCAAACATAGGAAAAAAAAGAACAATGGATACAAATACGTTTTGACAGTGATATATATTCTTTTAAATATGCTGGGCTGAAAAGTTAAAACAAAAAAGGGAGATGACATACACGATGGTTTTAGAGAAATCTGTGTAGAGCCAATATCTGGAAAGACACAGTTTGATGAAGGAAAAGTTTACAACAAAAAATTTAGGATTTGTTGGAAACAAAAGCAATTGAATACGTTTCAACTTACATTGATAAAACCAAAACAAAAAACCAAAAAAAAAAAAAAAAAAACCCAGCAAAAACAATTAATTAAAGAAACAAACAACACTTCTCCCCAACATATGTAGTAAGAAGGTTAAACAGAACTCTAAAGATTATAATGTGAAATATTTAAATTAAAAAAAAATGAAACCAGACATCGTGGACGTTTTACAATTTTAATTGGAGGATACAATAACAGTTAGTAGGAATCAATAGAGTTGACTGGTTGAAGCAAGCAAGGAAGAAAACAGATAAAAGTATAACTTAACCTATTTAGTTGCTTTACAACAGATACATTGGTAATTCCTAAATTTAAAATCAATGAAACAGTCAGAATTTCAATATACTAAACAATGTTTGAAAACTGATGCCTGCCTAACAAGACCCCAAAAATATACAAAATCAGGCAAGTAAATTTAAGTGATCCAGATATTTACAAATTGGAAGACTTGAAGGGACTGGATGTAGAGAGCATGTTTTATGAACAAAAGTTGTCACAGTATGACGAGCAAGATAACAAATACAAAGCTGAAAAAGTTTGAATACTAAAAGAATGAACGGCAAAAAGTATTTACTGGCTAAATGAAAAGGGCAAAATTAACCTTTTAACAGTTAGGAGCCAGCTGAAAATAAACCATGTGCCAAAGATACACCAATCGATCTTAAACGAATGAAGTTTTTGAAAAATGAAGAGTTTGTAGGATGTGACTAATGTAAAACATAACCCACAGAAAAGAAACAAAACAAAATAACAACAGCGCATTAGATAATGAAGAAGTTAAAACTTGTATGATTTATGACTTTGTCTGATTACAAAAGCTGACGAATCTGGTCCTAAAGTAACAGGATCTAGACCAAAATTAACATAATCTAGTTCTAAGGTGTTACTACTCCAGGTCTTAAAATAATGTAACAGAAAGAAAGTGAAACCAACAATGGAAGTAAATTCAACAAACAATTTATTTCAAGACAATCAAAGTGAAAATTCAAAAAATACACTTACAATAACGTGAATTAAAGTCCAAATAATACAACAATCCTAAGTGTCCTAATCACAAGTCCTAAATATAGAATATTCCGAATGAATTCAAGTAGCTTTGAATGTCCTGATGTGCTAGTAGTCTTGAATGTTATGATGTGTCAGTAGTCTTGAATGTCCTGATATGTTTGAATAAATGTAATCCAGAATATCTTTGAATGAATTCACATAAATTCCAAAGTCAAGTATTAATCCAAAATGAAAATGAGCACTTTTAGTAATTCCAATGAATATTTCAAATAAATAACATCCTCTCTCTGAATTTGCTCTGATTTTCACAACTGTAACATCTGATTATTGAAATAAATTCCTTAATAGACTGATCTTAATAATATGAAGTTGAGTATAAGAATGAAATCTTTTTTACCAAATCTGAATAAATATAAAGATAGGTCACCTGACAGAATATTCTAGAATATGAGTAACTCTAATGGAAAATTACGGTGCGTATGTGACTTTTCTCACATCAAGATATGGAAAATTCCAATCTAAGTACTAAATTCTATGTGAACAAGAGTGACCTTGAACTCAAATGCAGTAAATATGTTATTTACAAAATGACCACTAAAGAGCAATTTACCTCATGGACACATATTATAAATTCACTATACATAGAAAAGTAATGTAATGAATTGTATATTTAAAAAAGGCATTTTATTATTGTCTTGCGATTCAGTTTAATGCAATAAAATGGTTAAGTGAAAACCATTAAACATAGTTTTATAACCGCACTTTAAAATTTGACAACGATTACCCTGTGAACAGATGCAGAGCTCTGTGTGAAATCAGACTTTGGCAGACTCAAATAAAGTGAGCCGCGTTGATGGCAACGTATGTTACATGATGTCCTACTGGAATATAACAGATCCAAATGTTCCAAAGTTAGTTTATCTGTTTACAGATTTCACATTTATTTCCAGATACAAAAAGTACTGAGTGTGCAATATCTCTATCTTTTGATGATATATTCAATCTGACCAACAAAATCAAAAATTTGAATCAATTTAACATAGTGTGCAAGAATTGTTAACATTACAGAAAATCAAGACTGGAGATACTAAAAGGGAAAAAAACAAATACTTGCTTGGTAATAGGCCAGAAGAAAATAAAACTATACACAAAAGTTTTGTGGAGCCTACATCTGCTGTTATGCTAGCTCGTTATTAGAGGCATTATAACTATGGAGCATATACTGTTGAACTCTGGATAACATTGTCAGCTGATTAAATGAATAATATGGCTGTTACAATGATGAACCTACTGTCAGGACCAACTTCTTTTCTGCAATATAGCAATGGATTAACATACCAAGGTATTAAAAGAGCAAACCAAAGCATTAGGATTTGTGTAATCGGCAAACATTTTCTGATCCAGCATCATCTGAGGGTTCTTTTACAATAATCAAGATAAACATTAATTGCAACGTATTTACATCCTACAATGTGCAGCATTTCAAGCCAGTGTCCCACAAACAAGACATTTATCACTGATCGACCTAGCTATAGGTACATATTCTGAAGTCTGGTTTGAAGTCGAAAAAAAATATTGTAATTATTGTTTAAATTAGTTATGAAAGGAAAATCAATACTAGATCATTGTTGAATCAAGGACTATATCAAATATTTTTCTCTGTGTCGTTTAAGGGATAAGAGTGGACTTTATTGTTTTAACTGTTAACACTTCTGCCATTTTTGTGCTCTATTTTAAGTTGAGGAAACGTTAAAGACATGCTTTGCTGTTGTAAAGTTGCATCAATATTCATAATAAGCCTAATCACCTGCATGACTGGGGATGCAGAATAGGCCCGATGCGCTCTCCTACATGTCATAAGAGGCGATTAATGGAGAGGATCCGCGGTGGTTCAGAGGTTAGTTTGCTGGACTCGCGACTGAAAGGGGTCGGGTTGCAACCCTACCATCGGCTGGCTATGGTCCTCGGACAAGGCACTTTACTACAACTGCCTCAGCACTAAATAACCTACTTGTGTTGCTGTGCCATAAAACACCAAACTAAACCACCAGAATAAGTCATATAGACTTCGACCAACTTTTTTTGTTCAGCACCGTGAGACAAATAATCCTTCATCATGCATTGGTATTCGGTATTAAAATTCCATCCTCGGTAACAGAATTTTCTATCAACAACTCTGCAAAGCTTCATTTCGGATGCAAAATGTTGACCCTCAGATGGAATTTTCCTATACCAATGCATATGAACAATTATATTAGGCTTGCCATCACAGGTAAGACAAACATTAGTGGGACAATGCTGTGTTACATCAAAATGTCTCATTTATAGCAAACCTCAAATATGAGAGTGGGTCTAACCACCACCCTGAGCGAAAGATATTAGGGGCAAATACTTGTAGGGGAAGATGCACTGGGAGGTAAATTTTAATGCTGAACTTAAATTTGATCAAAACACTATGACTATGTAAGAGAGGATCAGTATATGCAACACTTTTCCAACAAACTGGAAGAAATTCATCCACTACAACTTCATTTATTCGTTCTAAATGATCAATTCTTGACATACAAAAATATTTGGGTTTTGTCCTAATTATTTTATTGAAACTTGAATGCAGGGGTTTACACATTCCCTTCAACAGTATCTGACACAGTGTTTTGTGAGTTATGCATAATTACTGAGAAGTCCTGATTCCTATTATCAAGATGAAATATTCATGGATGAAACAAAAATCTTAGTTTTAAACAAAAGCACACATTTGTCGCCCTAATACTGCGTCGCCATAATGCCTACACACAACTGTGATAGTCAAAACATCCTTATGGCAACAGAATCTTCACACACATATTCTATCTAACCCAGCATTAAGGCGACACTCTTTCTAAGGCCCCTTTTGTCATACCAAACAAAACAGGAAAATAAAAGTGTATTTACCATGATCAGAATCATAAATATATGCCTTTTAAAACTGTATTACCACGCCTGCAGATCCATTTGCAAACCCTTTCATGTTAAACTTTTTTCTTAGAAGTGTGATCGGGGAGAAGGTGTAGATGGACTTCAGAAGCTGAAATATTATTTTCAAGCAAAAATAATTCTTTAACGCCTTATGAAGAGGTGTGGTCAAAATAATTTTGGAGCCAAGAATAGAGAGATGATATTTGCTTGAAACGAGCGAATAACGGATATATTTCATCTAGTGGGTCAAAATACTTAAGTTTGTCATCCACGAGATCAAATATATCTGTTATTCATTTGGAGCAAGCAAATTTTTTAAATTTTTTTATGCTCAAACATATTGGTTAGCAATATGTATAACAGATTGAAGTAACAATATCACTGTATCCCACGCGATAATGTCAGCGGTTATCAGTTTACTTTTTGCTGTGTTTTGTGTATATTCGCACAGAAAATATCAGCAGCAACATAATTTTACTTCGCAATTCAAAGTAAAACAACACATAAAAAATATGAAAGATTGAAGAAAAAAAATTATATGCACATAGTTGGGTTTGAAGTTGGTTCGTCTACATGCCAGGCGGCCATACTTACCACTGGACCATGTCATCTTCTAAAAATAGCTCAAAATTTCTTCCTCATAATGTTATCGACGTGGCAGTGAAATATTATATCTATTATCAACATTAGTTCTCTTGGAAAATCCAGTATTTCACGGTCTAGCATAAAATAGATTAAATTAATGTTTTCCTGAACCAATGTCCCCCTCTCATTATTATTTCTGTTTGCCCACGTGTAACACAAACTGAACATATATGAAAGTTGAAGTTTGGTACATTTACTGGTATTTCCATGCTGATATGACCTACATATAGAATATTTGGTTGAAAAGAGTGAATAACGGATACGTTTCATAGAGTGTGTGATAGACTCTGTATTTTCGCGACTGGTGAAGCCACGAATGAAACTACTTGAGTCTTGCACCACGAGATGAAATCTATCCATTATTCACTCAGAGCAAACACAATATCTTTTTATTTATGATTGAAAAGCAGATTTCTTACTGTATCCCGGCGATAATGTCGGCAGTTTATCGTTCATGTTCTGCTGTGTTTTGTATACATGTTCGCCCACTACTCAAATTTCCTGGTCATAATGTTGTCGATGTCTACTGGGGGCAGTGAAAATTTATTTCTGGTATTCCACTCCAGTGCATTATCAAAATTATTTCTCTTAGAACATCCAGTAATTCATGGTTTAGCAGAAACTGGAAGTTTAAACTTTTATGTTCCAAATCTGACGGAGTTATAACCCTTAATTTATTTAGACTTCCACTGATATTGTATGTATACTTTAAAAAAAAAAAGATATTTAATAGAATATTTTCCTGATTTGCCGTTTTGATGAAATTAAAGAAAGGAAAAATTATGAAAGCAAGAAAAGTTAAGGTTATGTTTTATATGATTTTTAAGAAGAAACAAAATTACTGCTAAACAGAAAATCATATCGACATAATTTGTTTTACCATAAGACTTCTGATGGTGTCTAGTTGGTCCTAAATGAAAATCATGTTGATGTGGCAGCCATTATGTCCACCATGGCCGCCATCTTGAAAATAGTATCACTACTCCTCCTGAATAGATAGTTATATACACATGTGATTTTCACCAAAAGACTTATAATGATATCTTGTTGGTCCTAAATGAAAAAGGTATCAATCTTACATCCAATATGGTGCCACGGTAGCCATTTTGAAAATATTGTTATTGCTGAAGAATATCAGAGATGGTTGAACACTAAGCAGTTACGATAAAGAAACGTTCTTATCTTTGATTAACTGGAGAAACAAATAGGCCAGTAAAGCGCAATTTCTGTTAGAGTAACTATTGTTTTTGTTATACTCACAGAAACCAATATCAGTTTCAAGTTTAGGAAGCACTGACATTATTGCTTTTCAAATATCAATAAGAACTGTATAAATATCAAACAATTTACTAAACAAAGTTTATCAAAGGTTGCAAACTACTGGTAAATCTGTATTAAAGATTATTGTCAATATGAATTTCTCATATACGTTTCTGTTGAAGATCGAAACCAGATCGGCGTTTGTAAAATATGTATGTTCACAATGTCAACTGTATAATTTTCAAAACCTCCAAAATTGTTAAAACTGTTTAAAATTGTTCGTAAGGTCTGAAAATCTAATCAAGTCATCTACACATCCCTATAAACATGCCTACTGAATCCCTGTTGTCTGCCTTGAGTGGTTTTTGTTCAGTCGTACTCAGAATGTTAGGAAGAAAAAAGTCACAGTTCAAGAGATATAAAAAAATGTAATAAACAAATTGAACAATTGCTATAATGGTCTTATAATCGAATCATGTCATCTAATAAATTTCATTTGTAAATATGGAATGGTTTTTACACAATGATGCTCAAAAGTTGTTTTTTAATTGTTGTGCAATCATGCTTACAGCAAAATGGACATGACCAAATCTAGATGTCCCCGCTGTAATAAGTTTGAGGGTCTTAAAAGTCCCAAAAGTAAAAAATGTGAATAAAATGGAATATTGCTATAATGGCATGAAAGTCTAATCAGACCATCTATATACACAAAATAATATGCTACAAAATTTCATGGCTATATGTTTATTTTTTTTTTGTTTTTTGCTATTGTGCTCGAACAGATTTGTTATGGGTGTACAGATGGACATCATTACAGTATTATACTCATTGCTACTTCTCTGAGGGCATACAAAAAATCCTTGAACATACCTTTAGTTGATGAAGTACAAGCAAGGGAACGAGAATGATTTGGAAAACAAAACTGTAATTCTCTGTTCATTGTCAATTTCCATACTCAGATGCATACATTTTTGCTATGACTGACAAACACACAAACATACTATGATGGACAGGCAAATCATTTTCACCAACTACTAGTAACTGAATTTTTGATGTGATTGCAAAAAAAAGGAAATAGAAAGCTTGTTAGAAATATGTTCTTTATTCTTTAGTACAGATATACCATCTGATTATTTGGTACAAATTTCATATTACCTATGGCTTTTTTAATACCATATTCAATTTATTAATGAATTTTAACTTACATGAGATAAATCTGCTTTAAGAAACATAACCAATGGAGTCCATATTTTTGTGCTAATATTAGACACTACATAAATGCAGATAAAATGCAATTAGCAGCTTTAATTATTGATTTTATTTGAAGTGGTGGGCATAAAGTATATATTTTATTGGAGGCAATTCTTTTAAGTAAAATTTTATGGCAGTTGGCAACATCTGCATTTGTGAAAATATAACCACAAATATAATATAAAATGCCTGGACTCACATTTAAACATAGCTGTCGATCCCCATCTAAATTGTAGAGTGTGTTATTGGTGTATGCATAAATTCCCTTTGGTCTCATTTACACATAATTTGTCGCATTTGAAATAGTCATTAGAAGAGATGTCACTAACTCACTAACAAAGAAAAAAACAAAACAATGGATGACCCATTTAATGAATGCCAAAAAGCTAAGTGTCTACTAATCCCTAACCACTTACTCCTCTTTTTACAAAGATAATAAAATCCAAGTATGTCAAGTTACAAAAGATAGCTGACTACCTAAAAAAAAAAAAAAAAAAAAAAAAAAACACGTGGCAAATAATAGTTTGGTGAGGCAAAAAGGGAATTTCAAGTGACGATAAAAGAAAAGAACCCCTGATGGACATCCGCAAAAAGGATATCCTATTATCTAACCAAACGGTGTTTAATATCAGATAATATAAATTATTTTGTCTGAACCAGAACTTTTAGTAGCAATATATGCTCGATCAAGTAACTACACTGAGAAAATATTCAATCCAACAATGGATTGAACAATAGAACCAAAATAAAATTTAGGTGAATTCATCCAATTCAACCTGCTCCACCCTTACGTTTAGTTTCGCCATTGACAACTGGAACTGGGAAAAATATATTCATGTGCCAACCAATTGCATAGTCTAACGACCACATAAGGAATCAGGTTACATCAGCAACGTGGTACCCCAGCAAATTTTGAAACAAGTAGGAACCTATACAACACCATTGCGGTTTTACGCTATTGTATTCTAACTTGAACAATAATTGCTTTCATTAACATAATATACCTCCATCCCCCCAAAACATATTTTTTATCACTAATGACATTATAACCCCCGTCTGCATTAAATATAATATCATTTGAACCAAGTGCACCGGGTGTAAACCTTTGGTTTGTGATATCTTTCTCTACTACCAACTGCTTGTGTGTATGTCAAGTGGCCTAAAAGGCAGTTGCACCAGCTGCACCGACTCCTTGGTGATATATAAACCTCACACTGATGAGGAATGGTGATCAGCTGAACCAATGCATCAACCAGAACTTTTCCCTCTGATAAGTTACACGGGGATCTTAACCGGTCATGGACCAGGGGTGACTAGACAACCTGAGCAGATGAGAGGAAATGCCTTGACTTTCCATCAGACAGCTTTTTCCTCCATAACCACAAATATACCTTATCACAAAAAATTATTTTTATCTTATCAATCTGTTCAATTTAGTCAAAAAACCACCAAATTTACATCATCTTAATATGTAACTTCTATTCAAGATGATACATTTCTATCAAATATTCCAACTGATTTTTTAGCTATCATAAATATATACCATAAACATACAATAAACTGTCTAGGTAACTACAGTGTAATAACACTGGTATTTAATGATGCAAATTTCCGTTATTATGAGGACTATCATTAAACTTGTTCCACAATTACCTATTTACAATGACAGAAAATTATCCTTATTCAAGTTGAAAGAAACAATTGACAAAGTCTACTTGCCCAAGCTTTGAATTCATTGGACATGCACATTTTTTCAGCAATTCATCTGTCTTCTGTAACAGCTTTTTAATATTTCTGTGTACCATTTTTTGTTCATCACATACCCATTTAATTTTATATGGTTGATCTGGCTTTAAATACGAATGTTTATTCCTTATTTCGATCTCATACACACAGAATGGAACTTTTTTAACTTTTGTCTACACTTTAATATATTTCTATATGCTGAATCAAACTTTAAGCAATCTTACTGATTTAAAAATTTGATTTATTGTCTCTCTCACCCAGAGTTTGGATCCAAATCACATTCTTAGAATAGTGATGTTTAGGCTTTTGTTAACGCTTTCCGTTTGCTTACATTTACTATCTCCCTGTATTGATTGTATTCATAATCTGGATATATCATTATAGTGCAGAAAAAATACAAATAAACAGTTTCATTTAGTGACCCTTACTATTTGACCTATGGGGGTCAAGGTCACAGTCTCTGAATATAAGTTTTGATATTTTGGTGAAAGTTTTAATTTATTATTTAATAGTTTAATATATTTATATTTTCTTAAAACCTCAATGTGTTCTGTTTGCACTGTGGCTGTTGAAGACAATTCATTATTTGACACACCCATGACTATAACCTTGGCATCTTGGTCACAGTCTCAGAAAATCTTGAGTAAGTATTTGGTGAGGTTATCATTTGCATCTATGTCCTAAACGTTTTGATTGTTTCTATTTATTCTTTGTATTGTTCATTACTGAGTAAAGATAAATCATTATGCAATGTACTCAACTACCCCTATTACCCTGGTGTAAAAGTTAGGTATACAAATATTTGTGTTAAGGTTTTGGTGAAATTTATTCTTTCGGTTACATAATTTTAACTATGTGATGGATTCTTTTCATACTTGGGTATTTTGTTTTATAGCGAGGACAATTTATTTTGCATCACTTTTTTTCTCACCATTTGATCCTGCATTTAAGTTCAGAGGCATAGTACTTATGTACATATGTGTACATATGCTTGACCTTAGTGTTATTACACATGTATGTAGATGTGCAAGTATATATCTCCAGATGGGCTGTTAAACTTATGAAAAAGCAAGGATGACAATCCATTGCCATATCATCTTGTTAGTATGCTCAAGTGTTGATTGTGATAACATTTCTCAAAGATACTAATATTACAGTCATAGATACTAAGTTTGATCAAATTTGCATCTCAAATGGTCAGATTCCAAATCATATGCAGATTTGTTGCTCACAGGTCAGTCTTACTTGTTTTACATTGAAACCTGTATATAAAGGACAATCAAAGGACCACAAAGATGTGTCCCTTATCGTCAATTAAAAAGATAAATGGTCACAAATTGCTTTCACTAAAGTTATGAACATGCATTACTGAAAAGCCTTAATTGTATTGCATTATTTTAAAGTATGTTGGAAATTACAATATTATTATGTACTCTGATTTTGTCACACAGACTTAAGATAGGAGACAATTGAACAGGACTTCCCTGTATACGTCGTCGATATGGACGGGAATGATGACATTATGACATCATAGAATGTTCTACATTATGACATCATTCTACTCACCTGATATATTCATGCGCGTCAGGATTGAAATTATGAATGAAATTCAGTAAAGAAACACCAGATCATACTTATTTCCATATTTGTAATTTCCTCCATTGAGTAAAGTTAAAAGATCTGGTAACTTATGCTAATTATAAATGAAAGTCTGCAATAAATATGTTATTGTAGGTGTACTCTCATATCCCTGGTGGACGATTTTTTTCTCTTTGGTGTAGCTGACTTGCAAGCTCGTCGGTCATACTGCTGGAACAACTTGTTCACTCCAAAAATTAGACAATACACAAACAGTAACTTTCAAATATTTCATAGGAACAATCAAGCACAAACATTTGATAGGAACATAGAATTGTACTATTTTTATCACATAATTCTTACTTTTGTCGGGAGTTATAAACCAGTGAAACCCGGATTATCAACTACATCTGTTTGTATTGAATTGTACTCCCAGTATCTGACTACACAAATGTTAACATAAAACTTTAGCATTGTTGAAAATCTCAACACCCAAAAAGTGATCCTGTACCTCTCAATGCTTAGAAAGGAGAGACAGACATGTTTTCAATACTGTTAACTTGGCAATGACATTAAGTAATACAATATCCCTTATATAAGAATCTGAAACTAAGTATTAACCAATACATCTTTGCATTTTGTCATATATGAAATTATTTAACTTGTTTCATACATTTCATATTAATGATCACTGGTGCACAGCTGCATGTCTACAAAGAAACGCTTCATGATACATATTATAATTTGTGATATTGCACAACCATTCAGTGAGTTAACAATTGTGCAATAATATGAATTATTGCAAATAACATCACGTCATCCAAGAAACAATCTATGTCACAGAGATCAATTAATAATTGTCATTGATGACTGATGGATTCCCGGCTCAACTAAAAATGGATTGCTGACCACTGGTATTGCTGGCTAGTTGCGAGTGTTATATAATTATGATCAGGTTAGCACACTGCAACTAACAATGGATTGCTGACCACTGGTATTGCTGGTTAATAGTGAATGTAACATAATTGGAGCCCCGACTCAACTAAAAATGGATTGCTGACCACTGGTATTGCTGGCAGGCTGTGAGTATTACATAATTATGGTCAGGTTAGCATACTGCAACAAACAATGTATTCCTGACCACTGGTATTGCTGGTTAGTTGTGCGTGTTATTTAATTAGGGTCATGTTAGCACATTGCAACTAACAATGTATTGCTGACCACTGGTACTGCTGGCTAGTTGGGTGTGTTATATAATTATGGTCAGGCTAAAAACTTGACTTCTAGCTTATCTCAGCAAATCTGACAGATTCATGATCACCACTGTATAACATTTACTAATGTAAATAGTAATAACTTCAAAATATGACCATACTGGCCAAATTTAAATTTGTTTTGGATTAAACTATTGATTACATTTCAGCTTGTATTCTTTGTTTGTTGATGATTACTCAAATACATGACCTAGCATGAAGTAGCAAAACTATTCAAGTGATCTCTTTTTCCCAACAGTATATTGGAAAGCAATGTATAGTGTGTGCACTGTGCGGCCAAGTATTGATTAACTCTATAACTGTTCATGGAGATGAAGGATTATTTTATATGATATTAATTTAATTCTACATCCATTTGATTGGCCATATTAAACACAAGTCTTTCTACTACCAAACCCTGATATATGTCAGCAGAAATACGAACAATTACTGTATCACATGATACATTCTCGTGATCTGATTGGCTGACTACCTGGATCTATTTTAGGACATTATGCATTTCCACATGACTATTATGGGCAGCCGTCACCGCCAAAATTACATTAATTATTTCATCTACCGCTCTTGCTCTTGCTGCTTTAGCCAAAAAGTTGCATCTTCTACAACACATATATAAGACAGAACAAGCGTGCTACAAAGTGTACTGGATTTGTCCAAACACGACCTGGCACGATTTAGTATGTTGAGAACACCAGTAGTACCTAAATTCAAGTTAACACACGTCCCCTCAATCAGTGGAGACGAATTCCAGTATAAAAAGGAGATGTGTTGGATAAGATTCACTTCAGTTTTCCTCCTGAACAAAGATGTCACAAAGTTCACATCATCATCAACGTCCAAAGAGACCTTCATCGTTTAGCTCAACATTGTGATGTTTTGTCAGTACTTATTAAATCCAATGCCTCGATACAAAAACAAATCATTCAAAAAGAACACAATGAAATCATCGACACCGTATGTGAATGTTGTTTAAATGCTTTGAAAGGAACTGTTCCTTTAACCAAGATATAGAAACAGCAATTAGGAAGACATCGTTACGTTTCCGACTAATGGTGAAAAAGAAAATGCCAATCAGTCAAAAGAAAAATGCCCGTTCGACAGGACCATTGTTACAAGTGGATTCTCCTTTGTTATGATCGCTTACTGGACCTCTTTTAGGAGAAGTGTTAAGGTGAAGAAGATAAAAAAGGACACACTTTTCCGGAAGGACATCACACTCGTACCCTTGGATTTCATTGAAGGACGAAAACTAACTTTAGTTACTTAAAAACGGAGAACGGAACTCCACAGTTGATACGACCAACGGATACAATATTTACCTCCTAATCTTAATCTCACCAAGATGTCACATTTACAACAAGAGCTACAATCGTTGATGGATTGAACAGATTTTCCAGACACGTAAAAAGCGCAACTCTAAGGATAGTTATTGTGATGTCTTGAACTGTTTCATCAGAAAGCTTTAGACGAGACGGCTAAACATACGCTGAGAGATTTAAAGAATGTCATGAAAACAGAAGAAAAACAGAAAGCAACAAAGATGATGACAGTTACCTCCAGTGTGATAACCTTGTTGACACCTTCCCCTACTACAAGACAAGAAGAAATGAAAGCCTTGGTCAAAAAGATGATGTCGACACCCTCTTCAGCAGATGAAAAATAGGAAAGAAGGGAAGACAGAAGTGAAAAAAGAAATCAAGAAAAGTGACAAAAGAACCTATGACATCTGTCGAAACTTCCTTTTCTACTTCTATTGCTCGTCAGACACTTCAAGCATCGCAAACCCAAATTCTACAAGAGCAACCACAGAAGAGTATAGAATAATGGTTACCTTATTGAGCAGCAGCAGCGGCAACATGGATACACATTTTGGCCAGCATTTACTACAATCTTACTCATGCCGCTAGCTTTAAGGGAATTAAGAAATTGTACCATGCAACTAAAACTGAACTAAAAGAACTACTGCAAGAAGTACAACAATGGTTACAAGAACAATCGACGCACACGTTACACAAACCCATTTCAGGAATATTTTCCAGAAGTCATACTAAAGCAGCTGGAATTGATCATCAATGGCAAGCTGATTTAGCTGATGTCTTTCATTTAGCGTCGCATAATCGAGTTTACAAATGTTTGTTCTATATCACTGAAGTGTTTTCAAAAGTAGCTTGGGTACTTCCTTTGGCTTCTAAAACAAGTTCAGAGTTTGAGCGAGTTTTAAACCTTATCTTGAAACAAAGTGGTCGACACCGTTTCTAATGCCAAACAAACAAAGGTCCCGATTTTGTTAACTAAGCTTTTTAGAAAAAAGATGAAAAAAATACACATTAATTTTGTCACCACTGAAAATGCTAAAACGAAAGCCGGTGTCGTGGAAGGTTTCAAAGAACTTTGAAAGAACTTATGTGGAAATAGTTTACACATGAACATACCCTCAAATACATTGACGTGTTACCACGCGTAGTCAAAGTTTACAATCTATTGTACCATCGTCGCATCGGATGTGGTCCAGAAAAGTGACACCTGAAACGAAGTGATTGTGTTGGATCGATTGTTTCGAACGTCAAAGATCAGAAAAAAGAATGAAGTGTTAATCACCCGAGATTGGGTTCGCATTAGAAAAACAAAAGGCACTTTTGACAAATGATATTTACCTAACTGGACGAGAGAATAGTTTTGTGCCAAATGACAAGTGTGTGGACGTGATCCCCCTGTATAATATAAATTGAAAGATATGAACAGAAAAGTGTTAACAAGAACTTTGTATTTGCCTGAGTTACAACGAGTGACAAAGAAAGAAGACGATGTGTACGATATCGAAAGCATTCACAAAAGAAGAACACGTAAAGTGGGAATACATCATATCCAAGAAGTAAAAGTTCGTTGGAAAGGATATTCACAGTTTCGATTCTTTAATTGCAGTTTCACAAGCCATCAACTATGTAAGGAAGTAGAAGTTACCAACATGCCGTTAAACACCACTGCATCCCAATCTCATTGTTCCTCTCTTCCAGAACTACAAAAGCAACCACTTTGGGTGTGGGTTGGAGAACGTGTTCCAAAAAATCAAATCTTCTTTTTCTACCAAATCTTTGTAGTGTATTGTGTTGTTGGAGCAGCCTTTGGAAATTTGAGTTTGCAACAAGGAGATAAATAGTTGTGGACTATTTTACTCAGTACTTGTATTGGTTATTTTTTTTCTAATCCTTCGTTAAAATATATCGACAATAACAACAATGATAGCCATGTTAACGCCAGTCACAACTCTTCTAATCACACAAGCCATCATCTATAACTCTTGGGAAATCATCCTTTGACATCGATTGACTCCTCGGAGACTCAAACCATCGAACTATGAATAATTAATTTTATTTAACATCACCTGACAGTTATATGGATATGTTTCCCAACAACACATAATGCTGTTTCACCGCCCATTTATCTCTATCCTTACAATTGGATCACAAAGCTCATTGGGGAGCGGCTTTGGTTGAAATCATTTATCCTAATATAGTCTGAAATGTGGTCGAAGATCAAACCACTTTCGTCCTAGAAATACTAAACGAACAAGTTCAATCACACTTTGACAAAAATGATCATCTCGTCGAAACAATTTCAACTATGTTTAATGATCAGTTTCTCAAAGCACTGGATACACTTCACAGATGTGTGCTGATCGACTACCATCCAACTTCTCATCGTCCCAAATTAGATTGTTCCTACGGCAAAACGCTGTCCATCACTTTTTCTCCCAGTTTGTTTGATATTCTGGGTGGAAACACATCTCTCGTTCCTTCGAAAGACATAATCAACAACAATCGATTCTACAAGAACTTAGCTAGCCTATCAAATTGAACGAAGGACTGAATTTGATGTTGGTGTACTCTAATGTCGTCGAGTAAAACTTGGTGGGAAATACAACTGCTCAGTTGCTCAGTATCATTCCTTTCAAAGTGAATTCTGCCATAGTTGTTTACGATAAAGGAGGAAACACGTATCACGTTAACCGAGACTTTGTACATCCTCATTACCTTTCTGTCAGTAAATCATATTTTGACAGTGCCAATATTAGTATCAAAGGAGATCTTGGACAAACTACTATATTCCCTAAAGAAAAAGTCCCTGTGAAACTGTATATTCAAAACGATTATCCAGTAAATTGTAACAGATGTATCCTGTGCACTAAGGAGTGGTTCGACAACGAGGACATGGTTTAGGAGATATGTTAATATCTGCTTTTCGTACGGTATGACTCATCTTGAAACCTATGGTGACTCGAGGATTGCATACTTTAAATGATGCAGACTTGGCGCAAGGAAAATAATTTTTCCAAAACGTACTCATCTACCATGAAAGTCCTAAACAAGCGTTTAAGAAAGCAGGAAAAAATATGTTGATTTAAACATGAAGAGAATTCCAGGGCTCGCAGAGACACCCCTATAAATTCACATCTCACTTCTGGCGAAGACATTGATTTGACTTCTACGCCACATCAAGGACAAGGCAGAAAGAAACGTGGAAAGGTCTTCAAACCTCACAAACACGCACAGGAAAAGACTAAGAAAGCATAAATAAAAGGACAGCAGTCAGAGATTTTGACGTTTGTGTTCACAAAAAAAAAAAAAAAAATGATGCACAGAGATTCTTGCAAATGTTTCCATTTCAGAACTCGATCTGTTTGTCATGCGACCGACGATGATGTCGATGCAATAATCCCAATGGGTAGAATTTCTTCCTTGGTCGTCTTTGACCAAATCGGTACCTATCGAGTTTCAAATCAAAGGACAATCCAGGCGGCATGGACACGTACCCTTACCGAACTTACCTGGAGAATCTCATGGCGTACGGAAAAGAAACCAAGAATACACATCTAGATGCCTCATTGGTGTGGAAACCTGACACTGTGAATGCTTTTAATGACACAGTTTTTGCTGTGTATGATGATGCTCACAGTGTCGGATTTAACGACTGCCGAAACAAAATCAAACAAGAACGTAGTTTAGAAATGACAGATCGTTTGCAGTTGGATGTGTGCTTGCAAGACAAGTATTTGTTGAATCTTGTGGATGTACGTTTGATATTGAATCGAAGTAGTACCGTGTTCCATTTGATGGTTAATACCAACGATTACAAAACAAGCATCGAAAAAGCCAGATTCTACGTACGATGTGTGGAAGTCTTGTTTAAAGTGGGAAACGACATCATTCAAACTCTTAGCAGAACGACACCCACGTATCCTCTACAATAAGTGGAAGTTTAAACCTTTATCATTGCCTCTGTGCTTCGACCAAGATCGAAGATAATGTTTTCCAAGGTCAGCTGCGAAAACATTTGCTCATTGGCATAGTCAGGAATGCAACACTCAATGGACCTATCGATCAAAATCCTTTCGAGTTCCAACACTTCTACGCGTCCAAGATAGAAGTTTCGCGAGATGGCCAGACGTTGTGTACAAGACCCTTTGAACCTAGCTTTGTCCATAATAGTTACTTGATATCTTACTTGACTCTGTTTGAAGCCACACAAGTTAGGAACTATCAGTAGCCACGGCATTTCGTACTACAATTAGGCAGGAGGATATGCTTTGTGGGGATTTGATTTCACCCAGACCAAGACAGCGACGAAGGACATTTCCACCCAAGAAAAACAGGCCAACTCTGTGTGGGACTTCAGTTTGCACTAGCTCTGGTGAATACAATGAACATCATTTTGTATGCAGAATTCGATAATACTCTGGACATCAACAGTTTGAGAGAAAATATCGTAGACTATTAAAAACATGGAACACGAAGCTTTGGAGATAGGTGAAGATAACGTTTTCTATCCAGAACAGCAGTCACAGACCACAAGTGAACAAGAGAAAGATACAGTCATGGCGTCACGATGGCCAGAGCAAGAAGAACATTTAGTCTTCCTGATTTGCTCGCCACTCACCTGAAAGAATCACACTCCTGAGCAGAGAACATTGTTATGGTTCTCAAATCGATCATTCTAGTCAATTGGAAAACGACAAATGATGATGAGTCAAGAGAATCTGGACTAAGCATGGACCCTTATCTCACAAGAAAAGATTTTGAAAGAGTCGAATAAAGATCTAAGTGACCATTCCCTACCTCCATTGACTTCACTGAAAACGACACGCATTGAAGCTCGCTTGCAACAGAGTACAGAGACTTCCCGTTCATCGACTTATGTGACAGATCTTTTCAAGGAAAAAGTCAAGTATGAACTCATCACTTATCATTACCTCTCAAAATGAATACCTGAGAACTTCATTACCTTCTGACCAACAGCTCGTACTCAGCTTCTTGCAATCCATTGGTGTAGTCTAAAGACGAACTTCCTCATCGAAAACCTAAAGACATTCGAGTTTATGTCGTCACCACAGACAGCAGTCATCGCCCAGTGACGAAGTGGTTAGCCGTCTACTTTCCCAACGATAATAGTGTTGAATATTTTAATTCTTATGGATTACCTCCTATAGAAGACGATATCATCGACGTTATGAAAAGAAACACTTTATCATCTCAATTCAGCAATAGTGTGTAGAAAATATTGTGTGCATATTCATCCTCAACGCAGTCTTGGATTCCCATTAGAACATCACCTGACTTGTTTTCAACGTGATTTCTCTAGCAACGATGACAAAAAAGAAAAGTTGTTTTGTGAACATTATGGATATCTAGTTTCTTTAGAACAGAAACGTAGTGTGTGTCGATGGCAAAATGACACTGTACTAGATCACTGGAAGCCTAGTCTTACTCCACAACGTTGTTAACCTTGTAAATACGTTAATGTTTAACATCTGTTTTGTTTGTCAGTTGCACATGAAGAAGAAGGGACTAGCTTAATTCCCCCTCTTCATTGGTTTGTTGATGTTTGAGTTAGCAAGGCTTATTAAAACAATGATGATTTTTAAAAAAGTGGTGTGTACTTTTTTGCCAAAAAAAAAACAAAAACTTGTACGTTCTATCTCTCTCTCTCTCTCTCTCTCTCTCTCTCTCTCTCTCTCTCTCTCTCTCTGGTTTGGCACAAGACATTCTAACGTTTAATGTAATGCTAAAAAAGTCACAACTATTGTTATACAAAATCTTACTATCTTTTCTTTCCATAGCACTAGAGTCACTCTGCATTTTCACAGACAAACAGAAGCAATTCTTTTCTTAACAAGTACAGTAGCCACCAAAGTGAATATTGATTTTTGTTACCTAGTGCTATTGCGCCAGTGAATATTTATTTTTTATTTTAGTGATGTCGTATCTCACTTTGAAAGTGTTTGTCTATTTCACTACAGCGCTAGAAATATTGGCATCTTTTTCTTTTATTGATCTCTATTTATCTCTATTCGATTTGGTTGGTGTAAAAAAAATTACCCTGCGCAATATATGCATATATTCACTACTTAGAGTCATCGCTGTCAAATTTTTAGAAAGAAGTCAGCAAATATGTTTATCGGTTTGAAAGTAATGAAGTTAAGGTATAATAGATTTTCATCTCTTTAAATATTTGTATGATGTCTCTTTTAACTGAAGAGTTAAACTGAGTTAAAGAATAAGAATAATTCATAAATCGGAAATCTATTAATTAATTAATTGTCACAAATTGTCATTCCTCAATTAATCATTAATTATAACACATTTACTCTCACCTTTCTGCTCTGGTTTCTCAATTCTTTCACCGGCTTTTTTAAGCACATTTTTGTTTTCTCCGTTCTCCGCTATCATTCTTTTGATACGAATTTAATATCTTTTCGTATTTTTTCTCTCATAGCCCTTGTGTATGTTCGTTTTATCATGGTTGTAAAAGGATATGAATTTTATTGTTCTGTCACAAAAAACATTTTAAAGAGTTATATGATAGATGACGAACTCCAATATCCTCAGCTTCCTATGGATTGTTTTTTTGTGGTTTATATATATATTTTAGATGACGAAGTCATCCACATAAATTAGTACACTTGAATAAAACTAGGGTGCCTAGGAATCATTGTCAATCTTGCTCCTAATAATTATGAGAAGAAAGAAAAAAGTCCATTTCCATTATACACGCGCACACAAAATCGGAATTTTCCACTTTTCGGGATAAATCCGAACTTGGATTGTAAAAATCAACCAATGCCGGTCCTTACGTGTGTGTTAGTTATTCTCTCCATCCTGTTTAATATATACGATGCATAACTTAGATGTCACAACCTTACAAGGAACCTTAGCTTTACGCCAAATTCTGACTTAGTTTGTCAATGTGGCAAATTTAACTCTTGCTTATTTTCATAGGTCACCTTTCACTCATCGTATTAAATCTAAAGCGACAAACACATCTGTAACGAAATGAACTGACATTGGGTAAGGCCAGTCAGTGTACTAAATCTAGTGTGGCAAAAACCAAAACCATAAATTTGTAACAAACTGAAGAACCATATTTGCCTTTTAAAGCATTTGCATTGCAACAAACTTTTCTGCCAATATGTTAATCAATCAACAATGCGTAGCCGTTTAGTGAAAAAATTAAGCCTAGGCCAGTAAAAAACAAATTCAGTATTACAACTTCTAAACCTTACTTACAGTGGCCTGACTACCGCCCCCACAGCCCCTACAATGCGGGGGGGGGGGGAGGGACACAAGGAGGGTGCCCAAAATCCCGCTTTACATTAATTATTTGACGGTGGTCCACTCTTAATGTTGGTGGGGGGGGGGGACACAGTTTGAAGTTATGCCACTGCCCACTTAGCATAATGTGGGGGTAATGAATAGTAAATGTGTGGGTAATTAATAGTACATGACTGGGTATTGATAGTAGATAATTGAGTACAGATCACTACAGCGGCGAGTTGGATAGTAAATCAAGGTGTGTTGGATAGTAAATGTGCGGCGTTGGATAATAAGTGTGGGAGTAATGGATAGTACATGTCCGTGTGTTGGTTACTCAAAACGGCCTGTTGGATAGTAAATGTCACAATCTGTGGGTTGTCTATATCCCAACCATCCACAGAATAAGACCCAATCTTCTTTTCTGCGCTGTCGTTTCTAGCATGTTGAATCCTCATAGCCAGCGCAAAGCTTTTGCTAACTATTGACGGCTGTCAGATCAATAGGATTGTGGTGGTATGATGGCTAATGTGTTCTCGGGCTTGAACTTCTTTCGGTACACTAATTCACACACTTTAACAATGGTAGAAGATTCCTTCAAAGGATCGATACCTCCGTGATCCATAAATAATTGTGGACATTTTCCATAACAACGTCGTACAATGTCCACATCGGATCGACAATATTTCAACATTTCTTATTCTTGAGAATTAAGTGTCTGAAGAGTAGGTTTGGTACCAGGCGTAGAATGATTCTCGTTGCTTCATTTTCATTTTCAATTTTAGGGTGGTGATGTTGCTATGGATATAAATTTTTAGGTTGTGGCAAACCAAAGACTGACAGAGAGAAAGTAAAATTTTCTGTTCAAGATTGAAAACGGTAAAACTTTAGTGTCTATAATCTTCTATAGACCTAAAACAGGATGGAGAGAAAGGAAGCTATGCATCGTACATGTAGTGTTTGTACTTATTAAGAAAATAATTTTCTATCTATTGGTAAAAATTCGAAGGATAGTCGTGCTTACCCACACTATATTTTCAAGCATACATATGATTTAAGGTTAAGTATTTTGTAAAAGACATTTACATATATAATCCTTTCCACAGCCGCTTAGATCACTTGGAAAAGAGGTACTACTCAAATGATTGCTAAATGAAACAACAACAAAATCCTTCCATTATAATTGGCCATATTGTGTGATAGTATGTTTGTGAACATATGGTGTGTAAGTAATGCGATTGTTTGAATGTTTGATGCATCACTGAGGGAGAAAAGAAATAAAAACGAAAAATAAAACAAAAAAAACAACAAAAAAACAAACAAACAAACAAAAAAAAAAAAAAAAAAAAAAACAGGAGATTTGGTTCGCATTGGTAAAACAAAACTATGAATTAGAAGATTTGAACGGAGAAGTACTAAAAGGAATATTTTACTTGCCCGAGTTACAACGGGTGTCCAAAAAAGAAGACGGTGTGTACGATATCGAAAGCATTCTCTATCGAAGAACACGTAATGTGGGTAAACGTCGACTTCAAGAAGTGAAAATGAGTTGGAAAGGATATCCACCTAGTTTTGATTCTTGGATTGCAGCTTCACAAGTCATCTTATACTTCCACCGCCTAGCCCCATCCCGGCATATATAGCTGGTTAGGGCCTGGAGTCAAATTCAGCATTGGTTTTGAGCTATCTATAACCTAAAGTAAAAGAATAAATAATATAATTATAAATAAAATAAAGTGTCTAAATGCTTGTGTTTTTGGATTTGGTGTGTGTGTATGTGTCTGCTATATTCTCTCTCTCTCTCTCTCTCTCTCGGGTTATGTTTATTTCTAATAAGGTTGAGAATAAATTTTGGAATGGATTAAAAATTGTGATTACAAGGACGTAATTGAAAACTGTATCGATACTCGGGTTCTGTGTTATATGTATAGCTGGCTACTTGGAAAGGGCTTGAAATTAGTTTTTTGCGAGAACTTTACATCTTCGTTTTCGAAAGAAGGCTTTTAGTAGACATTTTGTGATATTTTACATTCCCCCCCCCCAAAAAAAAGGTGAGTTTTTCCTATTTATGCGATTTGTTAAACAGGATGTGTGTTTCTGAAATTTCTTAAGGAAAACATACCATAAAAAAGTGCCTTGATATTTTTAAAAGTAGGAATACAATATTCTCTCTCTCTCTCTCGTAATGTCAGTTCTCTCTCTGTTTCACACACAGACACACACACACACACACACTTACACTTAAGTTTCTTATAAAATGATTTAGTTTGAAATCATAATGGTATCTGTTCCCGTTTTTAAGATACCTCTCCAAAAATGTTGGCAGCAGTCGCAATGATAACGTGAAATGTTACTTTTGTAATTTTTTTCAAAAACTTGCACCCCTAAAAATTTTAGAACGATTTTTCTTCGGTAGGTAAATTTCATGGATTATATAAAATCTTGAGTTTAGTTGTGCTTGTGCATGTCAGATATCTTGGCTTTGTCTTATTTTGGCACTGCAATGTGTAACGAGAAACATTTCTAACATTAGATCTACCGTTTTCCAAAGAAAAAAAAAACAAAAAAACAAAAAAAAAAAAACAATTTCACAGTGTAAGAATGACTTGAGTATGACCCGTCTTATTCTGCACTCTCATTCTAGAGCCAAAACATGAGTTAATTAAAAATGTAACAATGTATGCCCTATTTTATTCAGTCAGTCGATTTCAGACGGTCGAGAGAATAAGGCGTGTTTTTCTTACTGTTCTCCCGTTCTATAGTTTAGGGAAATGTTGTAACACTGTTTTTATCCGTTTGTAACCGCAAGGAGTGTGCAGCAAAACATGACATATTTTAGTCATTCGACAAGAAATATAACACTACTTTTTGAAACTGATGAATGAAAAAAAAAAAAAATAAATAAATAGAAAGAACAATAAAAAAAACAATGAACATTTCTATCATAGAATTTACCCTTGTCTTCAGAAACTCATAAAAAGGGTAACCTTCTCTCTGTTTGAAGCAAACCATAGTTTTGGAAAATATTACTGCGTTCATTTGACAATATTTCATTGTGTGCACTATGTTCACAGTAGCTAAATATGCTATTCGCGTGGCTAGGTGAATCAGTACGAAACGGCGTGTATCCAGGGCAGCAAACGTTAGCCACTACTAGCTTTTAGTACGTAACTATGTTGAAATTACTGTTTATCTTTATTATTGTGAAAGAATATTCAAGTTATGGTACTTTCGGTGCGCAATGCTAGCAGTAGAAGGTCAAAATAGTACGGTAGACAGGATAAATGTCAATAGAAATGTGGTTTTGTGATTAAATATGTCATATCATGAAGTTAATGTTGGACTTAGCCTAAAATAGCTTGCGAAAATAAAGAGCGCAGTAAGAAACGATTGCGGGGTCATACTGAAACCTTATCAGGAAAAGTTAACTGGAATTATTCCCATGTGGCTTACCTAGGCACAATTTGGTCAACTTAATGTGGCCAAACAAAAGAACACATCAGTGACATTAAATTTATCCAAGTCAGAGGTGACACAAATGCAAAAGATCGGTGGAATATTTCCATTCCTCGCGGTCATCCAGCGTTGTTAGCAGCTGCGGCTTACGCGGTTGCAAAAGCGACTGCGTCAGGGGCCGTCGGAACTGCATCCGGGATGGTTCTAAAAAGGGCGGTTGGAGGCCGCATAGTGTCTCGTAAGCAAATATATATATATAAGCCTTTGACTACCGGGACGACTCGCATAATTTACTCAGGCAGAGGTCTTCGACAACTTAGTACGACTCGCAAAAGGCGTCGCCGTTAACCAATCTTGACGCTATGACAAAGTCAGTCAAGCATTTCCGACGTGTCTTTGTGAGGAATGAACTTGCATCAACGATCCCCCGCATGCGGGATACTGGCATCATCAACCTGGATTGGACAACAGGAATTGAGACTTATTGGGTCGCTATCGTTGTAACACTTCGACATCTTTTGTATTTTGACTCGTACGGGCTTGAACCGCCACTTGAAGTTGTTCATTACTTACACTGACTACAGAGTCGTCTACAGCTGTTTTATTCAACGCTGCCGTTGCAAACTCGTCTGGAATGTCCCATATGTGGACATCTTGTTCTTGAAGTACTGTGTGCACTCGAGGGTTCACTAACACCACAAGCGCTTTTGATTTTACATTGTTACTTAGAAAGTACGCTGAATAGTACACAAAATGCGTATTAACATTTACTGGCGTTACTCAACGCGCTGATGTGGATCTGAGCAGGTTTGCCACAAAAGCCGGATTGTTGTTGACGTCGACCCGGGCGAGCTTGTGTTTTTCCAAAATCAAACTGGAAAATTTAAAACGTTTAACGTGGACATTCAGAATGTTGTTATAAAGCTGCGAGAGCGCCGTCGCAAAGAAATTGGCTGAAATCATTGTCATTGGCCTTTATCAAAGGCTACATTGATGTTTCTGAGGTTGTGGCGAAACAACATGTGAATGCAAAGATTGCAGAGGTGCCCTCACTACCACGCGTTGTAAATTCATTGGGTAGATTCAGTGAAATATTAACCAAAGAAGGATCTGAAAGATATGATGGTATGGCAAATAGTCGATTTCTTTTCGTTACTGTTGGGGATGCTTTTGATACACCTAATCCTAATATCTTAAAGGTGCGTGAGTCTGGATCGTATTTATTTATTATAAACGGATATAGAGGTCTGTTGGATGTAATGATAATAGTTGTAAATAATTTCCTGCATCGTAAATTAATGACACGTATTACAGAAGACAATTTTAAAGAAAGTTTCATATATGTGGTATCATTATCATTAATCGCCGGAGATGAAATTCAGTTCCAAGAACTCAACATCTATCCGGAAGGGCGCTTAATCGTCTTTGGCGTTTGTGTTTAAGATTTGTTATTACATGTACGCAATGGATTTTGAACGCGATGACGCTGTTGCGGAATTTGCGGATGGGGTGTTGGACCAGCTGACAGAGGATGCTAAGATTGACAGTAATTTTGGTCCACTTGTTGATGAATATCTGCTTCAGAATGGTGTTACCAGACCCTCGTATGCACTGTAATATAATCTACGCAAAGGTAAAATAGAAATTGATAGCTACTACCAACTCGAGGCCAGCTTGTAGTCATAGCATTAGCACGCGAAAACACCAGACAAAAAGAGACATCACCATCAGGCGTGAAAACAGCCAAAGACTGTTTATACAACGATGAAGTGAAATTCACCGCTGAATGCACCACGGTTACATTCCCCATCGATTATGTTAAACCAACATTAACTCAACTAAGAAGAAAAAGATCTCGACTGTTATTTAACAAGGATGCACTTGTCCGCGTAAAAGTCCTTGGACGAAAACGATCATTAGAGGCATAACACAGAGGCATAATCAGTGTGTTTCTAAATGAACGTGGTGTCAAACCCAGGAACGCACAATCGCCAGAGACTTAAAAGATTACATCGGAAGATATTTTCTACGATTGCATGACGGTTGTACAAGTAAAGAAAAGTGATTGGTTGGAAGCGCGTGCACGTATTGCAGCTGAACAAAGCCATCATGGCGAGCAATTAGTCTCCACGATGACAATATAAATAGAAGAACTGTGATAGCCCCTCAAAGCTACAGACGCGAAAAATTAATTGAAGCGGAACAACAGCTGCGAGATGAAATAATCAAGAGAACCGCGCTACTCATTAAATACAAACGCGTGTGTATGATTGTAGTTGCTATTTGTGGACACGCCGCGGCAACAAAAGTTGGCCTTGGTGTTGCTGCGATTGTGACCACGGCACCCTTCATAGGTACACCAATCGGAATTGTTGTCGGAGCTATATAAATAGCAACCGGTGTCTCTGGTGGTGCTGGCAAAATAAGTTCGATACGATTACATTCATGAATACGTGTTTATTCAGAACTTCTCGCGGCAGCACAAAGTAGTCTCAGTACAATCAGTAAACTGTACTCGGTGGCTATAGTGTGGATGATTTTGAGACCGTATTGGTGGAAATGGAAAACCACCGACGACGTCGTGCACAGATCCGAAACGGGCGCTAGCGACCCAAAACAAGTAATTGATTTACATGCAGTAAAAATCGAGGAAATGTTTGGCAGTGTAAATCAGTCTGTCTGCTAGCAGATTTTACTTCGCAAAATCGTTGACGTTTCCGAAGGATAAAATCATTTACGCTAGCAGATTTTCTTATGCAAAATCGTTCACGTTTGCGAAGGATATCCACAATGACACCGCTATTGGCAGCATACACAAAGACAAACTTGTCAATACCTGCGGTTGTAGCGTTGTTGTCGCTGTAACAGCGGTGTCGCCGCACACAGTCCCACCGCACCCGTAAATAATACACTCGCGTGTGATGTGAAGGGTAAAATTAGTAAAGTCATTGGGTATAAAAGTCTGTGACCTATATCAGAAACCTAAATTTAAAAGCCCGATTGTAATACTATGGATTCACAACACACACACACACACACACACACACACACACACACACACACACACACACACACACACACACACACACTTGAACTTCCTATAGAATTTTTTATATTTAAATCATAATAGTATATGTTCCCATTTTAATATACCACTCTAAAATTTGCAGTACCGAAATGTGTACTTGAAATAGAAATCTTGGCGATACATAGGTATTATTTTTTTTTAATGCATAGCTTGAGCCAAACGATATGTTTTGGACTTTTTTTTTTTTTTTACTGCATTCATTTGAAAATATTTCATTGTGCAATATGCTCACAGTAGCTAAAGATGCTATTCATGTGGCTATGTCAAACGGCGTGTTTTCGGGGTAGTAAACTACAACGACTGCTCACTTTTAGTACATGATGTAGCTAGGTCAATCAGTGCAAAACAACCTGTTTGCTTGTAATAAAACACATAGAGAGAACGGAAATCTGAATGGTATATGAAGATACAAACTGAATAAAAATAAAAAAATAAAAAAAAACAAGTATACTTTTTCTGAAGAAAACCCATTTAAATGTTAAGCTTTGATAGAATGTTTATACGGGCTAATGATTTGAAGCAACACATTTGCTCCCTTTAGAACGTAATGCAGTAAGGTCAGTCAGTGCGAAACGATATGTGCAAGGGACAGTAAACTTTAGGCACTACTCGCTCTAGTACGTAATGTAGCTAGGTCAATCAGTGCAGAACAGTTTGTTTAAAGGACCGTTAAACCTATCCTGTACTTGTGTTATACAGGGGAAAACACGATCATACACATATACGGAAATTTAAGAGAAGATATTCAAATTTTGTGAACATTATGGTTATCTCTTTTTTTTACTTCAGAAACGTAGTGTACATCCATGGCAAAATGATACTGTCTTAGATCATTGGAAATATAGTTTGACTCAACATCGTTGTGTTACGACCCTGTGGCTCGAACAAACGTAACAAAAAGAAAGTGAAACCAACAATGTTTGTAAAAATCAACAAACAATTTATTTTAAATAATTAATGTGAAAATCAAAATACACTTACAGTTTCGTGTACTAAAATCCAAATATTCCAACAATTATTAATGTCCTAATCCCAAGTCCTGTATATATATATATATATATATATATATATATATATATATATATATATATATATATATATATATATATATATATATATATATATATATATATATAAACTATAAAATGTTCCAAGTGAATGAATGTTCCAAGTTAATGAATGTTCCAAATTAATCTTCTTAATGAACGAATGTTCCGAAAGAATGAGTCTTAGTAATGAACGAATGTTCCGAATAGATGATGGTTCCGAATGAATGAGTCTGGACTGTGAGTTTGTTCCAACGATAATATAATCCAGATCATCTTTAAGAAATTCAGAGGCATCCGAGAAAGTCCTAAATAACTCCAGGTAGCTCTGATGAATGGTCCAATCAATAATTCCTTTTGAATTATTCATACAGCATGGCATTACATAAACATTACAGGATTCCAGCTCGGATATTATTTCAAACGATCTGATGATTCAAAAGCTAATCATAAAAAAACCAGTTCTTTTCAACTCAAGATCTAAAATGGAATGGAAATAGTTCGTATTTCTAGGTCTTTTATACAACTTGCAAATGGCACATTTCACAACAGGAAACATGTCATATTATGACCCAGAATGCAATACTAAATGCGTCTATTTCATCAGATACTGTAAACAACTCTGACCTTGAAAAAAAGATCAGTAAACATGTTGTTATTTCATTAATAGTAGAACTAAACCCAATTTAAAAATGACTCACTATTTGACACAACTTTAAAGTAGAGTCATAGGCCAAAAGTTTAAGCACATTATAGATTCCATATACATAATTCCCTAACAGTTGTCATACTTGTAAATATGCTCTTGTTTAATCTTTTGTACATGAAAAAGGAAGGGACAAGCCCTAATTCTTCCTCTTCATTTTAAGTGAGCAGGAGTTAATAGGATAAATGTTGAATTTGAAACGTATTGTTGACTTGTTTGTTTCGTGTGTCTCTTTCAAAAATTATTTAAGAATCTCTCTCTCTTTGTCTCTCTCTCTCTCTCTCTCTCACACACACACACCTCACCCACACGTTGACAGAAAGACATGAAACCAATGACGTCATACGACATTTTTGTTCAAGTGCAGACCGTCGCCTATTGCTACACTGTTACAGACACTCACCCCACATGATAAACCTATGACGTCATATGGTATTTTCGTTCAAGTGCAGATCGTCGCCTATTGCTATAATGTTACAATGTAGCTATGAACTAGGATGGCGCCTATGTTAAATTCCAGTTTGTCCCCATAAATTTTGTCGCTCACAATTTATAGGGACACATTTTCCCATGTTAAATTTCCGTAGACTCCTACAAATGTTCGACCTATTTTAATATGGGACTCCCGTAGACCCCTCAATCGCCATTCTCCACTACTTATGGACAGTTTTGTCCATGTTAAATCCCATAGACCCCATACACTTTTTACCCCTTTTAACACAGGTTTCCCTTAGAACCTCAAGTAGCACTCTATACTACTGTTATTCTTAGCTAAAAGGTGTTCAAGTTGAACACAGACTGCTCTTTCTAAAATCTTGGACACAATACTGAGTATACTAACAGGACTGTAGTTGTTGGCAGCAGCCCTACTATCCTTTTTGTAAAGAGGACTAACTCTAGCTAATTTCCGTTCATCTGGCACTAGACCAACAAGCTGATCTCCAACATTTGGTTTCTAACATGGCTGGTGACTGGTCCGCCACTAGTCATATCAGGAAAAAAAAAAAAAGGCGGAGAACAACTTGTTGGTCCAATAAGGCCAATCAGGCACAATACCTCTTGATATATACAAGTAACAATGTATGTAACTGGAATAGTCAAAACACTAGCGGGGGTGGAGTGGGGTGAGGAAGCCAAAATAAAAATCAACGGAACGATCCTTCAAAGTGACGCCAATAGGGTAAAGGAGAGAGGCAAGCTCCCACAGTCGGATTTGGGAGATTTAATATTTTGGAGGTTTGTTTAAATCTCATTGCAGCGTTGTAGCTATATATATACTGCACAATGAATTTTGTTTTAAAATCGGGGTAGGGGTTTGGGGTGAGACCCCCCCACCCCACCCCCCAAGCGGACGCACTAGCGGATATCGTCAAGGCCTGTACTTTTACATGGATTAAGGTTACTTAATTCTTTGTAAACAAAATCCTCACTTAGCGGTTGAAGTTGGAGTGTGTTATTATGAACATTTCTTACCCTGTAAAACTCTTGCTAAATTGTTGAAACTGTTATAAATGTTTTTGAAGGTTGTGGTAGTTTCTCCAAGAGAGTAGATGCTACATTAATGAAGAAGGTATTAAAACGATTAGCAATATCACAGGTATATGGCAGTTGCAATCCTCAATAGTCTGTACAATATTAGCATTATCGAACGGAAGCCCGTTAGCGCCAGGAGAAAAAAAATAAAATTTGCATTATTACGAGATAACATTGCGTAATAATAGATAACACTGCATTATTACGAGATAGTATTGCGTTATTACGAGATAGTATTGCGTTATTACGAGACAATATTGCGTTATTACGAGATAGTATTGCGTTATTGCGAGATAGTATTGCGTTATTACGAGATAATATTGCGTTATTACGAGATAGTATTGCGTTATTACGAGATAACACTGCGTTATTACGAGATAACATTGCGTTATTACGAGATAGTATTGCGTTATTACGAGATAATATTGCGTTATAACGACATAGTATTGCGTTATTACGAGATAGTATTACGTTATTACAAGATAATATTGCGTTATTACGAGATAACATTGCTTTATTACGAGATAGTATTGCGTTATTACGAGATAATATTGCGTTATTACGAGATAGTAATGCGTTTTTAAAATATAACATTGCGTTATTACGAGATAGTATTGAGTTATTACGATATAGAATGGAGACTCATTTCTTATATATATGATTTACGTCTAGACTGCGTTATTACGAGATAGTATTGAGTTATTACGATATAGAATGGAGACTCATTTCTTACATATATGATTTACGTCAAGACTGATTTATAGAACATGGCGGATATATTGGACATAGACACTTTGATAAGATTCTATTTTAGATTAAATGTTTCACAAAAATATATATTAGAACTTTTTGCGTATAATCATCAAATCGTAATAAGCAGACGCACATTGCAAAGAAAACTGAAGAATATTCAACTCTACAGGAAGAAAAATAAGACAGATCTCATTCAGGTGGCCACATTTCTTCAGAAAGAGATAGAGAAGTCTGGTTGTTTGCATGGATACAGGTGGATGTACACAAAATGTTTTGGTGAGGGTCTTGTTGTCGACCGTGAAAGTGTCAGAGTTCTGTAACAAATTATTGATCCTCAAGGGGTCGAAATGCGGAGAAGCCGCCGCTTGATACGCCGCACGTACATTAGTCATGGGCCCAACTACACGTGGCATATAGATTCTAATGATCAACCCAAACCCTATGGAATATTCATTAATGGATACGTTGAGGTGCCGTTATTTGTTGTGTGATTAGGCAACTGACAGTTTATACCAAGATAAACTCAGAAAAAACAACATTAAACTATTATAACTGCTATTGCTACTAATTGTATTCTTTTTTTTTTTTTTTTGGTCATTTTGCTTATATTTTATTACTTAGCATCCTTTACGACGCTTCATTCAGCGTATGAATACAAGTTTTGGGTTCCTGGTACGTAGCTATTTATAGAACAGGGATTCTCCTGCACGGGCATAATAAATACGTCATCAAACAAATAATTCAACCAATGGTATCCTATTTAAGGTTTTGAACATTCCTAGCATTGTCTACATATTTTACCAAAATGGACATATGTATTCTGAGTGGAAGGTCAATATTCAAAGTAAAGCGACGAAGTTGTTTTAGACATAAAAATGACATAGATTTTAATGCATTCATGGACTGATTGAAACTGATTGGCAGATTCATCACTATCCAGACTTGTGAGTAACCTATTTTCGTTTATCTTGAACCTATTTTCGTGATTATAACAGGCTAGGCTAATACATGTAGACGCATTAGGTTATAGAAGCCATGTGATCCGTTTTGTTTGTCCACACACATACACACACACGTTTGTAAAAAAATGATCAGCTATTTTGTATCCATGTAAGTATTCCAGGATCTCTTATCAGTTAAAAAAAATTGCTTACAACCTGATCCAAACCCCACCCCTAGTCAAATATGTGACATCAGTGTAAAAAAATAAATACACAGACACACAGAAGAATAGATAGAAATTGAGACTAATGGTTGATGTAAAATGCCGTTGGTGTAAAAAGATAAGTATTTCACTCAGGAAATAATGCAGCAAGCCTAATTATTTTGTTTATTATTAACACACATTTCTAGCATTATTGTAATTAGAATTACAACAAAACATTGAAATATACCTGTCAAAATAAAACAATTGTATGACAAATTCATGTATTTACTGTTCTAATTTGTACTTGTATTGAACTATTTGTTCGGCATTTTATGAATCCCAGCAATAATTATTAATTGGAAATTGCCATTAAATTTATAATAAAAACCTGAAGTGATAGATGTTTTATATTATCATACATTTGGCATGGATAGTTGACATGGGGTACTCAACTTGAAAACCAAATATTTCCTTAACTGATTGGGGAAATTGAATTTTATTAGCTGGGATTAAAATGGAAGCAGCAGTTATTGAAATGGCAGGTGGAGTGTGTGATGAAACCTGTCATAGAGTTCACTGTGTGTTGCGAGAGTGCTTGTAGAGAATTTTGTGCAGTTGCATGACACATTACTTGAGTGGTACTGGTTGGGTCTGCAGGGGTCATTTGAACATTTACAGAGGTCTGTGAAGGTACTGCAGAATAATCTGGGGGAGAGAGTGCCACATTTGAACTTACATTGGACAGAATGTTACTCATTTGTTGCTTATGTTGAGTACTGGACCTTGTGTAGGGTTTTAATGAAAGCTCACTGGAGTGGTCAGACAGAGACATAATGTGCCTAGCAGGAAGGTTGGCATCTGTCACTGCATTCAAAGCTGTGGCACGAAGAGAGTGGGCAGTATATCTATGCAGAAATGTTGGCATATGTCAGGCATAAAATTACTAAATTGCCTCTGCCCAACACTTACCCCAACATAAATGTCCAAATATAAAAAATGGGGTGTGAAGGGTCAGAGGAAACTCGGACTAGGCTTCTGATAGTTCTTCCACTTCATAAGTGTCGTCAAATATTGATATGTCAATGTTTTCAATGTCTTCTTCCAGGAAATCTATCTGATATGGTAAACTTAACGAAAATTCTCCATATTTTGCCATTTCGGATACAGCAGTTCGATGGTGAATAAATTCCATACCATTTTGTCTACAGACTGATCACTGACCTTGACCTAGCGAGTTTGCAACGTTTGCATCCTGTTTTTTCACCATTTTAGTATTACAAATAATTATTTTTTGATACAAAAATTACAGATATGTGTTTAGTCTTTCGAATTCAGTTCTTTCAAATGTTTTGCAAAACTTTTAACATATTTGTTTTCTTTTGAAGGCATATATACTATACGTTGTTTATGCCTCATTTGCAGTGTTTACCTTTTGTTTTGCACGTGACTTTATTTATCGAAGCAGGTATTTTTAGAAAAGTAGTTCTGCTCACAGTCTATACAGAAAAATAAACGCAGCTCAAGCTGATCACGTGGTGACATTCTGACCAATGGAAATCCTAGTTACTTTTACCCTCTAATGCTGTTGCAATTATTAAAACATTTCGCGCGCACATTTTAGCCTTAATCTCGCAGGCGCCATATTTGGAAAAGGTCCTTCTTAGCAGTTAATGCGTTGGGAGGAGTTAGCCACAAGTGAGTATTTTAAATGATTTATTCATTGATTTAGAACTGTATGCTGCCATTAGAACGTATTGTCACGTCAATGCCAGAATCTTAAATTTCGGATAGTTCAAATTGCATCTTCAAGGTCTGGCCGATGTTGCACGTGCATTTACAATTTGAATATGGAAATCACATTTACTCGTCTTCGAACTGTAGACTTTCTTGATGTAATACAGGAAGTATTAAACAAAGTCTGCAATTTAAAGACAAACATTGTGCATGTATATAATATAGACAGGGCCGGCGCAAGGGTATTTGGAGCCCTAGGCGAACCTTCAGCCTTCCGCCACCCCCACCCCCACCCCCACACAATTAACTTTAGAAAATGAATATTGTACATTTATTCTTTTCTTGTGTTTCTTCTGTCTATTTTTAGACGCCTATTATCTTCTAATTTACGCTATTTCTCTTTCTTTTTTAATTAGTCTTTTTGCCGCCTCCACCCGCCCCCTCCAATTTTGCCGCAATAGGCGACCGTCTAGTTTGCCTGGCTGTTAAACCAGCCCCGAATAAAGATTTTTAAAAGAGTTATTTAGTTACATTTCCCATGTACGCAGCACCAGATTACGCTGGTAGAATTCCCAGGAACAATTTCAAAAAGCATGCCCTCTCCCAAAATAAATGAACACCATAAATTTAAAAATACTTGCATTGCGGGGGCTTTGGAGCAACTGCTGCATTTTCACCACCTTTAATCTGTTCTTGCATTCATGAAAGTATGTATAATGCAAGGGCGGATTTGAGGAAAAGTCGGGGCCCCTCCCAATTTCCCTAACAAACGAGTGCCAGACAAACGGAATGATTCTTTGAGCAAGTTTTCTTTAAAGTTAAATAGTTAAAATTATGCTTTGGAAATGCTTAAGGGCTATTTGTAATGTGCAGTTAATTACTGGTGGGTGGGAGATGGTGCTCTGAAGAAATGGCTATTTATTTTGGTAATAGTGATATCCTGTTTCCTTCAGTAAAGTACTTGGCAGTGAGTTTGTGAATTCCATACCATTTTGTCTACAGATTGAAGCAGTGTGCATCAATATGGAGTTTGTATGTGCTGAAACAAAAATGTCACTGAGGCTTGTAAATAATCCAGTGAGTGGCAGGGAGAAGTAGATTTTGTTTAAAACTTGGAGCAATTGAACATAAGCTGTTTGTCTGTAAAGACTGTAAATCAAAGACGTTTTAGTTCTTAGATAAAACCTGGAAAGTAGAACCTAATAAAAGGTATGGAGGTCTGTACAAGATGTAAGTGGCATTTTATGGGAAGCACAATGACAGAAATGTCTGTTGTTAATATTAATAATGAGAATAATCTCAGTGATGATGATCCCCAAGCTGAACAGTTTGGAATATTTTTATAATTTCTGGTCATATGTCTTTCTGTATATCTGTCTGTATCTATGCCTGCCTGGCTGTATTCAATCAAGGTTTAAATTTTGTATTGCAACCATGGCAAATGCACCATAAAATGCTCGCTAGTCCCCTTTTATGACTTTCAGAAAGCAAAGTTACAGGACTGCCACCATTCTCTATCATTGGGGCTCCCTGACATAAATCAGAGCGAGTTGAGATGTCACTGACATGCTTTTTCAGACACTCTAGGTTTATCATTTTGTAACCATCCAGAATGTCTACAGACCGTTTTATTTGAAACAAAGCATTTTTACTGTTTTGCAAATGGCAGTTGAAAACATTTTGAAACCAGTTTAAAACAAACTCCCAAGGTCCTCAATAGACACAAATCCTTGGCTTTGACGCTTGGAATTTTAATTTGACCCATTTTTGACACATACATATTCCAACCTGTGTGTTTTTATGATGCATTTTGATTTAGCTGGATCATCAGTCTTAATTATCCTTGATTTGCCTGCCATCATAATTTCTTACTGAGCACACGCTGTCCGTAACAAATTGACTATGCACCAGAAATTGACATTTGCTAGACTACTGTCTACACCTTATCTACCAATAATATTGCACCTACAGTACACGCATCATGTTTAATGGAAAATTCACATTCCCACAGTGGACTTGAATCTTTCATGGACCGGATATTAGGGGTGAAACGATATACCTCTGCCACGTATCGATATGATTCTTGATACACAGCCTACGATACACCATTCGATCAGATGCATGGCTTATCTTGGTCACCATGTCCTTTGTTTTGCATTGAATGAATGTGTTTAAAACATGTTATTACCAATTTCATGTCTTCACTTAAATTTTGAAGGCATTACATTGTTATCTTAAAAACAGAAGAAGCAGTGCAATTTCCTTGTGCAAGGAAAATCTTATCATCTAGAACAAGTCCGAGTGGGGGAGCGGAGATGATTAACAACCAAATCTGTCACATCTGCATGTTCGGTCGCTGATTACATATATCAGCGTAAAAGGAGACATTCCAAACTTATTCCTCATTTACGATTTAAGTACTTTACAGATCATTTACAGTATATGTTGGGACACCATAAATTAATTTTTAAAGTAATTTTTTGTGCACTGTAAAGTTCTGGGACAGATCGTTTTTTTCGAGTCGTAAGTTGTGGGACACCTTTTGAATCATAATATCGATGCTTGGCTGGTTAAAAAAATCCACTAAAACATATATTTTGTTAAATAAATAAAATAAAAACCGCTGTCAGTGTTGTTTGTTTACACTTATCTTCTTAACTGCAAACTTTTGAAGAACAAAATTTGATAAATCTATGGGCAATATAGGAGACTAGATGCTTGCACTACATACAAAATACGTGCAAGTCGGAGCAACCCGTACTTGTATTATATTTTGTTTTGCTGTATAAACACTGTTAGATGCAATAAAAGTTTTGAGTTGATTTATATTTGCCATTTTCATAAGCCAGATCTAATTCCCATGTAATATTTCCTCAGTTATCTGCCAGTGCAAATCCTTTAGCTTGTAAAGGCAGCCTTGCTTTGTTTTCCCAACCATTGATCGAGCCGCAGAGTTGATACTTATTCAGTGCCAAGTAGAGTCCTATATTCAGCTGACCAAATTTATTTGAACTTCCCGTCATCATGCCGCACAATTGACACCTGTTCAGTTGTGGCAAATCCTTTAATACCAGTACATTTCACAATGTATACTCAAAGTGTCACATACAGACCCCGACTGTTCCACTGTTTCAATTTATTTTCAAAATTCCTGTGAATACTGCTAAAAAGAAACCAGAGCTGGCTTCCAGGGTCTGCTTGCTTTGTAATAAAATAATAGGCCATGTGACTTCCAATGAGCACAGGAGAAATTATAACTTAAGTAAAATATGTGGAGAGAGAGAGCGAGATTTATGGATGAAAGCTACTGAGCTAGACAGTGAAGGTACAAAGTGATAGATAAACATGCTAATTCCGAAACCCAAAACCTTTTTATTTATATGACAATGATCACTGAACATAGTCCAAATACCGCTGAACAGACATGCATATCAGTACTATATTTAATCGAAATCCTTTAAGCTGTCCAAACTCCTTATTGCCCACTCGACCTCCTCAGGCTCAGACCTATCAAACTCATCATTTTCACTGTCACTGACAGTTTCAACACATTTAGTATTTCTTATCACATTGTCCTCACAACAGTTCAAGTTATTGTTAATACCGCATGCTTTAAACGATTTTCTTATCAGATATGGCTTGTCATGAAGCGATTCGACTGCTTTCACAATCCAATCCACAACTGTTTGTTTGTTTGCACTCTTAACACGAGAAGTGTTGTCATTTTGCTTGGAAAGACCCTCTGCTGCATTACGAATAAAGTTTGACCAGATTTTCCTCATGTCGGACTTGACTGGTTTGTTAATACTGACATCTAGTGACTGCAGCTTGGAGGTGCATCCACCCAGAATAACTGCAGGCACAGTGTTACCCCTTCTCAAAGCCTTCTTTGCAGCATCCGTAATATGTGCCTGCAATGAATCCATCACCAAAAGAGATCGTTCCATTCTGGTGTACTTAAGATAGATCTCTCTAATCTACTGCAGCATCACTTCATCATCAACCCAACCCTTCTCCTGCATGATCCATCCTTTCGGTGCCTTAATATCCTTTAGCTCCCTCACGCCACAAAAAATTTTCATTGGAGGCAACACATCCCCTGCTGCAGAAACTGCAAGGACTAAAGTTATGCTTTTTATCTTCACCAGTCGTGCAAATTCTCGCACTTTTAACCCCCTTTAAAAATCCAGTCGCCCAGTTCCTACTGGCTTGAAAGTCAATGTGTGGACGTTCAGTTGACACCAATTCCTTGGCATAAGCACATAAAGTATCCACGCTGACGGGGATCTGCAGCTCTCGTTGGATGAGAACCCACTTTGCTGTTTTTCCAACTAAATCATCGCCATAGGATACTGGTCTCCCACTCCTTGGTATATGTCCCCATTCATTCAGCTGTTGAGAGAAATCTATTTTCGACCAATTGGCGATCGTTGATTTAGGGATTTTAAAATGTCTTGCTGTTACTCGAATCTCGTGTGAAGTTGAGAAATTAACTACTTCCTGCTTTTGCTTTAGGGTGAAACGCTTGTAATGTTAGTGATAGTGTGTCTTTTATACATAAATTGCTTATGAAGAACAAAAAGAGAACGTTTAATTTAGGGGGCGCTCTACAGATAATACATGCTTCTGAGAGAGTGACAGGTGTAAGATGAAGTATTTTGCATTTGCAACATGCACAATGGAGAGAATGTTGGCATACCTCTATGTTACTTTCATGTACTCTGGCTGAAATGTCTTTACATATTGTACTTGTGGACACTGGACATGATCTAAGCACACGGCAGACAAAATGGCCACTCTAAAGTACTCGAAAAATCAGCCTGAATTAGTCAAAAGTGCACTATTTTCAGGAGTTATTAAAATGGGAAACAAATTTTGCCAGAGCAGACAATACCAGCCTCTGAAAGTACTATGAATAAATTACAAAATATCTAAAAAAGTAAAAAAAGTTATCGGCTCTTTTTTTTTTTATTTACCTTTGAAGTCCAGGAAGTGAAAATGACTAAGCGGAGCTAGCAGTTTTTTGAGAGGTGCACATCTTAAGTAAGACCAAGCTGTATACTCTATAACCCAAATTTCACCCATCAATCCTACACCAAAATAAAGGGAATTCAAAGTTCTTGTAACAATGCCTAAGATATACAAGGTCTTTTTTAAATAGCCAGAACAGCCAGTGAGGAAACCCTGGGTAATTCTTTTTCTTTAAATTTCTAACCCTATGCAAAGTACAAAACTGGAGAGCGCCACCTTAAAATAAATATGAAAATTTGTGCAATTGTTTTTCTCTTTCTCATATAATTATGTATGCATTTCTCAACAAAATGGTATATTAACATTGATGTTATGGATAAAAATAAGCTAATTATGCCTATTTTGCTCTTGCTTACACAATATGCCTTGTGGCAGTATTTTGTGTGCAATGACCTCAATTATGGGAAAATTAGAAGTCTTAGAACATAGGAGTAAAGTCAACTTAAATTTAAAACTGTTGTATTAAGTCTAAGAAAAATATAGCAAAAATGTTTCTTTTCATTCGGTTGTAATAAAATTCTGGAAAACAATGATAATAAAGCAGATTCGCTTTCTTCCATATACTAGTGTTAGAAGAATTAGCAAACTTTGTACCCTTTGACCTTTGACCTCTGTGAACCTGAACTCTTCCATCCCTGTTCAGTCTGTAAATTTGATTAGTGACATCTCATGAATAATTGTGGCAAGTTTCATGTTCCTGTCTTTTACCAAAACATTGGTTGTTATTGTTGAGAAAATGCAAGGTGTAGTTTTAAAATAGCCCACTTTTCATCATGGGGGGGGGGGGGGGGCGGGGGGCGGGGCTTGTGTGGGACTTTGCTACAAATGAATACTGTTCTGTGGGAAAATACATGAGAATTATTCAAAAGGACTGTTTATATGCTTGCGGCTTAAATGTTTCAGCTATACAACCAAAATTAAATCATATAATAATAATGCACATGTTGTCTTAATGGGGGCGCTCTACAGATAATACATGCTTCTGAGAGAGTGACAGGTGTAAGATGAAGTATTTTGCATTTGCAACATGCACAATGGAGAGAATGTTGGCATACCTCTATGTTACTTTCATGTACTCTGGCTGAAATGTCTTTACATATTGTACTTGTGGACACTGGACATGATCTAAGCACATGGCAGACAAAATGGCCGCTCTAAAGTACTCAAAAAATCTGCCTGAATTAGTCAAAAATGCACTATTTTCAGGAGTTATTAAAATAGGGAAACAAATTTTGCCAGAGCAGACAATACCAGCCTCTGAAAGTACTATGAATAAATTATAAAATATCTAAAAAGTAAAAAAAGTTATCGGCTCTTTTTTTAAAATTTACCTTTGAAGTCCAGGAAGTGAAAATGACTAAGTGGAGCTAGCAGTTTTTTGAGAGGTGCACATCTTAAGTAAGACCAAGCTGTATACTCTATAACCCAAATTTCACCCATCAATCCTACACCAAAATAAAGGGAATTCAAAGTTCTTTTAACAATGCCTAAGATATACAAGGTCTTTTTTAAATAGCCAGAACAGCCAGTGAGGAAACCCTGGGTAATTCTTTTTCTTTAAATTTCTAACCCTATGAAAAGTACAAAACTGGAGAGCGCCACCTTACCTACCTTATTGTAACATGAAGTGCGGGGGGGGGGGGGGCGGCAAATTCAGCACAATTTGTTTCGGTTCTTAAGTTTTGGCACATATGATCTATTTGAAAAAAAGTTTAACCATAAGTTATGGGACAGGAAGAAAATCATTAATTTTATCTTGTCCTAAGATATAAGGTAAATACGGTAATAGTTAGTTTTGTGTGAAGTTTCTATGTTGCTTTGTATCTATTTGGATAGAGTTTGGATGCCGATATTTCCGGTATGTCACGCAAAAGTGTGCAAGTGAACCTACATGTATCTAGGATGATTTTTGCAACCATTTGTGATTTAAAAAAGAAAAATGTTACTTTGATAATTAATACAAAATAGTACGGTTTAAACTAAAGTATGGATACAAAATCTTAATAATGCTCTCTCTCTGACACATATATCTGAGACTAACATACATCTATGTAGTGCCCCTTCCCATGCACACAGATCTGTTATTAAGTGTGTATTGAATGCATCTTTTTTTTCACAATATATAGAAATTCCGTATGAGAATAAACTTGACTTCGTCATCGTCCTTATATTTCTGGAACAGTATATGGTTAGTTGGCTTTTAGCAATTATATTTGTTTTTATATGTTCATGCAGCAACTGCCAGAAGTAAGCTTTCTCAAGTTTTAATTACCCCTCTATAATGCTGTAATTGGATGTCAGAAGAAATCATAACATTATGTTAAAGAGCACTCATGCATGGAGTAACTATTTAAACTTTTGCAATTTTGTTTCACTTCAGCCCGGTATGAATGTGATTTTATTAATATTTTTTTACGTTTATCGTTCTTTTCACTGCAGGGAGTACAATATCACTGACTTTAATGTGATTGTTAAAAAATAGTGTGTTGTGCGAACTGCAACAGAAATAAGGACGTGAATGAATCTGTAGATTCTGGTAGCGTAGTATTAAAGAATTTTTTGTATAGATTTATTGCGCAAAATGTGGTATCAATACAGTTTGTCGAGGCATTGTCAATATGCTAATATTGTCTCAAATATGTATCATACATTATCTTCGTTAGAACTAGCAAATGTTTATCATTAAATAAATGATCACGTTTTTTCAGTATAAAAAAGTAAGCAAACTGCACCTGAAAGAAATAACGATTTACATAAAACTTCCATGTCCACTCTGCAGTGGTTATCAAATGTGAGAAAGTGTGGTGTGCAGAGCTATTCTCCACTATACACCGCGGCAACTCCATCAGGGTGTGTGATGTTTTTTTTCTTTCTTTTCTTAATCCTCTCTACTCTCTCTGCACCACCAATCGTGTAAGTTGTACTGTATTTCACAAATGTTCTGGAATTTTCTTCTCTATGAACAGTATCGTCCACAACTGTTCTTTCTTCATGGAAACTTTGATAGCCACGGGGTTACAAATGACTCACTCAGGGGACTGTTGATAGGAAGAACAATATGGCGGCCTTCATTACATTATTGTATCGGGTTATTTGCCACATGCATTGTACTTGAGGACCCATGTGTATGCAAAATGTAACACTCATTGCATCTTGTTTGATCTTTTTGCAATATGATAATTACAATACAATAGCTCAATTATAACTGTGCTTATATGTTGTGTATGCTATACAATGTAATGCTTATTTTAGCTCTTATAAATAACTTTTCCGCAAAACAGCTTGTACTTGCACATTCCATTGACATTTTTGTAAGTGAATAATGTAGGATTTTCCACTTGCTTTATTCTGTACATGATATTTGGCTACAACACACCTACTCATTTTTATGAGCCTGTTCACATTACCAATAGCCCTTAAAATGCAGGAGCTTCCGGTGCCTTTGCCTCCTTGGCCCCCACCAAGGGTTCTGTCCCTCGGACCTCTCTCCTACTTGTTTGCTCTCCCCTGTGCTGGGTGAGGGTGGAGTACTATTGTTACGTTTGATAGGCACCACTAAAAATGGAAGTGGTACCTGAATATATTAGTAATTTGCTGTTTACAGGGTTAGAAATGTTTTTGAAAATCCATGGTTGTCTCTGTAAGATACCATAGGGCTTTTCAAAATTTCAGGATAGAGTTACAACTAAAGAATATGGACAGGTAAATAAATTACTTAAAAAAGCTTGACAAACTTGGGAATAAAGTTGCAGCGAATTCCCAAGTCCATATGCATGTAAATTATTAACAGGCATATATATTCATTGAAAATGCTACTGCTGCAACTACTGTACTATTATAATTACTATTGTGTAGCATTATTTCTATCCTTTTTAACTTGTTACAGCTCTGTGACATTTCTGGGATTATATTATTTATTAATTCTCTCTGTCCAATTTCTGACAGCACGACATTCCTGTAGCTCCAGCATAGGTGTTAGTCGGTTCCTGCTGTCAGTGTGTTGCTCTTGCCATGGGGTGATGCTGCTCTCCACACATGTGAGCAGTTCAAATCCATGGTCAACAGAAGCTGAATACACAAGTGTTCTGACGGGCATTAATACTTCAAAGTGAGTGTTCTAAAGTATTTAATGCCATGAATCAATAAAGAGATTATACTTGCTATCTGGATACAAAGGTAAGTTGAAATTAATTTATTAGTAGTGAGCAGCCCGACGATCCGTAGTTATAACAGATCTGACTGTCCGTGAATTCTGCCTAATACGGTTGCTCTACACCACCAGTCATATCAGGAAAAAAAAAGGCAGAAGAACTTTTTGGTTTATCAGGTTACCTGATAAATTACTTCAGCCTTGTTGCCCCCAAGATATCAATATATAGTCCTAATTGCACATATTGCCTGTAAATATCATCATTAGTCCAAGTAATGGAAAGTGTCAGACTTTCCAATTTAAAGGATTTCAGAACAATATCCATTGCAGAGAAGGTGCGCCCACTACTGAACAGGCTCTATATATGTGAAGATGCATTCCTGTCCATGGAACGGAATAAACACAAAACAACACAAGTGATCCAATCAGAGGCATTCCATGGTAATGTCCATTGCGAAGAAGATGTGTGCACTACATAATAAACCCAACCTACATGAATATGGCATCATGACCATGGAATGGAAGAAACACGAATGAGATGACAGTGTTAGGGATCCTCTGCCAATAATAGGGTTAGAAATGATAAATTAATTAATGAATTGACTAGTTTTGTGCATTTTATTACATCCTACAGGCTTTTTGTATTTGAAATTGGAAGGGGGTACAAACTGCTGGGGGTGGGGGGGGCAATTAAAAACAAACTATAAAAAATCAGATGCAGCCACTAGTCCTGTGGGTTTTAGAACCTTAACAGTTAAGTAGTCTGAAAACATTTGCTAGTTCCAGGTGCACTTTGAGAGTGGCCAACTAACCACAGAATGTAGGTCTCAACAACCTAGTTTTGATATGTGACACAACTGATTTCCCATATACACTTGACATGTATTTTTGGTAGTAAACAGGTTAAAAGGTGTTATAATTTGAGCACAGACACCATACATACATGCTAACCATTGCACTTTTTTTCACCTAATTATGTCTTACACTTGCCTGTATGTTAAATATGCTTTTTTGGTACATTAAAAGATACAAATAAAACAATAAGTTGCGTTTTTAATTTTATCACCTCTTTAATCAAATATATAAATTCGAGAATATTCTAAAAGAAGACTGCTACTTAAGAATAGCGCAGGAGTACATTTGTCCATTGTAGACCTATGTGTACTTATTTTCTATTTATAGCAGCTGTATATGATACATTTCCAAGAAAACAGACAAGTTTCTTCAAATCAATAGTGCTTTACAAATTTAAAAAGAATACGAGTGATGTAATACAGCACTCAGGTTGAGCACATTGTGATGCTTATTGCAGAATTTGTGGACTTTACTTTACAATTCATTCAGCAAAAGTTCAACATTTAGACTAGTTAAAGTGTTGTATATAAATAATTTGTCAATATGTTTTGCGTTTGTATTCTGGTACTAATCCACACAGATTTTGACATTTGCGATAAGAATTTTAATCACCCGCAGATCCAGGTTAGTAGGAAAACTAAATGTACATTTTTCATACAGTTTACTGTAATAATGGCATGTATTATATAGATTACACTTTTTATGCTCAGATTATGCTTTTTTGCCACTTAGGTTACGCTTTTACCTCTCTAGGGGTTGGCAGGTATTTTTCTGGCTGGAGAGGTAAATTAATCCAGATATTAGGGTCCAGCTTGGACCCTGATCTACTATGATTAAATGCACTTAAAAGCAATGCCAAACATTTGTATGATTAACATGACTTCTGGTAAGGAAAAAAGTAAAAGTATGGTTGTGATCTAGCAACACATGTAACAGATATGAATGGAATAATTAAGGGAAAAGTTCAGGCAAGCAAGATTTACTAACTTTCTAAAAGTGAAAATGTTGATCTATAATCTTAACCATGGTGAAATAATATGAAAAATAATGACACATTCAGGAGTTGTACCTTCAATGGCTTTAGTGTTGCAGTCCTAATACAACAAGTAATTAAGCTTTGCATGTGACTTGGATCTTGCTGATTGTACCATGCTGTTGATACACATGATTGGTACAAGATGCACCTCCAAGCTATGATTTGACGGGGTGAAACATTTCTTTCCATTATCTGTAATAATTTGATTGCTTCTGGGTGACAGTTTGGACACACACAAAATGATAATGATTTGAGAGCTGGCCATAAAGATGCCATAAAAGTGCAAAGCGACGACATCAAGTCCTGAGATGTAGCTATACCAAGCTTTAGGTTTATTACTTTATTTAAAAGTTTGTGAGTTACATCTCCAAACAAATATAGTAATGTCCACCTTTCATTGAAATGAAAACCATGAAAGTGGTAGATTTGACACTCTTTGTCTTACATATATGTAAAAGTTTACCAATTTTCCTCCCATTAATTCTATCCTTTTCAGATTTTCGAAACCATACACTAAAAGTAAATGTAACCTTAATCTGTGAACTTTACCTTCAAGAAAGGTGGCAACATGCGTACTAGTTCTGCTGTGTAAATTTGCAAATATCATCCAATTGGCTGGTTTCATGAAACCCTTCCAAGCAGAATAATATTGGAAGATTTTGTACAAAATTACAAAAGTATCTACCGGTATACAGACTAATTCCACGTTTTCTTCAAGAGCATATGGGCAGTGTTATTTGTATAGTTTTCACACTGGATGATGTTTATAGAAAAATTATAAATGTTTCTTGACTTTAATATTTGCTTAAACCTTAATGTTAAGTATAATGTTGATATGTTAGCTATTGTCCTTGAATTAGGTTGTTCACTTAGTATTTGAGTTCAAGGACAGTTTTGGTAAACAAGTTGTTGATGCAGTTTGAGGTCAGGGTTGATTTTGTTTACAGAAAAAAACAAGAATTTCCCTTAGAGTTGTGTGTTAAGAGTCACATGCACCATAATATTCTAGAGCATTGTCATGTGAACTTTCTTTATATATACTATGTTTAGTGGACAGTTTTTCAATTTTCGACCTTAACATCAGTCTTTAAACAGCCATTACAGTTGTGAACAATCATTCCAAATTCAGAGAGAGGAATTATTTAAAATATTCATTAGATTATAAAAGTGCCGTAGACTTTTGGATTTTGGATTGATGATTTTGGGATTTATGTAAACTTATTCAAAGATATTCTAGAGTACTTCATTTTGGCACATCAGAACATTAAAGACAATTGGCACATCAAGACATTCAAGGATATTCATTCATTCGGAACATTATATATTTAAAACTTGCGATTAGGACACATTAGATTATTGGATTATTTGGATTTTAATTCACGTTACTCTAAGTGTCTTTTGAATTTTCACTTTAATTGTCTAGAAATAAATTGCTTGTTTATTTTTACTTGAATTGTTGGTTTCACTTTCTTTATGTTACATTTTTCTAAGACCATAGAGTCGTAACAACGATTTCTTGGGTAAACATAAAATTCTGTGTAATCCAAAATGAGATATAGAAAGAAAAAAAAACCTAGAATTAGGTAAATAACATGGCATTGCATATCACCATGCTTAGAATCTATGCCACCAGGGATAGGGCCTGATCCAGGCGCAAATTAATCCTAACATCACCCTTGTAATAACTGATTAAAAGGAATAATAATAATAATAATCATAATACTTTCTTTATTTAAAGAAGAAGCTCATATGGTCAACAGACCAATCTTCCATGAGGCCTTATACAATTGCGTGTACATGTTGGGGTAAATACATTGAGATAGAGAGAGAGAGAGTAGCAGATGCATTAAATAACCAGACTGGTGAGGAAATCGGATGAATTTGGTATCTTTTCATGATAACTTTGTATTCAAAAACTTTTATCATTGATTTAAAAATCACAATCTATGAATTAAAAAATGAATTACCAAACATGCATTCAGATCTCCTAAAATGAATACACGAGACTCCATTTACATAAATTGTTTCATTTGTGAACAAAATGAAGCAACATTTCAGTTGCATTTATAATATGTTTAAATTAAGAACTAAAGATTAGGAAGAAAACTACAAGAAGTGTGAATAACTGCAAAAAAATCAGTGGTACTTGTGCATGCAATGAGTGAGAAATATCTGATAAAAGAAATGCTTAACATTGTCAACAAATGAAATAAACCTTCTGAATTCTCTGAAACAAACATAAATTCCAGATCTTTTACACTTTTGATCAATAAAAGTTAAAATCTTTGTTTCAACAAATCCAAGACAGAAATCGGTTAAAACAATGTACAGTTGTGGGAAGTTGAAACCAAACTGCTCTGATCCTTGAAGGCTTCACACATGTAATCATTGTTGCACAAATTCACTCCAGTTTCCTTCAATTTAATGAATTCGTAGGAAAGGGTTGTGGTGGTGGTGGTCCAAAACAGTGGATGTGCATTGCATTACAGTTGACGATGCACATTTATAGGCTCGAACAGCTTTATTAGAGTGAAGGCCAGTCCTCCTTTACTGATGAAGAGGCCAGGTTTTCAAAACATCAAGTCAAAGATTGAAATCTAATTCAGCCAGTGGGAAATCTTAAGAGACAAAGTTGTTCCCAGCTTGTGACAAGTCAATGTTAGTCTAAAAAAATACAAAGTAAAGGTTTTTTTTGCTCAGCTGCCTGGAACAGCATATTCTGCTCTTCAATATAAGCTAAGTAAGAAGTTTTCAGTATTTCTGCTATTTGTGATAGCTGACATCTTCATTGCATGCACTTTCAGTTGTCAAAGACATGATGCCAACTGACAATGTTTGAAAAAGTCCTTCAGTACCTGGTACAACTTTTGATTTTGTCTTACCGTTTGCGCTTAGGTTTCTGAATAGTGACGACTACTTAGCTATCTTAGTTAGGGCTTTACAGTAGGTCTTTTAGATTAGATAAAGTTTCTGGTAAATAATAATCATCATCATCACAATGACGATTTAAAGAAGAAGCTCATTTGGTCAACTGACCAATCTTCGATGAGGCCTTCTACAATGAAATGTATATGTTGTACAATTTACACAAGTTTCAGTGTCTTTAGACATCAATGCTATTAAAAACTAGATAATTGATCTACTGCTACTATAAAATATGTACAAGGCATTAAAGATGGCATATTTTGTTTGTCATATTCAATGTGATGGCCATTCCAGATTGGTTAGAGCTGTATATTTTTCCACATTTAATATGGTACATACCTGTGATTCTACTGGCGGTTGGAAATAAATACCATTTTAAAGGTTGCCTTAACTCTCATACATTTTATAGTTAAAATCTACCACTTTTTAAAAAAAAGTTATAATAAGCCTGGTATTTTTATGCATTCTATCCGCTGCTTACAGAAACCAGTGGGCACCAGTGTATTGGGGGACTGTAAATGTTACAGCACAATGACCGGTGCAATTATTTGTGGCTGAGTGAACAGATTGAGAAGGCCAACATGAGTACAAAACAGTATGTTAATTGATTTCATTATTGTTGTAATCTGGACAGTTTAAAGCCAGATGGGGGATGTTTTATGAGGTGTTGTAAGTAAGGGATGAAAAGTGGTACAGGATGGCTTTAGAGTCTTAAAATAAAAATCAACTGACCTTTGGCAGAAGTGAGATAAAAAGGAGAGACCAAGCAAAAAATGATTTCAGCAGAAACATTTAATTATTTTGATTGTTTTATTGTTTAATTATTGCGTTCAAGATGTTTTTAGAAGAATATTTAAGAGAAGTTCATATATTTTTTAGTTCACTTTGTCAATATGGTGAAATGTGCACTTTCTTCCAAAGCAATAAAGAAATATGAAGCTGAGGAATACATATTAAGTCGAACTGAGAAGCTTCCTGCTTGGGGTGAATTTAGCTTGGAGGAGTATTGGAGAACAATCAGCAGGATTAAAAACCAAGCCACAGAAAAACTGAAGTTTTAACTTCTTTGCAGACTGAGCATGGTTTGTTTTATTATTGTCACTTTCGAATGCTGATACTAGAGGACATTCTCCATTCTTCACAAAGTGCAAAGTGATTCAAGGGGAATTCCGGACCAGAAAACTATTGATAGCCTGTTAAGTGTGAAACTTGATTATCACAGTGTCATCAGTGGTCATCAGTCAATGATCTTGTGCGGGAAATAAAAAATGCTTGCGGATTTTATAAAAAAAATTGCAGTTAACCGTGAGATATACAATTCTTGCTTTTTAATTTCATTGACGATATACTGTCTTGTATTAATTATTTTTGTAACATTTTCCATCAGAATCAGATTCATGTTTAAAACTTGCTGTTTTATTATAGTATGATGAGAATACATATTATGGCAAACCATACACTTGTTTACTTTGTTTACCTTACAATCCCCATAAAACATGTAAAATTTATGTAGATAAAAAAAATCTGCTGGTTTAGAAGCCAATCTGCTAATCAAAATTGATAAATCTATTGGTTTGATGTCCAGGTTCTGTCACATTATGCTGGTTTGAGATATCCCATTTCAGGTTTGGTCACATATGTCAGGATCATCCAAGAGGTCAACAGAAATGCCAGGAGACATGCCATAATTTTGGTCTATTTTCAACATTTAACTTTGGTCAGATATTCCCAAATTTTCTGAAAATTAGTGAAAATGCCATTCAAAAGCCCACAAAAGAAATTCATGCCTTGCCAACACATGAACATGGATTTTCAAAATTGTAATACAGAATTTGGTCATATTGTCACTGTTTCTGGTATGGACCACTCTATAAATTAATCGATTTTACAAATACTGTGTTTGGTTATGGTGTTTACAGATAGAGCACAAAGTAGGTATGCATTATGTTTGTTTGAAAAAATGTAGAATATTTTAACAACTATCCTCTTTTACCAGTCCATATTTCATCGTAATTTTGTAATGCATAATAGGTACAGAAACATAGTACAATCAACTCTACAATACATTTTAAATATTGATGTTTGATTTGAAATTGGTTGAAATGGACTTGTAATGTATTTCTTGAGCATAAGATTCAAGTTGTGATTGATATCCTGTCTGGATTGATTCTTAATAGCAAGAATGGAAAAAATTACTTCAATGTTGTATTTGTTTACTATATGTATTTTCACTTGGGTCAGACCAATATCTAAATATATAAAATTTGGCATTTTTTTTGCTACATTGATATTATTGGTATCCATTATATTTAAAAAGTGAACATTTTCAGTTTGTTGTCAAAAATCTAAGGAATGTGAATCTATGGTCAGATCAAAGAAAGATGCATTCATGGAAACTTGTCCAAAGCCTTACACTCTTTGAACAATATGAAATCAGATTTGTGATTAAATTGGACAAGGATAAAGTTCACAATAAAGTGAAAAAAACTATACATTTTTACTTTGTGTTGATTTTGTTCTGATTTGAGACATTTGTTTAATTACACTATTAATTCAAAATTCATAATGATTGGGTAACAATATTTGGTCATTGAATTTTGTTGTCAAATTTTGCAAATGTCAATATTCTTTAACTTGGAGGTACTACCGGTTTAGATTTCATGTGCATATGAAGTTTGACATTTTGGAGCTTGAGCATCAGGCTGGCACTGTGATTTAAAAACAAAATCAAACTGTTGGGGCTCATTGCAGCTTCCTTTTAAGGGTATGAGGAAGATTTTGATGACCTTTTCAATCCAATATTTTGTTGAAAATACTGTTTAATAGTTGTTTTATATAGTAAAAGTTTGACAACTACAACATCACTAATACACTGCACGACTCAAATAAGTAGCTAAGTTCTAATGTATTATACTGTAATGTCAGCGACATTGTAAAAGCAGTAACTACAGTAAACTCCATCCAAAAATTTGGTCCTGGTGCAGATTCGATTTTGAATTTAGTGTATTATTATATTAAAAAATAATTATTATATTATAAAAATGCATTATTGAAGGATACTGTATGCACATTAGTTTTGGAACAGTTATTAAATAGTAATACATGGCATATGTTTGGGCTATTTTCCACATTTAACTATGGGTCAGATATTTCCAAATGTTCTGAAAATTGTTGAAAATGCTGTAAACAATGACTGCAAAAGCAACTGAAGTTCTGCATTAGTAGGAGGAAAAAGTTGACTATCCTACAATAAATTCACCAATGAGACTATGCCAGCCTGCCTCTAGTCCTTTCTTTGCAAATGGTTTTCAAACTCTCTTAAGTCAAAAAGTTTGAGTATAGAATGGGCAAATGAAATTAATGCCTTAAAATCTCTCTGAAGGGCAAGCAGATTGGTTGAACATGTCTGGATAGAGGTATTTTTTTCTCTTGTGTTTTCTCTATTACAAATCCATGTCTTGCTTGTGGTACACTGCAGACAAGACAAAAAAATTCAGATAGGAATACATACTTTGACTCTCAAGCTCAAGGAATTATCTTCAAAGCCTCTAAACATATCTGTTCAGAAAACATTTTTCTTTTGGAGAAAATATAGCCCTCTTAGATGAGCTCTAGATTTATCAAGATGTCTTTCAGTACAATAAAGTTTTGATCTTGCAAACAGATGAACATGGATTTTCAAAATTGTAATACAGAATTTGGTCACATTTTCACTGTTGCTGTTGTGGACCAGTCTCTAAATTGTTTGATTTTACAAATATTTGGTTATTGTGTTTACTGAAAGAGCACAAAGTCAGTATGCATTACATTTGCTTCATGGAGAATTTTACAATATTTTGACAACTATTCTCTTTTCCAAGTCCATATTTCATTGTAAAATTTTGTAATGCATGATAGGTACAGACACATAGTACAATCAACTCTATAATACATTTTAAATATTGATGTTTGATTTGAAATTGGTTGAAATGGGCTTGTAATGTATTTCTTGAGCATAAGATTCAAGTTGTGATTGATATCCTGTCTGGATTGATTTTTAATAGCAAGAATGGAAAAAATGACTTCAATGTTGTATTTGTTTACTATATGTATTTTCACTTGGGTCAGACCAATATCTAAATATATAAAATTTGGCATTTTTTTTCTACATTGATTCATTTGATTGGCTTCCATTATATTTAAAAAGTGAACATTTTCAGTTTGTTGTCAAAAATCTAAGGAATGTGAATCTATGGTCAGATCAAAGAAAGATGCATTCATGGAAACTTGTCCAAAGCCTTACACTCTTTGAACAATATGAAATCAGATTTGTGATTAAATTGGACAAGGATAAAGTTCACAATAAAGTGAAAAACTATACATTTTTACATTTGTGTTGATTTTGTTCTGATTTGAGACATTTGTTTAATTACACTATTAATTCAAAATTCATAATGATTGGGTAACAATATTTGGTCATTGAATTTTGTGGTCAAATTTTGCAAATGTCAATATTCTTTAACTCTGAGGTACTACAGGTTTAGATTTCATGTGCATATGAAGTTTGACATTTTGGAGCTTGAGCATCAGGCTGGCACTGTGATTTAAAAACAAAATCAAACTGTTGTGGGTCATTGCAGCTTCCTTTTAAGGGTATGAGGAAGATTTTGATGACCTTTTCAATCCAATATTTTGTTGAAAATACTGTTTGATAGTTGTTTTATATAGTAAAAGTTTGACAACTCCAACATCACTAATACACTGCACGGCCCAAATAAGTAGCTCAGTCCTTATGCAATGTACTGTAATGTCAGCGACATTGTAAAAGCAGCAACTACAGTAAACTCCATTAAAAAATTTGGTCCTGGTGCAGATTCAGTTTTGTAGTTTGTATATTATTATATTAAAAATAATTATTATAATATAAAAATGCATTATTGAAGGATACTGTATGCACATTAGTTTTGGAACAGTTATTAAATAGTAATACATGGCATATGTTCGGGCTATTTTCCACATTTAACTTTGGGTCAGATATTTCCAAATTTTCTGAAAATTGTTGAAAATGCTGTAAACAAGGACTGCAAAATCAACTGAAGTTTGGCATTATTAGGAGAAAAATGTTGACTATCCTACAATAAATTCACCAATGAGACTATGCCAGCCTGCCTCTAGTCCTTTCTTTGCAAATGGTTTTCAAACTCTCTTAAGTAAAAAATTTTGAGTATAGAACATTACGAATGAAATTAATGCCTTAAAATCTCTGAAGGGCAAGCAGATTGGTTGAACATGTCTGGATAGAGGTATTTTTTTCTCTTGTGTTTTCTCTATTAAAAATCCATGTCTTGCTTGTGGTACACTGCAGACAAGACACACAAATTCAGATAGGATTCAATACATACTTTGACTCTCAAGCTCAAGGAATTATCTTCAAAGCCTCTGAACATATCTGTTCAGAAAACATTTTTCTTTTGGAGAAAATATAGCCCTCTTAGATGAGCTCTAGATTTATCAAGATGTCTTTCAGTACAATAAAGTTTTGATCTTGCAAACAGATGAACATGGATTTTCAAAATTGTAATACAGAATTTGGTCACATTTTCACTGTTGCTGTTGTGGACCAGTCTCTAAATTGTTTGATTTTACAAATATTTGGTTATTGTGTTTACTGAAAGAGCACAAAGTCAGTATGCATTACATTTGCTTCATTGGAGAATTTTACAATATTTTGACAACTATTCTCTTTTCCAAGTCCATATTTCATCATAACATTTTGTAATGCATGATAGGTACAGACACATAGTACAATCAACTCTATAATACATTTTAAATATTGATGTTTGATTTGAAATTGGTTGAAATGGGCTTGTAATGTATTTCTTGAGCATAAGATTCAAGTTGTGATTGATATCCTGTCTGGATTGATTTTTAATAGCAAGAATGGAAAAAATGACTTCAATGTTGTATTTGTTTACTATATGTATTTTCACTTGGGTCAGACCAATATCTAAATATATAAAATTTGGCATTTTTTTTCTACTTTGATTCATTTGATTGGCTTCCATCATATTTAAAAAGTGAACATTTTCAGTTTGTTGTCAAAAATCTAAGGAATGTGAATCTATGGTCAGATCAAAGAAAGATGCATTCTTGGAAACTTGTCCAAAGCTTGACACTCTCGGAACAATATGAAATCAGATTTGTGATTAATTTTATGAATAAAGATATAGTTAAAATTTTATAAATATTTGAAATATTAAGAATTTGGTAATAATTATGAAATTTTATAGTAAAGAGTAATGTAAATTGGCAAATTTTAAAATAAATATTAATCAATAAGAATATGATTGACATTTAAATATTTTAAATTATTTTTAAAATTTTTTGTAGTATACAGAAGAAAATGAATGTAAATTTTCTCTGGTGATGATTAATAGAAATTTCATTAAAATTGTATTCAAATAAATTGTAAAATAAATTTTGAAAAAAAATATTATCTTGTCTTTGATTTTTTATATTAATATATTCAAAATAAAGATTTTTTAAACAGTGGATTCAAAATATGTCAATTTAGATTTGAGTTTTTTTTAATAAAAAAATTGTTTGCTTCATTTGGACTAGATATTTTATTAAAAAAATTATATGTATGTATAAATGTAAAATTTTACATCATATTTTAGATGACAATGTAAATTTTTTAAAGATTCATATGATGAAAATTATAAATAAAAAAGTTAAAATGTATTAAATACAATAATATATTGATCTTGAAAATTATAAATTAAAAAAATTTTACATAATGTTAATATTATAAAAATAAATATTTTTGATTTTTTGTTTAAAAAAAAATATTTCAGTTTCTATTATAAAATTTAAACAAAATCAGAAATAAAAAAAATAAAACAATAAATAAGAATAATCTAATATTTAAATTCAAAAAATTTGACAAAATAAAATTGTAATTAAAAAGTGATATATAAATTTTTAATGATATAAAAATAAAAAAATTATATTTTTTTTACATATGGTAAGATTAAAATTTAAAAAAATATGAATTCAATATATGTTTGTTTATATTCAAAAAAAAAATAAAAAAAATTCTGATAGAAACAGTATTAACATGTATACAGATTATTTGAATTTAAAAAAAATTTTATTTGCAAAACAGAAACTTAGAATACAATTTAATTATTTAATAAATGTATTAAAAATTGGAAGAGGATAAAGCTCACAATAAAGTCAAAAACTCTATACATTTTTACATTGTGTTGATTTTGTTCTGATTTGTGACATTTGTTTAATTACACTATTAATTCAAAATTCATAATGATTGGGTAACAATATTTGGTCATTGAATTTTGTGGTCAAAATTTGGCAAAAAATCAATATTCTTTAACTCGGAGGTACTACAGGTTTAGAGGTCATGTGCATATGAAGTTTGACATTTTGGAGCTTGAGCATCAGGCTGGCATTGTGATTTAAAAACAAAATCAAACTGTTGGGGAGGGGGGGGTCATTGCAGCTTCCTTTTAGTAGTATGAAGAAGATTTTGATGACCTTTTCAATCCATTTTGTTTTTCAAAATAGACTGTTTAATAGTTTTATATAGTAAAAGTTTGACAACTACAACATCAATCACTCTAATACACTGCATGACTCAAATAAGTAGCTCAGTCCTGATGTAATATACTGTAATGTCAGCGACATTGTAAAAGCAGCAACTACAGTAAACTTCATTAAAAAATTTGGTCCTGGTGCAGATTCAGTTTTGAAGTTTGTATATTATTATATTAAAAATAATGATTATAATATAAATGCATTATTGAAGGATACTGTATGCATATTAGTTTTGGCACAGTTATAAAATAGGTATACATGGCATATGTTTGGGCTATTTTCCACATTTAACTTTGGGTCAGATATTTCCAAAATTTCTGAAAATTGTTGAAAATGCTGTAAAAAATGGCCACAAAAGCAACTGAAATTTGGCATTATTATGAGAAAAATGTTGACTATCCTACAATAAATTCACCAATGAGACTATGCCAGCCTGTCTCTAATCATTTCTTTGCAAATGTTTTTTTTAACTCTCTTAACTTAAAAGTTCATGTATAGAATAGACATGCTTTAAAATCTCGCAGAAGTGCAAAAAGATTGGTTGAAAATGTCTGGATGAAGGTCTTTTTTCTCTTGTGTTTTCTCTATTAAAAATCCATGTCTTGCTTGTGGTACACTGCAGACAAGACAAAAAAAATTCAGATAGGATTCAATACATACTTTGACTCTCAAGCTCAAGGAATTATCTTCAAAGCCTCTGAACATATCTGTTCAGAAAACATTTTTCTTTTGGAGAAAATATAGCCCTCTTAGATGAGCTCTAGATTTATCAAGATGTCTTTCAGTACAATAAAGTTTTGATCTTGCAAACAGATGAACATGGATTTTCAAAATTGTAATACAGAATTTGGTCACATTTTCACTGTGTGCTGGTGGTGGACCAGTCTAAATTGTTTGATTTTACAAATATTTGGTTATTGTGTTTACTGAAAGAGCACAAAGTCAGTATGCATTACATTTGCTTCATGGAGAATTTTACAATATTTTGACAACTATTCTCTTTTCCAAGTCCATATTTCATCGTAAAATTCTGTAATGCATGATAGGTACAGACACATAGTACAATCAACTCTATAATACATTTTTAATATTGATGTTTGATTTGAAATTGGTTGAAATGGGCTTGTAATGTATTTCTTGAGCATAAGATTCAAGTTGTGATTGATATCCTGTCTGGATTGATTTTTAATAGCAAGAATGGAAAAAATGACTTCAATGTTGTATTTGTTTACTATATGTATTTTCACTTGGGTCAGACCAATATTTAAATATATAAAATTTGGCATTTTTTTTCTACTTTGATTCATTTGATTGGCTTCCATTATATTTAAAAAGTGAACATTTTCAGTTTGTTGTCAAAAATCTAAGGAATGTGAATCTATGGTCAGATCAAAGAAAGATGCATTCATGGAAACTTGCCCAAAGCCTTACACTCTTGGAACAATATGAAATCAGATTTGTGATTAAATTGGACAAGGATAAAGTTCACAATAAAGTGAAAAACTATACATTTTTACATTTGTGTTGATTTTGTTCTGATTTGAGACATTTGTTTAATTACACTATTAATTCAAAATTCATAATGATTGGGTAACAATATTTGGTCATGAATTTTGTGGTCAAATTTTGCAAATGTCAATATTCTTTAACTCGGAGGTACTACAGGTTTAGATTTCATGTGCATATGAAGTTTGACATTTTGGAGCTTGAGCATCAGGCTGGCACTGTGATTTAAAAACAAAATCAAATTGTTGTGGGTCATTGCAGCTTCCTTTAAGGGTATGAGGAAGATTTTGATGACCTTTTCAATCCAGATATTTTGTTGAAAATACTGTTTAATAGTTGTTTTTTATAGTAAAAGTTTGACAACTACAACATCACTAATACACTGCACGACCCAAATAAGTAGCTCAGTCCTGATGTAATATACTGGAAATGTCAGCGACATTGTAAAAGCAGCAACTACAGTAAACTCCATTAAAAAATTTGGTCCCTGGTGCAGATTCAGTTTTGAAGTTTGTATATTATTTTATTATCAATAATTATTATAATATAAAAATGCATTATTGAAGGATACTGTATGCACATTAGTTTTGGAACAGTTATTAAATAGTAATACAAGTATTTTTGGGCTATTTTCCACATTTAACTTTGGTTTGATATTTCCAAATTTTCTGAAAATTGTTGAAAATGCTGTAAACAAGGACTGCAAAATCAACTGAAGTTTGGCATTATTAGGAGAAAAATGTTGACTATCCTACAATAAATTCACCAATGAGACTATGCCAGCCTGCCTCTAGTCCTTTCTTTGCAAATGGTTTTCAAAATCTCTTAAGTAAAAAAATTTTGAGTATAGAACATTACGAATGAAATTAATGCCTTAAAATCTCTCTGAAGGGCAAGCAGATTGGTTGAACATGTCTGGATAGATGTATTTTTTTCTCTTGTGTTTTCTCTTTTAAAAATCCATGTCTTGCTTGTGGTACACTGCAGACAAGACACACAAATTCAGATAGGATTCAATAGATACCTTTGACTCTCAAGCTCAAGGAATTATCTTCAAAGCCTCTAAACATATCTGTCAGAAAACATTTTTCTTTTGGAGAAAATATAGCCCTCTTAGATGAGCTCTAGATTTTATCAAGATGTCTTTCAGTACAATAAAGTTTTGATCTTGCAAACAGATGAACATGATTTTCAAAATTGTAATACAGAATTTGGTCACATTTTCACTTATTGTGGACCAGTCTCTAAATTGTTTGATTTTACAAATATTTGGTTATTGTGTTTACTGAAAGAGCACAAAGTCAGTATGCATAACATTTGCTTCATTGGAGAATTTTACAATATTTTGACAACTATCTCTTTTCCAAGTCCATATTTCATCATAAAATTTTTGAAATGCATGATAGGTACAGACACAGAGTACAATCAACTCTATAATACATTTTAAATCTTGATGTTTGATTTGAAATTGGTTGAAATGGGCTAGTAATGTATTTCTTGAGCATAAGATTCAAGTTTGTGATTGATATCCTGTCTGGATTGATTTTAATAGCAAGAATGGAAAAAATGACTTCAATGTTGTATTTGTTTACTATATGTATTTTCACTTGGGTCAGACCAATATCTAAATATATAAAATTTGGCATTTTTTTCTACATTGATTCATTTGATTGGCTTCCATCATATTTAAAAAGTGAACATTTTCAGTTTGTTGTCAAAAATCTAAGGAATATGAATCTATGGTCAGATCAAAGAAAGATGCATTCTTGGAAACTTGTCCAAAGCTTGACACTCTTGGAACAATATGAAATCAGATTTGTGATTAAATTGGACAAGGATAAAGTTCACAATAAAGTGAAAAACTCTATACATTTTTACATTGTGTTGATTTTGTTCTGATTTGTGACATTTGCTTAATTACACTATTAATTCACAATTCATAATGATTGGGTAACAATATTGGTCATTGAATTTTTTGTGGTCAAATTTTGCAAAAAATCAATATTCTTTAACTCGGAGGTACTACAGGTTTAGAGTTCATGTGCATATGAAGTTTGACATTTTGGAGCTTGAGCATCAGGCTGGCATTGTGATTTAAAAACAAAATCAAACTGTTGGTGGGGGGGGGGGTCATTGCAGCTTCCTTTTAGGAGTATGAAGAAGATTTTGATGACCTTTTCAATCCATTTTGTTTTTCAAAATAGACTGTTTAATAGTTTTATATAGTAAAAGTTTGACAACTACAACATCAATCACTCTAATACACTGCATGACTCAAATAAGTAGCTCAGTCCTGATGTAATATACTGTAATGTCAGCGACATTGTAAAAGCAGCAACTACAGTAAACTTCATTAAAAAATTTGGTCCTGGTGCAGATTCAGTTTTGAAGTTTGTATATTATTATATTAAAAATAATGATTATAATATAAATGCATTATTGAAGGATACTGTATGCACATTAGTTTTGGCACAGTTATAAAATAGGTATACATGGCATATGTTTGGGCTATTTTCCACATTTAACTTTGGGTCAGATATTTCCAAAATTTCTGAAAATTGTTGAAAATGCTGTAAAAAATGGCCACAAAAGCAACTGAAATTTGGCATTAGTAGGAGAAAAATGTTGACTATCCTACAATAAATTCACCAATGAGACTATGCCAGCCTGTCTCTAATCATTTCTTTGCAAATGTTTTTTTTAACTCTCTTAA